>OY720145.1:62763507-65205222 GCA_963082955.1 Cheilosia grossa | reverse complement strand
TAGACGATTTATGCGCCGCAATAAGGAGTCGACAAGTCGAGGCGGAGATCTAAAGTCATACGCTCAGACTATAAGGGTGGCGGCGATAAATTGCCACCCCCTCGAGTTGCAGCAGCAGCATTTTGGAACACTAACACCAGGAACACCCTGAAAACGACTCCACTGACATCACGCGCAAATGAAGCGCTTGTGTCGTGCGCGTACACAATACCTGATCACCCCGTTCAACCAGTGATGCCGTGATAGATTAAAATGATTACTTTTAAAAAAATTCTATCTTGTGATAGTTTGAAATTGGATTTCTTGTATATATTAGAAAAGGTGCCGATTATCATAGTTGCTAAGACAGTATAGACTTAAGTGAAATTTGTTCAAACTTCTCGAAATAAAAAGAGCGGAGGTGCTTGTTATAGTTAGCTTTGTAGAAACGATTGGAAAACGTTGTTCTTGTTTCGGTAAATGACGACGAAATGCGTCACCAAAGTTGCAGAAAATAAGCTATAACATGCAAAATGTAACTTGTCCTTAAGAAGAGTGTACCGCCATCTATCGGTGGATTTAGATTAAGTAAAATGTAACCGAATATGAAGGGAAGCCAACGTCACTTAATTTCCATAGAAAGAGGGAATAGAAAAGACAAGATCAATCTTGCTGGTGGAAAAAGTGTTTTTATTCAGTTTTACAGAGCTTTAAGTTTTGTTTTTTTTTAGTGGGGCAATTTAAATTATATTTAAGGTGCAGTTATTGCTCAAGGTTTGTTTGTAACAAAAATGTATAGGAAATTGGAAAAGATTTAAATAAATGTTGACATTTTTGGCCTTTCGCGGGCTGTGTGTCTAGTTTAGGAACCAATCGGAAGGAGCCAAGCTAGATTTTTGTCATAGATTTAAAGATTCGGAAGGCGATATCGTGGAAGTTCCTCATGAAAACTATTTAGGTAGCCAAACCTCCTCTTAGTTGCGTGAAAAAGGTTGTTCTTTTTAAGGGGGATGCAATCTTGCGTATTTGTTAAGAGACTTCTTATTGAGGAACTATCACAGGTAGCACTATAATTTTGACTATTTCACATCGTACGGGATTTTTAGCTACAGTTTGGTTAAGTATTTTCAGATATCGATGAGACATCACTCAGATCTGTTTCCTAGCTAAGCCTACCTGGGATTGGCAAGGGCTAGACAGGGAGAATGTGTAGGGCTTTGCTATTTCTCTGCATGTCTACACCTCTTAGAGTACATAATTGGAGTGTCATCGAGCTTGAAAGGAGTTACGCAAGCCACCTGTCTCTGTTTTCTTCGGGTTCTACAACTATGATTGCAGGTGGCATTTATCCGGAGAGCGAAAAGCTGAACATTGGAAAATAATGAAGGCCTGGTCAACGTAGTCTAGGGGTCTTAACCCAAGATATTCCATTGAATATAAGTAGATTCCAGAGCAGATGAAATAGCAATATTTATTGGGAACAGATAAATAGAGTTTATCGAGTTTTTTTTACCCAGTGCTGAATATGATGAAAACAAAGATTGCTCCTTCCTAAAGTACCTCAGTTAGTACCTACATATGAAGGATGCAAGAGATAATTGGGACTGTATACCTCTAAACCATACAATAGCACTTTCTTGGGATCAAATTATTATTCACTTTCGCACACAGTTTCTCTAGCGCTTATTCGACAAAGACTTACAAGTTTTTGAAAAAACAAACTCCCGATCCCACATCCTTATTCAAAGTTGTCAGGTTATCTTCAAAAACTGCAAAATAGAACCTCAATAGTCGGTGGTAGAGTTAAAAGTTTTAGAACGAATTCGATCTCAACAAATATATTGATATTTGAAATATCTTTGAAATCCGATTACGACTTTGAAAACCTTGACTTGACTTTTGCCCTTTCGGTAGCCTCCAAGTTTCCGGATAGACGTTTCCTTTTGCAGGTGGGTCCACCAATAAATCGCATACGGTAGAATATGTCTTATGTCAAATGGTTGGCGTCGCGACGAATGGACGTAGGTAAATAAGTCGACAATTTACAAAAAAAATCCACTCGAAAGGATCGTAGAAGAACAATATGCGAACATTTGGAGAAGCTTAAGCAAATTGGACTCAGCGGATGGGCTACCTGAGACGCAGCCGCGGTCAACATTTGCATGAAATTATCTTTAAACATTAAATTGCAAGGTTCAAACTATCGATTCAAATAAATATTTCATTCATTTTTTCGAATTTTTTGTGTTTTTTTTTTTAAAAAAGTTCTAAACCTCTTAAAAAATCACCCGTTATAAGTGTACCCCACTGAATGTTCGAAAAGTCCAGTTATATATTTCCATTATTCAATTGCACATTCGGTACTTGGTTTGCCATGTTGCCGACGCCATCTACTTCACTCACAATCTCCGCATACGATACGGTAATGAAGTGGATCATAAAACTAAATTATTACTCGTTACTTTTGCTTACATTTTTACTGCACATTTCTTGGAGTCTTTTTGATTCGCATTCGCATTTACTATTATCTATCTATTTTTTATCTGTGACGAAAAACTGCAGTCGATAACAAAATCGGTACCGCAGCTGAAAGGTTCGTGTATTTGCAACTCGTTGTTAGAGTGTGTTTGTACGGGTCGAATCAAGCTTGAACATGTCTGCATATATCTATTTTCCTTCGTCAATAAGACAGTCAGGAACTGCGAATGCACACTCCAGGAAAACGGATAATACCTTTTTGCCGTCTGTAAGCAATCCACTAAAATAACTCTAGTTGGACCTAGGAAGTTAAAATTTGAAATATTGATAGGGAAAAGAGCTGCTGGAATATATATTGGCTTCTTATTACCACTATCTACTCTTACCAACAAACATTCAAACACTACACTTGCTCTTTTCAGTTCTCGATCTTTCCCTGCTTTCAACAATTTGGACTTATCTACCGCGATCGTCTCTTTGGTCTCGGCCTGAAGGGTTCAGAGATCAGTACGATCGTCAACATTATCATGGCTGTATCCGCATTGACAGGTCTTATCAATGGAGCGATGTTCCGTCGATTCACCTTCCGACAGGTAGCCATAACTGGTTCAATATTCCTCTCTGTTGGGGTCACAGCATCAGCCTTTTGCACGACATTTCTGCAGTTCATCATATTCTTTTCAACTATCGTGGGTAAGGCAACCTTTAAAATTTCTTCCCCTCCAAAGACTGATATTCCAATTCCCTCTTGTAGGTATCGGCCTAGGCATCAACATGTCGTCCACATCGCTAGCGGTGAACACATATTTCCGCAACAAACGTCGGAAGGCCACTGGCTTCTCATGGACAATCACGGGCCTCGGACCGATCATATTCCCCTACATAGTCACCCTGACTTTGTTTGAGTATGGTTTTCGGGGGACAATTTTTATCTTTGCCGCCCTTTCTCTGAACGCGACTGTGGCCGGTATGGTACTGCAACCCGTGCTGAGACATGTGAAACCACAGCCAAAGCCTGATGAGGAAGCCCTCACGACCGATCCTGAACCGGAGTACGAATGCAAGTACTGTCAGGCTAGACACCGCAAACGCAGCATCTTCACGAGTCAGTACGCCTTCAACGACGACGACGCTGATACACCGGGATTTGAGATCACTGAACCATGCACCCCAATGTTGGCGCGTGCCAACGATGGGTATTACGGCTCAAAGATGTCATTGGCAACCGATGCCAATGGACCGCGAAGGCTTAGAAGGCATGTGTCGATTAGTTACCCATTGGAGCAGAAGACGGAAACCTTCTCAAGGCCCAACTACTTCCACCGGGAGAAGGAGGACCTGGATCGCTACACCAGCAAGGCCAGTATCTATTCCAAGCTGGGGAAAGACGACTTTAAATGCACATGTGCCGAAGAGAAGGTGCTTCTGCAGAAGCAGTTTGCAGCCGAAAAGGAGAGGGCCAAAGAGGAGGCCGCAGCCGTTATTGAAAAGCCCCTGACGTTCGTGCAAAAAGTTGTGCGCTTCTTCGACTTGAATCTGCTTAAGGACTTCACATTTGTCAACCTGGTCTTAGGTTTGACCATCATTCTATTTGGAGAGATGAACTTCTCGGTTTTGACGCCGTTTGTCCTCAACGATTTTGGCTTCACCAATGTACAGATCTCAACGGCGATGTCCGTAATCGGCGGCATGGATTTGGTTGTCCGGTTTTTGGCTCCATTCGTCTTGGGGAACATCAAGTTGGACAACAGGGTCTTATTTGCCATTGGAATTGGATCGATTTCGGTGGGGCGGACCTTGGTAGCCTTTATTCGGAATTTTAAAATTCTCCTGGTTGCCTGCATCATAATCGGTTTCGGAAAGGGTCTTCGAACGATCTTCGCTCCGCTTATCCTACCCAGCTACGTGCCATTGAATCGCTTACCAGCTGCGTCGGGTCTTCAACTGATTTCGAATGGAATATTCACACTCGCTTGTGGACCCATCATTGGTGAGTTTAGAGTTCTCTTCTCATTAGATTGAGTCTAATGATTGACTTTCGCAATTTCAGGTATTATCACCGATGCGACTAGCTACTCCGCTTCGATTCACTTCATCAATCTGTTGACACTTCTGGCGCTTTTATCTTGGGGTCTCGAGGCTGTGGTTAGAAAGTTCATGCGCCGGAATAAGGAGCCACAAGTTGAAGTAAATAATTAAGGCTGCCAAGATGTCGATGAAATCATTACAGGGAATCTACCACGCTTGCTATATTTTTTCTATCGGTGCCAATTATAGTACCTACTTTATGATTTTTTTTACTCAAAAGCACAGAGGCTTACGTGACCTGCGTATAAAATCTACAACTACTGTTGATCGGACGAAATTTATTAGATGCTGTATGTAATTGTAAACTTAAGACGAATTGCGTACACTTACTACGCTAGCATAGTTTGCTTGAATTTAGTCCGCGTTCTTGCCTAAGTGGAGGCGCAACTTTAGACTGTAAACAAATGCTAGAAACTGAAGTTTAAAAATAGTGCTAAAATATTTTATTTCGAGAAATAAACTTTTACAATAAAATGGGTTTTATTTTGCAGAAAATCATGATTGTGAATAATTGATTCACAAAAGATTTGATAGGATGTTCAAATCAAGTTGACTATTGTATGAAAATTCACAATGTCGCGTTGACAGATTATGTAGAAACAAAGCGTTCATTATGCTGCATTTGAACGGTCACACATTTCTAGCACGGAAGATTAAAGGGATGCTGAATTCTAAACTGCCGTGCGACTGAAGGGGACAGCATTACCTAACACGCAATCTTGGTCGGCCATCTTGTTGACCTGGTAGGAATTATAGGAAAACTCCGCATATTTTTAAAGCGATGGCTAACGAAATTCCGCGTTCCTATAAAACAATATGGCTTCCGGAAGTGATGAAGGGATAATTATATATTTATTTCGTATAACTGGTTGATGAATTGTTGGTTTAATTTACTGAAACTAATTCTCTCTCATTTCGCATGTTTTAAATCAGAAATAGAAGTGTTACAAGTAATTGCAGAAATGTTCCGGCCACATGTGTCTATTTCCGTTTGACGTATCTATAATAAAATAATTATGGGTAGAACATCTATGACCCTTTATTTGTGATTGTCTGATTTGTGATCTCATTCTTACGCCTTTGTTATCATTGACGGCGAATAAACGGATCTCTCTGTTCAGTCTAGTGCAAAAATGCGCGTGCGTGGTGTAAATGCAGTTTTATACTGCCACACAAAATATAAAAACTGTGGAGTTCAACGCGACGCCTGAGTACACCTACTTTCTACTATCACGCGCGTTTGACATCTTTAGAAATTCGAATTGTTCGATTTTAGGTCATAGAGTGTGCCGTTCATAGTTGGGTTGGCACAGATCCACTAATGGTTAATGTTTATCATACGCAAGTTTCAAGGAGCTATAATGATGTTTTTTCCATCAAATTCATAGATTCAGTGTGTGGAAAGGACAAATACCAATTTTTTTTGTGATGCAACTACTGATTTATTTACATTTGTGGGAGAAAAAAAATTAACCTAAATTCTTGTATTCGTATTTAGATTTTTTTTTTCGCTGTGATATATTGTTGTATATGGTTTTCTTGTATTTTGGGGAATCCTTTTTCAATTCGTGCATACAAATTACAGCTTCAAGCAAAAAAAATTTATTAGAATTGAAATTTAAGTTCTGCTCTGAATTTGTTTAGATTTAGATTTAGATTTATTGAGCAGAGTAAGAGTACACTACTTATAATTCTGTGATAATTAAACAGTATAATTACATTAATACTAATATATAAAATTTAAAGTTTGAAGTTTAAAAGTAAATTAGACTTAGAATATAACTTTGCTAATATTTACATGATCTTAATATGTTTAGTAAAACCTTGATACTAAGAACTAAAATTAATTTGAATTTGCTTGAATAAAAAAAAACAGGGGGCAATAAAAAGAAAATAAACAAGTTCCTCTGATTTGTCAGGAAAAGCCTTAATTCGATTCTGAATCGACGTGTATCATTCAGCTCTCTTAGGTTTCACAAAATTATTACTCGCACACTTTGGCAATTAAAATCGTAAAATTCCGATAAAGCGTGTCAAAGTGCGCCTACGAACTAGCCAGAGAGGAAGAGGCCACTTGTGAGCTGAGATCTCAAAGCGAATTACAAGTCTTGTGAGCTACTTTATTCGGCTCTGCTTATAGGGTCTTCGGGTGGCATAGGCAAATGATGCTAAAATTGCATGTATCAAGCAAACTGCTCTCCTGACCGAATGCGGAAAATGCGTCCGTGTAGAAATCTGGTTCTACCTTAAGCCTAGTATGCAGCTATTCCGGTACGAAATTTTCCGGTGGTCTCAAAAGTCCAAACGGACAGCGGAACGTTTGCGAAAAGACAGCAGAAAAAATTTGGTGGAGAGTTCCATAAGTGCATCTCCGTTATCATTTGGGACAAACTTTAAACTTTGGCGAGTTTAAGGCTCCTAGGGAGGCAAATTTCGAAAGTTTTATTATAAAATACAACCAGTGAATGGAAGACAAGTGACGTTCTATGTTCGATTAGCCACACGAAATCTGAAATCTGAGTGCAAATCTGAAGAAGCTCAATCGAAAACCACATAAGAGATTGCCTTTGCCACTACTCTCCCTTCATTTGGTTAGTATAAACCGGCACCTACATCAATTTGCAGATGTTGGACCGAGTCAGCAGTGAGATGGCGTTCAAATCAACAAATGGAAGAAACCCATTTGCCTACGTCCGGATTGTCCCTGGCTATTACGGAGTTCGTAACCTTTTCTGGTGACAATAACGCTTCAGGATCCCTACCGCCACCGGCTCCATTTAAACTACAAGAATAGCCTTGAGAATGAGCACCGTTTCAGAGAACATAAAGGAACTATTGCCCATAGGCTTTTTCTCGATGCCACAGTGTATCCAGTTCCAGTCAACTAAAGAAGGGGCTTACATTTGACAAACTGTGAACGATAAATCAAAGCACCCGGTCCTTATATTTCACGTAAATTTGCAAAGCTAACCGACATTGAACTTATACTCTGGCGCAGTTTCTCTATTGTGACATGACTGCTCACAGCAAGAGAAAACGCAAAGCACTCGCCACGTACGTGTTGAAGGACAACGAGTGCCTAAAAAATACGTAGCGAACAGGCCATACGTAAGCGTGCACCAATATCTGGATTTGAATTACCGCATCCGTGATCGAGTACTACAGGACTGAATTTTATATTGTTTTACTCGTAAAATCCACAAAATTCAGTGACGGATGCGATAATTCGACCCCTGTTTTTAAACACTCATCACCAGTCAGCACCCTATTTGATGTTCATTCAACCGTGCTTTTTATACAGTTCCTCCATCGATTGACCGACAAGCAGTAACAACACCCAACAACCCATGCTCGTTGTTTGTTTCCTTAGCATTCACAGTGTCGAAACATGTTAGGCGATTAATCGATCTCTAACACACAGCGAACACATCTTTTCCATGTTCCTCACTGTGTACGTACGTAATTGCATTGCCACAAGTGGTATCTAATAGATACAAGAGTTCCAATCATCCCGACCATCTCATCCCGGCCAACCAGTTATCGGCTACAAAACAGAAGACTGCGACTAGGGAAATTAATTGCTCCCCCTTCACTCATACCCATTTTCGATACAGGGAGTGCGGGTAAAAGGACTCTTGATTAAACGGAAATTGATAGTTAATTGGCTATGATGGTTTTTGACCGAAGGGATTTCACAGAAAACAACAACTATATAGGACAACATCAGCAGTTGATGTGAGAACTATGTAGACCTTCACTAGCTCCAGGGAATGCGTAATTGGATTGCCAGTGGCCGCATGGATTGGAATGGATAAAAGGTTGAGGCTGGTTAAGGTCTGGATGTATGCCATCGACTTTGGCTGGCACTGCAGGAAGGCGCTGGTATACAATTTCTAAAACTCTTCGATGTAGGGAAATTTAAATTTATGCCCCTGTATGCGTTGTATATGAAAGTAAAGCTCGCAGTGAGGTGGGTTATTTCAAGGTCCAAAAAGAGGTCAATTTTCGCAAATTGATAATAGTCAAGTACAATTGTCTGCGATACGCAATCTATAAAAATATCTACATGCAAATATTCGTGACTACGTAGCTACATCTGTCTATCGGTGAAGCTTGAATGGCAGCACAACGTGCGACTGGATTTTGGCAAACACAAGCATAAATTAGCTCGTCGCAGCATCATTCCGGTTTGCGAAGCACGTGCCTCGGCGTGTGTCTTCTTTTTGAATAGAGCCTCTCAATGGAGTCGAGTGGCTTTTGCTCGGCGTGACTGGAATTTTATCCGAGATCCATCCTACATGAATACGTTAAAATAACTCGGAGGGGGGGGGGTCTGTGTTTTCTTTTTCGTCTAATAAGCGAACTTGTAGATTCACGTCGTATGTAATACATATGTAGACATAAGCTCCTTGTGGGAGATTGTGCGTTTTTTTTACATGGATGTATATGTCTTGTATGCTTTCCCCCAGTATGATTGCGCTCTGTACCATGGGAGGTATAGCCTCGGGACTGCGGATTAAAGGAAGAGTATGGTTAGACGATGGCTTTGAAAAATGTGGAATATAATGAACCAATTAAGTGGTTCAAAAGTCACACTTTCTCTCCCTCTTCCCATGCATAAAATAAAATAAAATTCTGATGACAGTTCTAAAGGGTCCGCCATCTAACTTCTTTTTTTTTCAACTAGTGCTTATTTCGCGAATGGTAACACTTAGCTCATGTCTGATTCGACAGATAATTAGTTTTATCCTTCCGCTGAACGAATATGGTTGTGTATACAGTTGAACAACGCTGGAAAATATTGCGACATTACTCGCTAAGTGGGCCTGCGATCGACTTAGAGAAGATGCCGATTTTGCCAAAAAAATCATCTTTTCAGATGAAGCTCATTTTCATCTTGGCGGGTATGTAAACAAGCAAAATTGTCGCATTTGGGGCACAGAAAACCCGCACGCATACATTTAAAATCCGATATACCCAAAACGAGTCACTGTTTGGTGCGGAATTTGGTCCAGAGGCATAATTGGGCCATTTTTCTTCGAAAATGAGCAAGGAGTGGCCGTTACAGTCAATGGCGATCGTTATTGGGCCATGTTGAACGAATTTTTGTTCACAAAAATTGAAGAGGAGGATATTGGCAATATTTGGTTTCAACAGGACGGCGCTACGTGCCACACAGCCCAAGCTACACTCGATGTTTTGCGCCCTGTTTTTGAAGATCGCATTATCAGCCGCAGAGCTGATGTCGTTTGGCCACCTCGGAGCTGCGATTTAAGCCTTAAAGGACAATATTCGTGAAGCCATTGGTGAAATACAGCTGCACACAATCGATAATGTGCTTAAAAATTGGACCGATCGTGTAGGCTACTGCATGGCCAGCCGAGGCAGCCATTTGAATGAAATTATTTTCCATTATTAACCGGAAGGACTGTACTTTCAAATAAGAAAAGAAATTTGAGAAAATATTCAGTAGTTTTTTTTATAGCATTTTCAAAAAAAAAAAAATTTATTTGGCGGACCCTGTACTATCGCATATACCTTTAATAGCCATGCCCACTTTTTTGAGAGAGCTAGGACAAACATGTGTCAGGGGACGAGCAAACTTTGTGCAAGAGCCAAGTTTTTGTCAAAAATTTACGGTTTCTTGCAACCCTTACTCCTTTGGTCATGCGATTTGGCTACTGGATCGAAAATGAGGAACACCAGATTATACGTGAGGTATTCAATGACGATAGCAGCTGCGGTCCTGTCTTTGAAGAAGTTCATGGTTTCGCATCGCGTCCTATATAGATAAACCCAGGATAATATATTTGGATTGTGACGTTACTGTGCGCAGCAAGAGAAAGTGCGAGGCACTCGTGGCGGAATCGTCAATACAATACTATACAATACAAATCTTTTTTGATTTATTTTTCATTTTAATTTAATTTTTATTGATAACTTTAATTAAACTTACATACTAGACAGAAACGATTAAATCTAATTTAAAACTAACATTTATCTTATTATAGCTTACTGGCTCTCAGCGAGCGCTCAAACTTGTCAATATCCTAAAATATTATTGCCTTTCGGCCTTAAATCTATCTATAACTATACTTAAAAGTGAGCAATCTCATCGATTTGTCTCCATTCGGATTGCTTTCATGAGACTCGCGCCGCGGGGGCTGTGGTACAATACCGGGACACCATCTTTTACCGGGACTAACCCTTTCATGTCTAAATGAAGAAATGCCTCAGGCGGGATGAAGCCAGACCGAAGCGTACTCTCGTGGTTCATTAAATTGGGGTGATAAGCCCATGAGATCAGGTTATTATCACTGGCCACCGCCCTTGAAACGTGCCTCCGAATCACCTTAATAAGGACATTTTCAATCCTATTCAGTCGAGCCCCATTGTGTAGGGTCCTGTGTGGATTGTATTTTATGTACTCAGATTCAGGAGTTCTAAACAACCCTTGACAGGCCCTGAGACATTGTCTCTCAAACACCCGAATCTTTCCCATATAGGACGCGGCGCTATATTGAACCACATGCTGGGACAGCCATAAGCGATGATAGGTATTATAAGGGCCACGTAGCAAATGACCTTCACCAGAATCCTGGACGCCTGCGATACAGTCTCGTTGTCAGAGCGTAAGCCGTCTTAGCCCCAGCAAGACAAGCATCTATACGAGTATGTTTGTCAAAATACAGATACTGGTCGAGCCAGATGCCAAGATACCTCAAGCCTCACCACAAAGCGAACGGCGAATTATCATAATGCTCTAATGCTCTCTCATCTTTCTCCCAACCGTAAGAAAGAAACATTTATCGTAAGAGTCCCGTTGGTGTTGACGGGCTTTTCAAATGCGAACTATACAGCGACATAGACCAAGGTAATAAATTGCGCATCGCTCGTTTAAGTATCAACACAAATAACGCGTAAGTCCAACTCGGATGGACGACGAAAGAAAGACCTTGACTTAAGTTCGAGGCACAAGTTTGAAGGGAGATATAGCGTGGTTACTGCACAGGCAAGCCGAACTTGCGCAGACACCTTGAGAAAGTGTTTTGCTTAATTTTTTCATGCGAAGTTTAAGTCAACAAGTGCATGGCCAGAGTGTGAAGTGCTTGAAATTCAAATTCGCTATTGTTTTGACAAATTGACTACGTAAAACTTATGTCTTTAATTCTTTCGTTCGAGAGTTCTATCTGCCACGTCAGACTGAGCTACCCAGGGTAACAAACATGCTAGAATAGGACACTATCACTATCAAGGCACTTGATAACGACAAATGACACTTGAGAACATCAGCAGACCTACTTAAGATTGTGAGGTAGAATGTTTTCCTGGGACTATTGGAAACATCGAAAGATTGCCAAGGTCGCTAAAAACAAAAGACAAAGTCTTATGGTGCAGTTGAAAATGATAATTAAAATTCTTATGAAGCTAACTAGGGAAGTAAACTCAATATTATCGATGACTATGCTTTAAAACTTAAATCTAAAGTCATCTGGCAAAGTATCCAATTTATTTTTACTACTTGTGACATATTTATGGCTGCTTTGTTGACGATGAAAGGTGAATTCAATGGTCTTAACTAAGAACTTGGACTACGTTCGGGACAATACGTATAGATAATATGCACCTGCAACTCCACGTAATAAAATCAAATGATTCGTGCGACCCAGTCGTGCATCATTCGGTTCCGTACAATTTTTTTGTGAATAATATTTTTCCCGAGCACTTTTGCCTTAAGTTTACTTACTGATGGTTACCTACTTTATGCATTAACTTGAAGACTGGCTTAGATGGACTTTTTCTGCCTTGAGCCCAACCATTGTTCATCAGAGGATGACGGCACATATACAGCAAACAAAATCGTGTATGCGACATATTGAGGAGATGTCTAGGTCTGCCTGCCCGGCCAGTTTAAAGCGGCCACTCCTTTCTTGGGCAAGTTTCTACAAGCAATTTCACGGGAACAAATTCCATGGGTACAAACATTTACAATTCTGCATCAGAGAGAGAAAATTAAACGTTGTCATTCCAGAAAAGGCTTAAGAGGAGCGTCACTTATTGGCGCATAAATTGAAACTTATTCTCGGGGAAAACAAGTTTTGATGGAGCAAGCATTAAATGGAAAGGGTACTGCGCCCACTTCTTCCGATAAATCGATTTGCAAAGACAATTCCTTGGCAATAAAATCGCATGCAAAATTATTACTGGCGGGACATTTTCTGCTTTAGCACAAATTGCTTCGAGTGTATGTCATGATACTCAGATACGGAAACATACGAGTAATTTTCCAATCTCTATGTTGATTGTTAAATCCTAGGACAAGGACAACATCAAAGACCCTTGCACCTGTCACCAATTTTATATCGTGTGTTAACAGACTTGAAATATATCTGCCGCATCTATCACTACCAAACCGCATGTACAAGATATTTCTACAAGACAGCCTTCTGCCAAACCGACTCCAGGAAGTCGCATGGAAAAACATTTCAGGCGCCACCGACCGGCTGTCGAAGTCGAAGCGCCATGTGGCCAATTTCACTGGGTGTTCCTTGCATGTCACTCAATTGACTTTGGGGTGGATGCACATTGCAGATCCCGGCTATTGATGTTGCCGCTTGCCGATCTTTACAAATTGCCATCCATTATGATTATCATCGTCGTTGGCTTAGAGGGTGGGTTTTTCCATTACACAGACTTGTTGTCCGTGTTGTCATTAAAATCGTTGATACGCGTACAATAATCACGTTGTTATGGGCGTGCATGCACGTGGGCGGTAAATAATCACTCAAATGAGTTGACCTTTCGTTTTTTTTTCGGCAATTTTCACAGGTACTAAAGTAGAATGATGTTGAAAATTAAGGTATACTTAATGACAAGGGAATCAACTGCGGGAAAAAAGAAACCGGAACATCAGGAGGGGAAATAAGAAATCTCCACAATGACTGTAGCAACTTGGACAGGATTTTATTAGGTATGGGATACATGTCAATTTATTACGACTAGCTACGTAGCTACGGGTTCCCAACATAGAATCTTGAAAACCGAGGGAGCAAGGGTGATATTCAAGCTCAGCATTGAAAGTCATGTCCACGAGAGAAGCAAAGAGAAAAGAAAAGAATATCTCTCACTGAAAATGTCTTCTCTTTTACTTAATAACTAAGGCGGATCCGATTACAAACTTACAAGCCTCTCTGCAGCAGGCTTATAAACCCACTCCAAGTTCCCAGGGCGACGTCTTTTTTGTATACGTTATAAGGTTCGAAGTCGCTACGGACTGGAGCAATTTTGTAAATTTTACGTATGCTAGCCATCTGATCTAGTTGACTGAAGAAGGATTGGCGTCGCAAGTCAACTATTGCTGTAGGCCGTCAGAGCTCTGGCATCTCTCCTTTTCTCTCTTATCTCAATTGCATGTTCAACCACTGAGAATAAGCCGTATGTATGTTAAAGAAGTTAACCTCCATCGTTAACTGTCAAAATTGCAAAGGCAAGAAGAAAAATCGCTTATTTAAAATCAACCAACTTCTGATTAAAAACTACCAAGTGATACTATTAATATAGCTCCTACAGAGTTAGTAGATTAAAAATAACCGAGTCAACTTGTTTAACGAAACTCTGTTAAAAATAATAACCTTTTATCATTTTATTTAAATTACTAACTCTGTTGAATTTAACCAACTGGTTGATATTTATCTAGAAACTTGGTTGTTAACAACTGATAAAGTGTGTTATTTTTAACAGTATACATTTAACCTATTTATATCGGTTGTATTTAAGAACGCATGAAGAATTGAAAATCACCAATTGCAAAATTTCCAGTTGCAATTTTTTTCGGTTTTTTCGTGGATTGATACAAAAATTCGTAATTTGACATTGAAAACGGCGGATATTCTACGCCTGTATGTTGAATTTTATGATTAGAAGTATCAATTCCAGTTTCATTTATTTATAGTCATTTACTACTAAAATAGGATCATTTCTTAAATAACTTACAATCCTAAATTGCAAAAAAAATGTTTGTGATTTGCCACCACTGAATGATTAATAAATAAATTCTTATAATAATTTAACACAAGTAAAACGAAAATGTAAATTGATGAAGAGAAGTCGTAAATTGAAAAATATATATTTGTTTTTAATTTCCCTTCAGGGGCCAAATGGCCCCGTTTAAAGCCTCAGGACCCTTGGTCCACACTTTTTTAAAAATAATTAAAATGGCCCCTTTTTCAGTTTAAGTAAGATTTTATTCTTTATTGAACGAAAAAGAATGCAATGAAAAGAAGTGTTTAAATTAGTTTTTTGTTAAAAATAAATGTCTTTGCTGTTTTATTTTCTTTTTTTGCTATATTAGTATTTTTAGGTGGAGGTCCCTTTTTCGGCTCGCCACCCTTTTAGTTCCCTTTTTATGATCTTTCAGCGGCAAGTCCTCAGGACTCTTGGATTGTAAAATAAGTAATCGAAAAGGATTGTTAACCACCCCGGACAAATCCCGTTGTCGCCGGGCGATATGGCGCCGTATGATTCTCATGGATATCGAGAGGAAAACTAAAATTGTAAAACACCACTAAAACTATTAATTTGTAAATCACAAGATATAATTAGTAAATTGAGAATAAAGTTTTCCAATTTCACGACAACACATTTTCAATTTCAGACGGTGATGCCTTAAATCACTGCTTAATAATCGTGAATTGCAAATTGAATAAAATAAGTCTCAATTTACGATAAACAATTTGTAAATTGCAACTACTGAATTAGTGAGTCTAGTTAGTTCGCAAATCTGTACATTTGAGTTGCAATTCAAGACAAAATGGTTGTAATTTACTAAGGGATGAAATCGCAATTTACAACAGAAAAGTGTCAATTTACGAATTGCTTCTGCAATTCACAACCAAAGTGATATCAAATTGATAACTATGTGTGTCAAATCGTGATCGGTTATGGCATTACGTATTTCTCGATTGATCGCATTATTGACAATAAGGGTCTTTTCAGGGACAATATATCTTCACTTGGTACAATTTCTAGAACGGCGAATAAAAAGTCGTGGATTAGTAAACCCTGAGCTAAGCTCTAAAAAACTAGACAAGCTTTTCGTGACTCTTCGCTTATTTTTCATGATTTGATCTCAAAATTCTTTTCGTGTATAGTTGGCACAATTCGTTCGTTTTAGCTAGCGAACGTGAGACCACTCGCTCAGTTTAGTCCAGCGCGCTTATTACAGAACCCTGCGGTCCATCTGCAGAACTTTGAAACGTTTATAGTCAAGATTTAAAATACTGAGTAGCTATAGCTTTTATCCTATACCTATATGGATGTGGTAGTTTTTCACCGAGACCATCAACTTCTGTTGTTACTTCAAAAATAATTCGCCTTCACTTGATAATCCTACCAATTCCTACTCGATGGAGAGTAATTGCCCCTGGTGCACATGATTATACACCTTCACATACTCGTGCAACATTCTTATTTACTGTGGGTGCGTCGCAAGGGACAATAGCTATGGATGACTTGATTGCATCATCTGTCTTTCCGAATTCAAATTGAGCCATTAAATGTGTACGTACCGGGTACGTGTATCGAATTTCCGAAACAGGGATGGGCTGCAGCCTGCCTGCATCGCATTCATTCATCGAAATGAGTCCATTTTCGGAAACGAATTCATTACCGCTAGTGCTTATCGAACCTCTTTATCAAAATTCCATTTAAAAACTCAAAAGAACTCGAACGGTCTTCTGTCTGCCCCATCCTTTCGAAATTATATTTCCCAATTCAATTTAATTCCATCTTTCCGTCCAAGAAAACATTAATCCATTTTAGCAGTTTTTTCGTAGGATTTACTTGTCATTCCGCAGTTCTATGCAACGGACGTTTGAAGAAGACTCTCTCTTTTTTCCCGTGGGTGGTATTCTCCTGGCGGTATAATGTTATGTTCGCGGTTAAAGAGGTAATTAAAATGTTTTTTTTTTTTCTTAAATACACGGGTGATGGTTTAAAAATAAATTGAATGCACGCGTGACATGGGAGGGGGGCTTACTCAAGAAGCACGCGCGACACAAGAGTCGGTAATAGAAAACAGCAATCGCCCAATGAACCCTAAAATTTATAATTAAACACACCACTGATGCAGAGAGAGAGTAAGAGAGAGAGAGAGAGATCATCGTTGGTAATGGGAATTCATTGGGTGGGCCGTGGGCACACGCCGCACAAGTAATTGCCTTATTTACAGGAATTTACAACTCTGATGTAGACAGAGATGTGGCAAATTGCTGGGCTTGAGGCGACGGTATTTATGAATTGTGTGAGATGTCGAGAATGTGTCAGGAATGTGTCAGTGTCATGGGCTTGGTACATGATGTGCGAAATTTACTACATATTAAGCGACATACTTGAGAGCACGAGATGCACTTGTGCGTGTTCCTTAATAGTTATTATTATTAGTATAACGAAGTCGACGCATGTGGACTGAGGAGAGTTTTTCAAAAAAAAAAAAAAACCGGACGCGTAAGTTTTCGTGGCATAGGGTAGCGGCATATGAAGTGCTTAATCTGCATGGACAGGGCATTATACGTATAAAGATTAGAAAGTGGACTATATTTAATCTAGCTAAGTGGTCAGGTGCATAGGCGATTAAGGGTGAGGTAAGACAGTGGGGTAGATTATAAGCCAAAGCTGTATCCGAAATAATTTAACTGGTTATAAAACTTCGTATTCAAGTCAGTAAAAAACATATAAAAGTACTGCAGGGATCGAACCAGAAAACACTTGGTCGTTTGGCCCATAGAAAGACACTTTTCACTGCGCCACTTATAAAGGGTGTTTTTTTCTAGAACTTTGAAAATAAATAAAACAAAGATAATTTTTTTTTTAAATTAGCATGAAATTTACTTTATTCGAAAGATAATCTTCTGGTATTATAATTTTAATATGATTTCTGGCATATGACCGCCACGGCTGGGTCGGACGTAGTCTAATCTGGAGGTCCAATTTTCGATGACTTTTTTCCAACATTTGTGGCCGTATATCGACAACAACGCGGCGAATGTTGTCCTCCATGTGGTCAATCGTTTCGGGCTTATCGGCGTAGACAGAAAATAGATGAGCGGCGTTAAATCGCACGATCTTGGAGGTCAATTCACGAGTCCCTAACGTGAAACCATATGCGGTTACCAAACGTTTCCTTCAATAAATCAATTGTGGCACGAGCTGTGAGACATGTTGCGCCATCTTATTGAAGCCACATTTCCTGCACATCATGGTTGTTCAATTGATGAACGAAAAAGTCAATAATCATGGCTCTATAGACTGTAACGTTCTGGCCAGCATCGTTTTTAAAGAAGTACGGACCAATTATTCCACCAACCCATTAAGCACACGGTGTAACGGTGTCTCAACATACACTTGAGGATCATCATAACTCCAAATACGGCAGTTTTGTTTATGGACGTTTCCATTCAACCAAAATTGAGCTTCATCGCTTAACAAAAGTCGCTTATGAAAATTTCGAACAGAACCATGATTTTCAAAATAAATTTGCACAATTTGAAAGCGTTGTTCAGGCGTCAGTCTATTCATGTTGAAATGTCAAACCAAACTAAAAATAAAACACTTGACAGCTGACAAAATGGCAGCCAGTTAAAAGAGTGTGGCCAACTTAAAGTTCAATACCTATAAAAAAAAATCACCCTTTAGCAAACGTCTAATAAACACCCAAAAGTTGAACACTCTTAAAACAACTTCTCACTCAATTATGAACATTCATCGGTCTTGGCATAAAATTGTAGGCCCCTTCCATTCGTCCCAAAAATAAATTCACACAAACGAACGGTTGGGAATGGCTACGCCTCGCCTATGGTCCTGTACCGACCCATTGAGAGAGCTTTTTATTTATTTATTGTAAAAGTCTATCGGAAACCTTGCCCTGTCTAATATGTGTGGACTCCGGACGCCATCCGTCCCTATACCATCTTATTTCGATTTGTCTACAGTTCGAAGCGAATTCAGGTCTCAACTAATAATAATCTCCGTCTATCCCGTGCCTTCTTCAACGACAATTTTACTAAGAAACTTTTTCTCAAAGCGACACTGGATGAATTGAATGGAATATTTGCACCGGGACGATCATGGTAGGTATAATACAGAATTTCCTTAGTTGTTGGAGGCTTTAGTACTCAATTGTCTTCAGAGTCCACAAAAACAGCGATTGCCAAGACTCTTTCTTTATAAGATGTCGTCCCAAAGGTATGTACCTATATTATTACACAATCCGCCTAAAGTTCTCTACCACTTAGGGTAGGTTCAGCTTCCTTGGACTAGCGGCGAAAGTATAATAAAAACGGATATTCGCAGTTATTCCCCTTGATTTAGTTAGATACGTGCCCATCATTATTTCATAAACATTTAAAACGTAACCCTTAAATGCACAAATGTAAAGATAACTACCCCATTTGAAGTCCTTCCTTACGAATTTTCCATCTACCTACATCCTACACCCTACATAGTTCGTGAACAATTGAAACTTTACGCAACTTTTTTTGGAACTTTTCAATTATCTCCCTAAAGTTACTATATACATTTGGCAAAGTACTATAAGTAGGTATAGCTGGGTCCGGACTGCCACATGTTTCATAACCCTTAGTGGTAAAATTCTCCGAAAATTGGGCGCTCGTACCCAGCTCTCTATCTTCCACCTCTACTCGCAAAGTATAAAATCCGCAATTAAATAAAGTTCATTTTTGGCAGACGATTCTTCGAAGCAAGGTCGACGAGGGGTAGGTAGGTACCTCCCCAAGGAAACTTTATACCTAGCCCCAATGTACCTATAATCGGGTTTCTTTCACGGCCTTATGAGTTTCGCTGTTTAACCAGTAAACAACCTTCAAAAGTGATGCTGAATGTCACTATCATTTGCAAAGGTATTCCCTGTCAAAAAAACCGGTGGTAAAACCAAGTAAAACCCTGGCAAACATTGCTAAACAGCCTTCTGTTTCCGAAGAAACAACTTTATCCTCGCGTTACGCAATCAATTATTGGCACACGCTCCATCTCAAGCTCGAGAGCATGTACATATTTACGTTATTTAGGACGTAGGACCGTAAACCATCCACGAAGTATACATAAATCATTTACTTGCAAAACACAGACACCCCATAGCCCATACCCCAAAAGTAATGAAAAACGGTACACGGTACTCAGTCCGCATTGTTATTCCACTCGCAGATAAAAAGATACACAGTACAAACACACATGCAGTACCGATACCGATACCGCTTTGACGTTTGACCTAACTTTATGCCATCGGTTTGTTTTCGGTGTCGGTGAAGCTGTGTGCTCGTGCTCGCATTCAAATTAAATTAATTCCCTTTGCTGGGTCGTTATTGAAAAATAATATTGTAAATTTTTCAGCGATTTTGCGCTCTGCAACGTCAATTGCAACAGGTTGTCACCTTGACATGGGTCACTCCACAACCAGGTTTGAGTGGAAATGCAGCGCGCAGCGCAACGCAACCGCACAATCCAACACACAGACACAGCCGAGTGGACTCCTATCATTCGATTTCGAGTGAACGTGAACATTCGTTCCACTCATTCTTTTGGTGGTTGGTCGGTGCTTGGCTTTTTGCTTCTGCTTGTCGCTCGACGGTGGTAGGCCAACTCAAATGTCGATTCTTGCTCAGTATGAGTTGAGATATGGTCCGGAAAAGCTGCAACCTCTAAGAGATAGCGTCCTGCGAGAAGTTTGTGATGATGTAACAAAAGTTGAAGTGAAAATTTTTTGTTTGGGGATTTTCTTCTTGTTTTATTTTTTTGTTGTTCCTTTTGTTGTTTATCAGTTTCTTTACAAGGAAAAAATCAAAAAAAAAAAAAAAAAAAACAAATATATTTGCGGTGTGAAAAAATAAAAATAGTTTTTCCTTCTTCGGTCCATCGCGGCGTGTGTTGTGGTAGGTAGTCCGGACATATAGAGCAGCGCAGTGCGTTATCCGTTTTCCTTGAACTTGACATCGGTGCCGTGTCTTCTTTGTTTCTGTCGGGGTGGTGGTGGCACACTTTGTTGGCAAAAATTCAACAAAATTCCGACCTTTTGTGATGTGGTGCGTCTGATAGAGTGCAGTACGTCGGTTATGTAAAGTAGAAGATTGTGAGTGAATCGTAAATCGTAAATCGAATTGCTAAGTGTTGGTTTGTTAGTTTCCCATTCTATGTGAGATAAGTGATAAGCATCATAACACACAATATCGATTGATAGATAAGCGGTAATCGTGCGTCGGACAACGCACGGGGAACACACACTCGGAGCAGCTCTAGCAACAGGTGGTGGCGAAGCATTTTTTGTAAGTAATTTAGTTTGCAGTGTTAATTTATGTTTAGCGATCAATCGATAACGTATTGATGAAGCTCCCGACTGGTGGAGGATACGTGTGTATGCCACACGCAGATTTCGATTTCATTGGCAATTGGCCTACAACTACTAATTGGTCGCCCTAGGTGGGTAGTGGGTTGTGCTTGGGATTGTGCCTGTGCACGGCGAAGGACCATGACCATAGGTGAATCACTCAGGTATTCAATGCAGCTCGCGCATCTTTCTCGTTCTGTGTCACGGTGCAGTGCATTTGAAAGGGTGCAGACCTGATTCATCGTCATGATACGTTTGTCCGGATGCTGGTCTCATTCTTTTATGCAAAATACGCTGCGCGGTTTACGGTTCGTGCACACGCGACGACCTTTTGTCTACATAAGGTCTACCTGTCATAAATGGCCGAACGGCGGAAGTGCTTACTACGTGTGTCTAATATGAGGGAATTTCCGTTCCGAACGCAAATTTAACAACCTCAAAGGGGTTCTTATTGTGGCTGTCCTTATCGTTTATTTATGAGCCCTCTGCCATGAGATTAGGTATACCTACCATCCATCTGTGTGTGGCAAGTCCTTATTGTTCAGGTTTTTAGTATCAGCACTTAAGTAGGGAGTTTATTAAGCAGTTCCCCCGGGAGTATAAGAAAGTTTATCGTTTCTGCAGGATTATTAGGCAAATCACGAGTCCTTTCCCCCCATAATGGCTGACCCAAATAATCTCCATCGTTTGGCAATGGAAAGCTGTCTTTGATGACAAACTCCCTAATCGTTTGGGTTAAGAGTTCTCTGTTTGTTTATTTTTTTTTTTTACCGAATCATACTTAAGGCGCTCCATCCACAGGGGATTATGTTTACCCTTATAATGCGAAGGGATATGCCTGCCGGTGAATGTGGTCGGGGTGGACGAATACAAGTTATGTCGCTTTGTCTTTCTTAGCATTTGATCGCATGGATAGATATACGGGTTAAAGATAATGGAATAGCGAGTGCTAATCTTGCCATCCTTGACCCAAATGCTGAAAATCAATTAAATTTTTTGAAAGTTTTCTCTCTTTCGTTGTTTTCTTTTGTATTTTTTTTTTCTGTTGTAAGGTGTACTACGTAGGCGTGTGATATGCGATTTGTTATGCTTTTTCCTAGACTTCTTCGGAACAGGAAAAATGTACCTATACATTGGGGATGTCATTACAGCTGGGTGGGTCTGATTTGCTTTGTGAATATTGTGGATTTGAAATTGCGAAAGGGCTTCCCTTTCTGTGCACCATCGCGAAGGGAAATGGTTTCGCATAATGTGAATCCTGTGGAAGTACCACCATAGGCGGAAGCCTTGCGTGTATATATGTGAATGTCAGAATGTCAGTGGTGTGTAGATTGAATTAGATCAGTATAGGGAAGTGTATGTCGAATCAAATAAGCATGTAGCGTATGGTGGCGTCCCTGGAAAACAAAAAATATTTTCAGTGAGGGGAAGTGTTTTTTTTTTTTGCATTTTATACCCAAGAGTAAACCTATGTAGGTCAAGGATGTTTTATTTTGCTTGGAGTTGTGAGGATAGTTTGTTGCGATGCGTCGATAAATGGATTTTTCTTGATGTGTCGTTGTATACGACCTCTTCAACGTACCTTGGTGGGAGGAGCTGTAACAACACTCAATACTCCGCACAGCAATGAACTTACCAACTGTCACAGAAGCCGTTAGGAGTCCAATAAAATAGTGGATTTCTTCGAAACTCAGCCGTCACCTACACCTTTGACGGATGCCGACAAGCGAAGCAATCATGTCCGAAACTCTGTACAAAATCTGCAACTTTTCTCAGTGAATAACTGACGACTTAGGTAACATTCAAAATGTACGCGTCACCTATAAGGCGAAGTCTTTCTATACTGAGTTGAATACTTTCCGTTGAAGACTCGATTGGAGTCGAAGACTCGTCGGGCTGGAGCTCTTGTGTCCAGCTCGTAGATTCGGTCCCCAAATCCCATTAACACAAGCAGGACCGAAAGGCACTGACCGATTTTAGCTTCCAAATACAACAAGGATGTCTCCATCCGCCTTAGTCGATGTTTCAGTGCCATGTAGTTGCTCGATTGCCTTCTTGTACCAAGGAAATAGCATTTCTCAAGCGTTGTTCTTCATTCGCGAGGTACACCCAAGGCGGTGGCTCATTGTAATGTGTATATGGACATTTTGTTTTCGATATTTGTAAGAGTGGTATCAAAACAGTCTTCCTTAGTACTTCGTGAAATTATAGAAAATTATGTCGTCAAGTTAAACACCTTAACGGCCAACCATATTTTCTAGAATCAAGATTTCACGTTCACCTGGAATATTAACATTGAATAATAGGTTAATAAGCATGCATAGCTTTCTTTGCTTGTAGCCAAAATTTATCATGTTTGGATTTATGATGGCCGGCTTTTAGAAAAGCTTATAGCATACCAAGTTCAACCAGGCATCATGGACGACAGTCCTTCTCTGCCTTCCCAAACAAACACTTCACAACACTAAGCACGATTAGAATCAGGGGGTCAGCTGTAAGTCTCCATAATAATCTGCTTTCTCCATTGAGGAAAATTCTACCAAAAAACGATTTGTACAAAACTTTTCGAAGTGACTACACGATTGAACCGCGTGACACTCTTTTGAATTTTACGGGTTCTTCTTCTCTTCAACAAACTTCAGCAACCTGGACAACAAAGTTTGGACTTAGATATTGCTTTCCCCACTTCAGGTGGACGGAAATCTTGCCTTTCATCGTTCAGATTGAATGGCTCGTTCTTCGGTGTTTGAAAGTTTGCAAAAGTAGTGTATCCCCAAAACTGTCTGTCGTATAAATCTCATTCTCTGATCATTAACTACAGCAAAAGTTCTATTTTTTATTTTTTATTTTTAAAGAGTTTTGTCATAGATTTATGAGATTTCTTGTGGAATTGCTTCGCCCCAGAGGCGACTGTTCTGTTTATTTACAATTCCATTGAGCCTAAGGAAAGCCTTGCCACTAAACACGATTTTGCGGAAATAAAAGCCGAATATGAAAATTATTTTAAGTTTGCTAAAAATAAGTTTTGCGTCGCTGTTATTGAATTTTTAATGGAAGTGAGTTTTAAAAAATATATGAACACAGATCGGCTTTTGGGTACCTAGTAATTTTTGAGAAATAATTAAAAAAACAGAATTTTTTGAGAAAAACTAAGTATGGGATCTTAATTAGTATTATTTTATTCTCCTTAATATCTATTTTGATCAAAATCGTCAGTAACAAAAATTGAAATATGTATTTTGTTTGAAAAATACTATTGAAGAGCTTTCAAAATTAGCCTTTTCGGTGATTCGAATTCAAAGTTAAGGACACAATGATTTAGATAACATTAATTTTACTCTGAGTATTCATTTTGGTCAAAATCCTTCTTACCGTTTTCCGGTAAACTAAAGAAAACTAAATTTTTAAGAATATTACTTTTTTTCAAAAATCCATTGTACGAAAATGTAAGGAAAAACTGAGTTTGTTACTAAGTTAGAAATGACCGTATTACCTTAGAAATGAAGTTTTGTTGCTATGGTACGGACCGTTTTCGAGACATGTTCAAATTTCAAAAGTACCGTTATCCAATTTTTTTAGCACAAAACTGAGTAGGTATGTAGTTATATTAATAGATGCCTATTAAGCTCAAATATTTTGGTAGAAATCGTTAGAGCCGTTTTCGAACAAATCAAACTGGTACGAAAATTTTGTATGAGAAGTACCATTAGTATTTCAAAAATAAACGGCCCCGATCTGTAAGCCCCAAACTCCAAGTCCGAAGTGTGAGCGATATCCGGGCAGCAAACGGACAAACAGACAGGGGCGACCCCCTTTTTTGAGTTCCTCTATCATCGTATTGTCAGAATTGATTAACATCTCGAGTTCGAAATTTTGTACGAAAATAATATCTCTCTCTTACTACGTAATGGAGAAACTTAAAAGCCGCATATTCTTCTTAAAGTTGTCGTCGATTTATTTACTGCGGCATTCCTGTCATTTTTGTTTCAAACGGGTTTGCTTCGTAAGGAATGTCTGTGGCCTTTGACGTCATTTGAAATTCCTATAAATAAAGTGTTTGAGTGGTTTTTCACTGCGCCTTTCTATGGTTCCAAATAAAGGGTGATTTTTTAAGAGGTTTAGAACTTTTTTTGAAAAAAAAACACAAAAAATTCGAAAAAATGAATGAAATATTTATTTGAATCGATAGTTTGAACCTTGCAATTTAATGTTTAAAGATAATTTCATGCAAATGTTGACCGCGGCTGCGTCTCAGGTAGCCCATCCGCTGAGTCCAATTTTGGCACACTCTTTCACACATATCGGCCGGTATCTCACGAATGAATGCATGGATGTTGGCTTCCAGTGCGTCCATCGAAGCGGGCTTGTCCCTATACACGTTAGCCTTGGCATACCCCCACTAAAAATAATCTAATGGTGTCAAATCGCACGATCTAGGCGGCCAATTGACCGGCCCGAAACGTGAAATTAACTGTTCACCAAACTCGCCTCGCAATTGCGCCATTGTTTCGCGTGCTGTGTGGCATGTGGCACCGTCTTGTTGAAACCACATATCATGCAAGTCAAGAACTTCCATTTCGGGCAAAAAAAAGTTTGTTATCATCGCTCGGTAGCGTTCACCATTGACAGTAACGCTGCGATTCGCATCATCTTTGAAGAAATATGGCCCAATAATGCCGCCGGCCCATAAACCGCACCAAACAGTGGCTTTTTCGGGATGCATTGGTAGCTGTTGCAATGCTTCTGGCTGATCTTCACTCCAAATGCGGCAATTTTGCTTATTTACGTACCCATTCAACCAAAAATGAGCCTCATCGCTGAACACAATTTTTCGATAAAAAAGCAGCGATGAACATTTCGAACCGAGCACGAATTTTGATAGTAAAATTCAATAATTTGCAAGCGTTGTTCATTTGTCAGACGATCCATGGTTAAATTGCAAACCAAACTGAAGCTGTTTGACAGTGACACAAGGTACTAAACACACGTCAGCTGTCAAAACCAGTGTTGCCAAAACCAAACCAGCTAAAAAATCACCCTTTATAAGACACCAAAAGCACCATCAGCATCTGAACCTACGTTGGGAAAAACCGTTTTTTTTAAATTGTATCTGACAATTTTGGTTTAAATATTTCAAAAAGCTGTTTCCCTACTTTCTATAAACAAACCCAAAGCAACCAAAATTGACGTACACCTCTGTTTCCCATCAAACATCAACTTCGGCTCATCATTCTCCTTCGATGAAAAAACCATCCTTTCCCATCTCCAAGGGCTTCACTTCTCTCTCTTTCTCTCACTTTGAAGAGCATTTCCCCACCCCCATATTCAATGTGCCAATGCCAATAACAATAAATCATCACATGCATTTGTGGATGAATGAATACGTCAAACAAATACGTATTTATTCAGACAGACCGAGTATTCTGGACTGTATCCAATTTTTGTTTGCATTTGCGTCGTGATTACAGATAGTTTTTGCAGTTTATTTACATCTAAGAAAACACAAAAGCAATTATTGTCATCGATAACTGATAGTGGGTACGAGCGATTAGGAAAATCACGAATTTTTCACATCAGCAAGTGTGATAGAATAAAAGTGACCGGACCGTTTATTATGGGCAAATCAATCTGACGAATAAAATGTAGCAAACGTTATCGGGCAGGCGTGACCTCTCTCGTGAGTAGCCGCTGCTATATATACCCGATAGACGAAATTTATTCCCCACAGAGCTACGTAGAGAAACGAGCAAAAAACTTTGTTATACATGACAAAGGGAATGGTGAAGGAAATAATTGCGAACTTTGTTTTCAATGGGTAGATATATCAGCGGATGCAGGCAGTTGGATTCAGATTGTTCTTTCGTGTTAAATTCGATGACATCAATATGTGAAACAGTCGATTGTGCACGCGCTATCTGTTTGGTATTCGGGGGTCATGCCCGAAATACGCACCGACACGTCACTGCGGAATGTTACTGACTTGACGACTACCATCACATGAACTGTTTGCACGGAGCATGTGTGTGCAACTCACTGCTCTACTTAATGAGGGGTTGAAGGGTGAACTACCGGCAGCCTCAGGTATTCTATTCGCTATAGCAGACGCCTGCCAAAGATCTTCTATAGTAGGTCCATTGAGCCACAAATACGACTCACTATCGTATGAGACTCATTCCAATTCATTGGACGTCCATAACTGACATCTTTATCAGAGCGCGTGGCGAAATCAGCCTCAAGACGGTATATCATCATCTAATCTGATGTGCTTTTAAAGGCTGGTTCTTTAGGAAATGTCACTTTCCATCCTGTCTAGCCAAGTGGTTGCCATACAAGAAAAGCCTATGCATGGGGCAATTGCACATCACCGATAAGAACGCGAAACTAAACTCCTTCACTAATTGGACGTAGCTGTCAGTTTCATTTAAATGGCACACATAGATTGGCAATGAACCGGATGTTTATAGTCCAATAGCCGACAAGACAAAGATAGTGCAACAATGTTCCCATTCACGCAATAGCGTGTGTAGCTATGTATATGCAAACTCAAATGAATTCCTCACTTATCTTGAGACCCCTCCTGATGGCCGCGAAAAGGGGCCTCAACAGAGCAGTTGTGCGGAATTGCAATTCGCTTCAATTCTTTTATCAACTTCTCACCGGCTATCGAGCGAAATGTCAGCACCGCACGCATGCCTGGGGTGAAATTCGAAGGTAGAGCCCTCGCCCTCGCTGTCACTTGTTAATTGATACCTCTCCTTTGCGCAGCAAACTTGTTTGCTCTAAGCATTTGTGTCTATTGAAAATGGAATTCCAAGCGACTGCGACATGCAAAAAAGTGCGATTACCTCCGCGCTCCTAATTACCTGCGCTTTTTACTGCCTTGTCGCTGGTATTTGATTCTGGTGTGCAAACGCGTGTGTGACTGTGTGTCTGTGCGCAGAGCAGGCTCTGGGTGGAAAAACGTGATTTTGCGCGCTGTTGAGTTTGAGTATCCCTTTGCGTGGCAGTTTTAAGGAAGACGACGCATTCGCACTGTGCAATTCGAAGCAAGGAATAATCATAAATTGCTCGCAGTTGACGATGTCATTGGACGTGAAGGTATTCTCAGTCTTCTCCCACGGTGTGCTGGAAGTTTTATTCTTTGTAGCCGATGCCATTACCTGGCTTATAAGTTATAAGCATAAGCGGGGCGAAAGTGTTAGGGCGATTCGTTTAATGTCATTGGCTGTGGAAATTACCACACAAATTCCTTCCATTAGCGACAGAGACGTGCATTTTAATTTCACATTAGTTTGTTTGTTTTTTTTTTTCTCGATAGAATTGTACTAAACACGTGCAACTTTGTTAATGCTAAAAGGTGCATTGGAACGTGACGATACATTGAATTGCTGGAATTACAGTGCTAACCAGCTGTTAAGAGTTAAGGAATGGAGATAGTGAGTAGGGGTGACGAAGCTCCCATTGTGTTTGAAATTAATTAGTAGTCAAAGTGCCCGGAAAGTATCCTCATATCAGAGTCTTCTGGGAATGAGTGATCCAAATAGAAGGTTCATAACTTTACAGTGCATGCGATGACACTGCGCACTTTTTAGAACAGTAATAGACCAGTTTTGCCGACAGATACCTAAGGTAAGGTTTGAAGAAACATACTTTCAAAAGGGAATGTGTCCGTTTACCGAAATCCAATGGTAAAGTTGTCGTTCCTAGATATCAAAATGTAGTTTTTGGAATGAATTTGATGTTTGGGAAGTGACACGCCCCTTTTTTCCCATACCGTCCACATTAAGCCAGACACATAAGCGGGCGTAAAAGTGTCATAAAATCCCAGTGAGAGGTATGAAAACTCTTAGGGGACAGATGGAAAAACAATAATTTTTAAGACAAGCTGTTCCCGCTCAGATTCACCCATGCCCAGGAATCGTAAACCTTAAGACTAGTTCTTATCAAGTTCAGTGAACTAAAAGTAAAATCTTAGGTCAAAGCAATCTATACGGATTGGGTTAGTAGCCTTAACGTGAGGTGGTAACAAATCCCCATACAAAGTTACAAACAATGTTAAAAGAACTTATTCTGCCAAAATTCTGTCAAGCTATAAGACAATACCTTAAAAAGCGGTTTGAAAGTTGTTATCTTCCCAAACAAAACAGAATTTAACAAACCACTTAAAACTTAGACTTGGTCTTGGACTATACAACTACCTACATAAGGAATCAGACCAACGGTGAACGTGGTTCCGTGCGGGCTCAACGATGAAGAGTGGTTTTGTGTCGCAGAAAGTCAGCGCAAAATTTGTCAACAGAATGCCGAAAGGTGTATGCAAATTGAAGAAGCGCTATACTGCACGATAAGTGGGATAACAATATCGAAGCGGAACTTTTTATTGCAAAATTCTTAAAACTGAAGTCTTCTAGATTTTGTGCACCATTTAATTTCAAGTTCAAGCTTCTCGCAACCATTCGTTTTGTGTGAGTTTTATTTTTGGAACGAATGGAAGGGATCTACAATTTTATGCCGATTCCAAACGGCTAATTGAGAAGCTCTTAAGACAGTTATACTCTCGGATGTTTGTCAGACGTTCGCGAAGCGTACCATATAGTCGTATAATAAAGGCACAGTCGGTGAGAATTGGGAAGCACAACTTCTGCTGGACACAGCCGTCCGAGCCATTTCACATGACGCACTGACCAAAGTTAAGCGAGGCTTACCATGTCTTGACCTAAATCAAACAAAGCTGAGGGAAACTTCTGCCTTGGGACTAAGTAACAATTTATCTGAATGCATGCCCCCAAATATTGGAATCTCAGAATCAGAATCGTTTGAACAAGATCTTGTCTGATATCTGTGAAAGTTTAAACAAAAAATGTTAATAAAGTTAAAAATCGTGAACAACCTCATAGGTTTTCATCGGTAGCTTTGTTGGGTCAGAATATAGTGAATCATAGACCAAAAGTTCAGCCAACTTCAAATCGTCTAGATCCAGGAATTTCAAATCAACACCTACGTCAATTTTAAGGTTGTCTTTGATAGTCTGTATCGATGTCGACAGTCATCAAAAATTGTCAAAAATTGAAATTCCACCGAAGCTTTTGGTACTAAAATAAGGTCTTGGACAAGGAACAATAAAAATTAACGAAACTAAAAGGTATAACTCAGTAAATTAGCTTCAGATTAACGAAAGTCGGTCATTTTGATGATGTTCTTAAAACCCGACTAATTTGGTTCACTTCCCACTGAATCCTGTCTATGAGCAACCTTCCAACTCATACATTGGTTCATATTATAGGAGTCTTTGTAGCTTTGAAGGCAAAAACGCTACTTTTTGTCGCTTTACATATATAAATATATATATTTAATTTATTACAGCAATCGTTGTAGGTACATGAATTATTTGTTAACCTAACCACCCGAAGCACGTCGCTAAAATTGATTTACTGATTTGAGTCCCTAATCAGCAGTCAATTCGTTTCTTTTTACAACAAAAAGGGCTACCAAGTCACGTGCTATTATGCACGCTTTACACAGATCATTCACACTACTGGTTATAAAAAAAATTTGCATAATTGCAAACTCGAGGAAACAACAAAAAAACTGATGTCAAAAACAATACACAATTCGAGATAAAGAACATTTAAAACGAAAAACATCAGTCGAATGGAAAATTGCATCGCCAAAAATAAACCAAATGCACGTACCTAGTGGGTTTTTTGTTGTTTTTTCTTTTCGGTGAAATCCGACGACACAAAATTATTCAACAAAAGAACTGCACTTTGTTATTTTTTTTCTTCAATTTACAGCTTCAATGGAAATATTTGGGGTGGGTGTTTGTGTCATTCTGATGAAAATGAACAACGTTTGGTGAATAAATTACGAAACCTTTGACGAGGTACACGAAAAAGATTAATTTCATTGAAAATTCATCACATCGTCTGTGTCACTTTGAGACGTAAGCAGTCATCAAAAAGACATTTTTTATTTGTTGATAAATGATAGGTATTCGTGGGTTGTTCCAAAATGTACTTTAAATTTGTAAAAATAAAAACATTTTGTGATAAGAATCAATACACGAGTTGAGGTAATGGGGAGGGCTCTTCAATTCTGTAAGCTATCGAAAGGTGACGCATATGAAAACCGTTAAATTGGGACCTTTCTGGGGAAATATGAACATGTAAGCTTTACTGATGGAAATTCGATATCTTTCAAAGAAGTTTTGAGAATAATGTTTTTTATACACTTGATAGGCTTGAACAATCAGTGACAGTCATTCAAAGGGATACATCATGTTTCTCAGTTGCTTATGTGGAATTAATTGTGTTGCGTACTTTGTCTACATCAAAGTACGCGGCAGCGTTGCCAGGTTTCTTATCGAACGAATGCACTGTTTTTGAGGCTTTAGATTTTTCTTTCTTTTGTATGTTGTTTTGCCAGATTTTCTATGCAAATACTTTCCATATGTATTTAAATCGATATGCATTTTTAAACCAGCTGTAAGGCCTTAGCAGCGCCCCGATATATGCTTGCAGATAGGTCACGGTGATATGTTTGAACCAAAATTAACCTTTAACTCCAAAAAATTGTTAACCTAAAAATAAAGCTCTCTGACAATTTTATTCAACAAAATATGGAACTAATTGACATAATGGCGGCTGGCTGGCACTCGACTTGGCCCAATTTCAAAGTTCGTCCCCCCTTTAGGTTTGTTTTGAAAATCAATGAAAACGCCGCCATCTGGCATCGCTGGCAGAATGATAAAAGATACTCAGTAGGTATCAAGAGCAACGACTTCGCAGCCAGATTTAAGAAAAATGTAACGAGCTGCTGTGTCTGCTTCTGAACAACGTTTTATCATAAAAAAAATAAATATTTTAATGATGTTTGAAGTTCACTGGCACTTGGCGCCAATATCGTAGGTGTCAGAGAATCTTAAACGATTCCCTATCTCTGTTGTTCACTAATCTGGCAATTAAAAACATAAGCCCACCATTATTTATCAGACTTATATAAAAGGCCTTATCAGCCAATTACGCCGTCAATCAGGCTATCAGACTGATGCGCCACAATTAAGCGTAGTTATCTATAATTCTAAATTAATAGAGGCACTTAGCTTAAAAAATACTGCACTAGGTGTGCTTGAAACCGAGTATCGCTGAAAATATATGCGTTACCACAATTTTCCGAATGCTTACACCTTCTTGCTTGCGGAGACCGAAGGTGTGTCACCAAAGAAATTAAAATATAAACTCTAATTGCCATGACGGGAAGGGTGTATTTGGTTGCTTTTTAAATGGACACTTTTACTACTTGCTTTGGAAAATTAAAAATGCAATTTATTTTGAAATTGTTATGGTCGTCTTTTGCTGTGCTGTGGGCAGACTATGGATGTTTACGATCAACTTAGTATGAATTGTTTTAAGTGTTCTGAGCTGCAGAAGTTGCATTTAAATGGATGGAGTTAACATCTTACTCACCGATTTTACTCAGTTCATATACTCATTTGCTGAGGTTCATGAAGCCATTTATTTTTACACTCAGCTTAATTTCATACTGATGGTCTTGCGAGATGCGCATTTGGTCAATTACCCCTGCAAAATAGAACAAATTTAACACCTTAGTCAACATAAGACTGTCATTCTATAGGTCGACTAACCTTTGGAGATATTAATGAGATCCAAATCAGTTGACGTCTCTCACTCACAGTGATATATCACTTAGATATAACCTGTGTGCGCACACTTTGAGTATCACTGACGTAGGTCTTCTGTGAACTTAAAAGTCATTTCATCAAAAAAAAATGAAAAAACTTTAAATTTTCTAGAACAATAATTTATTCATTTTATCCGTGATCGTGAAAGTCCTGGCTATGTTAAATTTAATATATTTTGTATGTATTCAAATTAAACAACTACAACTAATAAAAGATTTATAAATTTTAAACAACATCTGATACAAAATACGTCTGAAATATTAAATTTAATTTAAATTAAACTCTTATTTATACTGAAAACTATAGATCTTAATAAATTTGTATTTGAATTTAATAACCTGCATATTAAAATATAATATTTTGCCTCAAATTCAACAATTCTTTTGTGGCCGTTTATATCTTTTGAAAATAATCCTATAGAGTGTCACTGTGCTCCTTTTAGTAGTTATATTTTTGTAGACCTTTTAATGAAGGAGAACTCATGAATGCCAGAATTATCTTATACTTACTAAAATTTTGTGTGTAATATTTGAGAGGCAATAAGCTGAAATCTCTAGATCGCCCTGACCTTCAAAAGCAAATCCACTAGGAACATCTCCGCGCTTCAAAAGAATAATGTAATCTCTTACAAGAATACTTTGAAATGAAAGTAACATACTTGTAAGAAGAATATTCTCATTGGATATAAATCTAGCCCCTGCAGATCTTTCACTTATTTGTGTGCATTTTTTAAACATTTTTCTTTTACAAAAGCTTTAGCCTCCTTTAACATCAACTACGTACTCCATTAACGACGTTCAAACTAACTCAAAATTCTTAGCCAAGCGACAAAATAATATATTTGGATGCAAAACTATTACCAATATATTTAAATCTAATCACATTGGCTTAGATCCTGCATTAAATTCAAATACAAATGTATTAGAAGACATCAATCTTTAATAACTTCGTATTAAAATCTAATAAGAGTAGATGTAATATTTCAGGTCAACTATAACATAATTGTGATAAAAATATTGGATTTTAATCTTTCGAGATAAACGTTTTGAAACATCATATTATAATTAACATTTTAATGAAACAATTATTAAATTTGTGTATAAAAATATAACGGAAAAATTTAAATAAATTGGAAATATTGAAAACTAATTTTTCTTGTATTGCATGAACCTGTAATACTGGGGAGGTATTAAAAAACACCCTCATATTTTTAACCGTGTATAAATTCTCTTTTAAGACTATTTAAAGGTTATTTGCTCAATTTATTTGATAAACTAATTTTATACCTAATTCATGAGCAACATTTTAAGACCGAGATTGAGTTCCACCATCAAGTTTAAGTGGTCAAAAAAAGTAAAAGAAACATCCTTAGGGTTTTGTTTTACGATTTCTCCTCGTTTTTTTTTTTTTTGTTCTGCAAAGTTCAAAAAGTAATGAAACTAACCCCGAAATTTGTTGGATGTCGGTGGAGCCTCTTCACAGAAATAAACAACATGTAAAAGTTTAAATAATTTTTTTTTCACATAAATATCCCATGCAATAACACAGAAGAAATATTTGTTTTTTTTTTGACATCGAAACGAAGAGGCACAATTTCCGACGACATAATAACACTGGTTGATAGTGGATTGACTTAATTAAACAGACTATTGCCATTGTATAAGCGACTGCATTAAGATCTAGGAAAAATCTCCCCTGTAGCCTAACCTACCCATATCCCTCTCCATTAATAGTGATAAGTGACTGATTTTGTATGAGCACATCATATTATTCCAAATCTCCCCGATACAGCAGAGAATTAATGCCAGAATATACTCCAAATCGACTATGTCGATTTAACCGTCGCATAAATAATTGTATTCCCTGTAATTTAAATTTATTTTTAGCGCCAAAGCACCAGAGAAAAATGTGTGATACCTGTCAGCACGGCAATCTGTTTGATACCATTAACTTGTTTCGGGACGAAATGGCTGCTACATAAAATTGTACCGTTCGTCTTCTCACTCAAACACATTTACATGTTAAATATGTCAACGCTTAGCGCTCGTTAGATGCGCTAAGGCCGGGTGTACCGCGTTAAACAAGCTTAAGAGCAACAGTCAGAACTGCAATAACATCTAATCGAATACGTGCCGATGACTTGAAACCGTCAAAACGTGTTATTTCGCCGAGAAGATGTGACTCGAATGTGTGTCCTCATATGAGGTTCGATTAATGTCTATAAATATGTGCTGCGAATGATTTGACTGCCCCCTATATGTCATTCGCTTGGGAAATTTATTATCGAAATTATGAAATGAACTGCATATTTTTATTTTTTTTTTTTTTTCATCAATTGAACGAGAGAAAACAAACCTATTGAGATACTAAAAGTGAAGTACTTCGCGTCGGGTGCACACGAGTATAACAAATGGAAATAGAATGATTTTTCCACAGCGGGACTCCACGTGCATACTTGGGCGGTGTACAAAGTCAAAAGTAATAACCATATGTGTGTGCTGGTGGAATTCCCTCAAGGAAAGGAAAACACAATTCAAGTCGAGTTGTATACGCGCTCTGCTGCAATTGAACGGATGGCTGGTGCCCTCCAGAGAGGAGTGCGTCAGATGAGTGTTATTACTTGGAAAATATTTTATCGTAGGTGGTCATCTTGGAAATCCTTTCTTCCACCCAGCCGAATGCAATCTGGTCCGCATGTGTGTAATAAGCGGGGAGTGGTAGATGTCACTTTGTTATGGTTTGGTTGTTGGAAAATGACCTTAGAAAGTGGAGAAAGGAGCGCGTGTGTAGGAGGTCGACAAATTGATATAAGGGACATGTGTAACTCGAGACTTTTGTAGAACTGTCATTGTCTTTGTTGGTTTTGCAATGCATCACGGAAAAGCAATGGTGTGGGTTTGTTGTGTGACTCGCTCATATAAGTGGGTTTGTTACTGCCATAAACAAATGGGAAGGATGTCGTTTCGCCATTCAACAGAAGTGGGTAAGTCGTATATGGTGTGGAGAAATGTTATTACCTGAGCCACTTCTAATGATTAAGGACTCGACGGTAATTTCACTCTGACCCACTTCAATCGGCGATAAAGAGAAAGCCAACAAAGGAATGTAGGTAAATAACGCAAGTCCATGTGGCAACATAATTTCTTATGCTCTGAGCTTTGAGTGAATCTGAATTGGCCTATTGCAATGAATTAAAAACCAAATGTTGCTACATGCTTAAAGCTATGGGAGAGCAGCATCGATGTAATGCGCACGCATGTTCACATACAAACAGACACATTTTACAAATTACCTTTTTTTTATTCAGTTCACCCGATTCAACTTTTTCTGAATCATTTTTATCGAAACACCTTTTGGCAATAATCACAATTATATGTTTTTTCATGTCAATGTGTCAGCTTTTTCCATTTGACAAATAAGTCAGACATGCCGGTAGAAATTCTGTCTGAACTTTTTACTGAAGAGGTCATCAGCTTTATGTAATTTCGCATTGTAACTGATGACTTTAATCTCACGCAAATTGCTGACTTCAGAGAAAACGACACATTGTGCTTTCAATGTGCGCCCACATTTTTTATTTAATAGTGGAACTACGACCAAAAATTGTTTGCTGATATTTTTCAATTTGATAGATAAAAATAATTTTACATGATCGTGCTATACCTTGGTCTGTAGCATACCTCCTGGATGAAGCAGAAAACCGATTGTGGTTTGAGCTTTAAATACTTCAGAAAGTGCTGACACCTTTATGTTGTCCATTTCCTTGGCGTTTTGATGAATAATTATTTAAGTAATGGCATTTTGAAGGCAGAGAGCACATTTTGTTCAAACACTCCCCCAGAAAGTAGGCGTGGTAATGAACGGGATACTCTACAACATTCTAGAAGTCTGAAGAGACATTTCAAACAAAGTTTCATCGAAATCTGTTGAGTTGTCTTACCGTCGAAAAGTAATATTATAACCCCAAAACTGTGTCAGTGGTGCCAAATTGCCTTTAAACTCCATGCAAAGTTTCTTTTAAGTATGGATTTTGGTAGTACTTTTCTTAGATTCAGATCCAAAAAATAGGTAGACAACTTTATGTTGTTCACAGTTTTTAAATAAAATAAAAAAAAACACTTGTTGAACGGCAAATATCTCGAAACATTTATAGGGTTTTATTCATGTATAGGTCTTTTTTATCAGCGAATGACTGTTTACAAGGAGATACATTTTTGCGTTACTTTTAACCTCGGTTATTTTTAATCCACTAACTATGTAGGAGCTATATTAACAGGATCACTTGGTAGTTTTTAACCGAAAGTTGGTTGATTTTAAATAAGCGCTGGATTATTAAAAATTTTACTGTAGATGCGAAGCTGACAGCAGGTGGTCCGATAGAATCTGAGATTTTCATATTAAAATAAATCGGCCATTAATCCACGATGGATATTGGAAACACTTATATATAAGAACAACTCGAATATCTATAATAAACATTTTATATTTTTTTTTTGATTTAAGTGGTTTCTTATACCCGTCTATGGACCGTACCCAACAAGCCATATTTGTTGAATCGCGTCACCGGCGACATTCCACATCTCACCACGGGGGCAGTCAATTAAGAACGTCCTATATCCTTTTACAAAAATCGAAAATCGTCCATCATTTCAAAGACATTGGTTGTAAAGCCGCTTCTACTTAAATTGATTTTTGTTTTTGACAAGCTGTCAGTCATAAAACTGACACGCACTAGCTGTAGCTGTCAGAATTTAATGGTAAATTCTACCATTACTTTATAAACTAATCTCAAACGACATCCTGCAACTGCTCATCATCCTCTAAGATCTTTTCTGCCGCCATTTAACTGTCGAACTCAACTAAATCACCCTTAAATGTTCAACTCTAGATAGGCATTTATTTCCAAATAGTTGACACAATAATTTACCCCCGTCGGACGCATTTGAACCTTCATAAAACTCAGTGTGTCCCTTCGAATCCTTAATTGGTCATAAAATCAGCTATCGAGCAATATATCTGCCTTTTCGATTACCCTCAACTAAGCCTTGGGTTTATAAAACAGACCATAACGAGTGACTTTTGTTGCTTTCTTTTCTGAAGTTAACCGATCAAATAGAACTATTTTTTTTTTTGTTTTTAATTTATCAAGCTATGTGCACTTAGTGTCTCCTCTGATATTGGCACATAAAATCACTTACGCTTACTCGTGGTCTGGAGTATAGGTACGGCACTCATATCGTTTTACAATTTGTGTTTTTGTTTGGACAAGCATTGAAGTTGAAGTGCCTTTGCACCCTCAAGAAACATGACCGGCCACCGACACTGTGGCCTGTATTTATGATTCACTTTTAATGTTAAGCTAATAAATTGCTTGAGCTATAGACAAACATTGGATAAATGGCAAGTGGTAACACGATCGGTGTGATTCGATCACGTGGATTATTAGGTAAATGTCTGAGAGGTTTGAGGACTTGCATTACGTTTCTGAACTGCAGTTTCTTTTTCTGGCCCAACTAATCGAGGTCAGAGGCGTTTTTGTGGAAAGCGATGACAGTCAAAAGATTGAATGCATAAGTAGCGCAGTGACGTATTCACGTATGCAAATGTTTTTTGGTGTTGAGTGGCGGGCGCCTGCTGCGGTTGGATATATGTTCGCAGTGTCGTGTGGCATTTTAACTTGTTGTCGGTTACGCCCACGGATTTTCAGAAGCCGTTTCATATATAAATAAATTAAATGGATGACTTGGCTTTTTTGCATGATCTACCAGGATGACAATGCTCGCTCGTTTGGCGTCTTGAAATTGCAATTTATTTTCTTTTGTGTTGTGGTACCCTTGAATTTTGCAGCAAATTTACCAATAGAAACATGATGCAGAGCTACAGTGAGTGCAGAATATACATGTGTCTATATCCATATAAACATGGTTATTCTAATCTTGCTGCGCGTTGAATTCTACACATTTGTTTTGGGCATTATACTCTCGGACGTTTGACAGACTTTCGCGATAGTTGGAGTGGAAACAAAATTAAGAATTCATATTTCTATCACAGACAGGAGCTGTATAAGTTGGTGTACTTATTAAAATAAAAATAGAAGCTCCAGCTGCAGGGACCAAGACCATGTGTCTCGTTAGTATTTTGACCCTACTAACAGAATTCCCATTTCCTGTATCATATTCATAAGACACTCCTTATAAAAGTCCTCTCTATGAAAATAGTTTCCATTCAACTGCAAATCATAAACTAAGTATTAAACAGACCGTCAGCTCTTCCAACTTAAGAGAGTTTGCCATCAAGCTGCTTTCCGTGTTTCTATGTGCGAAAGTATGTGTGTCATGTTAAAGTAAATTAGACGCACGCATACATTTGCACATAGCAACCTGACAGATGACTGATAACTCATTCTGTGGTGATATTGGCCGTTATCGGGACGTGTCTAAAAAACGGTGGGTATGGTGTGGTGAATTTAGTAACAATTTATATTTCATTAAAACGAATATTACAAGGACTTATTTTATTTTACCTAGATAATGCATACAGTACAGGATGCTTACATTGTGGTTGTAAACAATGGAAATCGATGACCTATAGGGATCATCTGCAAAAATAAAATAAAATCAGTATCTACAAATAATTATTTGGAATTTTACTGATAGCTATATATTTTAGTTTCAGTTCTATCTCGTACAGTTTAAAGAGAATAAATTAATTTTCGTTGATTGTATCTATAAGACATTTTTGTTATTAAAGTGCAATGAAAATTTAGAAAGAAAAGAATTTTAAACAGTTGAAAGAATTTTTTTTTGTCAGCCGTAGTACTTTTTTCGTTATAGATTGGTCATCGGAATTTCTAAAAATTTTGTTGTCATGACCCATTAATTGTTAAGTGCTGTGAAGGTTGTGAATAGTTTTGAAAGGTAACATTTCGAAATAAAATCTGCACCAGAATAGTATAAAAACCAACAAGCTGAATTCAATGGATATGACAAAAATGTTATTTTCTAAATAAACATTATTCATGGGTGTTCTCGGCTGACTCAAATGTTTTCATTAAAAACTGTTACCCACTCAGAAATGTTCATATCTCCGCCCTGAACACCAACGAACTTTTAATTATAATATTCCTTATCAATTCTTCCATTTGAATTCGTCGAAAACGAACGAAAACAAAAGAATTAAGTAAGTAAAAAAATGTATTATTTTATTCCTACGATTGAATATTTCTCAGTTTATTCGTTTATTGATACGTGGATTACATTAGTAATCAACCTTTTATAAAATAAATGTTTTCGTGGTGAAATAAAACAACAAATTTAAACTGTTGGAACGCATCCATCAGCTGATAGAAACTTACCAAACACCCTACTGTCAGTCACTGTGCTTAGCACTGTCTCTTTACTTTTCCCACGGAGCGTGGGCATTTTTCCCTTTTCAGCGAACTCAAATCCCCTCGATTTGTTTATGAAAACATGCTTCTTTTTAAAGTAAAGTTGGTATTATTCGGATAGAAATACACATTAAATTAACCTACAGTATAAAAATCGCAGTTTGTTAACATCATAATGATTATTTCTTGGTACTAGACATTTTTACTAAAAGTTAAATCCCTTTTTTTATGGACATTTAGAGTGTTGTAATGTAGTTCGAAGTTTTTTCGTCAGATTCCTAATATTTCCACAATTTTGATGCTTTATTTTTGTTTTGCACGGACGGTTTTTCGGACATCAACATTTCTACAAAAAGGTAGAAATACCACGATGTTGGATGACTGCTCAGTGTCATTATTTGAATTCTTTTTGTTTTTGATGCTTCACACGTATTCACGCATACGAAATTTAAGAGAGAATTTTCTTTTAAAAATTTGCGGGGGGAATCGGGCAGGTGCGCGGGAGCTGACGGTCTATTTAATACTTAGTTTAAGCTGCCAATGCTAGAACATTAAACTATTTAACTCAACATTGCGTGCACCACCATGGTGTATGTAACAAAATTTCAGAAGTTGTGGCATGACAGACCACCCATAAACAATTTTACAACTCAAAGCGCGAATAAATTTGAACAAATTTCCCCCATTTGTCAGCGCACGTGCTCTGGCATACCTACATTCATCCTGGTGATATGTGCGAGTATCTGTAAAATTCCAGACAAAATTGCGAAACGTTAAACTGCTTATAATGGCCACAACCACAAGTCACAACAGTGTTTACTTTAATTTCATTTGTTGCCGCACGCTATAAATTAAAACCAAGAACCGCTGCTGCAATACGACTTTTGTTTTCGTGAAATTCGGTCAACACTCTCTTTTGTTATCATGCGGCTGGCGTGCCTCTACGCCAGAAGGCAAAACGAGTACCCTGGTCTGGGAACGCAAAATTAAATTCGTACTAACGTCGGTTGGCTGCCAAAAGAGCCAACGCAAACATCTTCCCATCCACATTCGCACACCCATCGTCATGCACGTTTCGCAGAAATGCCATCACTCTCGGCGGATGCTTTTTCTTTTGCAGCAAAAGAAAGCCATACCAGATGAAGACGGTTCTTTTCCTTTTTGCGACAAATGGGGAATTCCCATCCCATTTCACAATTACGGGCCAAATAAAACAGACGAAGCGATCAGCCATCCTCCTCGTTGTCTTGGCTGTCTGTTGCATCTCAGGCACACATCGTTCAATTTAATTGTCATACAAAGCCGAAGAAGAACCGAATCCCCATGAATCACCCATTCCTCGGAAACATCTGTTTGGGTCTGTGTGTGTGTGTGTCTCTGACAGCCACAGCACATCCCATTGAATGTCCATCGTTCTAATGGGCATGCCCTTCGAGGCTTGACTATGACTATACACATTGTCATCTCAATAACAAAACAATTGCTCTGGGGCCAATAAAGTCATCACTTCCAATTGTCCAGATGAGCAGCGAATGCATCGAAATGCATTTGATTAAGTGTATCGTTTGTGTGACGGGATCGGGTCGGGACCGGACTCGTAGCGTCGGTATATTAATTAGTTGTGTGCCTACACGAGGATCGCAATTAATTCTCATTGCGATCAATTATGGGGAAGGAAAAGTTTGCAATTCAATTAAAATTCCTTGTATTTACCGATTGCAGGACTCGAACGACTCCATATGACCGGTAACAGCATCTGGACATGACAGGGAAACAACAGAAGGTCTACCATGATACAAGAGCGCCGAAGATGCAGCAGCCGACAACGAAACCGAAGAAGGCAACGCGTCGCGACAAAAGCGACCTGGGCGACAACTTCGTTGCTCCCGACGGTGGATGGGCGTGGGTGGTGTGCATCGCGGCCGGGATATCAAATGTAAGTTGATTAAAATATACTCACAGCGCCATCTGTGACCTGGCATTTACTTTCAGCTGTGCATCTTCCCGTCGCTGCAACAATTTGGATTTATCTTTCGCGAAAGACTGACGGATCTGGGGATGTCCAGTTCGCAAGTGACCACCATCATCAATACGCAGCCGGCAATATCGGCCTGCACGGGACTGTTGAACGGTCCGATGTTTAGGAGATTTAGCTTTAGACAGGTGGCGGTTACAGGGGCGCTATTCAATTTTGTTGGTCTCCTGTTGACGGCTTTTTCCGATACGTTTCTCTCGTATATGGTTACGTATGCCCTGCTGTTTGGTAAGTTGAATATTTTGTCTAAGTTTGCAGTGGTCCTTTCTCAGCAGCTCTGACCTTTTATCAGTACTCATATATAGGTTTTCAAAGATGTCGATGAACTCACTTTTTTAGGATCGTAAGCGATCGCAATATAGTTTTGACTCTTATGACAATCCCATCGTTGACTGAACGATCGTTGGTGAGATCAGAGTTCTACCTCCACGATCACAGGCGATCTAGAAAGTTTCCTATGACTACTACTAACGATCAGTCAGAATTTTAACTAGTGACCTTAAGGTCGAGACTTGCAACTGATCGCGCTTTCTTGTTCTCCTTCGACAGGCCTTGCGATTTTAGCTACGTTCTTTAAAACACAGCATTATCGACAACAGTTCTCTTGGCAGAACTAACACATTGAACATGAATTCCATATCAATCCTCGAAGGTCTCCTACTTGCTGGCTTCATGACATGAGCGGACCTTTTTCATTTCAGCGTAAATAAGACAGCAAGAAAGACATTTAAGACATGACTTAATGGTGATCGCAAGTGATCCCTATATAGCCCGCTAATGAAGATCCTTAGCCACTTTAAAACAACCACAAACGGGTGGTTTCACATGACCACTTTCAACTTTAGAGCTTACCGATACAACGATCGACGCCTTACTTACAGCATCAAACTCTTTGGTGATCGTCGCAGACCATCGATCGCAGACCCCACTTATGAGGCATCGGTACGAAATTCACTTCTCGAAAGACATTCTTCACTGTCATCGTAATATTCGGCTCTCTTACTTATCGCAAAAACTTCTTTGATGGTCGTAGGTGATCTGGGATCCCAGAACAAACTTATTAAATAGATCAATGTAGGCTAAAAGCCTCAGAAATTATACATCACCGAGAATCGCTAGAAAATAGTTACTCAGCCGCTTAAGTGATCAAAGGTGATCTCAATTTTGAGGATCAGCACTTGGCAACTTTAGAGATTTTTCAGAAAGATGCCATGTGTGACTTTGTAAAATGACTTTTGTCGACTTTGTTTGACTTCTGCACGATCGCTGTTGATCACAAAAATTAAAGCCTGACTCCTATGGCTATTGCAGGCTTAGACTTAAATCCTTTTTAATACGGTATCGATTATAAGCGGCCATACAGAACCAACCTACTGCCACGGTGGTAGGCTGTCAAAATGCCTGCTGAGCTCAAATCTTAAGACTCACTCCCAATCCTCGACAAAAATCTCCTAACCTGTGTCTCCCTCTTGACATGTAATTTCAATTCCCAATCTAAACCGTTTTCTCTTTCTAGGTTTCGGCATGGGCATCAGTGTGTCGGCCTCCTCGCTCGCCATCAACACTTACTTTAAGAACAAACGCCGTCGTGCGGCAGGTTTCTCATGGACTCTTACCGGTTTGGGGCCGATTTTCCTACCCTATGTAGTCACGTACTTACTCTCGGCCTACGGAGTCCAAGGAACTGTGATAATATTTGCTTCAATATCACTGCACTCGCTAGTTTGTGCCATGGTATACCAGCCTGTGATGTATCACGTCCCACAGACCAATACGGGCCAAGCCAATGGCGACTTGCCGGCCTCTGCAGATCCGGAGTATCTCTGTAAGTTCTGCGAAATGAATCGACAGAAGAACACCGGCATCTTTTCTAGTCAATACCTCTACAAGGAAGACGACGCCGATAGGCCGGGCTATGAGATCATCGATCCTGGCACCCCAATGCTTTCACGTGCCAACGATGGATGGTTTGGCTCCAAGCTATCGTTATCATCGACAAAACCACAATTGCGCTTCCGTACAGTGTCCAGCTGTAAAGATATCGAAGGTGGCTTCCGCCTGCATCATGTCATCGAAGAAGACGAAAAGGATGCCTGCTTCCTAAGGCCGAACAATTTTAGCCGCGAACGCGAGATGAAGACCTCCGCCAGTAGAAATAACTTGTACATTCGAGCGGATTCAATGAGTGTGCTGCACTGCACCTGTGCCGAGGAGAAGGCTTTGCTCGAATTTCCGAAGGGAATAACCACGTTGTCGGCATTACCATCACTAACACTGTCAAGTGAGAAAAGCGAAAAGCAACTCGAAGCTGAACCACCGACGCCACCGCCGTCCGAAGATCCGTCCTCAGTGACATTCATCCAAAAGCTGGTGGCGTTCTTTGATTTGGATCTTCTGCGGGATTTTACCTTTGTGAACCTCGTGGCCGGGCTGACGATCATCAATTTTGGCGAGTTGAATTTTTCGATCTTGACGCCGTTTATTTTGACAGATTTCGAATTTACAACGGCGCAGATATCGTTGGCCATGTCGGTGCTGGGTGGAATGGATATTATCGTGAGGTTTCTGGTTCCGTTCGTGACGGAGAAGATCGACTGGGACAATAGGGTTTTCTTGTTGATCGGAGTCGTGGGTATTGCACTCGGACGGACTATAGTGGCGTCTTCCAGATCGTATTCGGTCATCTTAGGTTGTTTTGTTTGGATTGGCATGTGCAAGGGCTTGAGGACGATATTCTGGCCGCTGATCATACCGGGCTATGTTCCATTGAAGAGATTGCCGGGAGCATCGGGGCTGCAGCTTATCATAATGGGATTCTTTACGCTGGCTTGCGGACCGCTGGTTGGTGAGTACATTTATCCCACAATGGAAATGGGATGAAACCGAGGGGCGTTAGTGATATGTTCAAAGGTTTTCTGTCCTGATATCGGGGGTGTTTTATGGTTTTCACATAATTCTTGTTTGCGATCGGACACTGACTTTGGTTTGTTAAGATCTTAACAATCAGATTAGTGTCGATCACGATATCTCCTTGAAATCATAAATAGGGTACCTATCCCGACTTGGTTTCTCCTGCGATCGGTGGTGATCGTGCAGTTTAACTAAGGATTTTTGGCAGTCATGTAAGCTATCTGTCGACTGGCTTTGATTATCCCAATTGGGACTTGCGTCTTCAGCCAGGTACATCAATTTGTTCATATATCTAGATGCCCGTTGAGTACTTTGACGATCACACGTGATCTTGCGATATAATTGCCGTCGTAACTGACACATGTAAACTACTACCGGGACTAAAAAATTCGATCATTTCCAAGAGTGATCTATAGAAAACCATAAAGAAGTCTCGCTACACCGATCTATTTGACGCGCCACGCATTTTAATTTCATTCTACATTTGCTTTCACTTAATATAACTTTTCTAACATACTCCCCCATCTACTTACAGGTCTCATTCGCGATCGCTATAATTTTTCCGTTACGCTACATTGTTTGAATTCGCTAACGTTCATTGCTGCCATCTCGTGGTCAGCAGAAGCTCTCATACGATATTTACAACGTAGAAAGAAGTTATTGCAGTGTGTCAAGACTTAGTTTTCTTAATCAAAACTAAATTTACGGTAGATGTAGAAACGAATCTAGTTGGTTTGTGAATTGAATAAAAATGGGGTAATGGCCAGGCTATTTACAGTAGAGCCCATAACTTAATGGACATTGCTTGCTTTGTTCAAAACAAAATACAATACAAAGAAAAAAACACTAGGGAACTAATGATAATAATTTCAATTATTTACTTACGTTTGCATAAATAATAAATATATATTACTATGTATAATGAATGTGATTTTAAACAAAAGAATAATACAAAATTAAATTAGATAAACGAAATTAAAAAAAAAGACAAACGAACAAATCCTATAAACTAGTAGTTAAGATTGTATTTAGGCTTGTAACAGACATATGAATATATTATATATGTATACCTACATAAATTTGTAAGTCAATATTTTCTGATAGATTTGTACAAAACCGTTACATATTTTTGTAAACACTATTTAAGGCCAATATGGGGGTGTAGCTAATATTATTCGATTGTAATGTAACAATTAGACAATACATATTAAAAATATATATCAAAATATCTACTTAAATGTTAAACGAAGAAAATTCAATATGCCGGTTGTTTTAATTACGACTCACGGGGGTTGTGGTGCGTGTTTTTTGAAAAGTTTTCAGATGAATTCTATTAAGATTTTCTTTGCGGGCGACATATTATTTGAAGTTTATTTACACAATATAATTATAGCAGGAAAATTGATTTAATGAATTTCCATAGTGTTCAAAAGAGAAAGCGTTTTATCGTCAGTTTGCGATTATTACTTTCGCCAGCCATTGGGCAATATCCCATAAGACTGACAAAAATTTTCTTTTTTTCCTTAAGTACCTACAATACTAAGTTTAAAAAATCTTGCAAATATTCTTGTACAGAAGTTCGGCGGTTTACAAAGAATAGTTTTAGGAGATTTAACAAATATGTTCGAAATGGTGAGGAAAATTGTTCTGATTTTACCTGTGCCCCTTTTACAGTTGAATTATCAACCGTTTACATTTAAAGTCGAATATTATAATGAATATAATAAAGGCCAATAACGTTTGAACATTTTCCATTTCTTCTGCGAATAAGCGAGCACTCGTCTAGATAATAGAATTTCAACAATGGCAAGTAAATAAAGCGGTCAATGGTTATATGAGAAATAAATTCTGTCGCCTTAAAGTTAACTTCCACAGTAAGACCGTGTCTCGATACACACCCACAGATATTTTAAGAGATTCCCTGACCAATTGCCGATACACAATATTCTTAGAGTAGAGGTTTCACAGCCAACATTTAAAAACATTACATTTTTAAAAGGGTATTTCAGCAAAACCTTCCCAAAAGGATTATTGTTCATCGACTTCCGAGAGGTTTTATGGCAGGCCAACTTGTCCAGCTGATAGTTTGCTAGGTATACCTTAACATAAGGTTAATTCGCGTAATCGATATAAACCGATCACAATCGTACAAATTCTATACACATCAATTTGAATATCTAGGCTACGCGAACGTCTTGACTTCTGGAGAGTAAAGGTTTTGTAATACCTTTCAGTCTAAAGTGGGCTTAAGCTCGTGTCAATATACAATTTTAATGCAACCGCAGGGATTTTCTAATTGGCTTAAGCTGGATTACTGTCATGTACTCCCACCATGATTCTCATTTAACAGGTGACGTTATTATTTCTTATCCCTTGACGCTTCTCAGGCAGTTTTTCAGTCACCTCCGATCGTCGAAATTAAGTAACTTAAAAACATGCTAAAACAAACACACCCTCCTCTATATTTTACAGTTTTATTTATATTTATATCTTAAACAATAGCAGTTCTTACACAATTACAATACACATAAAAGAAGTGGAAAAGTCATAATTACAAAAAGGATTCGCTTCCTTACTCTAAGCCATTTGATAAAAAATACAAAATAATTGTCTCAGGTATTGGGGAGATAAATTTTAATATTTCCAATGCCCAACATGGACACCAACCCAGTGGTAAGTTTACACAGCGGATACAGCCACCATACGAATTTTTGTCTACTAGTCGTCATGACTGTGATCCACCAAAAAATATATTCACAGTTATGAATAGGAATAGGATATCAGAATAAAAGCAGGACTCTGTCAAGCTCAATTTACGCACGCACACTAATCCATAGCCACATATACACACACATTCACACAATCCCAACACTGGCAGGAGTTTGCAGATAACAAGAAGCGGAAACTAAATTTATAAAGCTGGGGTTTTGAGGGGCTTAACAACATAGGACCCAACAATTGCACCTTGTGACCGACCATTATGAGCCCGGTCTCTGTCCCTAACTGCTGGTCCGGCCACTGTTGGAACTCTCAGACACTGATTCGGCTGGAGAGCCCACTTCATTATCCTTGGAACCCTTTATGCTGTTCGATGGCGTTACAACTGTAATGACCTAAAAGTTTCAATTTATACAAGAGGTTGATAGATTTACATAGGTTAGAGGTGTTTATTTTCTTTGGGCATTTGAGCGATATACTTTTGAATGTCCATCGGAGGTCTCCACAGGAGCCGCTGGTATGTAAGCTGAGATTCCCATCAGTCCGAACAGTTCCGGTGTGTAGAGGGAGGGCCTTGGCGAGGTGTTGGAACCAGCTGCAAAGAAAAAACGGTCGGTTATAGGGGTTGAGTATGGGGAAAGTGGTTGCTTATTCTGACCACTAGCTGGCGTTGGTCTGACAATGAACCTTGGGGACTTGAAAGTCCCCACGCTTCCTGGCGTATACACCGGCTGTGGAGTTACAACGTAGATCTTTTCCTTCGTCAGAGGAGACACCGTCACCTTGGCTTGGTTCCAGTTCTCCTTCGGCGCCTGAGTGGTTGGTATGGCTCGAATGTAATACGGCGTCACTGTTGGTTGTTCAGTTGTCGTGGTTGTGGTCGTCGGAATGGTGGTACTTGGCACCGGTGTTGTCGAGGTAGCTCCGTGGCCCTGAGGGTCTATCCGATTGTCGTCAATGTGCTGAAATTCAAATCGCTTTACGCCACGGTCTCTATAGAGAAGTGGTTCCAGATGGTTCGGCGTTAAGATCGTGGTTTTAGCTTCTCTCATAGATGGCGTTGTAGTCAAGTACTCCGTAGGTATGTGCTTGGAGTGCCCTCTCAGCGAAACAGTGCTGGCCTTATGCGAGAGAGATGTAAACTCTTGCTCCGTCCAATCGTCGATGTTTTTCTGCAGCTTTGACAGATCGAAGCCGGCCTTGGACTTGTTTTTTACTTCGTGTTCCGTTCTCAGTAGCTCCCTGAGGTTGGAGGCCAGTATCTTTGTCAGATACTTGGTTGTACGCTGAGCTGGGGGTTGGGTCGCTGTCACCACCTTAGACTCCTGTTGCTCGTGGGGATCGAATTCGTTTGAGGTGGCCCAGTTGTCATATCGACCGGCGTGTTCCTTGGGTTGGAAGGGCCGGGGCTTGTGCTTCGTTGTGTACGGAATGATGATTTGGGGGTACTGCTTCGGTTGCCCGGGAGGTGACATTCCGACGTAATGACCGCTCGCTTCAACGGAGGAATATGTCGATGTTGGTGTTGGCGACATTCGCCAGGGAGTTTGTGTAGACGGGGCTTCAACCCTCTGATTTTGGTACGGAGGAGGCGTAGTAGAGCTACGGATGTTCAGCTCACCTGGGTCTCTGGTGAATGGTCTGGGAGAGCTCCCTCCCTGGAGGTAATGTATTGGAGAGTCCAATAGCCTTTTTGGGGTCTCCCGGTCCCGCTTGTAGTTCTGTCTCTGGGAGTAGGTGGTCTGCAGCGATGGGACGATCTCCACCGAGGTCTGCTGGAAGACGTCAGTCACAAACTGTGGCTGCAGTGTCGTTGGCTCGGGGGTAGGTAGGAAGATTTCATTCCGCGGGAGGTAGTTCTCCGATGAGGAGTGCTGAATTGGGTCGATATCGAGGTGGTTTTCATGTTGGACCGTGAGGTTGTGGGACGAGGCTGATGGGTAGTTGTCCGTCGGATAGCTGTCAACCTCTTGGTGGTTATGATAAATAATCGAGTCGGTTCCGGCAAAATGCTCCTCTGTGGTAACAGTCGATGGTTCCTCTGGCGGAGCAGTGTATTGCTGGGAATAGGAGCCGAGTTCGGTCAGAGTGATCGGAGCCTGCTCCTCCGGGGTCAGCGTGGTTGTATGTTGCTCAAGAGGGACATCAATTGCATGCGACTGCACGAAGTCAGCCGGGTACTCAATCTCCGACACAAAGTTGCTCACCTGGTGGCTCCTGATGATTTCAAAACTTGGTGTGCTCTGAGGCAGTTGAGCTTGGTTCTGCGTTGCGGTTGAAGACTGTTGAGCCTGATGATCTTCTTGGAAGTTATTTGGCGGGATTTGTGTTGGATATGCGGTTTGAATCTCAGATGAGGCTCCGATGTTCTCAATGATTGGCGGGTGTGCGTTGTCGTTGATCTGCTGGAATTGAGGAGGGTCCTCATAGCGGGGTGGTTGCTGCTGCTGCTCGAACTGCGCGGCTGGTGCTTGATCTTGGAATTGCACAGTCGACTGGTACTTGGGCAGCTGTTGAAACTGTGTTGGTCCCAAGCTCGCCGGCTGCTGTGGAAGTGGTCTGAATGGTTCCGCATCGTATACCGGCGGGAGAGCTGATGGGCTTAAGTTGGGGAGCGGAATCGGCGAGAAATGAGGTTGTATCTTGTAGGGTGGCGGTGGGCTTCCTCTCTGTATGGGCGGCGGTGGCGGTGGCCGGAAATCCTGTGAAGGCGGCTGATTAAACTGAATGGCTCTCTGCACCAACGGCGGCTGGAACTGAGTCGGCGCATACTGCGACTCTACTGTATTTAACGGAGGATAAGCTGGCAACTGCTGCTGGTGCTGTGGGTAGTTGTACCCTGCCAGCTTCTCGTGTTCTTGACGCACCAGTTGCTGTTGGTGTAGTTGCTGTTGGCGTTGATGGTGCAACTGCTGTTGATGCAATTGTTCTTGCTGCTGGGTCCATTGGACTTGATGAATCTGATTCGCTTGTGGCACCTGGTAGTGCTTCGATAGAGGATACTGGATATTGCCGGGAAACATTGGAACCCACGGATATTTGTTGCACAGTCCACAAGGCGCCTTTCGCCCATCCTGCTCATAGCCCCGGGGAGAGTCCTTATACTGCGGATATTGCTGTGATGCTAGTCCTTGCTGATCTCTAGCAGTGGCGTCATTGAAACCAAACCAACGAGCTATGCGTTGCATAAATCCACGTGGTTCGTTCTTTTGGCCGCCAGCATATTGATTCGGAGGGTACGCCTGCGATCGTGGTGGGCCACCCCTGGCCGGTGGTTGTTGCACCAGAGATGGTTGTTGCAACTGTTGCTGTGTAGCTTCGGGCACCGGTGGCGGCACTAAGTGATCTGTAACGGATGACACGACAACAATTTGAAGTATGGTCGCTGTGATGATGAGAAATCGATGGTCAATCTGCAATAAAAAAAAAAAAATGTAGTGAGCGAAGGCTTTTTCCAGGTATCCACTAGCAAGTTAGTTTCACCAACTACAACCAGATCGTGGCCGGGCCTATGTAAGAGACAGAAATGAGTAAGCTACACGAGTGATGGAGGAGTGTTTACTTCACAACTTTAAACTGGAATGTTTTGTAAGCTCTTGTAAGTTTATATGGACAGTCGAAGACTTTATAATGAATTGAAATTCTTGTTGGATGCCATTAAAATTATCCATCGATACAAAACAAGCTGCGTACGGGTAACTGTTAAATGGTACCCTTGGGAAACGAACCAAAGAATTGACTTGCAAGCACTCTGCTGTCGTGAACTCTGTTACCAAGTTTACCTAACTGAGGGAAGCAAGTGAAATTATGTCGCTTCAAGGCGGGCAACACTACAAGGGGACCCAATAAAGTTGATTGCCCGCAAAAATTATTTCAGAAGATCAGAAGATTCACAAGTAAATACAAATGTCTTCCCCTCTGAAAAAACGGGAACCCATTTGCATCATAAATAAAATATAATGCGTTGCCAATCCAACAGGATACGATCTTATACCCACACCGGAAGGTGAAGACCGCTCAAATGACTTGTAAATTTGTTTACAATTTCACTCAAAGCAAGGGTGAAGATAAGTGAAAAAAGCTAAAAGCAACCACGCCAATGCACACAGAGATAGAGCCTACATTTTACAATGCTGTCCTAGAAAGTGCTCAAATTTCATCATACTGACGCAAATTTTTCGCATGCGCGTGCATAATCTGCATGGCAACTAACGCTGACCTTATTTATTCAATTTCTAGAGGTGGAGTCCCGAAAAAGCTACTTTAAAGCAAACTTAACTCGGGTACATCTTTTTTCTACAAGGCGGGCGACTTCATCCATCTATTGACACAAATGCTCTGCACTTGCACATTGAAAATACATTTCTCTGCGACAACAGGTGGATACAGGTGAACAAAACAATCTAGGGGACTAGGTCGCTTTACATTCGGGTGTGAGAATACAACGAGAGCCACTTGTAAGCGCAGTGTTTTCCCACCGAACGGCTATTGTTTGTCCAACACAAAAGACGAGGGAGACACTTGAGATACAAAACATAAAAGGCGGCGATGCGCTGCGCACACAAGCTATACGAATACGAAAGCGAATGCAATTTGTGAGTACGACCGACTCGGGACTAATTATAAAACAAAAGTAAATAAAGTGGAGAAAGATATGACGACGACGCGTCTGTCTCTCTGTATAGATGTAGACGGAAGACCTAATGAAGAGAAAAATGAAAAGTAAATCAAAAGCACAATCGAGAGGAGAATTCATTCATTCAGCCTGGCTCTGGGTTCTTATCCAATCCACGCAATGGAGTCTCCTCTTCGCAGCCAATAAACTGTTAAACTTCACGGCTTCAGTGAAGCGTGATTCAGCGGGCTGCAGCATTGGAATAGCAGCACCGCAACACAACTTTCCTGTCATCGTGTTGTTGATATTTTAATTGAAAGGAAAACTGAAAACTGACCTCGTCCAACGACAATATCGACTACAGCTACTTGGGAAATTGGTTCAATTTGGAGAGGCAGCGGTTTGCGTGCCGGCTAGCGCGGTTTAAATGAATGATTAATCCAAATCCAAAGAGACTACAGCGAATCCGGAATGAAAATGGCGCGTTCAAATATTTTGCTTCTGATATGACGGGGGGAGTTTCAAGTGAGAAACAATGCTTGCGGCATACGAGTTGCGAGTAGCTCTATAGCTGCTTGGGTGTTTGGCTGTTTAGCTGTTTGGTTGTTTGTCGATGGAGGAGAGTCAATAACTTGGAGGCATGCTCTAGAAAAGTCAAACGTGTATCTTAATTTGTTTGCGAGGAGTATGGAGTTATTTGTCAGCTGGAGTTTATGTTGTTTGGGACTTGACCAGAACGAGGCTTGATTTCCGACACAAAGTTAGGTGCTCGACTGTGGAAGGTTGAAGGTTTCGTTTTGTTTATAGTTATAGGACCTTGATTTTATTGTCACCTCCATTTTTTTTTTTTTTTTGTTAAAATGACTTCCAGACAGTGTATCCATAGGCGCAGGGACATAAGTCCCCGGGACATAAGTCCCAATTTTTACTTTTGGGACTTATAACCCACTTAAGAGAGACATAGGTCCCGAATCGAATTTGGGACTTATGACCCACCCTATTGGGACATAAGTTCCAAAATTGTTTTGTCGAAGATGGGACATAAGTCCCAAATTTTACCAGAGATAATATTTAGCAAAATGTTGTGGATCTGCATTAGGTATCGAATACATCAAATTGGGGGCACGCGAATTGCTACCATTGTATTATGAAATGTGTATGGGGGGGCATGCTGCCCCCCTGCAACCCCCCTGCTTGGGTTTATTGTTGGATTACGGGGTTGGTGCGAGGTTTTTTACTTATATTTATTTGTTTAGTTTTCATATTGTTGGGTGGGACATAAGGCCCAACATTTTTGTTTGGGACTTGTGTCCCGATGGTGTGGGACATAAATCCCAAATCGAGTTTGGGACTCATGTCTCACTTAATTGGGTTATAAGTCCCAAAAGTAAAAATTGGGATTTATGTCCCGGGGACTTATGTCCCTGCGCCGTATCCATAATCTGTGCGAAATATTGGTGATCTATTGATGCATTGATGACTTGGTTTATCTGTCCTTGGTTTGTGACTATAGGTTCTATCTCTATCGAATATAGTTTCGAAGTCTTATTATGACAACAAATTAGTGATATGGTTTCTGCCTGTCAGTCTGCTCTGTCGTCCATTGGTGTAAGATAGGAGCAACACACCTTAAGAGTCATCTTATGGCTTCAAATGCCAAGCCCAGCTCAGTTTCAATTGGCTGTAAATCAATCTTTACCAACGTTAACTCCATGAAAAAGCATTGATCTTTAGGGGCACAACCTTAATATGTTTGATTTCGTGGATTTGAAGACAAGAAAAGAGTCGATGACCTGAACCAGAGGTTTAAAAACCCTTTTAGGCAGTAACCTGTACCTTTTCGCAAGACACCTTTCCTGGAAATAGATGTTGGTGTAAAAGCCGGGCCCTGTGAGCACAATAACTGCATGTCATGTTTTGCAAATACCAAACAGAGCCATTCAAGCGAAAACAGGCATTCAGCCCTCATTTACAGTGCATAGATATACCTATCTGAATTTGAAAGCAGACTTGGTACGAAAAACGTACTATGATATCTTATAGATCAGCATATATTTGCTAACGATATCACCCAACGGAAATGAGACTTTAGTGACCGCTTGGCGCCTTTGCCTTGATTGAAGTGCACATCTAAACATTGAGGAAGGTATAGTTCAAAATACCAAAAGGTATAAAATCGACAAGCCTTAATATTTTCTGACACAAATGGCACAGTAAATCTTTTAGGTGGACATGCTTTTTTCGCATAAGCGAGTTAGAGATTAAATACAGCTTCGTTCATATCAGCTTTTCTTGTGCCTACAGTCTTGATAGCTTTACACGAAGAGTTCGGCTTCCATCATGATAGAAACGGTATTGTTGAACGGCTTTTTCACTATCAGTTCAGCACGGAGTCTTGGGCAAATCAAAACGACTCTGTCTTTTATTGTTCCAGTATCTGTATCGCAGTTATGCAAAGTCATATATTCGACAGAAACTACAAGAAGAATTTGACTAGTTTGGCCTCAGCTGACTTCAAAGTAAACATGGCTGTGTAATGCAGTCATACACGCAGAAAAATCAATTGTTTCAAATCAGCCAACATTCGGTTAAAAACTACCAAGTGATGCTCCCACAAAGTAAGTGGATTAAAAACAGCCGAATCAGGTTGTTTAAGGAAACTCGGTTAAAATTACCCTTTTATCAATTTTTCTCGGTTGAAAATAACAAACTAACTCTGTTGAATTTAACCAGCTGGTTGATATTTATCTAGAAACTTGGTTCTTGGCAACTGATAAAGTGTGTTATTTTTAACATATGCATTTTACCTATTTATATCGGTAGCATTTAAAACGAATACTCGGTGTTTTTCAACAGAGTCTTGGTTAATTTTAATTGAAATTGAATATCAGCTTTATAATTTCAAACTTTATTGATCACAGTCTCAAAACTTGTACCAAATATAAAGAGAAAATACCACGTTTTTTACTGAAGAAGATGTGACAATGACATGAGAAAAGAATCACAGTCACAATATTCCCACCGAATTAATCTGCATTCAGAATGAGTGTGTTCAGGCAAACAAACCCTTCAGTGTTTGATTTCACTATTTCAACGCTTCAATGTGCTCTTCTTTTTTACGTGCAGAAGTGTTTTTTTAAGCTTCTACTTATCTTAGTTATTAGAAGTACAGTAGGATTTTCAGCACCCAATTACAACTACTGCGTCCAACTTAACATTTCCGAGAATGATACTAGGTACCTACTTATTCAAAGGGGAAGCGACTTCATAGCAGCAGCTTATGTTGAAATTAATTTTGATTCGAGTGCATATCCGCAACGATACTCAACTGAATTGGTGAAAGCAACTTCGACCAGACAAATAAACGCCCAAATAGATGGAGTTCGGCAATAGTCGATATATGTATTTCATTTACAATATTAATTGCGACTCAGTTTCGAGACAACAAAGTTCGAATTGTGGGGACTAAGAAATACTCTAAATTAATGAATGTATCTAAATGGTCAGCCCTTGGTTATAATATATCGGGACGATAACAAATTACTGCAGAAAAATAAAAAGTCACAGCAAATCAACGAAAGCGGATAGCTCGTTATTTTCGATAGTTCGTTAACTACACACAATGACAAATACCAATACCAGAACAGGTCCAATAATCCATCACAGTTGACCGACACTATACGTCTAAATTGCTGGTGTTATTATTAGATAGCTACAAGTGTTTTAGAAAATTCAAATGGCATGTCAATTTGTCTAAAAAATAAAAATACCAAATAACATTGAATGGAAATAGAATATTTTTTTTTTTTCTGAACAAGTGCACGATACACATTTCATGCTGACTGACTTGCAATGGCTTGACTGTATCGCCGTTATCTTAGCGCCAACTCTTATCTTGTAGTACGCAGAGCCTTAAAAACCGATTTGGTTAATCCATTGGTGTGTGTGTAAATAACGCCCGCACATAACGAATCGTATTAAATTGTAATCCGCCAACAATTGACGATTCCTCTGTTGTAGTTAATGAGTTAATTAGCGCAATTTTTATACAATTATTGTATAGCATATAGGTTAGACTATTATAATTTGTAAAAAATGCAATCAGTTGAATTTTTCGAATCAAAGTTCAGGCTGACATTATATCGCACCACAATTGACTATGACAATCAGCAAACTTGTTCATCATTGATTTGTGACCGCTCCTCACACACAAACCCGCATTTGACATTATCAGAGAGGGATATGTGTAAGAAGAAGAAGAACCGTGGTCATTAATATTTGCAATGTCGGCCAGATATGAGACACACACCCTACATGTGTTTAAACTGATAAACAATGGTTAAAGTCGGTTTTTTGTTGTCGTTTGTTCGCTGCAGTCAGATTTAGCTGTGCATTTAATTCGATAGATATTGTGTCACGGTATAGAGTCTGTTTCTATTTCGGTTAACATTTTGTGTAAATAACTCTCAAGGACGAAAATGTCACAATATCAACAGTTCGAATGGTGCTATCGCCAGTACGATTATCTGACCATTTAGAAGAGGCTTTTGGTTTAGATGTGGTTCGTACCTATATTGCTCTTTATTAGCAACGCTCAGCAAAAAAAGAATCTTGAGCGAAGGACTTTCAGAATTTTAAAAAATTGTAAGCTAAAAGTTCTTGCTTTAACGCAATAACTTTTTGTACATGAAACTCGTTTTTTAGGTTTTCAAGAATAAAACATAATCTTAAGAATAATATACTTTCTATAATTTTTTTCTTAGATCACTGAAAACAATTTCATTCTTAAATCATAAATGTTGATATTTAGGAAAATTGTTCGCATTCAATTTTTTGCTCTCATTGAAGGTTTTTTAATTTTATGTTTTCAATTTACACAGCGGGTGGGGTTTTTACTCAATAAAATTGTTTCGTACTGCTAAGTTATGACGTATGATCATGGCTTTATAATCACGCTTCACGGTCAACACTCCGGCAAGAGTTCCGACACTTTATTTCGGCTTTTAATTTTCGGAGTAAGTTGGAAGGTTTAGTGAACAATTTAAAGGATTGTATTATTAATGTAGGCGCAATGGGTCAATGGTAGATAATCGTGCTGAACAGTTTAGTGAAGGGTCTCTGCTTCGATCCCTGAAAAAATAGAAACTAATCAAGAAATAACTATCCTCGTCGACAGCTAGGCCAAGATAAAAAATCTCGATTCAGCCACAGCTACATTTATCAGTAAAAATCTCGTCAAAGTCTGCATTATCTCGGCCATAACTTGAGGAATGTTGGTTTTTAATGCGTCTAGAGTTCGGGGACTATTCGCGTAAACACAGTCTTTTGCGTAGCCCCACAGAAAAAAAATTCAACGGTGTCAAATCGCATGATGTTGGTGGCCAATTGACGTCGCCAAAACGTGATATTACGCGACCAGGAAACTTTTCACGCAATAAAGCCATCATTTTTTCGTGTTGTTTGGCTTGATGCCCCATCTTGTTGGAACCACAATCTTCAATTGCCGGCAAAAAAAATCGGTTATCATTCGATAAATTGCTGCAAACGCCGGGAATTCGATAAATTCGGATCATCAGCAACACTTGCACTTGCAGTATAGCAGCTACGTTTGAATCACCACTTTTGTAGTGAGTTAAAATTATTGTAAAGCGATCGTAAATGACAAACATTCAACTTATATAATGCCAGCGCTTCCAACTTGAAACCCGAAGTGAATAACCCTGTATATGGTAGCACCAACTCCCAAAGCTGCGCTGACGCACAAGTGAGTGTCAAGCTCCATCTGAAACTGAACATGGTGTAAGAAGGCCGTTCTTCAATGCTTTCTCGGACATTTCTGGCATAAAATTGGATTTCGTAACCGGCTATTTGTCGGCGTTGGTAAATGAATTCCACAGCTTTATAAATTTTACCACTGCATCAGACTCTATGTCAGTTTTTCCACCGTTTGATGACATCAGCCCTTTTTTATTATCAGCCATGATCCATATAGATCATCGATTTACATGCACTTACAAAAACAGCATATGATCCTGGTTATTCATCGAGATCACGAATCATGATCTGAAAATTTATTGTACTATTTCCCATTAGGTGGCTTGGTTCATTCTTCAATGTTGGTGTGCCTGTAAACGTTAGCCAAGCCACACAGTCACGTTGCCAGACTAAAATATTCCACCCACACCCTTCGTTACACAAGATATAATAAAGCATTTTGTTCACAGCGAATAAAATGTCCGCCCTTTGAGATTTTGCTTTTTCGTTCTATATTTTATTTAAAAAAAAGAAAGATTTTTTTCACAATTTCCCTGCAGAAAGGTGAGAGTTGTTTTTTGTTTTTCTTTTACCATAAAATGCAAATGTCCAGAATATCTTGGAATAATGAAAAATGGAAACTAGCAGGCTGCATAAATTTAAATTATTTTCAAAACTAATTATTGGGAAACACATTTCTTTTTGGTAATCGTACGCGTACCACTTTTGAGTTCATCATCTTCTAATGCAAAAATTATTAAATGTAACAGATCGACCACTCTCTGGATTATGCCAACGAACACAACTTGTGAGAACGCCATCTATGAGTACTATTATGAAAAGTATAATGATTAGTTTAAACTAACTTCAGTTTGTTCTTCTTGAATTTCGTGCTTAAGCCGCTGTCATTTACTTTGTCTAAGAATTCCAATCTAAGCGGACCAGAGGTGCAAACTGCTGTAAGATTTTCATTGAATTTCGAACTGATTGTAAACTGATTTCCTTTTAGAAATAAAACACACCATATAACGGAAGCGGTGTTGTTGTTTTCGAGCCTCTGGGCGTGAATTTCCGACAGTAAAATGCATTTCATAAAAATTAAATATGAAGAAAGAAATGTTTGACAAATGTTTCCAAAGCAAATCGAGAACATTTCATAAATGTTTAAAAAAATCATTCGCTTTCCTGAGTACACATTCATATGCACATTTGAACATAGAATTTTAAATATCAAAAATAGAAATTATTAGTTTGATTCATACGGTAACACCCCCGACAAGCAACTGAAATGTCATGTCAATTGACATCATATTGTGACGTCACGTTGTACGGAATGTTTGCAATATGGCTGGTGGCAATATGAAGTTTGTCATACCTACTCATACATTCTCCGTCGTGTTTTTAAATCAACAACTGTTGCCACAACTCGATCTGATTCGGATCAGATCACGCTGATAATAAAATACGGCTTGATTATCATTCTCTTCAATGAAAACGTAAATGTACACCTACCGTGGTTTGGGACTTTTCGCCGTGAGAACTTATCCAACTCGTTGAAAGCTGAACCAAAACTCAAAACCCTGTCGCCATTCACTTGTGCTTTTGCTCATCATGTTTACCATTCACTCTCCGAACATAACCCATTTCATGTCACGTCACTGTCACTGCTATAAAATGTCGGTACAAACTCAACATATCGTGTGAATTGTACTAAAAATCCACCATTCACACAGTATAAATCGTTTTTTACACAATTACACATGACACACCTGTCAAGCAACCAACTTCACACTCAACAAATCCAAATCATAATCGCGCGCATACGAATATTAAGAGCCAAATCAACTTAAATTCAATTCATCACGCACGATTGCACCCACACAGCTAGGCAAACAGACAGACCACTTTCCCCACCCGAAATCCCATTAAAGGAAGTCTCCCAACAACCAGTTGCATTATCTGCATCTATATACTTGCCAGCATTGAAAAGTTACAATAAGGTCACCTCGTGTCCCAAAGAAAGTGAAAAAGTTCGTGCCGTGCACAGCCCCGGCTCAGACATGCCAACTCTGCGCCTACCAGAGGAGATACCCCAATATGGAAATCCATGGCCACCATGTACCTTTTGCGAATTACGTGCTCGCTCACCCCACAATGGCCTCTTAGTCGGTCATAAGGTAGCCAACGCCATCGAGCTGCCGCCGGCCGCCTGCCTTGACTTTGAAGCATCTGCCAAAGGAGCGAGAGCAAGAGAACTTGTTTCTCCGGCTCTGTGCTGATGCTGGTCTTGGACTGGGATAGCCGCCATGGCACGCCAACATGCCATTTAAGTCAATTTGATTGTGGGAACTTACTACCGCGGAACTGGTCTGTTTTTTTGTGAGGAACCAGCATCAGGGATGGCCGCTGCACGATAGATGCAAACAAAAGTGAAAAACGCCAGACACGAAGTTAACATACAGATACCGAGTGCAGTATGACTGTGGAGTTGCACAAAATTATGCGAATGCACGCGATCTTAGATTTGAGGCTCCCCCCTTGCATTGCGACTTCCTTATCGCCATTAGAATTATTTGGTCTTAAGGGGGAACATCGTCAGTGGCAGTGAAAGTCAGCCGAAACAAAAAAAAGATGTCATTAGATGAAAACTCAACTGAATGAATTATGTTCTGGAAAATTATTGAGTTTGCGTTTTTTTTTTTTTTTTTGCGGTATAATATTTAATGCACAATGCATGGGAGTGCAATAAAATGAAGGTACGACTTTGTGTTGTGTACAATTAGGGATTATGAAGATGGTGGGAAGAGAATGGCGATTCAAACTGTGCCGTGGTGGAAAATACCTTCTGGTGCCTTCGGGAAATTAATAAAATATATGTACCTACTCTCACTGCAAATTGAATTAGCTGTACATGACACAATGTGCACTTGGGTGTGTGGTTTGGTGTTTTGTTTGCCATTGAAAGATGGACCTACAAATTCGACAAAAATGGGTCAAATTGCATCAAAAATGCAAATAGTGTCCAGAAATGGGTGGAAAAACGCGTTCAAAGAATTGTCAAAAAATCAGTCTAAAATCGAGTTCAAAAATTGGGCTAAAACGATTCCAAAAAAGCTTCCAAGGGTGTATTATTTACATGTTCATTTTGAGCGAATTCAACGCATTTAATTGGAAAATATTGTTGCCAACCAAATTGCTGGGAGTGTGTCAGAAGTTTCTAAAGTACGAAATGTCCTTTTCCAAAGAAAATCCATTCGCTTTACTATATTTTCATATACAAAATAATTGGATTTCAGTGTAAAAACGCGTATTTCACGCCTTAAACGAGGAATTTTTCGCCCTTTGTTTAAAAGCAAGGTTAGTTGAAAAATAAAATAAAATGAAACTGGCAAAATAAAGGAAATTCGCCAAAATGGAATTTAAAATTTCCTTAAAAAGTTAAGTGACTTCTGGGCTAAAAATGCGATTTCCCCCGACATGATGAGTGCACGCTCACCAAAGTAGGTGACTACATCCCAAGGCGTAGGTACGATACGGCTCAAGACTTGAGCATCTTATTTGCTTTTCCATTGGTTTCACTTCCACTCATTCTGTAATCCAATCGAACAAGAAAACTGATTCTGATTGAATCCCCAAAAGTATTGGTGAAATGCCAAAAAAATAATAACCTACAGCAGCTGTCAGCTGACTTGTGTAAAATACATAAACTACACTTGTGTGAGTGCTTCTTGAGTGGATTCTGACTTCAAATCGAGAAGCGAAATTCTCTCGATCTCAGAATCACCAGAAGAGTATTTTTTGTGCCAAATGGACGCTTTTTTTTTGCAAATGGAAAACGACATTACACATGTACATCCGTTGCTAGAATTCAGCGGGACATTTGAAAATTATACTAAAATTGTTTGTGTCTACATCGCATAATTGGTAAGTAAAACCTTTCAAATCACCACTTTGCACATATAAGCTGAGGAGGATTTAAAAATTCCCATTTTTTTGTTAATGTAAAAAACACATTCATTGATCAGAAGAGTGCTTCTGTTGTCAACCAACATTCGAAAGTGCTTTCGATGAGCAAACAACAAAAATAAATTGACAATTGGCTGCCTGTTTGATTGGCAGATTATTGATTTCACTATTGGCATTGGGTGCTTCATGCTTTTCCACTTGACCGACAAAGAGTATACCTACTTACCATACCATTTCTTTATTGTGGTCCGGTTTCGCGGCTGTCAAATGAATTTTGGTTTTATTTCACCTGGTTGGTCAGTGGTAAAGTGCGGTGGATACGTGAGAGAGTTTTAGTGGTTGGATTCCAAAGGTATTTGACCTCAAATAAGCTTGATAATTGGCAAGATGACAGACTTCGAAGGTAACTCAGAAAGGATGGGCTTAAACATTTTTTTAAATTTATTTCACGATATTAATGGCAACTTCGTTGCTAGCTGTATGCTTTTAAGGTTAGACTTTTCAAGCTTCTATTTGGTAAAAAAGTGGTATCTATTGACTTACAATAACTGTATCATTGGAACTCTCCACTCATTCGAAAAGAGGAAATTGACGATCTGACTTGGCATCACTTTTTCCCTAGTGGTTATCTAAAAAGATGTTAGCAGCTTACAAATTAAAGAAGGCGCGTTCGCTAAAGACTGTGTATTTCTATGGTGTCAAAAGTATTACTTAAGCTGAAAACTCCAGTATGGGGTTAGTATCTTGGCATAGTCCTTGATAAGATTCTTGTAACTAAAAGGCAAGGCTTTTTAACATTTTGTTGTTTGGGAGGAGACACCCTGTTCAACCTCCAACAATTTGCAAATACATTATATTTCGTAACTGAAGCTGCTATAAGTGTCACAACAAAGGGCTATAAACTATTTTCTTGCTATATTGAAACCTTTAGAGCATAGGTACTCACGCCACCTCTCATCAGTTCTTGTAATAGGTATATATATGATAGTAACCTCTTCCGCCAATTAATGCTGCATTTACACGATTACACATTCATAACACGGAAGATTAAAAGGATGCTAAATGCCCACTAAACAGCCGTGTGACTGAAGGGGACAGCATTACCTAACGCGCAAGAAAATAAGTGGTAGGAAAATTATGGGACACTTCCGCATATTGGTATTTTTATAGCGTAGCTTATAATTTCGTGTTCTTATAAAACAAAATGGCTTCCGGAATTAATGAACGGACAGTTATTTATTTATTTCTTATAGCTGATTGATGAATTGTTGGTTGAATCTACTGAAACTAATTACCACCATCATTTGACATGTTTTCAAGTGATTGCGGGAATATTGGTACCCGGAACGTGTGTTTATTTCCATTTACATATCTACAATTATGGATAGAACATCCACGTCACTTTAGGCGTCTGATTTTGTATCTCATTCTTACGCCTTTATTAGCATTGACTTCGGATAAAAGGATCTCTCTGCCCCGTCTCGTGCAAAAATACGCGTGCGCGATAGTGTAAATGCAGTATAGTATAACACGTTCGAGATCACATGGCTACAGCCCTCATATTTTGAGTTACATAAAAATAAATGACGGCTATTATCGTCGATTGAGTTTTGTGTCCCACGCAATTATTATTTCTAGATACCGTATAAAATGGCAACACTTATTGCGTTTACGATCTGTTCGATTATGTTATCGTTTCCTTTAAAATGGGAAATCCCCTATATTCGACGGAAATTTAAATTTGTAGGTGAAATTGCATTAAACTTCATATTCCCTGTTTTGACTGTAAGCGGCGCCAAAAGTAAAGTAAGTAAGTAAGCAAAATTTACCCATCAACAAAATTATTCTTGAACTCAAGAAATTAAGAACAATCGTTGCAAATATTTTTCAAATAGATTTTGTTACATTTTTATCTCCAGCACAATTTCTAAATGAAGATCGTCGATAGCTTAAAAAAATCAGTAAATTTTTCGTCGCTATGTATTCTAGACTACGAACTATTTGGTCAATTATACATTTTGGTCCAAAACGCCCCAAAACAGTGGGCGTGCCAACGAACGACATAGCCTTTGGCTTTCACGAAGTTTTAAAAAATACCTTAACAAAAATACGTTTTTCCTGAGTGGTGATCAGTTATTGTTGTTTTAAATTGTTTGCAATAAGCTGATTGATCAGTGGTTTCCGAATCAAAATAATAAAATAGTTTCATCCAGATCTGTCCAAAAGTTTACACGTCATCACAAGTAACCGATATGAAACCAGCTACTACAATTATTTGTTGATATTGAAAAGTTTCCCAATCAGAATTTCTACGACTCGTATGTAGACCCTTTATTGCTGCAGAAGATAATTACTACCAGTTTGGCAAAGATTTTGGTGAACTTATCATTAAATCTAACCCAAGACCAGAATAAAAGTCAAAGTTTTAGCTAGCTCAGTGGCAATTCTAATTAACTTACAATATGCAAGCTTAATTTTGTAGGTCACAGTAGATAGTTTTATACTGAAAGTTTAGTACTTGTGAGCTCGTAAAACTTAGCCCGGATAATAAAAGTGACTAATATCTTATCTACCGGTTGCTCCTTCGCGTAATCGCTTACCCGGATGTTCGCACCGTTCCACTTATAAGCATTGAAAGACATTGAGGACATTCAAGTATCTAGTTTAGTAGGTAAGTCTGGCAGCTGTCTGACTAGATGTATCTCGGTTTTGATTAGTTGAAATCGGTCATATGAGCACCTGTTTCAGTTGACGTTTATAGAGGGGTAGTCAAGAAATTCGTGACTGAGTACTTAGTTGACAGTTCGCAAATGTGGCTGACGTAGAGAAAGTCACCGACCAATCCAGTTTTTACGTTCAGCTTGCATCTTATCCAGACTAATCCAGTCGACTTAAGATAAATAGACCCTTGAGTCTGCCCATTTTACTAAAGCCAGTTACAAAAAGAACACTATTTGACAAACATCCACCATCATACCACCAAGTCGACACATTGTCTCTGAAATCTAAATTCAAACGACTTTCCATGTCGAGCAAGGCCCAAAGACAGAAAATAAAAAACTTTGCAAGATCATACCCTCTGCGACGTCTAATAACCTCTCATTATCCGCACCCATGCGACCGCGCATACTGAGCGCATGTTTCATGCTGTCATCTTCTTCACACTCGTTGCGGTTTCGTTTTCATTCGACGCGCTACCATAAGGATTTCGGTGCAGCGATGACTTTCCATTCCCATTTCGCCTGTACGACAATATTTACGATGCCATATTTCTACGACTGTTTCTTTTTTTTGCATACAAGACTCGACGAGTGTTTATCGCAATTGATGATGACGATTATGACGGTAATCATCATGGCTATCATTAATAACTGCTTTGCATGGATCATTTGAGATGGCACCAGCGGCCGCAGTGGTAAGGCTTTCAAACGAAAGTTTACTGACACCAACCGCTGCTGTTGGTCTCTAGCGGCGAGAGTGTTGTTCACATTCCAAGCAAGTGTTGTTCATAATAACAATTCACATTCCAGACAAGTGTTGCTGTGCGACAGTTATAACCGAAATACTAATTGCTGAAAGTGTCAAATGGCTTATGTAAGACTTTACAACTATGCGTATACAATATAATGGACAGTGATAATCGGTTTTTATCTAACAAGGAGTAATTCCCAAGTAGATAATGTCAGAACAATGTTATAGCACGTCTTTATAGTGTTAACTTATTAAGTCTCAATGGTCAGCGAATGCATCATTATTGTTGTGCCATAATCTGACATAATCAATTCGGCGATAAGACCTCAACCATTGAGATGTCAGGCGATCTGACTGAAGATCATAATTGCTGACAGTTTGTGGCATATTATGTCTAATGTCAGCTGTTACAAGGTTAGATTGCCTGTAAGCACTTGCAAATGCCGAGCACATCATAACGAATGGGTTTTATTTGACCACGCATTATGTTCAAGTGTACTCAAGTCGGCGCCTAAGCGGACAATGTTAATAAGTTACCAACAATTCGGTGAATAGAGGAAAATCAACTTTAGTTCTGTCAAGCGCTTTAAATGTGGTAGCCACTTATCGTGGTTACAACAGACAATATACACATTAATGCACACTGGCTTATACCCTTTTCACACCGAGCCGAAACCCGTGTTTTCGTCGAAAACTCGTCGATAGACATTTCAATCAGCTGTGAGACAATAGTCGCTAAACTTCGGTGCAAACTATTTTGCTCGAATTTCGATCGCAATAACTAACAAATTAATTGAATTTAGTGCATTTAAAAATAATATTAGCCCATCCATTAATTGTGAAGAATTATTTTAAGTTCTGACATTTGTTCGGTCAGCTATTCTGCTGAATTTGCTGAATATTGCAAGAGGTGTGTTTGTTTCAACAACCCAACGATTGGAAGTCGTTTTCGTTTTGTTCTCGTGGATAACGACTTTAATTGACTGTTTCTGACTTCTGTTTTCGATGGAGTTTTCGAGTGTTTTCGCGACAAACCCGGTTTTCGGCTCGGTGTGAAAAAGATATTAAGCTGCATTACTCCCATGCTATATATTGCGCTTATGGTTTTCTTTTACATGAAAGAAAAGCGTTCTTCTCAGAAAAATATTGCTTGTCAAACCACGTGGAGCTGATTGAAGAAATGAGCGTTAAAGTCAGTAAGTTTATCTTAAACCGTATTAAGGGTGTTCAATTTCAAGTTTTACATAACACTTTTCTAGGATTGAGTCGCTATTGTTTGGACCCATTTCTGACGCGTTTTTCGTCGCGATTGTGAGCTGTTTTCGACCCGTTTCTTAGCTCATTTTCATATTTATCGAAGGCCACAGTATTTCGTAAGGCCACGAACTGCCTGTCCAATTTTTTCACAAGTCTATAAAGCCGACTTCAATTCATCCCAGATCTTCATGTTTGTCTTCAATTCCGCATCCGGAGTGAAAATATTTGCTAAAACAAAGTCTTATACTTGTGAGTGTGATTTCCTTGCCACTGGCAATGACAAAATAAATAGTTCCACAGGCTGTTCACTGATAGCTCCAGTGAAACCCCCACCATTTCTAGAGGAACTCAATTTCAAATCAAATAATAATTGACTGATCCATGGTGGCGTTCATTTCGATAAATACCCGCACAAGAACTTTCTCCTCGACCAAGTGCTATCCACCATCATATGCATCATCTCTTGATACTCCTACGCATATATACGTATGCCTGCTTATATTATATATATTTGGGAAGGCACAAGATAATCATCAAATTAAATGTAAGCAATTTCGCAATCACTTTCAGCCCAAGTCACGGTCGCCTTCCACTACTACATACTTCTTCATCTGACAGTTTTTGTGTGACTTCCTCAGCTGGCACCTATTAGCACCGAGGTTTTCCTTTCATTGGAATGTGATGTCTAAGTTGTATTTTTGTTTTTCTGTCTCTAGTTTTGCAAATTACATTGTCACACATACACCCATCTCGTCGTGTTAAAAACAAAACAACAACAAAAACAGAAGAACTAAATCCGTGAAATGTTTTTCGCGGTTTCGTCTATATTTATGCGGCAATTACAGTGGAGCCGTATATAAATGCTGCACTTAGCTATAGACGATGATACACATACGGATACCGGTTGTAGATACACAGTCATTAAACTCAAATCGCAAGCCCATGGATACCGGCAACGGTGCTGCTGACGCGCAAGGTGATAGCCGTGTGCCCGCACATATGAAGTTGTGCAACTGTTTATAAAGGAAGTCTCTTCATCCGTTGGGTTTTGATGGTTTTAAAAAAGAGTTAGCGCCGCGGTTGCATGCTCGTATAAAGTTAAGTGTGTTTGATACTGGCATTTATCATGCCAGAGAAGGTGGAGACGCTGTATATGGACACGATGGGCGTATGGGGTATATGGAATGGAAAATGAACAGGATGGTGGAGAATGCAACTTTGCGAGGTAATCTTTTTGGCCACGCTCGATTTGCTGTCTTTGGGAAATAGACAAATGGTCAAGGCTTTAGATAGTCTAGTATGTTGAAAGGACTGGTTAACTGGCATATGATTTGGACCGTACGAAACAGAAGTTGTACAAAAAAATAAATATTTGGCGCAGCGTGCAACCCTTACCCTTTGCACTTCGTTTGTGTCAATATTTTTTTTTCCAAATCATCTTGCAAAGGCGTAAGTGTTTATTCTCCGACAGGTAGTGCACCTGGAACTTCGCTACGCCTTTCAATTGACCAAGGGCCCACCACTGCTGCCAACTGCGTGATGAGCATCAGGCGATTTGCTATTGAATACAACAGAGAGGTTGACTCTGTTGTATGCATTTTCGATTTTGTCTACAGTAATTTGTCGGTCTTTTGATTACCTTTTGAGACTTTTCAGCATCGTTGAAATTAGAAACAATTTAAGAGACTTAAAAAATCAATTTAAGAGACTTAAAAAATCAATTTTGACCGATGAAAACAAGCCAGAAAGTAATAGGAATGTCTTCCACGAAAAATCTCTTTTGATCTTCATAAAGCTTAAAAAAGCTTAAAAGAAAAAAAATCGGCCCAAACACCTAACCTGTCCTTCGCATGTGCTATAACCGTGAAACCTCATTTCCCATTTCGATCATTATTACAATTGACATCGAGAGCCACTCTAACTAAACCTACGTCTGGGGCTAAACTTCTCCTCCACCACTACTCAAAAACAAGGCGAGCGCATGAAGTATGACCCGGATGGCGTTTAATCTAATTTAGTGGATAATTGCCTTTTGTGCACTATGCCATAAAATACAAGCCTTACAAACCTGCTGCCAAAATACCATCCCAAGAAAACACATGACAATAATTCAAAAGGATATAGTTAAGTTATGCATATCTATACTTACAGAGAGCTTCGTTGAATGAAATGCATACTTGTATATCGCAACAGCTTTATGGGGTTCATATACGCGGGTAGCCCTTACGTGTTGGCGCATTGCACATTCTTGCATAAACTCAAAGTGCATCTATATCAAATGGCCCAATTTGAACAAGTGTTGCAATTCAGTGTTCCATTGCAGTATATAGATAAACAAAAATGTTACCATCCCACAAAAGACTTGTCTCTTCAGCTACGCTTCATAAGGTTCAACAGGCAAACTGAGTGTATACTCACACTTCACATAAATGAGTACTTTAAAGTTTAAACAGTTGAGGAGCAGAAGTGTTTTCACTGTTTGTGCGGCGTAACTGGAATTTTAATTTTTATCCAGTAAACCTTGTGGAGGTGTTTCTTTGCGACAACATCGTCAAATGGTATTTGGTATTTCGGACATCGGTCAATTGATAACGTAGGAAGCTTTCCATAGATAATCTTTGTAGTTTGATTTTTTATCGCAATCCATGGTAGGTATAGTTATCTAGGCAATGTCTGAAAATACCAATTCCATTGACGTTTAACTGCCTGTTGAGCTTTAGATTGCGTATGTACGATTTCGTATTACCAATCCTGGGAACAAAATAACGACACAATATTATAAAGCATTAAAGTGCTGTAAGATCTCATTACATTCAAGCAACGAGTAATTATTCGTTACTTTAGAAAATAAAAAAGAGCATTTTTTTAAAAGATAAGTAGGTCATAATCACCAGTAGCGAGTACAGTCGACAGTGCTGAAAGTAGAGCATTCCAACATCACCGATTTTCTTAAAGGTACCTAAATACAGGGTGGACATCTACTTTGGTTTATCGGATTCATTTTTTTGAATCTTGTAGTCAGAATAAATCCTCGTACGTAAGACACAGCGAGTGATCATCTAAGTGTTTTATTGGACATTATTATAATGAAAATATTTAAGACTTAGATATTTAGGATATACTTCCAACTATGTGAAAATTCATAAATGAAATAAAAAGTTATTCGAGTATAAGATGCACTTATTATTTGCGTTTCACCCTGTACAGGTCAGAATGTCAGATGGTAAACTGATGAATTTGCACCACTTATTACAATTATAAATGTGAATTTTATGCCGAAAACTCTCATACAAAATTACCCATTGTGACCTAAAAAAATATTTAGTGCGAAGGTTAGAAACGAGGACTCAATATTTTCTGTTGAAACAAGAATACAATAAAAAACAAACCGATTAATTTGTATTTTAAAGAGTTCAAAACAGACATATATTTTAAAAAAAATCGCTATTGTGAACATCCGTACATTTACAGTCGTTGTAAGGACCATTCTTATTTTAGTACTAAACTCAATGGGCCTCACTATTCAACTGAACTAGTTTTTAGCCTCTCCAATAATGTTTTGTAGGTCACAATGAGAAATTTTTTACTAAAAAAATCCGCATTGTGAGTTCGTAAAACTAGTCTGGACACTACTTAATGATAATGGGTCATACCAATAAACATTTTCAACCTTGACTATATGTTGTACTAGTAGTTCACAGTGGCTATATTTTCCATACAAATTTCGCAATTGTGAGCTTCCGCAAATTTAAAGTCGAGACTAAAGTTTGTTATTAGTATAGCATGAAGATTAGATTTTACTTAGTCACAGTAGCAAAACTATTTCTTTTAAAATGATCTATTGTGGCCTAAGAAATATTTACTAAACGTAAACGTGCCTTAATGATAACAAGTTGGTTCATAAACATTGCTAGAGCTTTTAATATGATCCAAGCTTAATGCTTAACTACTTCAAAGCTTGCATTGCATTAAAAATAGCTCTTAAAAATGAAGATAGCTGGTGTTATTACTTAGAAATGGTATTAAAGAAGCCAGTTTCATTTTCTCATAAGGCAAATTTCAACAAGTCGCTCAGGATAAAGGTACGCTATTTTGTTCGTAGAACATCGAACTCTTCTGCATTTTTTTTTAGTGTTCACAAACGCAACAAAATGCATACAAAATATTTCTTTCTGGGAATACATGTTTCATTTGCCAATATAGTTTCAATTCCTTTACACTGAATTGGCATTTTTTTGTAGGTAACCTTGCAAGGACAATTTTGATGACGGTCTGACAGGCGGTATCAATTTTCCGCCTGTCACTAAAATTCCTTTTATTTTACTTAAACAGCATCTTCCAACATTTTGTATGCTTCTAGTTAAATGTCTACAGTTGTTGCCAACGTTAAGATATTAAAATCATTTGGCAATAGCCGACAAGCAGATGTGCCATGTGCGTAACTATACCATATGTTATTACCTTTTACCTATGCCTACCTATTCGTACTGATTTTAGGATGCCTTAATTGTAAGGGTAAATAAGGGCTGCTGTAATCGTCGGCAGCTATAAATGAAGCCATAAAATTACCCGTCATTCAGAGAGTATGTACACATTAAATAGATTTCAGGTGTTAAATACGTATGTACCTATACCTGCTTCACCTTGAAGGAGAGAAATACGTATCTAAGTTTTGTTAAAATACAACAAAGAGGTAAGTAAAAGCCATTTTGATGAAATTTTATGTACGCAGCATGTAACATCTTAGGATAATTATTGTGACGGTTTATGTACTTATCGGGAACGAATTTCGTTCAAGGAAACTCTGCTTGATTTCATAAAGTCCTTCTGGCATCAACAATTTTTATAATGTCAATATAATTGCACACACTCTTCCTAATACGCCACTTTTCCTTTGCAGTAATTAGCAAACATGAACAAAGTATCCCCTGCTGAAAAGCACGTCATAATTTGAGTGTTTAGTGATAGGTCTCACTCACTTGCATCGTAAATACAATTAAATATACGCGCACACATTCAGGCAATTGCTAGTTCCTACTTTCTGCATGCGACTATAAAAACCGCATACAAAATGATGACAATGATTGCGCCTAATGCGCAATCACCCCCTGTCGATGTATAATTAACGCACAAAACCGTCCAACAGCTTTAATTGTCAGCACTGGCCGCCATCAGTGCACACATCGCGATGACATCTTCTCGCAGTATGGCTTCTTTAATTTTAAACTCGCTGTTTTAGTGCGGACAACAAAAAAAAGTGAATATAATCTTCGCACACAAAGATGCTTTCTTCGACGTTTGCCAAAACTGTCAGTAGTACGCCCCACTCATAGGTGTAAGCTCACAACAAAGCCAGAATTACCTATGATCGCTATTGGGAAGTAATTGTACTCGCAATGACTGCTTAAATGTGTGCTCCTTTGACGTCTGTCATTGAACTTAAAATTTGGGTTATTTGTATGAGTACTCCGATAAATTGGGCGTAAATAATTGAATGTGTGCGCTTTTATTTGAAGTTTGGTACACGAATTTCGCGAGCGTATAAACGTCATCTGTCAAACGACAACAGCACTCCTAAGGTTAAATTTTAATTGGTTCAAAGATCATTGCGATCTTAAAACATGAAAAGTATTATGTAGTAACAAACTCACGCGGGTTAAAGTTAATCTTGGAATTTATTGACACAATTTCAATTGTCACATTAGACGGGCCTTGTGTTTGCTCAATTTCTGTGACGTTTATATATACAGCTGGAGATTCTGTCACCCAACCTAATCACTGGCAGTTACCTCATGGAGAGGGTTTTACAACTCGTTTGCTTTGGAAATGATGGAGCTATAACAGTGTGACATATGAACTGGGACCTTGAATTCCTGAAATGCACGACTGAAGTGAATGGTATGGGGGGTTTTAATTTTGTTCTTATCTAACAAAGTTACCTCAGCTATCTTGACACATGGGTATGTATTCTCCCCTGGCATAATCACAAATTTGCACATTTGGCACATTTGCTTTTGATAAGCCCACTAATCTTGCCTTCGATTAAGGCGTTTCAATGTAGTCAAAGTGGCCTCAGAAGCAAATCATGATGAGGACAGGTAATCGTGGAAAGCACTGGGATCGAGATAAAGAATATACCCCATAAAATCTTAACCAGCACGTGCGGTTTTTAGCAACTTTAGACAAAGTTCAATCACGAAATAGAACCGTGGAATGATTGTGTTGTTTTGTTTTCTTTTATTTGGCCTTAACTGAGTTGGAAAATTTGCCTCCCCGGGTATATAGGTATCTGGAGGTTTTAAGAGATTGGCAAGCAAATGTCTGTTGAAGTTTTGAGTACAAATTAAATATCTACAATTGAACTGGAGCACAACATTAACTGCACCCATAAAGTTCCCCCAAAAAGACAATCAAACTCACTGTCACTGAGGAAAAATTATGACTTAGTATCGAACGTGGAAAACTCTGTGCACTCATTTTGCGACTCAAACTAAATTTTGACTTTCATTCTCATCTCATCGCATCGGCATCGTGGCGCGGCTAACCTTTGCCTTGGTGTGAGTGTTCGGTTCCTCGGGAACAATGAGGAAATCTCCGATTAACTTGCTACTGTGTGTGAAAAGCGCATAATCTCAAGGTAGTCGGTGAATTTTCACTTTTTCCTCGGCGCTGCCGTAGAACCGAAGTCTGCGCTGAAGACCGCAAAAACATTGTCAGTCAGCAAGCAAGATGGAGAAGAATGGTTGATTAGTGTGTGGGAAGAATGTCAGGCGAGAGAGATGTATTTATTTATTTTTTTCTCGCTGTTGTTTTTCTCATTCTCCTTGGCGATGATAACAAAGATCTTCGTCGTCATTGAATTTTGAGTGTTAGATGTCTGCCATATGATCGTGGAAAGCACTTGACTATGAGATGATTTCTACTTTTTTTACCTTCTAAAGATCGTGACTTGATCAAGCGCACGCTACATACTGCGCATAAATTGATGGCAGATTCTTATCGTTATTGATTTGTGCGGTAGGTTGTGCACAGGCGCACCCTCAGTTTGTTGTTTTGAGGGGGAATAGTATTCTCCGAATTGTTGCACTTGCTGAGACTTTGAGGGAGATGTTGAGTGGAAGGTGGATATTTGGAAGTGGTCCTTTTTGACTTGGGTGTGTTTGAAATTCGTCCAAAAAATATGTATATTTTCAAATAGTTTGTAGAACCGAGTACATTTTTCAAGTTACCAGACCATCGAAATTCTCATGGTACCGTTCCAAGAGTGGCTCTTTATCCGGCAATGTTTGAAGTCTTTCCTAGTAAACACCATATTTTGAGTGAACAAATTTAGTATTTCAAAGAATTGCCCCATGGAATATGCCTGCAAAGATTTTTTTACTTCGAAACCTCGATTTAAGGCCTTTGTAGATCGATAAACCGTTTTATGTATTTAGAGGAATCCATTCAGCGGTTCTTTGGCACATTTGAAAGAGAATTTTCTGTCGGAATTTAGAAATATAATTGTAAAATAAGGAAACGCCACGGTTCAACTATAGTGGGTTGACAAATTAATATTAACATTGTAAATTTTTATCAATTTTCATGTTTCAGTGTTCTTTTGCGCTTTTGTTTTGGTTCTAAGTGAACGTGGTGGTTTTTATTTCAGAGCCTACGCGCTTTACAGTTATTTTTCACTGCCGACGGATATTCAAAATGGTTTTATTCGGGGAAAAACCGGGTTTATTCTTGAAGTGCAATTAAAGGCTGAGGCAAAAAAAAAAATAGCTTTCTTTTTAAATTGTTTGTGGATTTTTTTTAACTTCTTTTAATTGAAACGCAAGTAATGCACTTTATTTTTTTTTTTTTAAAAAGCTTTTCTAAAAACACAAAAATCATTTTTGGATGATATTAGGCATTTTTTCAGAACAGAATCGGTCGAGGAATTGATTTCACTCAAAGAAAAAAAAAACGGAAATAAAAACTTTATTTAACTTATTTAACTTTATATGACTATTTTATGAAATAATAACCAATATTAATAATAAAATATTTATTTATCAATGTATCTACGTATAAGATTTTCAATTATTTGCTACGAAAACACATCCTTAAAATCCATCCATGACTGTCCCTATTAATTTGGCAAACCCACAATTAAAAGAATTTCAAATCGATTTTCTATTTTCGATTTTCACGTTGCTTATCCTTTTTCTATTAATAGTGGTTATGGGATAGTTTGTTTTGACATAGTCACTCCGAGCGGGCAATGAAATGATCTCGATTGCAATAAAAGACTTGGTATACCTATAAAAAGTGTGCTTAGAAAATGATCCGTGGTCTGGATAAAATATACACGAGATTCGTAACAAAAGATAAATTCGTTTCATTACATTAAAAATTCTCATAAAACGAATGGTTGTGAGAAGCTAGGCCTACCGAAGGTCCCTACGGACCTGTTGCGCCAACTATTTATTTTTTTCTTATTTTTAAAAAGATAGGTATTATTTTTGAGGATAAATTGCTGGAAATGTAGTCCAAGGATAATGTGGTCGGATCAAGACAGAAATACCTATTCTACCCGTTAAGGAATTTCCTGATGATTTCAAGTTGGTGAGGGAAAATCGAGAGCTATGGAATCCATTTGAGCGTTCTATACCCGATACCCTTAGCCTTCTGGTACCTACTAGTGTCAATTTCGCATAGTTGCTTCGCGTTGAGAGTTGTAATGAAACTGTATTATTTTAAAGGCGACGCAGTTGTGCATATTTTGTTAAGAAAATTGATCTTCTAAGCCTAATCCAAGCAAACAGCGAATATAATATTTAACGGATGTCACCTAAGGTAGGACATATTTTACCCGTACGCAGGGAAGTCTTAAAAAAAATATAAATAAGGACCATCATGGGAAATCTCCAGAATTATTAAGTGTCTACTTTCGACGAAACCTAGTAAGGAAGGCGGGTGAAATGAATATTATGGGATGCAGCAGTGGAGACAAATTTTGACCTGTCACATAAAGAACAGCGCCTTTCGAAGCCAAAATTATGAGTAGCAACATTCAAATATGCAGATGTTCATGTAGAAGATGGGAGGCCAATACTAATTTCTAGCACGCTTATTGACCAACAGAACAAAATGCCAATTTAACTAAACTCATTGAAATAAAGCATGTATGCATTATAACATCCGCATAATCAATTATAAACTGTTTTGCAGATGAATTCCCTTAATAGGGATTTGAGTTCATTGAAACAGTGAAGAATGTTACGGACTTAATGTCCCTACTTGTTCAATTATTTTACGAACATAATTGATCGAAGACATTTTTAACTGGGATATTATTTCATGTCCGACATACGTATGTACAATTGTACATTGTAAAATAACAAGGTACACCCTGCACCATTCGGCTCTTCACAAGATTAGCCGTCCTGCTCTAACTTCTTCGTCTATTGTCATTCCCATGGTAATAGTAAGCCACATAAATCCAAATTACCATAGCTAACTCTGCAAGATAATGCGAATGCACTCGTCACTGTCGCCTCATTTTATGCACACACACTACACGCTTCACCCCATAAATAAATTAAAATCTCATTGAGATTAACCTAGGAAACCGCTTAACCACAAAAAAATAAAATAATAATATCCAGGTACGAAGAAAAAATAAATCAACAATGATTCAATCATAGAAATGGAAATTGCACAGACACAGAAAATTACTCTCCCATTCTCCGCCATCCTGTCTTCGGTCGTTCAGAGCAGTCCCCACATGGAAAATACTTTCTCTGTCAATGAGAGCAAGATCCCACAATCAGGGACACCGCACAAAGATTTATGGACGATCACTCTGTCATCTCAATGGAAATTAATCCGTAATTGGTCAGTAAAGGTGTCAGGACCACGATCCCCATCGATCAACAAGGATTTTATCGGTCAGTAGATCACAACTTGATGAGGGTCAAAAGAACGCTTATAATCCTCCACAGAATGAGGAATGTGAAAAAATAAATCTTCCACTTACCATGATGCAGCTGGGAAAATCCAAAAGAAAGGTCCGATTCGATATCCTTTATTCAGGTAGGTAGGTACACAGCGAGTGGGCGTAAACTAATTTTTGACAGTCTATTCCAAGAAATTCCAAGGACGAGTATATTTTTGTTCTTATAATCCCGAGAGATGGTGAAATTTGAAATGCACCGATCAGGGTGTAAAGCGATCACTCATTGACATTTTGTGTTCCACTTGCACAAATTATAACACAGACAAAATTTTGTTTTAGATATCCTTGCTGTATAGGTGATGATCGTGCACTTTAACCGTTATCCAGTTACACAGTTTGAATTTGTATCACAATTTCTGTCGATCGAGGATCAATTATCACTCGCGCTTCTTTCGAATAATAAACGAACAAACGACGACAACGACGACAACGAGTGTGCTGCGTGAAGCCCAGCGCATAAAATGAACCAACAAACGTCTGGTACGATGCAGGTAAAGACCGTGAATGCCGGACCGTTCACCATGAAAACGGAATAAAAACTGAAAAAGGTAACACAAAACAACATAGGTAACAAATCTATCGGTAGACAACATGCAACATCTTCCTAGACTGTGAGCCAAGAAAAAAGAGAAATTTTCTGCCCATTGCCTCCCATCAGGCGGGGAAATTTGAATTGTGTCTGTTCGAGATTCAAGGTGGTGCGCAGGTAGATGTGGCAAGGCGATATGGTGTCTTTTATGCTGCAAAAGAGAAGACACATCTGAATATGATAACATTTAAGAGAAACAGAAATGTATATCAACTGCTAAGGTGTGTTCAATAGTTGTGGTGATCCGGTGATGGACGTCATTGGGTGGTTAGATTCGGTTCTATGGTCAGCTATCGTGTTACATAATTATGAGATGGAAGTTGTTTCGAGTGAGGTTGTGGCGCGAACCTGGGAACATTTTGATCAATGAAGGTAGAGGAATAGGTCTGTATGGCAAAGAGCTTTTCGTCGGTTATTTAATATTTATATTTAGTTGGCACACTATTTTTGAGGACGTTTTTCGAGAGGTTTATTTTTTGAACTGGCAATACAACAATACTTGATTTTGCTCAACTTGGTTAAGCATTTCACTCTGAGCATTGCTAATAATCAATCGAGGGTGTAGTTGTTGTTTCTGTTGTTTTTTTCGCTGTACGCTTGAACTGTTTGCTTTTCTACCGGATTTCGCTCGTCAAATTTTTCCCACAAAACAATTTTAAAGCATTAACCCTCATGGATGCATTTTGCTGCATCCGAGAGTAGTTTTTATGTTTCCCCACATAACAAAAAAGCTCTCAATTGCAACTTCCCATCCACACAGTTCAATGCAAGTGACATCTAACATGCGCCCATAGAGGTGACCACTAAAAAGTCGTAATTCAAACCTTCACATTTCACGTCTTGATAAATCACTGACCCTGCTCCCCTGGTGGCATAATTACAGCATGTTGACGTATGATCACCAGCCTTACCTTGTAAAAGGTGAATACTGTCAACTACGGCTGAGTCTGTGATGTCCAAAAAGTAAAAAAAAAAATAGATACAATCTCATCTCATCAGATGATGTATATAAAATGCCCACCTTTAGCCTGTAGTATATCTTGAGTGTTTTTCAATTCGCCGCAGCAGTCATTATGATGTACGAAGATACACAAATTAATCACTCCTCCATTGGTGACATGGAAAGTCTTCCTCCTTGTCAACGCAGTAGGTACGTGTCAAGTGCTACAATTAATTTATGACATCCGGACGTTAACCAGAGTAAACACTGTTTGTATGGGTACAAACATTACACCAATGAGCGAGTGAAGATGTTATCAACAGTTTTTAGGTTATTAATAAGATAGGCTACTTTATTTACAATCATGGCAGAAATTCCAATAAACCAATCAGTGTTAGCCACTTGAATACAGAAGAGAAGATTATGACAGCCATAAAAGTATTATCAAAACAGTACTTATGTAATTAATGATTTTATTAGACACTTATGGAGTGATACACCTTATGGCTTGTAAATATTTCCACTATTCACAAGACACAAATTTATTGCGCCGTACTAATAACCAATTTTAGCCTCGACTTTAAATTTACGGATGCTCACAATGGAAAAATTTGTAGGGGAAATATAGGCACTGTGAACTAAAATTTAGAGCGGAAACTAAAAATGTTTATTGGTAAGGCCCATAACTTTGTAATTTTGTTTTCCAATCGAAGATATTGTCAAGAACATTGCTAGCAGCCATATAAATGCTACCTAGGAAGGCAGGCAGGCTAAATGGAAAAACTTTGAGACAAAGACCGATTAGGAACTTGCAGGCCTTGGCAACCCATGGCCTATATTACGAGCTGTTGTAGAATCTGTTATTCGGTAGGTATTCTCATTCGAGGATTCTGTAAACTTCCGAATTCACTCACCGAAGAAGTTGCACTTTGCCAGTTCAGTCCTCAAGTTCACAGACATAACTTTGAAATATCGCAATCCAGCCAGGTTTTGAAGGTGGTCTCCTATAAGGAATAGATTATGTTATTTCCTGAAAAAGTTTTGCCTAAGAAATGATTGGAAATCATTAGTAATTTTAGTATTTGATACCAAACAAGTCTTTAATAATTTTTGTGTGGAGCCATTAAAGCCGAAAGGTGAGAAGAAGTAATAAATATCCTTTTTGTTGTATTAAGAGCACACGAGTCCTTATTGTACCCCACTCTTCACTGCCTTCTCAAGTCTGTATGCATGCAGCTTCTTTAGGAAAGTTAAAAAATACCGACTTTTTGACCCTCATAAAACTCTTCCCACGCTTGATACCTAACCCCTTCGACAATAAATCTTTATTACTATCCAAAACTTTAGTCCTAAGTTGCGTTCCCCAACAAATTGAAAATCGCACTGTCATAAACATCTCTCTTTACCCACTATAGGTATCTACACGCCACATCTTACCTAACGCAAAGATGCGCCCTTTTCTTAGCTCGACCAAAGAAAGTGAAATTTTTGCCGTATAATGTTTGTTTTGACAACAATGACATCATCTATGTATAGAATTAATTTCGAAGATTAACATACACCCTGTTGTGCCGACAGACTGAGGAATTTCTTCAACTAGAGCCTTACGTCCACCGTCCGGCTAGTGAAAGTGAACACCATTTAGTACCCTGAATGAGTTCCATTGACAACATGACGCGCCACTTGTTTGGTAAATGTCCAAAAAACTGTATACATTGCAGAGAGAAGTCAAGCCATTGTTACAGCATGTTGACTTGAATTTTCCGCTCCATTGTTATATGCGAAACGTGATTGTTTTTCGAAAACCAAATTGGCACTTTTGTTCGAAAATATACTGGAAAAAACTATACTGAAAGCAAATGACTGTTTGGTCAGTTTAAAGCACCTGCATTGTGGTAATCAATAAATGAATTGAGTAACACTTGTCATTGGTGTCGATTATGTGACGTGCTGTGCAGAATACGAAAATCAAATGGACAGGGTTTGCTCCAGTTTACTGTGAGTCTGCCTTTCGCAATATTACCATCAGGTGAGTTGTGTGCTGACGAGAACGATATTTATAAAAATTGCCAACTAATTTCGACTAGTTTGACATCACTTATCAGTGGAGTGAGTAAGAGTGGCGCTTTGCATGCATTTGTAGAAGGGGAAACCTCTGTGGGTGAACGAGTCCAAAGAGCAGGTCTTTTATAGGCGCTAGAAAACGCTTCGTAATGTTATTTTATTGGTATTCGTTTTGGTATCTTATTTAGTCACGCTAACGAGGCGACAAATTTATTTCTACGAAAGGGGTGGTCGAAGTGAATCAGTGGGTAGGATTTGCGAACTATCATCGGAGGCTTATGGGCTCCAGTGACATGCAGTCTTTGATCGAGTGGCTCTGTTCTAGGATTTCTTCGATTGAAGTGGGAATTAAGTGGAACTAGACAAGGCAACTAATTTCACCATGATACGTATTAGATTTGACGTCCCCCTTACTTTCTGATGGTTCAATATTAGCAATATGTCACATTTCTCTCATTGCGAGGGAATTCGTTCAACGAAATCTAATATTACAAAAAAGAAAAGGAACGCGTTGAACCACAAATTTGAAAAATGTGAACTTCTTCTTGGCGGGAATATATTTAAATATCAGTAGAATTTGAATTGTACTTATTGCAGAAATTAAAAAATTCAATTCTCTTGCTTCTTACAACTATTTAAACGCTATACAAGCACAAAATATAATTGAAATCAAATAAAAAGTCAGCAACAAATTAGGATTTGAACGATTTGACAACCATCTGTCAGTAATAAACTAATAACCAACTAGGCCAAAGAAATTTCTTGGGCTGATATTTGCAGGTTTTTTATGTAGTGGAAATGTTTTGTTCTCTTTTTATGGCTCTCTTCTTCTCAACTTTTGTGTAAATAGTTGGCGCAACAGGTCCGAGGGGACCCAAGGCCTAGCTTCTCACAACCATTCGTTTTTGTGCGAGTTTTTCATTTTTGGAACGAATGGAAGGGACCTACAATTATATGCCGATTCCAAACGGCTAATTGAGAAACTCTTTTTAAGGCAGTTAAACTCTCGGATGTTTGTCAGACGTTCGCGAGAGGTGGCGCAGTGGAAAAAAGCCTAAGTTCGAATTTGGGTTTTTGCGGGATTCGAATCTGGGACCGAGATCGAGTTCGAAATCCCCCCTCTACCCGTATGAAGGTTGCTGTTGATGATTTACACAACTCTGTTTATGAAAAAGTTTGGACAGTGAAAATAAATGAATGAATGATTTAATGAAATCCATTTTAAATTCAAATGTTAAGCAACAAAAAAAAAGTTATAAGTTCTGTCATTCGTAACATAACCTATCATCACCCCATAACAATTTTTGTATGTCATAAACGTTCATCGGAACATAGCACCACCAAGCTCAAGCGCCGCACACAATATCGATTAACTTGCCAATGCGTAGCACTTCTTGCCATCCATCAAAGAGCAACAACTTCGATCGGCGGCTTCTAAATAGCGGTAGTTACAAGCGCTCTTAAGTAACGGCTGTTGGAACCGCCAACGACCACAAGGAATGTGATGATACACGTTCGTGCAGTAGTCATCATCTTCAATTGTATTTGGGACCGACGACAACGAGCCTAAGCAAAGTTCCATTACGTAAAGGGCATTTATGTCGATAGTTGAGAGGGGGTTTATCAAACGCAATCGAATCGGGAAATTTAGTTTCGTTTGGTGAATATTGCAGTTCCGGATACGGATAAAGTTAGTGTCAATTAAGAATAAACCTAGTGACTACCTAGACCTACTAAAAAAGATGTTAGAGAAATGCTGAAATGTCTCATTAAATAAAGTACAAGGTACAGGAAAAAAATAGGTACACATCTTGAAAATTCTTAACTTAATGCTTATCAAATGAATTTTCATATTCATCAAAAAGTTAATGTAATGGTGATTGTAGTTCATACATGTTTTTTGACGTTTAAGCCTAGTACACTGTTCCATGAAAGTTAGAACTAAACGCCTCTCTAATGTTTCTCTCCACTAAATTTTCATTGTTCATTTAATTTTGACAGTTCTAAGTGCAAAGCTACTAGAACATAATACATTTGGTGACATTCTTAATACACTTGAACTGTCAAAAATAAGTTGCCTAAAAATTAATTATCCATTCATTCGGTAGCATAAATTTTGTGGAAGCCTTTTGTTCAGCGCGGTATAAAAGTTTAGCTTGAGCTGCGTACTGCTCTGCTTTGATGCTTTCTTGATCTTTCCTTTTAAAACATTTTTATAAGAAGGCTTAATTTTAGCTCGAACAGCGTTCTAGGACTTAACCCAAAATATAGTGCAGGGTCCGCCAAATACCTTTTTTTTTTTGAAAATACTATAAAAAAAAAACTACTGAATATTTTCTCAAATTTCTTATTTTATTTGTAAGTACAATCCTTCCGGTTAATAATGGAAAATAATTTCATTCAAATGGCTGCCTCGGCCGACCATGCAGTAGCCTACACGATCGGTCCAATTTTTAAGCACATTATCGATTGTGTGCAGCTGTATTTCCCCAATGGCTTCACGAATATTGTCCTTTAAAGCGTCAATTGTCTCTGGCTTGTCGGCGTAACACTTATCTCTTACGGCACCCCACAAATAATAGTCCAACGGTGTCAAATCGCAGCTCCGAGTTGGCCAAACGACATCAGTTCTGCGGCTGATAATGCGATCTCCAAAAACAGGACGCAAAACATCGAGTGTAGCTTCGGTTGTGTGGCACGTAGCGCCGTCCTGTTGAAACCAAATGTTGCCAATATCCTCCTCTTCAATTTTTGTATGGCGTCCTAACAACGTCTTTATGCAAAATTCGTCTCAATGATGTCTCCGAAATGTTCAATTGTTGAGAACGACGGTGAATTGATGTTGATGGCGCTTCACGCACACTTTCTGCCACAGCAGCAATTTTCTCGGGTGTACGCACTGTTTTTGGCTTTTCACGCTTTGGTTTATCGATGAGGATGCCAGTTTCTTTCACTTTTTTCACAACGTAACGAACATACGGAGCTGACGGTGCTTCTCTTCTTCCAAATTCCGTACGCAATTTTCGCTACAAGGTTAGCTTCATCAAATATACTTCATCAATTTGCATGCTGGATGAAAACGACTAAAACTAAATTAAAAGTAGTATTTTCTTTGTCCAACTTAGTCTAACTATAATTACTCACCTTGAACTCAGCTCCCAAGTAGAAATTGTTGGTTACGGTGTAAGCGCTATTCCTACATTTCAGACATGTTTCCGTGACAGTACCTGAACAGTGCGTATAATGTATCAAAGTGCGTACTGTTTCCAGTACAGGATGGACCGTTGACTAAAGTGTGGAATAAGTCTTAGCTCATATAATTACTATTTCGGAAAACACACATTATGGTGTTTTGGCTATGACTTGTAACCGAAATGTGTTTGTAAGTTGGTCCCAACAGAAAATGTGAAATAGAAATATATATATAGTTGGCGCAACAGGTCCGTAGGGACCCAAGGCCTAGCTTCTCGCAACCATTCGTTTTGTGTGAGTTATGCCACCCTATAATATGTCCTTTTGCGCTTGGTGCACTACGTCATATAATTATTCGTGCACGCGGCACGCCGCACGCCTTCATTAAAAGGAGCATGTGTTGCGAGTATAAATGCTGTACCTACTTCGTCTGTGTACACCTTCAGCTGCGGCAGACATTAGTTTGTAGTAAATATGTGTGAAGATTTTTTTGCAAATAATAGCGCCAAAAACTATGGATACTTTCGGTGCTTTGAAATGTTACAGTTAAGGACATTTGTATCTTTGAGACACGTACTGATAACAGAAATGTCAAATAGTTACCATCTTATTGGATGGAGCTCATCGACAGAAAATTGAGTCAAATATACAATTTTAAGTGAATTTGGACAATAGTCACAAATGTCTACTTGGACTACATTCTGATTATTGAGTAAAAATGGGCTCCAGTCGAAAATTTAATTTTTAAAAAGATCCGTTTAAAGTAATCAATTGGACTAGTAAAGCCTCTGAGAAAATGAATGTTATAGTTCAGGTAACTTGGCATGAATAAGTTTCATTGTACATCTGGCTCTATTTTGTTTTAGAAACTAATTTGTTTATTTGCCAACCACTTGAAATAAAGGCCAAATAAAAGCGACCCTTGATAAAAGTTACACCTTAATTGACGCAGTCGTCACAGTTTCTATTCGTATTAAGGTCGCACTGTATATCGAAATCCATCGAGATACAAGAGCAAGAGGATGATTTTGAAAATGTGGACCGGTCTAGTAGAAATATGGACGAAACCCATTTTTTAAAGTGCTTTTTGGGAACTTTTTTAAACCCCCTCCGTTGTGGAATCTCCTGGCTATAAAAAATATCCGAATGACTATCTCAAAAGTATCGTAGCTTAAATCGTATATCAATAACAGTATTTTAACATTTTGACATAGATGTCGTTTGATGTTCTGGTACAATAATGTAGGTATTGGGTTACACTTTATCGAAATAGGTAAGCAGTAACTTTACAATTAAACGCATTAAAAAAACTGAAATTTATTAGAACATACCTATCGCAGATATCTGTTGAGTCCTTTTCTTAAGAGGTTATGGATGTAAGCCTACGACAGGCGACATTAGCAGTTAGCGGCAAAAACACTTCAATCAATATAGATAACTTCACCACAACTAGGTGCTCAAAAGACAAATTATAAGTTCAGTAACAATAAGTTAATTATTTATATCCTCAGAAATATCACTGATAGCTTGATACTTGGCGGGTGTTTCCAGTTCCACTGCGTTAAATAAATGCATCGCGTGTGTCTTTGACATTTTGTGCGTCATATGCGGATCACATTTGATTTATTTAAGTTCAAATGTCATATTTATGTGCCTTTGGTGTTGTGAAAGGAAGGCTTTCTTGGGGGCACATATTCCTCTTAAATGCATCTATATAGCTCTATTTATTGCCAGGTTCTTAAATGGCAACTATTTATCATAATTTGCTAAAGCTTAAATGAACAGATGTAGAAGAGGCCTAGATCAACATTTACATAGCATTAAATTTAAATGCGCACCAAATTCGCTACACCCGCATCTGCCGTGAAGTACTCTTCCTCCATTATTTAAAATGCGAAAGCAATTTCACTTTCCTTCTTTTTTTTTCAAGGGTGGGGCAGGCCAACACTTTGTGTCTCATTTCCAGAAATGCGTGTAATGTGATGTAATTTAATATATTCTCATGGTCGGTTTCGGTTGGACGTGGATCATGGCAAATGTTTAGTATTTTTGTTCGCTCAATTTGAATGATTTCCATTTAAGACCGTGTGAGAAAAACGCCCATGGAAAGACAAAACAAGCGAAAAAAATCAAATAATGGACGGAACCTGTGTAAAATTTATGCGAAAGGTTAACTCCTCAAACGTTTTTAATGCGGAAGCGGTAGTTAAAGTGTCGAGATGGTGGGAATTACACAAACCTGGTGGTCAGCCAAATTTGTATAAAATTTGTTTGCGGTGAACTAGAAGTCGAATTGGAAGGGAGAGTAGGGGCAGCGATTTGTATAGGTCCTTACCAGAGGAGTTGGGGTGGTAAAATATGCCAGCTTGGCAGCAATTTATCATGCTTAGGGAGTCGAATTATATCCAGAGAGAGTTCGGAACTGGCCTATTACTATACTATAAGTATATATACTTATATGAGAACACAGAGAAGCTTTTTTTTACATTTTAGACCCTGGCGATAGTTGGAAACAGGTGACGTTTGCTCCCCAGTACTTCGTCAAACTCAAACTTCGTCTCTGTGTGGAAGTGGATCAAGCTGATAATAAACGACTAAGTTACAAATTCCGACCACCGTTCTCGGAAGTCATACTTCGCTTGAGCATAATACCTGTCATCACTTTTCACCCATCTTTCACATTTCCCCTTTGTATGCGTTTTTTACACAACAGACAGAAAAACACGAAGCAAATGTTCGCAACTCCTCCCCTATAGTATTAATGGTACCTAACGTAACGCTTACACATTGTAAAAACCGCTCACAATAACCATTCACAAACTGCAATTACACATTTTTGACGGAAACGCGGGCATTCGTTGGAATTCTGTTTTGTATTCCCAGAGAAAAGGTGAAGATCTCGCCATCACGACGATCAACAAAAATCATTCGACCATCGGATACGATTTCAGCACGTCGCCGTCATCCAATGGCTGATGGATGGACTTGATGACTGACTCAAAGGCATGACAGAATGTTAGTTACCAACCGATGGTGCGCACTGAAGGAGCGATTACATAAGTCGCTAACCAACTGCACAGGCGATAGTCCCTTTGTCAAAACGAAAGTGGGACTGATCTGAATGACAAATTTGTCGCAAAGAAAGACAGCAACAGTGTCTGTGTCGCACCTTCCCGTAATTTTTTTTTTAATTTTTTTTTTTTTTGAGTTATTCTGGGCACACTCACAGGCCCCCACTGTACATAGAAAAGCTGTTTTTCAATGTACCTACCTATAGTCAACGGTGGCGCATGAGTGAACGGTCGGTTGGTTGGCGTAATGTCAAAATTTATTTTGGCACCGCAGCGTAGACAATTTATTTATCTCTTATCATTTTTCAGGTCTAATTATGGATGCGCGCGATGAACTGCGCAGGTCCACTTGTCAATTTTGACAGCTCGACGACGAACAACTGGCAAGTACTGCCGCGCCGTGTTCTGCGTTCGAGTGTGCCCAATCCACCCCATTATCCGGCCATAATTTTGAAGGCAATTTGCCCGGTGTAAGTCGTACCTTGTAGTGCAATGTAATAGAAGATGGAACGCACTCTGATGCACGTCGCACAGTATGGAGATGAGATCGACGACGGACTACCGTTGACGGTGCACGTACAGTACGAATGAGGTGAAAGTGATTTACCGATCATTAAAAGTTGCACCGCAGCATGCGTTTGCATTTTAATTGAACAATTTATAGTTTTCTAGGTGAAAACATCCAGCGAACTGTTGGCACGTTGTTAAGTTGCGATTTGGCCAGTGGCATAGGTGGACAGTGGACTTTTGGACAAAGCAGAAAGCTAATGAGGGCCTAATCGATGATGGCGGGTTGGGTTTCACGTCTGTCGACGCTTGGTATCGGAGCATTGATCGGGAATGGAATGTATTGTTATGTAAGGTGGCTTATCTGGACGGTTGTTTTTGTGTCTAGGGATATCTTTCTTGTTGTGTTGTTTGGTAGGTCGATCATCGTAACAATGGGGCAATATAACTTTTATTAGTTGAGAAACAATTGGCTAATTTTGGTCAAAGACAAAAGTACTTGGACCACTTTGAGGAGGTTTATTGCTTATCAAAATTTTTAATTTCAAATTGACCTTCTCTTTTTCGGAATCGGTCCTACAACGGACGAAAATAGTAGCAGTTACTCCAACCATTTAAAGCTATGATACACCAGAGACACAGAGAGAACAAAACAGAAAAAGATAAGTATATAAACCTCACTATTTGAGTTCTTAACAAATCTGACACCAATCATTTACGAAATGGTGTCAAAGAGCCTGAGTCAAGTCAAAAGCCATACATAAGGACATTTTATATCTACAACAAATGACAATTTAGTTAACATAGAGTTTGACATTAGTTTGACATGAGTGTGACCTATCGCCAGTTATTTTGCTGTCAATTGAACGCAAGAACTTACCATCTAGTCCTACTGTCCTGTCATATTTAAGACCCTTGATTGCTATAGCGATGGCGTCTTAATGAAAGTTCTGGGCGCTGTTTCATAAACATTGACAGGCGGTAACTCTGCGTATTTTTGGCAACTGTCCTATTTTAAGCTTTCCACCGGGCATTCACTGCCTGTCAGCTTGCTAGTGATTGGGCCCATTCAAGAATCTAGTTATCTTAAGTCGACTAAATTGGTCTGGATAAGATGTAACCTGAACGTCACTTTTCCTACGTCAACCACACATGCGAATTGTCAGTCACGAAATTCTTGACTAGATTCGTCGGCTACCCCTCCATAAACGTCAACTGAAAAAGATGCTCATGTGGCCAATTAAAACCAAGATCGGTACATAGTCAGACAGCTGTCAGGCATACTAAACTAGATGCATGAACATTCTCTCTTTTAAGTCGGTTCAATCTTGGTTTCAGAAATGTATAACGATTTGACCACGAGGGGGTAAATCCAATTTACAAATGCCTGATAACAATTTTCGCAATGAGGAAATAACTTTTAACTATTCGTTTCTTGAGTGAAATTTACGTGTATCCGCAAATGCTGTCTTCAACATTTAACGAAACCCTTACAGATGAAAATACTATTCTAAAAATAAGACACTTAATCATCGATAACATCACCACACCGTTTGTATTAAAATCAGCTTTAAATTTTAAATCGGTGGTAAAACCCCATCCTACAACCCCATCAAACTGATAAATCGAATACGTTGCAAAGACTGTCGTTCTATTTGCGTCTAAGATTAAACGACCGTACAGATTTCTTTTTTTTTTCGCAGTCGATAATCAAATGACTCGATTGTCAGAAGAAATTAATTTAAATTTGCCTTTGACACATTCGTATATTTATTGGAATTATTCGATTCATTTGTCATCGCTGAGGTTTTAATTAAAAGTTTTGGCCTGACTCTTATCCAAATTTGAAGCTTTTTGTGAGTATAGTCCTATTGTCAAACAAAGTCTATCCCTAACCATCAGATTTGTTTCGAAACGAAGATGACTTCTTATCAAGTTGGTTTCATACTTATCGTCACTCTTATATCTATGACAACTACGGAAGGTCCGCCTGAGTCAGGAGAGCAGGAAGACCGCACGGATTGTGGGCAATATGGATTTAGATGTTTGGACGAGAAAATGTTGGAGTTTTGCCCAGTTGCCGTAGATGGTGTGACAGAAAGGGCCAACATTTACGAGTGCGAAGATGAGTTTGCTTGCGACGAGAACAATCCTGCTTATTGTACGCCTAGGGAGCCGCCAAATAAACTTTTACACAACGGTAACAGGGAAGAGCAGCGCGGTTTCGTAGATGCATATGATGATATATACTTAGACGAAGATTCACATTTTAGGCCAGTGAGAGAAAGTGTAGACGACGAAGATGAAACATCAACACCGGAGGTAGCATCTACAACTGAATCGGAGGACGAGACTGACTTTACTACCATCGACTTTACACCGGCTCCACCGTTTGAGTGCGATTCGTATGGATTCTTTGCCGGTGAGTAGCATTGAAGGTTGTTCGTCAAAGACACACCATTCTGGGTCCGTTTTTGAGCCCTTACTCACATTTCGCATTTTCTGTCAACGTTGACAGCAACCAGTCATTGACAGTAGAAGGACGGTGTATTCTGAACGGCCGGTTAACTGAAGAGCAACGTAAAAGGTTTTATTATCGAAGTTTATTTTCTCAATTTGGACAAAGTTCAATATATATTATACGTGTTAACGATTGAACCTTTGGGCGGTCTGAAGCACACAAATTTCGAGTCTGCAAGCGTTAGTTGGAAGTCCTAAAATACAAAATATAAGTCATTTGGCTTTAGTTTTAAAACGAATACTGATTCATTTACAGCATCATGCCAAATACTAAAGAGCCATTTGACTGAAAGGGACAGCATTACTTAACACAAAAAAACACGGGACACTTATTGTGGTCGGCCATCTTGTTTACGTGGTAGGAATTATGGGAAAGTTCAGCATGTTGATATTTGTAAAACGATGAATAACGAAATTTCGCTTTCCTTAAAAACAAAATGATTTCCTGAAGTGATAATATATATATATAGTTGGCGCAACAGGTCCGTAGGGACCCAAGGCCTAGCTTCTCGCAACCATTCGTTTTGTGTGAGTTTTATTTTTGGAACGAATGGAAGGGATCTACAATTTTATGCCGATTCCAAACGGCTAATTGAGAAGCTCTAAAGACAGTTATACTCTCGGATGTTTGTCAGACGTTCGCGAGAGGTGGCGCAGTGGAAAAAACCCCAAGTTGGAATTTGGGTTTTTGCGGGATTCGAACCTGGGACCCCTCGCTTAGTAGTCCAACACACTAACCACTAAGCCACTGCGCTGAAGTGATAAACGGATAAATAATTACTTATTTCGTATATAACTTATGAATTGTTGGTTAAATATACTAACACTAATTACCACTCTTATTCACATGCTTTACATCAGAAAAAGAGACGTTTTCAAGTGATTCCAATGTGGGTTGCCGGAGCTTGTGTCTATTTCCGTTCCACAATATCTATAATTATGGGTAAACCATCCATGAATCTGATTTTCACGACTAGTTCCGCCAACAGCCCAATATCTACCGAATATCGATCTTTGACGGTGTCCCACAAAACAAGATGAAACTTTTGGAATTGTTTTTACGAGGCACCCGTTACAAACCGGACTTATATCGGCAATGCAGCAACGCTCTTGTTCAAAATGTTGGTCTAAGTATTTGAGAAATAAGGATCCGAACCATCTGGAATGTACTACGATATCAGATTGATAGGATTGGATACTGCCAAACCAGTTGAGAGGCTCATTCTAATAAAACGATATTCCTCAACTCAACTGAAGACTTATTTTCTCAAGTTTGGTTTCTTTTCGCTCCAATGATAAACGAATTTCACGTGAGTTTAGTTTCGAACTCACTATAGTTCAAATTTGTTGAATTTAAATCGAATTTTATTGACAGATCATTTTCAACTTTCTCCATTACGTAAAAAGAGAAAGATATTGTTTTCGTACACAATTTCGAACTCGAGATATTAATTAATTCTGACATTACGATGATAGAGGAATTAAAAAAAGTGGGTCGCAAAATTCTGTCCATCTATCCGTTTGTCTGTCAGTCTGTCTGACTTTTGAAATTTCGACATGTGTATCTCGAAAACAAAAATTAATTTCTAAGGTATGTGGTCATTTAAAACTTAGTAGCGAACCCAGTTTTTCTCTATATTATCGAACAATGGATTTTGGAAGATAGCGATTTCTTAAAAAAATTAGTTTTCTTTGTTTACAGGAAAAGAGTAAAATTTATGCTCTCCAAATTATTGTGTCCTAAATTTTCAATTCTAATCACATAAAACGCTGATTTAAAAACTGCCCATATCCCGAAATAATTTAGATATACTTAGTGTTCAGCTAAATAGTTAAGCAGTGGTATTTTTCAAACAAAACATTGCAATATTTGGTACTGTTTGGTCTGCATAGTTTTACAAAAACCGCTCTAACGATTTTGGCCAAAATACATACAAAAGATAATATAAGTATTCTTAATAAGATCACAGTTTTTTAATTATTTCTCAAAAATTACTACAGAAATCCCGATCTATGTATTAATTTGCACTTATCTATGGTATATTTTTGTAATAATCTTAATGCCCCACTTCTGATAAAAGGGCAATAACAGCTACGCAAAACTTCTTTTTAGCAAACATGACTTACTTTTTCAACAATATTGAATATGCACCTTAAAATAATGTCAACCAAAGGTTTACACAATCAAAAAATCCAACTTCATTTGCACCCCACACACGAACATCGGGATATTCAATTTATATAACTACTAATGCAAATTCAAAAACAAATGCCTAAAACCTTACATCTATATCTATGTTAAGATTTCGGTCGATCACGAGTAATACTTTCAATCATTGACAACTTTAAATCAGTCAAAAATATAAGCATGTCCTAGTAGGTCAAAAACGGAAACTACGCTTGTCCTGTACTCAAGAATCTTGTAAAGTGTAAGAGCTTATAAAATATTACAGTAGGCGCCTACAACTCTCTAACAAGAACTTGCAACAATTGCCTGTTACTGAGAGCTTCAACTCTTAACAACTCATATCATTGTTATTTGATATAACTGGGAACTGGCATTTGAGATAAATATTCATTTTAAATTCTTGTATCTAGTATCGCTTCTCATTTTTAACTACCTATCTAATAAAATAAGAAAACAAACCAACAAAACTTTTGACGAACGAGAAATTTTCATCCGACCCAGCCGTGCACTTTATTTCTTTACTTCTTTTCTATCTAGCGAGTAATTTTTAGGTATATGAAATTTAAATATTCAATAAAATTATAAAAAAAAGTCCAGCAGACTAAATAAATACAGCAAATATAATATTTTTCACGGCTCATTTTAATAGGCATAGTTACGGCCAGTGATAAAATGTGTTTCATGCTTTAGTACTATGAAATGATAAAAAAATGTTCGACAATTTCCCATCGATGCGCACTCTATTACGTACAAACAAATTACCTACAAATAAAGAAAATATCCCACAGTGTAAGTCAAGACAGCCAACGGTAACTGACAGCCATGTCTCATTATTCACAAAAAATTCATTATGTCATAAATTCCAATTGAAATCCGTCATTACAGTGTCTATGTTGACGGTTTCATTATGTGGGATTATCAGCATTTCAAATAGTCCACCATAAAATATCAAAGAATAGTGTGCTGCAAAAGCTTGAGCATGTTTCCCTTAAACTCATCACGGGTATACATTTAGATCTATTAAATAATTTAATGTAATTAACGAAAAATCAATTAATCATATTTGTAGGTTTTTTTGTTTACCTATTTTAAGGGAATACATATTTTGACCAAATTATGTGTGAGCGTCTTTATTTGTGCTAATATTGTCAATCATATGACAAATTCCAATCATGTCACTAGCTTAACTTTATCATGGCTACACTTGACATGTGAATTGAGCACTTGTGGCATGCTAATTCGAATGCAATGTACGGTAATCAGTATTCTCTGACACGCATGACACGACTCAAGTAGGTTAAATGTACTTGTGTAAATGATACAAAAAAAAATAAAAAATAATTAAAAAACATTAATAAATTATAGTTTTGTAAGATAATATTAAAGTTCACCTCGCTGTCATGTCACTCAGTCTCTTTTTGTAGGCTTAATTTGTACTTTTATTTATCTAGTTGGATAGATTATGCAAAACTTGACGTACACAATCGACAATCTGTATGCATTTCATCACAGACATCTATTTTATGATGACAGCTATTTTTGACAGTTGTGATGCGTTTCCATTGAATGGATAATCTTTTGCGAGTTCATTATCTCTCCACTGGCAATGGACTAAGAGTGTCCACATTGAATTCCCCTAGTGACAAGAGGGTCTTAACTCACAGGTAGCGAGCAAACGTCAATTTTTTGAGTGACTGTCTGTTTTAAGACCAAGTCTATGAATGGTAGTCACTTGCGATTTCATAATACCTCCAGAATATACATATACCAAATTGCGAGTGTACTGAATTCCCCTCGTGACAAAGATAATAACCAACTGGCGTCATGGACAAACGTCATAGACTATCAGTAAATTGAAATTTGACTGCGAGAATCCGGGATTGAGGTCGCAGTTTTAAATTCGAACACGATGTTCCGGTAATAGAGGCATGTAAATAATAACTCCCTAATGTCAATCATTCATCCAAAATAGAAGCGGAATCAAGATACCTTTCGATCAGAGATATTGTCTGATAGCATTTGAACTTGCTATCAACTCTACCAAAGGGCCGGCAAAGTGATTAACTTTCTAATCGAACCCGTGACAGTTATCGACGGCAAATCAAAAGCATTAAAGCCAATTAAAACGTCGTAATCTGATTTAAAGTTATCTCTCGTAAGCTTAACCGTCGCCGCTCGGTTTAATACCTATTATCATAGATACGTGTTCAAATAAGTACGCACACTTATGTCGTTTTCCATTGGTTTCACTCGGGGATCCACTCATTCTGTAATAAATACAATGGAACAAGAAAACTGCTTCTGATTGAATCCACAAAAGTACTGGTGAAATGCCAAAAAATAATCTACGGCAGCTGTCAGCTGACATAAACTACACTTGTGTGAGTGCTTCTTGAGTGGATTCTGACTTCAAATCCAGAAGCGAAATTCTCTCCTCAGAATCAGCAGAAGAGTAGTTTTTGTGCCAATGGAACGGTTTCAGAAGTAATTTTTTCGATTCCGGACTCTCCCGGACGATTCTTTTTGGCCAATGGAAAACGACATTTAAATATTCTGCTTAATCACAAATTGCATTTTCAATTTTGAAACTGTCATCTGTTATCTTCCCTTTGCAGACAAAGCGAATTCAACTCTCTTCTGGTATTGCGATGTACCCCTAAACGGAGTAGGCTACCTATTGCGACACATGATGTGCGGCCACGAGCGATACTTTGATGAAACGTTGAAGAATTGCATCCTTCAGGGCACTATACGCGAGGAGCGAGAATACGAATCTGACAGCAAGAGGAAAAAAGTCAAACCCTCAATGGACTGCGCCAATATGAAACCTGGAAAGTACGTTGACAAATTCAACTGTCATCTCTATCATCTTTGCTTGCCAAAAGAATTCACTCCGGCCATTCAGCTGACATTCATGTGCCCCCGCGGAACAGCTTTCGACGTGACCTGTCAATCGTGTACAATAGCAGCTTTCAACCGATGTCAAGTGAAAAAACAATCACCGACTAAAAACAAGATCAACTGCCGGTCACCAACACGGTTTCGCAGCATTGACGACTGCAACAACTATTATCTGTGCTTTGTTGACAATGTCATCGCGATCAAGTGTCCAAAGTTCTACAAGTTCGATGACAATGCGCTTGAGTGTCTTCCCCAAAAGTCAGCCGAGTGCAAGGAGTACTCTGTTTGAATGAAAAATAAACATCGATTTGCAAGGACTCTCTTTCGTTGGTCGGATATATTTCGTTACTAATATTTATTGAATCGATTTATAAAAAAAATATAATTTTAATTTTCTTTTTAATTTAAAAAAGTTTATAAAATAAATTTTATTTCGGATTATTCGTAAAAAAAGGAAGACATAGGACAGCATAGATACAAAGGAGACACACAGATCACATTTTTCTTTTATAAATATCATCAATTCTAACGGAGTAATAGTGCAGGTTATTTTATATATTTAAATATTGTTGAGCTGCTCAATAATCAGCATGCATGAGTGTATAGTAGCTGAACGGCCGCCCCAGGCAAGATAGCATTGTGCCGATCGTGCAGGTATTGCTGGTCAAACTGAAAACCTGTCCCAGTGGGCAACGTTGAATAAATACTAAGTAACGCTTGTTACCTACATCCCATAGGCAGTTGTAGAAGAGCGAGCAGTCCATTTGGTGAGGGTGGAGTCCTTCACGGGAGCAGTCGAAGTGCGCGTTGATGAATTGATCACCGCCGCTGTTGCAGCCAGAATATACGGTTTTATCGACGCAATACTGTGTGTAGGGATTGAAGTTCTGACCCGATGGGCATTCCATTGTGAAGGCAAGGAGGTTGCCATTACCGTCGTAGAGACACATGTGGAACTCATTACATATATTACTGATCGGGAAAAATCCTTGCATGGGACAGACGAACCCTGGGTCAGGGGTGACAATTGAGTTCTCTTCGGTTGTGCTCGGGCCAGATGGCGTTGAAATGGGAATTCCACCGGTTGTAGTGGTGTCGGGTTCTTCGGTGGTTCTTGGATTTTCTGTGGTCAGCGGGTCCTCTGTGGTGGTCAGAGGATCGTTTGTTGTGGTGTTTTGGGTTGTTGCTGGATCTTCAGTGGATGTAGGTTCGTCAGTTGTGGAAATTGGTTCTACAGTTGTTTTTGGTTCCTCAGTTGTGGCTGGGTCTTCAGTGGTCGCAGGCTTTTCAGTTGTGTTTGGTTTCTCAGTTGTGGTCGGGTCTTCGGTGGTTGCAGGCTCTTCTGTTGTAGATATAGGTTCTACTGTGGTTTTGGGGTCTTCAGTTGTTGCAGGCTCTTCAGTTGTGTTTGGTTTCTCAGTTGTGGCCGGGTCTTCAGTGGTCGCAGGCTGTTCAGTTGTAGAAATTGGTTCTACTGTAGTTTTGGGGTCTTCAGTTGTTGCAGGCTCTTCAGTTGTGTTTGGTTTCTCAGTTGTGGTCGGGTCTTCGGTGGTCGCAGGCTCTTCAGTTGTTGAGATGGGTTCAGCAGTGGTTGCAGGCTCTTCTGTTGTAGAAATTGGTTCTACTGTAGTTTTGGGGTCTTCAGTTGTTGCAGGCTCTTCAGTTGTGTTTGGTTTCTCAGTTGTGGTCGGGTCTTCGGTGGTCGCAGGCTCTTCAGTTGTTGAGATGGGTTCAGCAGTGGTTGCAGGCTCTTCTGTTGTAGATATAGGTTCTACAGTGGTTTTGGGGTCTTCAGTTGTTGCAGGCTCTTCAGTTGTGTTTGGTTTCTCAGTTGTGGTCGGGTCTTCGGTGGTCGCAGGCTCTTCAGTTGTTGAGATGGGTTCAGCAGTGGTTGCAGGCTCTTCTGTTGTAGAAATTGGTTCTACTGTAGTTTTGGGGTCTTCAGTTGTTGCAGGCTCTTCAGTTGTGTTTGGTTTCTCAGTTGTGGTCGGGTCTTCGGTGGTCGCAGGCTCTTCAGTTGTTGAGATGGGTTCAGCAGTGGTTGCAGGCTCTTCTGTTGTAGATATAGGTTCTACAGTGGTTTTGGGGTCTTCAGTTGTTGCAGGCTCTTCAGTTGTGTTTGGTTTCTCAGTTGTGTTCGGGTCTTCAGTGGTCGCAGGCTCTTCAGTTGTTGAGATGGGTTCAGCAGTGGTTGCAGGCTCTTCTGTTGTAGAAATTGGTTCTACTGTAGTTTTGGGGTCTTCAGTTGTTGCAGGCTCTTCAGTTGTGTTTGGTTTCTCAGTTGTGGTCGGGTCTTCGGTGGTCGCAGGCTCTTCAGTTGTTGAGATGGGTTCAGCAGTGGTTGCAGGCTCTTCTGTTGTAGATATAGGTTCTACTGTGGTTTTGGGGTCTTCAGTTGTTGCAGGCTCTTCAGTTGTGTTTGGTTTCTCAGTTGTGGCCGGGTCTTCAGTGGTCGCAGGCTCTTCAGTTGTTGAGATGGGTTGAGCAGTGGTTGCAGGCTCTTCTGTCGTAGAAATGGGGTCAACTGAGGTTTTGGGGTCTTCAGTTGTTGTAGGCTCTTCAGTTGGGTTTGGTTTCTCAGTTGTGGCCGGGTCTTCAGTTGTCACAGGCTCTTCAGTTGTTGAAATCGGTTCAGCAGTTGTGTCTGGTCCCTCTGTTGTGGATGCATCACCAGTGGTTGCAGGATCTTCTGTTGTAGAAATGGGTTCAACTGTGGTTTTGGGGTCTTCAGTTGTTGCAGGCACTTCTGTTGTGGAAATAGGTTCCTCGGTAGTTTCTGGTTCCTGAGTTGTAACTGGATCCTCTGTGGTTGTTGTGGGGTCATCTGTTGCTGCAGAAGTCGTTGTAATTGGATTCGTTGACGGCTCTACTTCTTGCGGTATTGTAGTTGGAATTGTAGGTTTTTCCACTATCACGGTTGTCGTTTCAACATTTCCATTTTCGTCATTTTGAACCGCTTTACTACCGACACATGTCTGCTTCGCAGCGTCGAACATTTGTCCTATTGGGCACTGAAGGTATGACACTGATAGACCACCAGAAGGATTCACAGAACAGAGATAAAATATTGACGACCCTGTGTAAAGGGGAAATTTACCCGCTATCGTACATGGGCCTTGATTACCGCTAACTACGGTAGTTGTTGCCAAAAGGGCAACCACAACAATTCGAATCATTTGTGTATTATTTATCAAAAAGTCTTCTATTTAATTTTTCACTTTTGGTCGTTCGTAAAGATTTATTTAAAAAATTACAAATAAATTTGAATTCCTTATAGAAAAGGTACTGCGTATAGTCCACCCGCCGTTTGGCAATGCAGTTTTATAACTGAACTTGATTGATTTTCTACTAATTCTTTTATAGAATCAGTACGACGAGGCTTTTGCTTTTTTTGATGAGTTAATTTATTTTTATCAGGTTTACGCAGTAGACTCTCTTGCCCTTGATTTGGGAGAGAACTGGGTTCATAATCTTATCGTTGTACCTAACGTTGCTGATTGATGGTTATGACTAAAGGCTTCGACATCGTGTCTTTGTGGTGGAAGGCCAAATAATTATACGATGATAAGGTGTTTTACTGGTAGGACCATTTATGTCGGATAATCTGATTTAAGTCATGCGAAGCAGTAGTTTTTTATCAATAATTTTTGTGAGTCTTGTAGATTGAATCCGTTTCCTAATCGGCTAAACCGCAGTTTTAGATCGATTAGCAGGAAGTGTATAGTCGGTAAAATTTACGGCATTTTCGCAAAACGGAAATCGAAATTAATTTGATGAGATTGCGAATTGATTTATAAACAGGTATACGGTATTTTGCTGATGAATATATCTATAAGCCATACATGTTTATTTATAATAATACTGGGTGTCCATTTCAGGCTTATCCTTTCGGCAAGTTTATTGCGAGTTATAAAATCTGTTCAGGTTTAATTGCAAGCTAGTAAATGCAATAATGAACAGCTCTTTAATATGAACCACCCTTCAATACCTTCTACATAATATTCTTTTTAAGTTTAAATTGCTAACGTCAGTTATTGTTGAACACGTTTTCTTATGTCGTTTTTCATTGGGCAAAAACAAGCGTCCGGAAGAGTCCAGAAGCGAAAAAATTACTTCTGAAACCGTTCCATTGGCACAAAAAATACTCCGCAGGTGCTTCTTAGAAGTGAGTTTGTTTCTAGATTTAAAGTACGACAGAATCCACTCAAGATTCAAGATGCACTTACACAGTTAGTGTAATTAATGTATTCTATACAAGTCAGCTGACAGCGGCCGTAGATTATTTTTTTTAGCATTTAGCAACTCTTTTGTGGATTCAATCAGAAGCAGTTTTCTTGTTCCTTTGGATTACAGAATGAGTGGATCCCCAGGGAAATTGATCGAAGACGACAATAGTTTTCCAAAAACTTTGACTCTCATTTGTGTCCCATCATTCCTCCTGTTAAAGTTGCAGGCAACCTATTTACACACTTTACTTGTACACTTACCCAATCATATGTTGCTAGATTTTCTTTGCCTTACTCCGAAATTTCGAAGCCAATTTCGACAACAGCAAAGACGCAACGAAATCTTCGATTGGAATTTGGAATTTTCGACGTTCACGTCAGACTGAAATTTCGAAAATGTAAATAATAAACTGTCAAATTTTAAGACTGTCGCTTAGTTGCTGAACTTGCTTTATTACTTGCTAATATTTCTTCCACAAACATCAATTAAACACATAAAAAGACTAAATATGGTTTAAGTAGGTTAGCCTGGTGTTGGCTCTATGGTCTGTCTATTTCAAAATAGTGCATGCATAAGGACTGTGTACCGGTTCGCTGTGGAACTTGACAAACCTACGAGTGAGTGTGTAGACTATAAGTGGGGGGATTATTTACTCTTATACGGTACAGAATCTAATCTCTGCGGTTGTTCCTTAGCCAGCGGAACCTTTTCGAGGAGCTTTCATCATTGCTATCTTTGTCATCGTCGTCATCATTATCGTCGTCGTCGTCGTCATCGTCATCATCGTTCTTGCTCTTGTTCTTGTTCTTCTTCTTCTCCTCGCTGGATTTGTTTTTCTTTTCCTTGCTTTCATCCGAGGTGGGCTTTATGATTTCAATGGTTTTGTCTTCAATGGAAGCGTCTTCATCTGATGCTGGTTTGACTTTCTTTGTCCTCTCGACAGATTCTTTTTCAACAGTTTCGATTGATTCTTTTTCAACTGTTTCGGCACTTATGGGCTTTGGTGGGGCGATAGCTGGGCGGCCAGGACGAACAGGACGTACAGGTTTTACTGGATTTTGTACTTCCTCGACACTGGGTGGAGCTACTGCTGGGCGACTGGGACGACCGGTATTAACGGCTTCAGCGGATTCATCTTCAACAGTTTCTGCACTTGGTGCAACTACAGCAGGACGGTTGGGAATGGGAGCAATAATTACAGGGGCATCGGACTCACTACCGTTCGATTCATTCCATATGGGACGATTTGGTCGAAGCGGCCAGCTGGGTAAAATAGGTAATGATCCAGGGCGGTCTGCCTGTCCGGGAAGGCTGGGGAGATATGGCCATATTGGTCTGTTGGGTCGACCAGGGGTATTCGCATTTCCACTACTTGGGGGTGATTGTGGTATTGGAACCCAAGTTGGGACGGGCCAAGGCCACGGCCATGATAAACCTGGTGAGCCTGGGGCACCTGGGGCCCCTGATGAGCCTGATGAACCTGGAGCGCCTGAACCACCTGGAGAGCCTGATGAACCTGGTGCGCCTGAAGAACCTGGTGCGCCTGGGGCACCTGGTGATCCTGGGGCGCCTGATGAGCCCGGAGAACCGGAAGATCCTGGAGCGCCTGCTGAGCCTGACGAGCCTGGGGCACCATGAGCACCTGACGAGCCTTGAGAGCCTGAGGCACCTGGAGATCCTGGAGCGCCTGCTGAGCCTGAAGAACCTGGTGCGCTTGAAGAACCTGGAGCGCCTGATGAGCCTGGAGCACCTTCAGCACCTGGAGCGCCTGCTGAACCTGATGAACCTGGGGCGCCTGGAGCGCCTGATGAGCCTGGAGCACCTTCAGCACCTGGTGTGCCTGATGAGCCTGGGGCACCCGGAGATCCTGGGGCGCCTGATGAGCCCGGAGAACCAGAAGAACCTGGAGCGCCTGCTGAGCCTGATGAACCTGGGGCACCCGGAGATCCTGGGGCGCCTGATGAGCCCGGAGAACCGGAAGAACCTGGAGCGCCTGCTGAGCCTGATGAACCTGGGGCACCTGGAGCTCCTGATGAGCCTGGAGCACCTTCACCACCTGGAGCGCCCGTTGAGCCTGGAGAACCTTCAGAACCTGGAGCGCCTGATGAGCCTGGAGCACCTTCAGCACCAGGAGCGCCTGAAGCACCTGGAGCACCTTCAGCACCTGGGGCGCCTGAAGCACCTGGAGATCCTGGAGAACCTGGGGCACCTGGAGCACCTGGTGAGCCTGAAGAACCTGGTGCGCCTGAAGAACCTGGTGTGCCTGAAGAACCTGGTGCGCCTGATGAGCCTGGGGCACCTGGCGATCCTGGTGCGCCGGATGAGCCTGGAGATCCTGGAGAACCTGGGGCGCCTGGAGCACCTGGAGAGCCTGGAGCGCCTGATGAGCCTGGAGCACCTTCAGAGCCTGGAGCTCCTGATGAGCCTGGAGCACCTTCAGCACCTGGGGCACCTGAAGCACCTGGAGCACCTTCAGCACCTGGAGCGCCTGGAGATCCTGGAGAACCTGGGGCGCCTGAAGCACCTGGAGAGCCTGAAGAACCTGGTGAGCCTGGAGCGCCTGATGAGCCTGGAGCACCTTCAGAGCCTGGAGAGCCTGAAGAACCTGGGGCGCCTGGAGCACCTGGAGAGCCTGAAGAACCTGGTGAGCCTGAAGCGCCTGTTGAGCCTGCAGCACCTTCAGAGCCTGGAGCGCCTGCTGAGCCTGGAGCACCTTCAGAGCCTGGAGCTCCTGATGAGCCTGGAGCACCTTCAACACCTGGAGCGCCCGTTGAGCCTGGAGAACCTTCAGAACCTGGAGCGCCTGATGAGCCTGGAGCACCTGGCGATCCTGGAGCGACTGATGTGCCTGGAGCACCTTCAGCACCTGGAGCGCCTGTTGATCCTGGAGCACCTGATGAGCCTGGAGCACCTTCAGCACCGGGAGCACCTGAAGCACCTGGAGCTCCTTCAGCACCTGGGGCGCCTGAAGCACCTGGGGCACCTTCAGCACCTGGAGCGCCTGTTGATCCTGGAGCACCTGATGAGCCTGGAGCACCTTCAGCACCGGGAGCACCTGAAGCACCTGGAGCACCTTCAGCACCTGGAGCGCCTGGAGATCCTGGAGAACCTGGGGTGCCTTCAGAGCCTGGAGCACCTTCAGCACCTGGAGCGCCGGATGAGCCTGGAGCACCTTCAGAGCCTGGAGAGCCTGAAGAACCTGGGGCGCCTGGACCACCTGGAGAGCCTGAAGAACCTGGTGAGCCTGGAGCGCCTGATGAGCCTGGAGCACCTTCAGAGCCTGGAGAACCTGAAGAACCTGGGGCGCCTGGAGCACCTGGAGAGCCTGAAGAACCTGGTGAGCCTGAAGCGCCTGTTGAGCCTGCAGCACCTTCAGAGCCTGGAGCGCCTGATGAGCCTGGAGCACCTCCAGCACCTGGGGCGCCTGAAGCACCTGGAGCACCTTCAGCACCTGGAGCGCCTGGAGATCCTGGAGAACCTGGGGCGCCTTCAGAGCCTGGGGCACCTTCAGCACCTGGAGCACCTGCTGAGCCTGGAGCACCTTCAGCACCTGGAGCGCCTGGAGCACCTGGAGAGCCTGGAGCGCCTGATGAGCCTGGAGCACCTTCAGCACCTGGAGCGCCCGTTGAGCCTGGAGAACCTTCAGAACCTGGAGCGCCTGATGAGCCTGGAGCACCTTCAGCACCGGGAGCACCTGAAGCACCTGGAGCACCTTCAGCACCTGGGGCGCCTGAAGCACCTGGAGCACCTTCAGCACCTGGAGCGCCTGGAGATCCTGGAGAACCTGGGGCGCCTGAAGCACCTGGAGAGCCTGGAGATCCTGGGGCGCCTGGAGCACCTGGAGCGCCTGATGAGCCTGGGGCACCTGGCGATCCTGGAGCGCCTGATGTGCCTGGAGCACCTTCAGCACCTGGGGCGCCTGAAGCACCTGGAGCACCTTCAGCACCTGGAGCGCCTGGAGATCCTGGAGAACCTGGGGCGCCTTCAGAGCCTGGAGCACCTTCAGCACCTGGAGCACCTGCTGAGCCTGGAGCACCTTGAGAGCCTGGAGCGCCTGATGAGCCTGGAGTACCTCCAGCACCTGGGGAACCTGAAGAACCTGGGGCGCCTGGAGCACCTGGAGAGCCTGAAGAACCTGGTGAGCCTGGAGCGCCTGATGAGCCTGGAGCACCTTCAACACCTGGAGCGCCTGTTGGGCCTGCAGCACCTTCAGAGCCTGGAGCGCCTGATGAGCCTGGAGCGCCTGATGAGCCTGGAGCACCTTCAGAGCCTGGAGCGCCTGATGAGCCTGGAGCACCTTCAGCACCTGGAGCGCCTGTTGAGCCTGGAGCACCTTGAGAGCCTGGAGCGCCTGATGAGCCTGGAGTACCTCCAGCACCTGGGGAACCTGATGAGCCAGAAGAGCCAGGACCGGCAGTACTTTCTACCGGAGCAGCAGTTGATTCAACTGGAGCAGCTGTGCTTTCGATGGGGGCAACGGTAGATTCAACTGGAGCGACAGTGCTGTTGACTGGGGCAGCGGTAGGATCAACTGGAGCAACGGTGCTTTCTGCTGGTACAGCAGTACTTTCTACTGGAGCAGCTGTGCTTTCAATTGGGCCAACGGTAGATTCGACTGGAGCAACGGTGCTTTCTGCTGGTACAGCAGTACTTTCTACTGGAGCAGCTGTGCTTTCAACTGGGGCAACGGTAGATTCGACTGGAGCAACAGTGCTGTTGACTGGGGCAGCGGTAGGATCAACTGGAGCAACGGTGCTTTGTGCTGGTACAGCAGTACTTTCTACTGGAGCAGCTGTGCTTTCAACTGGGGCAACGGTAGATTCGACTGGAGCAACGGTGCTTTCTGCTGGTTCAGCAGTACTTTCTACTGGAGCAGCTGTGCTTTCAACTGGGGCAACGGTAGATTCGACTGGAGCAACAGTGCTGTTGACTGGGGCAGCGGTAGGATCAACTGGAGCAACGGTGCTTTCTGCTGGTACAGCAGTACTTTCTACTGGAGCAGCTGTGCTTTCAACTGGGGCAACGGTAGATTCGACTGGAGCAACAGTGCTGTTGACTGGGGCAGCGGTAGGATCAACTGGAGCAACGGTGCTTTCTGCTGGTACAGCAGTACTTTCTACTGTAGCAGCTGTGCTTTCAACTGGGGCAACGGTAGATTCGACTGGAGCAACAGTACTGTTGACTGGGGCAGCGGTAGGATCAACTGGAGCAACGGTGCTTTCTGCTGGTACAGCAGTACTTTCTACTGGAGCAGCTGTGCTTTCAACTGGGGCAACGGTAGATTCGACTGGAGCAACAGTGCTGTTGACTGGGGCAGCGGTAGGATCAACTGGAGCAACGGTGCTTTCTGCTGGTACAGCAGTACTTTCTACTGGAGCAGCTGTGCTTTCAACTGGGGCAACGGTAGATTCGACTGGAGCAACAGTACTGTTGACTGGGGCAGCGGTAGGATCAACTGGAGCAACGGTGCTTTCTGCTGGTACAGCAGTACTTTCTACTGGAGCAGCTGTGCTTTCAATTGGGCCAACGGTAGATTCGACTGGAGCAACGGTGCTTTCTGCTGGTACAGCAGTACTTTCTACTGGAGCAGCTGTGCTTTCAACTGGGGCAACGGTAGATTCGACTGGAGCAACAGTGCTGTTGACTGGGGCAGCGGTAGGATCAACTGGAGCAACGGTGCTTTCCGCTGGAACAGCAGTACTTTCTACTGGAGCAGCTGTGCTTTCAATTGGGGCAACAGTAGATTCGACTGGAGCAACAGTGCTGTTGACTGGGGCAGCGGTAGGATCAACTGGAGCAACGGTGCTTTCTGCTGGTACAGCAGTACTTTCTACTGGAGCAGCTGTGCTTTCAACTGGGGCAACGGTAGATTCGACTGGAGCAACAGTGCTGTTGACTGGGGCAGCGGTAGGATCAACTGGAGCAACGGTGCTTTCTGCTGGTACAGCAGTACTTTCTACTGGAGCAGCTGTGCTTTCAATTGGGCCAACGGTAGATTCGACTGGAGCAACGGTGCTTTCTGCTGGTACAGCAGTACTTTCTACTGGAGCAGCTGTGCTTTCAACTGGGGCAACGGTAGATTCGACTGGAGCAACAGTGCTGTTGACTGGGGCAGCGGTAGGATCAACTGGAGCAACGGTGCTTTCTGCTGGTACAGCAGTACTTTCTACTGGAGCAGCTGTGCTTTCAATTGGGGCAACAGTAGATTCGACTGGAGCAACAGTGCTGTTGATTGGGGCAGCGGTAGGATCAACTGGAGCAACGGTGCTTTCTGCTGGTACAGCAGTACTTTCTACTGGAGCAGCTGTGCTTTCAATTGGCCCAACGGTAGATTCGACTGGAGCAACGGTGCTTTCTGCTGGTAGAGCAGTACTTTCCACTGGTGTAGCAGTAGATTCAACTGGTCCAGGGGTTGGTTCAGCGGGAGCACCAGTGCTCTCAGCTGGGGCACCTGAGGTTTGAACTGCTGCAGTGGAAGATTCAATTGAAGCTGCAGTAGTTTCTACTGGTGCAGCTGTGGTTTCAACTGGTGCTACTGTAGATTCGATTGGAGAACCTGTCGTGGTATCAACTATCGCCGCCGTTGAACCCTCAGTTGAGGCTTTCAACGGAGAGCAAATATCAACACCATCGTTCACACAACGACTGTTTTCCGGGCATTGGATTGCGATTCCACTATTGGCCAGGTACACACCGTACTGATTAGCCGAGCAGTGTTTATAGCTCAGGGGTCCCACGCAGACTGCCTTCTTTCCATTACAGTTTACTGTGGGCTGGCCTTTTGCTAGCGTTGCAGCCTGTAATAAAAATAAAAACTTAAATCTCTCTTCACTGCACTTGAACTAAAAATATCTGGTTAAAATTATTAAAGTAAACTCTTGTGGCCGTTTTATTAACTGTGCTGACATTCCGCAACGTCACTGAATGCCACCGATATCTAACATTTCAAAAATGTTTCACTTGCTCTCATTTCACAAAGTTACATAAGAGGAATTCATACGAGTAAACTATGGGACAATTTTGTCAACTTTTTGTCAACTATCACATTCTTATCTACGCCCCGAGGGCAGTAAACTTGCTTCAAGTACATATTCCTCCCCGCTAGTCACTCCCATCCAAATCATTGCAAATCCTGGTAACATCTGGACTCATCCGGAGGACGGCGGAGTATATTCGCATGGCATTCAATTTATCGATCACAAGCGAGTCACAAATAAATGCACAAAAGGTATACAAGGATATATAAAGAGTGAACTTTTTTTTTTCTATTTACCACTAGTATTAGGAATAATCCGATTATTCTGTTCGTTCCCATTATCGTTTTCGAAGTAAAGTTTCGTTACTGTTCTGATTTCAGATATGATACAGGCTTTTATGCAATATTCGCGAGACAACTACCTTATCTTGCCAGCATCTAGTCTTTGTAAATACGAGTACTATCTCGGTTTGGCTACTGATAAGGACCGCGATTTATGACTCTGCAGGTTAATTAATTTGCGGTGGTGAAGTAAAATTAAAAGGCAAATAAGTTCTCTTTGTATCTAAGTCGAGCAGTTTTGTTGATTACTTATCTTCTCTCTGGAATAGGTGACTCATAGTAGGTGTTTCTTTTTTCAAAATATGTTCTTTTATTGCAACGGAAATTATATCTGCAATCTTGCAGACAGCTAGCCGTCAATTTATATTTAGATGACTTATTGTTGTTTTTTCCAAGGCAGAACCTTTGAGCTGTCGAATAGAATTTGTTTGGCCCAAAACCGACAGTTATCCAACTATCTAAATATCAAGCGGTATTTCCGACCATATTTCTAAAATGAGATGGACTATGGTAGGACAAGATTATCTGGGATTCGTCGTAATAGATTAATGTAGATCCGCGGATGAGTAAACTGACTGCACCTTTTTTTCCTTTATCGTATCCACCTCTTTTACTTTTATCCTTGTATCGGTGGACGCTTGGCTAAGAGTCCTATTTATTTTCTTCCTACAGCTTTTTTAATTGCAATCCTCGGATTTTCTTAAATAAATCACGGGCCTTGGAATCCGATCAAGCAAACAATCAGCTATGGCAGTCATTTCTATGGCGTACTCTGATCAGCTTGCCTGTGAAAAATAAATCATCTTTCTCACCTCCCTTAACAGGGTACTCCAAAAACTCCAAATCAAAATCAAGGAAATCCTGCAGGAAAAGCAGTTCCTGCTACGGTCTAAACAGCTCAACACGAAGTTATTTGAAACTAGCACCGCCAACCCAAAGGAACAGCTTTAAGAAGATTGGAAGCCGTAAGGCAGAAATTGAAAAGAACTTAAACTTTATAAAAGTTGAAAACGGTGGCAGTCTGCTACCACAAGGCTGGCATCATAAGACACATAGTATCGAATTTAGGATTAAGGTTGTATAACGGGCTGCGGCGTCTGACTGGCGTCAACCTAGTGGATGCCCAAAGTTTTGTAACTTACACATGTGAATGACTGGCTGAATAAGTCTTAGAAGTCTTACATTAGCCCCTACGCATGCCGGAAGAGACTTCACTAAATAATCTGTTTCCTCAACACAAAGATTGACTGATACTTTACAAGAGCTACTTCGACATATACCCGTCTCTGAGTCTTCTAAGGTTTTTGCAGCCATTGTGAGATTATATTGCGGCAAATTTTGGACAAAACTGAGGAACTTTGCTTCTTTATCGAGCGTAGGGTAAGATATACATCGAGGAATCTCTTCAACATTTTGCAAGAACACCACCGAAGACCGAACCCCTAGATGTTTAAGACAAAGTGATGCGCTGTCACGTATCTATCGATTTCATCGGAAGAAGGTATCAAACTGTTAAAAATGGCTTGGCTGTTTATTTGATGGTAGAACGAAGTATATGCTGTTACAGAGAATTGTCACAGTAGACAGATATAACCTGGGTACCTGTGCTCTATAGTAACACCGCAAAATGACATCAGCGCAGAGATCAGGCGAAGAATCACTGCCAAAAAGCTCTTTCTTCGGGCTTAAATGACATATTAGAGGCAAGAACCTTTCTCATAAAACTAAAGAAGAGGCTGACAAGACTGTGTTCATATGGTGCATAAGTATGAACTTATTCGAAAGAGAATATGAGCCTTTTTGAGAAAGAAATTTCGTAAAGTACATATCAGAATATTGAACAAAGAAATTTACATCATTTGAGTCCTCGGCTGTCGGACAACGGCAGCAGAAAAACACCCACCCTTAGGTGGCGCGTACAAGTGCGGAGCTACTTCCACGAAATTTGTTTTTGTACATTAAGGCAACTGGACTGAAAGCGGCACTTACAGTCAGTCGGCCTTACCAATAATCAACTTTAGTCTGGCAGTTTACGCAAAGACTCCACACTCTCCAAAATCCCTTAACCAATAAACAAATATAGTTGCCAGAATATCGCTAACTGTAGGGTTAAATGTTAATGCTGAAATATAATCCTCCCTTAATGTCATTTTGAAGACAAGTGTTGCCCATCCCTCCAAAATCACGGTATTCAATTTCGCAATAGGAGCGATCTAAAACGCTGTTGTTCAGTCTGAGCGTTTACAATTATAAATAAATTTTAGTAAATTATAAATGTTTCCTAATTTTATTCGTTACAATACAACAATGCAAATGGTTTTTTAGTATACAGAAAAATGCAAAATATTGCACTTGAAGCACATATTTCTGTGTTCTTCTCGGTTTTGTCTTGTTTAACCGCTAGTTATTACTTTTTGATTGGTTTTCCTTTTTAAATAGTTTGCAAGCAACGAATTAATTACTAAAAAAATTATTTTATATAAGTTTGCGATATTTCGAAGACTTTTTTGACAGTCGTCGCAAACAGAATAAAATATCTTCCTACTTTTTCTTTTTAACTTTTTTCAACAATTCTCAGTACGACTATGGTCAATATTTTGCCGGAAACAAAACCCTTATCAAACACTTTGCAAAAGGATCCTGATGTGATGTTTAGACCACCAACAAGTTTTCATTTGCAAAGTCAAAAGCATTCAATTAAACTGTGTTCCGTTTATTGAATAAGTTGAAAGGGATTTTATAACGACACAAATGCACTCATAAAACATTCGTGAAGTAGTATTAGAAAACAATTGAAAGCGTACTATAAAAAGTACCGAAAATTGTGTCCGATCGAACGATGGGGCATTACTGATTTGCATTTATGATGTTTGAAAGATCAGCGGATTATTTTGTGTTTTGTTTTTCGCTTATAATAAACTTGAAAAAGCCTTTGAAAAATATATGTTGGGTAAATTTAATTTCAATTAATGTATTCGTTTTTTTGAGAATAAATACCTCGTTGTGAAAGAAACCATTGACCTTGTTTTTCAGGAAAACCAATTATGAAATTTGAATTATGCAATGACAAAAAATGTAATAGATTCTAAGAAAGTTGTCGCAATGGTAAATTTGGAGGTCTAATTTCACAAGTGCTGTGCATTTTTACTAAAGCTGACATCCAACTAATTGTCGACATTAGTGCTTGATTATTAGAAAGGCCGAGTGAGTTAAGTATTGCGGTTCAAAAATTATCCTGCAATTTTAAATTTAAAAATATCAACCTCAAATTAGGATTTTTGTTCTGACATGCTCTCCCTAGAGTTGATAATTTTGGGAGCACTATTTTGAAGACAACGACATTAGGGATGTTCCCGAATTTCGGCAGCTTCATGGACCAAAAACAAAGCCCAGTGCCTACTGCCTATTGTACACACCTCTCTGTCGAGCTCAACTAACCCCATTGACTGCAAAGCCTTACCGTCATAGAACACGTTCTCCGCATTTCAAAACAATTCCTGAGACTATTTTCCACTGAAAATTACTATCCACATCTAAACAAATTTCGTTGTTGTGCTAATAGCAAACATACGTGATTGCCTGTAAGACAACACCCTATTGTTCTGTGTTCGAATATAATGGCAACAAAATACAGAGCTTCAAATCAGATAGCTGCTCTGGCTACTGAAGACATCTGCAAACACATTTTTACCGCACAGAGATAACGTTGTTTTTGAATCCTACTTGTTTTCTCTGTCCACAGATTAGATAACACTGTCCTACCACTATCTCTAAAATTCTTCAATGTAATAGATACTTTGCCAAAAAAGTCGCTTAACATCTTTTAATAACCAACTGGCCAATAAAATAATATCTTTGCAGCCTTTCGCATATCCCGGAAATTACCGTCACGAAATTACCGTATAGCGAAAAAGTGTCGCTGACAATTTTTTGTATATTTTGCGACCGTGCGCAGCACAGCTTTGAATAAATATTGTTCTCAGAGATTAGAGCCTGTCAAGAACAATTCATCCAAATTCGCTATTTCCGAACAAATATTTGCAGAGGTTTCATGAGTTATTTTGTGTACGTTATGTGACTGCTGTTGACGTCATAGCTTGGTTGATTTTTGATTCGAACGGTTTTCGGAGGTATAATCTTGAAAATTGAAAATTGCTGATGCAGTGTATTAGAAAACAAGCGCCGATATATGTATAACAAAATTAACTTATTTAAGAGTAGACGCTGTAGAAGGAATAGTTCTGTTTTTGTACGCGTTTTGGTCAGTATAGACGGTCGTCAAAAAATTAGGTGCGGGTTCACAGAAATGTGAAACCTAAGAGGGTTCTACTTGTATAGGGAGTTTTTTTTTTATTGAAGAGCTATAGGTACGGCAACCAGTTTTGTACTCCCTTTACAAGTTTTTATTTTATTTATATTTCAAGATTTCAAATAATAAACAATAGAAAAAGACAAAAATGTTCAATTCTTTTTCATTTCATTTTGTTCATTAAATGTTGGTTTTCCCATTGTTGAAATTATTGTTCTTACAAATTTAAATGAAATACGGTACAAATACAACATTTATATGCTTTTGTGTACAAAATTGTTCGAAATGAACCTTGTCTTGAAATACAGAACTAATCATTATTGTAATGAACGTATCTATACGAAAAATCCTTACTGACATCCCTTCGTTCCAATTTTGGAGAACATTCTGAATAGTTACGAATCTATTTTGCTATAACATCAAAGCTGTAGCAAGAACATCCATTGATTCTGTCACTAATCGCTTTTTAGTAAAAAAATGATGATTTTTAACAAAATGTTTAAACTATGAAGCATTTCTCTGGTTCTCTCATGATAATTTGTCATGTAATACTAAGCACGGTTTAAAAGTTATTCCGATTGGAAGAACTATCGGTATAAGGAGCTCCTTTTTGCTGAATCTGTCTTTTGAAGCTTTGAAGTCTTACAGAGCTATACGGCACTTTTCTTGTTCAAACTATTTAATGCCATACCAAATTTTTTTAAGTTTTTGAAATAAAAACCGCTGAGTAGGTAAAATCTTTATCCTTAAACAGTTGACTTGACTTTAATTTTCACCTTGAATATTGTATTGTATTGTAAGAATTAGGCCCCGTACACTGCGACCAGAAGAGATCTATTGTGTTGGCCCCTATTGTTTAACCCAGGGAGCTGTTGAGGCTCTTTATAAACCTCAGTACCCTTCTTGGTTCCATGTTTCCTATATCAGCAGGACTTAGAAACGCCCCTTGCATGTGGATATCTCTGCCCCTTGCCACAGCAGGGCATTTGCAGAGTATATGTTCCGTTGTCTCCTCATCTTCTCCGCAGAGTCGGCAGGAGTCATCGTCGGAAAGTCCCATTTTTTTGAGATGGTATCTTAGTGGCCAATGACCAGTAAGATAACCTGTTAGGATCCTTAGATCATCTTTGCTTAGCTCAAGTAACTTTTTTGTTTTACTACGAGCTGGGATTATGAATCTTTTTGCCTGCCTCTGTCCTTTGGATTCCGTCCAGTATTCGGCAAGGTGATCATCTTCCCACTTCCTAAATTTTGAGTGTACGTAACTCAAAGGCAACCTGAAGTAGGGCTCAGGACCAGTGAGCAGGCGTGATTCGCCTCTTCTCGCCAGACAATCCGCACGTTCATTGCCATCGAATCCCTCATGACCTGGTATCCAAGCAACGGTCACTATGTTGTCCTTGGCCAGATCTTCAAGGAGGTTGAAACATTCCCAGACCAGCTTTGATTTGATCGAATACGATCTTAAGGCATTAAGAGCTGCCTGGCTGTCTGAGAGGATGTAGATGCGGGCACCTTTCATGTTCCTTCGTAAGCATTCACGGACACATATCTCTATGGCGTGTACCTCCGCTTGAAAGATGTCTGGTGATTTTCCCAGTGCTATAGCTTTTTGGAACCTAGGCCCATAGACCCCAGCACCTTGAATATACATACATACATTACTTTCTATGGACAAAAATACTATTTACGATCTTAAAAGTTACAAAGTGGGCAATAGGCATACTTATCATTAAATTGCATCGAATACAAATCGGTCCTTTAATAAAAAAACCCTAACGAAAACACACTTCTGTTCTTCCAACAGGTAAAAGGACATTTTTAAGCCAAGCTAGCTTAAGTAAACGGATAAGTAGAGCAGGGTGAACCCTTCAATATCTACTACACTTATTTCCTCGTGGACCCATTGTCAAGCCCTTATGTGGAGAATAGCTATTGGTGTTGCATCGGCTGTCTTCATGTCCTTCCTTTTTTTTGGGTACCAGACGCTGACCAGCCATCCCGTAAAGATCTGATACCAAGTGAGACATTAGAAGGTCCTTGCGAGTAATGAAGTTATAGCTTCCAAGTGTTTTGTACCTGAAGTGATAGAGACTCGGACAGCCCAGCTAAGACCGCGGGCTTCAGCAAGATCGGACCCTAGGCACCTGCCTCCATCCATTCCTACCAAGTTGGCTGCGGTACTTCTCTTCCTCTTATGGAGGCTTAAGCTCAAAGACTCTTCGCCCTGGTGTGTTATCCATACACTTCACTTAGCATAATTATTTAAAGCATTTGTTATGCCAGTTCAATATCGCCTTCACAAATCATTGATAAAAAGTGGATCGAATGTCGCCAAAAGAATCTTTTTTTTTTTCAGGAGTTTCCCAGAGGTTTTCATTCATTTTCGACAAAGCCTTTGCACCTACACCATGTATTTATATAGACAACGTCCTTAACTACTTCGAAGTGGCATCAGTCTATTTATGATTTTCCCTAGAGCGTCCTTTCTCAATAAGAATAGGTATATATTTACTTCGCGTAACAATCATATTAACAATAAGAACCATTTTTGCGCCTCTGTTTCAGTATAGCTAACGCTCCCTGAAAGCGCTTTCCCGCGAGAATACAAGTAGTTGAGAGGGTGTTTTTAAAATTGTTTCCCTGATGGTGGCATGTGAATTTCGTAAAATGGTTTGCATGGTATAGCAAGTCAGCTGGTCTCAAACCTTTTACAACATCGGTGCGGTGGAAAAATTGCCTTTTTGGGTGCAGCAGCGTGATTTCGGTTTCGTAATCCAGACTTAAAAAAATGAGTTTGTCAATTATGCCGACTAATGACATGGAACGGCCTCGTGTCCCTTTTAGATTGCTTTCGTAGTTCCCTTTTCTGGGATTATTCTACGATTTGATTTACAAGATTTCCAAGACCAAATCTTATTAGATTAATTGTTCGTGCCTTAAACCGCTCTAAGATGGACTGACTAGCTGGTTACCATCCCTTTGCCTTTGCTGTATTTGGCGCAACTCAGAGTGACTCCTTTCTTAGCATTCTGAGGTTGGCAGGCGCCCATGGACGCGATCAGGATGGTGACCAATCTATGAGATTACTCATCATCCTGATTAAAGGTATTTTGGGTTAAGTAGCTTAGGTACTTTTAAATAGTTTTAGATAAAATAACAAAAATAAAGAATTCAAGTTTTTCAAAGTTTCTTGAAGAATAAAAAACAAACAAAATCAAACATAGATAGATCTAAGCCAAAAAGCAATCATTTTAAGGATATTGTTAAGTTTATAGCGCTCGCTAAGAGCCAGTAAGCTAGAATAAGATAAATGTTAGTTTTAATTTAGATTTAATCATTTTTGTCTAGTATATAAGTTTAATTAAAGATATAAATAAAAATGAATTTAAAATGCATCATTTGGCATCATTTCCCAGATAAGGTCGGGCCGGATATACCTTACAAAGTGATCCGCTTATTCTTTTGAAAAGCTTGACCTGTAGTCATCAAGTCAATGGATGAAAATGTTTACTTCGTTCTACTCAAGTCCCAAACAGCACCGACTGTTAGTCTGCTACCTTTTCCTATCTCTGCAGACTTTTTTCTGGTCTTTTTGCTTTCTAAGACGTCGTTGAAGGCCTCCAAAGAAATTGGAGGCATGTTTGGCGCCGGCCCTTATGTGAATAAATTGGTTGATGGTTTTTTAATTTGGAAAGCACCAAGTTACGGCCGTAAAGGAACCTCAATTTGGGCGCCAATTGAAACCTTCTTCTTATATATCTTACCAGATAATCCTTTGCCGAATTCACTCCATTAAAAGCTTGCTTTTAACCCCATTATATATCCTGAATCAGGTGACGATATTGAAAAGTTACAAATCACTTCATGCGTACAACCTTATTGGCCCAGGCCAAACCTCGTGTGGTGACATAACTAACTAAATACAATAAACCTTTCTCAATCAAGGTCAGTAATGCTGCCTTGAAAACAAATCACGTTTAAAACATCACACCAGTACAGGCACGTGTTCCCTTGAAGGAAGGTCACTGCTGACTTTGGAGTTAATCCTCTCACAGAAATAGAAATACATTCTTATTTGGCACGGCTTATGAAAATGATACACCTGAATAGTGAAATAAGGAACACACGCACCGAATGTTTACCTCTTAAATCCGTTCACGCGTACCTTTCAAAGGGAATCGCCATTATGCAATTTGTGTTGTGCTCACTATCACCACCTTCCGGGTGTTTACCTCTCAAATCCCGATTAGATAAGAAGGAAGCAAATAAATTAATCTATTATCACAACGCCCGAAAGTAGGACATGGAGAAAACAAGATTTTTCGTTACACTACATATTATAGTAGGGGCCATAAAATTTGGATTCTGCTAATACTTTATGGTTAGACCTTGGAATTTACACATTATTTGATCTAGGGTATCTTCTGCTAAGGCTTGTTCAAAAAACAACTCAAATCTATCCCATAAATCGCTTTATTTAAAGGCATACATTAAGGTGGTAACTGGGAAAGAGAAATACATCGATAAGGGGTTCTCAATCGTCACTCTCGATGTCGTCTTTCAGCTTCTTTTGCTGCTTCAATGCAAGTTTCGCTGCATCGGCTTTGGCCTTGGCTGCCATCTTGAGGCGGATTTTCTCCTCCTTAGCTTTGGCTTTCAGTTCTTTCTTCATCTGCTTCGATTCCGCTTTTGCAATATCGCGGTCGTTTGGAATGCCTAGCGATGGGTTGATTAGGCCGTATGTTGGGGTCTTTAGAAGACAACGGCCAAACAACGCATTGAAGGATTCATCAATGGAACACTGGATATGATATTTATGGAATCCACCCAATAGGTTTGGAACGCACCAGTAGTACGAAGAAGAGTTTGTTGGGTCAGCTATGCTGCCAGGGTAAAGGCAGGACGGCCCGTCATTGCATGGGGATATATCTCGTGTGCAGCGTCGAAAAACGGGACTGAAGGCAAATCTCTCGGGACACACAAATTCTTGGCGTAAAAGGTCGGTGACATTGCCAGAACAACTTATGTAGGCCAGGCAGTTGGCAGTGTTTGGAAAATTGCCGGTTTCGGTGCAGGGCAATGGTGGTGGGGCTTCACTAGTAATTTCGGGGGTAGCTGAAGGGAGCTCAGGTGCGCTTTCGGAAGTCGATCTTGGTTCTGAAGGAGTACTCGAGGGGTAATCTGTATAAGGTGAGCTATTAGTTGTTTCTGTAGATGCTGGGATTGAGTCAGATGTGATTGGATCCGTCGATGAGTTTGCTGGAGGAGTTTGAGAAGGCACTATGGACGTTTTAATACTCTCTGCTGCATCAGGGGTATCCGCATTTGAGGCCCCTACAACGCCTGCTGTTTCCGTCCCAGTAGCTTCAGAAGCTCCATCCGTCTCAGTGATTGATGACGAAACGGGTGCTTCATCTGCACCTACTTTCTCTGTTCCAGATTGTGTAGCTGATTCAAGTACGGCCGGTGTGGAGTCTACGTCAATTGGCTTCGTTGTGACAGACCTACTTGAATTTCTAGCTTCTTCTAGGACGGACTCAGTATTTTGACTTGTCGAAGTTGAACTGGTTTCTAGTAGTTCCTTGCCACTGTTTGGAGTGGTAGCACTTTGTACACCCTCCAAAGGATCCAAACTAGCTACACAGTTGGATTGGCAAAGTGTAGATTCAACTGCCGCCGATCCTTCGGAAAGTTCTGTAGGACTGAATGTGTTTCCTGTTTTGGCTGCTGTTGACGCTGAAATCGATTCAGCTGAGTGCGCAATCGTCGGAAGCAAAGACTCTGACGCACTTTCAGAAACTGAACTTGATTCTGACGGAATGCTTGAGGTGTTGTCGGAGTCAAAATGTGTCTGAGTTGCATCTTGCGTTTCTGAGTCTAATTCATGAAAGCTCGAAGTTGTCCCAAGACTCGATCTAGATTGAGTTGATGAAAGTGATTGAAATGAACTTGAAGCTGTATTCTTAGGTTCTACATCTTTCGGAGTTGCGTCCGTCGTTGCTGAAACTAGCTTAGTTGAGCTCGAGTTTGTTTCAGTAATTAGTTTTGACTCCGGATCACCAGTGGTGCTCTTCAATTCAGTAGCTGAGTCTGATTCAAGTGAACTTGCATTTATTGGAAGAGGCAAGTCCGTAGCGATTTCTGAAGTCGAAATTGATTCGGGGATATGTACAATGCTTTCAAATTCTGAAGTTCTGACTGCTCCATCTATTTCTGCGGATTTTGCTTCTGGATTTAACGTCGTGTTTGGTGCAATGCTGGTTGAGATTGTTGGCTGTACGCTGTCAATCGGTGAGCTTTTCAGGGGCATATTATTTTCGATTGGGAGTTGTAAAATTATGACAGTGTTTTGCAGTTCCAGTGATAAAGCAGTGTTTTTTTCTAGTGAAATTAAAACAGCATTTCATTAAATATAATTTAAATAATATATTTTTTCGATTGAATTGAAAATTCGGAAAGAATGTAAATTGGACTTTTTTACTAGTTCATACTGTTCTAAAAAATGTAACTCCAAACAAATCTCTTATTATATTCTATAGCACTTCGAATTTTCGAAATTTGGTGTAATTTCAGGAAAGATCTAAATTGGATAGAATTAAGAAAAAAGTCTGAATACTTGAGAAGACATTTGTGTCCTATTATTATTATATCTAATCTTCGAAGAAATCATGTACTTCTCTCGGCATTTCGAATTTTCGAAACGAAATTTGATCTGTCACAATATTTTAAGAGTGTTTATATTTCGTTACCACTTTTTTTGTATGTGAGTGGAGCTGCAATACAAACGATACCAATTCTTAGGAATTCGCTTAACTCCTAGAGATGTTTGAGGTTTTTTTTTAAGATTAAAAATTTTTTAAGGCTAAAAAATAATATCAATTCACTATACCTACAAAAATCCGAGATGAAGTTCGAACATTAAACTGTTTGTTAAATTTAGACTTGAGCTATGCTTAATATATTACGAAACAGTATTAGTGTTGAAACATCCCAAAATTTGACACATTCGTTCGAAATAGTTCAATTAGTTTTCAGGAAGACATTGCCGGCAAAAAAAATTAATCATCGAAAAAAAAAAAAAACTTTCGAATTTCGTAAAAATTAGTTTTGAAGGATTTAAAAAAAAAAAACAACTTCTTTCACAAGATAAGAGTCATTACATGAAATAAAAACATAATTTGAAGCTTTCGAAAGTATTAAGATTGATTTCTACTTCTTAATTTTGGTCGCATTTACACAGAATAGGTGTCCCTAGGCATGAGTAAAACAATTGCGCAGCCTTCGTGAATAAGGTCATTTACAGATCAATGGCACTGATTTTTTTTCTATCAAAACAAGAATAAGAAAGAAGTCTATCTATTTATGATATGGGATATGGGTGACCTCTCAATAATTCAAAATTCGATCAAAAGTTTACTTCTTGACATTCTGGTACAAAGTTTTAATTTTTTGATGTAACAAACCGCTTAAGCTGTATAATATTATAATTTTGAAACCATTTTGGGGGGTATACAAACCTTCGTGTTGGATTTCTTCATTTGGGGCTACAGTTGTCAATCCTTCGAGCTTTATTGTGTCTGTCCGTGTTTCTGGCGATTCTAAATCTATACCAGTTGCAGAAACATCTTGAAGATATGCATCCACTGCAATCTAAAAATACAAGGCTAATGGATCTCGTTTTGAAAATCAAATATTCAACGTACCAGTAGGATGCACAGCAGAAAAGTTTGCACAGTTTCCATTTCGAGGTTGATTTCGTTACTAGTTTATAATTGCAGCGAGTGCATGCAATTTAAATGCAAAGCAGGATGAAATCTGTAGCCTTTATCGGCTGACACAATTAAAGATGCCAAGATAAGAAATAGTTTGTTTGCGAGATGTTATCTCTCCATGTATGAATATTGTAATTAGCTCACCATTTGGGTGTTACACGGAAAGCATTTTGAAGCCACCAATGCTTTTTATTGGAAACAAATTGTTGGAATGTCTGCGAAGCCTTATTGGCAGGCAAAAGACGACTATGAAAGAGAAGGAATCAATGCGGATATTGGTAGGTGCATAAAAAGAAATATATCAAAAGGTTTTTAACTACCTTGTCAGCGTTTCAAAAGGTCAGAAAAAGCATTTTCGGACTGAAAAGTCTGAACAATTGGATTATAATATTTACTGGCCTTGGTCTGCATTGAAAACTTTAAGTTCCTATATTTTTTGAATGCAGTAGCCTATTTTGATGAAACAATATATCTGGGAATGTAAGCCTTATGTTGTGTCGTAAAATTCCATATTGATTAAAAGAATAGTTTTAATTTGACGCCTTTACAGAGCCACATACAAATTTCATTTTATAGGGTAATTTTGCACTCATTCATATTGAAATCAGTTTTGGGAAGATCGTTTGCAAAATGTGAGCATAATAATTATTTTTCAGTGTATGTAGTCATTACACGAATCTAATCAGTGAGTTCAAATTTACATATCGCCGCTCTGTTTAAAAGAACCAAATTTGCAAATTTGAAATGGTCAATAGATATTTCGTTGCACTTTAATTTTCCACACGCAATTTTCTCAATGAAAAAAGTTATTTATACCTACTTAGCTCATTTCCTTGCCGCGTCATTCTGTATCGTAATTCAAATTGAATAGATAAGCAGATCACACACCCTCCGGTTTAGAACTCAAATATTTACTCACAACATGTTTACGATAGAGTCGTTGAATGGAACAACAAGTGTGACGAATTCTTCAAAGTAAACACCTTGCACCTTGGGAGCTAGGATGAAAATGATTTTCAGAATGCCCTTGTAGACGATTGAGAACAGAGTTCATGTACTTCCGAAGAGGCATCAGAGTTAAGGGTTCACACAATGGGACAGATAAGATTTTGTACGTGTAGGCACGGTTGACATTTGAAAATAAAGTTTGTGTCCAAAATTGAAAATAAAAATGACCAACTGTAGCTAGAACTGACCAAATACAGAACAAACAGACGAAACAACAAAACGCTTTAGGTTGCATAAAAGTGTTTTTCTTTTGTTAAAAAAAATACCAAATGGAATAGGAAATGACAATGTGACCAAGAGAAAAATAATGACCAAAGGGCAAAGTTGGTCACAAATGACCAATGTGGGAGTTGAGATGAGAGTTTATATATCTAGTAAATCGGTCAAACGATGTTGAGGTTCCATAAGAAAGGAAAATCTCCTTTCTTCCAATCATATAAATGAGTTCCTAATCGATTTATATGAAAGCCCTCCCTTCAACATGGTATTTCCCGAGTCAATGCTTACACCTCTGAATCTGGGGACATTCAAAATGACTACTAGCGATATTCGAGACAATTGATAAATTTTTATTTACACCAAAACTACACTTTGCGTCGGTCGTTCCGATTAGCGTCATTTCGAAGTTGCCATATTCATTGAAAAATTATCGTTGCTTCGAAGTTGCTTCGATATTATTTCAGTTTGCGTTTTTGTTATTCCTTAAGCTAAGTATCCTGCTCGCGCTAAATTTTATCTCCCATACAAAAATGTCTACAAAGATAAAATTTAGCGAGACAATTTAGCAAAGCAGTATCCTGTTCGCTCGCTTAATTCTTAACATCATATAGATGGGCCGATGACAAGCCTCCACTCATTTAGCTCGCGAAATAAATGTCCGGTACATTAAATCGAAGATAAATTCTGACAGAAGAAAAAGTTTGTGTTGTGTTGTTGCTGCCGGGTGAATTTATTATCTCAAACTATTTATTTATTTCTATTTCCCATTAATCAGTTTGGAGTAATACATTTGCAACAGTGAAGTTTAACTTAAAGCGTATAGTAAGCAGCTGTTCCGGAACGAAATTTTCCATTTATCTCCGATTTGGATACTCGAACTTCACAGGCTCCTTAAAACTGTCTTTTGGGAATTATCCTCATTTAGACTATTTATTTTAAAGCTAAGGTGATTTTTAGACTATTTATAGAAAAAATGCATACTTCAATTCTGAACGTACTCTTTTCGTATAAGGCCCCAGTTATATATAGCCGTTCGATAAACGTAACCTTAAACACATTCTTTTGCTTTTTTTGACAACTTAAACTTGATGATTGAACTCAATCTTGGTCTTCAAATTTTGCTTATGAATTATAATGTTAGTTTATCCAAAAAAATAATAGCAAATTTTCCTTACATTTTCTAGAAAAAGAATTTATAAATTTTTCCGTACGAAAAACTTTTCCCGTTCAACTTCTCAGTTAATTCCACAAAAACATAAACAAATTATTCCACTGGAATATTTAATTTCTTTACTGATCCATCCGTCACGATTTTTTTCCTGATGGAATCCAATCAGTGGTAGTTGATTTGTTGTAATTATTTTCGTTGGGAAAATGTTTTCTGACAGAATTTTTGCTATAACCGCCTATTTTTAATTTAACATTGTCGTCTTTAAAAACAATTTAATCAGAATAAATATGCCACAAAAACAAAATGTTCACTTTTGATCTTCAGATTTGAGTTTGGGTATTTTTGGCGCCAACATTTTCCAATTTATTTAACCTATATGGCAAGGGGCAAGGGGTATACAATACCGACCATCCTAAACAAACTACCGCAGTTTTTAAGACATATTAATAATATTATCTGCAGGAAAAAAAGACTAAAACAATTTTTCCTTGAAGCAATAACTTTTTCTTTTCATGCAATGACCGATTAGAAAAAATATAACCATAAAATATGTATAAACTTTATTTCATTATAAACAAATCAATAACTAAGCTAAAAATTGATTAATTTAATAAAAACTTGAAACTTGTTCACACTAATGTTATCTAAATATTTTTTGCACGCAACCTTCTGCAGATAAACTATTTTATAGCTTCGCAGGTATTGATATTGAAAGATACCAATGTAAATCTGAATTCATTAAATAAATTAAATAAATAAAAAACAATAATTTGGCCCCATACCTCTTTTAAAAACTGGCAGCACTGCAGTACAAATGTCAAATTTTCGCAAGCAAATAATTCCCCGGACGATTAACGTGTGCGGAAAGAGAGTAGAGAATTGTACCAAGCAATCTACTACAATTACCCACTTTTGCGTCATCATTTCGTAGAGCTGCGTACTGCAAAACGAAAAGGAGAGCGAAATTTTTCGTTCATGATTTCGTTGTGTCACTTTTGTAGGGGGTTTTTCGTTCCGAACATCTGCGTACTACGCTTTAGATTAAAGAATCGTTATTTCGATTTGCATTGTGTTTTTCTCGTCCCAATTAATGACTGCCCACTGAACCTCTTTAAAAGCTCAATGAACGGTCTCAATCAGATTCCATGCAAAAATCGTCGGTTGATGAGCAGCTCATAAACTAGTCTGATACTAGCATCTTTAGCACTGATGCGGATTGATACTCAAAACTTACTGCCCGGAGTCTGCTTTCAAGGAACAATTTTCATCTAAAAAGGTCACGAAACGCTCGTTACTCTGACTTTGTTCACACTTGGACTGTCAAGGCAATTTTGGTAAATTTCTTGGGGTGCCAACACAAAATATTTCGTTGTTTAAAGTTTTGAACAAATATCACATATTATAGCCATATGGCAGTCAATTTGTTGTAACTTGTTAGCAAATTCTAAGAAACTACAAGTCGGCAAACTTTGGAGAATTTGCCTTCAATGGTATTATGCCGGGTTACAATAATTTGTTACACTTTTAGAAATTGGCTTAAATACGACAAGTGTTAGTTGTAAAAGTGTAGTTTTAATGTGATAAGTTCCAAGTTTGCTTTTTGTTGGGCAGATTTGCCCATATCACTGTATAATCAAGAAGACCGTGTACAATTTTGTTTTACAATTGTAAGCAGTTTACAAGTGTTTGTGGTATTCCGTTAAATGCCACAAATAGCTTTTCGCTAAGCGTGTTTGCCTGCATCTGGGTATATTCCCGTCAACCTTGCAACTCTGTGTTACAGAAATGTGTTGCACTTGTAGAAATAAACTTGTATTGCAAACTGCAAGTTGTTGTGGCGAATATTCCTCGGTTCTTTCGGGCTAAGTGTTATAGAAACTTATTGAATTGGTAGAAATATTGCTTGTGCTACAAGTGATTGTCATTGCAAAGTCTGAATACTTCTCTGACTACCTGTAGGTAATATCCACATGTATTGGATGCATACTTTTAGGCTCGGTCAAAATAAAACATCTTATCAGCTCCAAGTTAACAAATAAAATCCATATCCACAATCATTCTTTGCTTTCTCTGCCTAAATAGTTCTCCATGCCACCGCACTTACTTTACGAGTAGGTGGTACCCTATCGCACTCCGCTGCTGGTACTGTAGATACCTACATGCAATGCAAACTGTAGATAAGATAACACCGCGAACACAAATCGTCAACTTTATTTATAACGGTTATTTTAATTTCACTAAGACTATGTCTTAAGTCAAGAGAAGGCGGCAAACAAATCTGCTCGAACAAGGAAAGCTAAATGCAAAGAAAGATACTCTGTCGTCGTCTGCGTATACAGTCGGTTAGTGATCGTCTGGGATTTTTTCAGTCCAACCCACAGAGGTAGACGCGTTCGTTTAAACTCGGTACGGCTGTTTCACTACATATCTACCATTGGATTGTCTCAAATTCTCGAGAATGCTGCCGAATGTTGATCTTGTGACCTGAGTGTAAATACAGTGATAAACGACGTTCATTTATTTTTTGTGCCCCCCCAACAAATTTCCCAACCAAAATACAAATTATGAAAATATGGATAGCACACATTTGAATAACCTTCGCGATGCTATGCCCGCTGCGACAAAACTTCTGGAGCCGGTGGTGGCAACCCGACGAGCTCGTACAGCAGTCACAACAGCAGGAGTACCGCGCCGTGTCCTCAAGAAGCACATCCAACAGAAGTACCTGCTATGTGGGTTCGCAATACATGTAGTTATTACTTGACAACTTTAAGGCCCGACTTCTTATGGGGTTGTAATAGAAGTTTCTCTCTCTCTCTCTCTCTCTCTCTCTCTCTCTCTTTCTTCTCGATTGGACGTGTGTGCACACTTTAGGCCTTTCTGTCAACGCCTGCATACCTGTATGGCAATGTAGTCGAATCGGATAAGGAGTGGGTCATTCGCATATGGCCGGCCATTGTTTATCAGGCTGTTACACAGATCTGCCGATCCAGCTTGGAACACTTGACCACCGAGTATCGGGGTAAGCCGGATGAAACGGTCGCATATCGTCGGATATTTCTGATAGCGACTGGGATCACATGTGTGTCGCTGATGATAAGTGGATGTTTATTCTCTTCGGCATGGATTACGGTGACAACAAGCACCCAAGTGATAGCGATTGTGTGTTATGGAGTTTTTGCAGGTAAGATACACTCGTTGGCTCGTATGGGTGAGATAAGTCTCAGAATTGGTTGCTTTTTTGATATTTAAGATAATGAGCCGAACAGAAAACAACAAGTGGTTAAGGGGGGCGGTAAAGTGGAAAACAGCTTCATTCCGGTTGAAAACTGGATCGAAATAGAAGGACTCGACCATTTGGTTGATGTATAGGTGCCGTCGCAATCCAGGCTGGTCATCAATCAAATTTTTATAGCGTAAACCTGCTGCGAACCAAAATAAATAAACAGATTGTCTTGCAGTGCCAATACATAGGCATTATGGGTCATTAAGAGTTTTATAGAGTGATTGCTAATGATTAATTTGTGTGTGATATTTGGGGTGGTTATCACTGCGGAAAAAAATACGAAATCGTTGCCATATTCAGGCATTTTCATTTGTTTGGCCAATTAAATACTGTGAGCCATCAGTCAAGACGTTGAAAATAGGTGTCATTCTTTTAAGGACTTCAGGACTCCTCCGCCTTGAATGAATGTTGATAAACACAATTTATCTTACCAGGATCTGTGTGAAGACGATTTAAAATAGTTCTTTTCATTCGTTTTCATCTCATTGTATTTTTAGGAAACCATTTCTAAATCTTCTTCATTTTTTGTAAAAATAATTTGAAGGTTATCAACAAACAGATTGAAGCCGTAACAACTTGGTACCGGTACCTGTATATATAAAATGCATAAATATTTGTTATGGCTCAGTTTTAAGTGTGTTGGAATACTATGCAAACAATTAAGCGAAAAATAAAAAACATCTTAAGTTGTTTATAAATATAGGTCTGACAAACAAAGTAGAACTGTGAAAGCTTCTTAATTAAGTCGGCTTCATTAAGATAAATAATGCAGGTTAGCTTCATTCTGTGACTCTTATTACCTATGACTTAAATCAGCCCGCAACCATTGCTTATTAGAGTTATATTCTATAAGATCATGCTTAAATCTTTTTATGCTCTTATAAGCACTCTTGCTTTCCTTTTTGAGGTTCAGATAAACCTTCAAACTATGTGACACTATTACCACAAACACTGTCACCATAAATACAAGTCTACAGGTACTTTTAAGACATTTGAACTCGCATTTTTGTGCTTTTCAAACATTGAATTTTTTTTTTTTAAACCAGAAACGTAACCTCTTAAGTTGTTTTAGGAGTGTTCCTACTTTGCGTATAATATTATACACACTCAAGTGTTTTTATTTGAAATTATGTATCACCTATGCGGTTTGAACATAACCTAGAAAGAAAAAATATAGTGAGGAGGTTTTGGAAGGCGATTTTTTTCACATGCTTCGTGCCAATACGTAAGGAATCATAATAAAGAATCTTAGTAAATAAAGAATCTTTATAACTTTTCCGAAAGTCAACAGTCAACAGTACTTATCGGTTTTTTCGGTAAGATTGTTGATCCTAATTTTTGGGTTTCCTGAGCTCGGGGTATGAGTTGGTTTTTATTGTTACTCTAATAATAACATATGACAGATAGATTTTGTTGTAAACGGCAGTAAGGTCTTGACAAAGATTTGTGGGATGATTGCTTGGTTTCTGTTTTATTAATTTTTAACATGAATTTACCTATGAAAATTTGGTCCATAGGTTTGCAAATAATGCCAAATAATATAACTGAGGATTGCGCGCTGAAGACTGTACTTATTTTGCTCAAGGTAATGAGAAAATGTTCATTCAAACAGCCCCGACCGTGGTCGACATCGCATCGATGAAAAATGTGTTGGCCTAAGTTACCCACCGTTTGATAGTTGTTTTTTGAAAAACTGAGTAGGCTTTCTCAATTGAAAGGCTCGATAAACAAGATCGAAAGCAGATATAATTGTTATTCGTACATTTCACAACAAACAAACTAGAAACGTTATCTTCTGACTTGAAATATCTATATTATTGAACGTCCCCATTCAAAAATATAGTGTGGTGTGGAATGTATAGTGGAACGCTCTGCACTGTCATTTTAGATGTCCAATTTTGTTGCAGTTCCAGCAACGGATCGGTCCCCTGCGAGCACTGTTCTGGTCTACTACTTCTGTTCTCTGGCAGGAGCATTCAACGGATGTTATTTCTCTGACGCGGTGAAATCCCTGAGATGCTTGGTCAGCAGCTTTCATCATTAAGGTGAATGCCAGTGCTTCAGGAAGAGTTCTCTTTCCAGCCATTCGTAGAGCCATCTGCAGTTGTCTGTCCTTGGCTTGTGTAAATGCTTCAATGGCCATTTCATTGATGACTTCCGCTGGCATTGGGATACGACAAGTGCGCTAGCCAACTGCTGGAGTGTTTCTCCCCTCTTCTGGATTCTACTGCGCAGTTGCCCTCGATATACTTGCTGCATATGGTCTTCATCAAATCGCATCTCAAAAGCTTTAACCACAGCATCGTAGTACAGCTCAATTCTACAGCTGTACCTCGTAATGCGAGCATTAGTACAATAGATCATGTTGCATGATGTTTGACCATCAAAAACGGGTGGTTGCATCTCTAGAATATTCCCGAGCCTTTTGTTTCTTGACTTTTTCGAGCTCTATATCTATGTTTTCGAAATTTGTTCCGAGCTCTCGTTTATGAAACGTTTTGTTAATGTCCTCAAATTTAGTTTCATGCTCGCCTAGTTTTTCATCAATTGCGTCGATTTTTACTTCTTAAATTCTTCTTCTTCCACGGAATCTTTTTGTCCGGCGACAATGAAATTTTTCTGTGTGAATTCTAAGCGAATTAAGTGATTGGTTTGAACAGTCTCAGAATTGTTTTAAGTGATATTGAATAGTTCAACAGAATAGTGTTTTATCTTTTCGCAGCCTGTATGTAGTTATTTGAATCTGACAGTTGGCTGATTTGATGTCTCTACCTTTGATTGGCGACTTGAGCATTTTTAGGGAAGGGTACGTACCTAGTCTACAATAGTGTCAAGTATTTCTCGACAGAGTACTAAGTTGACGTTTCGAACGTGTGACTAACGTTGGAGAAGTGGCTTTACCGACCAATCTAGTTCTTTCGTTCAGGGTAAATTTAATCCAAACCAATATCTAGTCAACTTAAAATAAGCAAATTTTTTAAAATGTCCCATATTATCTACTCTTAACATTATCTACCCGCATTAATCTGTCATTTAACTTTTGGAAATAAAATCCACATTCACAGGCATCGGCTCAGCGGTGTTCATCTACAAGACACACGTCATTCTCGAGGCAGTTCGACCGCGGGAGGACAAATACGTTCGAAAAACCATCCATCTCTGTGGCGAAGCGTTCTGCCAACTATTCCTTTCATTCGTGTTCACCAGTCTACGCACTTTGTACGGAACCTCCCAATCCATCGTTCTGATGGCCGCGATGCTAGTCAATTTAATCCCAATCAGCCTCCTCATCACTCGACATCGTGAAGGTGCGATCACAAAGAGAATCTCTCTGATAAAAACCGAAGGGCGATTTGATACCTTTCAGCCCCTCCACTCGCTGGGCAAACTGTCCAATTTCACAGATCAAATGGATGGCATCGAAATGCAACAGCGTCCGTGGAAGAATCCAACTGACACGGAGATTCATTCAAACTACATGGCTACTCATGAAGAGGCGTACACCACTTTCCTCAATCCACATGGTGTGGAAATAATGGAAATCATTCCCGAAGAGGATGAGAACATCTCGATAATGCGTTCCAGTTCAGTCACCATTGACAACTATGGGCGCATTAGTTTGGGCGCATCGCAAACTGTCAAATGCCCGTCCATTGAACAGAGCGCAACGAATCTAGAAAAGTTCCAGGAGTTCTCCAAAAATATGACCATCAGTTTGTGGGGCAATTTTCTAGAGACCATGATGTATCCGCTGCGGAGAGCGATCTTTATGCCGAAATTGTACTCGACAACGCTGTTGCAGTCAACGGATATATTTTCGTATGTGATGTGCCTAACGGTGTTACCAGGTTTGGCTGCGAATCTTCATGCGATAAAGAACGCTGAGATTCCGTTTCTGTTCTCATTGCTGGCTTTCCCGTGGATGTGTTTTTCGCTGATGACACCGCGGTTCGGGAATGCGCTGACTAAACAGAAGGTTAAGTGGCATACGCTGGGATGCATCTGTAAGGGATTGGCCTTGGTATGTAAGTACAGAAAGTCAGAGAGTGGTTTTAAGTTTCCTCTCATAACTGTTCGCCTCTCGTTTCAGTTATAAGTTTCTCCACTTCAAAGCTTCTTTTGAGCGTTTCTTCCGTCCTTCTCGGATTCGGACAGGCAGTGACTATGTTTCTGCAAAATTTGGTCCTACAAATCAGTATGCCTCGGGCACAGTGGAGCATTATTCAAGTTCCAGTTCATTTCACAAATGGAATACTAATTTTAGTTTGGGGCGTCGGTGCCCACCTGGTGGTGGCCAACTTTACATTTCAAGCCAGCGTTGGATATTCAGCCGCTTTGTATAGTTTTAGTATAATTCTTTGGCATTTTTTCTTTATATTTTGTAAGGAATTGTAGATGTGGATAGATCTAAACACAACCGAACAATGAATACGCCCTGTGAGTTACAAGAAATGTCAGCACTAAATTCTCAGTTGCTCTATTGTGTATAGATGAATAAATAAATATGTGTAATATATAATTATTTGTAAACAGACTTTTATTAAACTAATAAGTCAGACTTTTATTAATCGAAGTCAGAGCAGTAAAAACATGTTACGAAAGTTTCATGTATTTTAAATGTCCAATATAATGTGTTGTGAAAAAGGGTACATAATTGATATGAGGACATTTGCATACCCGTGTGAACTTTCTTAATAATAGAAATAGTTATGGGCATCTCTTACGCTCCACCTCCATCCGTATTTTAATATGTAGGCTTCACGGAAGACCTTATTTATACAATCAACTCATTCTGAATATTCCAGAATTTAAAAACTACTCCTGCCAAATTTTGTTCTATTTCGACTTCTATTATATTTAAAAATAATATACCTTAAACCTAAGCTGCGCCATCTACTTCTGACAGCAGAAAAAAAAAACAGTTTCAAATCCACAACTATCTCGCACCTCGCTGCCAGTGGCCACCATTACTGCGCACTGCTGCCAACCGTTAAACTCACACAATCCAGAATCCAATTGTCATTTGACGGCGGCTTTTCCCATCTACAGATTTGTGTGTGCTGATTTTTTCGCAAAAAGAAATTAGACTAACAAAAATCCACAGGAAAATTACTTATAAACTTTTAACTTAATTAGAAAACTATAGTTTTGTAAACGTGCATAAAATTATTGTCTATGGACTCAGTGTAAATGGATTTCAATTCCAATGTACATTAAATATACCCCGATTGAGCTATTTGACGAACCAGAGCAGCAACTTCAGTACCCAGCAACAAAAAAGGTTGGTTTTGGACTCGGTGTCGGTGACGGCGGCGGCATTGTTGGCGGTAGCACCCTCGAAAACGGCAGTGGTGGTGGTGGCGTTGAAGTAGGATTTTTTCCAAGAAAAAGTCGTGGTGCTCGTCGCAGATGCAGTGAATACCCCACGACTACCGTAAACAGCAGCAACCCGAGCTACATCGACGGTGGCAGCAGCATCCCAATGGGTTTAGATCTTGTTGCTAGAATTCGTAAACTTTTGCATTTCGCAGACAACACTGGCGAAGGTCTGAATAGAAAACGAAGGTATGTCGATGCTTTAAAAATTGTAGAAAATATTTTCAATTCCACCGGCCCGGGAGTTTTCCATCAGTATTGAGAGTGACGTTTTCTTTTTATTTTTCCTTTGCAGTGCGGATTGCGATTGGAATAGTACTTCCCAATTTAAATACAGAAAAGTGGAGAGTGACTTTCCCAAGATAATAACGCGGTCTTTTGAAGAAGGTAACTAACACAAGATTTTGTTTTGGAGGTGGTTCATTACGGCTGTGGAATGTTTTTTGTTTGTTCAGTTAACCTAGGTGCCGCTATTTAGGCCGACCTGCGCAACAATGTTTACATTTAAGAGTGAAAGCACGGAGGCTACCATTACAATATCTGTTCAGTTCGAATTTGTTTTTTCGAATATTTCTCGATTTTTGTTGCACAAAGGCACAAAGGCACTTCATACTTGCAACCTACTATCATTAAGTTATGGGCGATTTGGGTTTTCTGTATCCGCCATTTTTTTCCTTGCAAAAATGCGACGCGCCTTAACCGAAACGAAATATGTACATATGTATTTCTATATAGAGCGATTACAAATTTTCGCGCAGTATTTCGATATCTTTCTAGACCAATTCGCGAAAGATACATGAACGCAAAAGCTGGAACTGAGCATGCTCGCTACTACTACCATAAACTACTTACACTGTCGGCATGTATGTGGAACATACATTCGATATAAAATAAATGAATGTAGGAACATTATGTGCCTCCCTTTAGCTTTAGTTTAAAGCAAAAGAGTTGCGGCTTTTATGTGAATTTAAACGCATAGCATAACAACAGAGTAAAAACTTCCAGACTGCTTCCGCTGTGAGTTAGATAATATGTTGCGAAAGTTCAGTTTTGGGACTTGAAAAGTCAGCTCAAAACAGAAAAACAAAATGATATGCTGATGAGTGGAGCAGCGTGGCACTTGCCCTGATCTTTAGAAAAAGCGTCTCACCTGCCACCAAGCTTCTGATTACTGATTGCTGCATTAGAAGCATAAATGCCATATTTCCAATGCGGTCTACACGCTCGGTCTCTGACTCTTCCTTCACTAACCTGTCTTGCATTAAGAGATTTTTTTTTATTGAACTGTGCTGCTTGCGTTGATTCGCAAGTCTGAAATGTGGTTGTTGCACTTCATTTGAAAACAAAGTCGTGCAGTAACCTGAATGCTCATCTACCAGTTTTCCCAACATTTTATACATTTCTAGAACAAGTTTTCCTGTAGACTTACAGTAACTGTCAGGATTGAACCTTCAGCTCTATTAAATTAAATTCTTGAGGACCATTACGATTCTTCAAGTCAACTTGATTCACGATTCTCAAAAAGGTACCTTGTGACTATAATTATTGTCAGCGCCATAATCTTCACTCTTCGGACGGATATATATATGTTGATGACAAAGAGTCGTCCGTCACAAGAACCTTCTTTACCTCTGGGTAGTTCCACTACTGAACAGAACCGCAACATGTTTGTGGGCGATATTCTGATTCTGGGCTTTGGTCAGAAAAAAAAAAGAAGAACTCATCCATCCCGCAGCTTCTCAGATATCTCGTATAAACAGTCCCTTTTACTCATCTCCTGTATTTGCGTTTGAAATAATCCATCCATATTTTCTCTTTAAAAAAACATGTATGGTCTGGCGACCCCTCTCCGAAGATGATCTGAGTATCGTACCGCAGCGTCTCCACAAAGCACCACAGGTTATGGCACAGAGAAAACAATATATTCGTAAGTTTACTCCAGCACCTCTCCACACAGACTGATAAAATTGCTTCCATAGAAAAAGACAAGAAATCCTCATTTTTACGTCCAAAAACGGTTATCAAGCAAGTTCCGAACACGTCTTTCGCTGATATTGAATTCTCAGACGATGACGACGATGAAATTATTTTGACAAATGGCCGTGGCGAATCGATCAAAGTTGTGCGGCAGTCATGTTCGGGACGGCCCGCAGTCTCCAAAGCGACAACAATGATGTCAAAAGCTCCAACTAAGGTGATCAACATTCCATTCAAACAACGGCAACCACCGCCACCGCTCATCGAGGCACGTACTGGTGGCATTCTGGCATCGACACTCATGCCCGACCTACAACCGATTCGCCATCCAACATACTCATCCATACTGTCTGCGTATACCAATGGATTCGATAACGCATTTACCAGTAATATGGCTTCAAAGCGGACAACGCCAAAAGAGCGAATCGTACCAATAGAGCGAACAACACCGATTCTGTACAACGGCAGCCTGATGGGTTCTTCGGGGTACAAGGGGCCGCGATCGATCATCGCCCAGGAGTATCAATCCAAAGATCGTGATCAGTACAGTGAGCTGCTGTCCAAGATGGTACCGAATTTATATGGCATTCGAGGTACTTCGCCCAAACTACCATCATCGGTGAAGGCAATGCCTTCGTTGAGTCGGGCGAAGGCGCCTCCAACAATTGATCTTACCGTGAATGGTTCGAGTAATCTGAAGAAAATGCTCGATAATGCAACAGCAATAGATCTGTCCGATGACGATGTGAGCGATATCATTGACCTGGCTAACGAGGAGTTGAACATTCTATCAGCCTGCTCTAAACTGCAGAAAGATGAGGCCGAATGCAGCTATGACGTGAAGAAGCGAGCCGCTGAAAAGAAGAACCAATTGTAAGTATTGGCTGTGGGTAGTAGGGTTCTCTGTAATTTACAGCCACCGCTTTACTGCGCTGAGCACCTAAACCGCGAGATAAAAGTTCATTCGTTCATTAACTTTCGAATGTTAAGCTTGGTGGCTGTTTAATGCATGTTTGAGCAATGTGTCATTAAAAGCGGCATAATTCCGGCAACGGATGCGTCGATGCGACCACAGAGCGATGTCATTGTGTTTTATCTATCTTCGAATACTGCCATTACTTCGTTTCACTTTTCCTATTTCAATTGCAGGCCCTATGTAGAGCCGGTAAATTCTCTGAAAGAGAAATTCGATCTGTCTCCTGTTTGCAAGCCAGACTGGCTGCAGAACTTCTATTCGAAATGGGAAAAGAAACGCCTCGAACGGAAGCAGGAGCTCGCTGAGTCTGAAAAGGAGTAAGTAGATCATGCCAATTGAATGATATATGTAGCACAATTCCATGCTTAGTTTGAGTCGTCGAATGCGTTTGCACAAATCACGTGTCTTAAAGATATAAAAAGAATCTGCCTAATGACACAAGTGTTTCATTTATTCGCTGCTCAAACATGCTCCAACATGGTCTTGTGCGACTTATTTAATGGGCATTTACCAACCCTTCTAACTGATCCATCTTTCAGAGTGCAACGACGTTCCGCCGAAACCCGATCCAAGGAGAAACAGATGCACGAGCGTCTAAGAAGTCTGCAAATTGTTGACCCCGATCTTGTGGTCATCGATGATTTCCCCGAAGGTGAAGAGGAACCCGAATTTCGAGAGATCACACCCGAACTGGGGGCGATCATTAATGCTGCCCTTTTCAACGGCCCAGCTGATCAGGTAAGCTACACAAATTCTACCCCAAAGACCGACCTTTATTGTATCTCACCTCCAACAGATGCTGATATCAAAGTTCAACATGAATATCACCCGCCGCGACATTAACACCCTCCTCGGCAATAATTGGCTCAACGACGAGGTAATCAACTTCTACATGAACCTTTTGACGGAGCGCGGTGAACTACGTCACAGCGAAGGTTTGCCGAAAGTGTATGCGATGAACACGTTTTTCGTGCCCAAGTTGACACAATCCGGTCACAGTGGTGTTCGCCGATGGACACGAAAGGTGGACATCTTCTCATATGACATCATCCCAGTGCCGGTGCACGTTGGCGGTGTTCACTGGTGTATGGCCATCATACACCTGCGCGATCACACCATCAAGTACTACGATTCAATGGGTACGCCAAATCCGCGCATTCTTTCTGTGTTGGAGCAATACTTGCGAGAGGAGTCGCTTGACAAGCGAAAGCAACCTTTCGACACTTCGGACTTTCTGATCGAGAGTGTCAGAGATGTGCCGCGCCAACTGAACGGGAGCGATTGTGGTGTCTTCAGCTGCATGTTCGCCGAATACATAACTCGAGACCGGGAGATAACCTTCTCGCAGCAACACATGGAGTACTTTAGGCATCGAATGATTCTAGAAATAGTACAGGGTACGCTCACGCAGTAGGGCGGGGAACTGAACTCTCACACACACAGACTAGGATTAGATTGGAATCTTTTTCAACCAAAACTAAATATATTCATACACAAACAGATACACTTAATATAATCAAATTTGAATGTTCCACAGGGTAGGCAGTGTGCCCTTTTTTAAAACAAACAAAAATGAAACAAGTCAGAAGCACTGAATGGATTAATAATCAACCCCGCCTCCCTCTCCCATTCTTCCTTCATATTCGAATTAAATTCGCCGACATTTTATACTGTCGATCCGCGAAATAAGATTACTGTAATTTAATCTGAACGGTATTCTGTACTGATTTTTCTTTTAACTTATGTTCTGAATTTCATCATTATTATAATTTATATGTGAGCAAAATAAGATTCAGATATTGTCGTCTTTACCACAAGAAAAGCCCAAGTTGTAAAATTTAAGCCCACACCCTGTCGCCCGCCCATGCAGTTTGTAAGGTTACTTGATGTTTTCTTTTTTCCGAAAAAAAAAAAAAATAAACAAAGTCTTGTTAAGAACATCTGAAACAGTAAATATAATAAATGGTAATAATCGATGTGTAAAAGCGGTTTCTTATTTGAGATTGGGGTATCGTCTATGTCGCATCGTATGCGGGAATTCTTCGACGTAAGTGCGCCGAATGTACGCCAAAAGATTGTTGTTTTGAATGTTTCAAGTAAACGTCGACGAAGCGATTTGTAACTCAACATTTAAAACTTTTGACTGAGTTTTCGTGCAAAACTGTGCGTCTTGAAAATACGAACTCCAGGACGCGCGGGAGAAAATTGCACGCGTTTGATTTCGTAACTGCGTGCCAATCTGGAGATTTCGAGATTTCGAGCAACGCATGTCAATAGTACAACTTTTTATAGGTTCAGTTGCGACGCGAAAGCACAACACCACATATGGGGTTGCCGAAATATTAGCAAAATAGGTGAGTCAACGCTAGAATATCTATCTTATGCTAAATCAGTACTAAAACTCAACTAGAATGGGGGAGTTTATGGACCTTTTCTCTCCCTATAAAGTCAACAATTTTTTTTCTAACTATTTTAGATTGGCGCAAGAATTATAGTAGGGCTAGGGTGGAGTGGGGCAAATGCGCCCTTATATATATTTTTAAATTTCAATCATTTGCGATTCGAAGACTAATAGCTTCAGATATTTATTTTTTTTCTGTGTTGAAGAAAGCGTATTCAAGCATCTCAGCGAATATATTTGTAAGTGCATTATAAGCATAGACCATACACGTAAACAAACAAATTGCAGCATTATTACATTTGCGCCATCGGGGAACAAGGTCTCAATTAATCCCTGCAATTGCAAACAATAGGACACTATTTATGATTGTTGTTGTTTTCTTTTATTATGTTGGGATCATAGTAATACTTTTGAAAGAAGGAAGTTTTTCAGTAAAATTGTACTGTAACGTTAAAAGGCATTGGGCCTTACTAATAATCATTTTTAACCTTCACCTTATATATTTTGTAGGTCATAATATGCAATTTTGTTTGGAAAATTTTGCCATTGTGAGTTCGAAAAATTTAGCCAGGACGGTAAAAGTTATTATTGTTATCGGCGATTGTAGCTACATTTACCCCAACGGTATATTTGAATGAGGCAAATGTATTATGGGCTGATTTTTAATATAATGTTTATATTTTTAATAAAAATTATATATTCGGCCATTTTGCGCACTCAAATAAATGTTTATATAAAAATTAATGTAAACATACCTTGCTTTTTCATTCCAAGTCGGATTTAAAATTTCACTGACAACTTGAAATGCGACCAATTTGAGCTGCACTTGCGAAATTAATTCTCCTTTTCATATCGGTTGTTAACACAGATCCGATAATTGAAAGCCGTGTGGATATTAAAGTTGTCTAACAACTCCAGGTATGGCACACTAAGTTCTGTTGTTATAAAGGGCAAAAAATGCGGCTATTACAATCACACCTCTCCACCCTACATAGAGGAATATTCATGGTTCAGCGAAAAGTCTTCTATTTGTCAGCGTTTGTAGTTTTGATGTTAGTGAAGGATCTGCTATTAGTCGAAATACTCGTCTCGGTAAGTTCTCCAATAGTTTCTTGATGCTCGATTGTGGCGGTTATAGATGAGCTGGGGTCCAACCTGTGCCTAGAGAAACAGGATTTACCACGTACTTCTGTTGAATAAGCGGCCCATGTAAGCCATGAATTTGAAGGAAAAAACCCTACTCTGTAGGTGCATAATTTCCTACTAGATAACGTTCCACAATTAGGGGGTCTAGTACCCTCCGATCCGTGTAGCCTACGTAGAGCATGCTTTGTCTATGGCATAAAGCATGTGTCTTAAGGAAGAGTGTCGTTTTTATTTCACGCCCCTATCGGAAATTGTGAGCCCAGCTTGTTCTCAGAATTTAATAGAAGTTTGGCGAATAAGTGCGTGATGAATGCTTTTTAAAGCGAAATGACTGCTCACGATTGTTGGGCTTTTCGATAGTGAGAATTCTTCCTAAGTTGAGGATATGCTATTTTAATTTTGCATCGCCACATAATTTTTGTTTCAGAAACTGTAGTTTATATATTTTTTAATTCGTACTTAAAGTGCCTACACAGATGTCGTCTTGTTCTTAAAACTATGCCAACTTTCGTACATAATACTACTCTAACGTCCGACATCCACCATTTACTACTAATTGCATCTTTGGATTATCCCCAATAATCCGCGATCTCCAGTTCAATCAGCGTTGTCTTGAACATTAAATTGAATTACATTTAAACGAGAATGAAGATGTCGATTACGCTACTGCACTGGCATTTCTGTGCTCATAAACTTGCCCATCACCACCGGTTCTAAGGCACCATTAGTTTCAATCTGCATCTGCAGTGCGCAATCTTTCTCCGTCTAATGTGCATATATGCTAATGGGGCTTGGCAGCCCCGTTCTCAGACACCTATTTCTATGCCACGCAATCTCGTCTCATCATCATAGAGGAGAGAGCGAGCACAATCATCGTTGTCGACGTCGTCCATTTGTTCATCCGCCTGTCCAATACATGCAGCGCCTGACCAAATGTGGTCAAATTCAATTGGGGAATTGAATTGTTGACGCGATATCATGGATCTCGTTTGCGTTCGCTTCAAGGTGGCAATTGAACTAAATTGCCTGCAATAGGCCAGCTCGTGATCATCGTTGCACTGGGGCTGGAATAGCTGCTCCAGCTACACGAGCTCAATAGATGATGTTCATATGGTGCAGTCATCACTGCCTGTGGCCACTAAGTGAACATAAGTGTTGGCAGTTTATCTGTTGACTTTTGCGTCAATAATTACGCGCGAGTGCGGTGCAGACTGGCGCAATGCTTTTCCCCATGGATTTTTTTATTTGATTTTATAGACCGCTGCCTGGCTAACTGACATTTGCAATGGACACCTGCTTCGATGTATGTAGAACAAATGGGGGCATGTTTCGCTAAATGTCGGCTATCTTTTCGATGGAAAATTGCGAGTTAGCAGCACTGATTGCTTTGACTGAGCTATGGTCCGAACTGGGTCAGGGGGCGAAACCCTTGAACCAGGAAACCAACGAGCTGAAATATAACTTGCATATCGAACTGAAGGAGATTTAATGTGGGCATTATGCTAATGCGTCATCGTATTCGTTCGGTTAGAGTAGTTACTGATGGAAATATACGATTGGAACATAAACTCGATGACGATCTTCCTTCATGATTTTTATCAATCTCTCACTTAATACTCAACGATGATTATCTTTGTCAGCGTTGGGGGAGGTACAACAATGGCAGCATACCATTGAGATTGACCACTAGATGATATCGACTTCACGTCAAAACCCATAAACAAAAACTGAAATCTAGCGCTGACTGTTTGAGTTGGAGCTCCACAGAACGATGTGAAATTTTTGTATGAAGACGAACTTAAATTTTAGCCTCGCTACTTCGATAGCAATTAGGAGAGGACATTCAAGTATGTAGTTTACTAAGTCTGACAGCTGGCTGACTTGATGTGTCTCAGTTTTGATTGGCTCATGGTGTCCACCACTATTACAAAAGTGTTCCCACGAACTTCATTGAAAAGAGTAATTCTGAATTTCGGGGCAAGTCTCTGGGATCTTCAATGAAAAACGCCATTGGATCGACCACATGAACAGATGTTTTGGTCGACGATTATTGAGGGTAGCGGACGAATATAGTCAAGAAATTCGTGACCGAGAACTAATGTCGTTTTCCATTGGGACAAAAAATCAATCTTTTTTTTTGATCTAAATCACTTTTCATGTTCCGTTGGGCAAAAAAAACTATTTTTTTTACGATTCGGAGCACTTTTTGCAGATCTCGATATTTTCTCAGATCTACACATACTACTACAATAGCAATATGCTTTGCACAGCTGTCATTTTAAGAAGTTTGCTTTCAAGCCAAATGCGCAAAGTTACGTGAAAACCAAAATAACGAAATACATAAATAGCCAAGGATATAATAAATGCGATTTTTTGTGTAATTCACATGCACACTTATTCTGATTAAATTGTTTTTAAGGACGACAGTATTAAATTAAAAAAAAAAACAACAACACAAACTTATACATACCGCATACCTGCATACTTGGACAGTGTGTTTTCATATTCATGCATATCTTGTGAGATGATAGATAGAATTAGGATAATTCCCAAATGAAAAGTTCGAGTATCCAAATCGGAGATAAATTGCCTGTGCTGGTAACACTTCTTCTCGTGTAGCACCTGATAGAACTCTACACAAATTTGTTTTCGCTGGCTTTTCGCAGTCCATTTGGAGACCACCGGAAAATTTCGTTCCGAACTAGGCTTAACAGTTTGCACAATAATGTGGCTGACGTACGAAAATTGACGTTACCAATCCAGTTTTTGCTTTCAGGGATGATCTAGCCCAAACCAATCTAGATAATCAGATTTTTGAATATACCCAGTCTGACATTAAATTTCCGTTTGCTACTTCACTAGCCAACTAGCGGTTAATGGAATGCGACCAATGACAAATGGTTGATAGTAGAGTATTGTGACTCGACCGACTGACAGAACTGTCACATTCTCTTGCTTTACTGACCGCTAGACGACTTTCACCATTTATGATAGCTGAAATTTTTTTAATACGAATTTGACGTTAGTATTGTCTATTGCTAGTCATCCAGAGGTCAAACAAACACCAAACTTTTGTTACTATAGGGAACAACTGGATAGGGCGTTCGTAGCCCATAATCTTCTGTATGTCTTCCATTCATTCAAAACTCCGCACTTAGCCAAACTTATCTCTTCACTACTACGTATCTAAAAACAATTTGCCAAACGTTGTGTGCGGTCTATTTGAAGATTGCAACAGCAATTTGTTACTTGGCTCTTCGCTGTGCAAAAACACTATCTAATGCATTTGTCTAAAAGCTACGGTATATACGCGATGATGTCTAACAGATCTGTGCAATATGGCCATCACCTAATGGACGATCGTGGTCATGCAAGTTGTAAATGCTCCCTCTCCCTCTTTACCATTTCACCTCCACGACGACAACGAAATCATAACAAACGATCGGGAATTATAAGTTTTATGCTCGCATTGTTCTTAGGTTTTATCGTGCAAATGTATCGCGCTTCCATCTCATGGGTAAGAGCGAGGCATGTCTGCTTGATGGTAGGTTCCCTTTGTGCAGCCATTTAAGGAGTGGTGACAAATCTTGATTGGATTCTGATGTTTCGCATGGAGTGCTCGTTTTTTGGTCGAACTACACCTGGTTTGGGGCTGAAACGAGGGTTGTTCGTACATATTTAGGTACACAATTGGAAAGTATTTAACAGAAAAAGGTTGGTAGCGATAATGTTTTGACATTGTTAATAGGTTTGCGAAAACACAATTTTGTTTTGGGATTAAACTACAAGACAGGTGATCAAATAGTGGACATTTTTAACAGATCCCGCTGTATGGAAATTGGGTCCAACAAGAAAAGCTATCGCTTATTAGCTGAGGAGAAGTTTAAAATAAAGAAAAATTTAAGACGTTGTAAAATATGCTCATAATGCCTTGAAAATATAACATTTTTAGAGCGCCAGCACCTAATTACCATGCAACTTAAGGTACATGTCAAAATCATTGTGCGAAACTTTAAAATGATGATAATAAGGAGCAAATGTTGTTCACTGACCAGACCTCAAAAGCGCCGAAACTTGTTAATAAGCTCGCATACCAAGTGTCTCTGTTCTGCTTAGGCTGCCTGTATCGACTAGCTAAGCTGGAATGTGTAGTCAAGTGTCGGTTACGTCTACTCAATATTTCAGTCTTAATAGCCATCTCTGATGTTTTATTTATTATTGTGGAACGATAAACTACGCTGACCAATTCATAGCATACCCCCTCCTCTGATTTGTAAATTTTTACTAATAATCGGTTTCAGTTTAGACTCGGTAAGAAACCCCCTAAGCGGACATTTGTGAGCCCACATGTTAATACGATTTATATCTAATTTAGAGATCAGGAAGTGAATGGAGCTGAAAGCAGTTTTCCGGATCTTAATAGATGTTACAAACTAATCATGGAGAAAGAAATGCAAACTTCATCTATATTTAAATTTGAATATTTTAATCTATTACATTTTGCATGCACTTTGAAAAGAACGGAACAGAAATTCTCCCATGCAACGTAAATCTCTCACAAACCAAAACCACCCTCACTTCACTACAATCAAGCTACAACATCATCCAACTGCATCTGCATACTTCGACACCTAACCCTGCTCATACACGTTGTGTTGTGTTCGATAGAATCCCAAAACAGTCCCACACCAACCGCATCCACTGTCTCTAGATATAAACCGCCAAACTAAAACTAGCCTTCCCATCCCTCGCCAACAGCACTTCTCTACTCGATACACCATCGAGGCAATAGTGTGCTGTTGCTGTGTGGTGTGCTTGTGCCTTTTGCCTTTGCTACCATTCGCATTCGAATCGTCGTTGTTGGCGCACCACGAAACCGAAGTCGCGATCCGATTCATATTTATTCATCGATGTAAATTAAACCGCGTATCTCGGTAATAATCTCAAAGTAGATCGAGTATTTCCTTAGATCGACGACCTTCAAGATTTGAATTTCCCGCCTTCTCATACTAAGAACCCAAATAAACTGCTAGCTCTCCGTTCACCGATCTACGAAACTAAAACAGAACAAGCAGTCTTTCGTCTCAAGACATCCCATATGGCACTCGGTGGTGTTGTCGTCATCGCGCAATCTGCGCACTCTCGCTCACTCTGAAGACTAGAGCTATTTTTCTTAATTTTTAACCGACGTCTTTAGTTAGTGCTGAGATCTCGCCGCGAATAGATGTTGCTTTTATCCTTCCTTCGTATTGTATCTAGCGGGCTAGTGCTGGTGTTCTAGATACATATAGCCTGCACCATCGCAAAGTGCTACAGTGCAGCTTATTCTAAGTGCGGTTTTATTGTGGTGGGTCCGAATTAAATCAAGTGCAGCGCAACTCAGCTAAATTATACAAAAGATTCAATTTGATGACAAAAGTGACGAAAAATATCTTCTGAGATATTTTTAGAAATTACCTACCTCCATCTTTTCGCTTTCGTTGTGTCGATTATGTAATTTTTGTTATTTTGTTTAATTCAAAATTCACTCGACAGAAAGTAGCTGGAGCTGAAAAAAGGGGCGACTTGAGCGTTCTACCATTTTGGGTCAAAGTGCTACTACCACCACATGAATGCATTCTTCTGTTTGCCGTTCGTTTGATAGGCGAAAACAAAAAGCAACCAACTGCCGGGCGCGACTTAATTTTATGCTTACACGATCACTTAGCACTCAACTGGTGAATTAATGTGTTAAATTGAATTTTTTAAATTGCTTTTGTGTGCATTTTTCGAATTTTCCTAAACAGCTGTCCGTCCGTAGTAGTGACTACAGTTTTCTTATATTCTCGTTCTGAAAGACTCTGGCAATCGTTCCTTTGTTACTCATACCTTAGTTTAGTTTTGTGAATAATTGTCAAGAGCTAACCTATAACAGTGACCATCTGTTAACGGGAACAACATTTGCATTGAAAAAAAGAAAATTAGCTCTTTTGAGATTTTGCGCGATCGAACAGCAAACTGATCGTCGATGTGATGTAGCTCAAAGTATGAGATCACACTCCCCCACGCACCTACTACAACCTTTTAATATCTAATCTTTTAGCTATAGACTGTCATCGTGTAGCAATTACATCATTTATCTCAGAAACCACAGATATGAGAGCATTCGATCAGTGAGAGTGTATTTTTTTCGTATCTTTTGCGGAATATATCTCTCGAGACACATGTGTATTTTGAACTGAATTTTTTAACTTTATGGTAACCTAATTAGCAAAGACACCTACGTTGTATATAAACGTGCGTATACTCGTATCTTTAAGACGGAATGGCTATCTCTGACAGGCCATCTGACAGAATCATCTGATTAGGTTTACCCTTACCGTAACCGTCCGTCTAATGAGTTTCGTTTTGTTTTTTTTTATGTAATTGTTGTGCTGGCTAATGTTTAAAACAAATCAATTGACTAAGTTTCTATTGCCTTTTTCACTGATTAAGTCAGAGATATATGTGTAGACATTTGTACGTGCAATGCAAGACAGCGAGAATGAGAGATGTCAGAAGTATCTTATATTTTTCGCTCAATTGGTTGTATCTGTTGAGAAAACTGGAATTTGTTTTCAATTTTTATTTTATTTTTTGTCTCGTTAAATGTGCCTTGTCTGGGGGCTTAGAATTGATGTTATTAATGTTTTTGAAGGTTAAATTGGTAATACCGCGTATGCTGGCATTGAGAGGAGGTTGTACGAAACATATGGTTGTATTTTAGCAAAGAGGGAAGTATTTGAGTGAGACGTATGGTTGTGTTTTCGTTCGCAGCGGCTAAGTTTCGTAGAACAATTAAGGTGTCAGAAACGATGGTCTATCGAAAAATGTGATAGACTGATTGTACTGCTCAGTTAAGTGGTAGAACGATGGAAATGTAGAAAAATCCTTCACAATTAAAAATTTGTCAGATTTTGTAAAATTTTCGCCTTCGATTTCAAGAGCCATAAGCCGGTCAACGAGTTCAAGGTCTTGGCAATTCAGTGCGTTGTGGGTTACAAGGCCGTCAATACCCTGCCGCCGGGCATATCATTTTCGTTTCCTGCTGAACTTTTGGATCCATTATGGATCGTAGTTTAAAAAAAAAACAAATGAAGACATTATTTCGAGAGTAGGAACAAATAGTAATTTAACCATAGAGTCGATAGCACAGGTTGCATTAACGGTTTTCGGTGAGTTCATGAAAGAGCAACATGTTTGTACATTCAAAACTGTCTTTTTCCAACCAATTTGTTAAGGTTAATAAATTCCTTCTGTCCACAAATTCAAAATACTGAGTCTAGGTTATTGCTCACCAAATACCATTGATTTAAAAAATTCCACAAAATTCGCATTTTTTACCATACTCATTCTCCTTACAGAATCTCTTTTAAAAAATGTGCCTAAACTAGATTTAATTACAATAATTTATAACAAATTCAAAGTGCTAGTGCTTATTAGTTTTAATTTGTAAATCGACGACGAAAAAGGAATATACCTAAATTAATAAGGATATACGAAACATATTTTTAATCTCAATCAGTGTATGCAATTGTATAACGTCAAAAATGACATCAATAAGTGAAATAAAACTGGCACTATGCCTTTTACAATTCTGCCTAACGTTCACCTTACTACCGCTGAGCATGGGATTCAATTTGGATTTACCATCCTATGTCAAACACAAAGGCAATCCCGGATCAATGTTTGGATTTAGCGTTGCATTGCATAAAAGTGTAGCAAATGGACCGTATACCTCGAGGTGGTGAGTAGCATTTTGAATTATTTTGTACTACATACTTTTGACGTTTAGTTGGGCTATAAGACTCATAATAGGTTCGCGTACGTGGTTTAAATCGAACGCAATCGATATAAATCGTTCTCATCAAAAATGACAGAAAAAGAGAAAATTTGCAAAATAACGAGTAACGAGCAGTTTCTCTCTTGGCTCGAAACGGCTCAGAGAATTTCAACCGGCAAGTACTGATACGGTAAATGCCCGAAGTTGACAAGAAACAAATTCAGAACCGTCTAAAAAAATCAATTGCAAGCAAAAATAAAATCTGTGAAAATAAAGAAAACTCGGCAGTGGTCGTTCTTCCAGAATGTTTCATATGTTGCAAAGAGGGAAGTTATATATTTTCTTGTGATCTGGATTAGGTGTCACAGATGTTAGTGGCTTAAGGTAGCTCGAAGTCTGTTTGACAGGTTTTTAGTGCTTGGCTCGGGAAAGTACGCGAATAGACCTAATGAATAAAGTCTATATAGATGTGGTGCTTTTTGGAATGAAATGTATAAGAGTTTGTTTGGAAAGTTAGCCGTAAGTGGTATTTATTTCGAGAGAAATACAAAGAAATGTCGAAATTTTTGGGCATCTTTAATTAAAATCCAACCCAAAGGAGTTTTTTTCTACACTAATGATAAAATGGCAGACTCAAAATAAGCACAAAATGTTTCTCAGCTCAGCTGTCAAATGGAACAAAGCTGAAAAAGATAGGTGTAGGTACTGACAAATCGAAAAACAAACACCGAAGCAGAACATCATTTATACAGTGACCTGACACAAATTTCACTACCATTCACAATCACCTTTTTCTATATATATGCCTCATGAAAAAAAGGGTTACATCCTTAAACGCAAACCCATAAAAACACAGTCACTTCCGTCACCTCGTATAGTGCTCCATTTCGTTATAATTAACTCCTGGTACCATCTCTAACCACTCGTCATAGTGCATTTTTGTTTCGCCTCGCTAATCAAAAAGTCATACACGAATGTGCAGTAAATTAGTTCCTAATGATATGCAACCGTATATAGGGGACAAGACCGGGAATCGAATGCATAAAAGGGTTTTCCATATGAATTAAAAAAAAAAATTCCCCACCGAGAAGTGCATTCCCAGTGAATAGTTTCACGGGTCATTTAGTATACCGAAAAAGAATATAAATTTTTTTTTTTTACATCAAACAAATGATCCATGGCACAAGTTGATTTAAAGTTCTATTTCACTCTTGATTCAAGTGCAGTTCCGGTGATTTGTCTTACTGTTTCTTGATTCTTATAGTTATCCTCATACTTTACGGACTGGTGTGAGTAATAATTAAGCAGTTTCAGCTAAAGGTACACATTCTAAAGTGATAAGGAAAAATGTAAACATGATTTCTTTTTTGAACGCATGCTACACTACACTCGTACCGTACAGTTCTTTTGCACAAACAGAAAACCCGGCTGAGATGATAAGATTGTGAGGGTTTTTGTTCTATAAAATACAAGGCATTGTTTGTTAGCGTCTATAGAGGACGAAATTTTATTGCCAGCGACAACGGCACTGTGTTTGGTATTTAAAACTTCTATATAGACGTGGGGGTGCGAGATGTTATCAAAGCAAATACTGCCGCAGAAAAAGTAAGGCACATTATGATATTATGTGAATATTTGGGTAAATGTCAAATGCGACAAATCTTATCCGCTTTGTTGTTTGTTGTTTTTTTTGCTTCAGCTCGATATGAATGAATATGACTACTGCTTAAAGTACGCCAAAAGGAATTTACTGAGCTTATCAACAAATGAAATAATAAATCGTGCTTAGTATGTGTTCAATGGACGGGTGTAATTAAAATAGAATTAAATTCATTTCCACTTTTTGCAATGAAGGAAAGATTTTCATCGCGAGCCCGATGGCTTGAATTTAAACTAATGTATGTCTTATTTAACAGGCACCCTGGAACTGCTATATATATCCAGCGAATTCCTTTTTCAATCAAGAAGTACATAAAGGCTCTTTCATTAAGGACTTGACAACTTCCTTTTTCAATAAAATGCAAACTACTTGAGATATCTCAAAAAAAATTGTATTGGCTTGAATAAATATCAAAGCATTTATGAATGGAATTCGTTCATATGCCCACCACGGGAACGTAAGCAGCGGTCGATACGTTGAACCCCATTTTCGAGGACGCGGCAGCACATTTCGACCGATACGGCCGCTATTTCTCGTTCAATATTGGCTCTGACCTCCTCTATCGCCGCCGGCTTGTTGGCATAGAACAATGATTTAATGTAGCCCCAAACAAAAAAGTCTAGAGGCGGCCAATAGACGGGTCCGTTTCTCGAGATAGCACGTTCACCGAACCGAAACTTCAATAACTCGATTGTTGCACCCGCTGTGTGGCTTGTGGCACCGTCTTGTTGGAACTACATATCACTGATGTCTAATTCATACAATTTCTCAAAGAAATAACGCTCCAAAATGCCTCTGTAGCGAAGAACATTTACCGTAACGTGACGGTCATTTTCATGGAGGAAAAAAAACGGTCCAATGACGCCAACGGCAAGAAAATCGCACCAAACAGTGACTTTTTGCGGAAACTGCTGTTTAATGAAGCACATGAGGGTTCTCACCTGTCCAGTAACTAATATTTTACTTTCGTCAGTAACTTTAACCAAAAATGCTCTTCATCGCTGGAAATTGAAAATTGGCGTTAACGCTCTTAAAGTTGCGACCACTCGGAATTTCGGTAGTAAATTTAAATTATTTGTATATTCACCATGATGCAAATGTTGATTTTACTGAATATTTTGACATTGACAGTTCGGTAATCGGTTGAAGAGTGCTTTCACACTTAAAGTTTGAAGTTGTCAATTCGCTTATGAAAGACCCTTTATAACACATATACGAGTATGGTTAATATCTGACACTCCGCGGTAGACAAACACAAACTACCTATACTCACCGTACAGGTTTTAGCGATAGGAAAACAGATAAATCAGATTTTTCCGGAAATGATTTCTTCTGAAAGATCACAAAATATCGCGTAGTGAAGCCAAGTGTGAAAAGAGATAAGCAAACTCCAAGCTAAAAACGAAAATTACTTCCAGAAAAAAAAAACCTGCCAATCCAAGTTACAAACACAATTCAAATTATCTTTCCCGTTGATTGCAATTAGCCGCAAATAGCATTTGAAAAAAAAAATGCAAAAGTAAACATCCGAATGGATTTTTCTCATCAGAGATACTTCGTGTAGATACATTTTTTTTGTAAATATTTTTTGTGTCTGATTTTCCCAGCGAACCCATTATGTTGCATTTAATCTTCATCACTTTTTCTTTTATTCGAAATACGGACTTTATCTCGACACTGGCATGATGATGGTGAATTGGTCAGTTGATAGTGGATCCACGATCTCTCCAACTAACCAGAACCACCCCCTCGAAGCACCGAACAGCTTACAGATATCAGTTCCAGTTGCACGACGACGACCACGCCGACGACAGCCTGTCCGCAGTATACATATATGTAAATATCTGTGGCTGTGGTTGAAAAAGTGAAGCTGGAAAAATATTGGTTAAATGTTAAAGGCTATCATCACCCGGGATGATATATTGCTGTGGCTGATGCTATTCCTGTTCAATGTTGAGTCGATATTTTTATTCCTATTTTTCTTTTTTTTTTTGTACGAAAAGTGTTATTTATTGAATTGAAATGCAGATTATCGGTTGGTGGAGGTTTATATGGTCTAAAGATAAGAGGCCAGGAGAGATTTATTTACGTACTGTGAGAGAATTCGTTCTGCAAATGGAGGTCCTGTATAATGTCACCTACTGTCGCAGCTGTTTCGATGATAATTTAATTATTTAATCCATTGCGTGTACTTTAATTTTATGGCAGTGTAAGTTGGTCCTAGTGAAACTTCAATAACGATTTGATTCATTTGCTCTTCATGCGCATTATGATCACAAGTCCAATATTTTGAAGTGCCAATTGCAAATTCATTCAACACAGTTAAATATTTGATGCCAACTTATGGAACTCCAGACTCCACATGCAACTACATATAGTTCAGCAAGAACTGGAAAGATGTTTTAGTGGTCCGTTGCATGGCCAAGTCATTCTTGTATTCTTTAAATAAGTCACTAGTATAAAATGGGTTTAGTTAAAAAAACAGTATTCCAAAATCAATAACTTGTTGAAGTTCAAGACAGTTCAACTATATTTGAACAAACTTCTGCTCAGTACTTTTGGTGGAAAAGCAATGGACCTTTATGGCCACCTTGCGGTAGTTCATAATGCACTCCGTAGTTCATTCGTTGAGTATATTAATTAAGTGAAAAAGAACTGGTCCTAGGTTTGATGTTTAATTTCCGGAGCTTCGAAATTGAACTACAGAGTTGTTCGTTCATGTTCATATGTATCAATGTAACAAAACTTTGTAACCAGTTAAAATGCGTGAATCACATGCAAAATTTGTAGAATTTTGAGTGAAAAAAAAGTACAGGAAGTCCAAAAGTCAACAGACTTGTATAAAATATATTCACTTTAGTTGCATCTGCACCTTTATAACAACCGAGAACAAGTTGTGACTACCTAGCTCTATAGGGTCATATTCCCTTTCCACTATGTCATATCGAATGACATCGCATGCAGTTTACAATCTGTGTAGCCCATAGGTCTCCATTAATCTACCACAGGGTGAAGAACTCCGCCTACATGCTCCTTTTCCACTATACCTAATTCTGTCAGACAATCCTTTCCCTTTTATTAAAGTCACAAAACCATGACACTTCGTTTAGAACAAAAGCCTGACAAAAAATGAAAATATCATCTTTCACAACTGAGCTGCAGTCTTCCCTCAAGTGATCTCATATTCGATTCTACACAGGGCCACCGCCCTAGCCCTTGGAAAGAAAAAACAACAACCCAAAGCAATCTCTCGCCACTCATTTCACTCAATAAAGCAATGAAGCACCAAATTAAGATAATACCAAAGTGCATCTGCTTTTTGTCTATTAACGGAGATTTTAAGAAGTTATTAATGAACTTCAATTGTCAATTGATGCGCACAACGGCCTACAAAGACATCCACGCATCAATCTGGCAGATGATCCGTGTGGATCGTATATAATGTTCACCGATTTATGTGCAGTCGATAAAAAAAACAATTTTCGGACTCAAATTTGAATTTATTTATAAATTCATTACGTCAATACACTCATTTGCACACATACACTCAGGTAAGGTTGAGAGGCGGAGAATTTGTTTATTTTTTCATAGTTCCACACAAAAATATGGGGGAGAGGCGTTTGTGGAACGCATTAGATTATGATCGTGCTCGCTTCTCAATTCTGTACACGTAGTATTCCTAAAAATAGAAAATTTTGTGCGTTCCCTTTATAATCAAAGGAAACAGAGGAAAAGAGGCCCACAAGACATAAAAACAAATACCGAATGAACACAAATGCCTCACCAAAATGGATGGTTCATGGATATAGAGACGTCGGCTTTTTGTTTTGTTCCGAAACAGTGTATCCTATATTTAGAAGGTGCATTAATATTATTCCGAGGAGAGGTATACGTTTAAGCAGCAACTATAGTAGCATTTGCCTTCTTTTTTTAGTTAGATTCCTTTCGATGATGCAGACGATGTGCGAGTATGTTCCTTGGGATTATTGATGATCCACTTCGGCTTGGCAACGTTTTGTTTTGTCCATTTTGGCAGTGGGGCCATTTGTGTGCCAAAGTGGATGGATTTTATTCGTTGGTTAGGTTAGAATCTTTCAAATCCATTCTTCATGTCGCTGTTAAGTAAGAACTCTTTGGGTGAACCATGTAAGGTGCCGCGATCTTTCCGACCTAATCTTTTGAAGCGTTGCAATGGTTTTCTCGATACAAAATTGACTAAGGAATCTGTCAGTTTCTGGGCACATACATTTTTGTCAACATTTTCAATGTACCAGCCATAACAAATGTAATCTGTTTCTCATTCCTATCTCCTACCACTGACTCTTAATCATCAGCGATAAATTAGAGATAGAGATTAGGGAGAGACATTGAACTTAAACGAAACATATCATTCAGGGCCAACCTAGAGAATGCCTGTCAATTAGTACAGATTGATAGCACGCCTTGAAGTCCGAGTTGAGGACATATGTGTATCAGATTTTTACAGATGAAAAACAGGATTTGTCCATTCTTTTCTTCTTCCCGCTTTTACCGACCCATCACTTAAGGTCGATTATTTCTTGAGTCAAAAAATATGAGGAAGAACTGTGCAAATTATTCCCCTTGATATTTTTAAGTCTTTTCACAGAATTTTCGATCAGGCTCTTTAAAATACTTTCTTTTTGGATCGATGCGTTTTTTATTCACTGGCTTATAAACTACCTTTCCTGTCGTCCAATTGAATAGTTGTTTGAGATGACATCAAGTCTTAAACTCCACGATATACATCCATATGGTATTCCCTAAGGTTGAGCATTGTCTTGGAATCTTTTTCTCATTTTTATAAATGATTTTAAGTCTCTAACTTCTATTTGACGACTCTATCGAACGACCTTTCCTTTTTAGGTACCGGTGATGGTGTCAATCTTCGTTAAAATGATTGCACAACAAGCCGCCAAGAACGCTGCGAAATGTCCCTTAAAGATCCAGAAAGAAATTTTTTTTGTGTGATTCTTTGAAATGATGAATCAAGCGCAAAATACTGCACAACATCCAACTTCTTAGCAAAAGTGCATTTGCTCATACATTTTTAACGGTCCCCACTGTGCGTGTTTCCTCACAGTCAGTCTTCTCTGTTGCCACCTTTTGCGGCTGGCGTAACAATTTCAAAACGAATCATTTCTCTGTTGCTAACGGAATTCCTCGGACTTGGCTTCTCCCATAATGATTGCTAATTTTAAATCAACTTCCAAATACCATGTAGAGACATACCACTGCTGATCCCTATTTATCTTCTTCTTCTTCCATCCCTCCAGTGGATCTCCTTAAATTCCAAATCCATCCATCTGAACTGAATAGCTTCGCTTATGGAAACTTGTACCACATAATGCACGATCACACCTTTTATCCAGAAGTGGGATAAGGAAAATATAAAAAAAGACGAAAATAGAAGCACAAACAGACAGAGTCAGCAAAAGAAAACAATAAACAACATAATGAAGCCTCTGTAGGAGAGCAATAGCCACCAGACAGAGATGACGCAAATCGTAGCGCTGCATCTATATATGGACTCCTGTGGTAGTTAGTGGTAGTAACACAGTTTTCTCTCCCTACAGCCAGGTGATCTATTAAACGTGTGCTACCCAAATTAAGAAACCAAACTCATTAGAAGAGGACGCTACAAATGAATTGTGTCACTTAACCAATTGCGTAAGAGTTTCCTCATTCATAAATGACCGTTCCACGTATCCGTTTACTGCACGGGATCGGTTGCATGATCATCAAGATGATACCGAGTCATCATCGTAATCATAATGACCGTTGTAGTGTACCATACTTGACTGGAGGAGTTTTTTTTTTTTTTTTTGTTTTTCTGTTGCGGACATCGTATCTCTCACAGAACCGAGCCAGACTTTGAGGCTTCAAACATAAAATAAATGTCATGTAATTACTTGTAAATCTGAGTGTTTATTTGTCCATGCTGCACTTATGCACTCGGCAGTAGGTAAAGATTACAATTTTATGACTTTTTCATTTGAAATTTACATACATAGGCTTTGCTAGAGTTGCAGAGTATCTCCAGATAGTGTATCTGTGATTTTTCACCGCGGCTAAACTGCGCATTGTCTTGTGTGTGGGTGATGAAGTGTTTTAGAACGTTTTTCGTTCTTTTTGATTTCTCAATTTCTTCTGGTGGGCCCCATAAATGGAAATTGACTGGAAAACACCAGAAGAATGCATTGGGCGTCGTTCTGTGTTTCGAGGTTTTATGGGTTCGATTTGAATTGGTGTTTACACATAATATATGGAGTTTTTAAGATGCATGTTTGTTTGATGGAAGATTGAGGTCGGTGCGTCAGTGGATAGTGTTCAATTTAACGAAGGCGAATGGGGTTTGTGTTTTGGGTGGATACTATGGATAGGTACCTGACGGTTTGTGGTGAGGTACGCTGTGTAATTATCGGCTGCATTGACAATTATGACCCCCAAAAGTGAGGAGGTGTTAAGTGTTGCTTTTCGGGTGTTTTTTACCCACAGTTTTATTTCTTTGAGCGTTAATTGGTCTAACTGTGTTTTGAATTGGGATTAAGACGCTCACAGCTACAAAGTCGTTTAGTTTATTGTTGTACGATGAGAATGGTCGCCCGATTGGAAGGTTCCTCGGCAATTGAAATAAAAAAGTTTATTAGAATGCAACTTGGGAAACAAGTGAAGATGTGATTTTGAAAAGCAACTTTTTGTAATGCAGTCATTTAATTAGACGTCCGGGGTCCACGGCTTCAACCAGAGTGGCCCTGTTAGAGTAAAAACGCAAGCTTTGACTGTACAATTCAGAGTGATTATATAGGTATACATGGATTAGTAGATATAGGTAAACAATGCAAAAAGTAATAGATTAATAACTTCATGTGTAACTATATTAAGTATGCATTCAATTTATATCAATAGTACTAACGTTATAAGATAATAATGCTAGTACAATTATATAAATCCATATTATTTTTTAACATGTATAGAGTTGTAAGAAATATTCAACAGGCTGGCTGAAGGAGCTCCGTCTCTAGCGCCATTCGTCATTCTTATGTAATAGAGTCGGGTCTTCGTCTCAGGGATTGAATCGTAAATCGAAAAACTTTTCCTGCTTTTCAAATGACAAGTGTTCAGGTGACAGAGTAGATTCTTCACCGTTCACCGCTCGTATGTATCTTTATTGCTGGATGAAATCCGTCAAAAAGAAAGCAACCACTTTACTTAACTGTGTTGATTTTTTGAAACTCCCACCGTGTTGGTAACGAAATCAGGGCAAAATTGATTTTCAATTAAGATAAACGCATTCATTTCATATTTCAATTTGACGTTTCCACATTAGTTGAAAAGCATTGACTCATTGTCGGTGGCAAACTCTCCCTTTTTGAAAATATTCAAACAGACTTTGTATTGCTGCACTATTACTAAGCCCATTGTCATTTAAACACTTAAAATTCAACATAAATCAACAGCACCCTTCGTTCACAACCTCACTTCATTATAATCTACCTCATCCGGAAGTGAGCAAACATTTGCTCACGAAAAATGCATTCACCCACATAATACCTCATCTTGATTTCAGGTACCTTTACCCTAACGTGGGTATAGTTTAAAGTTACTCATGTCAATTACTCAATATTTACAAAGAGGAGAAAAAAAAAAACACACCTAGCCTCACTTTTGACCTCATCCGTCTATGACTTCAGACTTCGGAGTTAAACAGTCATTACTCTCCCTCGCTCGTTCAAGATATTCTACGAATAGCGTGGGCTGAGCTCACAGCTCACAAATCACAAACAAAAAAGCAGGAGACTCCATTGACAAACAACTTCCACTTGGTGAAAAGTCATTATTAATGCAAATTTTTTGACCATATGTTCAATTTCTGCCATATTTGTTAACGAAAATCGTAATTTGTTTTTACGCTGAAATTAAAGTGACACAGCGCCGGCCGTCATTTATTGTGACTGTGAGTAATCTCCCATAAAAAAAAGTTTCGTCAAACGAACAGAATTCTGACATTGAACTGCACGATCAAAAGGGATTAGAAAAGTGTGTAAGATCAGAGCTGTACCTGATGGCTGTCCATTGACAGCTGACTCATCAGCGAAAGAGGTAATTTTCGAAAATCAAAAGACACAATTGTTGGCTCATTGCCACAATTCGAAAATAATTTATTGCGTGTGTAAAATGTGTTTTTGTGCGCTGACGCCTCCCGATGTCGATCCTCTCTGGTTAACTAGTTCGACCTAAAGTCAAATAAACAACGAAACGATGCCAATTTCCGATGAGTCAACACGGGGCCCGGTGTATTTTGTGAATTTTAAGAGAGAACACAAATTTATTAAATTTAAATTTATTTACACTTCTTCGGCGGTGAAGGCGAAACGCATAGAAAAAAAAATTGCAATTATCTGCGTATTAATGAAGACAGTTTCGTTTCGTTGACACTGCTGCCAAACAAAACAAGTCGACTATCTCATATCGATTACCTCATCATTGTCAGCACACTGTTAACTTGAAGGCCCATTTGTGACGCTTTACGGCGCTTCCCAATCACTTGTTATGAATAAAGATGACTTTCAGAAAGACGACAAAGAAGGGGAATATGAAGTTTTTTTTGTATATTTTATTTGGTGTTCGCTTTTTGTTGACAGTTGTTTTTTGAGGGTGCTGTCATTGCCAAATTTGCAATGAGAGTGATTTTAAATAGACTGCGCTAATTGGCTAATATTTGCTCTGTAGAGGCTGTTTGACATTGAGAGATGGGTTATGGGATTGGGACTTGGGACTTGGGACTTAGGAGTTTCAAGTGTGAGTATGCATTGTTTGCGGAGAAATTGGTACTTTTAATTTAGGCCCCTGTTGGTTGAAAATGCTTACCAAGTGACGTTTTATGACATCTCTGTTATTTTAAGCGAGGCTCGTTGAAAGTGGTGGACTTGCTCTGGAGTTTTCTTATTTCTAGGAATGGCATTGCCAGTTGCCTTTAGTGGCATAATTGCAAGCTGGAAAGTTTTCCATAATCCTTCTGTATGCATTCGAATAACCTTCCTGTAGGTGTTTGCGGTTTGTACTTCGGCGTCGTTTTCGCTGAATCACCTTCAATTCTTCAGTCAGATTTAGCCCCGACTGGCATCTATTTCAAACAGAATGTGCATCGCCTGGGAGTCGCCGATGAACTCGCCTATGAACGAAATCTTCTTAATGGAAGCTTGTAGAGTTTTTTGAGCTATTCATACGTCGGATTTTCATGTGGGAAAGTATTGAATTATGTTTAGCGCCCCATCTACCGTCACACTTTGTTGCAATTCGTTTGTAAATTATTGCCAATATGTTTCTGGTGTCATCCCCTTAAGATTGTTATGCTTCTGAATGAGTTATTCTAATGCCCACCAGTAATCGGTGTTTTCTTTTATTCAAACTTATACAAAAAAGTCATCTAACAGTTAATGGTTTTATCGAATTCAAGCTGTGATCGATCGCAAAACGGTGCAAGCAAAGTCGAGTAATAAATTCAGTCCCGCTGAGGAGTCTTTTCAAAACGAAGACCTTACATTTGAAAACATCCAAAATATTTACCCTATTTGTTTAGTTTACAAACTACATATATATGACAAACTTGAATTATCTGTCAAACACCCACGCAGATGCTGTTTACGCTACCTTAACACAATATTAACTGCCTCCATGGTACACCACGAAAGTGTTACCTTCGCAATGAATTATTGCCCAGCAATGCAAGAGTTATTTACAGTTACTATACCAATTTATTGGTTAAATTTAAAAATAATACAAAAACCTATTGTTGCACGCCCCTTCCATTCGACTCAAAGGAGATCACAAACAAAGTCTTAGCTCAGCACACCTATGCAAACACAAAACACCCATAAACATGACCTAGGGAGTGATATTGAAATTGATATTCACCGGAATACCCACACGTGGGGAGTGAGTGTGAGCGCTGTCCTTTAGGTGTGCAGTTAATTTCCGAAAAATGCATAATACTCGAATGTGTCAAAAGGGCGCGGGTAAGCCCAAGTTACGAACCTCTCATGGCCTTAGCATCCGCATGTGTTATGCGCCGTGTATAGCGCCCCTTATGTAAAACACTTTAATGACTCTCCTCGCGCAATTGTTTAGAAATTCTATATGTACAGATATATTTATTACCGTGTGGAACTCATACAATTGCATTGTTGGGATTCACTTGAATTGAATTGGAAATTCATACGAGGACGCGCCGTGAGTGCGCCGCTGTCCCTGGATGTAGATTCTCGGGATAGCCAAAACGGATGTCGCGCACATGTAAGGGATCAACAACGACGAGAATATGCCAGCCGATTGAAATTGTCGCCTCCATTCCGATGTGAATGAATCCCTTTGGATGTTATCTCTTCAAGGATAAAGATTTTTCATCAATAACCGATCTACCTAAGAACAAGCAGCACACTCTGTGCCATATCTAATTCTAATTGATTTTAGGATTTCTTTTCAGTTGTTCAATTGTTGTACCCTTCAGATGCGTTTTTTTTTCAATTGAATTGTCTCACATGTGGTCTGTGGAAGCCAAAAGAGGGAGACGTTTGTTTGACGTTTCCTCAACATATGCGCGTGAGTAAGGTCTGGAATTGGAGTTTTTACAGAGCGCTGCTGCTGCCCTTATTCTAGGGATTTATTTAGTAGTGTGGAACAAATGTGCATGATGCCAGTGCTCGTATATCTTCATGGAATTACTCGACATGCATGGTTTAGATCATATATACGATATGAGAAGGGAAACAAATTTCGAAATTTTCCAGGGGTCATCTGTGGAATAACTAATGAAGAACAGAAAAGAAGGCGTGCAACTCAATCATGGGATATTAATAATTTTTTTATCGCCGCGGTTTCAGTTCTATTCTCGGGTTCCATATCCTCGGCACGGTGATTAGGTTGAGTTTATTTGATACTATTTATAATGCGGCTGAAATTAATGGTCAATTGTGCGGTAATGGCTCTATCAAGGATGGGTGGTTGCTGATGTAGATATGTTGGTTCCTAATAGGTTAGCAAAAGGGTTTACGAATTCGTTCATTTTGTGCGTCGCATAAAAAGGATGGCTTCAAATACTTTTCTGGGGGAATGAGTTGTCAAATCAACCGATCGTGTCCACAAACTCACCGAGTCATGGCCAAGCCTCGTCACGAAACACGATTTCTCGATTTCTCGATGATATTGAAGCATTCGTCCGTGTTTGTTCACAGTAATTTGTCAAATAAAAAAGAACATAAATGTCAAAGAACTGTCAGAAATTAAGGTGAGATTTGGAAATTATTCTCATTGGAAAATCAATACAGAAAAAAATGTAGTCAAAGAATAGATAAAAACCTGAAAGTTATAGATTTTGTCTTGGTCGGGTTCGTTCTGACAAAATGACTTCTCATCAGAAATCTAACGAAAACCAACTCTTGCCAAAAGCTACTTTATTGCGCCGGGAATGGAATTGTTAAGTTAGGCATTCTATCTATAACTACCTGTCAATATGAATGCAAGTAAAGAGTAAAGAGGTTCTTTCAGATCTATAGAGCCAAATATAGACCTACTCGTTACTCGTTGTTTTCCCAATTCTTCCGTCAACGTCATCAATGCTCTCTAAGCTTGTTCTAGACAGGAATTACTCGTAAATGTGGGGTTTTTTTCGTCAATACGTTCTTAGATATTTTAAGACAAGAATTACTCGTTACTCGTTATTTTCCTAATTTGACCTTTTCTCCCCTCGATGGTTTCTGATCTCCTTAGAGCGCAATATAGAATCACTCGTTACACGTTCTTTTCCCGATTCCTTCTTTTCTGCCCTTATTGTCTCTTGTTACAAGAATTACTCGTTACTCGTTAGTTTCATATCCTTTTAAATGTGTCATTTACCTTGCTGGTAAACTTTTGCATTAGTTAACAATCAAAAAAATCTACCAATTGGCGATATTCAACTCTAATTTGAAACTCTACACCGAGTTGATTTTTTTGACAGATGCACAAATCCCCTACCAATTAGTATCTGCCTTCAAATATGTGCATAAAAAAGGCAATAACCATTCATTCATGCAAAATATTTCGCACCCGCATTGTTTGCCAACAGATGAGCAATAATCCTGAGTTTGATACCCAACCCTCGGTCATATTTCTCCTTCCGTTCCTGTTTTTTTTTTTTACGATTCGAGTAGCTGCATCTGCAAAAGTGTAAATACAAATGTTACGTAACAAAACTGTGCAAAAAAAGTTATTCGAAACCAAAATCAAGCCACACCCCATTTAATTAACGAAACCCACATATTTATTCCTTTATTGTTCGAGTTTATTTTTTCGTTTTTGTTCTCCTTTTTCGCAAGGCCAATGCACTTGGGGTGAGAGCTAAATTCTTAAATACCGCTTCACTGATTTAACCACTCTTGTTAAAAGAATACCGCGCCAGCCAGTACTCCAGTCCCATGCGAGCCCCTTCCTTGTTCTGAAAAATTAACGATGATTGAGATTGACAAGTCTTTTTAGTAAGTCGGCTGTTTTCGCTTATCGAAATTGAAGTCACTTTCCGTTGCGTTTGACAGACGACTAAATGCGATTGACAGCATTGCGTGCTACTGATGAATGAACTCAATGACAGCGGGAATATTGGTCAATCTATCGATGCCGCTATAAATATATATATATATATATATGGGTGGTGGTTCTCTTTAAGCCTGTTGATGTCTTCAGCAAGTGTTTATGATTCATTGGACACGATTGCCCAATTCCCAAAACAATTAATGACTTCAGCAGTTCTATCAACATAATTCGAAGAAATGTCAAAGCTGAAAGGAAACGGCGACATGTTGTGGTGTTTCAATAGAATACTCAAAAAAATATGATGTTACTAATGGGCATTGTGCTTTTGTTCAAGCTTGCGTCACTTGTGTCTGATATCATCTTTAGTTAAACACATTTCATTTAGGTATTTGTCATTTTCAAAAAAAAAAAAAAAAATGGAATGAAAAAATGCATTCGTGATCATGTAGTTAAATATATAAATGAGCGCTGCAGATCACCATAACGAAATGACATACTGCTGACAATGACTGGTTATAATTAACTAAAATGACCTACGTCGAAGTACTTTGGGTATTCTACTATCTACTCAAATGTATTAAGCATCATGTTAGTCTTATGAAGCTGTCACGCGAATTGTCGAGTGCATTTAATGTCGTTTTCCATTGGGACCGAAAAAGAGTAAGAGCAATTTTGCGAATCTCGATTTCTGAGCGATATTCACACCTACCTACCTTACACAAACACCAAAACATTTGTCATTATTGAAACTTTGAATGGTGTTATTTTATGTTTTTAGAGACGACAAGACAAGTCTGTGAAAAATAGAAAAAATGGTTACTAACATAAATTTCATAGATTTTTATAATCAAAAATTGAAATTTAAGAACAGCTGACTGTTAAAACACGAATCACCATAAATGCAAAGAAATAAAAACGAAATCTGAGAGCAAAATCTGAAAATCCCAATGTAAAACGACACAAAATAAATGCAGACTACTGTCATTTATATTTTATTTTCCCTAGAGTAGGGATGACACCTATACTATGCCAATTCTGTTGCTCGGTAATTATGGTTAGCTAATTTTCTGACACTATCATGGCGACCTGTCAAATAAACATCCCGTTCGTGCAGCAAGAAAATACATTATTTAGTTGGCTATTTGAAGTTTTGACTTTGCTTGGGATTTGCTACAGAGTAAACTATATGGGACGCAAATCAGTCCGAAATTCAAATGTGATACATTTTTTCAGCACGTCATTAACTGTAAAAAAAAATATTTAAGATAATCAATTGTTAGATTTGCCCTACGTCCTTAAGTATATCAGCCGGAATGGCATATGCTTACTACGTCAAAGGCAAAGAGAAACCTGAAATAGAGGCGCCATGATCAGCTGTCATTTCAAGATTATTTTAAGAAAGGTGTTCGAATTGTGACATTAATTTTTTAGCTATAAATATATTTCCTTCAACTGGCTTGTATTTAACACTTCGATACGTAGTTCAGTTTGAACAACTAACTGACGATATACTGCATTCATCGAAGAATTGTGCTAAATAGACCTCCAATGTGACAGTTCTTAGAAAAGTGTATTTTTATTCTGTTCCCGAACTTTTCTCTGAAAAAAATGGAAGTCTGGCAAAATGTTAACTGCAAATAATGATATATATAACGTGAAACGTGAACTGACATCTATATTAATGTCAAAGTAAAGTGTGACAGGTTCAGTGAACCGTCATGGTCACCTCTGAGAATGATGTAATTTCAAGTAAGTTCACCTTATTTCCTCATTTTACTTCCGAAAGACACTTCTACACTGTAACTTTGACTATACAAAATAATTGTTACAAAAATGTTACAAAATCCGACCGCAAAAACTGTCGACAGAGATGTCAGTTAGATTTCAATCATTTCGGTCCAATTCCGAACCCCACAATGTCTGCCCTGTTGCGGTGGTCGTCGAATTCGCTGCACTATAAAAATGCTGCGTAAATATTCTCAATTCAAATCTATTTACGTCAATTGAATGCAATCGTTGTGATTTCTTCTTTTCAATTTAAAAATGGGGGAGCACAGCAAAAGCAAAAAAAAACTCCACTGAAATACGATATTTCGATGTTGCTAATGATGTTTGGTGGTATAGTGATCTGACTTGTGCGCCATTGAATTAAGGGCAAACCGACATTCAATTGATTTGTATGTAGAATGCCGCATAGATAAACATGAAATGCAGGAATATACTCGTATATTATTGGCCTCAGATGTGTAGATTGAGTAACAATGCTACAGAAGTGGCTATGAAGTAGCCCAAGGTCTCTTGAAGATTCTATGCAGTAATTGACGAGGGGAAGATATTTCGGCAATTTTCGATGGCTTTCCTGTCGAAATTTGAAGTGGTTCTTGGGCTTTTCAATTAGAGCTACATTGGGCCAATCATTCGGTTTCGTAAACGAGGCTATTCGCAACCACTTAGAGAAGAGTCGATTGTGGAGACTTTGAAGAGTGAATTTTATACTTTAGGCGGCGATATAACTTCAAAACTGCGAATTTAAAATAAACAATTTAGTTGGGCGGTTGTTCTGTATTCCACGCACGTGTTGAATATGATAAGAGACTGGATCCCTGCCAAAAAGTTGAGGCGTTTCCGCATCTCACCACGTCTTCGGTTGCATTTTGAAAAATCTGTATACATAATAAAATTTGCTGTCTCTATGTGGATTTGGATTTGTTACCGTGTCACGTTTAAATGGCTCACTGAATACTTATGGAGCAACATTTAATGTCTATTTCATCGCACTCGTCCCACGTTTTCAGGAGATTTACGACTTAAAGGTTTCCTGATAGAGGACAGATTAGAGAGAAAAATGTTGTCTAGGTTCTGCATCCAGTCACCTGATCTACTTCAATTTACAAATAAAATTCAATCAATATAAGAAGCATTTTTAGTTTTAAAAAAAGCCTCGTGCCTTGAATTTGCCTCCCACCCCCGTCACAGTTGTTAACCATACGTCACTCATTCGCCTCTACGATCACATAAATGTGTCACGCACAAATTCGTCAATTTGTGCATTCGTTGCTGTCATCGTCGTCGTTTTACTAAACATCTAGTGGGTGTGCCGTATACAACTCTCCGGTAGCGTCTTACCTTTTAAGGTTATGCATTCGCGCATTTCGAAAATTAAATTCTAAGCACAAACCTTTGACAAACGTTGTCGCCATAGTTGCTCTTCAATCACACGCCCGTCAATGTGAATTCATTTCAATCAAAATGTGTCGGAAATTTCCCTCACCGCCCCGTGCTGTATCTTGACAAATAATGGTAATGGACTTGTGTAGTCGGCGTAAGGGCAGACAGCTTTAGGATTCCCATCGCGACCGATTGCCAATATTGTAATATTCATTCAAGAAAACTTCGATTTGTGAATTGTACCGCGCACTTAAACTCACACTGAATTATTTATGACGATTCGTTGTCGTCGCCGCATGAATGGATACGAGATTGCGGCCAAGCGATTTCAACTTGTGTAGCGGTAATAAATTCAAATTGCACTGAATCTAAACACGATGCATATAAATCTGCTTCACGATTCAGGTGCAGCGAGCATCCTTCTTCCATAGTGTCCAGAGTGTGGATGTAGGTATATGTTGATGGGAACATCTACTTCGACTGGACACTTTGTTACCAAAATGAGTTTTTGGTTTTCTATCTTGGAAGGCACTCTTGTAGAAAGTGGAATAGAAAAATACCCACTCCATGTATCTGTGGCTATGTCTGTACTGTTGTTTTCTTGTGGTACGGTTCGGTGCACGTAGTTTAGATGCCAACAAAGTACGGTCTTGTTATCGGTAGAACGACTTTATGGGAATGAATTCCTGGTAGTTAAGTCGTTATGGTGTGTCGGTATGTTTGAGTGGACATAAAAAACGGTGTACTGATCATAAAGTTTTGACATTAGTTGAATATTTTTTCGGGACGTGCTCGGAAAGCGTCTTTTGGGAGGGCGCTGCTGTTCTGTAAATGCATATTTACAATTAAAATAAAATGGTTATGAGGTTGCATGTGAGAGAAATTTCAATAAGTTCTTGGAGGCAATTCGTTCGGCTTTCGATTGAAAAAGGTGCGGTGAGGGTCACATAAGAACTGTGTTTTTTCCCAGGCGCACTCTTCTCCCAAAATCAGTGAACACCTGCCTTCGAAAATCGTCACGAAATAGTTAAAGAAGTTGAGTTCAAGTTTTTTTTCGAGTAACACCATCAAGGAGGAAGTGATACCAGACGTGTTTATTTTAATTTCCCACAACGATGGCAAAAAATTCCCTTTTCACAACACAGCATAAAAATAAAAAAAAAAAAAACACTGAAAATAAGTACAAAATTAACAGGACATTTATATGAACGACAAAAAGAAGGAACAGCTCAGCATGTCGGAATTCATCCCAGTCCCACGTCCGACGTTGCTTTTGCATTTGCAATAGTGATAAATCGTTTTTAGTGAAAATATCCAGTTTTTTTTTTTTTTTTTTTTGATTATCATATTACAAGACAAAATAAATAAAATAAAGTATAGCAAATAAAACGGATAGCAGTTTTTAAAATTCGCTTTCTCTTCTTGTGAAAGGTACAAAATTTCCTTTTCGCTTCTACCTTATTCTAATATGCAAAATACCCACGAAAGGGAAATTACCCACAGTCCTAATCACTACTAATTACAAAAAGGGATCTGACTTGGAAGCGGTTTGCAGAGTATAAGGTTAATTGTTAAATACGAGTGCAACGCCTTTTGATGAATTCTACTCTATAAATAAAAATATAAAAATCCCAAGTGTCGCGGCTGACTTAAGCTTAAACTGCGATAATTTTGCTACAGTGAATGCTATACAAATTAACAACTTTCCACTTTGCGAAACAGTGTGTCTAACCATCAACCTCAAATTCCCACACTTCCATCAAATCAAAGTGCAGTTGTAAGCCCAGCTGTAATAAAATCATAATAGTTGCAATTAAGACCGCTTGAGGATGATGCATCCATCCGATGGATGCGCTTATGTCAGACGCTGACAATCCATTAGCCACTTGCGTTTTATGACATTCGGGAGAAGACAAATCTCACGAGTAATAAATTTTAATTTATACTATAAACCATCTCTCTCGCTCTCTCTCTCTTTCTTTTAATATACTTTTCCACTCATATATTCAATCAAATAACGCGAATTTCCTTTCATCTTTTGCAGGGTTATCGTTGGAGCGCCAAAGGATAATAATTCATTTTATCAGCCGCATATCCATCAACCTGGTGCCGTCTGGAGGTGCGACATTGAAGACGATGATCGCTGTCGTGTGGTGCCATTCGATTCGAAACGTAAGTTACCCATATGTGTCCCAAACAAGTCATAAATACCTATATACACAGTTGAACACCAATAATAGAGTCTATAGTGTCCGCAAGATGATTCTGTTTACATTGGTATACTTGGTGGCAGCTTGTTATCGCTACAACTTGATCACAATCCTCCCGTTTAGAACTACCTGTGCAGCATAGGTTTATCAATTCTGGTTGGATGACGAAGTGCTGTTGATCTCTATCTCTGTAGTGTTGCTCAGTGTTTTCTATTCTACCTGCGCGGTCCTATAACGCGGTATGGTAAACAGATGCACCACTACTGGTATGGTGACTCAAAGGCGTGTGTCGGCCGTAAGGAGCACAAGAAGATCCTTAACTTGTGATTAGATTAATGGCGGAAGATAGGCTCGTTGCCGGTGTAAAAGGTGTTAAGCAGCTGAGAGGGCATGTACCAATTGCAAGGGGTGTTGTTTTGGTTCTCAGCGGCTACCATTGTAATCGGATGACGCGTGCAATTAATTTAAATACGCGTGATATGAGCGGAAAAAAGGATGTGAGAGTGAGTCAGCTTCGGTTTTGTTTGAATGTGGTTGACTAGCCGGGTTGACAGAATTTATGGAGCTGGTTTATCGTCGTATATAATGAGCACGTGTCATAGTTTTGAGTGATCAAGAGATGGCTAATTTTGGAAGGAAGTGCCTACATTTTGAATAATGATGTAGTGGCTTCTGTAGAACTGATTTTGTGTAAGAATATTGTTGGCTATCTAGGTTGTTTGATCAGCACTACGTGTGGGTCATCTTTATAGAAGAACAATGACCGTGGTGGTCGGCCATTGTGGATAAAATTATGGAACATTTTCAGTTCGGATTGAAGATGGTTCTACAATGGGGTTGAATAGGAGTGATCCAGGATAAGTCAATGTGTGATTGGTTTTAACTGTCACGGCCACAAAGCGTAAGGGCCTTTTTCGCCATCAAAAGAAAAAGTGTGTTCGTTTCGCCTGCCAGAAAAAGTGTGTTCGTTTCGCTTTTGTCCGTACGTCCGCACCCTCTACACCAATTTTGTACGTAGTTCTATCTCAGAAACTAGTTGACGTTAAAGCCTGAAATTTGAACACAACATCCGGTTTAATCTCTAGTTAAACTACAAATATTGGTACCAATGGTTGCGGTACATCAACTGGTCTTAGAGTAATTAGTAATTTGGTGAAAAAAATATTTTTTAATTCGCACAAAATGCTGTTTATTTCTTGATTTACAAAAAAAAATAATATATACCTTTTTTGTAGATCATGCTCGTAGATATCTATATGTGCTGAAGACTGTTTTGCGGATAAGTTAATATTTTAAATGATATTTGCAAAAAAAACTGTCGATCACTATATGTAAAGTACACTCCTTTTAATCAGTTTTCATTCGTTATTGGTGTGTTTTCTTCTAATCGATTCCAATTGGAATTTTCCATGACTCAACTCAACAGATACCAGACTCCACACTCCACAACCAGAACCACTGTCCACATGCTCAGCCACACTAGTTTTAGATCTCTCGGTCATCTCCATTCTCTAATTCTCCATTCATTAAACCGTGTTCCTTATTTTTCCTTTTCACATGGATACTCATTCTCATTTCATTCGTAAAGCGTGCTCTCTACTCTAACGCTTACATTCATGTAGTTTGCCTCATCTGCAAAAAATCTTCGCAATTTCCAACTCTACAGAAGTACGGAACCTTCGGTGCGCGAGTGACACACGCCCTTAGACGGTTTTTTATGAAAAAAGTAGCAAGTTCGTAAGATAATCCTGAAAATGGTGATTTAGAAATGTTCGAAAATCTGACAGAGAATATTGGAACTCCACTCCGATGGACGACGTTGAATAAAGTGTCCACCAAAAAATAAACCCTTGCCGATCTATCCACTATCGAATACATTGCAAGCTGCCTCTAGTTGCTCGCGCCATAATATATTGGTTGACGTCCCTTGAGTAAGGTATGGAAAAGTCATCCATCCTCTACCCCATGGAGTGAAATATACATACGCTCTTTTATCTCCTAGAGATATACATTATACAAGTCCAGATGGAAGTAAGCAATTTCAATCGAAAAACCATTACTTGTCAAACAGGCCAGACACGGAATTCGGACTCCAATTTGGAGGAGAGCCCATTTTTTTTCAATCTAAACAAATTTCCACCTCCTTCCACACAACTCCTTCCTTCTTTGTTGGACCTGCAAAAAACCCTTTCCATTCAATCAGCAGTCGCAAACAAAGCTACAGCGAACATAATAAACCAACTTTCCTGACAACTTCCTTGAGTTATTTACACGCCCATTGCTCCATCCATTGGGTTACGCCCTTCCCTATTTTCGATCAAAAAGCCCCATGTATATAATAAAATTCAAATTAAATAGGAAATTATCTCACATCATAATTTTCCACATTTTTCTGATCACACACTGATCGGAAACGCATCTTTTGATCAAACCCGCTTCCCCACCGCCACACCGCATGCTCAGCACCATCCTGGGTGCGATGTTTACACAGCGAAGAGGTCAAAAGAGCGGTAACGAGTGTTAGGCGGCACCATGCCTCACTCGAATGCGGTCTAGACAACCATAGAATCCAACTCTGCATAGTTTCCTGTCAATGGAATGCTTGCGTTTAACCCCGCGCTCGCACATTATGCTTTTCGCTTTGTGCCATTTTGAATATGATCATCGTTATGGAGTACACGCGAGGAGGGTGCCATTGCAGTCCACCAGGCACCGCGAGCGGATGCGCAAGCCACTAAACATATTAATGATACGTTTCGCTGTGGAGAAGCGGCCTGGCTCAATATCCTATTTATGCATGCAGCTGGCGTGTATTCCAAAATAAAAAAAATCCGGCCACTGAGATCATAAAAGATTGGCAAAGCGCTACACAGAGCACAAGTGCGCCCTGATGGTGCGGTTTTCAACACTTCAACGTCAGTTTCAACTGTCAATGCAATAAACTCCCTTTTTCTCGAATCGCTTTCTTCATCTTTTGTCAGACAGTGTGTTGCGGCCCAGACGATGACATGTGTGGATGTGAACTCCATTGACAACTGCAGAATCACTGCGCCCAAAATTGAAAAAGAAAAAAAACCCAACTGCAGTCCAAAAATAACTCGAACAATAATTACTCGGTAAGGGGATCCCGATTTGCGATACCGCGTGCGCACAGGAAATGCGCACTCTGACGCATACTCCGTTCCACCAAGCCGGCAATTCTTAGGGTGGGTTGTTAATAGTCATTCCACGCGCGCATTCAGACTGAACATTGCTTTTGTACGCCGGGGTTGACGTATAGTGCCAGTGCACCAACCTATCCTTCTCGAATCTTGCACTGAAATTCAGTGAAGAACAGCAAAACGAAAGCCAAGGTGGACACATCCAACTCACGCATATTATATGATTTCGCAAAAGGGGGCTTGTTTGTTCCTTTTTGTTGCTTAGTTTGGAATAAAAGAAAGAATTAGTGGTAATCTTGTTCTGACCCTGACAGGTTTCTGACAGGTTTAGGAAAAATTCACTGGTAAGGTACACAGGCACACCGGTTTGAACCAGCAAATTCACATTATTGACGCGCTGTAGCCTTATTCAGTGGAAGAGCATGTTTGTTTGTTTCGTAAGAAAATGTTGTTGGAAACATTTTTGTCCTTTTGAGGAGGATAAGTGGTTTTTGTGTGCGTTACGAATTATCAAACGAGAAGAGTGGTGTCAATTGTTGTATACACAGTGCGCTGAATTATGTCTGTAAATTGTTGGTCCACACAATTATGTCGCAAAATCTGATATAAGCTTAGATTCAACTTCATCTGCGGGATTGCAGGTGTAAGGGGGACATCCGAAAGGAAGCAAAAGGACATTTTATCTTATTACTATAAAATGGACGCAGAGGCTATATTTGTACAATACGTTCGAAAGAAATTTGGATAACCTTTTGACAAGATTGTTAAAAAGCCCCATGAAGTCCGAAAATAATCTCAAAACCTGGAGGCTAATGTAGCAACTAATAATAATAATAGTTGGAGCAACAGGTCCGTAGGGACCCACGGCATAGCTTCGCACCACCATTAGTTTTGTGTGAGTTTCGTTTTTGGAACGAATGGAAGGGATCTACAATTATATGCCGATTCCTAACGGCTAAAGACAGTTATACTCTCGGATGTTTGATGGACGTTCGCGAGAGGTGGCTCAGTGGAGAAAACCCTAAGTTGGAATTTGGGTTTTTGCGGGATTCGAACCTGGGACCCCTAGCACCTAGCATGGTGGATATTTAATCCCCAGGAATGTATCCCAACTAATCTGTTTAAGACTCGAACATTATTTACCTAAAGCGTAGTACGCAGCTGTTCCGGAATGAATTTTTTGTCTCCAAATGGACAGCGAAACGTCTGCGGAGAGTTCCATCAGCTGCTACACTGGTAGCAGTGTAAACATCACTGGCCATTTCACTGGCTCCTTAAAATTGTCATTTAGGAAATATCCTAATTTAGGATATTTACTTCAAAGTTTGGCCATATTTAAGCTCCTTGGGTGTTTATAAAAAAAAATGCATACTTCAATTGCGAACCTACTCTTTTCGTATAAGGAACCAGTTTTATATAACCATAATCAAAACAAAACCGTTAACCGTGGAGAGAGAATTGTACCAAGCAATCTACTATAATTACCCACTTTAACGCCATCATTTCGCAGCTGCGTATTGCAAGTCGAAAAGGAGAGCGAAATTGTTCGTTTATGATTTTAGTTGTGTCACTTTTGTATGGGATTTTTCGTTCCGGAACATCTGCGGAATAGGCTTATTTTCGAACCTTAAAAATTTATTTCGGACAAAATGTCAATGGCTCTGTAAAACCCCCAATTTATACACATACATCACTCCATTCAAGGCTTGTTGCTTTATATTCTACGAACTATTTTTTCCATTGTCCATCACTGCGCGATAAAAACACCCAACCCTCGTCACAATTAATGTCTTTAAATTCTCCAAACAGAAGAAAAAAAAACTCCCCACTTAACTGTGCATCTCTATGACAAACTGCGTCAAATTTCTTAATTGCTCTTGGCACGCACCTAAATTTAAAATCAGCCTCCACCGTCCACCATCTCCGTCTATCTTTTTCAATTTGCCTTCGGGCTATATACCATTAGCGTGCCGGCTATTGCCTCTAATGAATATGTGTATGTTGCATTCTGATTGATGTTGAACCATGCAGGATTATAATTTTGTTTCGGTTAATAAAGTTTAATTATGGAAATGAACTAATGCCGCACCAACGATAAATACGATTTCTCGGACACCTCTGTTGACACTTTCAAGGCAGAACACACACACACACATAATGGTGTTCTCAACGAAAATGAGATTGTTTATAGACTCATACATTAAATTACGGTAAGAATAAGTTATCTTTACAACACCTCAGCGCGATCGCCTACACTGCCTTTACATTGAATATATTTACAACATGTAATAGGAATGGAATTCCATTCAAAAGTGATGCCAACCTTTTAATGGAAAAAAAAGTAACAAATTCTGAATGTAACAGATTTGCTGACCCAAATCGATCAGAATTTGAAGTTCAAAAACAAATAAACAATATATGAAGAATATACGATCAGCGGATTGGAGTTTTCTAAATATAAAGCCGCCTCCACATCGTAATTTTTTAATTTTAAAAAGGAAATGACGCAAGCGAATTTCCAGTCTGAAATCAGACGGAAAGACGGAATGATATAGAAAATGAAACAAGTCCGCCCATCGATTTTATCGTGGACAAAAGTAAGCGGCAGTGGCACAAGCTATCAAAGCACATATGCGTTTGCTAAATCGAATGCGCGTCGCGCAAGGTGATGTGGTTATTTTGTATTTTTGACCAGAGATGCGTGTGGGATGGCTTTTGGGCCCACATCTGCCGTGGGCCGAATTCGTATTCGATGTAAGGTGATTTTCCTATGAGGCTGATGCAAAAATGAAAGAAAATCAAAGCGGAACCAGCCTACGAACATTTTTCTTCGATGAAAAGTGCAATGTTACATGTTAATTGTTTTTTTTTGTTTTGACACTGGAGATGGGAAAATGACAGACGAGAGTATAATTTCACGTGATGATTGTTGTGTTTCAGACTTAAAATGTGTCCAGAAAGATGAGAATGCGCAGTGATTTTACGACTTAATCTTTGCAAATAGGTACACACTATAAAATCAATTTGACATTTGAACACGCATATTCCCGCTGTAGAAATAAAAGGTTTATTGATTTTAGGTGTTTAGAGAACGGCGATGCAAAATAGTCGATTAGTTACTTAGTGCATTTATTCCCTTCATCAACTTATTTTTTATGTCCCGCCTATCCAGTAGAAGGGTAGAGGGAGTACAATCGAGTCTTTTAAATTTCTAGGTCAAATAACGTTCTCTTGTCAAACATTTATACAGCATTATTATCATTGGCACCCAAAGCGTGTATTATTTTCAACAACGTCAACGACCAACGATCAGCAAGTTCGTCACACATTTGAGGAAATACATTTTTATTTGAAATTCAAAGCCCATTCAGAGCAGAATAGACTACATTAAGGGTTCAATGCCTCCATGCCACTTTTGTAACACTGTCGCACACAATCAACTGACAAATTCACAGAACATTTTCGCAATTGAAAACGTTCGTTTTGTGTCTGGCTTTGATTACAAACAATTGAGAGCTTTATTTGCTGGGGAGAGGATAGATTCAGAAAGAAACGACGCGACGCTCAAAGACATTCCTCTACAGACAGTTGAAAATGACTTAATTAACATACAAGTAGTAGCAAAACTGAAATGAGAACTCAAAAAAAGCCTGCCAGCTATTATTCTTCACATGATCTGATCAGTTAAGAGAAGATACAAAATCAAACTATTCTGTGAGCTCTTCTTCAAATAAACCTCAGTTCTTATTTGTTTGGGCAAAACTCGTTTAACACATTTATTTATTCTCTTTTCGCCATTTGACCAAACCGGCTGAATAGCTGAATATGAACCAAAAGAAGGGGAAAACAAACAAAAAGCTCAAAAGCCACATTTCAAAGACAAATCGGGAGCATATAGTATACGGGTATAGTAGTTGGAATTTGTCGTCTAACACATTCGCCTAGAGCTGATAAAAATACACTTTAAATACACTTCCTCGATGAGATAATAATCCGTCTCATGGGTATTTTCTGTTCTGATATGGTTGCGATTGTATTTGACGTAAGGGAAAGATGTAAATATAAAACTTTTAAGTAAACTGTAAACTGTAATAGAACGGGTTAAACTATTTGAAGGTTACCGGTTGAAAGAGTTGAATTTTGAAAATCACATGTATTTCCGCTGTCAAATACCTAACTACTTATGTATGTAGCTCATCGATTAGGCAACATCTCAAAAATCTCCATTTTCTTTATATTCATTAAATATGTTAAATAATAATACAAAAAACATATGTTTTCTATTTTATTTGCAACACAAACAGCGGGTGTAAACAAGTGTTTTATACCAAAAATAGGTACGTCAGGTGTATGTTGTCTCTGCCTAAGTGTTTAGATGCACCCTGTGCCTGCAATTATTTTGTTTTTCTCTCATTTTTCGCTGTTCTTTTTTACTTTGTATTTCTTCACCAGTTCCATATCAGTGTGTATTTCTTTTTAGTTTTATTACTTTCTGCACATCTCCATGGTAAATTTATCAATTTGTTTCATCTAAATTTAGCTACTCGCGGACGCAAACGCAGAAGAACAACGCCGCTGACAAAAACCACTCACAGGCAGAAATATTAATTTGACAATTTTTATTGTCTCTCATTTCCATGTTTTCCATTTTTATTTATTGGATTTTTTTATGACTAAGAGAGTGCTCTCCGTGGCACACTCACAAATCACTGTCGGTTATTGTAACATTGGCGACAGGAAATACTTAATCTTTTTTCCATTTTTTATTATTTTAAGTTCTTAAGGTATAACTAAAAAAAAATAACAAATTGGTAAACAAAATTTATTTTTATTAATTTGTCTGTCGTTTTATTTCAATGTTCATATTTTATAGTTTTTATGTCTGAATGTTGTCATTTCATAGAGGCCGGCACATGCATCTGAATTTAATAAATTTGTGTTTTCTTTTTTCTAGCAAATCAAATTAACGATCGAGGTGAACAAATCGACACGAAATCAAATCAATGGCTAGGCGCCACCATTGTAACCAGTAGCGGAGAGAATGGCATTATTGTGGTAAGTTTAGGGGATAGCGGTGACGTGCATTCAAAGTGTTGATTATTTTGATCGTGGTATTTCTTTTAACGCTATGTAATGAATGAGGCTTTCAAGCCTTATGACTTAGGTGTTGGGCTTAATGGGAGTTGGCCGATCGTGAATAACCGAAACGTCACAGAGTTTGTTGTTTATGAAGGTTCTTTTTAAAAGGATGTTAATAGTCGTGTGTGGTTGGGCGCAGGAAGGGAGTTCTGCTGCGTATAATGTGGTTTTTATGGATTGCGTTTGATTCAATAAATTGGAGGATGTGTAGGCGACAAGGAAATAGTATGTGTAATTTATTATTAAATCTAAAGTGGCTCTTTATCGCTTAATCACGTTTTCGTTTTGTCGCATTAGTCCATATTTACTACATGCTGTGTAGTTTTCTGTCGCCAACATTTTTTTTTTTCTTATTTCTTAAATCACAAATATAGTTTTAAGGAACATACAGAAAGAGAGAAGGTAACTAAAATAAACTGGTGCAGTTTGAACAAAAATATTAAAAAATGTAAATGCTTAAACATAAAAGGCAGTTCTTTCTTATGTTTGACAGTTTTGCCAAAACAATGAATGAACAGTTTTACCAACTGATTTACAATACTTACCAAAGAGAAATTGAAGGGAATTTGTCAAGGGCCATCTATTCGTTACTTCACGATTCCCTCGTTTTTTGAAACACTTATGAATTTCTATGAGCAATTGCGTGAGACATTTTGACAACAATTGCTTAAACTATTGCAAAAACTTGTAAAGTAACGAGTAGTTCCACATTGGCTTTGAAGTTCTATATAATTTGAAATGTGGCTTCTAGGTCTTTGATGCCAAACACGAAAGGACTGACTGAGTTTAATTTGATTCCAAAATGGGTCGCCAATCTGTTTTAAATCTTGTCAAACTCCTTAAATGGCCCGCAATGCCACAAAAAATAATGTATCCCACAGTGCTATCATATTCTGGTTCGGCCTTTATTTTATTGCACAAATTTGACATATCAGCCGACAAGTGATGTTTGTCACTTTGATTAACGGCATTGCGCTATTTGTATTTAGACCGTATATAAGATGCGGTCGCGGTCCAATAAATGAAATCACTAAAGAGAGGTTTAACAAATGAAAAAAATAAAACCCAACGCACAAGCTCACGTCATTGGCATTGAAACGGAATACCTGGAAACAAACGAATGCATATCGCTCGCCAGTAAAAATTAGTTTCCATTCTTCTTTACGTTGTCGTTCCTCTTTTTCTTCGTCTGGTTAATTGCTGTGCAATCGATGAGCACAAGACACTAGAGACTAGACCGGCACAATATTGAGCAGTACAGCACGTTCAAGTGATGGCGCGGCGGAGTTAACGTTGCAGTCGTATTGTCTTAGGACGAACGCATATTGAATTCGCAATTAAATGGGTACCATGCTTTTATTGCTTTTGTTTGGTTTTATTTTTATCCATTTTACCATTTTGTTAGCTGCCAATTTCCTGTGTATGCGGTGTGCATATATCGCGTTGAGTTGCAGTCGTCAATTTAATTGAGGTCTGAGGCGCCTATTAGGTCTATGGATAGGGAAAGTTCTGAACCACACACATGCGCTCACAGACCGACGCTGCATTATGCTGTAACATCAAACCATGTGGGATTGGATCACGCAAAGCAATCGTTCGACTCTGATGGAAGTCATAGATATACTCGTACGTTTAATCAAATCAAACAGTGTCTGCATGAGAAAGTCCAATCCTCGCCTACGTGTATGGCTATTTTTATTGTCTTTGCCTAAACTCACTGGACACTGCACATTTTATGTTCAAGCTGAAGATGCAGTTGTTCTCAAACGGTTGCCAGCGTAGGTGTAACTCTCTGCTACAAAGTTATGACATTTGTTTTACGATCCAACTCGAGGTTGAATATCTGAAGTTCTGATCAAATAGTAACGTTTCTTAGGGTTTCCGAATTCTGATAGAAATATAATGATAAACGGTTCCATGAAGGGTAAAAGATTCGAATATGGGTTTAAGTGTTGATTAAAAGTGGTTTTCTGTCCACCTGGATTTAGGTCAGAGCAACGAAATCATTAAGGTAGACGCTTAGATAGCTGTTCTTTGGTTCTAAGTGAATGTATAATTATTTTATGGTCATTTATCATGGAAAATGTTGAAGTGTAAATTGGGACTTGCATTTCGAAGATCGGATCGGTATACCATAAGTATGGAGTAGAAGTCATGTTTTATTGTGTTGAAAGCGTCGAAGCGTTAGCTACGTGATGTGACTCATTCAGAGAAGTTGTTGTGCAGCTTAACAGAAGCGACCCGTTAAAAGATATTCAAACGCGATAAAAATTGGAACCACAGGCTTTGTGAACGTTCTAAATTGGGGATAATCTTTAGAGAGCAATCATCTGTTTAAAGATTATCTAGCCTTTTGGGGATAATCTATCATCACCGTGAAATAGAATTAGTTAATTCGGATATGCAAGAGAATAGTCATGTGAAAGGATAGGCCTTCGGGCTGAAACACGAAAAGAGAAAGACTATAGTTTTATTTTTTTCATCTACTGCCGCCAGGCTACTAATTAGTGCAACCGGGTGTATACTTCTACTGAGCATTTGGGAATTGGTGTTTGTTCTAGTACTTTTCTCGAGCTAGTTACGCAGAGTTTCTCGCAGTCTTTTCGGGCTTGATTGCTCACTGTCGGTAGCTTCCTTTATTAAAATTTGGTATTTTTTTGTGTAACACTTCAATAAGTAAAAGAATAGAAAATAAAAATACGCAATAAAATTAATTACAACTGAATACATCTGCACGACTCCTGACAGCTGCTCAAACTTCAGATTCCCGCACCAGTTTCTTATGTCAATTCAAGTCCAAGACACGATTTTTCCTACGCAATATAAATTTGCCGGTGAAAGTCTGTTTCGCTAGGTCACAATTGTCAAATTTATGAGCGTTTAATGAATTAGACTGCAAAGTAAAACTTTTATCACCACGTACATGTATTTATATGGTGCCATTAAAACACCTGACAGACTTCGTTCTTTTTTGAAGCAACCAGCTCATTTTTAACGACTTTTCTCAGACTCTATCAGTCGACCTACATCACTGTGCAATAAATAAATCCGCTCATCGATGACCCCTTCCGAAACCCAGCTATGTTCGCGACTGTAAAATTGCCAGTCAATAAAAATTTTGAAGGCCACAGTCAGTGTGTCAGCACTGTCAGTACTCTGTGCTCCATTACAATCCAAATCCAATCACTTTTTCCAATCGAGCGAACCCTAATTGGAATTAGAAGAACAACGTTGTTAATCCAGATCCACATCCATGGCGGGACTTTTACACACATATACGCCAAGTATTCACAGTACAATCTTTGCCGTCCCTCAGCCACACCTTTATGGCCAAATCAAGGTGGTCGCGGCAGCAAACAGCACCACAGTCTGCTGTCATTCTCGATTTCAGTTTCAGAGGTGAAAAATCGCGTTCGCTTTCAGGTATATTGTTGCTGTCATCGAGAGGGCACACAGAGGTTTCCACGTCGTTGCGGCCACCCTCTTTCGCTCGTTAAACGCGAACATAAACGCTACGCTGAATGAATCCTCGTGTTTCTTTGCCGTTTCACAAGTTCTGCGGTTCATATTTATAGCGGCAGTTTTGCTTTTACGGGGCACTTAATCGATCTGATTGTGGTCACTTTGTGTCAATTTGAAGCAAAAGGAAAATTGATTCCCTGCAGCCGATTGATAGTCCTTTAATTTGATTTTCCACGTCGTTAACGCGGTGAGTTTTAGATTCTTGACCGTGATAACCGCAGACAGTGGACGACTGAACGTGGAGCAACAGCAAATGAATGTTAACGATGTGAAAGTGAAATGGGGCCAAAGGATGACAGCTTGACCTGATTTCAGACAATTAACAATACATTTGTTACATTGATGTGTGGTGGTGGTGGTTAATGATATAAACAAAGTCGCCCAGTCAAAGTTCCATGACTACTGAGGTGTGTTCCATAGCATCAGACTGCTGACACCCACAAGACAATGCTCACAAGAGTGCATTTGAAATAGCGTCACGCGTGCTTGCAATAAATCGTGTGACGCCACTTTGACAGCGGTTCTATGCTGTCAAGTCCATGGTTGTTGTTTTTTTTTTTTTGTTCGTACAAATATAATTACACTCGACATAAAGGCGAATGTGCGTGTAATTAATTACTTGGAATATCTGTATGAACACAACGCAGGATCGCAGCGATGCAGTCAGTCGTCTGCAGGTTGCACTCGTGCAGTATCATCGGCCAACACGATAGTGAAACGAACGGCAGTTAAGAGAACGATAAATGTCTTAAAAAAATCTTCAACTCAAAGCGTTGATTGATGAATGCGCAAGTGTAAATGATTAATGAGGCGGTTTTAAATTAATTTCTGTTTCTGTTTTTCTTATAATAAACGTGATTTACTCTTTTCTCCTTACTAAGGCATAGGCCACGAACACGATATGTACATATAGTTGGGTCGTGGTTTGTCAGCTTGAAGGACTGAGACAGTTGATTATTTCGTGCATGAATGGGTATCAGGATCGTAGCGCAGTATGTATACAGGAGGATTCGTCGTGACACTCAATGGTTGCTTTCAATGACATTCGCGTTGTTTGTATGCTCGATTCAATCAGCTTTACTGGTTTTTACTTGTCGCTTCGTAATTGACAAATGACGTACACACATTTTTGTGCCGTTTAGAAATATGGAAAGTGGAAATGGACTATCATTGTATTGACTAGCATCGCTTGCCTATGGCTATGGGATTGGCATTACAAATGGAAATAGCCCAATTGACAAATAAAACGTCACTTCGCGTTTAACTGACATTGACATTTTGTTTGCATCGTCTCGTGTTGTCAATGAAAAGACAGAACGCACCAAATCTGCAATGGCACAACAAAAATGATGCATCCTTAAATTTGGAACCATAATGGACTTAAGTTGGCTTAATCGTTTGTCAAAAATATACATAAATCGAATGAAAATCCTCATAATGGACTACTTTTAGTATATTGTGACAACGACATAAAATTTCAACGCAATCACTCATGGGTTGAGTCTGATTAAGTCGGCTTAAGCTAATTTTGTATGCCTATTTAAATGAAAATCACAGTCGACTAACATCCAACTGTTGAAAATGTTCGCTCACCATATTTTGGTCGCAACGTATGACTTCAATGCAATCGCTCATTGGCTTAAGCTGGATTAATCCAATTGATGTATACTGTCGATTCAGGATTTATCCATCGTCTTTCGGGCATGACAATTTTTACCTAAAATATTAAGACGAAGATTACCCCTTCAATGAAAGCAATACGTGTGACCTGTCAGAAATTAAACCAACCCAGTCAAATCGCCCATTGAAGACAGCTCCCATGGCCAAAACGCTTCACAAATGTCACTGCTCAACCCTTGCCAACCATATCAGTTTTCCTTGCTTAATTAGTTTTTAGTTGACAATCCCTCAACAAAATAAATTTCACTTTCCACTCACCAGACACAAAGAGAGATGTCCGAGTAAATCCCAGCAAGACCCCTTCCTAAGCCAAACAGAACGCAACTAATAACAAATTAGTCAAACACCATGTACACACATTAAAACAAATGACCAACAATCGCGCTTCGATGTGTCGTCGTCACCGTACCGTCAGTCGAATGGTCCGCCCTGTCTCTTCTCCTTACAGTGCTGTTTTTTTTTTCACCTTCAATTCACGAGAAATTGAACAGATATACAACCAATAAAAGACCATTGAACGACATCGTTCAGCGGGGTTCACCTGCGAGGCTGCAAAAACGACAGCGACGACGACGCACAAGTCAAACCTCACATTGTCCAAGAGCCCAAGATATGTGTGCGTTCTGAATTGGAAATCACTTCAACGGTACACGTTTCTATGCCGTCTACCTGCATCTGTGCTTCTGTGGAGCTCTGGGGCTCTGGCCAAGAACGCGCCAAGGAATTGGCATGACATGTCTTTTATATTGCAACGATTTGTGTGTGCGGCGGCATTAAATATCTATACGCAATGATGTGCCGGACTGACCATAACATCGGATCAGCTATACCATGACTCCCTATAAGCTGCAATATAGCATGTAAAAGAGAAATACACATTTGAATCTATTATAATTTGAGGCGTTTAGATGACAGCTAAGGTTTATCAAAAGCTTGCGAAGAGCAAGGGCCCACCAACTCAGCCCTGTGGCACCCCATCAAAAACGGACCCCTCTTCTAGACCACATAGGTTGTATCGTGCCTTCAATTGCGTCCAATCATTTCCGCTGTATTTTCGCCTTGAGGCTCTTTTTCGAAGCAAATATCGTTTTTATGGCCATCTCGTACGAATGCAAATTTTTCCATTGTTACCTTGCCGCCGCGAGCGCTTTATATGGTTCGGCCGTTGTCATCGTGCTTGTTGCTGTGACAGAAATAGAAGTTACATTTGGCCAATGTCTTCACCGAAGCAGGTCAAACATGACCTCCGCTTCCATATTAGCCTGACGAGCTAACAGCAGCCATCGGAATCGACACAAACATAAGACAGAACATAACAATGAACATCGCCAGTTGGGCTATAACGTTAACGTGAAATCAAAACAACTCTGAGCTGGGCTGAACAGAAAAATCCGTGCAAGGAATTGTACCATTCTTTCAGAGATAAAGTCACAACTCGGGTCAAAGGCCAACACATTGCGGGAGGGAGGCACTGCCGGCCATGCCACCGAGATCGATCTCAATTCGGATTTCGATATTCATTGGATGTCGTGTGCGCGCCTACACGTCGCAGTTAGAATTTCCAACATATCCATAAATGCCACACATTTGCCGTACGTGGGCAGGGTATGTGACTACTTTGTTCGTCGAACATTTGGTCATTAAGAAAGGTTTATGGTGGTCCTAATGAGGTCGTCTCGGCGTAGGATGAAGACATAAACCATATGACGGTTTACAGGTGAGAAAATTAGGTGAAAGCACTAGATGGTAACCAGTTGCGTTTTATTGTAAGTAGACCGATTGCGAGCGGGACCACCATGAACCACATAATATATTGTTCTATGGGGCTGTCTGTATTCGAATTCGAATGGCGGTGTCATGTTCTTTGTTTATACTGTGGTAGGGATGTTAATGCAGTTGTAGTGTCATCGGATGACCCATTTGACAGTAGATTTCTCGAATGCCGACTCCTCGGGAAATGATTGAAAACATTTTACATGGACCTCACTGAAACTGATACCAAAATAATTACAATAGAGCACACTGTTACCGTTGCAAGAACTCAAGTCCAATGTCCTGATTTCTTTTTGTACAAGAAAGCTTTTCAAGAGGATTTACTGAATATCTGTGACGAGGAAAATGTCAAGAACGTCTGTAATTCCTATACTCGGCGTCAGTATTGAACTTAATATTGATCAGGATGTCAAAATTTTGGTAGCTGAGGCATAGGTTTGCCATTTGCACCACATAAGACTGTTCTGTATAGCACCATCTAGACAGAATTTGATTATACAAAATGTGATTTTATAATGTAATTGGAGAATTAAGGACTTTGCCACCCCGGGGTTATCGCAGACAATTTTGAGGCTATTGGTCTACCTGAACACTATGAACCCTCATCACACCGGACCGTATATTGGTTTAAAAGCTCGACTCCTGTTGGCAGACACTTCAAACATAGGACGGCCGAAGGCGTTAAGCTAGACCGTTGGTCATTTATAAACCACTGAAAGCATTAGGACAATCTAGGTTGCGTAAAATCCACAGAGGTTAATGGAGAGCTTAACGCCTTAACATCCAAGTATTGCGTTGGGGCAATTATGCTGCCAGAACCGACTCCAAAAGACCTCGTTAAGTTAGGGACAAATCGGCATAAAACCCTTGAGATTGTCGTTCGGGTCTTGCTTTAGCATTGCGGACATTTTTGATGAAATTTTCAAGTTCTTACCGCTAGCAGTTTAAGTTCCGCTGCTAATATTCAGCTTTCTGCATCTAAGTTCTGAACTAATAATACTTGGTTGTTTCAGTGGCCTTAGCATTGACTCGACTCTCATCTTTTCAAGCGCATCGGTTGTAGCTCTCGGCTCAATATTGTAAATGCCTCTTCAACGCCTAAGACGCAACATTCTGCGGCTGTCAGTGATTTTTTTCCACGGAGCTGACAAAGGTGTCAAAACGCAAGAGGACGATCTGTTTCTTTTGCACCCATCAATACTCTCACTTTCTCAAGCGGATTTCTTTTACTGAACACAGCAGAGCAAATTGAGATAGAAAAATGCTCAATTTAACTTTCGAGATTGACTTTTTTGGAATTCAGCCTAAGTGTATGCAAGGATGTCCGATGTCTCGGTTGAGGTCTTCCCAAATTTTTTTCAATTTCACCGTAAATTTCTTGGTGTAATTTTTTTTTAGGTTTGTTTCCATCGAATAATTTATTTCGTTAATCTTAGGATCGTGAATATATTTATTCTGTGGATTGTAGATTAGGCCTGCCAGTTAGCGCCAAGAATGTTTTAATTCGCGGAAAAATGTTTGAAATTGTAAATTGCACGATTTAAAGCAATTAACGCGAAGTTTTAGTTGTTAGTGTGTTGGAAAACACCCACATTATATCTTAGGATTTTTTCCACTGCGCCACCTAACGGGGACCTTTGACAAACATCCTAGTGAATAACTGTCATGAAAGATCTTCTCATTTAGCCTTTAGAGCTCGGCATAAGGTTGTAGATCCCTTCCAATCGGCCGAAAACCTAAAAACCCGCTCAAAATGAATGATTATGAGAGGCTATTATTGGTGGAGTACAATTCCATAAGCTTGGTTATTCTTCGTTCGCAGGAGGCAGGAAGTAAGTAAAAGTGAAATAGAATCTAAAAAGTAGATAGCAAGAAGTTCAAAATATGGATTTCATTTATGAAGTGGACGAAATGGTGATGTCTTCGTCGTCAGACGACAAATTTTAGCCGATGGTGAATCATTGATTGCTTGCGTCAGTGATTGCGATGTCTTGGATTTTTGGAAATATTTCTGGATAAAATAAGAGACATTTTGGAGGCCAAATTCATAATAAATACGATCAAAATGGAGATCGGCACACAGCAAATGAAATAAATTTCAATTGACAACAACAAATATCATTTTAGATGAAATTTGATGTTACGTAGTTTTGGAACGGGCTAAAACCATATTTTACTGTTTTAAATCCGCATTAAAATGGATCTTCACCCAGCGGGCTTAACGCATGTTTTCAGTGAATATTATAAATGTAAATTTAAATCATCGGTTTTAAAAAAATCATCGGGATTAGAAAATACGGAGTAGGGTGTAAAATTACTTAAACCTTACTTAAATAATATGGCCATTCGATTCAATCTGATATGATTTTTTCTTTTTGACTTGAATGTAATGTTTATGTTATGACATTTAAAAAAATTATGTACTATTTTGTACGTTTCAGTACTATTTCTTTTCAGTTTTTAGTACAATTGAGAAAAGTCGATTTGCATCACTGTAGTAAGCTCTCACAGTCGCTGTCACTATTTTCTTGACACGTTACGTTACCCACCTCATATGCATAGTTAACACGAACGCAGTTCCACAAACGCATTCCTTTCATGCCATCATGATTTAAACGTGCAATTTGTCCACCTAAATCCATGAAGTAAGTCTCCTTCGCTATAGAGCTATCTTTGGCAGTCGTTCATGCAAAGCGCTGTCGCCAGCGCAGCCATGCAATTGAGGCGGCTTCCGATTTTATCATAGACAATCGCCACACACAAGCCACTCATAGATACTTCTTCTTTATCTGAGCGCGCACCACCAATTTATTCTCGTAGCCGCTCCTTTTTTTTGGTTTTTCTTTATATTTTTATTTATCTTTTCGATTAAATAGCTGTTCAAAATCGTTCGTAGTACTTTTTCAACATAAAACTATACCGCGCCGTGCGCCGGCTGCACACTGCACAGTCGTGGACAACGTGAAAGCAACTTAGTATCATGCTGCTGTAGCCGCCACCGCCGCCGTCATCAACATTACCCTCCGCGATCGGTTTGACAAGATCCTTAAAATGGGCAATATGACTTGTTTTGGGAGCTCGGCGAGAATAATGTCGGTTTTTGTGCCATCTCACTCGGCGCAGTGCGGTCGGGTTTTGCTTTACGGTTTCCAGCGCACAGACTAACCGTGCATCGGTCGGCATGTCGACTCACTGTTTATATCTATTTGACCATAAAAATCGCTCATCATGGTCAGTGGGCTCCCATCCATTATGTGCGAAAGAGGGAATTCCTATATAGATTCCCAGCTATTAACTCGTTGTACTTGCACTTCCTTTAAGGTCCACGCCAAGGGCTGCTTTCAGATAGTCGGAGATATCGAGAAGATGGATAGACGGATGGACATCCAGATTCACTACCTGTGTGCCTGGTAATACGATGCCAGGAATTTTATGGCAGCAAAACAATCGAGAGCCCTTGACATCATTTTCTGGTAGCACAAAGCCGGGGATTTGTCCAGAGTGTCCTGACATGTTGTTTTATTTATTGGGCGAAGAAGGTTCCTCTCCGTCTTCCTCCGCGTGAAGGTATTCCTTCACCGACCAGACGAACAAAAAGCGGCCCCATTGGTATAATCTTTTTTTCTTCTCGACTGTGTGCCGCAATAAAAATAGCGCAAAAAAAGCTGCACTCTTAAAAGATTGCTTTCTTATTGTGTCTGACCATTTTCGGAATGGGAATCTTGTAATAATTTTTATTCACTCGAGGATTCACTTGGGTCCATTGTTTCGCGGGCTGTGGGCTTTGTGTGCGCGCTCGATTGGCATTGTTCGTTTAGTGTCTTTTATGGATTTTATATTTATTTTATATTAAATTTGGATTTACTTCTCTTTCATGTTATTTGTATTTAATTTTTTATTTTTATTTATTATTACAGGCCTGCGCGCCACGATACGTTTTCCATACAATGACTCCATCAACTCGGTATCGCATCGAGCCAGTTGGTACGTGCTACACATCGAGGAACTTTACATCATTCATAGAGTATTCCCCGTGCCGGACAAGTAAGTGTACCTACAGTTTTTTTTTTTGTACTTTAAAAAGAATTTATATATTAGCATAAATATTTATTTATGGAAAGCAGAATATTCGACAGTTTAGTTGTTGAGGTTTCTTGGAAAATGACCAACAGACATGACCACATGACTGTTTTTCGGATTTTGACTGGACTTTGGAGCAAGGGGTCTAAGGTTTGATCCCCAGAAAAACACTAATTGCATCTTAGGGGTTTTTCTTAAAACAAACTAATAGAAATTTAGCTCCCCTGCCGAAGCTTTTCAATAATTTGTGTAATACCGAGAAAGGCTGCGTTTAATGAGGCTTCTGGAGCTTAGCTGGTGTTATCCATTCAAAATCGTTCGGTAGCTAGACGTTATATTGCACGAAACCCTCATAATAAACACGCAGTGGACGACTTTGTCCCTCTTGTGTTTCTTTTTGGTGCCAAAAACCCACAATTTGTCTGTACGTTTGTATATTGGCCAACCCGGATTGTTGGAGAGCTTGATGTGATAGTTGGATTTGAGACTTGTATCTTGGCTTTGACAAATATGTTGGGCATGCACAAATAAACTGCAATACTCTCAGCTTCAACACAGCGCGCTTATAGGCCCGACTTCCTAAGGCGGAGCCCCGCAAGTCTACTAAGGTCTGAACCGTCAGCGAGGGTCTTCAAAGATCTCCTAACGAGTGAAATCGTGTCAATATTCGGTACGCTAAAGACGGATTACAACAATCATATCATATGCTTGTGAATAGATAAGTAACTACCCTTTAAAAAGTTACGGGCCAAGATTAGCAGATAAAGAGTCTTTCTTGGTCAAAGCGTTTGCTTCTCCATTATAAGACGGGATGTCAAAGGCTATAAGAGCGAAAGATAGACTTTTTTCATCACCCCCGTCTTCCCGAAGACTTATTTTCACCCGGTCAGCACCACTTTAAGTAACTTTCTTCCAACCACCGACGGTTGGAGACTATAGGCGGCGGTTGACTGTTTCAATCACTACTTGTCCTATCGAAGATGAATCGCCACCCAGTGGTGCGTGATGTATTATCTACCTCCAGTCGACCCCATTTATTTAAATATAATTCTGCGTAATAATAACGTACGACGGTCTTGGTCAGCTTTCGGGCCTCTCAAGACTCAGGAGAAGTTAATCTGAATTTCGCAAAGGAACCTTGTACGCAATACCAAGGCTTCCATCAGTATGTCCAATCCAACAACTTTTCAGTACACCATCCCTTTCCCTCACTCATGTGGACCTACAACTCCGGTGTGAAGGTGTCTTCTAAGACAGCCACCGAACCTTACCTAACTTAACATGACACCAGCCAAATCAGTCATCGCTGTTACGTTCAGGGCGATGAACCACCGAATAAGGTGTATCTGCCAAAACGCCATTTATTAATAAGCTGCCTCCCAAGCTCTAGTGAGTTTCTGGCTTCAGACTTAAAAATCAAGAACTGCAAGAGAGGTAGACGGCGAAGAGCTTCTGTAACAGCACGGCAGAAGGTCATAATATGTTGCAGCTTAGTCAGTAAGCTCTTAAAGATGTATTCGTTTTAACTGTGGGACTAAGGCCCCAGGTTGATGCGCCTTTAGAGGTTCTAGCGATACTGAGTTTCCAAAAATTAAGTCCAAGACAATGCGTAACTAACAATGCTTAACTTTGTTTGTAAGCGCCCAAGAAGACAGACACCTCACATGAGGTATCCATCTTAAAAGTCTTGTCTGGTCAAACTATTCTTACAAATTCCATCAATCTGTCTTTACAAGACCTAGTAAGCTTTAGATGCGTCAGATTAATATTCATATGTGTATGGTGAGGGCAACTGGAACCCTCTGACCCTAGCTTCTGCATTGAGGTTTTATGTTTGGCAAGAGTGAGAGGTGGATTAGAAGAAGAAATAAGTTCTCATGGAACTATTTATTAAACTGCTCAACACACTTACTTCTGAACCGTTATCTGCCCACTGATGGTTCCAGAAATTTCTATTGAATTTCTATCTAACCATGGTGGTAAGTCTATAACCAGATAAAAATATGTTAAGTCCGCCGTGGAGGCAACAATCTTGTCCATGCCAAGCAAGCCTCATCAAATATTAAGTTGGAAATGAACTGCTGCTGCTTTATATTTTATACGTATAAAACAGTACGGTGACCAATGAATAAGGGACAGTTTCCTTTTGAAGTTATCAGCCCAAAAAAGTAATTTAGGTTAAGCAGAGTAAGAACGACTGCCCCTCTTCGAGTCCCGGACGACGATCTAACTTCCCCCAGAAGAAAAATATTTTTCCTTTCGTCCCCAATTTTAATTTCTATATTTATAGAGGACACAGAAAAAAACACGGCAGCAGCACTGCGACTTCCGATCTCCATTCTGACAGCGATAGCCTCCTAAATCATTCTTCACACGCCTTCGCCACATTCGTCGTGGTAGGTGTGATCAACGATCAAAGATCAGTGAATATTTCCACTCGAATGGCAACTAATTTTTTATGAAATTGATTCTGACCGCAATATTACCGTTAGTGCCACCCAAAGACTTATCCACGTAAACATGAGATGTTCGGTATCTTTTATACATATTTTTTAGATCATTTAATGTGTCAAAATTTGTTTACACATTTTTTTGACACCTTTGCTGTTTAAAATTCAGTTCGACATGGTGAAGTTGTAGCTCGGTGGACTATTTATATACCCGGTCTCACCTTTCTCGTGTGGTGGAGGCGCACGTGAGACACAACTAAAGATGCATGACCGAAAAGAATGTTGTTGTCAGTTTCCCTTTTTGGTTTTTGTCTGTTCTCTCTAGTGTTTTTTGTGTGTTTTTTTTTGTTTTCGACCGAATCCAAATGCATTACAGATGTGTATATGTATGTACTTAAATTTTAAGAGCTATTTTTAGAGTCTCGAAAGCATGCAACATGCCATTTGAAGCTGCAACGCTTATACGCTACGTACTCGTACAAAGGAATAGTAAAAAGAAGTCTGTTTGGCATTTCTTCTTCGGGTGAAACCATAAAAGTAAAATTGTTTACATTGACCACATAAGGGAATACGAAAACACGCTACCGGGACTTAATTAAAACTAACAAATGACATTTGACGCCGACAGAACGACGTTTGATTTGTTTCGCCGCATTTTCGGATTAACGTGCGAACGCGTTTTGATTTCTCTTTTAGGGTTGAAATTGGAAACTTAAGAAGGGTTATTCTACAAGTGCACACTGCTCAGGGCACATGATCTTTTTGTTATGAATAATGGGAACTTCGAGGTAATTCGAGGACTTGTTGTGGTGGGTTTTGTTTCTGGCATGGGAGGGAGGCGGATATTTAAATGTTCAAGTGATTAAAATGTTCTAAAGTACGGGGAAGTCTTCAGGAAAGTAATAAGAGTACCTGCTTACAGATTACGATCAATGCTGGGAATTAAATTAAACCGATGTGGTTGACAGTGCATGGGTCAATTGAGGAGAATGGATGACGAGGGTTGAAATGGATAAACTAAGTTAAAATGGTTGTGAACGGAGTTGTTTCTGTAGTTAGAGTTCGTTAGCCGTCTGAAAATAATGCTTTTTAGTGATAACCCAACTGATCCGTTTCGGATCTAAGTTTTCACAAATACAATTATTCGTTTATGATTGCGATCACTTGAAGATCAGTAGTGTAGAAAGTAGCGGTAGAAATGGAAATCCCTTCCCTATACCGAAGCAACTTAGATCAACCATTGGATTGTGTTATGCAAGACGACACCTGTCAAAACTCAATGTTCACTGGCAAGATCACTAGAGACTCAGCCTTGTTCAATGCAAATTCATCAAGTGCACCCAAAATCTATCCAAGAGCAGGTTGGAAAAATCCTTGCTCCTGATTAATTATACAGCTGATCATCCGGCAAGTTTGCAGAGCCAATGCCAGTTTCGCTTGACGATCTGCCCGTTCTGGTAATATCACTGTTGGTCTGATCACCAACGCAAATAAAAACACACGAAACCTGTCTCCTTACCTTCCTGTCCAACCCCCGCATATCAACCGAGAACCGATCTTCAATCTTCGATCCCTTTACACCACCACGATCATTATTGAACGATAACAATTTGTCGCCAAGGTGTTTCGAATATGTTTCGGAAACTTGTCTATACACCGAGACAGTATAGCTACGTGCCCAGCCATTGCCACAATCGACCGCAGTGATCCTTTGGTGATCGTACCTTCTTGGTTTATTTTTTTTTGTATTCTTTACTTTTTATAAGTAGTGTTCTTCTTGTTTTGTTTTTTAGTTTCTTATTTTCCCAGTGCAGCAATCATTCTTCGTGTGGAATTTCAATTAGAACTGAACGAGATAAAATGTAGGAATTCTGTGAATTACCTGTTTGCAAGCACCACAGGAAGATGACTCCTGCATGATCATCGGTTGGCAGAAAAACGGAATTCGGGAGTTCAGTTCACTGCGACAAAGAAAAAAATAAAAACAGATTCCAATAAATCGGTCCAACTATATTTGGAGTCATGAAATTGCAACAATCAATTGGGTGGACATATTTGGTCTTGCGGAATGGTAACGATCTTGTACGAATTTGGTTCAAGTGGTGCAAGATCACTCTGCCGCGTATTGGACACATTTAAATCAGCCTTCTGTTTAATGTGCACGAGAGAGGTGTTTACAAACTGTTAGAGGGACACTGATTTTGTTCTAAGGATCGTGTGATCGGTATAAGAGATTCCGTGTGATCGGTATAAGAGATTCCGCTGTAAATATATATCAATTGAGAACTTGATCACGCAAGTTCTGAATAATGATTTTTGTGGTAACTTGACGAGTAATATCTTCATTCGCAGACAATTTTTCCGATCAAATACGCCTTTGATCGCAGTCCGTACAATAGGTTTGAATATACAGATTTTAAAGGGCTGCTTATTTACTTGAGAAAAACCTGTCAACTTCTTAGCGGAGCAGGGATGAAATAAATAAGTTTGATCACTACATTGGGTGAATTGTTGAAAGTCCTGTTGATCTGTTTATGGTCGAGATCTGTGGATGCCCATTTGGTTGCATATTTTATTCACTAATAATAGATGTTTGCCATTAAATCTCTGCGCGATCAGTCCACGTAATCGGAAAATTTCCCAAACGGTTTAAAAATAAATAAGAAACTTAATAATAGAATTGATCTCACGATCTTTAAGGACCGCACCTCGTAAAAAGCTACTTGAAGTTGTAAATCATAAAACAGTTCCCTTCAGTTCTTTGAAAATAACGATCAGTTGATGATCGCACACACTTAAATATTAATAGATCGGCACCTCTCTAACCTATAAATCATTTCTTTCGTTCCAGATTATTGGGGATACCACAAGCAAGGCTTCTGTCAAGCTGGCTTCAGTGCCGGTGTGAATAAGGTAAGTTGCACAAAACTCCACGTACCTATAAATCACTCCCTCATTCCATATTTGGTCCTTTGGCAAATGGGGTGAAAATATTCCGTAAAAAAAATACAACAAATTTACATAAACACATCACGATAAGTGGACAAAAAAAAACGTTGGCTCTCTATTTGCCTAGAAGTCTGTCTGCGCGCACATCTATTCGTTTCTTCACGCTGATGTTGTCCGTAGATGGGCGTTAAATAAATGGAGATAATCGTGTGACGGGGTACAGTGGTAGTATGTGCGAAATGCGTTTTTTTTTTTTGTGTACCTACATTAAAAAAAAAAAAAAATTTAAATATAACATAGGAGTTCCTGAACATAACGTTCCTTCAAGGGGAGGACACTGGTCAGCGTTTATAATCTATGGATGTGCGGGGAGTTCTTCCTTATGCTTCGCAGCGAATTTTTCGTGCGTTTTAGCGATTTCACGAAATCTCCTTGTTTTTGTATTCGCGATGCACATCTATGGTAATGGTAAAATAGTTGTTCTATCGGATGAAAAGATTTATGGAGATTTTGCGCAGAATCCCAATATGTAGATAAATCTTGCGGACTTGAGCGTGGTGGAGAAGAACAAATTCAAACGCACTTACACAAACGGTGTTTGCATTAGTTGAAAAGTTTGAATAAAACGATTCAGTGTAGATGAAGGCAGGAGGAGTGCATTAAAGAGAATGTGAAATGTGTATGTGCACGTGGAACTCTTAACCAACTAAGCACATCAGTTGAAGACCAAAAGAAGTGATATCCAGACTTATGTTGCAACATATGTAATTAGAAGAGGAACGTGTTCACTTATCAGGACTCAAATAATATATTCAGCAGGAGAATTGCCTATAGAAGCAAATTGTTCTTTGGCAAAGTCCAAAAATAAAACAAAGTTGCGAAGAATTTGCATTAAATTCGTGATCGCAATCGCTTGATCGTTTAACAGATCAGATCAATTGAAGGTAGATTTAGACTTCTACATATTCAGGTTCAAGATCGAGGATCCATTTAAAACCAGTTCCGAACTTTGAGCAGTCGACTTATCTTTGGGTTGGACAGAAAAATTAAGATCACTTGAATATTGATTTGCTGGAGATCGTTTTATGGCGATGAGTTATAGATCATCCGTCGACAATATTTGAGTGAAATGCTATTGAAAAAATTGATAAAAACTACTTTAGATAAAACAGTAAATATAAAAAAAAATTGATCGTTCGACAAAATCAGTTCGTTCGCGTCAGCTTAAGGCATTTTGAAATGACAGTTAGAAGTTAACATATTTACTTTTCATTTCGATCAGTTGTGAGCTTGAGTATACCTCAAGTATAAATACTAGTTAGGTCAGGATTAATCAATCAGGATCACTTGTTGATCTTTTGTGACTTCACTATAACCTCAACCCTATAAGAAAATGGCCATCAGTAAAAAGATTAAAGATCAAATATACAATGGTAAGCACTTCGCTTTAGGATCATCTGTATTCTGTATATTCTATTGCCAAGCAATGTATTGACCGATCCCACTTGAGCGATAGCTGAAAGAATTTAATGCTATCAGGGAACAAAACACTTCCTTCCGCTATCGTCTTATCGTTGCCGATACAGTTTGTCACGATCAGTTATCACTTGAATCACGATATTTAATTCCTTTCAATAAAAAGCGCTTTAAGGATATTTTATGGAAAAGTATTACAGCAGTATCAATTAACAGTTTTGAGAGAAACACAAACCTATTAACAGTCAGTTCCTTCCCTGCCATCTGGAGCTCGATCAGTTTGACGGGCAAACCCGCAAACAAATAATTTTCATCTAAAGTCAATCAAGAAAATTATAGTTCTTCTTTTAAAAAAACAAGTCATTTTATTTCCATAATTTTAACACACAGTACTTTTTTATTTTCCACAGAAAGGTGATCGTTTATACATTGGTGCTCCCGGCAGCTGGTACTGGCAAGGTATGTTGTTTTTAAAAATTTGCTTTAGATGTAAAACGTAATAATGATCCTTTAGCTCTAGTTTAACAAGTGGTATTATTAGTTTATTTAATTTAACTAAGTACGTATAGTAGAAATTTGAAATTCTCCTTCCCACATCCTTGTCCCGTTTAGCCTCAATAAATACGTTCCCGTAGAATTTTTAATTAACTTCAAATAGAAAAAAGAATGCATCCTCCTCACGAGTAGCCTCTGCATCATTTGATTGAATTTCCAGTAGAAGTTGTTCGTTCTTTGATCTATTGTAAATTGTTATGAAATCATGTAGTTAATCAATCACTTGAAATAAAATTAGTTTATATATCGGTTCGGCGGGGGTGGCAAATCGCGTCAAAGGGCGAAATGATGATGGCGCGCTCAAAGTCGCAACAGGAAGGGATTCCACTGTTGGGAATGTAACCGGGGAACGGCTTGGGATAAATGTTGTCCTCTGATGGAAATAAATTGAATGAATGACTTTAGAATGATTTCATGGAATTTGAAGTTAATAACATTTTTTTTATTATTATTATTATTTCACTAACTCTGTGGGAGGGGGCTGAATGCAGAGAACGGACAGTACTATGTCATCTTAAATGGGACAGTAATGGCATTTGTGTCGGGTGTTGTGTGATTAATACAGAAACGTTGCAAATAAACACAGAAGATGATCTCACGAAGATAGAACTACTCGTTTGCTTTGCCGCGCGATCAAGATGTTTATATATTTTTTGTTCCTTAGGTTGGGAGTCAGAAAATTATTTAATTTATCTAACCCTAGCTGTACGTTAATGACTAACATAGACTTTGATAAAGGAATTTCCTCAAATATTTATAAATATGTATGACTATTATGTCCTTGTTTTTTTTTTTTTTTTTTTTAAATTTTTTCGTATTTTTAATTTGATTATTTTTTTTTTATATCTTCTCGTTTCCTGCCTGTATCTGCACCCCTTCATTGTAATGTGCGCGACTGTTGTGTTGTGTTACCCTATTGTGATCCCCTCTATTTCTTCCACACAAAAACAAAAATAAATAAATATATGTTAATTATATATTTGCAACAAACTATATAATGTAATCAACGGTGTTGCACAAATGCAAACTAAATACAAATATTTAAATGCAATGTTGGAAATCACTATCTATGATTAAAGGACAAGCATTCTCGATTGATCCTGATTCAAAATATCCGTACAAGCCGCCAATGTATCAAGATTTCGGCGTTGGAGGTAAAGAAACATAAAATTTAAATAAATACTTGCTTAGCTCTCATTGATTTTTATAATTTTTTTTTTTTTTAATATAACCATTCAGCATTTAAAAACAAATATTTTTTTTTTTTGTCATTTTTGGCAAACATAATACACTTATTATATAATTTTTGACAAAATTCGAAATTTCATTGTTTTCTTTTAATTCATACTCAATTAGAGTCAATTATCCATTTAAAAAAAAAGGAATTTACAGAAAACTTGGTGCGCTTTGATATAAAACATTTTAATACCGTTAACGTTAACCTCGCTTATTTACACCTGCTGCTGGAGAAAAGATAAATCAACAATTTACATTTACTTCTAACAAAACAAAAAAAAATCAAACTTTTGGGCTCATTTCTAAACAAAACACAAGACTGAAAAATGTATAGTTAACTGCGGCTATACGCAAAGTAAAAAAAATGGTATTACTCACTCGAACTATAAAAGAGCTACAACACTACCCTAGACAGCTCTGATGAGCGTAATAATGCAAACATCAACGACCATACATGACGGTTTTCTTTGCGTTGCGCTTGGATATAAAACTAAAAAATAAACAAAAATAAATCTAAAATCGTTGCTTCTTCCTCTGTAGTATACTGTCTTTCCGAAAATAGTTGTTTGCTTTTTAGCTTTTTGATATATTATTGGGAACATTGTGCATGGGTTTTAATTTATTGTTTTTATCATGGTTATGCTTGGCAACAGGGATTTTTTCTGTTTTTTTTTTTTTGTCTTGTCTTGCCTTGGTGAATGTATTAATTTTATTTTTAAATTATTTGTCAACTAACATTTCAGGTAAAACTTGGTCCTTTTGATCTTCTCTCCCTGCAATGGACTGCATTAGTGTTTGTTTATTTTGTATCACTATTTCAATTTTTATTTTATTTGAAATTGAAATATATTTTAATTTAAATATTTTATTATTAGTTTCTGCAACAGCTTCGCAATTTTAAAAAGGACTCCTACTTTCTTTAGAATATTTACAACTTATGGTGTTGAAAGTGTATTTTCGGACGATTGTTGTTGAGGTGATTGCCCTCCAAAGCAACAATTGAGTGCTGAATTCAGTTTGGTGGTTACAATTAATACAAACGATAGGTACGAGTTTGACAGCTGTGTCGCGTATCTTGCGACGCGTTGTCTTTCTAGCACAATTGATCATTTGAAAGTACTACGATATATGGCCTTCGAACTGCAGATACATATGTATAGGTCATTATTAGACACAAACCTGATGAATGTTATTCGTGAAACAACAAATATTTAAATGCAATATGATTGAATCATTTCCATAAATATTTACGATTCAGTGTTATCAGTTATTCCCTTTTCATACCGCACCGTGTTCACTAAAACACTCGAAAGCTTCACCAAAAATCTTGTAGTAGTTTTCGAAAACTACTGACAAACGTTAACTTGTTGGTGCAAACACACCTTTTTGAACATTCAGCAAAAACTACCATTTCTACTGACTTTTCAAGTGCAATCTCTTTTTATCTTTGTACCATAAACGGAGGTGCACTGCAAACTTGCCGTTGCTAACTATTTTAACTACAGCGCTGACAGTTGTGACAACTCGAGGAATGGGAAGTTAACTAATGTCGTTTTCCATTGGGAACACCAGAAATCTTTTTCAGATCTCAGATTTTACGCTGCTAATGGAATGCGCAACGCAATTGATCTGCTTTTATAAATGTATTAGTGCGTTATTTGGCAGCAATATCAGCTGTTCAAGTTGCATTTGTTTTTGCAAAAATCACTCATGGATATCGACTTCAAAAATGTTTTCCCTGTTAATAATAATTTATGTGGTATTCGATTGGGCGCTCTCAGAGCACTTTTTTGCCCTCAGAGCAATTTTTATGTTCGTTTGGTACAAAAAAAAGCAATCTTTTTCAGATTTCACAGCACTTTTGCGAATCTAGATATTTTCTCAGATTTGCTTCAGATTTACCAATACAAATGCATTTGAGTTTGGTGGACTTTGTTTACATTTGAGCGAATTTTTTGTACAGTAAAGAAAGGCAGTGCATCGGGTGAATCTATTTTCGTAAATTATTTATGTGCAAATATTTAGAAATCAATCGGGACGGAAATTTCGAATGTTTTAATGTAAAATTTAACCAGTGAATTGAAAGCGCATAGAAAAGTGTCGAAGACTACACTACTACACATATTCAAGTCGCACAAATATCAACACAAAAAAGAGCAAGAGCGTTTTTATATTCGATTGGGCACACGAAATCTGAAATCTGAGGGCAAATCTGAAGAAGCCCAAACGAATACCACATTAAAGAGTCCAACTTTGAGTGCAACCCAGCATGTCTGTCACAAATTTTTGTTTGACGTTGTTTGGATTTGAACGTTGCTTTTGGTAATTTTTATATCTTAAACAATGAATTAATGAAGAATTGGACTTGTTTTTATTTTTTAATGCAAGCGAAATTTGGTAAGGATAGGCTGGACAGGGTATAAGTATTCGACTAAAATGAAAAATCAACACAAAACCAAAGTGAAGTTGGTTGTGATCGATTTGATTAATTTTTGACAGCCTTGCGAGTCAGGTTGATGCGTGCTTCAACTTCCTTTATGTATCCGATATAAAAAGTTACTTAGCATTTTTGCAGATATGTTACATTGGGAGCATTTTAGCGCTTTTTTTTTTCTTGAAAAATATAGGTATCCTTCCAAGGAACATAATCATTTTCAATATTAGCGTTAGAACGCAACCAATTGTCAAGTTCGACAAACGCTTCAAATGTTTTCTGACTTATTTCTGATATATTTTTTATTAAAATTCTAAATATTGCTGTGTAGAATAAACAAAAACAAAAGCAGTCCGTGTGCAGTATCTCTTTACCGTTTCTAATCCCCCTATTCTTTGTAATCCATTTTTGCCCAACATTTTTTTACCAACATTTTTGCGATATAATCGATTTTGTTTCAGTACCAAACATTTTGTTGTCTTAAATTTTATCATAATGCTTCTAAATTATACTAGATCTAGTCTTAGTCTTAGTAACCTAGGCGAAAAAGATTGGTTTAAGCTGGATTGCGTTCATCCTTCATCGACAAATAAAATATGCGAAATGATGTTCTCTCTTTTCGTCTGGCAATGCTTATTAAATTTATGCATATAGTACCATCTTTTGAAATGTTTTCAAACAAAGTCATTGGGGTTAAAAGGGGGTCTTCAGCCTCCAGACGAACTCCACTCCACATGGGATCCACTGCTACTTTGGGGATAACTCTCTTTGTGCAGCACTGCCAGATGTAAAACTTCATCTCACATAAATAATCCATCACAATTTCATGCCATTTCATCAAACAAGCTTTTGTCACATAAGAGTCTTCCATCAACACAAACACTTCTTCAACTCTTATAGGTCAGTCATACTCGTACGACATAATGCACCCGAAGAGCAAGGTCTACGCCACAACACAGAGTGGTGCCAGCGATGACGACTCCTACCTGGGTTACTCGACCATTACGGGCGATTTCGATGGTGACGGCGAGGAAGATGTTGCCCTGGGCATGCCACGCGGTTCAGAGCTATTAGGCAAGGTGACGCTGTACAAGTGGAACATGGTCAACATCCTCAATATAACTGGTTGGCAAATCGGCGCATACTTTGGCTACTCGATGTGCACATCCGATGTAGATGGTGATGGCTACGATGATCTGATCATCGGTGCTCCAATGTACAGCGAACCCAATAACGAGGGGAAATACGATGTTGGTCGGGTGTACATCATGCTGCAGGGTAAGAATCCCAAGGAGAAGTTTGTCAAGGAGACCTTCAGGGACGGTATCAATACGAAGGGACGTTTCGGTTTGTCGCTGACAAGTCTGGGTGACATCAATCAGGACGGCTTTGGTGATTTTGCTGTTGGTGCTCCTTATGATGGTCCCAGGGAGAATGGTGCTGTTTATATATTCCATGGTTCCGCAGATGGCCCGCTGGCCAAGTACTCGCAAGTGATCTACGCTGAGGATGTGATTGGGGTGCGACCGCCGAGGACGTTTGGTTTCTCGCTGTCTGGGGGAATCGATCTGGATGGCAATTTGTATCCCGACTTGGCTGTGGGAGCGTATGCTTCGGACGAGGTGGTAGTGTTTAGGTCTAGACCGGTGGCGGTAGTTGATGCCACTACAACGTTCCTGACGGCCTCCAAGCTGATCAATTTAGATGAGAAGGCTTGTAAGACCAGACGCGACGGCAGGGAAGTGCCCTGCACCAATGTGAGGTCTTGCTGGAGGTATACCGGCATCAATCTTCCACCGATTTTGGGTTAGTTTTGACATCTAGACTGAAGATTTGTTTTCTTAAAGGTTCATATTTGACAGATTTCCAAGTGTCCTGGGTGCTGGATTCGAAGAAGACCAAGAATCCTCGTATGTTCTTCCTCTCGGATGAGGGCAGGAACATCCGAAACTCAACCATCCGTCTAGAGCGCGGAAGAAATCTCTGCCAAAATGAGACTGTCTATCTGGTGGATAATATTCGTGATAAGCTGACTCCGCTGGAAGTGGAGCTGCGGTATCAGTTGAGAAGCAACAGCCCAAGCCAGCCTCTTGTAAGGAGAAAGCGAGACCTCCTGTATCCAGTCATCGATCAGAACCGTGAAATCGTCCAAAGGGACTCGCTGAACATCCAGAAGAACTGTGGTTTGGACAACATATGCGTGCCCGACTTGCGCTTGGAGATTAAGTGAGTTAGACCCTGTGCTGTGCCATGTGCTTCTATGACATGCATTCTTCTTTTCAGGACTGTGAACGAATATCTCTTGGGATCCCGGGAACATCTTCATATCGAGGTTTTGATCTCGAATTTCGGTGAAGACGCCTTCGAAGCTGGCTTTTATATGACAATGCCCGATAATTTGGACTTTAAGAAGATCCAACAGATCGGCGATGGACGCGACACTCCCATCACATGTGCCGCACCAACTCCCGCCACAAACTACACACTGAAGTGTGACATTGGAAATCCATTGCCCTCAGGCAAATTGGTAAGTTTCCTGATCCTCCTTTCACAAGTAGATACTCCAATATTGCAATTCCCGTTTCAGGCCAACTTCAGGGTGGTGATGATCCCGTCGGCTAAGGTCGGCATGGCCTCCAGCTATGACTTCTTCATGGAGGCAAACTCTACGAACCGCGAGAAGGAAGGATCCGGATTCGACAACATAATTCGAAAGAGTGTTGGCATTTGGGTGGAAACGAAGCTAGCGATCGAAGGGTAAGTTCCGCTTTATCCCGCATTACAATCCTTACTGACTATCGCTCTTTGTGTAACAGCACCTCGCAGCCAGAATTTGCTCATTACAAGGCGTCCGAGTTCAAGGAACCCAAAAACGCCACCAAGGAAAGCGACTTGGGTCCTCATGTCGTGCACATCTACAACATCCGCAACAATGGCCCTTCCACAATCGAGGAAGCTGTCGTCTACATCCATTATCCCTACAAAACCTTGGGTGACGACTACCTAATGTACCTCCTGAATCAACCAGAAACCGATGGCAACATCGAGTGTGAACCGCACATCAATGTCAACCCACTGAACCTCCAGTTGGACCAAAACCTCGCCAGAAAGAGCTACTTGGAGTCCATTGGTGCCGTAGTTCGTAGTTCTGCTGCCGGATACAGTGGTATTCACGTGGAACAATCCGCAGGCGAAACCCATACCCTCTCATCGACTGATCGGCGCACTAAAATCCTCACGGACGAGGAGAAGCGTATCTTCAAGGAGGAGGAGCGTCAAGAATCAGCTGGTGATGCGTCGTACGTGCACACTCAGCGGGCAAATGAGGCCGCTGCCGCTGCAGCAGCATTTGGTGGACGTCAAGGTTATGTAAGCTCGTCATGGAACAGTTCATCCATCGGAGGTGGACCATCGGTTGTGGTTACTTCCCGAAACCGAAGTGTCAGCTATGGTGCCGATGGCACACCGCATGTGGTTGAAACCAGCACCGAGTACGTGCATAGTTTGGATCGGCGGCCGCTTAATGCGGCAGCTAGTCATGCCACCTACACCCAGCAGAACAGTGGAAGTTCTGATGGAAGTTCTGGAACAATTAGCGCCGGTAGTCGTCAGTGGAACCAACGCAATGACGATGGCAGAGCACATATCGAGGTAAATCGACAGGGCGGGGTATCGGGCGGACAGCAGCGCGCCACCTTCCAACAACAACCGACCCCACAAGCCACCCACACGTCATCGCATGTATCCAGCAGCTACAGTCCCGGCGAGACGGCATACTCCCGCCAAGTTGCCGCCAACCGTGGCTTTAATGATCTTCAGGGTATCAGCGCTGACAAAATTGGAGCAGGACAAGGCTACCGAACGGGAACCCTGGACTTGGGCAATCTAAACCGCGGCAACGTCGATGACCATATTCGTCATAGTGCTTCATATTCGTCGGGAGGCGGAGCCGGCGGCAGTCGGACAGGAGGCTCCCTTGGTGGAACCACTTACACCCAGTCGCAGAGTAGTTCCAATCCCGGAACTGTCAACAGCCAACGCTACACAAGTCACAAGGAGAAACCATACTATGGAACTGCAGATTTCAATGAGTACTACTACGATCAGGACGACAATGCCGGCCACGGCGAGTATTCCGCTTCGTCTGGCAATACTTTCGCCAATCGACGCACAAAGCGGGAGGTCGATGATGGAACCATCATTTTGGACACCATAGCACCGTGCAAGTCCACCAAATGCGCCACGCTCCGCTGCGTGGCTAAGAATCTGGGCAACAACGACGGCGTTTGGGTTGCGTTACGAACGCGTTTGGTAGCGAAGACAATGGAGCGACTGGCGTCTGATGTTCCACTGAATGTTTCAACAATGGCTGTGTCGCATGTGACACGATTGCCGTACATCGGAGTGCCCAAGGAGGAGATCATCAAATCGCATGAAGTCTTCTACAAGGCTATTCCGGAGCCGATACCAGCGCCAGACATAATTCCGCTGTGGATCGTGATATTGTCGGCGTGTGCGGGCGCCCTGATTCTGCTGCTGTTGGTCTACTTGTTGCATAAGGTGAGAAGAGTTTTTTCTCTCCTGTTTTATTACAGTTTTGCAGAGCGAAATTTTGGAGTGTTCTCTTCTATGAAATGAGGATGTGTTCCATAAGAGAGACTGGACACTGTTTTAAATATAAATTTCACTTCTTATTTCATAAGCTAACTAATTTTTGGTATACTTATTTTCAGTGTGGTTTCTTCCATCGAAACCGTCCAACTGACAGCTCACAGGAACGTCAACCCCTGCGAAACGGCTACCACGGCGATGAGCATCTGTAAACTCCTAATCACCACCAACTTCATTTAAACAAAAAATGTTAGAAACAAATGCAAAAATACTTTGGTCAAGTGCAAATACTGTTGAAAGAAAGAGCAAAGAAAAATTTTTTCAACGTCTTTTGTGATTAAACAAAAAATCAAAACAATTTGTTAAAATATTTGTTGCAAAAAAAAAAAAATATGTTTGGACAAACACGTACACATTTCGTTGTCGCGGTCGCAGTTCTTGTTCGATACATGTAGTTCTCTTTTTTTTTTGCGAACAAACATTTTTTTTTTATTAACTGTCTTTCTTGTTTTAATTTGTAAACTTTTCTTTGGAAAATTTTCTTTTTTATACTAAATCCTAGTCACGACATAACGAATGATTTTTTTTTATTTTAATTATTTTCTCTACTTTTGTATAAAACAATTAAAAATGAATATGTAAAATAAGTAGAATTTGGTACTTTTTTCGCGAACCTTTAATTTGATATGAATATTTTTTTTAATAATTAACAATTACTAAGAAATATTTTGCTAAAACGATGTATATCTTTATTGCAAAAATTAGTTAGTTAAAATGTGCTTTAGGGTGTGAGTGTATAAAAACAATATAGAGAGGATGTCGCGAGTGAATGTTTTTAATTTTAAACTTAAACGAGAATCAGTTTTTTTTTTTTGTAATTTTTTCTAATCTTAATTAATACTTTGTTATTTATTAAATAAAAATAAAATGAACCCGAAAAGAGGAAATAAATTGTGTAAATAATAAAAGAATATTGTATTTATTATTAAATAACAGCAACGCATGGTTTAGTAGAATATGATTGCAATCGAACTACTGATAGGGATCTATTTTGTTAGTTCGATTCTTCACTGCCTTTACAATTTGCAAGAAGAAACGGAATTGTATTAAAATGTATGTTGGGTGCGAATCGAACGAATTTTTAAGAAGAGTAATAAAGTTAAACTTTTAACGCGTTGTAAAAACAGATAGTTTAGCTTAACAGTTTTAGTTTTGTAAGTACGACTTAAAAAGAACAGAAGTAATGAATAGGTTTAAATGTCTGCCGAACCAACAGGCCAAATTGCTGTATACTAAAATAAGTGTAAATTGATTATTACTTTTTTCTTTAAAATAACAATAATAAATAATCTTACAAGGAATTAAAACAATGCAGTGATTGCTTCATTTACAACTGTACTTACAATATAACTACAAAGTCATCAGGCAAAATATAATAAAAGAACAAAAAAAAAAGAGTTTTGTAACAACCGGGTTTTATTTATGTCAGGCTGTTTCGTACTATGATCACAGACTTTCGACGTTCTCATTAAAGATTACAGTAAAAACAAGCCTAGCAATGGGAACTACCACTTGGATCATAAAGAAGAACCAAGAACGTCGAAAATCTTAGTGGATAAATCTGTCGAATGCAACAATCTGATAAGGAATAGTATAGAATACTAGCTAGGTATAAGGCTACTCTAAGAAGCCGCAGTGCCAGAGCCCTTTGGAGGCTCTCCCGTCTTTTAATCTAGCTAGGTTCCTGTAGAAAAAATATGCCCTTACAGCATAAGCTACTTTTTATTGAAAATTTTATGATTAGCTGGAAGTTACTTAAAATGTCTGATTGTCTGTTGCTTTTCTTATGTGGTTTTCCATTGGGACAAAAAATCAATCTTTTTTTTGATCTAAATCACTTTTCATGTTCCATTGGGCAAAAAAATCAATCTTTTTTTCGATTCAGAGCACTTTTTGCAGATCTCGATATTTTTTCAGATCTACACATACCAATATGCTTTGCACAGCTGTTTTACGTCATTTAAAGAAGTTTGCTTTCAATCCAAATGCGCAAAGTTTCGTGAAAACCAAAATAACGAAATACATAAACAGCCATGGATATAATTTTGGAGGAATTATTATCTTCATAGTCTTCCTCGTCATCTGAAGACTACGAATCACCAAAAATACCAAATTTGTATCTGCAGCAGGGAAAACATTTTCGAAGTCGATATCCATTTGTGTTTTTTGCAAAAGCAAATGCAGATTGAACAGCTGATATTACTGCCAAATAACGCACTAATACATTTATAAAAGCAGATCACTTTCGTTGCGCGTTCCATTGGCAGTGTAAAATCTGAGATCTGAAAAAGATTTCTGGTGGTCCCAATGGAAAACGACATTAGTAAGTTGTAACAAAGTCTCAAAATTTGAGGATTCTTCAAGTAAAAGAACAAGAAACGAACACTTTTGTGGAAAAGTACATAAACTGATAAATAAAGGTAAGATTATACGGTATGCCAAGTGGTCGTAAAATGTCAGTTTCTGACAGTTCTCCTGTCAAAATATGGTCATACAATGTAATGGACATATCTCATATGCTCTAATGACCTGAATGTCACATATGACCAGGCTGATTTTGACGGATAAAAATGCCCAAATAGCATATGGTGTAATGGGACAATAGGTACGAAGCATGTAGCCTTTATGCCCACATGCTTTTAATTGAAATTTCGTTATGGCATTAATGGCATTTTTGATGGAACAGGAATTATTTTGTTGTCATCGGTATTTTATTTCGTAGAATTGTGATTTATTTTCATTTTCGTTCTCTTTGGTAATAATTTTGGTCATATAGTCTAATATACAGTTTTGATAATCCTGACATTTTGTTCATTTGACGGCTAATCTGGTCATTTACATTTTGGCATTCATATGCTTAATTGGCATACAGTCTAGTCTTAGCTATACTGTTTTGATAATCCTGGCGTTTTGTTTATTTGACAGCTAAAATGGTCATTGATAGGTAAAAAGTGTGAACATGTTCAATTGAAAAAATGCAAATAATCTCTGGAGCTTCAAATTAAAACTGAGAGCCTAGTTGAATTATAATATTCCTATCTAGTCCACCACTGAGTACTGTCCTTTGAATGTGCAGGTCGAGATGCACAAATCACCTTCAGGGTCCCGATTTGTAATTTTCTGAGTGAAGGTACGTTTGACAATAGCAAAAAAAAAACACATAGCACATCACCCTACTTATCCAACCCACCTCATCTTCGACCCAAACCAATTGGTCGTTCTCCATTAATCCACCACGCTGCAATCGCTAAGAAGTTGCCTGCTAATCTGTCAGATCCTTAACGTCAAACAATGACGTCGCATTTCACAGTATAATAAGTGCAAAGCAAACAAAGGTATTTTTTGTATTCAACCAGCTCCCGATTAAAAGTGAAAACGTTATTTGTTTACCTCAAGTGCATAAACCATTTAAGCACTCTACTTCGACCATCAGTATAATAAATAAACGAGTCTGTGTTATTATTTGTTCTCTTGTGTCAGTTGGATTTACAGAGTGGCGTGGACTAACAAACAACGACATCGAATTGCAGTGAAAAAGTGATGCAACCTCGCGTATCCCCTCGTCAAAGTATTCAATGAAAATTGCAAAAATCCCAAAAAATTGTCATCGCTCGCCCTTGGCCAGATGTTCACGAATTGGAATCTACCAAATGTCGACATCCCTACATTCAATATTTACGAGCTAATTGAAATCTAATTGGTTTGTAAAGCAGACATTTTATTTGTACGAACTAATTTATATTTGTCTGCTAATTGAAACATAAACTAGTTAGAGGACCGAGTCTACACAGTACAAAAAAAAGTTTATCCACATTAAATAATGTTCCCCTCTGATACGGAAACCCGATAATAATATGTATTTCCCGGCCAGCGGTGGCGGGCATTAAGACGTCGACGAATAGATAAAGATTATTCGCAAAAATCCAACAACCTTCTGGAGTGTGACGTCAAAGAACCTTTAATTTGCTTCCATTATTTCACATTATTCTGTTATTCTAAACGCATTTGAATATGATAATTATTTTATTCAATCGTGGATAGGGATCGTCTATCCGGGGTCGGGGTTTATTCAAGTGACCGATGTTCCGTAGAATTATCGTCTCGGTTGGTTGAACTGCAGTGGATAGTAATGGCAGCAATTTAGGATTAGACTAGAAGATCTTTGTGTTTTATTGGTTCTGATTTTGGATTTATGTGCTCATTGTGCTTTAAGGCGCTTTATCGTCTTGTTATCGTGTCGGTGTGCATGTGTTTTTCAATAAATTGTGTGCAGCAGTGCGTTAAGTTGATGATCGTTGCGTGCGTATATGAATAGATCTCGGTGGATTGCAGATATTCCAGTTTCGGTATGCAGATGTAGCGGGGAATACACTGTTCGGTGAGTTTATTTTCGCAATGCCATTTGCCATTTGTTTGCAAAATAATGATTCAAGGAATAAGAGTGCATAATCCGACTCAACTTAAAGTTGGAACGAATACAAGCTCGCTCTCACAGAATACAATTCAGCATTAAGTCCAGTTGGGTAATCAGAGTCATGCCGAAACATCGTATAACTACTCCATCCCTGCCTCTGGATGAGCGCTAACTGAAGTTAACTCAACTTTTGAAGTCATTCGTCATTAACATTAAACAAGTGACAGTTACTAAAGCAGCTTAAATACTGAGATGAGTGATTCATCTCCTCGCTATGGAAAACTATAACTGCCTCACCCAAACCATACAATACTCCAATTGTAAGTGACCTCCATCCAACAATCAGGTATCCGGCTTCCCCAAATTGAAATAACATTTTAATCGAACTGTCAGTAACAAGTTAGCATCAACGTTAAGCTACCACATCTGAGAACTGAAGGCTCCACAGTATCTGCAAGTCGCAACTGAAATATTTGTTTATCCCCTTCCACGTGGCCAATAAGCTAGCAATTTAAATTCATGAGAACTGTAAAGTACCTACAATTTTGCTTATCTAAAGCCAAACGTACTCGAGAGCAGTATAAATTTATTTCCACATAATGCGCATATTTACACAAAAAAAAAAATAAATTCCGATAAGAAGATGAGAGCAATATTACCACCCACACACATAGAAAGTCAACAAGATATCCAAATAGCAGTGAATACAAATAAAATTACGACGTGTGCGGTCAATTTGAATGGCTAACCCATTTATCTGTTTATCTGTTCGAGCTGTAGACATTTTTTAAAAGGCTCTCATAAATGGAGCAACTACTGAGGTGAATAAGTAATAGTTATTGCACTTTATTACAACGAACTAGAGCGCACAATGTGGCAAATGGTGATTCGCATACAACAACAAAAATGTTACGTATACGCCACACTGTCTGCTTTGGAAATAAAATACGAAACTTTTGTTTTAGTAGTTATTACTTTGTAGCACTGTTCCATTCTTACATATCGACAATGTGGATTTCTTGCTGTTGTTTGTCGGAAAACAATGTTGTAACTGATTGGATATTGGATACGATTGCGAGGAAGAGTACCAACATATCATATCGACTCTGAATAGTTAAATGGATGCTTGCATCTGTTAAGATTTTAAATGAATTTAACTTTTGTTTGGAAAATTGCTTAATAAACAAATGAAAGAAATGATGTATGAAGCAAAATGACGAAAAATTATTTCATTAAGTCGTAAATGAAAACAATGTTCGATGATCGGTTGAATACTCGCTGCAGACCTGTTAAAGCTAAATAATTTCTTCTAGTGGGTCCACTGATACACATCGTAGGCCCTTACTCAGCGTCAGTATTTTAGCACTTGCAATTCCACTGACCAGCACTTGTTCAAATATTTTACCCCCACCTTTTCGTACTGTTATCATATGCTTATGCGTAATAAACTTCGATTTCACATCGATGACATCACCCAACTACATCTCTAACTATTTACATGCAAATTGCCCTTAATAAGCATTTCTCCAACCCCACCATGAAATACTCTTCTCAACACACTCCCCAACCTTATTTAATATGGTAGACCTTTTGGCAGCAGCATTAGATGTGCTACGTCATCGATTTCGAAGGCTTTTCATGTCTTGGCATTTATGTGCGATAGCTATACCATGCCCACGCGCTCGCCTCTCAGCCACTCAACGGCATTTAAAGTATTTCCATTAAGCAATCAAAAGAACCCTAAAAAACCCATCCCAATCATACCCAGAAACAATAAAACTACCACAAAAGGCAATCGTGGGCGAAAAGGAGTCTGTGCCCTATATGCAGTAGCATGTGTCGTAGTTTCAGTTCGACCCCATTCGATAGTGTAACACTTTAACACGTTCTACCTCACTCGAACCACTCGATCAACTATTATTACCAAACTACCCCATTCCAGCCATAACATCATCCCCATCCCCTCCGAAATAGCACTCTGATTTTGAAGAGTAACTCATGCCAGCCTTTCATAGCACAAACACAATCTGTGTGCCATGGTCTACATGAAAAAGGACAACCGGTGTTGATTTGAATTCCCTTCTTGGTATACGCACTCGGTTCTTTCCTACGTACGTGCATATCTGGAGGTCCCTCTTAGAATGGTATCTTCTATTCACAACGAAATCACCTGGGTAGGTGTCCAGAGGGAGGACACGCTTCCACTATGGTTACACATTGTGTTACGTTGTTTATATCTGCGGATAGCAAACTTGAATACCCTCCCTACCTCAACCGCACATGACCACGACGATGGATGAAAATTTCATTGTACTATGAGCATGCGCCCTTTAAATGTCAAAGTTGAAACTTGGCTTGTCCCTGATTTATCCCGCGGGCCGGTGGAGGGAACAACGCGCCACCGTACACACGATTGTTTAAGCTTTATCTTAGTGTGGATGGGCTTGGTGTACTATACTGAAATTGGTACACATAGCGGCACGTCGTCGTACTTTGGAGTATTTGTGAATGGCCTTCAAAGAGATGAAAGGATTTAGCTTCGGATAAATGGCTTTGGTCATTCCGTAATTCCCTTTGATCGAAATTTGCGGTACAGCGGGGGTTGGCAGCGTTTCTTTTTTGTTCATGTTGTTCCTCAGTCCGCATCCTTTTTCCGATGTTTTTCTGGTATTCTTTGAATTGCAGATGTTGATGGACAGCCGAGTGTGAGAGAGGAGTAAATAATGGCTGGACTGCGGTGCAAGGATGGATGGACTCATCTTTCAATTTATTTTCTGCCGAGTGATTATTTTTTTTTTTTTTCTATTCTTTTTGTCCGTCAGGCTCTAGTTTCATTCTTTGGTTTTTTTTTCAGGTTTTTAATTATGAATATAGAATAGGTAGGTAAATTTGCCGAAGTATCTTTGGAAAATGTATGCGAGCTTTTCTTTTCATTAATTTCTATCGGATCGTGTACTCCGATGTACCACATTATAGGCTGCTTGGGTAAGTTTAGGGTCGCGTGGTTTGTATCGGATTAGTCTAGTTATAAATAATGACGCAGTTAAACTGGGACGTACAGTCTCGTTCTGGTGATAGAAAACATTATTTTACTCGGTAGGTATTTGTGTTTTTGTTTTGATATAAATTCCTTAAGCTGGAGGACTGTACCTAAAACTTTAAGTGCGTTGTACAAAAATATTTTTAATTGTTAAGAATAAATGTAGCACAGTATTTTATTAACGTAAATCTATTGCTGATGATGATGTTGATTACGAATTGCAGTTGAATTAGCGTTCACATATTCAGTAAGACCAAAATTTAGCTAACTCACTCCATTTATATATTGATTCATAAGTAGTTTTCATTATTTGCCTGCCTGCATTCGCCCAAGCTTCATCTAGACATTCGCATTTTGGTCATCTGCGTAAGTTCGGGCGAATGGCAGCCGATTCGTTGATCGAAATCTGCCTCAAAGTCAAAAATATTACATGAAATCAAACAAGCAAACCAGTCAATTGACATTCTGTTTGCTTTGTTTGAATAAGATTTCGTGCATCTGATATTGGAACGAAACAAAATAATTTCAATTTGGAAATGGTGACGATCTTACAACCCTTCCAAACTAACCCAACCTAATGCCCCTTTCACACCGAGCCGAAAACCAGATCATCGCGAAAACACTCGAAAACAGATGTTTTCCCATACATATTTCAGCTTACAAAACGAGTCGTTTAAGTTTGGTTTCCACAAAAACACCACGAAAACAACTTCCAATCATTGGATTGTTGAAACAAACACACCTTTTGCAATATTCAGCAGAATAGCTGATCGAAAAAATGTCACAACTCGCAACTTAAAATCATTTTCGACAATTAATTGATGGGCTAATATTGTTTTGAAATGCACTAAATTCATTTATTTGTAAATTAATGCGATCGAAATTTATAACCAAAATAGTGCACCGCAGATTAACGACTAGTGTCTCTCAGCTGATTGAATTGAAACGTCAAACGACAACCAGTTGGTGTTCGGTGTATATGCAACGACGAGTTTTCGACGAAAGCACGGTTTTCGGCTCGGTGTGAAAATGGTATAAAGCAGTTTTGAAATAATTATAATAATTACAATAAATAACTATTATAATGAGCTAAATTAATGACACTTTGTGATGAGTAACTGTCATTGAAATTTATTTCTCCGGATAACAACAATTAGCCTTAAGAATAATTTGCTCTTTGGCTTGGTATTTGCTGAAGTGTTAAAGGAGGTGAGAAAATGATGAGCTTGAAAAACTTTTCCTTTTAAAACCCACATTACTGGCAGAAAATTATAATTATAATTGTTCAGTTTCGCTGCAAGAACGATCATCATCAACTACTATATAAATAGACCGCCATCTTTCGTGTGCCCACACGGTTTCTCTCAATTTGCTATTTTGAAGTCGTGTAAAAAATAGCTGCGAAGTGTTCTGAAAAAAACTGTCAAAGTCATTGCGTGCGTTACATTTACAACTCAGCAGTCATAATCAAACTAAAGAAATTGTTTCGGCAGACATTACATCGTTGAAGTGTGTCTATCGATGGCAGCAACAATACAAATGCGAAACTGCTGGAAAAAAGCAAACTTGGTTGCACAAAAGAAAACGCATCGACCCCAAATTAGACCTGACAATTGTGGTTTGTTTGAAAAATCTATCTCTCGCAGTCGATTGATACGCTAACTTATCTAATAGGCATGTTTTTATTCAGAAAAGAGTCTGACCTGTCAAAAAAAAAGTTCGTGTTTCTTTTTTATCTCTGACACATCAAAGCTGGATCGAAGGGCACCTTATCATGGCAGAGTGCAGCATATTTTGACAGCTAACCTCAAGATTGCTGATGAGGAAGAAGAGTGCTGATACTAGAAATGAATGATGAAACACTGTTCTCGTGTATTTTTAAAATCATATGACAGCTAGTGTTCAAATGGGTTTTATAAATAATTCAGATCGCGCTGAACACGCTCGCTTCAGGGCGTCCTCACGCTCATTATTATAAATTAAAAAACTTTTTCTTTTGTATATTTTGTTTGGGTTTCTTAAACTATTTTTGCTACAACAATATTGTGAAGAATTCACACGCACTTGCAGTGATCGAAAGAGTGCGACTCCAGAGACTGCAGACGATAAGTTTTGAGTTTTCAAAAAATTCTTCTCTAACGAATGCACCAACAAAAGCAACATCTACAGATTTCGCTGTAATTTGAAAATGAAAGACCGCCGATCTTGAGAATCGATAAAAATCGATTAAATTTAATTCTCTGTAAGCACGTATACCTACAGCGAGCTCTGCCTCTCATTGATCTTCATGAGAATAAATATATTCCCAACACTAAGCCTGTCCGTGCGAATACGAGTACTACAGCGAAATACCTCCATAAGCAACAATTGAATTGTCAACTATTCTTCCCTTCGGAGCTTCGGTGACACGATAACATCTGACGTCGGGGTTCCTCTTGTCCTCTGAATTCCACGACGGTTTTTTCATCGTCGATTGGATTACTCGTTATATCAATCAGAGTAAATGCAAATTTTCTCCGCAACCGCTGCACTTGTTTGCTTTGGCTCTTTTGAAATTTAATGAACGCCAAATGCAAATGCAATCATCAGTTAAATGCCGCATCTTAAATGAAATTGAATTTGTTTTCGCTAGGGGAGGATTACGTATTCTTTGAAAGAATTATCATAACCTCTTGAGAAGTGGCGTCATATCGAGTTGTGAGCGGTGCGGGCACCCCATCAATCCCATTCTGACTGAATGAATTTTCCCAAACGTGAAAGTTATGACAAAAGGTTGACGAATTCAATTTGCAAACTGTGACGGAAAATTTTGTATTGACGTCATAAAGGGATCAAACAAAATAAAACGAAGTCGTGTGTTGATACTGATGGTGAGTAAGATGGCAGTGACACTTTTTGAGGAGAAAATGAGGCAGCTAAATGGAGGTCGGTTGCCTCACATGAAAAGGTGAAGGGTTGTGGCATAACTATATTGGCCCAGTTCCAATGTGTGCCCAAATAAATTTATTGAACATAAAAGACGATACTTATGGGGTATTTCAAGTGAAGTGAACTTTTGTCAGAGTTGTGTGGTTACCGTGAGTGACAGGTTGATGGAAGTGGACGACATATTGTTTCTAAAAATATACACTCAATGCGGGGTGAATGGACGTGAATAAGCGAGGAGCTACGGTAACCACATAGTAATATGCTAACTTATAGGAAATGCTTACTTTTTTGTCTACGTCATATAAATCAGATACACTACTTAAAGATTTATATACTCAGGGTCCGTTGACGCATGTAGAGGAAATAATACGTCAATTTGGGTTGCATAAATACGGGATATTCATTTCTTACGAGGTGTTGACGTGTAAGTTTTCAAATGTCAGTTATTTGTAAGGCCCTTGTGAAGTTAGGTATAATTAGTACTTTGTATCGAAAGAAACTGACTGTTCTTTGTGGTGTAAATTTGTAACCATGGCAGTTTTTAAAATTCTCATTAAGAAGACATAATTTCCATGGAAATATACAAGCGCATAACCTGCAATCATTTTCAAGAAGCTGACGCTGGACCGATGTATTAGACCGAGAACTTGGGACAAATGAAATTAACAATACATTTTTGGAATTCTTTATGTATTCCTGACCATGACCAAGAGAGCTGAAATTTCAAAACAAAAAACAGCAAAGCTCCGTAAGAATAAAAAATTTATTCTTGTAGAAATTTATCTTTTTCATCACTTTAGAGAAGACTGGGACTGATGTTAATTGACACAACAAGAAGCATTATAATTAAAAAATTCACACGACTTGATATTGAAGGCGGATCTTCATGGAGGAAAAAGCTCTTAAGGCATCACGTTTAAACTCTTCCCCCAATTTGTATGAATTCAGACATAGCATCGTGCTTAATGTAACAATAGCTCTTATTTCGTCAATTGGAAACATCAGAAGGTATAGATACGAATTTTAAGTTTTCTAAAAGAGTTGACTTATTTTATGGGACCACATATACTCGTACATAGGGATGATCACTTCATCGAAACTTCCTAGGCAGCGATCATAAAGTACAGAGAAACTCCATTTTCTATCTGTGAATACACCTATTCATCGCCTCGAGGCAACAAAAAACAAAAAGTCAGAGTAACACAATTTTTGGCCGAGTCCCAACTGCTGATTTGAGACGCTTTTCCAGGAAAGTTTTTATATTTTCCAATGCTTGCCAGATTTGATCGTAAACAATATCTTAAGATGTAATGTATATTTTTCCGGGAACCGAACCGGAGACCTCACGTTCAGTAGTCCAGCATTTTAACCACTCAAAATGTAATGGCATATCCGATCACCTTTCATTGACAGCTTCCCAACGTCCACGTAGTGCATCCGGTCGCAAAAAAAAAATGTCGGAAATATTATTATACCACCGGTGGCATAAAACTATCGAGCAAAGATCATCCTGTTGTGAGGACCGTTCCAAAAAAAACTATTGAGGGACATACCCGATGGTGTTCGAGGACTGAAACAAAATATGACGCCTAGCATAGTGGCATGCAGAATCTGGGCGGTTGACATATAAATGGTGAAAATGTGAAAGTGGCGCAAATTCGTCAATTCTTCCAATTTTACTGCTACCATAAATATTTAAAAATGCGACATATTTGTTTTTTTTTTTAATTCAGCACAAAATTAATATTCATGTGTTCCACACGTCACTATATGCATACATTTGCAAAATTCGCTACGTGTTTCTATGTCACATTTGAATCAGCGACCATGTTTCTATTTTGCATTGATTTCTTCAATTGCATGGTTGTGATGCAAATGCGTCATTAATGGCGACTTTTAGGTTCAATAATGGACTGGAATGAATCAGCTTTGTAAGCACGCTGACTTCCGTGTACTGCTTCCGACGAAAATTATATTTTCGTTGCACTTTTCCTACATTATACAGCATTCACGAAAAGCTGTTTACTTTTCTCCCTCACTTTACAATTTCACAGAACAGATCATCTTGTATTTTTATTTACATGTTGCTATTTTAAAGGAACCTCTCATTAAAAGAATATGACGTATCTACACGAATGAGAAAAAAAAACAAACTAGTAAAACAAATTCAAATCCCGCATCTGCTCAACTGCGTATACATCGCAGTTCACGCTATTATTGGTATCTTTGTTGTGTTAGTAATTAAAAAAGTTTATATATGAAAGTTGTTTATAGGAAATTCATTTTCGGTGCCAAAATTTACACAAATATGCGCAAAGTTGCTGTCTGTTTTGTGAGATCTTGTTAGTGGATCGAGGAAGCTTGTATTTTTTCTGATCGATGAGGGTGCGAGGGCTGGGGTTTTACAGAGTCATGTATGAAAAGTCGGAGAATGTTTATGGTGCAGGAATTCGCGCTGCGAATTGGAAAAATATTATTTAACGTATTCGTTTGGTATATCAAATGGAAGTGTCTATCGTTGAGCAGCAAATGCTAACCCACAGAGATAAGTGGTGGGTTTCTTTGAAGAAGTGTTTCGTGTGGAACGAGTTATACGGACTGACATGGAATGTTCAAAGTAAATTGATGAATCAAGCGTTTGGAAAGAGCATTTCATGATCAAAATGAATAACATGTCAAGAAAATAGAAAAAATTACTATGCTAGATTGCGAACGATAGCACATTAAAAAAGCAAACAAATTCAGTAAGTTCTAAACTAAAAGAATCCGGATGCAGAGAAATGTGTTTTTATAAAATTTGGCTGTCTGTCAGTGTTCCCAGATTGAGGGAAATAGTCAAGTTTTTGTAGATTTTCAAATGAAAAAGGTGAGCAATATGAGCAAGCTTAACAGCTGAGGTAATAATTTTTCTTCAATTTTTGCAGCCATATACTTCTTCGGCAGTCATTCCGAACGTTAATTCAATGAATCGACTGGTTGTAGGGATACTTCCTAGGAATGGTTGGCACGAAGTTCCAATCCACGGTAAAACGATAGGTTAAAGTGGAACTTCTTAGGGATAGTCGGGAAGTAGTTCCGATCTACGGTGAAACGAAAGGTAAAACTTCTCAGTCGGTTCTTTGGCAAGTATTTCCGAACTACAGTTTGAAGTGAAACTTCTTAGGGATCGTTGGGAAGTGGTTCCGAACCATGATATAAATACCAAAGATAGCGCAATGGTGATGTTCAGTTTTTTTTTCGTTCTGCGCACCTACGTCATTTGGGCGTAGAATACACTTTGATTTTGCCATTTGTTTTGTGTTAATTATGAATGGATTTGCTGAAAATGTTTAATTTGTTTTATTCGTAATGATGCGATAAATATTTTGTTAAAGTTTTGTTATGATTCAAAAAGCGTATCAGCCTTATTATGGAAACGAACAAAATGATTTTTTTTTATTTTGTATGCAAAATAGTTTTAAGTTGTGTTGTTTCCTATGTGTTTTTACTGAGTTAAGGAATTAAATGCAAACTATCTATTTATTTATTTACTTATTTCGCCTTATAGGTTAGGTAAGGTAAGCGGGTTGGCGTGGAGTACTCCGTGGCACACTCAGGTCAATATTGACCCATTGTGATGCCCATTGGGGGGAAAGGTTGTTCCTTACCCGTAATAACCCTATATATTATGCGAATGTACTTGTGGATTAAGTACTCCCTGTGCTATTGCATACAAACCAACCTGTGGATTTGATAAAGCTCATTATCTTGTCTATTGATGTGCTGGAAAGCTCGTCTAGCTCGTGGAAGAAGTGTCTGCCTAGGAATCTGTGCCTTTTGTGTTGGAGACTAGGGCAGTGGCATAGGAAGTGGGTTGTGTCCTCAAGCGCTTCCTCATCACCGCAGCCTCTACAGAGTTCTTCTTCTGTTAAGCGTAGTTTCTTCATATGACACCGCAGAGTGTTGTGTCCCGTTAAGATACCTACGAGGATGGACAGAGATTTCCTATCCTTTCGTATTAGACTCTCGGTTCTAAATTCATTAAAGGTTGGCCATAGTATTCTTGTTGTATCACGCAGAAAAATTGACCTTAACCGAGTGGAATTTTCGCTCGGTTAAAAAAAAATGTGTTGAAATCAACTAAGTCTCTGTAGAAAACAAATGAGTTATTATTGTTAAAAACTACCGTGTTAAAAAGGTTAAATACATGTTGTTAAAAATAACACACTAAATGTTTGTTATCAATTAAGTTGCTTCGTTAATATTAACCAACCAGTCTCGTTTTCCTGTTTGGTTAAATTCAAACAAGTATCTTGGTTAAGAAAAACCTACTAAATTTGGGGTTTTAACACATTGATTGGTTATTAATAACCGTGCTACTCATGTAAAATTAACCAAACGAATGTGTGTTAAAATCTAACAAGCTCTCTGTTAAAAACAACCAATAAACGTTGCTTAAATACAACCAATGACTTGTTTGTTTTTAACCCTTTTACTCGTGAGAATTTAACCAAGCGAATGTGTGTTAAAATCTAACAAGCTCTCTGTTGAAAACAACCAATAAACGTTGCTTAAATACAACCAATGACTTGTTTGTTTTTAACCCTTTTACTCGTGAGAATTTAACCAAGCGAATGTGTGTTAAAATCTAACAAGCTCTCTGTTGAAAACAACCAATAAACGTTGCTTAAATACAACCAATGACTTGTTTGTTTTTAACCCTTTTACTCGTGAGAATTTAACCAAGCGAATGTGTGTTAAAATCTAACAAGCTCTCTGTTGAAAACAACCAATAAACGTTGCTTAAATACAACCAATGACTTGTTTGTTTTTAACCCTTTTACTCGTGAGAATTTAACCAAGCGAATGTGTGTTAAAATCTAACAAGCTCTCTGTTGAAAACAACCAATAAACGTTGCTTAAATACAACCAATGACTTGTTTGTTTTTAACCCTTTTACTCGTGAGAATTTAACCAAGCGAATGTGTGTTAAAATCTAACAAGCTCTCTGTTGAAAACAACCAATAAACGTTGCTTAAATACAACCAATGACTTGTTTGTTTTTAACCCTTTTACTCGTGAGAATTTAACCAAGCGAATGTGTGTTAAAATCTAACAAGCTCTCTGTTGAAAACAACCAATAAACGTTGCTTAAATACAACCAATGACTTGTTTGTTTTTAACCCTTTTACTCGTGAGAATTTAACCAAGCGAATGTGTGTTAAAATCTAACAAGCTCTCTGTTGAAAACAACCAATAAACGTTGCTTAAATACAACCAATGACTTGTTTGTTTTTAACCCTTTTACTCGTGAGAATTTAACCAAGCGAATGTGTGTTAAAATCTAACAAGCTCTCTGTTGAAAACAACCAATAAACGTTGCTTAAATACAACCAATGACTTGTTTGTTTTTAACCCTTTTACTCGTGAGAATTTAACCAAGCGAATGTGTGTTAAAATCTAACAAGCTCTCTGTTGAAAACAACCAATAAACGTTGCTTAAATACAACCAATGACTTGTTTGTTTTTAACCCTTTTACTCGTGAGAATTTAACCAAGCGAATGTGTGTTAAAATCTAACAAGCTCTCTGTTGAAAACAACCAATAAACGTTGCTTAAATACAACCAATGACTTGTTTGTTTTTAACCCTTTTACTCGTGAGAATTTAACCAAGCGAATGTGTGTTAAAATCTAACAAGCTCTCTGTTGAAAACAACCAATAAACGTTGCTTAAATACAACCAATGACTTGTTTGTTTTTAACCCTTTTACTCGTGAGAATTTAACCAAGCGAATGTGTGTTAAAATCTAACAAGCTCTCTGTTGAAAACAACCAATAAACGTTGCTTAAATACAACCAATGACTTGTTTGTTTTTAACCCTTTTACTCGTGAGAATTTAACCAAGCGAATGTGTGTTAAAATCTAACAAGCTCTCTGTTGAAAACAACCAATAAACGTTGCTTAAATACAACCAATGACTTGTTTGTTTTTAACCCTTTTACTCGTGAGAATTTAACCAAGCGAATGTGTGTTAAAATCTAACAAGCTCTCTGTTGAAAACAACCAATAAACGTTGCTTAAATACAACCAATGACTTGTTTGTTTTTAACCCTTTTACTCGTGAGAATTTAACCAAGCGAATGTGTGTTAAAATCTAACAAGCTCTCTGTTGAAAACAACCAATAAACGTTGCTTAAATACAACCAATGACTTGTTTGTTTTTAACCCTTTTACTCGTGAGAATTTAACCAAGCGAATGTGTGTTAAAATCTAACAAGCTCTCTGTTGAAAACAACCAATAAACGTTGCTTAAATACAACCAATGACTTGTTTGTTTTTAACCCTTTTACTCGTGAGAATTTAACCAAGCGAATGTGTGTTAAAATCTAACAAGCTCTCTGTTGAAAACAACCAATAAACGTTGCTTAAATACAACCAATGACTTGTTTGTTTTTAACCCTTTTACTCGTGAGAATTTAACCAAGCGAATGTGTGTTAAAATCTAACAAGCTCTCTGTTGAAAACAACCAATAAACGTTGCTTAAATACAACCAATGACTTGTTTGTTTTTAACCCTTTTACTCGTGAGAATTTAACCAAGCGAATGTGTGTTAAAATCTAACAAGCTCTCTGTTGAAAACAACCAATAAACGTTGCTTAAATACAACCAATGACTTGTTTGTTTTTAACCCTTTTACTCGTGAGAATTTAACCAAGCGAATGTGTGTTAAAATCTAACAAGCTCTCTGTTGAAAACAACCAATAAACGTTGCTTAAATACAACCAATGACTTGTTTGTTTTTAACCCTTTTACTCGTGAGAATTTAACCAAGCGAATGTGTGTTAAAATCTAACAAGCTCTCTGCTGAAAACAACCAATAAACGTTGCTTAAATACAACCAATGACTTGTTTGTTTTTAACCCTTTTACTCGTGAGAATTTCCCAAAAATAAAGTAACATTCTGTTCAAAAAAAGAGAATTCTCCTCGATTTATTTTACATTCCATTTTTCCATAAAACAATTCTATAAAACATTTTCATCGAAATATGTACCTATCTGATATTTGTTATACGTAGAAATTGTGTATCTGTTAATTTTATCATTCAACTTGGTAAATTTCAACAAACACATACTGTTGTGTCTTAACAAGTTATACGCACACCACGAATTACGACGCTGCTTTTTCAAAACGCAGAAACCAGGGATGAAAAAATAATCGCAATTGTACTTTTATCGACACAGTTGATTTAAAGATATATACAAGTACGATTTGCCCAAATTCAGAACTTTGATGAATATATTCTACTTCTGAAAATACGTTCCGACATTCCTTCCGAATTTAGTACATTCACATTTCACGAACAAACTAAATTCTAAACAGGCTAATACAGCCTTAAAAACAAAGTTTTCTCTACTACTTTTTTGGCTTGCAATAGGAAAAAAAGAACACAGACAAAAATGGCCAAAGCAACAATTTTTTTTTTACATTTTTGTCTGATAAAATATGGCTTTTACTCTTAATTGTAGCTAGGCACTTGAAAACTAATTTAAGATAGGTATCTAATTGTAAGAAAATTTGCCAAAGGTACAAATTTAATGCAAAATAAATATTAGCTTTTTATTGAGTCCAATTGACATAATGGCCTTAACGCAATATTAATCTAATCTGTTTCTGTAGATATAATGAAGTAAAATTAAGTAATTTTTCACTCTGCGATTCAATCATTTTGAGAACCAAGCTAATGAAAAAAGCTACACTTTTGCACATGCTGAACAAAATGGTATAGTCTTTAGTTTAGCCCTTTACTTCAAAATTTGTAAGTACCAAACTCGTTTCGACCTATGCGTTGGTGAGAGATGATAATAATAAAACTTATATCGTTTTCCACGCGGCAAAAAGAAGCGTCCGGCAGAGTCCGGAATCAAAAAGATAGATTCTGAGATTTCATCTAATTGTGCTCTACAATATGGTATATATAGTCCTGCATTTATCACTTTATTTCAAAATTTGTTAGTACCAGACTTGTTTTGAACTATGCGTTTTGTGAGAGTTGATAATAACTAAACTCATAATGCAATTGGTACATACACATTTTAAAATAAAGATACAAACAGAAAATTATATATACCATCTTGTAAAGCACAGTTAGGAGAATTTGAAGAAACCAAGGAAGTATTGGTAACCAATCTCGACTTCCAGGAGCAGCCTTGAATAAATCGTCTTTTTCATTGCTGTGCTGCCTTTGCTAGGCCTTTGCGATCACAAATTATTCACGCACAATTGAACCCATTTCGGTACAGCACCTAAAAAATCAGTTTTGTCATCCCTGGTAGAAAATATGTGTGTGGCTGTTGATACAGATCATTCACGAACAATGGAAAACATTTGGGTACAATACCAAAAACTCGTTTTACATTCCTGGTAGGTAGAAATATGTGTGTGGCTGCAGATACAGTCAACTCGGTTAATATCTACAAACACAAGGCTTCTCGTTCATCTGTAAAACAGTGTGTCTCGGTTGATTTTAACACATACATCGTGTTATACGCATACGCATACTATCGCGAATTATGAACGACGCACGCTGCTCGCGACTAGTAATTGAGTCATTAAGTGTTGAACCTTTGTAGTGGCTGGTGGTGTGAAATCTGTGATAAGTGAAAATAAAAAAAACAAAAAAGACAAGGAAAAATAAAAAATTCATATTTATTGGTGAGTACATAATATTATTATCTTGTTTTCCTCTTGTTTAAAACAAATTATTGTCAATTTTGGTGGTTTTTATGTGAAAAAAGAAATAGAACTAAAGCAACGAATTTCAACGTAGTACTCGGTTAATAATTGCCGAGTTGAGAAACACTCGGTTAATATCAACCCTTTCAGTCTGGTATCGTGTTTTGACATGTTTTTTTCTTCTGGGATTCAGGTTCTTTATTAGCGAGTGCATTAACTATGTTGTTTTTCTCGAGTTTTAAACAATTTATTGTCAATTTTGGTGATATTCAAGTGAAAAAAAAATAGAACCAAAGCAAAGAATTTCAACCTAGTACTCGGTTAATAATTGCCGAGTTGAGAAACACTCGGTTAATATCAACCCTTTCAGTCTGGTATCGTGTTTTGACATGTTTTTTTCTTCTGGGATTCAGGTTCTTTATTAGCGAGTGCATTAACTATGTTGTTTTTCTCGAGTTTTAAACAATTTATTGTCAATTTTGGTGATATTCAAGTGAAAAAAAAATAGAACCAAAGCAAAGAATTTCAACCTAGTACTCGGTTAATAATTGCCGAGTTGAGAAACACTCGGTTAATATCAACCCTTTCAGTCTGGTATCGTGTTTTGACATGTTTTTTTCTTCTGGGATTCAGGTTCTTTATTAGCGAGTGCATTAACTATGTTGTTTTTCTCGAGTTTTAAACAATTTATTGTCAATTTTGGTGATATTCAAGTGAAAAAAAAATAGAACCAAAGCAAAGAATTTCAACCTAGTACTCGGTTAATAATTGCCGAGTTGAGAAACACTCGGTTAATATCAACCCTTTCAGTCTGGTATCGTGTTTTGACATGTTTTTTTCTTCTGGGATTCAGGTTCTTTATTAGCGAGTGCATTAACTATGTTGTTTTTCTCGAGTTTTAAACAATTTATTGTCAATTTTGGTGATATTCAAGTGAAAAAAAAATAGAACCAAAGCAAAGAATTTCAACCTAGTACTCGGTTAATAATTGCCGAGTTGAGAAACACTCGGTTAATATCAACCCTTTCAGTCTGGTATCGTGTTTTGACATGTTTTTTTCTTCTGGGATTCAGGTTCTTCATTAGCGAGTGCATTAGTTTTGTTTTTCTTGGGCTTTTTTTTTCTTTTATGGCGATGTTCGCAACTTTTCTGGGACGAACTATTTAAAATGATTTCTGTCTATGTTTTCATCATTTCGAATCGTTTGTCACCAATAAATGGCGAACATCGTCTTAAAACCAGGCATAGCCTTAGTTCTCAATGTTTCTGTCAGTAGTAATTTAGTAATTAAATGATCGTATTTTGATATGCACATGCTCATATTAACACGTGCTTCACAGTTATCTAAAATGGATGAAGAAGTGTCAACCTTACTAAAGGAGTGGGGCCTGGAAGCCTACGTAGACATTTTTAAAGGTTCGTTTATATACCAAAACGTAAATTTATACAATATTATTCGCATATAAGAAAGTTGTAATTTGCTTAAAGTATTTTTGCTACACATGTGTTTTGCATTTTTGATTTCGATTCCTTACGGCACGAAAATTCTTTTGCGCTTGAAAAGCTTTTTAGAAGCTTGTGTTTTTCACAGACGATTCTTTCTTATACGCGACTTTCTTATGCAAGGTGGTGCAAAATTAATCCTCCAATTTTGTTTTTGAATTACTTTTTTGCTAAATTAATTTGATTGACGTACGAAGCTATTTGCAAAAATTATAAAATCTTCCGAAAGGGTGATTAAATTTGCGCCATTTTGTATATCTGATAAAAACCTATACTTTGCAAGTGATTAACTACGTGACATTGGTTAATTTTCATTTATAACAGAAAATGCTATAACTTCAATGTCTTTGGCGCTGCTTGGTGCCAGAGAGATAAAGGAAATGATCCCAGTTATAGGGCATCGGGTTCTGTTTACACGGAATTTCGAAGAATGGCGGAAAGCTATGCACCCTAATGCGTCCACGACTTTGGTTGGTTCATATTATTTAACCATTTGAAATGGTAGAAATAAAGTCTTTTTATTTTTCAGACTTTTGAAACTTCAGAATTATCTCTTGCTACAAACACACAAGAACAAAACGACTGCCTTAATTTCTCTTTTAGTGAGATTCTGCCAAATTTCGCTGTTAGCGACAGAGGGGATGCACTAGATTCCCCTTCAAGCGTTGTTGCTGATGATCAATTCAGCGAAAGTTTAGATGTAAGTACAGGGTTTAAATCGGAAAGGTGATTAGTGTTGATTGATGGTCTCTGCTTTCAATTTGCGTTTCTTTATGCATTCAGAGATCAATCAGAATAAATTGACTTATCTATCAGTTTGAGTAAAAAACACTGCATTTATAATCAACTAAGAGAAGGTGATTATAATAGGTGATTGCCACTAATAGCTTTAGCCGATAGTACAAAGGGTTTTTTTTTCACTTATTTTATTAATTATTAATATATTTCACTAATTTTTTATATTTATATGCACATTAAAATATTTTGTTACTAGGAACTTAACAAGCTGCTCGAAAGCTCACTGGAAGGAACCGGTCTACTGTCGCTGGATAAAACTCGACCGCTGGATAACGTTGCTCGACTGCGATTGGTGCGTATTGTCTGCACCAACATTTTAAAGAAAAACCCGGAAAAAAATATCACAGCTCAAATTTATGGGCACTGGACAAATCAGATTGTTCATTTGTTCCCTACCGAGAATAGATCGGTATATTTTCACAACAAGCTGATAAATTCGAGTCGTGGGGTTGTAAACAGATTGGCTGGAAAATTGCCAGATCACATCCACAATCTAAAACGAAAATACCGGGAAAGTGGTGTTATCACTAAAAGGAAGCGTTCGTTTTCCGCTTCTGCGACGTCGTCACCTTCCTCCAGTCGAGTATCCTCTCCCGCATCAGTATCACATCCTATAAAGCGCCTAGCAACAGCTGCCAATTTCGAAGACTTCGAAGGACAATTCCAAGAAGATCTCCAATGGCTAAAAAATTCTAGCCATCCATGGGAAACAACCGAGGACAAATGGGAGAAAACGACCCATGCCCGACTTCACCATTTAAAGGATATGAGCATATCCGAGTATTTTGAGGAATATCCGGCCTTAAAAAAACCATTGGGATTTAAACTGGTAATATTTCATAGAAGTATAATTATATCAGAAATACATTATACATATATTTAGTCTTTAACGTGAACTACAGTTTCACAAGTAAAAGCTCTTATATTTATTAGTTCAGATTTTACTCATAGTTGTCACATAAATGCTTGCGTTATCTATGAGTTTCGATCTTTTCTTTTTATTTGGATATAGTTCAGGCTTTTCTTTACATATAATATTATGTAATTCTTCTTTTCTCTACAGCTGGTAAGGGATTTCGATAAAATATACAGCGACAACTGCAACGGACTGGTTGAAAATTTTCCAAAATTAAAAAAGGACATTTTCCAACTTGCTAGAAGCAAGGGAAAAGGAGTAAGAGGAAAGGATAAATACTTCGCTCACCTGCTGACTCGGGAAAATCGTAAGAAAACGTCATTTGTTAATAAATACATAACCTGCTAATCGAAATAAATCGAAGAATTTCCGATTCGATCGAATTTCAGAAAAAGCGTGGATATTTTAGCTTTACTAGATTGTTCCGAAAAATTTGTTTTTGTTTTGACCATTATGTTTTCTTTAGAAGAAAAAAACAAATCTGCATCATATTTTCTCTATATTTTTTAGCGCATTCTCTATATAGGTATAATTCTTCGAATCAGATTTGCACACATTTTGTGTAGAAAAATTAATTGGACGCATATGACTTATAATTGTTTTATTATTTTATATTTTCTCAGTTTCTGAAGAGATCAGCAACCTCGCGGCATTCCTGCTAATCCCTTCATTGTTGACCACATCAAACGTTAAGGTCAAAGGATCGAAGCAGAAAATTTGGCGACCCTCTAAGGCGGAAGCAAGGGATGGATTCATAACGAGAGTTGCAACGGATGCAGAGATAGATGCAGCAATTACCAGCAGGCGAGAAAAACTACAAGGTATTGGCCTTACATTACAGCCCTTCATTATAGTAGTAGGTAACTCAATCGATGCTATTGGGTCCTATTTTGTAGTTGTAGATGAAACTAAATATTTACTACCTACCATTTTAGAGGCAGTAGATGTTTGTTTCAAACTAATTTTTATTATTAATGCTGAATATCCGCCAGAGAGTAGATGTTCTTGGCTGTTTATTCAAAAAGCATTTTTTAAAATTAAGACAGAGTTCGATAAGGAATCTACCGCGGCCAATACCTTGTTGGGAGAGTTAGGTGTCAAGGAAAGTTAGAGTTTTCCCCTTCCAATTCATTTTCTTACAATGGTTGTTTGTTTCTTATGCAGATCCTACTTAAAGGATCTCAAAGTTCTAAGGCACCACTTTGATTTCAATCACAGTGACCATAACTTCACAACTTATAAATGTCGCGAAGGAGATTGTAAGCGATCGTTTCCAATTTTCAATTCCTTTAGAAGACACTTTAAAAAAAAACACGATTTTCAATGTTCAAATAATCCAACAAATTCTGAGAAGAATGCGGATATACTTAATGAAAGTGTTGTTGCAGAAAAACAATTAGAACAAACCAATAAAACTGAAAATACAGAAACCCTGTCACTTGATAAATCACTATCACTTTTTATAGCATCCCTTTATGCAAATGTGATCTTGCCTAGAAACGTAGTGCAAAAAGTGATTGATGGCTTAGCAGAATATTTCGGTTCATTAAGTTCAAATTTGCAGAACTGTGTAGACAATATATGTATTGAGCATTCTCTATCTAATGATGTTTCAAATCAATTAATGCAAGCACTTGTTCCTTCAATCACCTCCCCCTTAGAATGTTTCCGAACAGAACAAAAAAGAATTTCTTATTTCACAAAACAAAAATCATACATTGAGCCTAAGGGAATAATAATCGGCCAAAGGTTCGATTATGTCAAAAAAGGTGGAATAACACGTATGGAACCTATTCCGTGCCAAGAACATTTTATATCTTTAAGAGATATATTGCAAAGATTTTTCTCCCTCGAGAACGTACTTTCGGAAACTTTTGAATATATGGACAGTCTTCGAAATAAAGATGGAATGGAAAATTTTATTCAAGGTTCACATTGGAAAGAAAGACTTAAGCACCATTCAAATCGCATTGTGTTACCTCTATTTATGTACTTCGATGATTATGAAATCGGAAACGTTCTAGGAAGTCATGCTGGTGTTCACAAACTAGGAGCTGTGTACGTCTCAGTTCCATGTCTTCCACCTTGGCGCTCCTCAGTTCTGTCCAACATATTCCTTATTTTATTATTTCATTCATCCGACAGAGTATCTTTTGGTAATAATGTTATATTTCAACCAATTATTGATGAGTTTAATTTTTTAAGCGAAGTGGGCATAGAAATAGATATTCCATCTTTCAAGGGATCTTTATTTTTTGAACTAGCTCTGATTCTTGGTGACAATTTAGGAATACACTCTCTGATTGGGTTCGTAGAGAGCTTTTCAGCAAATTTTTCTTGTAGAGTGTGCAAAGTTACAAAAGATGTATTGAAAAAGCAACTTTACGAAGATACAACACTTCTTCGAACAATGGCAAGCTATGAAGCAGATCTGGCTTTAAATAATTTATCTTTAACCGGCATTAAGGAAAAGTGCGTTTTTCTGGGCATAAACAACTTCGACTTGTTTCAACAGGTGGGCGTCGATATTATGCATGATATGCTAGAGGGTGTTGCCAAATACATTTTGAGTTTTATACTTTCAGAGTATACCGAAAAAAACAAATTTTTTTCTTTAACAATTTTCAATGATAAGCTATTAGCTTTCTCATATGGCCCTGATACTAAAAACAAACCTTGCCCTATCGAAAGAGAACATCTTAGGCGGGGAAATGTGCGTTTATCTTCAGGAGAAACGCTTACTCTTTTGCGGTTTTTGGGTTTACTTATAGGTGACTTTGTGCCGAGGGGTAATATTATTTGGGAAATGTATATAAAATTAAGACAAATTGTTGACATACTTCTTAGTATAAATGTTTCTGTTGGAACAGAAGATTTCTTGCAAGTATTAATAGCTGAACTTAATGAACAATATACTACACTTACCGAGGACTGTCTTAAGCCAAAGTTCCACAATCTCATTCACTACCATACCGCTTTTAAAAAATACGGCCCATTAACATCTTTGTGGTCAATGAGGTTCGAAGCTAAGCATAGGCAATCCAAAATGTCGGCTAGATCATCATGTAACCGAATGAATATCACTTTAACCTTAGCAATGAAACATCAACTTCAACTTAATGAAATGTTTTTAAGGGGAAAACTTTCTAATCTACTTGACGTTGGACCCAAAAAATATGGCATGTTATTTGAACTTGATAATATACGATCACAGCTATCACTGGACCCTAATAAAACGTTGACTATGGTCAGTTGGGCGACCATGTCTTCTGTACATTATAAAAAGGGATCCGTCTTAGTAAAAAGTCTTAGTTCAGATTGTTATTTGTACGACTTTTTTGTATTGGAAAAAATATATTTGTATGACTCAAGTCAATTGATTTTTGTTGGTATAGTACTTAAAACTAAATGTTTCGATGAACACTACTATGCATATGAGGTAGAAGTTCCATTAATACCTCAACAAATTGTTATTCCACTTGAATTTTTTCTATCGCCAATTCCTAACACTTTAAATATTTTATCTAACTCCAAGCAGTACGTTATTTTAAGAAGTCCACTATAAATAAAAAATAGATTAAATTATAAATGTAAATGATTTCGCTTTAACACTGCAGATTTCATAAATATGCTAATTAAAATAATATTATGTAAATTAATTTATAAAAATACACAATTTTGCACATTTCTTTTTAAATGATGAAATTTATGACCCATATATTTTAAGTAAAATTAAGTTTTGCATTAAAATTAATAAAAACATGTAATAAACAGAAAACATATATTTTGTATTCAAAAATACATTACAAACGATATTATAATAAAAAATCTATGTACTTAATATGAAAAAGATTTTTTTTTTATTTTACGATAAAATTATCCCTTTTAGATGGTTCAATTTTCAGGTGCACTCAAGTTCAACCAAGTAAACTGGTAAATTGGTACCACATGGACTGGCTAATAAGAAGTAAGTAGTTTGGTTAAATTCAACCAAGTAGATGTGCTAATTCCAACCGAGTAAGTTACGTAAATTTAACTTTTAGTTGGTTAAATGCTACCAAGAAAGTTGGCTAATTTTAACCAATTGGAATTGTTAAATGCAACCAAGTAGGTTGGTTGGTATCAACAGAGTAACATGGTTAAATCCAACCAAGTAGGTTGGTTGGTAACAACAGAGTAACATGGTTAAATCCAACCAAGTAGGTTGGTTAGTAACAACAGAGTAGCATGGTTAAATCCAACCAAGTAGGTTGGTTAGTAACAACAGAGTAACATGGTTAAATCCAACCAAGTCGGTTGGTTAGTAACAACAGAGTAACATGGTTAAATCCAACCAAGTAGGTTGGTTAGTAACAACAGAGTAACATGGTTAAATCCAACCAAGTCGGTTGGTTAGTAACAACAGAGTAGCATGGTTAAATCCAACCAAGTCGGTTGGTTAGTAACAACAGAGTAACATGGTTAAATCCAACCAAGTCGGTTGGTTAGTAACAACAGAGTAACATGGTTAAATCCAACCAAGTAGGTTGGTTACTAACAACAGAGTAACATGGTTAAATTCAACCAAGTCGGTTGGTTAGTAACAACAGAGTAACATGGTTAAATCCAACCAAGTCGGTTGGTTAGTAACAACAGAGTAACATGGTTAAATCCAACCAAGTCGGTTGGTTAGTAACAACAGAGTAACATGGTTGAATTCAACCATGTGTATTGGCTAATAACAACAGAGTAACTTGGTTGAATTCAGCCAAGTGGGTTGGCTAATAACAACAGATTGAATATGTTGAATTCTACCAAGTGAGTCGGCTAATAGCAACAGACTAAGTAGGTCAAATTCTAACAAGTTAGTTGGTTAAATACAACCAAGTAGGTTGGCTAATTTCAATCAAGTGAGTTGGATAATAACAACACAGTTACGTGGTTAAATTCAACCAAGTGGGTTCGCTTATAACAACAGAGTAACTTGGTTAAATTCAACCATGTGTATTAGCTAATAACAACAGAGTAACATGGTTTAATTCAACCATTGGGTTGGCTAATAACAACAGAGTAATTTGGTTAAATTATACCAAGTTAGTTTGTTATTTACGACCGAGCAAATTTGGAGGGGAAATTGATAAATCGGTTATTTTTAACAGAGTTTCGTTAAACAAGTTGACTCGGTTTATTTTAATCAACTAACTCTGTAGGAGCTATATTAACAGTATCACTTGGTAGTTTTTAACCGAAAGTCGGTTGTTTTTAAATAAGCGATTTTTCTGCGTGATGGCAGGTTTCTAATGCGGTCGATCTAGCGTTCGCCTCTTCTGTGGCCTTTCTTCCTGCTTCGAGCTTGAGTGAGCATGGCGGGATATTCACAGAGGGATCAGCTTCTGCTAATATAGCTGTTGAACCTAGCCTAGCCAATTCGTCAGCTTTCTCGTTGCCAGGAATGCCTTCATGTCCCGGAACCCAATAGAGCAATACCTTATGCTGAGTGCCAAGAACCCTGAGTTCTTCGCGACAGCTTTTCACAAGCTTTGATTTTATTTCTATTGCAGTTAATGCCTTTATTGCTGCCTGGCTGTCGATAAAGATGGTAATACCATCAGCTGGTATTGCCCTTATCGCAGACTCACGGGCTGCTGCTGCCACTGCCAGGACCTCTGCTTGGAAGACGCTGCTGTGGTCGGGGAGGCGTATAGATTTTGAGAGACCAAACGCCTCGGAGAAGACGCCTGACCCCACCCCGGTTTCCATTTTAGATCCGTCCGTAAAAACGGCTATGGATTGCGTGTTAGGCACTAGTCCGTCTCTCCATTCTTCCCTGCTGGGATAGGCGCTTGAGAATGGTCTTGTAAAATATAAGTATGGCGTAATGTAGTCTGTGTTTGGTACATAGCCAAAATATCTCTTAAGGATCGATGAATGACCCGTTTCATTCAGTTTCCAGTTTACTAATTGGCTTATTCTCATGGCACTAAAGGCGGCTGAGAGTTGTATGAAGATGTCTAGCGGCAGCAGGTTGAGGATAGCCTCAAGACCTGCGGTTGGAGTTGTTCTCATCGCACTGGTGGTACCAATACACGCTAGTCTTTGCACTTTCGTAATAGCCTTTAGATAGGTGGTTTTTTTGGTTGCCGGCCAACATACAAGGCTGCCATAGGACAGTATAGGTCTTACTATAGCCTTGTACATCCACAGTGTACAAGTGTGTACAGTCGCCTTATAAGTGAACAATATTATTTTGGACTACTTATAATATATGTATTACAAAATGCATGACATATTTATTTTATTTATTTATTTGACTATCTAACAATCAATTAATATATAAATCTAAAATTGCATCGAGTTCATAAAAGCAGTTTTACATAATATTCAACTCATATTGAAATCAATTGAGTTACTGTATAAATTGTAATTGACACAAGCCTTAGTTAAAGGATAGTTACGACCATAGTTTATTCTGTGCCGGGAGTCATGAAAAAAATACTGTTCTCTAGGCCGAAGAATGCGTAAAGGAGTGTATATTCTAAACATTTATAACAAAAGCAAAGAGTACTGAGTAATAAGTTCTTCTTACAGCAAGAGGTTTCAAATTCATAAGCGCACATCTTGCTTCATAAGGAGGGAGATTATTATTCCAATTTATTTTTCTGAGAGAGTATTTTGTGAACCGTCTCTGAATTTCTTCGTACCGAACTTCAGCATTTTGGTAGTAAGGACTCCAAATAATGTAACCATATTTTAATATAGAACTAATTAATGAATTACAAATCGATTTAAGCGTGTAGGTATCCTTAAAGTCCTTAGAATTTCGACAAAAAAAACCCCAACATGATATTAGCCTTGTGAGTGATAAAATCAATATAAAGGGTAAAATTTAATTCCGGGTCAAAGATAACACCTGAATCTTTTTGGTCGGTTACTCTTTTGAGAACTTTTCTTTGAATACTGTAATCAAAGCTTATTGAAAGTCATAACCGAGCATTTATTTTTATTAAATTTAAATTAAATTAACTTGGTTAAGATCAGTTTGCGGTTGGACTGCAGCAGAAAGAGAATTTACTGATCTTAATATTTTTAAATCATCTGCATACAAAAGAGACTTAGATGAAGATATAAAAGATGGTAGCTCGTTAGTAAAAAGAAGAAGAGCGGACCAATATGGCCTCACTGTGGGGACCTGAGTGACAGAGTGGGTCCTATCTTCACAAACTGTTTACGTTTGTGCAAATAACTTCCGATCCAGTTTAAAATATTAGAATGGAAACAAAACATTTCAGGTTTCTTTAGCAAAACATTGCGTTGCACCCTGTCAAAGGCCTTCGAGGAATCAGTGTAAACACAATAAACTTGAAGACGATTTTCAAGTTTATGATGGCAATAATTTGTGAAGAAAACTAAGTTGGTAGTAGTTGATCTACCAGTTACGAATCCATGCTCGAATTAAGATATTTGTTTGCACACAGAAGATTATATTCGCTTCTTTACAACAGCTTCAAAATATTTTCGGAAATATTTGCAACTGAACTATAGGTCTGTAATTTTCAATGAGTCTCCTAGATCCAGATTTATGAATCGGAGTAATAAAAGAATACTTCCAGCAATCAGGAAGTTCACCTAGCTTAAGAGACTTATTAAATTTGTAATCATAAGAGGGCGAACTAAACTTTTTGCATGCTTTAAAAAACAATGGGAGAAGATTTTCAGGTGCAATGCTCGAGCTAGAATTAAGCGATTATAATTAAGAAGGATTTCATCTTCTGTTAGAAGGATAGAGATCCTAAATCAGTAATTCGTTCACAATTAGGTAATGAATTGCAATCAGCAACATCATTTAAAAAATTTGGTTGAAACTATGATGCGAACATGTTACATATTTCATTCAGCTTATCACTATTAAATCCGTTATAACTCATAATAGACGGTACACTAATTGATTTTCGCTTAGTGTTAATGAAAGACCAAAAGGCTTTTGCATCGCGTTTAATATTAGTTTCAGTTGATGAAACGTATTGCATATAAACAAATTTCTTTAGAAATTCATATTCTTTTCGCAATCGCAAAAAATTATTGCGCGCAGTTAAGTTTAGTTTACCTAATTGACTTATTGGCCTTATTTACAGCATTCTTCAATCTAGATAAACTCTTATTGAACCAAATAGGTTTATTAGAACATATTAGTCGTTTTATTGGTACAAATGTAGAAATCGTATTATCGATCATTTTTCTAAATTCAGTAAATAATAATAGTTGGCGCAACAGGTCCGTAGGGACCCAAGGCCTAGCTTCTCACAGTCATTCGTATTGTGTGAGTTTCATTTTTGGAACAAATGAAAGGGATCTACAATTTTATGCCGATTCCAAATTCAGTAAATGCAAAGTTTAAATTAACAGAGTCAAGAGTTATATGCCAATTTATAGAGCTTAAACAATTGTTTATCAATTACGAATTTTGTTTTATTTCTAATGTATAGTGAAATACAAAGTTTGCAATTGCGTACACAATATTATACGTATAAAGTTGATTAGAATTATAAATAAATAAATAATGTGTTGCCATTTGATCCTACAACTATATGCGCAAACAATATTTGTTGATTTTTTATTTTCAAAAATTTCACGGCTCAATTTACGAATCCGATAATACATTCGGGAACAAAGAAAAAGTTTTTTTTCCACATTAGTGTGGCAACTGATCATAGATTTATCGGATAGTTTTATCACATTCTGCAGGCAATTTGATCTGATGTCCAAACCGTCGCCATTGACCGCATTAGAAATATTTTCCAACGACATCATATTTGCCATCATATCTCCCAATGGTTTTGAATGGAGTCAAAGCATGTTCGAAATCTGAATTTTTTTCGGTGACTGCATTTCCAATATCTACAACATCAGGCTCTTTTGGAGTTGACTATGATACTTTGGATTAATGCTTTATTTTTCTGAATGGCCATTCGCTTCCATCGCGCAGACCCTAAAGTGTTGTGATCTAGAGTATCAACTTTAAAAACGAAAATAATAAAACTCCTGTCAACGTTCAAGTTAAACTTACCCATTTCGTATTCTGTATTATTTGCAAAGTCCTTTTTTATGAAATGCATATAACAAACTCGTGTAGTTTTTAGGTTTAGTAAATCGTTTCTTCTGCAGAAGAGTACCCATTGCTTAAGCACAGTTTTTTCCTATGGGAAGCTATGACAGCTGGTCTCCAATGTTTTGTTTCTTTTTTTGTCTGTATTGGTGTAACCACAGCACAAACACCCATTTCAATAAATGTTGATATTTAATTATTTTTTTCAAATATTATTTGGAGCAATTAAGGCAGTCGACTACTGACGTCAATCCAAACCGAACGATCTACACACATTTTACGCCCAAATGACGTCACATTCTTTTGACAGCTTACTACACAAAATGGAGAACATGCGCGTTGCGTAATCTGTAGTAATTGAATCATGGTTCCGAACTACGGTGGAACCGCAGGTTGAAGTGAAACTTCTAATGGATCGTTGGGAAGTATTTCCGAACTACGGTGAAACGACAGTTTGAAGTGAAACTTCTCAGGGATTGTTGGGAAGTATTTCCAAACGACGGTGAAGCGAAAATGCAACAGATTCGAAATATAAGAAACAAGAAGAAAAAATGCACGTAGTAGAGTGAATCAAGGTGTCTTCCGACTGCAGCGTACTGCATCGAATTAATGCTTCCACTGTGTAGCCACCCAGCATTCAGGCGCCATCTCAATAAAGTAACACATAAATCCATTGTGATGTGCTCGTAATGAATAATAAAAGCCCCGCGTACGGTTAATTGCCCTAATCTCCGGTTACCATAACCCAATAAGAGCTGTATGAATTTTGTTTGAACCTCCGCCCTTATCTGCCAAAGGAACATTAACAATCAGACTTTTATCGGCGTGTTATCAATGTTATTAGCCTCATACGTCATTGTGTCGCTGTCGCCTGTGCATGTACGACACGTGAAAATCGGCAGCCAAAAGTACTTTTTCTTTGCCATATAATGAGCAAAGACTAGGTTCTCTAGGCCCTCGTAAGCACTAGATCGGGTGACAAATTTGAAGAATAATTAATGTGTTGTAGGTTATAGTCAGAAGACATGCAGTCGCTGTTATGTTTTGATTTGCTGGTGTTTGGCAAAGTATTTGTTACTAGTTGGGTGCAGCCCCCGGGACTGAAGATTTAGTGCCAGTGGCGGTAGATCAAGTGTTGTTGAGGGTCCACTTATCTTACATTTGGCTTATTTACATTTTCACTACGAGCTGTCATTTCATTACAATTACAGCCCAAATACCATATGTCCCCACCTACTCCGAAGCATTAATTAAGAACATTTCCGTAAATGGGTTCGAATACCAGACGAACAACCATCAGCAGTCTAACACAACATGACAGTTGATCAATTCATTGGCTTAATTGAAAGATACTGTGTGTGCGTGTGTGTGAAAACAGACTTCAGCTGACAACGATCCATCAAGGCGGATGGGTTAAAAATCGAACAAATTACAGCCGAACAAATAATGGTGATGGAATTATGATAAAAGCCGACGATAATACATCAAACGATAGCATTGCCCGGTTGCCCCTTTCTGACTTCCAGCAGTGAACAGTATCCGAGTAAATACTGAAACCACACACATCCACTCGTCAATGGAGCAACGTTTTACAGCAGTAGACATGATGTGTACAATGAGAAGCTTCTGCTCTACACACTTCCCAGTTCATTCGAAAAGACATTTAACTCAAGTCTAGAGCATTTCAGCTTCAACTTCTATATATGCAAACTTCAATGGTCGCATGCCAATCTATCATCGCGGATTAGGTCAGTCTGCTCTTCTGATTTTCTTGTTTAAATTAAACTTTCAGTTTGCTGCCATTCACTGCCTTGAAATCCTTGATCCGTTCCGCGAACGTTTTATTGTTCTTCTTATCGGCACAGTCGAGCAGGTCGCTGTGGGAGTGGGATTGCGTACTTTCTGTGACAATGTTTATTTGATTGCCCACAGAGAGAGAGAGAGGGAAGAAGACTCCCGCAGTGGCATCGAATTATCCGTTGACGTCATGAATGAAAGCAAATACAAGAGTAAAAGGCTTGTACTTGAATTCGAATTCAGGCGGAGATGCTTCGGCGGAAAATGTGTACTTTTCATCCCCAACGGTGTGACGTCATGAGGTTAATATGCTTCTCCTTAACCAAGGTTATGACGTAAGACATGTTGAGGAGGAAAATTTGGGAGAAACACACCGATAGACAGCTGAAAAGAGAGCGAGGGTCGGTTTGTTTTCGTTAAGTTGAAAAGCTTTGCGTACGAATAACATTAAAAAAGGGTTACCATCAGACGCCAAATAAGATTGTGCTGGATTTTTGTTGGTTTTGGGCAGACACCTGTTGCGTATTAAAATGCAAGGTATTGTTACCATATTTGGCTTTGGAGGAAACCATTTTGCCTCTGTTCTTCCGCTTTAAGTGGTAACTTAATGAAGTACACAAAGCCAATCCTTTAAAACCACCGCAGTATTTTTACTCCTTCAAATCAGCTTAAAAAAAAAAACGCATTTCATAAACTTCATAGGCATTATTGCATTTTTTCCACCAAGTGGACAGTCCATTATTGCTAAAAATTACTTATAAAGTAATAATCTATCTATCTTTCTATAAAAGGCTCGCGATTGTTATGTTGGTTAACTGCAAATACTTAGCTAGTCCTGCGCACAAATTCGATAGCACGTTTTGGAAATGACTTTAACAAGCTTAGGTGACCAGAAATTAAATACTAAAATGCTTTTCACTCACATCTTGATGGCACCACTGGTTTTTAAAAATGAAAAGAAATGTTGTTTTTTTTCTTATAAATGAGTGTTTTAAAAATGCATCTCTAGGTAAGTGTGAGACAATATTTCAACCAAGCTTGCAGCAGAAACGTTAGTAAAAAGAAACTAAACTTGCTGGAAATGATTGGTTTAAAATGCGAACAGCCTTAGCAGTTTTATTCTTTAATCATTGAATTTACTATAAAACTTTTTTGTACATTCAAGTTTGCCTTGTTTTTGTAGTTCTAAATTAAATATTTCTACTCGAATATATAGCTTAACCACCTGCCTGTCTATTTATGAAATAAATTGAACACCAACTTATTTTGCAAGTTGGTCGAATATTAAATTCCAGACGTGGATTAACAACAAAATTCTCAGCTGATTTTAAGAAAATATGTTATAAAAAGAATATTGATTAGAAATGTACGAAAGTAAAACCAAGTTCACACTTACACAGTCTTAAAATTGGTAGTAATTCTGTGGACGCCACACCGGTTTAAACAATGGAACGCACTCAAACCCAAAAGTCATTGTCACAAATGATAGTTCGACCCATGCGCTTTGAGTCTCCCTCTTTTTTTCATTTGTCTGCTGCGCGCTTTCGCCTCGATCTGATGTTTTTTTTTTCCTTTTCATTGACCTAATACGCGTCAAATTCAAATAAAGAATGGAGTGAAGATTTCCACAATATGATAAAATGTTTAAGAAAAGTCGGTTCTGTAGTTTGTTCACAGTTTCTTTTGGTCAGACACGAAAATACGAACTGGCGGACACAAGTGCAACGAACTGGAAAAAGGAAATTCATTGGTTAAAGCAACAACTCATGTCAGAAACTATCTTATAAATTACATAAATCGGATCGTTTTTAACACTTGAAATTTGATTATAAAGGGTTTTCCAATGAGAGGTGTTATTGTGAATGACCCGCTATTTCGGTAGCTGTCAATTTGAAGCTTTTATTCTTTGACATTTAACAAGTAGAAACGCCATTACTAAAAATGGAACGATACACGCTTCAAAAACGTCATGTCTTTGCTGATTGGGTCCTTGAAATGCATGAAAATGATCCGGAATTCCATCGAAAAATCATCTTGACTGATGAGGCCCATTTCCACCTCGGTGGCCACGTCAACAAGCAAAATTATCGCATCTGGCTCGGAAAACCCGAGAGTTATTGTTGAGAAGCCTCTTCATCCTCAACGTGTGACTGTTTGGTGCGGTTTATGGTCCGGCGGGGTCGTTGGACCTTACTTTTTCGAAAATGAGGTTGGATCAACAGTTACGGTGAATGGATTGCGCTATCGAGAGATGATTAATGATTTTTTATGGTCGGAGTTGGATGGTATTGATCTGGACAACGTTTACTTTCGGCGCTACGTGCCACACAAGCAACGAAAGCATTGATCTTTTACGGGAAAAGTTTCCGGACCGAGTTATCTCTCGAAGAGGTGATCACAATTGGCCACCGAGATCTTGTGATTTAACACCTTGCGACTTCTTCCTTTGGGGCCACGTGAAATATAAGGTCTACGCCAATAGCCCAGCGTCGATTCAAGACCTCAAAGATAAAATTCGTGAGGCTATCGAGGACATAGGGCAGCCACTTTGCCATTTGTTAAAGGAAAATTTCATGAAAAGGATATGGTCCTGTATGCGTGCTCGTGGTGGCCATTTGGCTGATGTTGTTTTTCATTACTCGACTGAGAACAAATTTGGGTTTAGAGATCGTGGGCAAACTTGCAAAAGCCTGGCTTAAGAGTGTTCTCATGTCTTAATTCAAATCAACATTTACGTTTTCAATGCTCCCAGCACATCTTTTTACAGAAGTAGAGCAACAACAGATTCTGGTAAAATCTGCTAATGTATTCAATATTTGATAGCAAAACAAGCGAAGCAAGTGCACATAAATCAGTGCTAATTCCGAAAAATGATCTCTTGCGCGATATTGAAAACTTAAAAAGATGTTCCGAATTCGTGGTGATCAACATTCCATTATAATAGCCAAACTATTTATATCTCACATAGTAAATAACTCTGCGGCAGAATTTGCTTAGCACATTTGCGATCAATTATTGCCCACATGCTTATAAAAGTTGCCGACTAATCTACATGCAATTTACTTAAATAATTTACAGCTCTCCCATCAATTTGATTTGATTTATTCAATCACCAGGGGCACGTGCTTATTCAAATGACATTTTCCCGCCCAGTGAACCTGGCAACCCTAGCCGAAGAAAGCTTTCCGGAGAAATACCGAAAACCGAATACATTCCCCAATCTCTCGTTCAATTCAACCCCAAGAACGCCACCATAAATAACCTACCCTGGCAGCTAGCTGCTCTGCAACTGAAAACTGAATCAAACAAATTTCAGTTCCCTAGCAGCTTTCGGTTCGTTCGTTTTGATTGCAAACGCCTCCGTGCGTTTTTAGGTACAAATTGTGGAGAAAAATTGTTTTCCTGGTGTTTTTTTTTTTTAATTTTTTGTTGTTCTTTTTCTCGCCTCTGTCACCCTTAAGTTTTGTGGAATTTCTTGCTCGCGTTTATTGCGTTTCTCCCGCAAAACCAACACATACGTTGTGGATTAATCGAATTAAGCCAACAAATCAATTATAGAAACAAACGGTTCCGAATTAGTTGGCAAATACAAATTAACGCGCAGTCTTGGTATAAACGTATATCCAGTTCGTTCCCTGCGTGTGACAGTGGGGAATAAGAAAAGTGCAAACGGATTAATAAAATTTGTGTATTGTAAGAAAATTCTATCCCCTACCGCCCACCGCTCAAAACCAACCGTATGGAGGGTAGTAAATTCAATGTGATTGTGTAAGCGTCTGCAAAAGTGCCACAAGTGAGGAGAAAACAACCAACAAAGGGAACAAAATAAAATTATTTTATGCAAATAATCCCAATTAAGTAGAAAATTTGTGTGAATAAAAAATAAGGGGAAAAATAGGAAACCCAAATAATAACAAGGCGAGAGCACAGGCAGTCAAAGTCATCAGACAAAACAATTACGTATACGCCTACGGACTCGCATACACCGTTCGAGTGTGTACCATTCACTCGTGTGGGGTGGAGTTGATCTAATAATACAAAACGGTGTTATCAGCCACAGACTTTTCATCGTCGTGATACCCGATATCCTCGATGGACCTGGATTTTTATTAACACAGAAGAAGAAAAAAATTTTGAAATGCTGCTTGTTGGTTGTGCGGAATCAGCCGGATTGTCCTGCAACTGTAAGTATAGCCATGTATCTGTGTTGCTACTATGCAATGTTGGAGAGGGTATTTACACTCGGTGAGGATGCTTGCCAACATATCTGAACGCAAGGCGGTGAGGGATGAGCGGGGTACCCCATGAGAGGCATTCATCGAGGAAGGAATAGGTATAAGTTGAGAATGGCTGTCCGATTGATCTATATGATGGGGTGCTGGGGAATGTGGGTCAAAAGGATTATTGGTAATGAGCGTGTAATGAAAAAAAGTTCCACTTTTGTGACTGTCTATCAATCGCGGTCAATTGTGGGACAAGTTGTCATGAAATCAATGCAGGCGCATTTTTATTTATTGTACTAGAAGTTTGACTAACTCTGCTATATCCATCTGTATTCATCAGTATTCACGTAACACGTCCACGCCCACTTGTTGTGGCTTTTTTTATATTCACTGTCATTTCACACAATTTATCATTTTTATGCATAGTTTATTAGGAACATTTGTGTACAAATTGAATGACCAAACTATAAAGATATAAAACTTGCTTATTCGTCGTTAAATATTGCTGAATGTCACCATGTCGTTCTATATTAATGATACCTAAAAATCTAAAATTGATTGCATCCTACTTTCGTCGCCATTATTCAGGACTCTGGTTTCTGAACAGGACTTTGCGTTATGAGCAAAGACAGATGACAAATGAGACAAAAAGCATACACCTTCTAGGTTTCAAAATAGGTCCTACAAAATGTAAGCCATTGGTGGTGCTTTTTATAAAGCTAGTAAGATTTAATAGAGCCCGTGTATTGGTTCAAGGCCCGTTTGCTCTACTCATAGCGATTTAAATTCCACTTAAAATCCTTTGTGCCAGTTTATGACATAGAAAAGGTAGCCCATAAAGTATTTAAGTAGAACTTAAATAGCTATGAGTAGTATCAGAAAATGGGCCTGAATGTAATAGGCGCTTGCGTTCCACTTATTATTTTTGAAACCAAGCAGACTACGACAACCGCAGGAGGCTGTTCAGACTTTTCTAAATAGTTCATCACCAAAATTGCTTCTACCTAGGAATATCAAATTTTGGGCAGCATAGGAGTTGAAGAACAAAGTCTTTCTCCGCAAGTGCCCTGCAGTATGTCCAGTCGCTTTGCATGTAAACCAAATACGTGAATAATTTTGCGGTTTAATCTGATTATTCGCTCGTCCGATTGTAGTATATACTGTCTCTATCAAGACCCTCCCTCTATTGTGAAGCCATAAATGTAAGTGAAGCCAGCCTAATCCTTAGCTCGTTGCCCCCATATGCGGACTTCAGGTTACAGCCGCTTTCAACCTGTGCGCGCCAACTTCGACTTCAACTATACGTGGAACTTTTAAGTTAGAGTGTAAGACCTGTGTTTAGCTTGTCTCAATAAATAATGTCAAAGGGGGCTTTAAAACTGATCAAAAGATCGGTTTGGTTTATTCGACTTCATCCACGATGTCTACAAGTTGAACACTTCAACGACAGAAGATTTCTCTGGCTGATACGGCGCTACAAGTTGCTAACGAAAGGATAAGGTATAAACTTATCATGATTGATATTGTAAATGATGATTAGAAGATTATTTCCTCAGTTGTGCTGGTCCTTTTAGTCGCTTATTAACCGCATCTAACTAAAGAATTTGCGCAAAAACCCAAATTCCAACTTAGGGTTTTTTCCACTGCGCCGCCTCTCGCGAACGTCTGACAAACATCCGAGAGTATAACTGTCTTAAGAGCTTCTCAATTAGCCGTTTGGAATCGGCATAAAATTGTAGATCCCTTCCATTCGTTCCAAAAATGAAACTCACACAAAAACGAATGGTTGTGAGAAGCTAGGCCTTGGGTCTCTACAGACCTGTTGCGCCAACTATATATATATATAACTAAAGCTTTAAGTTGTTGTTGCTTTATGCTGAGTCACTCTGTCTCTTTTAAAAAGCTCAACAGGTAGAAAGACAGACCCAAAAACCTGACTCAGACATTGCGGACCTCATAGCTCATATGTCTGACCGAAGAGTTGTGGAAGCTTAGGCAACGTCGCTCTCTTTCTCTGTGGTGGCATAAGTGCATATTGGCGAATATAACCTCGAAGCGAATTGTGAAAAGACAATAAGACATTCAATAACTTGCCGAAAGGGCTGTATCTCGAAGCGATCCATATCTTCATCAGTCATCACTCTATTCTAGATTCCTCAAAACCTGGGATCCAAATACATCGATGCAGCTCTCACATTTCAGCTTTTCCAGGTATCTTTCCACCTTAGCATTCAAATTTCCTTACTGTCACTATATCTGCACTTAGCGAAATAGTAGTGGCTCGTAAAGTTGTTTGTAAAAGGTCTTCTTCTCGTCTTCAGGCAAGAGCTGCGTCAAGCGAATGAATTGTCCAAAAATGGCTTGGAATGGAAAGTATATGACATTACGCGGACCTTGGCTATCCTGGTTGATAAGCTTCTTCAGCAAAGATGATACAAACTAGATGGTCAACTGAGAGCAGAAACGGTTTATTTGCCTACAAGCTGCCTGTCCTGCATAGGAAAATTCGTGCCTGTACAAATCAAAGGAGCGCCATTGCTAACGCACGCATTCTTAGTAGGAAATCCTTTGCAGGAACTTGATGTCAATCGTAAGTCAATTTTTTGGTGGGACTCCAAGTGGGCCCCCACTGTCTGTCTTCGGCATTTTTGGTTCCCATTAGTTACACGGCGTTCACATCGCAGTTCAGTTTAAAAGTTTTTATTGTTTATGAAACTGTTTGAAAATGGAATTCCTGATAATATTTAGTCACAATGACAAACCTTAATGTATTCATGGTTTTTTGTCAACATCCAGCAGAAAAACATCTCATGATATTAAGCAGAGAAAATCTGCACTTTTCTTAAAAGAGATTTTTGCTTTTATTTTGATTTTATTGCTTTTAACCACGAAGTCATATTATAACAAAATAGGTACTTAAACACAGTTTAGGGAAAATGTTTTTTTCTTTTATGCTATGAGGAACGAGATTAGCACAATTTATTATCTGTAATTGGTACTTAAAATGCATACTTGCAAAATACTATACGCAAAATACAAGTATACATGTGTCAAATTCAAAAAATTAATTCGATATTTTTTCCGTTTAACTATTGCTCTCAAATTTAACTATGTTTGCATTTGGGTTTTTCTGGTAAATTAAAAAATAAAAAAATCCTTTGTAGATCGATCGCTCTTTATTTATGTGAACATTTCAAAATACATTGTTATAAAATTTGTAAAAGAATATAATTATAGAAAACGAATCGGAGCATGCGTATACTAACAATTAAAAAATCAATTTGGATTCTTACGTTCGATTGGATATGCAAAATCTGTAATCGGATCAAATCGCAGAATCCAATTAAAAATTACATTATGTGGTCTTTTTGTTAGGCGTTTAATAATATGCTCTTTTGTACTATGAATAGCATTTGCTTTTTTACTGTTCCGAAGTAACATCATTCAACACTGTTCACTGTTATCAAACCACAGAATCTCCAATCATATTTTGATTTTGTACAAATGAGGTGCTAAATAAAAGAACTTGAAAACACACACCAAGCGTAATAGAAATTTATGGAATGCTCGGGAATATTTTTTAAAATTCACCTATTTTTGGAACAGCCCCCAAAGGTAGCTTCATGAATTCTTTCTGTCAAAAATATTATTCACATAAAGAGCATTAAAAAAAAAATGAAATATGAGATTATTAACATTTTTTGGCGCCGAAGATGGATAGTGAACAAGTAAAGCTATCTAAACAACCATACTCAACATTTATTCTTTTTACATTTATTGTTATAAATTCACTTACAATTTGTTTTCTATTTAAAGAGTGCCACCCGTAGGTCATTGATAACACGTATTCATATACAGGAAACATAAGAGCCCGCGAGACAGGTCTGTCTTCCAAAATTTTGCGGGGAAAATCGTATATGTGCACGGAAGTAGACCGTCTATTTTGAATAGTCTTGTTCCTCAGATGATTGAAAGCAATCTTTGTCTGGGTACAAAAGCTTAGAGTTGTCAACATTGTGAAACGAAGTTCTTCTTCTTTTTTTTTTGGGAAACAGAGAAACAAGAGTAAAAGGCAGATGTCTTTTTGAAAGTTCAAGTTCAAGAAAGTTAAGAAAAATAAAAAATCAGTTTTCAGTACGATAAATGTTCTCTCCGACCATTCCATAGACTAAAGCTGTTTAGTATAGTCTCAACAAAAAGGGTGATCCCGCATCTATCGCGAGAATGTAGAGCACGCACTGGGTTACCCACTTCGTTCATACGTTACTGCCTCAACAAATATTTAGAGCGCACACCGTAGTTTTCAAACAAATTACTATCAGTAGGTAAACAATCACTTTGGTTGGAATCTAAGCGGCATCAAAAATTCGTCATCAGGCTTCCTTAAGTGATCACTTGAACTCTCCATTGTTTGAGAGGATAACACAATCGCAACATTTCTATTTATTTTCCAAAGTAGATATACATTTCCAAATAATCTGTTTGTTTAAAAACAGTAACCGCCGTTGGTATCTTTTAGATCGACAAGGTCGAGTACATCAACTTTGACGTTTCTCCTTCTATCTCATTCGAAAGTGTACCAAAATGAAATGCAAAATACCACGATCAAGGAAAACCCGACACTCGTATCAAGATGTAAGACAGTTTCGCATCTGCAACTGACAAATCTGATCTTAATGGTTTCGTTATCTCTTTTTTGAAATTATTCGCGGAAGGCCTAGCCCCCTCATACAATCTATCAGCTAGCTAGACCGAAATTAACCAGAACTACTAATTAAGTATTTCCGTAGCGCATTCCCTCCTGATATACTGGCGATAGTATGCAAGCGACAAATTGCTGCTCCCAGAACAACAAAAAAAACACCAATTCATGCAAAGTCATTGCTAAATTCAAATTTTATCAGCAAGCAATAATCTTTTACAGTCCGCTTACAGCACGCAGTATAACCACACATAACAATTTTTTCGGTTCCATAAACTACGGCGTCACTATCGTACCAGTTGTAGTGTGTCCATGTCCATGGCTCTGAAACCGCTAGCAATTTGCAATTAGTAAATTAATGTTTTTGTCCAGTACTCGTATGGGGCGCTGGGGTGATAGTTAACTTAAACATGAGAATGACAAACTGAATGCGTAATTTCAGGAAACGAAGCAATTACCAAAAACGAAACCGATACACAAAACCGTAATCATCCAATTAAGTGATTCCCATTCCAGCAGTTGTATGTTATACGCTCACTAGTCCATCATCACTGAATAGGTATGGTGCAGTGGTGGCAATCCTTTACATCCGTCTCTGTACATATGAAGTAGCGCTTGGGTCATTTAATTCGACGCCACTCTAGTCTTCCGTTATAGTCGAGTGATGTGGTGTGGACTGGAAATGGAAAATTGGACACACATAGGGTTGTAATAAAATAAACTATGCAAAAGGCGAGCAGCAGAAAGGAGAATTGCACTTGACTACTTATTGGGTTCTCTTGTCCGTATATCTGTTCTGTCGTCTTAAAAAGTTGCTTCTGCGTGAGATGGCGCCGGCGGGTGGAATGTAGAGCAATGAGGTCAGATAGATGTCAGGTCGTTGCTGATGTGTTATATAGTAGGAGTGTGTTTTGAAATTGAGGGCGTCGCACGAAAGAAAATGACATGATCAACACTTTATGGTAGCTTGTAAATTTTTAGGAGAGTGTAGTTTCAATAGAATTCCTATACATGGAGTTAATCAGTTAACCATCGGATATCCCGTATTGAAAATGTTTCCTGGAGTGCTTCATTATTGTCGTGATTTTATACCTCGAGCAGTTAAAGCATTCCTCAAAAGAATTATGACAAAGCAAATAGACAAACTGATGTATTACTACATTGTTAAGAATGTCAGAGTAAGGCCACCCACCTTAAGTAGGTAGGTAGGTAAATGGGTGCTCTTGTGACAGTTGCATTAGCTCCACCGATTGATCGGTTGGGTCCATTAAACAAACCAGCCATTGTCTGTTCTTGAAGTGTTCCAAGTTGTAGTCTTCTTGAATTTTTTCTCTGGGAAGTGAAAAGGAAGTTTGTAGCAAAAGGAAGACAGAGATCTCCCCACAATTCGATGTCCTACATCGTAATAGTATAATGGATCAATCGGCTTTTACACGTGTGGGAAATATTGTACTTATCGTTTCCACAAAACAGATTGTTTTGATTGAACCCCTATCGACTTATAATTTAACTCATCGCTGAAGATATATAATAGCCCAAGGCAATGGAGACGTTCAGGTTTCTAGTTTACTAAGTTCGACTGACGTCATGTGCTTGACTTTTTATTGATCACATGAATGGTTCGAATTATTGCCAGTCCGAACTGCACCATTTTCATTAATCGTCCAATATTCATTAAATAATTGCTTAAACAGTAGAATTGGACATATAATAATCTTGGAAGTACATAATTCTTTGCCGCCCTTGCCTACACTTAAATTCGCCGTCAATTGACAGCTGAAGCGCCTATCACTAGTCCCAATTAAGCTATAAGTACAGATTATAGGATCAAATTTTAACTGTTGCTTACAAAGTGCTGTAGACTTCTTAAGGTGGCTTTTAAACAGTTCGGCTCATTTAATAAAATCAGACGGAACTCGAAAAACACATTATCTGTGAACACACCCTGAAAAGTGTACTGCCAGAAATAACTCATCGATTCGATGTCTATTCTTTCAACTTACGATTCGCAGGTCCGCAAATTTCTCAATGAGTGTATTCAGGTCCTAAAATCTGTTGTAAATTTTGCTGTCACACTAGTGACATTTGGTTAAGCACTTATTTGCGCTGCACAAGTAAAAGATGTAAAATGACACGCCTCGTTTCAATATTAAAGCAGATTAAAATCATTATTTTGCTAATGCAATTATTTATTATTTAACCTCTTAATTAATGCATTTCTGGAGTGACATAAATCTCAGGGCCACATGCATATAAAATTATGTGCCTGGGGTCCCCACTAAAATGCACTAACACTCAGTGCACCTAAGGGCCGACCACATTGAACAAACTCATTGCTGCGATTTTATTATGAAAATGTCATCTCAGCCAATTAATGTCAGTTTTCAATTTAATACCCACCGGCAAAACCCCTATGAACGTCATTCATTACATTTATGCGTACTTATTCACCTGTCTGATAAATAGTAATTAAAACTTATTCCACCTCATTCCACTCGAAAACGTGAAATCGATTTGTTTGGTTCACACATCCCGGCCACACCAATAATGCAATTAAATTGTTGCAACTGGTATGAATTTAATCAACCATCGTTTTGTATGATTCTCATTAAAATTCAATTATACGTTAACTCATTCATGATACACGCAGTAAGTGACCCCACCTGGTGGGAGTGGATGTGCGCCTTAAGAGCTAACAAACATGGAAATGGAACTGACCGCAGGATAATCGAGAAACACGATAAATATTTAATTTTGTATGAAAACAGCGTCATATTGACAATTAAGTCATAACGGATTTGTGGCTCCTAGTTGCAAGTGCACAAGTAACTCAACCAGTCGTCATATTACAACAGTTTGATACAACTGCCACTGGGTAACTATGGTTATTAACTTTTGTGTAAAATCTATTTGTTAATGAATAGTGTGTGCACAAAAAATTGCCCCATCTTTTGTAATAACAATAAATGTCTGTCAGCCGTTTAGTTAACAAGAACTTACGTGAAGACAACTTAAGTTTTTTTGCGATGACAGCCACGAGTAGAGAGAGTAAAAAACATGACAGCATTATGTTCGCTCCACCACCATCAGCACCGTAGCCATGAAATGTACGTGCACAATAACGCTCATGCTCATGGTTTATTAAAATCACCAGGGATCGAACAACTGACAGTGACATCGACGACGGGGGAATCTGTCAGTCGGTCGGTCGGCCAATTGGGTCGATTGCACGTTTAAACATCCGACAGCTGGGTTCGTGCACTGTTTCCCGAATGAATGTATGCAGGGACAGTCAGAAAAAAAGAAACAGCAGCACAATACCTGTAAGGCGAAACCAGAATAAAATGGCAGAAATGCCACAGCGCCAAAGCTGCACCACTTCCACTCTGTGTTGACAACAATTTGGGTCAAGGTTTGGTGTTGAGGGATTCGTTGACTGGTTTCAAAAAGTGGTTCTTGCTATTTATGTAGCCCATACATTCGTCTTGTAAAATGTTTTCTTTTTGCGTTGTATTGGTTTCCCTATTTTAAATAATTTGTAATGAAGATCCGCGCGACATCGACACTCGGATGGAAGTATCGGAGTGTTGGCTTAAGTGGATTTTAGACGGTGTTGTGGATTTCAAATGGAAATTCAATTCAAGGTGAAACTAATGTCAAGTAAAGTAATCACGAGTCCGGTGAAATTTGATACTGTTGTTGTCGTTGTAGGGCTTTTGCAGGGAGATTAGACGAATATTTGTAGAACTTCGTTGTGGTTGGTATCTGTGCGCCAAGACATTTGTCATAAGGTTTGGCAGTCACAAGTGGGGAAGCTTAATTCAATTGTGTTGGTCAACAAATCGAGTTCTATTCCTGTAGTCGTTTGTTGTAAGCGCCTACAATTTTATTAAGTGTAAGTCGGTGCTAGTATAGTAAACGATTCATTTTAAAGAGAATGTCCTTCTCTTCGGGGCTCGCAACTGGAATAATTGTCGAGTATTTATTAATATTGATTTAGTTGTTTGTTCCCCAACCTATAATAAAATCCACACTGCATTTATTCGTCAACGTTTTTAACTGACAGATGGGTAGTAAACACGCCATATTATATAGAGATCTTAAAGTGACTCCAGTTTTCAAAAATGCAGATAAAACGAATTTAATCCTTTACTATCACTGTTGGACAACATTGAAACGCCAATGTGACGGTTCAATCATAAAAGATTTCTGTCGTTGGAATTATATTGCAAAAAATAAGCGAAAACTTTTCTGTGCACCTGTTATGCGACAGATTCTATGGTATGGCGCTATCAAACATAGCGTCATCTGTCAAAACTACTAGCTGTCGGTTGATTGTCATAAAATTACATAAATTTTAAAACTTTAATGGAAACCCACATTTGCTGTGGTAGTCGGAGAACTCTCAAGTTACTCCGATAAAACAAACTCAATAAAGCTTATCCAAATTTGCTATAAAGCCAATAAGTCGCAATATAGGTTAATCAGCATTGTTAATCAAACAAACCACTCCTTCCGTAACTTGAAAGGTACGTATGCCCTCTGCCCTCTCACATCTCGGCCCATTTTCGAATGTCAAACAAACGAGGCACTTCATTAATCCATGTCTCCAATTTAACGTTTCAATATTTACTTAAAGTCTCTTTTTCCATAGAAATTAAAACCAGGGCCCACATAGTCCAATGACCAAAGTGCGCCAAGTGTCAACAATAAAAACTCAAATGACATCTAAAACCACTATATACACAAGTCAAAAGGGGGGCGCGTTCAACAAAGTCAATGGCAGTTGTTGCATAATGTGTAGTGTATATCATGATTCAGAGTAACGTTCATTAATAAATTGTTCACTTGCGTATTGAAATACTGACAAGCAATTCTACAAGCTCGATGCACGATGGTCAACGTGCGCTCATGTGATTAGTATAAAGGAGTCCATTGAGCGCTTTCAACTGGGTATCATACATTATCTGGTATGTCAGATTATCTGGCTCTTTTGCTAGCGATGTGAATATATTTGTCCATGTCCACCCGCTGCTGTCTGATGTGCGCCAGGTATTGTTGTGATTTTTATTTTTATTTTTAATGCATCCACTCGTGCTGTGGAGGGTGGCATTCGCGTGGTTGCTCGGCATGAAGAGGTTAATTAGTGCAGTGTGAGTCTTTCAAGGGCTTTGCCGTTGTCTGTATGAGGTTTTCTGTTCGTGTTTGATGTAGTTTTTTTTTATTTTTTTTCTTATTTTGTTGGTATTTTCCTTTATTCTGTCATTTAGCTTGAGTGAATTGCTATAATTGTGGTTTTCAAGGTGACGGGATTATTTCCACAGCGACAACGACAAGGAACCGTGTGATGTTATTCAGAAAAGGGAGTCTTTTTTTTAATTTGTTTGGCTTCGTAAATGGTAGCTGGTATAATAGATTTTTATTTTGTGTTCATTTTGTCGGCTTTCCGTGTGCTAAGATAATTAAATGGTGGGCGAAATTTTGCATTTTAAACTGTTTCCCTTTTTTCGTTCGGAGAAAACGCTCACTGAACAGACCTTGAGCATATCGAATATGCTCTGAACCGAACACGAATTAATGAAACGTCACATTAACAGTACTTGTTATACTTATTTAGTCTATTACACTTTTTGTCGATGTACTTTTTTTGTCTGTACTAGATTTCGCATTGCTGATGAGCTACCACATCGTTGGCTGTCAAAGGAGGCTGTACTTTGATTTTGAATCATAGTGGTCAGTCAATTTATTCCGCATTCGTAGTTCTGATCATGCTCTGAGCGAAAAAAGAAGCACAAATTCAGAGCTCTGAGATCATAAAGAGACACCGAACCTTTTGACAGTTCACGCTCTACTCCGACCTTGAAAACTGAAACGGTTGTGAAATTTTTCCCTTCCATTAGTTTTCTTTTGTTCGGTCTTCTCGTTCAACTTGGGTCGATTTTCCACCTTTCTCGATTACGTAGTAAGAGAAAGATAATGTTTTCGTACAAAATCTCGAACTGCAGATGTTGATCAATTCTGGTATTTAGATGATAGAGGAAGTAAAAAAGTGGGTCTCGAAATGCTATCCATCTGTCCGTATGTCCCGAGGCCTACAGCCTAAACGGCGGCCCGGATTTCGTTCAAACTTCGGATTTGGATTTTGGGGGCTTAGAGTTCGTTGCCAATGTAACATCTTCATACCAGTTTGATTTGTTCGATTTCAGACTTCAATCAAAATTGATATTTGAGCTAAAGTGGGTGAGGTTAACATGACTGCATACTCAGTTTTTCGATAAAAAAACCAAATAACGGTACTTTTGGAATTTTGGACATATCTCGAAAACGGTCCTTACGATAGCAACATAAATTTATTTCCAATGTAGTACAGTCATTTCTATCTTAATAACAAACTCAGTTTTTGTCTCCTCCTTTTTTGTTATCGTAAAACGGATTTTTGAAAAAGGTATTCTTTTAAAAATTTAGTTTTCTTTAGTTCACCTGAAAACGGCACTAACGATTTTGACCAAAATGCATACTTAGAGTAATATTGATATTGCGAAAACTATTGTGTCCTTAGATTTCAATTCGAATCACCGAAAACGTTAATTTTACTTCTCATATCTCGAAAACCCCATTTTCGATTTCGGTAAAACCTTAAAAACTAAGTTAAACCTACATTCCGAACAATAACTTGTACTCTGCTTACAGCTAAATAGTAATAAGTACACTTTCTAAATAAGATCCCCTACGTAGTTTTTCTCTCAAAATTCGATTAAATCTTTTTTTTAATTATTTTTCAAAAATGACTTTTGTGGGAAGTCGATCGGTGTTCAAATATTTTTTTTTTTTTAACTCAATACCTACCGCATTTCCATTAAAAATGCAATTAAAAATATAGCCTACTTCATCCTTTTCCAACCATATTGAATATGGACCTTAAAATAATTCCAACCACTTGGTGTTTACACAATCAGAAGATCGCACTTCATTTGCACCCCCGCAAAAATTCAAAAACAAATCTCTGGATTCTTACATATAGGTACATGTATTACATGTATGTCAAGACATCGATCTATCACCAACACATTGACAACTTAAACCAGCGTCACTAATCTATTCCAGTCAATAATAAAATCATGTCCTAAGAGATCAGAAAACAGAAACTCTTACTCGGAGAGCTTACAACTCTCTGACCAGAGCTTTCGAAAACTGCTTGTTGTTGTTGAAAACATTGAACTGTCATATCGAATGAATAACCTCAAAGTGCATTTTATTTAACACTAGCTATTCTTACATTTTATGTACGTTTGCTTCTGAACTTTTTACCTAGCTATCAATTGACTCATCAAACTTTTGATCACCGAGAAAGTTTCGTGCGACTCAGTCGTGCACTTTTTTTTCATTGCCTTATAACCACTTTGACACTATTTTCGATCCTTCATTAGTTCATTTGCACTCGATTTGAAATGTCAACGTGATCAATCTACCATACGTTAATGTCTCCTCGAATAGACGTTTACCGCACAATTTTGAACCTACTGCACGTGAACTGGCTACATAAACCTTGCCCACCTTATTGTCCTGTTTCCTTCATTAGTTTCACAAATCCCTACACTCCACCAGCATCTCGAATCACCCATTGCCGTACACCACTGTCCCAAAGTTTATATACTTAAGTGCCATGTGTCACCATATTTATATTTATATTTATACAAAAAAAAAACAAGTTTCATGGCGTAGAACCCGAAGCTGCAGATACGTGCCCGCCATTTGGCCGAACAATTTTCATTGTCCCCACTTCGGCGAATTAAAATAAAACCCCTTTCAAAATGACGTCAAAAGTCAATACCGTCATCCGCTTTTAAGGGTCGCCTATAAAACTGATTTCGTATACTCTCTACCTTCGCACTTATTGTCATACCCATCGTAAACATTTAATTAAGGATATCAATGCGAAGTATGCGGCCCCTTTTCATTTGAAACAACGTCATAACCCTCCCATAATCTCGCATTTTTTAGGATTCCAATTCCAATCTAATGAGTGCTCAGCCCGCCTCCGGGGACATACACACATAAATTTGTGTTGGGCTCTTGCCATTTGTCATACTCGGACGACATTTTCATCTCTCCACACTGCCAGCTGTAGTTAGTCGCCCTGCGAGAGTCAAGGAAACCGAGCGAGATCTTGGCATTTATGCAAACAACTGAGCTCCGTATGACCTTGTGAGCAGCCCACAACTATTATGAAAATTAGACAGCCAAATAGGAAGATCTAGTCCTTGAGAGCAATTTTGTGCTCCATCAACGCCATTATAGCATTAAAGTGATTCTCAATTTCTAACCAGCGCGCACATAACCAAACACAAACACAGATTGAGAACAAGGATTGCAATTTAATTATTCAAATTCTATGGGTGAAGGATTATCCCGCACTCGGTGTGTGTGTGTTTGTGTACATCTTGATCAACTTTTGTTTTATGTCGAAGAAAGGCACTTATACCCAGTCGGGGTGCGCTTTTGTTCAAGAGTTCTTTTATTTTTTTCTTCTTTTATAGGCTTTCACCACCCCCTTGGGAGTGAGTGTTTATATCCTTTGATCGACTGCGTCGCCTGCCATCATCGCTTATTCAACTATCGTTTAAAATTAGCCTCTAATCGATACACGCTCCGCAGTGGAACATGTCCCTTAAGGAGTAGATTTAATTGGATTGTGGTTTTCTATTTACGTTTTATACCCACGTGCTATTGCTAATGCACGACCGGCGCAGCTGTGGGTACCAATCGTATGGCAACTTTATTTCGAGCGTTGCTATAAATATCTTAATTGTCTTTGGCAGGACATTCAATTAAGTGCAGGGAGTTGTCGTGTTAAATATTTCATCAGACACTGGGCGTGCCGATTGTGTAAGATTTGGTGTAAATATTTAAAAACAAAACAGTTCGAAGGAGGAAATATTTGTTATCCTTGGAACTAAATCTTAGCTATCTAGAAATCCCAGGTAAAATAACTTTCTTTATAAAGATAATAAACCTTTTGCCTTTTAAGGCAGAATAATTTGAAGTGATCTCAAATGGATTCCTCACAACAGATGGAGCTACTCTTGATCTACGGTTTATGTGGATTCAAAGGCATTTGAGCTAGTAATGTATTTAATCTGCTTACTGAACTAACAACAAGTGTAACTAGTTCATTTAGTTCATGTATAGTTCAGGCATCATTCAGGTGTATACTGGCCCAGCACATCAGGTAAATTTTTTTTACAGTTTAGTTATTAAAAAATATATCGTTAATCGATGATCTTTTGTTAATATTCAGTTGGAAGGCATTACCATCAGTCAAGGCAAATATAAATAATGCCTAAACTGCATTCACTGTCCTACGATTAGGAGTTCTACTTACTGAACTTACAACATTGTTAGTTCATTTAGTTCAAGTATAGGTCAGGCATCTCTGCTGTCCCCTTTCATTTCTTTGTCAATTTCTTTGGGCGTTTTGTTGTTATATGAACTTCCTATCAATGGATATAATCGATTTCGTGTCATAGATAAGAAAATAAGAACTGGAGTTGAATTACTGCATTCGTGATCAAGTACTAAGTGACTGAATTTGTTATTGTTTTCCTTGTAAAATCCACAAAAGTCAGTGATGTATTTGGGTAATTCGACCTCTGGTGTTCCGATTGGTAACAAAATTCAGGTGTCTCCCTAGGCAGGTAGACGAATTTAAACCCAGCTTCTTATGAACAAGAAATGAATTGACTCCAACTTGTCAACGAGGTTGCCAACCTTGGAGTAACAGACAATAAGTTAATCGAATATTTGCATTGTGAAAGGGATGATTATCAATTCCCGCCTAATTTTCTCACTTTATTTCAGCAAAACATTTTTCCTATCCAATCGTCCAAGGCGCCCACCAACCTCGTTCACATTCCTCTTGAAACCACGCAATAGCTACACTACAAACATATAACACGCGAAGGTCGCTTCCACCATTATAAATGTGACCGACTATTTGCCAGTGACGGAAAGTCCGTTTAAAGTGTCCCTTTACAAATTACCATGCACTCACGCACTACACAAAGAGAGCAATCACTGTCACTGCAAATGCAAATGCCATCTGCCATCAGCAGCGAAAATAAATTCCCCACTGGGATCAGTGCTAGTCGAAGTCTAGATAAAAGTACCAGATCCATAAGTATCTGAGTATACCAGCTGCAGAGGATAACAATACAACACAGAAGTCTGGCATATAGTAGTTGTTAGCGAGTTAAGTGGCATCGTTTCCAGCTCTAGACCGGGGTAAACTAAAAGCGATGTCTGTCAACAATGTAGCCAACTACTTACGTTGACGATAATGTCGTTTTCGTCTAGAAAGGAGAATGGCACACAATACACAAAGTAACTGTGTATATTCCCTTGAAAGAAAGTTGATGTGACCACCGATGTGAAGCCCCAAATTGGATTGCAATAAACATAATTAGCATCGGGTGGGTGGTAGTATGGCGGCTAGCAACAAAGTAGAACAAGGAAAGTGTGGTATTTTGTGGCGTCAGCTAGTTGAAAGCCAAACAACCTACTGACAGGTGGGATATTTTCCCTGAAAGCCAAGGATGATGATATTTTTTTTGCAACTGCGTCTACCAAAAGAGTGCAGCCGAAAGAAGGATAAAGGATATCGACGATATGTGCCATTTATATTGGCATGGCAATAAGCCAACCTAACCAAGTTTATGCGTCATCGATGGCACCTGTTGAAAGGCACTGTCCATACCCATATGTATGCCTGTCTGTTAAGGCCACAATTGCGGTCAATTTTTCAATTTTAGTTCATTTTGCTTAACTGGTATATGAATTTTTAATATTCACCTATCTGCGAGCCTCTGCACATAAACTGCGGACTCGCAAAGTAGACGTGTGAGTGGGATTACACAGTACACAATCGGGTGTAGGTGTACTCGAGAGCGTACAGTGGTAGTGCTATTATGACCGAGTTTTGTTACCTGACACTAATGTGGGGAAACTTGAAAATGCATAATTATATGTAATTAAGTGGAGCCGAGTAGTGCGCTTTTAACCAAATGGAAACTTGAGACACTCATGAAAGATGGCAGTAGAACAAGGCCTATCCAGATGGGGGTGTCCTTTTAAAAGGTTCCTGTATAATAGTTGAGTAATTTGTTATTCTTGTAATCATACTTACCATGAAAGGTTAATGGCTATACGCTCTTGTTGAAGATGATCATAGGCAATAGTAAGAATCTGAAAGTCAGGTGGAAGAAGTAAGAAAGTGGTGCATAGAAGTAAATTCACCGTTAGATGAAGGAAGGTCCTTATTTGCATGCGTACATGTTTCGTACTAATGATTACACTGCGGTGTAGTATTTATCCACTTTAAGTGAGAGATTCATATTTTAACAAAGTTTATGAAATTATTTATTTAAAGACAAGCCGGAAAAGAAAATCTATTTACGCATGTACTATTGTATTAAAATTTACATTTGAAACAACAAATTTCCGTAGATATGTCGCTGTGCAATGTGAAGTTGAGTTTTGGTTTAAAAGTGGATTGTTCTCTACTACTCGTAGCTCGCCATTGGACCGAAACTCTGCCGCAATTGCGGTAAATCCACTTCAACTGTCCATCTATTTGTCAGTAGACCGGCTAATTTGGGTGAACGAGCTCGATTTGTAATAAGAAAAGCTTTCCAGGAAGTATGCAACGTTTTAGGAATCAAATTTAATCAATTGCTGTCGCAACTGTCAACTACTTACAGATTAGTTAAGGCAATCGTTTTATAGCATTTGTTATCAGAAGCATGAGATATATTATAAACGACCGATCTATGGCCAAGTTTTTCTGTAGGTTCGAGTACATATCTACCCAGACGTTCGCGAGAAATTGTGTAGCACCCCAAACATTTCGACGGTAGTATAATGCACTATTCCCGACACCACTTCATCAACTTGAATAGGAGAGCTAAAATGAAATTGGACGTACACATTACAGTAGAACATACAATGGACACAATAAAAATACACTTACCTCGGAAATTTATAAGACTTTTCTCCAAGAAAACACAATACATTGAGTCCAAGTCGATATACCTATACAAATGTGCAGTGACAAATTCAATTTTGCACACTTGCGGGGAAAACTTGGGTCTGGCAGTGACAGGTGAACATTTACACCCAGCTGTAGGGAAAACTATTTCGTATTGAGTATTGAGTCCTCTCGCTTGTTTCATCACAATCGGCCGATTCATTTCGAAGATATACGAGTTTTCACAAGACTTGAAGAATGCAGATTTCATTGTTGTCCGTCGACTTTTACCGCCCCGCCGTGGCATGGAATCAAAAAAAAAAAACATTATTTAGGTCATCATTGAGCAATCCACTAGTTTAAGTACAAATTTGACAGGATTCTATACTTTTCAATAAGATTAAATATAATATAAATAATTTTTCTTCCTTTTCCACTTGCAGAAGCAAATATGCATCCAACTGCTAATCAAGAAATCTTGCCAATCGAGAAATCTTGCCAAGACTTTTGAGGTCACACTTATCCCACCGAAGACCAAATCTCGGAAGCAGCCAATTCACAAGGAATCTCAACTCTAGGTGCTGTTTGTCCTGCCGGCATAAAAATGTTGATAAAAGAATATCGGATACCGCTGCCTCTGACAGTTGATGAATACCGTATAGCTCAGCTGTACATGATAGCTGTATGTGTTAAGCTAAAACTTTAAAGTGTGCAAACTTTTCTAATTATTTTCTTTTCGATGGTTTTTTTTTTTCTCTCTCTTAGAAAAAAAGTCGTGAAGAAAGCCATGGCGAAGGCAGTGGCGTTGAGATTATCATCAACGAACCCTACCAAAATGGCCCTGGCGGCAATGGACAGTACACGAAGAAGATTTACCATGTCGGAAGTCATCTGCCAGGATGGATTAAGAGTAGGGAGTTCACTCAATGCGGATGCTACTGCATAGCGGAAATTAATAAGCAGTTAATTTCGTTTTATGTAGGTCTTCTACCAAAGAGTGCCCTCACTGTGGAGGAAGAAGCATGGAATGCCTATCCATTTACCAAAACTCGCTACACTTGCCCGTTTGTGGAAAAATTCTCATTAGACATAGAAACGTATTACTTTCCTGATAATGGCCACCAAGAAAATGTGTTCAAACTGTCTGGCAGTGAATTGCGCAACAGAATTGTGGGTATGTATATAAATTAATAATGGAAGCTAGTGAGGATTGTGCTGGACAATTAAAAACTAATTAAAGTTCGTAATAACCTATCTGCTGTAAAAAGTTGAAAGTTTTCCAATTACCAGGGACGTTCAATTTCCAGTTAGTTTGTCATTTTTTTGTCCGGTTGCGTGTGACTTGAAAATTACATTACCTGGTCTGAGACGGTGGGCTGCCATTTTGTGAGCGTGTCATGCAGCGGCAATAAATTTGTTACTTTGTTTCGTAAATGGAAACATATGCCATCAGGCAATCAGTCGCTTACAGTTATTAAAAAGTATTGAGCTTAATTCGTCAGGGGCCTCATCACGCAACTTTTAAGACGATCGTTTTTTAAACTAGGTCTTTATAGTTGAAAGTAGAGTCACCCAGTGCTAAAGCTAAGGCTTTTCGACACAACACAATATGTTATCAACTTTACTTACAATTAATATTCTCCTCAAAATTACGTTGACAAATAAAACAATTCTTCTCTCAATCACGCTAGATGTCATTGACATTGTCAAAGATCAACTGTACGGCAACGACTATGTCAAGGAGGAAGATCCAAAACTCTTCATATCAGAGAAAACCTGCCGCGGACCCCTAAACGACGACTGGCTAGAAGAATACTGGCTTGAGGTATGTTACCGCATTTAAGACTTCACTCAACCAACTATATCTATCTCCTTTCTGCAGGTAAAAGGTAAGAAGCAACCAACTCCTCGAAACATGTCGTTGATGTGTGCCTATAAAATCTGTCGGGTTGAGTTCCGTTACTGGGGCATGCAAACCAAATTGGAAAAGTTCATCCATGATGTCGGTAATAGCCATAAGCCTTCAATGGCTGATTCCGCTTAAATTAACAAACCAATCTCTTTTTCTCAAGCCCTCCGAAAGACAATGGTACGAGCTCACCGACAAGCATGGGCCTGGCAAGACGAATGGCACGGTTTGACCATCGATGACATCCGTGAAATCGAACGTCAAACCCAGGTGGCTTTGGCAAAGAAAATGGGCGCCGGTGAGAGTGGCGACGATGAAGATGATGGTGAGCTATGAAAAAAACAAAACACAAAACAATAAAATTCCTTCCCCTTCACAGATCAAAGTCTGTCCGAGAAGGAAATGGCTCTCGATGCTCCGCCAAAGAAGAAAAGTCTACCCCCACCAATTGTCAAAGAACAACCACCCAGCGCCGAGGTCAGTTCCGAAGACGACGACGATGAGGACGAAGTGGAAGAAACCTCATCTCGACAAAGTATTCAACTATCCAAATCGAAATTCGGCTCAAAAGGTGCACTTCATTCGCCCGTTGGTTCGGCCCACAGCTTCGACTTGCAGGTGGGCATGTTAAACTTTTCCCGACCAGACTGACCACACGGTCTGGTCCACTCTCATTTAAATGGGTGGTAGTAGTTAATTAGTTTTTCCAGTCAATCTTGGTGTGGAACTTTAATTTACTTATTCTCAAAATATATTATATATGTATTTTAAATTTTTTATTTCTGCATTTTTTTATTACTAGTATATGTATCTTTTGATTCGTATTTTCATTTTAATTTATATTTATAAATTTCTTCCAACAAAAAAAAAATGTTGTTACCACAGCAGCATGCTAAAGCTGTCCAACACAAGAACGTAAGTATTGGTATCTTAAGTGTTGTGCGTCCTTGTGACTTAGCAGGTATATTCACATTCATAGCTTTATCGGATGGCAGGGAAAGGTCATTCGTGGAGATATTTAAAAAATCGGTTGAACTTGGGGGATTATCAGAGAAAAATAAGGCCAATTGAGATTGAGATGATTGGGGTCACCATATTTCCGCTGAGGAATCGAGTGTCACGGTTAACAATGGTTGTTGGCACTTTTCAAAAAGGGCTGTGATAAAATGATGAGTCTTATCTGCAATAGCAGAAACACATTTGCAAGATACAGCTATTAAATACAAGTTTCAAGACACCACTTTGGGAAAATATTGTTCTGTGCTCAAAATCTATTCGCCGGTACATAATTAAAGAACTGCATTCATTAAGTACTCGTGACTTATGTAAACCCCACGTTGTAAAAACAAGAGGAAATGGATTTCTACTTATTTCCCGTCATAGGATGTGCGTTTGCATTTCCGATGCCGGAAACGTATTAGTACTAAGTTCTGAAACCGAGTTAAATGGCCGTTATTTGCATGTGTTTTAATTTTTTAGAATAGTTTCTGCTATACTCATGTGCGCAGCAGAATGAGGTCATTCCATGTATTATGCACTACTTCGATTTCATTGCTCGTCAATTTGTGCGCAACTTTAATAAAATTTATACCAAGGTATGCCATTTGTTCTTAATGCAACATAAAACATATAATATTTCAAAACACGCTCGCCTTTGCAAGATAGTTTTAAAAAATCATACAAACGTCCCCGTTTTTCCGCTTCCTTGCTTCGCAATCTATTATTTTGTAAGCGCGCTTCCTGCTAAATTTTTACGCCACACACTATATACGTCTCTTTATCGCTATGCTTGCCGCAAGGCTAACTCAATTACAACACATTACTTTACGTACGTATGACTTATATAAAGAGAAAGTTTGCGCACAAAAGAGCTGAGCAATCTTTATCAGTGGTCAAGATGATCAGATATGTGTACTCACAGCCATTGGCCAGGAACCTATGTGTGCTACAATATTTCATACACGAACGACCTTCTTCAAGTCCATAGCAAGAAGCATGTCAAGCTGCATACTAAACTCTCTATGTAAATGCTCATATAAACAGCATGCGCTATGCCTACATCTGTTTGAAATCTCTTTCCCATTTCTAGGTGGCAAATTGGCGAATGGAACGCCTTGAAGTCGACTCCAAGTCCAACTCCGAGGAGGAGTTCTTCGATTGTCTAGGTAAGATTGACACTTTCTTGGATATGCAACCATTCTGACCATCCCCCTCAGATACGAATGAGACAAACTCCTTGGCGAAATGGAGCTCATTAGAGTTGCTCGCCGAAGAGGACGATAGTCCACCGCCACATGGTACACAACTGGATGATAGTATATTCAATCAAGCCTTCCTACAGAGGGTTGCCTCTGAACGTGGAACGAAACGACAACTACAACAGTCGGCAAGCATAGATCGCTCTGATCACTCCCCACCTGGATCACCGGGCACACCATCGTGTGCAACATCGATTTTGATATTAGTCGTTCATGCCGGAAGTGTTTTAGGTTAGGATTTCTTTTTCATTACTGTCGATATAGATTTTTTCATCAAATTCTCTCTTCCAGATGCATCTAGCGAACTTACGGCAAAAAAGTCAGATGTGACGACATTCCGCGCCGCATTTGAAGCCATCATGCGACAGCATTACCCAAGTCTGCTATCGCATGTCACCATTAAGATGGTTCCTTGCCCATCAATTTGTACAGACGCTCTAGGCATACTCTCTAGCCTCAGTCCATACTCTTTTGATGCATCACCTTCAGCCGCAGACATTCCAAATATCGCTGATGTTCCTATTGGTGCAATTCCACTGCTTTCGGTGGCATCGCCAGAATTCCTTGATACTGTGAATAAGACTGTTGCTGCTGCCAATATTGTCTACCATGAGTTCTTGAAGAGCGAAGACGGACACGGATTCTCCGGTCAGATAGCAATGCTGGGAGACTCGATGGGTTCGTTGTTAGCCTATGAGGCATTGTGTCGAACAAATGGAGGAAATCGGGACGAAGAGGAGAGGTTGCTTGATATTGAATTGGATGCAAAGCGTTTGCTGGTGGCACCGTCGCCCAGGAGGCGACGATCTTCATCTTCCAGTGATACTCGTTTGCCAAAGCTGGACTTTGATGTCTGTGATTTCTTCATGTTCGGCACACCACTCTCCATTGTGTTGGCATCAAGGAAGCTTCATGACACCAAACATGGTACGTATTGCATACATCAATCAATACTCTTCAACTTTGACGGAAACCGTTTGTTTCTTTACAGCTTTAGGGCGACCGAACTGTCAGCAGGTATACAATATGTTCCATCCTACCGATCCGATAGCTTCGCGACTTGAACCGCTGCTCAGTGCCAGATTCTCCATGTTGTCCCCGGTGAATGTACCGCGATATGCTAAGTATCCACTGGGAAATGGACAACCTTTGCATTTGTGTATGTTGCATTGCTTACGTATCGAGTTGGACATTCTTATTGAGCTGCGTTCTTACTTTCAGTGGAGGCTATAGGATCACATCCGCAGCAGTTCAGTGACAGCTTCTCAAGTGGTCGCCGACTGTCGGACGCGTCTATGCAAAGTACTATATCGGGTTTGGTTGACAATGTATCGCTTAGTACAATTAGTTCGCGTAAGTTCATTAATTCGTGTTCATAAAACGTAGATGCTATTGCTTGTGATTTGCGTATTTCTATCAATCTTAAAGTACCATAAATCAGTCATTCTCATGCAACAGCACTAGTTCTTAGTTCTACCTTTGTCGATTTTTTGGTAAATTTATGCCGAGTGCATGCATAGGACTATGACGTATGACTATGAGCCAATACTGCGTACGTTGTACACGAGTACAGCACTATTTGATATTTCTATTGACTATTAACCGTTCTTCACTCTGTCTGCATTTGTCATTGCAACACACAGAGAAACATAAATAAGTTTTCGTTCCAAAAACCTTATCATACGATCCACTCGTCTTATCTTCTCATTCAGCAGTTTAGTGTTTCTTCTTGCAAATCACAAAAGAGGTTGCCACAATCGTTACGCAAATAATTCTCGATCTCTCTTCTAACAGTTCAACAAAAATGGTGGGGCTCAAAACGCCTCGACTATGCTCTCTATTGCCCAGAAGGTCTTAGCAATTTTCCTGCTCATGCGCTGCCACATTTGTTCCATGCAAGCTACTGGGAAAGTTCTGATGTCATTGCCTTTATCTTGCGACAGGTAAGCTAAGCTCTCCGCCACCGAGATCCCTTCGCTAACTCGTTTGTTTTTCTTGAAGATCGGTAAATTTGAAGGTCTACCATTGGTTGGTGCCGAAGACAAAGACAACTTATCATTCCGTCCGGGTCAACCACGTGAAAAGTGGATAAAGAAGCGAACTTCTGTCAAACTTAAGAACGTCGCCGCCAATCATCGGGCGAATGATGTGATCGTCCAAGAAGGACGCGAACAGAGGATCACAGCACGATTCATGTACGGTCCCTTGGACATGATCACTCTGGCTGGTGAGAAAGTCGATGTTCATATAATGAAAGATCCACCAGCCGGTGAGTGGACATACCTCTCCACTGAGGTCACTGACAAAAGTGGACGAATCGCATACTCTGTACCGGATGATAAGGCCTTTGGCTATGGCATCTACCCCATCAAAATGGTCGTTCGAGGCGATCACACTTCGGTGGATTGTTATCTAGCTGTGGTGCCACCGCTCACTGAGTGTGTGGTCTTTAGTATTGACGGTTCGTTTACGGCGTCCATGTCGGTGACTGGCAGGGATCCGAAAGTGCGCGCCGGAGCAGTGGACGTCTGCCGTCACTGGCAGGAGCTTGGATATTTGTTGATTTACATCACCGGCAGGCCGGATATGCAACAGCAACGTGTTGTCTCTTGGTTGAGTCAACACAATTTCCCTCACGGATTGATCTCATTTGCTGATGGGTTATTGACGGACCCATTGGGTCACAAGACGTCCTACCTAAATAATTTGGTGCAAAATCATGGAATTGCTATTTGTGCTGCATACGGAAGCAGCAAGGATATTAGTGTATACACGAACATTGGACTCCGGCCGAGCCAGATGTTCATTGTTGGAAAGGTATGAACGTTTTCAGTATCTCTTTTCTGAAAATATTTTAACGTCTCATTTTGTAGGTGAGCAAAAAGCTTCAAGCCAACGCCACAGTTCTGTCGGACGGCTATGCCGCCCATTTAAGCGCACTGATGGCTGTTGGCGGGTCAAGACCAGCTCAAGGCAATGCCAGGATGGTTATACCGCGTGGCTGCTTCAATCTACCTGGACAAGTGGCAAATCCCCGGCGACGAAGGTGAGATCGAACAGATTCTCTAATTTACAATTATCGTTTTCCGTTTTTGAGTGTACTTGATGGTGTGTTTCCTTTGGTGTTTTTGTTTTGTGTGTGTTTTTGAAATGTCAGTGTGGTACTGTTTTTTTAATTTTAGTTTAAAAGCACATAACTCCACCAGACGTATCCTCAAAACTCGACCTGATTTTGAGATTGTTTTCATTTTTTTTTATTTTTAAAGTGTTCTTATATAAACATAATATTTGTGTGTTTTATAATTTGATGTCGGATTTTATTTATTTTTATTTCTTTCTCTTTTGTGCTTGACCCACATTTTTTAGGTTGCATGAGCCGGAAGCTTAAAGTAATTAAATAGAAAAAAAACACACACAAGAAAGACAAATCACAAAAATAAAAAATGCAAACAACAAAATAGAAAAAAACTTCCAAAAAATCGATATTTTCTTGCAGCAAAGAGAAAGTGCTATCGTCGCCGAGTCGTAGTGGGTACCTGAAGCGTAAGGCGTACTTTAGTAAAGTTTAAAATGTATTATTTTTGAAACAGTTTGATGTGAAATTTTTGAAGAAAACCAAAAATATTCAAAAAAACAAAACAAAAAGTAACATAATAACGTATTTAATCGTTAACTGTCACGCGGTAAGTACCTTTTCTGCTTATTGAATTTAATACTAGCTATAATTGAGTGACTGTGGAGTATTTGAAAAGGATATCAATGCGAAAGTGGAGGAGTTTGAGGTAAGGGATTTTTTTTTGTAGAGGGATTAGTTACACTTTCAAGGAAACCTGCAGTCAAACATTATTGATTTTACTCTCTCATTGTCTTCACAATGTTTTGAATTTCAAAATTGTTTGAAATAAGTTTTCTTTAATTGTGCTTATTTGAAAAATACTATTCATTCAGATAATATTTGAATTATTCTCTCTCTTCAAATTTGTTTCAGTATTTTAAGTAGAATCTTCAGCACAGAATCACAGAGACTGCTCTCTAGTGGACTCTTTAGAAATCGAGCCAAAGAAGGATGCAGTTGAGAGAGTAATAACAATTCCTAAAGACAAGAAGAAATTCATAGTTTAATTTGTACATCTTTCTTATAAATACTTCGTAAAGCTATTTTCATTCCAATGGTAGACGTATTTTAATCTCAGGCACACTAAATTTAAAGGCATGCATCAAATATGACAAATATATCAGAAATGTTTGTAGACTTTCAGGCTGATTGATTCAAGTTCGGAGAAAGAAACTCCGTAGTTTTATTTAGCCTTTACTTTCTTTGTTAAGTTGAGATAGATGTTCAATCAAACAAACCTATGGCTTCAATGGCGGCACGAAAACACTGCGTCGCCTTTGCGGTTTACAGTAACTAGGATGTCCCACTAGCATCCATTTTGTTTCTGTATCGTCTTGACCTTAACTACAAAAGTATTACTGTCCATTTATGCCCTGGAAACAGGTAAAGCTAGACTAGGAGTGCGTGAGTGCCAACCTACCATAAGACTCCCTCTTATTCTTATCCAAAACTTTTAATAAACAATTTTATTTTTTTTTTACAATTTCAACAGGTACCTGGCTAAGAAGACTGTTTCCTCTTGTTGTTTGTTGGTGTTTCAAACTACCTAACTAATCAAATGAACATTTTGAGAAAAATTGTAAATCAAAAAGCGCTAAAATAAAAAACAAAGTGAAATCTCAAAAATTGAAATTAAAACTAAATTACTTGGAAAACCTGAAGAATAAAATAAGTAACTAAAATTATATTATGCAAACATACATGTCATTATATGCTAATTGCATTAGAAATCTGCTAAATTAACTGTTGTTTTCATTACTGTAGCTAACGCGTAAGTGAAATTGTATTTTTCAAAAATTGTTAACTTTGAAAGAATCTTTGAAACTCTATGTCAACTTAAAAGTTATTTATTTCCTAAAACAAAAAAAAAAAACATTGTCTTGAATTTTGAACATTTAAACCTAATTAAACCCAATATTTAATTATTAATTCGGGTTCTTTAACATTTTGTTTAATAAATGCATACCTATATATGATATTATTTTCTATTTCACTGTGATAAAGTGCGCATCATCACATTTAAAAGACCCCAGTAAATTTAGGTTTAATTGGGACAAACTAAAATAAGTGAATTCTCCAACTCCATTCTTAAGAAACTAAATTATTTTCACGGACCTATTGAATGAAATTGATAATTTTAAAATGAAATCAGAACAATAAAATCAAATATATAATAATACAATTGCCTAAGAAGGATATACCTACATATTTACTTGCTAAGTGCATCGCACCTAAGCTAAATTCGTGTAAAATTGGTGTTAAATTAAAAAATAAAAATAAATACAATAACACAAAAATAACATTTCTTAACATTGCCTAAGCAAAAAAATTAAATTAAAAACAATTACCTACCATTCAGATAAGAACAGTGCAACAAAAAAAAACTAGAGGTAAACTATAAGGATTGTATATTTTTCTACGTTTCTTAAGAAAATATTTACAGAAACCAATAAGAATAAAATAAAAGAAATCAGAAAACAAAACTGCGAAAGGATGGCAAGATATTTTGGTACCCCTCTATTAAATTTAAACAAATTCTTTAGTAGATTGATGTAAGGGAAATTTTAACAAAATTTAAAAGCACTTCTATTAAACCAACTTTGTGAATACATTTCGATATACTTCAATCTATAACAAGAAGCATTGACGTATTACTTTATTGCATTGAAAGATTGGCGTGTTCTTTTTGAGTAGGTACCTACTCTTGAAATTAGTACTTGAATTTTTGAAGAAGAAATTCAAAATAGTACTTTGTATTAATTTGTGAAAAAGTAATATTCGTTTGCAATTCAGCTGGTGATATATACGAGCAAAGAAAGAAAAAAAAAAATTATTTTTGTTCCCTTTCTCACTCTCGAAAATAATTCCCACATTGACAGCCAACAATGCAAACTGACTTTTGCACATCACTGTCGTTTACAGTATTGCTTGCAGTAAAGCGTCCAGAATACTTTACATTTCTGTTCGTTTTCGTTTTTCTCAATCCATTTTGTTATCGAAATTTTCCGAGCATTTATACTGGTAGAGGAAGTTTTTGTGCATGTAGTACGACGTGCCACTGACGTAAGAAGTGTGAAATAATAACCTATTTTTGCTTCTTTTGTTGTTTGTAATGAGCCAGAAAATACACAAATACACAATACCCTAATCCAAGTGAAAGAAAAGGCAAATTGTGAAGACTGTCAACTGTCAGTTTGCTTGCAGTTGAAAATTCAAAAGTTTCACTTCACAACACGATCGAGATCAATTATGCTAGTTTTATAATTGGCCAATCTATGTTGGAGGCATAAATGCAGTACTTTTATAAGAGTGCTTTCATCTGTATATCAAACTAGACCTGCACTGATTTCGATCTCATTTGCTGGGTGCTCATTACAAAACTTCTCTTACCCGTACTAAACAGTTTGACCACTCTGCAAAAAATAGATCCCAACAATCAACTATTAAATAGCAATAATAAGTATGTATTGCCCTTAACAAAGTATAAATCCCACCACTTACACATAAATTAAGAAAAAAAATCGATTTTAGTATAAAACAAAATTAAAAATAAAAATCAATACTTTTTACAATTGTTAAATAAAAAAACAAATATTTTTTGTAAAAAAAATTCCAAATACAAATCCTCACAACTTTTTCCTTCCCTCAAAAATCCATCAAAACAAAAGGTTTCCTCCTAAAACAAATCCTAAATAAATATACAAAAGCTTGCTCGAAATCTGAACTACAAAAGGAATCAGCTGTATATTTCCACTTGAGTTTTTAATAATCTGTGTTTGACTAACTAACATGCAAAGTTATCTCAAAAAATAATTGTTTGAAAATGTGGCGCGCCGATAATACACAACCGATAATAGCAACAGAGTTCATGTTAAAGATTAAGAATTGAGTTTTGCTTGGGCCTAGAAACCCACTTTAGAATTTGATTGCTTTAATGATTAGACATTCTTAAGGTTGTCAAAGAAACTCATTTGATTACATATACCATGGTGATCTGTATTGTCTGTTGTAATAATTAACGTGCGCCTGATTTCACGCAAAAACAAATCGTAGTTACTGCATGTAAGTTATATATAATAAACACAAGCACTTCATGAATAAAATAAAAGCATTCTATGAAAATCTAAAGTTCACTATGGAAAGTTAAGGAAAAACAAAACAAAAACAAAGTGTTGCATAACGACAATCTTACATGATTGAGTGCTTACCTAAGAAAACATTAAGAATAATGTAAATTTTGATGGAAACGAAATAAGGTCAAAAATAAAAAAGAAAGTAAAAATTATATACCTACAAATAGAATAAAATATTTATATACATTTATTCGCAAAACGTGAACATTTAGATGATAAATACAACTCTAGAATCTCAATACATAGTTACTATATTAGCGAAGCATGCGTTAAACATAAACATATTTGAAAAAAGAAGCGTGCTATAAAATTGGATTTCTTATGTAAACATATTTATTTAAGTAAATATTCTAACTTCCCAGGTCATATATTAACATGTGGCGACAGAAAGTACATAGTTGTGCTTCTGTCCAGTGTTTGTTAAATACAGAAAACAAAAATTAAATAACTGAGCATTAATATTAGCAATTACCTACTGTATTCCTATTAGAGAGATGAATAAATAAAACTTGTGTTACGCATATATTTTTTGTGGAAATAAAAGAAAATAATATATATATATTTATATAATGTACATGTATTAATGATCGATGGCAAATTCAAGAAACGTAAGTTATTGTTGTGACTTATAATAACAAACAAAAAAAAATTAAATAAGCAAATGTATTTTAAATAATAAATGTATGTGAATTAACAAAAACGGATGAGTACTGTTTCTACTGTTATGTGTTGGAAACGATCGACAGCCAAAAATTAAAGGATCAAATGGCAAATATTCATTTTGCTCGGAAAGTGGCGACCAGTGGATTATTGGCAACAAGGCAACGAACAAAGAGATCGAAAAGTATAAGTAATAATTCTGAATTGACAGCTATTAGGTTTGATTCACTCCTTGTCAGGGATGTCCATTCGCTGACATGCTACTGTGTACTCATTTATCTCGTTCTAAAATCTGAGCGTCACTTGTGTGCGTTAGTCAACTGCAGCTACACTTTGAGGAAAAATTTCTAGAACATTTTCAGGCGTTGAAAACTGTGTCAAAAACTGTTCCAGGTGTTAAAGTATTCATTTTAATAATTACATAAGCTCTAGTCAAATTACAGCTAAAATATGATTTAAAAATTAGCTTATGTGGTGTCTGTAACGTTTCTGCGGATTAATACGCGTACTTAGCTGTCACTTATGTCAATTTGTAAATGCTCAATATATTTCAATACTTAATTAAATTTAAGTCTTCCGCGAACCCAAATTCACAAAGGATATATTAAATATTCTCTATTTCGGAGCGGATATTAAACACTAAACAGCATGACAATTGGGGAACACTCACTTCTTGTGTTCATCCAGACAAAAAAAATAGATAAAGACTTAGTCTGGCAACGAGCTTAATATTCTACCAAAATAAATAAAATTTTTTAATGAATAAATTGTATGGTATGGAAGGTCATCATATTTTCCGTGGTGACAGAGTCGGTCCTGTTGGTGGTGGAGTCGCTGTTTATATTAGAACTGGTGTATTTCGCAAAGTTAAAATAAATTGTGTGTCCAAAGGTAATAGTGAGATGGTTATTTTGTTTCTGGACCTAACAAGCGATATCGATACAATTCTGCTCGGAGTGGTTTACAGACCAAATAAGAATGTAATCCTTTGTCACCTTACATCATTGTTAGAAGAAATATCAATGACCAACGTCATTGGGGACGTTTAAGTCTCTAGTTTAATAAGTCTGACAGCTGTCTGACTAGATCTGTCTCTATTGTGATTGGCTGAAATCGGTCAGTTGTGATCAGCTGTTTCAGTTGACGTTTATGGAGGGGAAGCCGACGAATCTAGTCAAGAAATTCGTGACTAAGTACTAAGTTGACATTTATTTTGTTGTCGTCGTGAGCAAAGAGTCAGCCCTCTTTCGCGCTGTTTGTGAATACGTGTTGATGACCGCCTGGTGGAACTTTTTTATTCAAAAAAAACAATTTGCAGACGAATTTATAGCAATAAATGTTGAGTATGGGTTTTTAGATAGCTTAACTTTTTCTCTATCCATCTTAGGCGCCAAAAAATGTTCATCAATTCACATTTCAGGTTTTTTTTTAGTAATCTTGGCATGAAAAATATTTTTGACAGCAAAATTCGTGCATCTACTTTTGGGAGTTGTTCAAAAAATAGGTAAATACCATGCAAGTTAAGCCCAAGTTTTCACTAGGGTAGTGAATTTTTTTTAAATATTCCTGAAAATTGCATAAATATCTATTACTTGGTGGGTGTTTTCAACTTCGTTTCTTTAGCACCATATTTATACAAAATCAAAATATGATTGGGAATTCTGTGGTTTAATAAGAGTGAACAGTGTTGATGTTACATATGAACAGTAAAAATGCAAATTTTGTTCAGATTTAAAAAAAATCTATATTATTCTCGAAAAGTAAGTTCGTAAAAACGAGTACCTATATGATTAAACTCCTAGCAAAAAGTAAATAAAATGTGGTATTTAATTGAATTCAGCTATTTGATCCGATTTCAGATTTTGGGTTAACCGATCGTGAGAATCCAAATTGTTTTGCTAATTTTTAGTGTTCGCATATTTTATTTTGTTTTCTTTAGATGTATTCTTTAACAAATTATATAACATTGTATTTTAAAATATATATCCACTGATATTTTTATAGGCCTCTCTAAATTATCAATTAACGAAAACAAGGAATACAAAAAGTGATATTGTTCCGCGTATAGGCCTATTTTTCTTAGCTGCGAAGTCAGCAAAGAAAACTAAAGCAGGATTTTCAGCTCGCAATTACAACAACTGCTGCGAGTCTTCGAAGTGTCAAGTAGAGCGTAGTTGCTGTAATTGCGTGCTAAAAATCCTACTTTACTTTGCTTTGCTGAGATCGAAAAAACGATGATTATATTAAGGTATTTGGCATTGTAACGAATTTATATTCCATTTGCAATTATATTCCATTCCACTGCATGTCTTCTTTGAATCAACAAGTTGAGTTCTTACAATCGAATATTAATCAGCTATTTAATATCCACGTATACCGAGAGCTAATGGAAAAGCGTGACGAAGCGTATAACCTGTGGAAGCGCTTTCGATTAGAAGAGGTCCACAAGTCCGTACTCTCCGTATAACCGTGGTCTGCAAAGTTCGTGCTGCCAAAAGACTCTCTTACTTAGAAAAATTAAGTGCATTATTCTCTGGTAAAAAATTGTGGAAGAACTTGAAGGAAATTGGTGTAGGAAATCAACAGAACCGCCCCCTTGATAATCTTGACGGTGATGAAGTGTAAATTCAGAAACGTTAAGCATTTGCGCAGCGATGCGGCATCACTGCTTATTTGCGATGCTGATGCGTTGCTGATTGAATACGACGTTTGAGTTTTAAAACGCATTGTTCACATCAAACATTTTAATGTCAAGATGGAAGTTTTGCTAATAAAAGATTTAGTCTTTACCTCTGCAGCGCTGAAATACTCCCCGTAAAAAAAAAAATGTGTGCGAGTGTATCCAACAGTCCCGAAATATGTGGTGTAAACACCGTGCGTGCGGTATGTGTGTGGCTTGATACACGTCATTGAGAAAAGAGGGAATTGTAATAACCGTATTCTTGATATATTATGAAATAACAACAAACACTCCTAACATATGCAGTGGAAAATACCCGTTTTCATTTCCATCCCCGCAAGTTAAATGATATCAACTTGTTTAGGAATTTATTCATTGTTTTTCGGTGTTTAAATATTGATTTTCTTAATTACTTGAATTGTTGAAAACTTAGAATTTATATTTTTTAATTACCAACCTAACATAACGTAACATCCCCTATAGTTGGCTAAGTTCTTTATGTTTTTTTTCTAATGCTGCTGTTTTAGTCTCGTTGCTCGCATATGCAAGTGCCGTTGGTAATCACTCATCACCATTCAACAACTTGAACTTGTGATTTTCGTTAAGTGAGAGCATTGCCATTACCGATCTTGTCGTTTTTGTTCGTTGTATAATTGCATATGCGACGTCATGTTCTGTAGAATCACTTTTGTTCTAGCAGCCACCCAGTCAACACGTCGTTATTGTAAACCACCCATATTATCTGGTATTTTGCTTTGTAGAGCAATTTGAAGCACAATAAATTTATAACGTTTCGGAACTCGGCTTTTAATTGCAAAACACAACTGTTATACACTAAATGAAAGTGTCATTGGAATTTCATTCGGCTTGCATTGCATGTTGTAGATGTGCTGGTCTACGACATTTTTGTTTCTTGTTGTCCAGCTGTGATTTCTGCTTATTTTTCTGGTAATTTACGAAAGATTTGAACCTGAATTTCCTCGAGATGTCCGTCACAGGGAAGAAATGTGGGACCATCATTATATGAAAAACATGCTTTATTTCACGTCAACAAAAAGCTGAAATTAATATGTCCCAGCTCATAATTGTATGCAAGGATAAAAACGTATGCAATGATAAAATGTGTGCATTGATAAAACACCGTGACGCATTTCCGTTTCCGCAAGTTAAATGTGTGGAATTACTCCACCAGATTCCAACAACGCGCGCTTAGATGTTTACACATCAATTAAATGTTTGTGAGAATTTTTCTGTCAAAACCATATGTACCTATTGATAAAAATGTTTTTCTACTAACTTTTCTTTCTCTTCCGACATTGTTTCCAGCTCTAAGTCTGGCTTAGTTGAAGTGCGCTATTTGCAGCAGATTGCTGTGTGAAAAGGTCAAGGGCCTAGGATATAATATTGCCTCGAGTCCCGCTGTGGGGTTGGTTCTCATTACCCCCGTAGTACCAATACAAGCCATTATTTGGATCTTCGTCATAGTTTTCAGGTTGGTGGCTTTAGATAGCGCCAGCCACCAAACAAGATTACCGGTCTTACTATCGCCGTGTATAGCCACAATATAATTTTAGGGCTAGGGCCCCAGGTACGGCCAAATATTCTATTGCAGGCATAGAATTCTATCATAGCCTTCTTTGCCCGTTCCTTTGTGTTAAGATTCCAATTCAATTTACGGGCTAAGATTACACCAAGACACTTAGCTTGTTCAGAAATTGTTAGCGGAATCTCTTCAATTGAAGGCAGGCTAAATTCAGGAACTGTCCTTTTGTTAGTAAAGAGAACTAATTCTGTTTTTTGCGGATTTACTGCCAGTCCGCAGTCCTTTGGCCATCTGTTTATTGTGGATAAAGCTCCTGTTAGTTGGTCACTGATAGTGGAGAGAAATTTTCTAAAAGCAAGTAGAGCTACGTGCTTTTGCGTAAGCGACTGCTTTGTATCCACTAAATTCCAGCTTAATCAGGATCTCGTTTACTACGAACCGCACCTTGAGGAGTGCCATTAGATGTAGTAACCTGAATTTTTACATCTCCTAGTTCCGAACCGATTAGTCTGTTTTTCAGCATGCACCTTAACCAATTATAAAAATGGTTGCTCACTTTAAGGTTTTCCACTACTCTTTGCGTTGCGTCTGATCTGACATTGTCAAAAACTCCTTCAATGTCCAGAAACGCTGCGAGAATGTATTATACATATATAATATATCTTACAGTGTTAGCCTTCAAATAGCTACTTAAATAAATAAAAGAAATAAAATACTTGTAGAATTATTTCATAAAAGTACTTCAGCAAACAATTCTCTGGATCACTTTCAGTTATTAAATCAACTTTTAGCAAAAACAATAGCATTTACGCAGTGCGTTCGGCTCTGCCAAAAATATCCCAAACTAATCGCACACATACGTAGAATATTAGATTAGAATAGAGCGCAGGTACACTTTGTGGCTCTTTTCATTTTCTTACTCCAAAAACACGCTCTTTTCATATCAGCATTGTCGACTTTTACTCTGTTTCTGTTCGGCATCCGTACGCTGTACCTACCTCTGTAGGTTACGTAGCTTAAAGAGAGTGAAAACATAGATTTAAGAATAGACAGCGACACCGACAGACATCAGACAGGTTCAATTTAATGAGCAGTCAGTCTACAACAGCTAATTCCATCGGCCGGTCTGCGTATCCCTCTAGTAGATATTAACCTGGCAGTGTTCTATTTTGTTGTGAAAAAAGTGTCTTACTTTAAGTTTCTGGCCCATTGAAAGCGAAAGTGAAGTGAAATTATATTCAGTGTCAGTGCTGGGAAATACTTTCGGGAAAATAACACTTTACTTTGCAGCTGCCTTACTGTGGATAGACACGTTACAGTCTTAATAGGAAATATTCTGCCGTATTTGGTAAGATATAACTATAGCCTAATCAAATAACGCGTCACACTCGTTCTGTACGCATGGCAAATCTTAAATGAGGCGTGATAAATGCAAACAAAAAAATAAAAACAAATAAAAATTTGCTGCCAAAGTATTTAATATCACATTTGTTGACACAGAAGGAATTTGCCATAGAATATAAAACAACAATAGATAGATAAATAGATACTGTACTGTGACAACCGCGCCACGAGCAATCAGAACACTCAAAGATGAAGATAACCTGAGACCACCCCACGCTTTATGTAATTTGCTAAAAGGGTGACAAAAAATTCCATGATGTACTGATGGCAACATCAGCTGACCTTAATTCTCATTTTATATCCGCATGCGTTATCTATTTTCGTGAGACTAGTGCTGCCAGAGTTTTTAATGGATTTTCCTTATTTTACTGATTATCACTTAAAGAGATGAATTATGATTGTGCAGAGTATAAACATTGGACTTGTAGTCAGTGAGCACAGACAAAAAATAACAACTACGTGCGAAATATGTTCCGTTATCTACAAATTGTTGAATGCATCAATATTACGTAGATGGATCCATTATTTTGCGGAAATTGATATGGTAACACTTGATGACGTTTAAGAAACAATGCTATAAGCAAAATGGTACAACTTCGCAGATTTTTGCATTGAATATTACAATAAGTAGATATGCCACAAAGTAATCCTATTCAGAATCAAGCTTTGACAGTTGTTTGTTTTTCAACATTTTCACTAAATGACTGTCTCTCTATTAAACTGTCGTATTCATACCTTACTTTTTAGAGCACAATGGTAGTCGTAAGCTACCCAACATTGTGTTTTACTTATGTGGTATTCGATTGAGCTTCTTCAGATTTGCTGTCAGATTTCCGTTTTTGTGTGTCTTATCGCACATAAAATCGTCATTTGCTCTTTTTTGTGTTGATGTTCGTGCGATTCGATTATTTGTTGCCTTTGACACTTTTCAAAGCGTTTTCTATTCACTGGTTAAATTTTATATTAAAACATTCGAAATATGCGTCCCGATTGATTTCTAAATATTTATACATAGATAATTTACAAAAATAGATTCACCAGATGCGATGTCTTTCTTTGCGGTAGACAAAGTTCACGATAAGCTAACTCCACCAGTTGTCAAACTCAAACGCACTTGTATTGGTAAATCTGAGAAAAAAATCCAGATTTGCAAAGTGCTCCGAAATCTGAAAAAGATTTCTGTCCGAATTGCAAAATGAAAGATTCTGACTGGTACAAATAAAGTGTTAGCCTTTAATAACAGTGCTACGAAAATCACACTGTATATTTTCTTCCTCATCGCTGTCAGATAATACCCTTTTGGGTATTATGGCAAGTATTTTAAAAGCTTTGACTCAATGTTCCCAGGAAAAGAGAATTTACTCGTATGAATGGCGTCACACAAATAATAGCTGCTAAAAGATTCACCAAGTGAACGCACCCATAAATTTTGCATTTCTTTTTTTAAGAAATTACAAAAAACTCCCTCCTCCTTTTCATTCAACTAATGTGGAACTCAAACTTGTGTGGACAGGCTCGGAAAATGGCTCAACTCCAAAATTTCTTCGGAACACCTCTGTTTGACAGACTAAAATGTTAAAAGACGAGAACTTCGAAGAAACTAACTTTTATTAGAAACTAAATTCAATAAGTTTAGTACAATGATTATAAGTGCCACTATTGCCAGACTTAAATTTTTCAAATAGATTCTAATTCATAATTTTAAACAAGTTTACTAAAAATATTGATTGACGAAATTCTTTATGCTATGCATAATAAATTCAAGATTCCTGTTCGCAATTTTGCGTACTATATAGGTATATGTACAATACGACGATTTTTTATTAACTTGGCGCTTGAAGTGATTTTTATAATGGCAGCTATTAAGTTGGAAGAAATTTTCAAATAAAAGTTTTATTAAACTTGAGATACCAAATTGGGCATTGCTATTAAATAGAGAAAGACAAAAATTTGTTCGCACATTTGTTAAATGGGTCCTATCCCAACATAAAGATATCGCCGATATGCACGTCGCGCTGAATCAAATGATTTCTTTCAACTTTAATGTTTTTGCAATCCAGTTCAGGGATGGAAAATGTCATTTTCGATTTGTACTGAAAACTGTTGTAAGATTGTACTGAAATGGAGCCAATTGTATTGAGAACAATTTTTTTGCATAAAAAAGTGAAATCAAAATATTTTATTTTCAAAGCCACAAACAAAAATTGATTAACAAAACATTAGCATAAATAAACATTTATGGTTTCATAGCAAAACTGTACACACCTACAAAAAATTAAGTGCTCGACTGGGTCGCACGAAACTTTCTCGTTCATCAAGAGTTTGGTTGAGTCGTCTTGTCTATTGGTTTTTAAGTAGGGTTTCGGTGATTCGAATTGAAACAGTAAAATTACTGAACAATAAAATCAGAAAAACTGAGTTTGCTATTAAGTTAAGAATGACCACATTGCTTTACGAATAAATTTTAGTTACAATCGTATGGACCGTTTTCGAGATATGTATATGAAAACGTCAAAAGTACAGTTATTCAGCCAAGAACTGAGTATGCAGTCACGTTAACGTCACATACTTAAGGTCAAATATCATTTTCCACAGAGCACCCACCCAGAAAAATCTGTATACACCTGAAGAGCAAAAAAGAGTTGACAAGACAGATTGATCCTTGAGTGAGTACCTAATCTAGTGCAAGCAAGTCCAGTCAACGTAAGTCTACTATAGGTTTACGAACGTTCCAATCTCTGTTTTAAATCATTTATCCAATATTTTACGTTAACTATTTCATTGTCTTTTAATTGACGTATGTTAATACTTGCTCCACTTTTGACAAAAAAATAAGAATAGCAATTGCATTTGATGTTTAGGCGAGTATGTAAATCAAACTAACTAACAAATTTGACAGTGCTATTATTTTGGTCAATTGACATTGATAATAAGGTCATTCCCCACTTGTCATTCATATGCATAATAATTGAAGTGCAGTGAAATTGCGTAGGGACCTTAAATACTAAATAACTGCCAATCGAAAAAACGATAACGAGTTCCGAAAATGAAGAGGAAAAACAAACCCAGCTCAACACAAACTTTATGGAGCTCTGCATTTATTTACAAACGAGTCTGTATTTACCATAAAAATGTACAATAGGTTGAAGAGAGTTAAAAATAGACCAAACCAGAAACAGATAGATCAATGTTAATAAAAGATTAAAGATATTAACTGCTACGTCATATTATGTTGTTGACATTTTATTTCTAAATTCTATTTACGTAGACAGTTTTTTGGACTTTGATAGATATTCTATTTTAGATAAGATTTTAGATCTAGATTTCTAAGTGCGGTGGCGCACAGGTTTCTCAAACTGATTGACTTAATTTCGCAAAATTCCAATATTATGTGTCATAAAATCAGGTAAAGGTGGCTACGGACTAATTTGTACGGAAGAACTGTCTACAGTTTTCACTCAGTAATTGCATATGGTGTGACCTATGCTTGTGTGTGAGGCACACGGGGAAAACGACAGAGTTAAATGTGGAAGATCGACTCGCTATTGTAGCAAAATACGATTGCGCTCTTTCTGTAAACAAAAAAGGGGGAAGAATTTAATTTGTCGAAGCAAACTATAAATATCAAAATCAAAAATCACATAAGAACGATCTCTGTGCAAAATTAACCTCGATGGAGAAAAAAACAAAAAAGGTGTAGCGAAAAAGGTAGAAGGATGGTAGATATATTTATTTTGGGGAAGTTTGTTAACAATCCAAGCTTAAGTCCCAAAATTCTCAAGGTTAATATGAAAACACCGGCCAAGTGCGAGTTCCACTCGCGCATCCAAGGTTCCGTACTTCTTTACAGAGACAATACTGAGACCCCAACATCGGCCGATTTCCCGTTGCTTTGCCTACAAGCTATATTTTTACGAAAGTGCCTTGATTTGATACATAGAAATACGTATTGACAAATGTCACGAAACTTCGAAAATTCCGGCTCACCAAACACTGTCAAAAAAAAATCGTTCGTAGAATTGTAAACGTTAAATTTGTTATTCGTTACGTGTGGATAGTATTTTTTTTAGGAATAGATAAGTGTAGCTTAAAATATTTATGAAAAATCAACAATGTATATAACTTGAGGGGAAATAAAAACATTTTGAGCAAATTTTCTTCAGTTATTTAAGAAAAATTAACTCATGAAATCGAAGTTTTTAAATAATATTCAAAAGCGGAAAATATGCAACCATCATTGGCCCAATATGTTTGTAGGTAGTTTCATTAACCAAACACATTATATTATTCCCCTTTTAAAGATATATAATAACTAACCAATAGCATTCAGTAATATTAAAATGTGGTGTTCCTGAACTCTATCACATTCCCCCACGGTTGGCAGAGGTTGACAGCATTTATTTTTTATATTTTGTTTGTTTTTGTATGTCACACGGATTCTAAATTGACATAACACCGATGGGAAAACAAAATGGCCAACTTGAAAAAAAAAATCGAGGGGGCCAGCGCGAAGAGGATTGGGAGTTGGGGGTCTCAGTACTGTCTCTGCTTCTTTAGAGTTGGGAATTGCGAAGATTTTTTGCAAATGAAGTAAACTTCATGAATGTAAGAGGAAGAGTAAAGAACACACTTTGAGAATGAAATGACCGAGAAGATGTTTGTGCACAACAATAAACAATATATGTGGATAAGTATGAGTATCCATTGGAAAAGTTCCAATGGAAGGAAAACGATTGAGAGAACACAGTTTAATGAATGGAGATGACCGAGAACACAAACACTAGTGTGTGTGTGGCTGAGGGTGTGGCTGAGGATGTGGACTGTGGACTGTGGAGTGAGGAGTCTGGGCCTTGGTTTTGTGCGGGTTTCTTCCGCACTAATTTTATTAATTTTAATAAATTTAAATTTATGGATTCAAAATTGATGAGTGTATATTCGAAGGGCACTGAAAGATAAAGTGGTGAAGGATGATGAAATCTTGTTTTCTATTTTCAAACGAAAGGGTTTTCCAATGTGAGGTGTTAGGTTAGGTTAATGGGTGGGTACGGCAAAAGCGAGTCCTGCCGCACCCAACTTAGGTCCATGTGGACCCATTGTGATGCCCTTAATTGGGGTTAGCCGATGTTGTTGGCGTTAGCGTTGTTCCCTCTCGGTTAATCGACCTTGTCCAGCCATCCTGATGTATTTATGAACCTGTAAAGATTGGATAAAGAGACATCTGAGAGTTCTTGTATGTCATGGAAGTAATATCTTCCAAGTGTTCTATTCCTCAAGTGACAGAGACTGGGGCATTGACAGAGGAAGTGAGGTGTGTCCTCGTGTACCTCCTCGTCTCCGAAACCCCTACATATATCGTCATTCTTGAGTTTCATTTTCACTGTGTGGTATCTTAGGAAGTTGTGACCCGTTAGGGCCCTACCAGTTTATACATAGACGTTCTATCAAACCGCATAAGCTTGATAGTCCGACTTGGATTATATTCCGGCCATAGCTTCCGTGATATTTCGCAGGTAGTTAATTCTTTCCACCTGTTGTTGGCTTTCATCCGGGTTTTGTTTTCCACTCTCGCTCTAAGATTGCAGAGTGGTGGTTTGATTGAATCAATCGCCCGGTTTTGATCCATAGCAGAACCATTTCTTGCCAGTTCGTCAGCCATCTCATTGCCGGTTTTGTCCCTGTGTCCGGGGACCCAGCAGAGACGCGTGATGTGCTGCGAGCAGAGAGGTGTTATTGTGAATGGCCCACTATTTCGGTAGCTATCACTTTTGAAATGAAACGATACACGCTTCAACAACGCATTGAAATTATTAAAATTCACTATAAAAATGGTGAAAATCTTGCAGTCACAGGTCGCAAAATCAAAGCATTCTTTGTTCGTCGTTAAGCACCTTGTCGGACCGCAATACAGAAATTGGTGGAAAAATTCGAGCTGTTGGGACAAGTTAGTGATTTGAAGAATAAAACCCGTGCACGTCGCTCCAGAAAAACTGAGAATATTGCTGCTGTAGCCCAAAGTGTTGAAGAAAACCCAGGTTGGTCCATTCCTCGTCGTTCTTTGGAATTGGGCATGATTAATGATTTTTTTATGATCGGAGTTGGATGGTATTGATCAGGACAACGTTTACTCTCAACAAGGCGGCGCTACGTGCCACACAAGCAACGAAATCATTGATCTTTTACGAGAAAAGTTTCCGGACCGTGTTATCTCTCGAAGAGGTGATCACAATTGGCCACCGAGATCTGTGATTTAACACCTTGCGACTTCTTCCTTTGGGGCCACGTGAAAGATAAGGTCTACGCGAACAGCCCAGCGTCGATTCAAGACCTCAAAGATAAAATTCGTGAGGCTATCGAGGACATAGGGGAGCCACTTTGCGATTTGGTTATGGAAAATTTCATGAAAAGGATATGGTCCTGTATGCGTGCTCGTGGTGGCCATTTGGCTGATGTTGTTTTTCATTATAAACGGCATACCTTCCTCTTTATTATGAAATAAACATCCGATCATTTATCTCAAAAAATGACATTTGATATTTTTTAAGGTTCATTTACATTTTCATTTAGTGATGTTAACATAATAAAGAGACCTGTTCGTGCCGATACCTCATATAACGAGGACATAGTCTACATGCGATACATCAGAATATCACAGCCCTACAATACATTTGCATATATGGTTGGCCTTCATACAGGTGGTGAACTTTGCAACATAAATGTTGTAAATGTACGTGCAACTTACTGACTTTGAACTCTAGTAGTAAATTGCTTAATAACCTAAAATTTAAATGGGTTTACTGGTGTGACGTTACTTATATAAATGAGACATTTCGTGCTGCACGATATGATTTCGTTTATGGAAGGAAGATTACTTTACGTTGCAATTTGTTAAAATTTGCCAATGGCAATAAATGGTAATATGGTTTCTTTTTTTTTTCTGTTTCAAATCAAATTTCTATTTTTATATGTTTTATAAACAAAAAAAAAATACATACTCTCACCATTGACATTATAAACATGATAGTTTTGACTGAATTGACCCTGTACTCTTCAAGCATTTTGCTTCACATCATGGACGGCTCAATCTGTCACATAAAATAACGTTTAATCAGACTGTCATGCGTTTGTCAAATTTGGCCCCGAAAGAGTCAGCACTATAGGTATTCTTTGAGCGATAGCTTTCTGAAAATTAAACCGCAAATGTAAGGCATGTCGGCATCTGAAAATAAGTGAATCAAAGAGACTGATGCGTTTATGTGTCTTCAATGTTCATTCTAGCAAATGTCAAATTCATTTTAATAAACAAATCTGAATATGTCGAATTTGACATTTAATTTCTGCACAAATGCCAATAACATTCATTTTTATGTCTGTCTTTACTTCTTAGCCACTCACACATCAACCCAACTTTTTGCCAACCTTTTTTACTACGCAGACAATTTTATAAACAGTTCCCCCATATTTGATTAGCTATCAGGCAGACCTACTTTTTGGGGGCGATTTTAACCGCTATTATTTAGAAACGACTTTCTATTTTCAAATCTTTGCCACTTGTTGGACGAGCAGTTTTTTTGGTGCATGCTGCGGAAAGAAAGTCAAAATTAGGTTTTTAAACAACAAACAATTATACTGTAAAAGTGCTTCTAGCATTTGTAAATAATATTATAAGAAAATGGCGCAACAGGTCCGTGTGTAGGACTCTTGTGTGAGTTTTTTTTTAAACGAATGGAAGGAATCTATAACTATATGCTGAGTCCGAAAGTTTGTCAAAACTTCGCAAGAGGTTGCGTTACAGCAGAAAACTTCAATACACCATTTGTGTTTTTCCAGTTACTCGCTTCTAGTCCAGAACACTAATTGTTATGTTAAACAGTTTTTAACAATAACAGATTAGGCAATCTAAATATGAATAAGAGAATAATGCTGTAAAAAAAACTCAAAAGAGCTGTCACACATGACGCGTTGCCCTCTAATCTCTGTTGTCTGCAGTTGTATAGATGCAAACAGAAAAACAACTTACAGCAATTGAAGATGTGCAATTGTTAGATAATCATCGACCCGTCTCTACCCCAAGTCTTCCCATCTATTATAGAAGCTAGCGGCTCACTGTATTCCACAATCAGCAGTCGCATAACTCAAATTCAGGTCGCTATAGAAAAGCTTTCATTATGAATTGTATTCCATAACGGTAAACCGTATACTGCTCTTGAAAATGTAAAGAGTTTACTTTCAATAGAAATGTCATTCGCGTCGCAGTTATTGACGGTCAGGTCGCTGGTGATGAGGCTATTTCGTGCACCCTTAGGTAATGTCACCAATAAACTTCCCACTAGTGCTTTAAGAATTAAGAATTTAAACCTATTCCGTGCTCTGTTGATGTGCAAAGGCATTCACTAGATATAGATAGCGGTAAATGCACTCGCTGCTCGTTTCAACAGGACACAAACACTAAAATTAGAGTTCGTTCCCAATTTGTAATCCTGTCAAAAAATACACGCCACCCAAATAGAGGCCGAATTTTAAATGATTAGTTGCGCTGACTACATTCAGCAAATGGTAGCTTCTGTGTTCATTAGTTTATCTACCATCAATTTATCAAAATGAAAATTATTCAACATGCAGTCTGTGACCAGGTACCTAAAATGAAAAAGGACATTCCTCGCGGTGCAATTCGATTGCCGAATATACGTCGCCACACTGCAAAATGTTACTCTTGCGGATACTAACGTTTTTGCCAATCGTCTTCGGTGAGAGTGGAAGTGAGCTAAGCGCGCTCATCGCAAGGATTCACAGAGAAAGTGATGCAGTAACAGTGCAGTTCATGGGACTCGATATAGGACTTGCTGGTCAGTTTGTGAAAACGTACCATGAAATCCCTGTGGCAATATTTTCATCCCTAGCGAGTGATAGCAACAAAGAGTTCTTCAAAAGGAGCGCCATCTTTGTAGTGCAAGCTCCAATAAGTGAAAACCACCAGTTTTCTGAAATGGTAGAGCAGTTCATCGGACGACTTCGAGTTCGAAAATTTGTTGTAATTTCTGCCAGCAACCTAGAGCAACTGTACAGATACTTTTCTTACTTCGTGGAGAAGAAGTTTTCGAGGATCTTTGGAGTCGCAGGAGACAGATCGTATGCGTACCTCCCGTTTGCTGACAGTCCACTTGAAGAATTCTCCAAAAGTGACCCCCTTCCCGATGCTCAGAAGGACCTGAATGGCTTCGTATTTCGTACCACGGTTCTTTCGGACCTGCCAAGGGTCTTCTGGCATACCAACAGACCCGGTGGTTGCAATGTCGGTGGATATGTTGGCCAACTGTTTGTCAGTTTTCTACAGAAGCACAATGCAACGTTCAATGATGTTTCGGACTCGTACATGGGAAGTGATTTCATTGTTGCAATTGCTGCGGCGACCAAAGACGGCGACATTGACATCAGCATGAATGCGTACGCGTCCTTTGAAGGACTTGGTCATAGTTATCCGATAAAGATGTTGCGCTGGACCATCATGGTGCCACTCAACGGCTATGTGGATCCCAATCAGTATTTCCTGAGGCCATTCTCCCCCACAGCTTGGAGGTGCCTTGGGCTGACGTTGGCGTACATTATTGCGATGGATGTACTGAAGGATCTCTTTATTGGTCTGCCTGCAGACATTTGGAACGCTTTCAGTCGAGTACTCCTGATAATGCTCAATATGTCGGTGGAGAGGCCCGTCAGCTCCGCTTATCTGTTTTATAGCCAGCTCTTACTCTTTGCATTCATCCTTGTGAACTTTTATTCCATTAATTTGACTTCCTACCTAACGGTCTTCATCAAGGTTGATCAATACCACACAATACATGACCTGATCGAAAACAACGTTCCAGTGATGATGGTGGACTACCAATGGCTCATGATTTCGAATTTAGACTTTCTTCCGGTTGGCTTTGAAAAAATTGTTGTGCCAATTGATAACAAGGAGTACGTTAGAGAGAGGAACTCAATGAAAAATACAAGTTTCGGATTCGCCATGGGCTCGGACAAAGCTCAATTCCTTATCGATTTGCAGAGGAACTATGCCAGATCTTTGTTTCATGCGATACGGGAAAGTTTGGAGGATTATCCATTGGGATTTCTACTGGACATGCATTCGCCTTTTCGGGAGATTTTAGATAGAGTTATTATCCAGACTACGGATGCGGGTTTGCTGCAGAAGTGGAATCGCGATGCGGTTGGACAAATAACCGAATCAAAGCTGATAGTTATTGAGCGCACGTCCCAGACAGTGCTGAATGTGCTGACTTTGCACCATTTGCGTTTTGCTTGGATTTGCTTGGCAAGCGGATTGACACTTGCAATGGCCGTGTTTGTAGTCGAAAGGGTCTTCAAGTTTTGCGGGTCTTTCATTAGGAGGAGAGCTGTGTGGCGTTTCAATAGATATTAACTTTGCCATACGAAATGAAAGTTATAGTTTAGAACTTGGCAAATTGGATATCATTGGTGCTTTCAATATAGCCTCACATTTCGTAATTTGTTTGAACTTTGAAATAGAATCTGTTTAAACCCGTTTTTTTTTTATTTAAGAAAATCTTTGAAAATGGGTACGTTCAAGTATGTAGTTAATTAAGTCTGACAGATGGCTAACTTGATGGGTGTGAATAAATAGATTGTTTGTTTTAATTGTCCTAGATCGGTCAGATGAACAGTTTTTTTTCAGTTGACGTTTATGGAGGTGGAGCCCATGTCAATAAATTCGTTACTGAGTACTAAGTTGACAGTTCCTGTATGCAAGTGACGTTACACCAATTTTGAAAAATTTCCGTAAATACCGCATAAATCTCGGGATTTATCATACAAAAGTTAATCTCATGAAAAGGGAGATTAGAAATTAATCTCGATTATCAACCAAGTTTGCATGTAGAGTCCGGTTTGTGAACACACTTTCCACAGCTCGAGATGTCAAAAATACCAAGCAAACAGAGCTGTATTTGACATTGTGTCATAAAAAAAAACATATCCAAATTTATTTCTGAGGGAATTAAATTTTTAGTCAATTTGGGACGAAACGAAAACAATCAACTGCCTAGTGCCTATGCTGCATTGCGATTTGTTCCCTTCTAGCTACCAAACACTGATGGCGTTTTAGCGGTAATAGCGACTTCTCCTAATTTAGAGAGAATTAGCAAATTTTTCCATCATAACTTTCCTTTTTTTTGTAGAATTAAATAATAAGCCAATAATATTTTAAGATTTTTTATCAATTTAATCTTTTTATTTTGTTCCTATTGTCACAATTTTGGATTTTTCGATTTTACAGTAGTTAACATCTGGTGAAACGTCAAATTAATCTTGCTTTTTTTGATGGCAACACCTTATGATTTATTTGTAATCTCTTGCCCTAAATCTCGCTATTAATCTCCGGTGGAAATGTAGCATAAGTCTACTTACGGTTACCGTGAAACTGATCACTAATCATCTTTCAGCTGTCGAATTCGTTTGCTTTGAAAGTGCTGCCAATTTAAATAACAAACCTCTAAGCACACTCTTTAGTTATACATTATCCGCGTTCCAATGCCCGCTAGATGACTAGCGGCATGTCAAACTCCATATAAAAACAAGTTGTCATTTCACCACTTTTTGTGAACTATCCTTTTCAGGAAAATTTCTCAATCTAGCGCAAAACTTACCGCTGCATTGAGAGAAAAAAAAAAACACCTGTCAAAGGAAATCGTTCAAAAGTTTACAAAATAAATTGGTAATAACGTAACTAAAATAGGAATCCAGATATTGTTTTTATAACATATCGTAGTGTGGAAATAATTATGCGACAAATAGTGTTAAATGTCATTTTTCCGCTGGCGCTAGCGTTCTAGCACGGGCGTTCCGTCATCTGGCTTATTTTGTGCTAGACTTCTAGCGTGCAATGGAATAGGGTCATTGGTTTCCAGCGGCCTATTTCACAAAATTGCAATTTAGAGTTTCACAAACGACAAACTTATTTCCAACAAATTTATTAAAAAGTGGAAAAAATTTGGGGAAATTTTATTTCTTATTTATTAATATAAAAAAAAAATACAGTTTCGCCGTGTATTTTTTATAGTTGTAACAACAACAATTGTTTTTCATTATTTTGTAAGTCCTCTAACTCACTGATAACTTTAAAGAACAAAATGAATAAACAGAACAACATTTTTACAGTCGGATTAATTCGCGATAAGAATATACCTAATGTTAAAATTAGCGAGTGGCAATAACGTTTTCAGTTTCTACCTTAGCACGTTTTATCTGAAACTTTTTGTTGAAAGCAAAAGAATCTGAAATTTCGCGGTCTATAATTCTTTTTTTCTGTCCACTGCGCCACCTCTCGCGAACGTCTGACAAACATCGGAGAGAATAACTGTCTTTAGAGCTTCTCAATTAGCCGTTTGGAATCGGCATAAAATTGTAGATCCCTTCCATTCGTTCCAAAAATTAAACTCACACAAAACGAATGGTTGTGAGAAGCTAGGCCTTGGGTCCCTACGGACCTGTTGCGCCAACTATTATTATATTATCCTGCTATGAGGTTTCACTGAGTATAACTCGTAATTGGTTAATAATTTATATGGTGTTGGAAAATTCGAAATTATTAGTCTCCAGCGGCGTAGTGTATTTTTATCAATCGTGCAAAGGACGTGTGTTGGTATTTTTGCCGGTTCCCCTTAGAACGAGATGTTCTTTGGCGTGAGTGGCAATTGCCACAAGTGTACCAAGTACTCATACGGAATTGTTTTTTTTTATTTTCTTTATAGGTTCGGAGAAACCGATGAGGATAAATGATATGCGGTATTAATGGTTTTCCGAATGAAATAAACTAGAAAAAAAAATAGTAATAATGATTTTATTTCTTATTTTATGGGGTTTTCTTACACTTGTAAGCATCAAAGAAAACTAACTTTTAATGAAACAGACAAAAATTGATTTTTCCACAAATTTTTTAAAATAAAACGCTTGTAAACAACAATTTGTAAGTGGGTGAAGTAGGCCACAGGTCCCTCAAAAATTTGTAAACATATTATACGTACACTGTACACACCATCTCCGTTTACTTCCATCAAAACATCGAAAATTATATCCACCACACCATAGCAACAAAACCTATAAATCTAAGGCCTAAAGTGTTGATCGTTATCGATTCAAAACAACATCACACGCTCTTTGGTTAAACGATAATTCGAAACCAAAATACATCTTGTTAAAAAAGCCATCAACAATATTTACCTAGACTATGAAAATATGTTGATCTATCAAACCATCTTCTAATCTATATAATTAGCGTACGAGTGTTAATTAATTTTGTGTTGCTTTTTGATAAAATCTATTCCATTCTATTCTCCTTTTTTCAGAGAACACATTTGTGCCCCATAACATGTCAAACATAGCAAGTGTCGCAATCAATAAGAATGGGCACAATTCGTTGTTCCTTGGCGATTCAACGCCCACTACACCTGCAGCTAACGGCCTCGGCACGAGCCCATCCATGCGAAGAAATAGCAGTTTTGGCAATTTGATAGCAAATCCCATTAAAGAGTCTAAAGTGAGGGTTATCTACACTGGTGGAACTATTGGCATGGTGAGAAACGAGAATAATGGTGAGTATAGTTCGACTTGACATTTTTTGCAGTCACCACTGGTTCGATAAGGTTGCGCTTTTGTGTTTATACACTATGATTAGGTAGATACGATTAGTTTGGAAACTTTTTGTTTGGTGGAAACGAAGTCACAGGTGAACGAAACATAACGCAGCAGAGTCAGAAGACATTATGAGCGAGCAGCAAGCATTACTGATGACAGCAATCGAAATACCTATGTGTAGTTCGGCTAGTGTCGACTTAAGCTCGTTAAAGTGGTTAGAATGCGTCATTTATTACGCTTACGCTGGATTTTTTTGAATCTTATATGTCAAATATAGACCAAAATATTTTCAAGTACCTACATAAAATGCATCACTATTTCTATTACAGACACGACACAGGATAATCTCACACTGGCGTAAGCTATAGCCACTTCCGAACAGTCCTTTTGTGATTGTCCCTTTTCCTTAAAGTTTTAACTCCCATGTATACCTGCGCAGTGCGCATAGTTATCCGTTGATAACGAACACGAAATTTAAATTTCAATAATCGCATTTTGTTTTTTTTTTTCCGTTGGTGATTGCAAATCGCCGGCCAATTCTTAGAGAAGCTCGCCGGGGAATGACATCTTCTTTCGGGGAGCTCTAAAAGACTGAGATACGAACAGCTTGGTTTGGTAGCTCAGGCAGCAGGCATCTCAAGTCTCAACTCCATAGGCAATATAAGTTGTTGTTTTCCTTTCAGTTCTCGCTCCAACACCGAATGCGCTCGTGAAGATGCTTCGCAGATACCCAAATATGCATGATCAGGAATACGCGAAAAAGCGGTTTGGAGCATCAGCCGGAATGGCTCCTTTAGTGCTCCCCTTTGTGCAGGGTGTTTCAAATCGAATTGTCTACACCATAACCGAATACGATCCACTTTTGGATTCGAGCAATATGACATCAGATGACTGGATTCGCATAGCTAAGGACATTCATGTAAGGGACAACATATACTTTATGTACTCAATGGATTCTAAATTGAATAAGGATTTCTTTATTTCCAGCAATCGTATGAATTCTTCGATGCATTTCTGGTGCTGCATGGTACCGATACACTCGCCTATACCGCCTCAGCCTTGTCATTTATGCTGGAAAATCTTGGCAAGAGTGTCATCATAACCGGTTCACAAATTCCTATCTTCGAGACTCGAACTGACGGAAAGGATAACTTCGCCACAGCTCTGATTATAGCTGGTAGCTATGTTATTCCAGAAGTGTGCGTCCTCTTCGGAAATAAGCTTATGCGTGGCAATAGAACTGTGAAGAAGAGCTGCAACAACTTGGATGCCTTTGACTCGCCAAATTCTTCACCGCTTGGACGAATCGGAATAAACTGCGAAATCGATTATCGGTTAATATATCGCCCATGTACGATTACCCGCTTCGAGGTACACACCGAGATGGACGTCAACGTCGGCCTTTTGCGTCTTTTTCCCAGTATAACGAGTTCTACATTCCGGGCTTTCCTAGCGCCACCTATGAAGGGAGTAGTTTTGGAGTCCTTTGGATCGGGAAATATTCCATCGAATCGAAAGGATATTCTTGATGAGCTTAGAGCAGCATCGGAGCGTGGAGTAATTATTGTTAATTGCACACAATGTCCGAATGGATCGGTTGCGGAAATATATCACACGGGTAAAGTGCTCTGGGAATTAGGCGTCATACCCGGCTACGATATGACACCAGAGGCTGCGGTTACAAAACTGTCGTATGTCCTTGGGAAGACCGATTGGAGCTTGGAGTATAAAAAACAGGTTAGATAGGACTTGCAACTGCGTCATCTGTCATTTTACCGTGTTTCTCGTTCGATTTTAGGTTATGCAATCGAATATCCGTGGTGAGCTAACTTCCGAAAACCCATCAATGGAAGAATACGATCTCATCGAAGCCGTGGCTAGATCGCTGCATTTATCATCACCTCGGGAGCTATTCCAGCTAGGTGCTACTCTGTTTCCGGCGATGTTGAATGCCGCTGTTCTGGCGGGTGACATTAATAAAGTAAGCAAGGCCCTAAAGCACAAGGAATCATAAAACCAAAATATTTTCTCTCCGCTTAGATCAATAACCTCAAGTCGTATGGCGCAGATCTGTCTGGGGTGAATCATGACAATCGTACTGCCATGCACATCGCATGTCATGAGGGCAATCTTCCAGTTGTGAATCTTTTGTTAAAAAATGGAGTTTCAGTTCACATCCGTGATCGATACGACCGTACGCCTCTAATGGAGGCTGTAAGCACCGACAACCATGAAGTCATTCAAGTGCTTTTAAACTGCGGAGCCCATTTGACGGGTTCACTGAGAGCTATCGGGGAACAATTATGCTCAGCGGCTGCCAGAGGCTCCCTGATTAGACTGAAGTCTTATGAATTGGCTGGGGCAGACTTGGCTCAGCCAGATCCTTCCGGAAGGACCGCCCTGCATGTCGCTGTAGTTCATGGTCATGTTGATGTTGTCAAGTACCTATTGCGAGTTGTCGAGGAAATTGATTCCAAGGATATGCTCGGACTTACGGCTTTGGAATATGCAATGAGAATGGAAAATCAGGAAATTATTGAGTTGCTCAATAAGCCATCCAATAGCGTCTAGCCGGAGCGATCAGGAAGGAAGAGTTCCTCAAAAGTGCGTAAATATACTTTTATAGCCACGTGCTCATGCTGAAAAAATACTTCTTCCGTGTGCTAATTCGTTTTTTAGCTGTTTGAAAAACAAGGCTGCTATTGGAGAAAAAGATTAAGCATGTGCTATTGATACTTAGCAGGAAGACTTATTGCTTTTACTAAGTTTGAAATATATTTTCAGAATCTCAAAACATTTTCTTCAGCTCCAATACAAAGCATCTCTGGAAACTTGAAAGAACCACAATTGAGGCAGTGAATTCATAAGTACGCATTGTGTTGCTGTTCCTAATGTTATTCATATATATAAATACTGTTTTTTTATTTATATTTATATTTATAAGTCAATAATATAATTTGCAAATAAAATATTCTATGTATTTGATAACAAATTAGAGGGTTGTTAAAGATTGAACTAAATAAATTATAATAAACTCATACCTTAAAAACGCCTATTGCAAATTAAATGGTTGAGCACAGATAAAAATACTGTTCATACATCAATTAGCTCAGAAATCGTTCTTTGGATTATTGACGTTTTAGCTTGTGTGGTTGATTGGATTGTAGCGATTCTGAAAGGATATATCGGCACATGAATACATTGTCTTACTCACATCCTTAGATGGACCTGGCCCTAACCCTGTACCCTGCTCTGTCTTCGGCTTACTCAACAAGAACGATTTCTCCTAACTAGTTTGGTTCGTTACAGGTTAAATAAAAATGCATTATCAATCGATCATTATGAACTCTTGTTTAGATCGGTACCTTCTCGTCTAATGAAAATTAAAAATAGATTCAATATGTGCCAAACTTGTTGAACACATCTGAAACAAAAAAATCAAAACAAACATACCTACCTACCCCGAAACCTAATTTCACAACCATCTAATACAAAAACCACCATCAAGTTGGCAAAGAAAATTCCTTCTTTTCGCTTTCTCGTTTCTCATGTTGGTCATTCTGTAGAACTGACGTTTCACCAACTGCTGACATGGAACTATTTTGTGTGTTTTGTGTAAAATTTTGTACATAATTCTTTGGTAAATTTGCCCACTTTTACTCCATAAATTAAAAGAAAATTACTTGTAATATAGTTCTTCAAATGCATCTCTGTGCAATTGTGTTGAAATTCATAAGAATTCCCCATTCAAAACAATTAATTTTCCACTCCAAAAAAAAACGTGAAAATTTCCACATCACATCATTAATAAAGAAAAAAAATCGTTCTTCTCATTTCAGTTTTGTATAATTGATTAAGTTTTTGCCTTTACTTTAATTAAATTAATTTACGAAACTTGCATTTAAGTGTAAAAATAAATCCATAAGTTCAGCAATAGGAAAACGGAAAATTCCGATAAAAGAAAACACCATGTCTCAACATGAAGCAGAGGAGCACCCCCCACAACAGCAGCAGCAATCGGATATCACAAGTTTACAAGAGAATTTCAGTAAACAGCAAGTAAGTTTTCAATCAATTGCAAGTAGGTACGTGCCACTGACAAACCGATATAATTAGTATTGTTTATTGTGTATGTATCTGTGAAGTTGAAATTGAGAGTTGTATTTTTGTTTTGCGTTCGCAATTCGCTTTCGGAAGTTTGTTATTGCTTCTGTGAGGTGGGCCTCATTTGCGTGCTTTAACAAATGGATAGATCCCAACAAATGCTACGAAATGTTTTCCAATTGGAATTTAGTGCAGTAGGTGGGTAGGTGCCCGAATAATGTAATTTTTAATTTTCAGTAGGAAATCTTGTTGCCGTGGCAAGTTTTAATAATAATAACAGCTTGAAATAGTGACCATAACTTGCGACACGTCACTATTTACAAAATATTTCCATCGAATGTATTTGAACCAGTAAGCATCACACGAATATTGGGAACCCGTCTTATCGCTTCAACTAATCAGCCTGTTGGCTCACAAATTCCGTGCTTACAGTTTCACTGTTTTTATTAGTGAGTGGCTGTTGTCCCAATTTCGATAGTGGATCGCAAAGATCAATGTTTTTCATTCATTTCAATGATGAATGATGTGATCCTCAGTGGGGTACCTTGTCATACTTGACTTCAAGTTGTTTTCGTTTTACTCGATTATCTTTCGTCAAGAATTTTATTTGGTTGCAGGTATATTGCTTAAACGTTGTTTTTGTCCTGCCATCATTTTCCGAACCCTTGACTAGAAGCGCTGCAACCATTTAATAGTAGTCTATACGTATTAGAAAGGTTTTGGTAGAAGGTGGATCAAAAACCTGACCACGGTAACTTGAGTTGCTGGCTTGGTCAGTCAGTATGTCCTGATCAATTGCAATTAAAAACACCGTTTGACTTCTTGCCAACTAGGAAGTTATTTCGAACTGAAAACTAATCCTCTTTGTGATTTCAGGAAAAAATATCCGCCCTCAAGGAGCTCGTACGAAAATCCGAAGCAGCACATGGCAAATCAACTTCCTCGGCGCAAGAGAAAGTCAAGAATATTGCCTTACGATTAACGAATTTGAAATCGAAAGCTCGATCCCGTCAAAATCTCGACTCATCTAGCACTTCCCTGAACGATGGGCAATTCCAGTCGCAGGAAAACTTGCATCTCCTGCAATCGCAATGTAGTACAACTACAGATGCTGGCGGTGGACTCATCACCCCGAGTCGACCCAGTTCGGCGCGTATCGAAACGCCAGGGAGTGAAAAAATTCTCCTTCTGCGTAAGCAAATGGAGGAAAACAAAGTTAAGCTGGCCGAGCGGGAGCATAGCAAACGCGAAATCGAGCATATGGTGACACAGTTGAAAGCAAAGTTCGATACAACGCAACAATGTTTGGAACATTCCTCTGAGCTGGGTCGTTCCATGGGCGATCTCAGTGCTTTGTCGTACAGTTCGACAAGGGACAAGGTGAGATCTGCAACAGATTTGGCGTCGGTCCCATTCAATCTGGACAAGGAGCGGATAAAATTCCTCGACAATCGCGTTCGTCTGCTCGAGAAACAATTAGAGAAGGAGAAGAGTTCGTCGGATGCATCTAAGCGGGTTAAGGAGCTGGAGAATAAGATTCTAGAGCTGGAGGAGGGACTTAAGGAGAAGAGAACTCGAGAGTTGGTAGCTACTTTGAATGATTACGAAGTGGAAGAGAGCTGGCAGATTGAAAATGATCGCTTGAAGACAGAGCTAGAGGAGAAATCGAAAAGAGTTCTCCATTTGGAGGAGGTAAATGACGTCCTTGAAACGGCCAAATGTGATTTGACCGAAACGACGCAGGAACTCGAGGCCAAACTCCGCGAATCGGAAGAAAAGAGGAAGAGTTTTGAGCAGGAACTGGAAAATCTTAATTCCTCGGTTGACATTCAGAAGTTTGAAATGGTGGACGATGTCGAGGACCACGTGCATCAAGAACTGACCCTCCAAGTTCAGCAACTGGAGATAAAGATTAGCGAACTGGAACAGGACAACGATACGCTTCGACAGGAGAACGAAAATCTTCGCACTACCGAAGAAGGGGTAGAAAGTGTCGACAAAACGGAAAGCCTTGAAGCCACAATAGAGTCGCAGCGGGAGGACATTCAGAACTACTTGGAGCGAATAAAATCATTAGAAGAGGAACTGATGGAGAAGACTATCGAGTTGAATGTGCTGAATGCCAACTTTGCCGTTCTGGAGGAGAAACTTCAGCTGCCCAGTCGAAAGCCCCTTTTTGCCACAATGTCCGACGATGACGTGGACACTCTTAAGGACCAACTGGAAGGCATGAAGAAGAAAAACAAACTCCTCGAGACGAAGCTGAATGAATTCAAGCGAATGTCCGATCTGCATGCTTCCGTCGCAGAGCTGACTGACGAAAACGAAGAGCTGCAGCAAAAGATCACCGAACTGGAGGACGAAAAGGGTCAACTGCAATTGAAACTTGTTAGCGGCGAGCACACCACAATTGTGACCGAAATAGAAATCGAGAAAAAGATCGAGTACCTCGAGGCGACGTGTCAAAACCAAACGTCCGCCATTCAACTGCTGGAGGAGCAGAAAATTGACATGAAAGAAAATCTGCAATCCACCAAGTCAGAGCTGGAATCGGCGAGGGTTGTCTCCGAAATGGAATCCATTCAATTGGAGGAGCAAGTGACGACAAATCGCCAAAAAATCGAAGACCTTCAGCAGGAAAACGCCGGCCTAAATAAGACCATTGATGAACTGCGCGAAGAGAAGGGCTCTCTGAGCAAGAAAATAGAGCACTACGTGGCGGAGAATATGGAACTGCTCGATAAGATCGAGAAACTCAGTAAATCCAGTTCCTCAGCTGAGTCGATAGAGATTGTTGAGCGACTCACTCAGCAAGATCGCCTTGAGATTGAAGCGTTCAACAAGCGGGTCGAGCAAGAAGAAGCTAAGCTACTAACCGAAGGAGGTCAACAACACGACATGGATCAGGAACTCAGCGACAGTCTGCTGAAGCTAAAAGAGGAAAGTTCCGAACTGATGCACAAGATCGAATTGTTTACGACAGAGCGAAAGGAGGTTCTGGAGAAGATGGAAGCGCTGACAACTGAAAATCACGAGCATTTACGGAAGATTGAACAATTAACCGATGAGAAGAACGCCATGGAGCGAACAATCGACGAAGCCAACGCCGAGAGGGACGCTCTAAAGCAGAGATGCGCTAGTGCCACAGAAGAGAAAGAAACTATTCGAAATGAGATCAAGGAAATAACGGCTGAAAAGGCCAAGATCACGGCTGAGTTAAATGGCATGATCAAGGCTGCTTCTGTTAGTGCACCAACTGACGCCAAGGCTCTGCTCGACAAGTGCGAAAAGAGTCTCACCAAGTTGAACACGGAGTTGGAGGCTTATCGCAAGGCGAACGACAAGAACGCCAAGTTCAACGCGTCAAAGAAGCTATCAAAGGAAGCTAAAAACGCCCACCAGCAATTGACGGAGCTGCTGGAGAAAGTGAAGGGCGCCACAGAGGCGCCACTATTACCACCCACAGATGATGTAAAGATCGAAGAACTCCAGTCCTTGATCACCGATCTTCGTGAGGAGCTAATAAATACCACCACAGCTTCTGAGGAAAAGGATTCGCAGATCTGCCAACTCAATGAGGAGATCGCCTCACTGCGATCCATGTCTGAAGAGTTTGACCGGCTAATCAACGACAAGGAAATGGCTCACGAAAAGCAAATCGAGAGCCTGACACGTCTCCGACGTGAACTGGAAGGCAAGATCGAAACCTCTGAAGCCGAAATGAAGATCCTTCAGGACCTGATCGCCGAACAAAAGCAACAGTTGATCGAGGCCTACACGGATAGCGAAGCAGAACTTGTTAAAAAGATAGACGAGCTGAATGTGCGCGATGAGGAGATATCGCAACTGAAAACTCAGCTCAACGCATTGCACGCGAGCAGCAGCCAAGTTGGGCAGCAATTCTCCAGTGATCTCTACTTGGAAGTGGATAAGCTGAAGGAGGCCCTTTCGATAAATAAAGGTCTTTTGGCCGAGCAAATCGATGAGCTCACCAACAAGCAGGAGACCATCGATACGTTAAACGACCAAATCATGGAACTCTACAAGACCATGGAAGAGAACGCCAACAAGGTGATCGAGAAGGAGGACGAAATCGTCTCCGTTCAAGAGAAGCTAAACACTAACAAGGCCGAACTGGACAAACTAACCAAAGAAAACGAGGAGAACAAACAGGTCGTCGATAAGTTGTTGCTGGAGCTGCACTCGCAGAAAAGTAACTTGCAGAAATTATCGCAGCTTCCAGCACTGGAGGAGGACAATCTCAAACTCAGGGAGGAGAACCAAACCCTGGAAGAGAATTTAGAAATTGCGGAGCTGAAGACTAGCCAATTGGAGCAAAATGTCAAAGACCTAGAACACCGAAACAAGGAGCAGCTGGAAAAACTGAAGAAATACGCCGCGAATCTGAAGAAAAAAGTCGCGCAATGTCAGGAGTTCGAGGCGAAGATGAAAAATCTGGAAAAGGGCGCCCTTGATGCTGAGGCGAAAGAGAAAAATCGCCAAATCGAGTTGTTGGAAGAGCAGCTTCAAGAAAAGAGTGCCCAGCTGACAAGGGTAACCGTTGAGCTGGAGTCGATGCAAGCAGCTACGAACCAACAGAGGGCTTACCTAGAGGACTCTGTATTTAAGGTTCAACGAGCATTGGATGCGGTTCAGCTCGAGATGGTGTCACTGCGCGAGCAGCTGCACGAGAGAACCGTGGAGGTAGAAGAACTAAGATCGGAGCTAAATGAGAGGAATAGCGCAACTGCTGTTCTCCAAGGTCAGCTAAATGAGAGCAGTAGCAGAATCCATGAGCTGAATACTAGTTCGCAACTGCAGGGATCAGCTCAGCAAGAAGTCACATATTTGAATGACGTTCTCAATGAGAAAAATGCAGAAATAAACGCGCTGAATGCGAAGCTACAAGTGGAAGAATCACTGCAGGCCGAGGTCAATGGTCTGCAGGATCTTCTGAATGAGAAGAATGCAAGGATTAGCACTCTGGATGCGGAATTACTAATCGCAGAGTCCTACCAGAGCGAACTGTTGCTCCTACGCGAACAGCTGAACGAAAAGAACGAAGCCGTGCACGAACTCAACGAGCAAAATAATCAGCTTACAACCGTTCGAGAAGAGCTCGATGCGAAGGAAAAGGAGATTCAGAGGGTGAATAAAATACTTGACAGCACAGAGGATCAGTTGAATTTGCTGCAGGAAGAGCTAAACCAAAAAAGTATCCAAATTCAGCAGCTGAATGTGCAATGCCAGCAGATGCAAAACGATGGTCAGTCGTCGGCGAGTGTTCAGGATGCATTCTTAAAAGAAAAAGACGCCAAAATCGACGAGCTTACAAAGGAGTCCAAGGCTAAGAGCATCAAATTTGAAAAGTCCAAAGCGGTGATTAAGGAGAAGAATCGGGAAATCCAGCGGCTAAATCAGCTGCTAAGTAAGCAAGTGGAAGAGGAGCAAATTGTACCGACTGTTGCCCCGGCACCGGTAGCCGCGCAGACACCATCCGCCAGTATGTTGGCCGATTTGGAAGCCTTGCGAGGGGAGAACGCCAAATTGCGTGAGGAATCGTCAGCGGAACGAGCCAACTTCCAGGAAACCATCGCACGGCTGGAGACGCTCCACGATGGCATCCAAGCGAAACTCCAGGAGGACATGAGCTACATTGAAAGCCTCGAGCACGAAAATAACAAGTTCAAGGACAAAATCGGCAGGCTAGAGGAATGTGTTGCAACGTTTGAGGATCGCCGAGCTTCGATGGAACGGCGGGCGAATTTGCTCGACGCCCAACTCCAGACACGCACCGACGAGCATACAAAGGCTGAAGATGAACTTGTTTACCGTCTAAATATGCTTTCCGACCACGATGACATCATCGGTCAGCGACTGTTCGAAGCACAGGAAGAAAACGAGCTCTTGTCGAACCGATTGGATGCTTTGAAAACGGAGCACGCCATTCTGGTGGCGAGCCATGCCAAGCTGGAGAAGGAGTATGCGGCTTTCCAAGAGGAGACCACCAGCAACTTGGACTCGGAGAATCATTCTCTAAAAACTCAACTGTCCGCAATGGATGTCGAAATGAAGCACATACGGGCTACCTACGACGCCAAATTGGCTGCCAAACACTCGGAGATCGATGAGCTGGAGAACGACCTGAGCGAACAGTTGCGAGTGATCTCTGATGAGAAACGCTCTCTCAACGAGGAACTAGAGCGTACTAAGGATGAAGTCAGCGAACTTAAGGACGAGCACGTACGGCTGAACGAGACCATCAATTCACTGGAGCAAGCCAAGGCAGATTTGGAGCGCGAGTCCACCTGGATCAAGATGCAGAACGAGAATCTATCGCAAGATCAATTCGAACTTCAAGAGCTTCGAATGCAGTCGATGCAGGATAAGACGGAGCTGGAGAACCTCAAACATCAGATAGACACGCTGGCGCAGAACCATGAAATCGAGCTGAATGCGCTGCGTACGCAGATAGCCGAACTGGACTCAATGCGGATGCAGGTCGGCCAAAATCAGACAGACGATCAGGTGTTCATCGAGACCGAGAACAAGCGATTAACGGACCTGCTCGCGGAGAAGGAAGCTGTTATCGAGAATTACCAGCGCCAGAACTTGCAGCTGCAGATGAATGCGCTGGCCGCCAGGCAGCAGCCCATAGACCCGTTTGCCTCGCTCACGCAGTCTGATGACGGCGCGCAAGTGGCCAATCTGCGGGAGAAATGTGACCGCCTTGAGCGAGATCTGAGCGACAAACAACGCGAGATTGAACTTCTGCGAAGCGGACCTCAACAAGTGGTCGTTCCTCCACCAGTAGCCTTCTTTGGAACCGATCAGAGCACGCCATCTGTATTTGATGAGATTGTAAGCGTTCGTCATATCGATGGTCTGCATGGTGCCAGTCACAGCCGAACGATGCCGCCGCCTCCGCCCCTGGTTGAGGGGGAGCCCATTGGCAATCAGCAGACAATCGAGGATCTCCAACGAAATGTGTCCGACCTGGAGAAGCACGCCCAAGATCTGGAGAATAAACTCGCCCATCGCATCGCAGCGCATGAGGACAGCCTTCGGCAGCTGGAAGAACTACGCCGATTATCCGAAGCCCGTTTGAAGGAGTACGAAGAACGCATCAAAGAATTGGAGCTGAAAGAAAGCACTAAAGCAATAGATTGCCAAATTATTCCCGCGGAGACGGTGCCTTCATTGGACATGTTCTTTAGGGGGGCCCCTGAACCATCTCCATTCGAAAGTATCATCATTCCTCAGGTTTCCGCCGAGCCAGTGGTGGAAGAGGTCATTGTCCCTAAGAAAGCATATTCCTGCCAGCCGTCGGATCAGTTGGAGATGGACGAAGGCTGGGGTTGGGGCTCAGAAGAAGCCGCCCTCGAAGCGAAACACTTTGCCGCCAACAGCAGTTCGTCGTTAATTCCACCGCAACAGCAATTGGAGCTGAGACTGCAAGAAAGTCACGAGAGGGTGCAAGAGCTCGAGTTGGAACGTGATCGCCTCGAACAGCAGAAGCAGGAAATGCAGGTCAAATCGGGTAAACTAATGAAGAAATTGAAGGAGTACAGGACGAAGATTGACGAACTTCACTCGCAGGCAGCCTTCCGGAAGTCCTCATCTGTAGAATCTTCCGACCTAGACCTTGCAATTCAGGAGGAGATGAAGTCTCAACTCAAACAGTTGGAGGAGAAACTCAACGAGGCGCGAAAACAAACCGATATCCAGGCCCAAGAAAAGGAGAATCTTCTGAAGCGGATCGATGTGCTGACGGCCGGAAATGAACGAATGACGGAAATGAAGGAACGCCAGGACAGTGATGTTCAAATGTATCAATCGCGCATTCGAGAGCTCACCGAGAAGGTGAGAAAACTTGAGGAATGGGGAGGTGAACCAGCTCCAGCTGTAACTGCGATCACTGCGACAATTCCAGCTGCCACAGAAGAACTAGAAAAGTGCAAACACCTCCTGGAGCAGAGGATTCAAGAGCTACAATCAGAGATCGAGGATATTTCCGGTGATAGAACGGAACTGCAAGCTCTGCTGGACGAGGAGAAGTCCAACATGCAGCGAGCCGAGAACCTCATCAAGACTTTGAATGAGAAAGTCACCCGGTTGGAAAATTCAGCGGGCTCCGACAGTGCTGATCAGAAGTACCAACTGAACGAGATCAAACTGGAAAATCAGAACATGAAGTCTCAGCTGGCCGATGCCCAAGAAGCTGTGGCGCGCGAGAAGTCCTTCAGAATAGAGGAGAATGACCGATTCACAGCTCAAAACGAGAACCTATCTGCTGAGATTTACAAGCTGCAGGCTGACTCGGCAAAGACTAAGGAACTCGAAGTAAAACTCAAGCAAGTATCCACCGAGAACCACAGTCTAATGAAGGAGATGGAAGCGCTTCGAATGGAGCTAACATTTGCCGCGCCACCAGGTGACGCTTCAGCTGAACTGGAAAAGCAAATGGTGCAGATGAACTCGAATCTCAACTCAGTCGTAATGCAAAACCAGGATCTTGGAAGGGAAGTCGACAGACTAAGAGCGGAAGCAAGGACAGCCGATGATTTGAACCGAAGGAACCAAGAACTGACTCAGGAAATCAACAGTCTGCGTCTGGAGAAATCGTTTGCTTCACCAGATAGCCAATCAGAATCGTTAGCGGCGGAACTTCATTTGGTCAAGCAAAGAAACGACAAACTTGAAGCGACATTCAGCCAACAATTTGATGGCAACACCGTCGAATTGAAACGCCTATCCGACGAAGTACACCGCCTCGAAGGTCAGCTCCAATCAGCGAATGTCATAAATGGAGATCTGTCCAAAGAAATTGAAAGTTTGCGCCAGCAATCATCATTCCACACCGAAATCGACCGCCTAACGCAGGAAAACCAATATCTCTCAAATCAAATCGCTCGCCAGCAACTGGAATCGTGCTCTGCCACTGAACTTACCGAGCTTGAGGAACAAATCCAAGAAAAAGACTCTGAGATACTGCACCTGAAGCAACGAATCGAGGATCTCATGCGCGAGGATCAAACCGAAAAGCTGGTCCTCGAGATTCTCACTAAAAACCAAGAGATCCACCTGCTGAAGATGCAAGTCAAGAACTTGGAGGATGACAAACACGACCTAGAGCATAACCTCACCCTACAGATCACTCAGGAAATGAACACAAAACGAGCAGCTGACAATGTTGACTCGGCGGAGAAAATCCAGCAGCTTGAAACCGCCTTAGAAACGATGCGCGCCGAAAAGCTACACATGGAAGAGGAGCTAGAAGTTCTCAACAATCATGTTATGTCAACCCTGCAGAACGAAGAGAAATGGAAAACGGCTGCTCTCGAACTCGACATGAGAAACATTGAAATCGCCGAGCTCAGGAAATCCTTGGAGGCGGTCAAAACACAAGAACCCTCATCTCCCAATGAACAGTGGGAGGCGGCGCTGGAGCAGCGCTGCAGCGAAATCGCCAACTTGTGGCGACAGCATCTAGAAACGCGAGAAGCCGAGTTTAAGGAATCCCAAAGCAGACTCGAACAGGAGATTGAGGCGTTAAAAGCCGGTCGTTCGTCACCACAGAGCAATCCCGATGAAGACAACAGCTCCGCGTCGTCCTCCAAAGACGTTACCTCGGACGGCGATGTAATACAAAAAATGCAGCAGGCACTGGAAAATCAAGAAATAGAGATTGTCACCCTCAAGGAACAACTTGCTATTAGAAGTGCGGAGTATGCTCGACTGGCGGCGCAATACGATCCCTACAAGATGCAATCGACGATGTCGCACAGCAGTGGATTTAATTCCGATGGTGGAAAGCGTTCCTCTGACACGACATCTGTTGTACCCAAGTCTGAGCTCGACTTGGCCCTGTACATGTTGCACCAAAGGGACATGCGCAATGAAGAGCTCACACTGGAGCTGGTACACCTCTTGGATGAGCGCGACACATTGCAGCTAAAATTGTCAAACACGTTGCGTCAAATGGAAACCATCAGAACTACCCAATTTGTCGAATGTAAGTCGAAGTTCAATTCCAACATAGATAATACAAAATTATGCATTTTTCCCTTCCCTTAGCTACCTCATCGCCATCAGAGAGTCCCGAAAAAGCGCAATTACAGCCACAGCAGGGCACGCCGACAGACGAAACAGACAACTTGAATCAGAAGTATGATGTTGCCTCCATAATTGTATTGGTTTAATTGTAGTTGTCTCTCTTTTTTGCAGACTATCCCAACTACACTCCGTCAATCACTCCAAGGATAAACGTCTGCAGGAAGATCGAGACCAGCGCATACGTCAAATGGAAAAGATTCAACAGGATGTTGCCAAAATGCCATCGGAAGCCTTATCCGAGCTGGTTGGCAGCGATTTATGTATGCTCCGCTGATACATTATTAAACCTTTTAGAAAACTTTAACCGCATCTCTCTTTTAAGCGCAATCAAGTCAATCGCCATCATCTGTACTACTCAACTGGCTTTGGGGCAAACCAGGACAAAGTTAATATTCGCGATCAGTCTCCTCTGTCGACCACGAGGGGAATCCGCACCCAAAATCCAATAAAGCTATTTGCTACCGCCACCAGTCGCAGCAATCAGCAGCAAGCACCGCTTGGTGCTATTAACACACATGCATTATTGATATTGTGTGTGCAACACACTTACGTTAATATAGGTACCTTATTTTGTTAATATCGTTAACTTTGTAAATATATCAAGTGAAGTGAATTTAGATGAAGTAAACAATTATTGGACCGTAATCTAAACAATGAAACGCAATTATGAATAAGTTTCCGAATTGTTTCCTGACAAAAATACAGTTGAGTAAGCAAAAGCGTTCTGGCAATTGTTGTTATTATTTGTTGCTGGTTGGAAAAAGTGTACATTGTTCGGCGAAGCGAAATATAAAATGTAACGACTGATGAAGTGCAGACGAGAAATAACTAAGAAAGGAAAATGTTTCTGTTAAAATTTTTTTTTGGTTTCTGCTACCACATAATTATATAATATATGTATGACTCTCATATCTATTCTATTGGTACAATACTGATACAGCACAACAGCCAGTGTGATGATAAGCCGAGATAATACCATCTCAAATGCCACAAGGGGCAAGGTCATCGATTTTTGCATAGTTTCAGGATAAGGAAACGGATTAGAAAATAAGTTTAAGGGTCCTGAATGTAACCCATCGCCTGGTCATTACGTAATAACACCATCAGTCGGAAAGGACAGGCTGCAAGGTCATCGATTTTGCATAGTTTCAGGATAAGGAAACCGATTAGAAAATAAGTTTAAGGGTCCTCAATGTAACCCATCGCCTGGTCATCACGTAATAACACCATCAGTCGGAAAGGACAGGCTGCAGGACGATGGCGACACCAAAAAAACGATTAATTGGATCTGCCGGTGGGGTAAAACATGACTCCCACTCCTCATACATAAGTTAACTTGGCGAACGCACACCCACGCCAAAATTGAAAAGAACACTTCTGGAGCATTTTAAGGAGCTAAAATCTCCATTTGAATTTTTGAAAACAAACACTAATGCGATGCCTCTCTGCACCCCATTGCCATTCTATTTTACGTTAACTTGAATTATTCTGAAGCACAACCTTAATGGTTTAATTCCTACCATAACTTGGGTCTTCAAATACCTAGGTATAGCTTATCTTATTTTTCATACAATTTAGCAGTCATTTCTTCAGTTATACTTGGTCCGTCAATTCCACCAAAATTAAACTACCTATTCGCGTTGCACTGTCACATTTTCCATCCGTCCAGTGGTGAGGGTAACCCAAACCAATAGATATTCCAAATGGTTGTGATACTATACAATACCGTTACGTTATCGAATATTAGGTACCTACTTCCTATCATAATAGTAATAACTAACCAAACTAATGCTGGGTTTGCTTAGGCTAGGCCCTAGTTATAGCCATACCCTACCCATCCGTAAAACGAAACAAATTTTTCTTTTCGCGACCAACTTAACGGAATAGTTTTCCCCGCACTTTACCCTTGTAGCAATATAATTTACTTACCTTTCCGCATCCATGTAAACTTTGTTTAGTTCAAATTTTCACTCATTTCCGCTAAAAATTTACCACCTCGTTTCGATGAATATGTGATTGATGTTTTTGCATTTCATTTCATATATGTTTGGTTTCTTTTATAATATTTTCTTGGCCACATTTCCGTAAACGGCTCATTCTTGTAATGTATCGTGATTTTACCTACCTACAAAACCAGCATCTGTTAACCACTTAAAATCACCAACCTGCAACATTGTTTCATTTCTTGTAGTGTTCCATACCGCCTTTTCCAAAATTTCATAGGAGCTATGGGCTAGAATCAGTGATGCCATTTTTTACCAAAAAGGCATAATTTTTTCAGGTTTAGGCATAAAAACATGATCTGGGCTGCTATCACTGGATAGAATGTAAAATGTAAAGTACCTACCTTGTACCTTACCCAATACCGATCTCGAGACTGAACAAAATCATAGCACAAAGTTAATGGAACACAGAGTTATATAACTTTCCAGTGGAAAGGCGTCTGCCTACAAGCTGTTTTCTAGTATAATATGTGAGTTCATGAATTTGACTTTAATGCAAGAATTCGCAATTCCGACATGTGTATTTATTTCACTATTTATTTTATTTTAATCGAAGCCTTAACAAAAACCAAACAAGTTCAACACGAAGCACAAGGCAATTGAACAGCGCGATGCCCATAAAATCAAAAGGAATGGTGGCCGGCCATTAGCAACATGTTTTTTTTTTTAAGTCACGTAGGTATTCACAGACAGGGATTGAAATTACAAAAACAACAATGTAAACAAATGTGTTTTGGGGGGATAGACGTTCGAAAGATATCCATCTCTTTTAATCATTCAACTCTGCCAAAGCGCAAGCATATCCCGCAGGCGACAGACCAAGGTATGGTTTGTCGTTTTCGAATTGGCAAACAGATAAATTTTTTGGAGAAAAAATTATTTTTTTTCCTATTTGAGATTGCTTTTCATGTTCCTTTTGGAAAAAAAAATATTTTGATCTGTGACAATTTTGAGAAATCTCAATTTTTTTTCTCAGATTTTAAACATATTTTCGCTAATACCAATAGGCGTTTTTCTTTTTTAGTTCAGAGCATAACCTGAACTGTTATAAAAAAATGTCGTGTTTCTTTTTTAGCTCAGACACATCAGGGCTCAAATTTGTGTTTCTTTTTTCGTTCAGAGCATGATTAGAGCGCGCTCTATGAGCTCAGAATAAATTGACTGATCAGCCTGAGGAAAAAGCTGATTACACATGTACCAGCACACTTCCAGTAACATTTGACAGAAAAAAAAAAACAGGAAAAACAAAAAAAGATCGGAACGCTCCGAGCACGCTCATAATGCTCGAGCTCAGTTCAGTGCTCAGCTCTGAACTAAAAAAGAAAAACGCCTAATGTGTTTGACACACACCTGGCGGCTAAGAATAATTGTTTATCGTTGAAAGCTGGTTGAAAGGATCGTTGTTTTAACTGAAACATTAATTCTACGCGTATGGAAACGAGTTTTTATATCAAATTATTTCCAAATGGGTTATTATAAATGTGTGAAAATCAATTGAAATGGATTGCCAAGTGCAAGTGAAAAGATTTTATTTTTGCGGCCAGTAAAATTGGGATTTAATGCTCGATTTGGCAGCAGAAATCTGAAATCTCAGACCAAAATCTGAAAAGCGAAATCGAAAACGACATTGTGATGCAAAATTAAGTTTGTTGTTTACCTTATTTAATTGTAATAACATATTATTTATTGATTTAATTATTCTGCGGAACTTGAATTTTAGACAACTTCTTCGTAAAGTCTGATACTCGTATTTTGCTGACTGGGAACAAAATAAAATTTCTTCCGAAAAAGGTGAACAGACAATTCTTTATTTGTCTCGTATAACTGGATTGATCAATTGTTAGTTTAATTTAGTGAAACTAATTATAATTACCACTCTCATTTCACATGTATACAATCAGAAATAGAAATGTTTTCATATAATTGCAGGAATGTTGGTAGCCGGAACTTGTGTTTATATCCGTTTTACGTATCTATAATAATGGGTAGAACATCCATGACACTTTAGGCGTCTGATTTGTGATCTCATTATTACGCCTTTATTAGCATTGACTGTCCCGTATCATGAAAAAAATAAGTGGCTTGATGTTGTACATTCAGTATTTAAGTAAAAATAAGGTTGAGATTTTCAGATTTTGCTCTCAGATTTCAGACTTTTCGTGCCCAATGGGACATAAAACGAGATTTTTTTTCTTTGCCTTTGTGGTGGTGCGTATTTTAAAAGTCAGCTGTTGCTGTTCTTAAATTTTTATTTGCGTTTATAAAAATCTATTCAATTTATGTTAATAATGACAAATGTTCTGGTATTAGTATAAGTAGGTGTGAACCTCAGAAATCGAGATTTACAAAAATTGCTTTTGTTGCGGCCAATGGAACATGAAATATTACAGCCAGCTGTTCTCGAAAGCAGAAAAACTGTTCTGAATCTGAAATTGTCTGCCCAAATGGAAAACGACATAAGTGAATAAGTAGTTGACGCAAAAGATCCGTCTGGGTTAGGCCTATCTTCTCACAACCATTGTATTTTATTTCTCTTTTTGCGACGTATTGAAGGTAACTGCAACTTTTTGCCGAGCCCGAACGGTTGAATTGAGAAGTTGTTTGTAAAATGTATTCTTTTTCTTCTAATGCGATTGAACTTGACAGGCTGATGTATGAGTTACCCTTCCATTTGTGTCAACTGGGAAAAACAGTTCTCGAGATCAATGTAGTTTGTATCTGTATGATATATAAATTGTACTCCTCTCCATAAGTTACACTAGTACCATGTTTCACATCCCAGATTAACACAAACACGAACACGAAACCACCGCATTCCCCACAAATATTTCAGCTGGCATTTTTATTTTAACACACACCACTAACAGAGAGAAGGAGACCGGAGAGTAAAATCTTCCACACCGCAACCGAAATAGCAATAGGGAATATATATTAAATTCTGCATGGCCGAGCGAGAGCAGCAGAAAATGATCAAAGATCAAAATCGTTTATCCCAGGAGAGAGCAAACTGTGCATGCTTTATACAGTTCACTCACACTTTCACATTGTGGGCGTTATATACCTTGTTTTCAACATTCAACTGGATGTTGGGTGCAACGTGCAAGCAAAGCTAGAGCTTTCGGCTTCCCAGTACAAAACCAGCTGTATTGTATTTACATGCTATATGGATTGGAAGTGGAACATGGAACTGGGTCCACAATTCCCCACACACATTTTTACTCGATCATATCATACTCATTTCATTTTCTTAGGTTTGAAGAGAACGTAATTTTACTCCCATTGAAGTAACAGGGGAAATAAAAATTCTACAGTACAAAGTAAACGTAGGTAGCGTTTGTGCTACATTTTGTTTGTAAAAATGGGAGTAGGTATATACGCTACAGCTTTAGCGTTTTACTACATTCTGTGTCTGATGAAAAGTTTAAAAGGACGTAAAGCTGCAGATACTGTAAAAATTTAATAGCACCTATGCAGTTCAATTGCAATCGAACTCTCGATGCAACTTTTTTTTATCGGAAATGTCAAATTTAGTTTACAGTCTGACTGAATGTTTTGTCACTGAGCTCCGTAAATGAATCCTGTACACTGATATATAAGGCAGATGGAGTTGCTTTGAGCTGATTTCATAATATAAACATCTGAGGGGCGAGTTCCAAGTTGTCCTCGTTGTTAGCTAAATATTCTGACAGGTAAAGGAGGGGACATTTTTAGGTAAAATCACTTGCGAAATGTCTTACTTGGCGTTATGAACATCTTCAACCGCACTGTTATCTTACAGCTGCATCTTCACAAGAAAGTTTATTTACATGAACTTAAAGTGTAAGAAGAGGGAGTCCTATATTCCCAGAACAATAATCAATTTGGTACTCGCTTAACGGTAAACTTTTTTCATCGATCAGGCGGACACATATTCGAAATATGTATGAAAAAAAAACAAAAGCCTGATATTTTTTTAAGCTTCGACAACACATTATCCTTAATTTAGCCTGGCGTTCAGGGTTGCTGCTTATCTATTGAGAAACAGCTGATGAAAATATCTGTAATAAAGAGATAACGTTGGAGTTAATAGTTGACATTATTTGAATTATTGTTAAAAAATTGGAAGAAACACAAAAATATGACACGATAGATAATGTGGCTCGTTCTTCTACAATTTGTATAAATCCACTTTGGTAGGAATTTGGTTTTTTATTTCAATTTTTGGTTTTATAGTTTGTGGCATTGGCTGACTTTATAAATAAATAAAAAATAACTAAAATTGAGCAAAACAACTTAAGTTCTAGTTACTACGTTACGAAAAATAAAGTGGGAACCATGCGAAAGCTGTTTGTTTATTTTTATACAGTTTTTTTAAATCCAACACGTACGACGTACCATACATCCATACCACCTAAGACCTTTCATACGTGAGAAATAACGAATTGTCTTCCTCTCTTATCTCCTGTCTCTTTGATACCTGCTATATTTATATTAAATTCCCATTCCACGCTATCCCATTGCCATTCCATGCTACCCTCTTTCCATTCTGTTCCCACAAATCCAATCATTTCAAAGAAAGCAGCTATTCCACTCCACCCCACTATAATCTGTAGTGCCTGATAAACGAAACAAGAAACAGCAACAGCCTACATTTCAGTTCAACACAAGGTTGCTGTCTCTGCGGCGTAGTGGATCTGGTCTGGCTCTGGACACCTTTTTAGTATTTCTTATTTACTAATAGAAACGTGAGCGAGTATCTCTTTATTCCGAGTGGTACTGGGTGATCGTTTGCTCCGCCATCCGCCGGCTTTATCACTAACAAAAAGATCTTATTGTCAAAACAGAAAAGCACCAATGAGAATTGATACTGCAAAAAAAAGAAAAACACAAAAAAACACCGTAGGTACTTTGCATGTAACGGCTGCTTAAAATTAAGAAAGTGTATCCTTAACTCAAATATAGGATCAAGGATTAAAATAAAAAAAATATTTAAAAATACCTGCCTATCTGCCTAATAAACATGAATTTATGAGTGCGCGTCTGTGAGTCACCATCCCCAAATATAAAAGCGAATATTAGTCTTAGATATACCTAACCCCTGTGTTTTTATTATACAAAAAAAAAAGAAGCTAATTCATCTGTTTTTGCCAAAATTGTAAATTGTTCGCCCCTGTTTGTTCTGTGTGTCAATCTTTAAAAAAAAACGTAATACCGTAATCTGTGCAAAGTCCTTGACGAATCTCTTAATTTTCGGTCGCGAGTGAATGATAAAAGAAAAAATAATTAAAGAAATAACTGTTTAGTGAATATATTAACCGTCGTCGAAAAGGTTCGCGAACGTAGCCACACACATACGAACTAAAACTCGTTGTCAACGTCAGTTTTTTTACGGTTCAACATTAAGTTTCCAATAAATATGGACCTTTTGTGCACGGAAAAAGTCCTGCTAAACGATACTGATGTTCTAATAAATAGTTTCCAAATTCGAAACAACGGTTATACGGCGGCCACTGTGACAACAGGAGGTTGTAGTGGTGGTGGTACAGGTGGAGCTGGGGGCGGCGGTGGTGAACATGGTGATATTACAACGGCAGCGGCCTACACCAACAGCTTGATTAGTAAGAATTTCGAACACGTTAACACGGCCCTCGATGACCCGGTATTTTTGAGTGATCGCTGCCTTGAGAATGCACTCAAGGCAGAGGATAAACATCCAACGGTATGTTCGTATTTCAAAACCGTGCAAAAGGATATTACACCGCCAATGAGGAAAATAGTCGCTGAATGGATGATGGAGGTGAGTTGGGTTGTTTTTTGTTTTTTTTTTGTTTGCACATTAACTGGCTGAATGTAGTATTATTTTTTTTTTTGATTTTCCCTACACATTTTGTGAGAGGGATGTATTTTTTCGGTGATGGTTGGGTATTCTGGGTATTGGGTTGAACGAAGTGAGTGAGAGAAAGGAGTATTTTTAGTATTATACTGTCGGATTTCTTTTTTCGTCAGTTGTTGTCGCGAAGCTTTTTTGTGCTTGGGGTTTTTTTTTTTGTTGCTCAACTTTTGCAAATGGAAGTTTGTTAAAGTTGTTGAAGCCGGTAGATTTCTATATTTAAAATTTAAAATCTATGTAACTAAAAAGTGTCAGCATTTATGTCTGATTCACAGTTCTAAAAAAAAAAAAAATCAGTTTGTAGTCGTGGAAGTTTTTACTGCGAAAAACATCGGCTGCTGACCAACTGGAACTAGAAAACCAGTCGGCTTCGTACCCTTTCCCATATCCATATCCATATTGCAATTTTTCCTTATGGAATCAATGCGAATTCCGCGATAACATGTTGCCTTGCCTATTTGGTTGGAAAGTACGTAGGTATAGGTATGTAGGTACCTACAGCCACAACTACTTAAATTTATTTAACGACTTTGGATGGATTTTGCGTGATAAATGCGTGTTTCTTTTTTCTGTTTGGGTCATTTAAATTATGTCACCGGTTTTCAATCTTGGATTTCTGAAGATTATCAAACCAGTCAAATCTTAATATTTTTTTTTTTCTTTTCTTTTTTTTAGTGTAAAAAAGTAGGTAGCATAGAAATATCAAACTAGTCGTTTAACAATTAAAATTCACAATGGCGCAATTAGTTTGAATCAGAAATAAAATTCTCGAAAGACATTTCTTTTATGATATTGAAGAAATTTCCGAAGAGTCTGTTTTAATGGCTTCCAAAAATTCTTAAGCCAAAAAGATCGATAGGTTTTCATAATTGACTGCACGTTTTGGATTTTTTTTTTTAAATATTCTTGACAAAAATGTGCTCTATATTATTTGACGTAGCAAAAGTTTTTCTTTAACTGTTTTTGTTCATTGCATCAAACATACCTGCTAGAAGCAAAAAATAAAGCAACAAACTTAGGTTATGTTGAATTAATCAAAATTCTACGTAAAAAAAAATTTACAAGTGCGTCAGATATCTGTCAGTTCTTCTTCTTCAGATTTGCTCTTAGAATTCAGTTTTCGTGTGTCTAATCGAACATAAAAACGTAACTGGTCTTTTTTGTGTTGATATTCGCGCGATTCAAATATGTGTAGAAAAAGTTACCGACCAATCTAGTTCTTACGTTGAGGTTGAGGTATAGTCCAGAACAATCTAGTCAACTTAAGATAACTAGGATTTGGAATGTGCCTAATATGTTTTGTGCAATGTTGACAGGTGATTTTTTATTCGAATCCAACAATAATTTATCATTCGACAGCAACACCAAACTTCAAGATCTGACTTAATTAGTGCATACCTATCAATAATCTGAAGGTTCCATTTTATGAACTCACCACTAAGAGATTTTTCAAATTATCTGCCTTGTTTTACAACAAATCTAACTCGAAGGTTCTTTAAGCATGGGTAGATATTAGGTAGAATGGTCCATTGCTTCAAATCAATCTACAGTTGGTGGCTGAATTTTTTCTTTTGGTTGTGTGATTTGACATTTCTTGTTCGTGTCTGTCGAACTTAAAAACGTTGACGTGGTTGTCGCCATCAATTGTTAGAATTAAAAATTGAAATGTTGTATGCAATGCATTTATTAATATTCTTTGCATACCTTCACCTTCCAACAGGTTAAAAAAAAAACAGTTATAAGGTGTAATTTTCTGTCATTAACGCAATCGATCCGCAGCCAAGTCCCCACTCAAAAGCTTTGCACATAACAAATAAATAACTAAGAATACCTAACTACTCGTCGTTGTTAAGCCATATTGCTGACAAAAGCAAAAACAAAAAACTTAAAACTGATGGAAATTCCAAGAACAACCTCACTGACAATACTGGTCATTGTAATCATAACCACCTGACTATTAGCCTACCCAAGCCACTACGATTGATTGTGATCATCGTTTGTCAATTTGAACGTTTGTCGTGCTTACGTTTCATGTACACACCTGAAATTGGGATTCTAATAAGCATATTGGCGACGAGATAAAGAATTTCACAAACGTGGCATAAAAACGACTCAAGAGAGAGAGAGAAAGAAAAATGCACACGACAAGGGAATTTACGTCCTCAATGATGGTGTAATAAACTGGTTGGCGCCGGAGGCATCACTTCAAACCAAGCTTAGTCGTTTCCAATGGAACTCATATTGTTCTTTGGAAATTATCAATTCATATGTTTACCCATAATCGCTTACTAATTACCGCTGCTGTGGTTTATCTATTCCAAGAGAGAGAGAGAGTGACTACATTTCGTTTTAATTAAACAATAAGGGCTTATACCCCATCAATCATCTTCATATATACCTACATTCGAAATATATACATTGTGTGCGGTTTAATTAAATCCAGAAAAAAATAAAATTATGTGGGGGCGCATGCTAAATAAAATCAGCGGGTATATTTTCGGTAGTAGTGAGCTCAGAGCTTCCGTTTTTAGATACACATAACTGCTTTTCATCTCTGTGTACGTGTAATGAAGTGGAATTCCCCATAATTTTCTCAATGAAATGGAAACAAGTACAACCCCATGAAATGGCAAAATATATATGACTCTTGATAACCTCTTGAAAGTTTCTCCTTCTCCAAGTGAGTCTCGTCGATCGCTGTAAAGTGAAAAGAGTTTATTTCTGTTTTAGTGATTGACAACGTGTTCAACTACAGAGTTCGGCATTTCCGTTTCGAATGCGGTTAAACTTTCCTCAATAAGGCGGCTGACTGTAGGACATGCATTGGAAATTGACAAGATCGTCACCACCTATCACTACCATCTATGGCTAGGGCTTTCTGATTTTAACTTTACCCATTTATGGGCAGAGTTTTAATAGATGTTATTCCACTTCAATTAGTTAAGATAGCAGAACTAGGCATGCTGCAGGTTTAGAATTCAATTTGCATTAGGGGCACGACAATATTATATGCACGTCCAGTGATCTTTCGCGTTCTATATACCAAAATTCTGCTTCCCCATACGACTCGATTTACAAAATGTTCAGAAGTACTTGCCACAAAAGATCAACCAGTTAAAATAATTTCAGAGTGTTGTTTTATTTGGTGTTCGATTGGGCGCTCTCAGAGCACAATCTTTTTCAGATTTCAGAGCACTTTTGCGAATCTGGATTTTTTCTTAGATTTGCTTTGGCAACTGTTGGAGTTTGTTTACGTTTTCGTGAAGTTTTTCTACTGCAATGAAAGGCATTGCATCTGGTGAATATCAACACAAAAAAAGAACAAGTGACGTTTTTATGTTCGACTAGACAAACGAAATCTGAAATCTGAGAGCAAATCTGAAGAAGTCCAATCGAATAACAGATTAGTTGAATGAATCTGTAAACATTTTTTTAGGAGTGTCATAACCGGAACAATGCCAGTTCTGTTTTTGGAGAGCAATACAAGAGATACTCAAATGCATATGGGATACCTACTTCTGTTGTGACGCCATTATCCATTTTACTGCCTAAGTGGCTCTATTTGGAATATAAAAGTGGGTCATTCACCGCATACGTCAATCAATTGTGTCCAGGGATGTTGTCTACTAGAATAGTTTTCATGTTTTATACATCAAAACCCCAGGGATGTTATCAATGACACATGCCCCACTGTTTGTCCGGCTCAAAGTTCCTACTCAAAGTTCAACATGACGAGCTTTTCTCTCATCGGCTATTCCTTATCTCTTCTTCTTTTTTTTACGACAAAAGATTAGGTATAATCTGTCGCTCTTCACTGCTGCTTCCGCCAAATCACCTAAAAACCTATGATCGTCCCACCAATAAAACCCTGCTCCTACTTTCTTCTTATCTATTCAAATGTCAATCGAAAACAACAACAAATACAACCCCTCTCGCGTACATATAGATTATATTTGTTTCCTCCTACGTACGGATATGTTGCAGGTATATCTCTGCAAGTAATTTCAACACTAAACACAATGTGTGACTGAATATGATGATAAGGTAGGCCATTATAATTTACTAATGCTATAGAGTGCACACCTTCATAGGTGACAGTTATTAGCTTGATGACAAAATGCCTTAAATTTTTACAACAATCATTCGCATCAGTTGATGGAAAGCAGATAAATAGAACAAGTTCTTAGATCTGTCACAATGCATAGAGAACTATTTGTCATCCTTTTTGACAATTTCACTTACCCATTGTTCTAACTATAAAAAAATACCGCTCGTTTATACCTATAAATGATTTTCTTGATTCCGAACAGTCTTTCACACGATTTCGTATTTTCCCTTGATTTAATATTCAAAGATCTCGTCTTGACCGATTTTTTAATGAAAACAAAAAAAAAAAACATTAGCAACAGAGAAATACTGAAAAGTTAATAAATCTTTATATTTAACCGAGTGGCTACATTGTATTACAGTCTATAAAATAAATTCTTTGGGTGCTGCCGCCGGTTATCTTCTTTACACTTTCCTTTTCTTTGTGTATAAGTGTATATAATTGAAATGGCAGCAACAACATAGTATCAAACAGCTGATAGATCAAAATCTAAACCGCTATCGTTGACACCAATTTTGTTAAGAGTCTCTCCGTGCCTGATAACAGCACAAGTGCTGGATTACACGTTCAAGTACACCACCGCTATGAGTTCCTATCTCTGCCGTGACAACATAAATACAAAGTTGCTAGATTGAATACTTTATTAGTGCTAGAGTTTAACGTTTACCCTCTTAGAAGATGATTACAATCTCTTCCTTGTTACTCGCACTTCCAATATAAGTTTATAAAAATCTAAAGTGGCGCAGTGGCTTAGTGGTTAGTGTGTTGGACTACTAAGCGAGGGGTCCCAGGTTCGAATCCCGCACAAACCCAAGTTCCAACTTAGGGTTTTTTCCACTGCGCCGCCTCTCGCGAACGCCTGACAAACATCCGAGAGTATAACTGTCTTTAGAGCTTCTCAACTAGCCGTTTGGAATCGGCATAAAATTGTAGATCCCTCCTATTCGTTCCAAAAATAAAACTCACACAAAACGAATGGTTGCGAGAAGCTAGGCCTTGGGTCCATACGGACCTGTTGCGCCAACTATATATATATATATAAAAATCTAAATAAATGTTTGATATACGTCAGTTGTAATGAAAATACGTATAGGTAGTCGTTCTAAAAAAAAACTGGAAATTCAACGATATTGCATCAATTATTTCAGAAACCATTTTCACTTATTTCGGGGGAAATTTTCCTCACTTATGAACAGCAGAATATTCTTCATACACTACCTTGTTTTTTTTTTTTTTTTGCGACAAATTTGTTCTGTTCAGAGTGTAGTGATATTAACGAAAGTATTTCGCATATCTGGGCGAAAACTGGTTGAAATAAGGTGTCACTATTCATAATATTGTATCTCCTTTTAATTTGGAAACTTACTTGGCCTTAGTATTTATGGAACCGTCTATATTTTGAATAACAACAACAGACCAACAACGGACATAGTTTTGTCTTCAATGCATTTATATTTTTTCCTTGCGATAACAGCATGTTTGCTGGTTTAAGCTCCGCATTTCTTCAGTTTTGCTTGACAGTTTGCCGTGAGATCGAAACTAGTGGGGTACAAAAAGTCTGCCCGACGAGGGTAAACAAACAAGCGTCTCCAACTTACGGATTGGTCATCAGATTTTTACAGATTCTCGTCGACTTGAATTGAAAAATGAAACGCAAGGGCATCATATGGCGCCTCATTGTGAGTAGTTTATAATGTTGTCACTTATAAGTGATCATCGAAACTGATAGTATAGAAGCACTTGACTATCACCACTTAAGTTGACCGCTTTTCATAGACTTAAACAAAAAACAAAGAAAAAAGCAAATGAACATTGTATACAACATTTTATTAGATTTTTCTTGAAGGAGGAACCTTTAATATAGTAGATTGAAGTACTAACATTATGTACTTTTACAACCATCTAGAACAGAAAGATTAATCTTCTCCTGTAATCGAATAAAACTTCGGACCGAATCACGTAATCTTTGAACGACCAATAAGTGTCGGAATTCTGTATCGTGCAGAGAATCTACTGAATTCCGTGAACATAACTGTTCGTTGGCGGGTGTGGGGCAATTCGGTCCTTATTATCCATTTCGAAGTCGTGGAGTTTTGGCCTCGAACCAAAAAATCGGCGTAATAGGGTACATGATGAATTTAATCAAAATGGTTTAAATTATTTCTTGATATATTATTTGTTGTGGCAACACTGTATAATATGTTTTAATAGACAAATAAAACACATACGGAAAAAAACACACAATTAAAAGCAAAAAAAAAAGACAGCCGAACTAAACAAAGAAAGACACCATTTTATAATTGCCAGCAATTTCAGCCCTAAATTTTAGACACAATATTACATAATCCACCGTTTGTTTGTGATTGTCATATCATAAGTCCTTGGAAATATCCAAATAAAATATTCTCATTTCACTGCATGAAGTTGTTTTGACAGCTGTCAGCTGTCCTTAAAAAATGAAAACATGACACAATTTTGTTGGAACGTACTTAATTTCATATCAGTCTAGTAATGCTTTTCGAAATTCACTTGCACTACATACAAGTACTTTTCGTGCAATTTTATAGGCCATCAGCTTTTATTGTACTCATCAAAACTAATACGCTCTTCTTGATCTTAAATGCTATGTAAGCTCAACTTTTCCTAATGCTGGAAACTAGCGACAAGGCCGTAGACTGATAGTGATATACAGCCACACATGCCTTGCATTAAATATATTTTTAAACATTTCAGTATAGATTCACTTATAACATAAACTGTCAAATACCGAGTGACATTACATGGTCGCCTTGAGACTTTTATTCGTAATGGCTGCAATCAGGGATGTAGGTAATAATTTTACTAAGCTGATTTTATTGACTTATTTGCACTGGCAAGAAAATAGTCAAAGTCTACTTCTATTTATTTTAGTACATCTTAAATACATTTCAATATGCATTTGGCCAAACATTCTCATGTTTCCACCAATGTTTAAAAAATTACATGTACACACATTTCATTTTCATAATTTCTGCGTTTGTGCTTGTTTTTTTTTTTTTTGCTCTGCCGCGTGAATTTCAATTTCTTTCCTTTTGTACTCAGCTAAACTATTTGGATGTGTTCCAAAAGAAACAAAACGAATAATAATAATTCTTGGATTTTCTCTGTTCTCAAGTGTCCTATATAGTGTGTGTGTTGCTGACAGAATCTTGAAAGACGACTTTCACATAGATGTTAGAAATAAATCTTACGATTTTATGTAGATAGACATTCTAATCGTAGACACAAAATTACTATTGAGGCTCTTTTGTTCAAAATTTTCCAAAGTCTTGAATATAACGAGCAGGCAGTTGCTAATAAACAGGTTGGCAACATAATACTGCTCAAGGTTCTTAAGAGAACAAAAAAAGTTTAAATTATTTGATAGTTTTTAATTGTTGATCATTTTTTTTTGTTGTATCTCTATTCAGAGATCAATGAACTGTTATCGTGGGCAGTTTTTTTTTTTTGTAGTTCGTTCAGGAGGTTTGGTTTACATTTTTAGACAGAATACTAACGTCATTGATTTTGAGAGCCATTTTTTTTCATTATGTCATGTCTATATAAATAGAAACGAATTCTTGGGACTATACCTACTTAGACAATTTCTATTATGTTGATAGATGTCAAAGTCAATTGAGAGTTTTTATCAATTAAAAAGCGTCTGAATGTCAAAACGAACAAATGCACTCGGTTTGGATGAGTTCATGCCCAGCATATGACTTTTTATGTCCACTTACATGGAACGAAAATTGCGCTCTTACTGTATATAGTGACAGAAACTTTTTTATGTGAAAAAAAAAAAAAAATAGGTATATGAATGTTTTATATGCATCTTAAGGTTTGCTAAGTGATTTTAGTTTAAATTAATACAATCTACATTGTTCCTCTTTATGGTAAGTATACAGATGTAAAATTAAAGAGCCGCGCTCTCATTTTCAGCGGCTGGGAAAATTCAATATATTTTAAATGTAACTGGACAATGGGACAAGTTTTTGTATATTTTTTTCTTATTTTCTATCTTCATCTTTGTTCTCGAAAACGTCTGGAAGGCAGTCCAACGGAGTACTCGTTTAATGTGACTCCCTCTAAATTACATGCATAAGGGTTTTGACATTCACTCACGCTACAGCAATTTACCAATTTACAACCTACGCAAAATTAGGTTCTGGTGGTTATTCGAAATATCCTTGCCACCCTTCGACCAATCAAGCTGTTCCCATCTTCATTTGATGTTGTTAATTTTTTGTTCTTCCTCTGATCCTGTGATAACCGCAAATTATAAAATTTTTGCAAGCATACTGCCGTCGACCCGAAAAACCACAACAAACCTAAACAAATGTCACTTCGTATAGCGAAGAATCATTCAGCCATGCTCTAGTGGTTTTCCACTTTGCTGCTTACAGCTAGCAAAACGAATAAAACTCCGTGCACCTGGGGCTCACCTATTTGTCAAAAGTTTGTACTTGTGTCATCAGAAGATGTAACAACACAAAATAACCTGAACCTCTGTGTCACTCGAACAAAGCGCAGTTAACTATAAAAGCGCTTACCCTTTCGAACTCATCCTGTAATCAAATTTCTTAAGTGTCATCAAAATAATTAAAACTTGCGCAGTTTGACACTTTTTTTCGTTCGTCTGTTGTTACTTCTTTCTTGTGAATTATTTTTGTTTTTTTTTCCATATTTTTTATAACCATTTTCACTTTTATTGTGTTTTGAAGAAAAGTGACCGGCAAACAAAAAGGCCAAGTTCAATGTCTCAAGAAAAAAAAAAAAGGAGAAAGAAAATGTGCTTCATCGAGCGAAACTCTATGCCGCACACGTTTTTGACGGTTAGTCAGCGAATGCCGAAAGTTGGAACTCGATGAACTCATAAATAAACTTTAAACTTGTGTCATAAGACTCGACAGAGTGTAGCTAGTCGGAATGAATGCGATCTACTACGAAAATTGCAAATTTGTGTTTATTTTGACTTTTTACCGAGTGTGGAGTCAGAGTGAATGGATGTTTATGTGTAATCATTTAAATAAGAAGTGTTTACAAACAATTTTGTCGACTAGGTATACAATAAGGGTATTCACTTAATCCCACAATTTTATGCATCCTAAATTCATACATTTCTGCAGTGCTTTAAAATTGAATTGACAATTTGAAGAACTTTTGCTTGTTTACTGGTTTGCGTTTACTTAGCGTCCGTCTAAGAATGGAATTTAGCTCTTTTTTTTCACTATTGGTTTCGTAAAGAAACCAATATGCTCTACCTATATGCTTCAATATAAAACACTCCAATTGCATGGTGACGACTTCGAATCAATGAGGTTATGATCGTACATTGAAACTGGAAATAGGTACCTACTACCTTCCCATGTTTCACTTTCCATTTGGAAAAGTTTTAATACGCTTGGTCAGATGCCTATTTGCCAATTGGGCTAAAAGGCGTCTGAAAGCAAATACACATTATGGTTTCCTCATACATTTTAGTCGGGTTTTAAATTATGTTGTCACGACGTTTGGCAGCGGTGTCACGGTCTGATACTGCGAAAACGTAATAGGTATTAAATACTATTATAACCTGCTATACAAGTCTATAACAACTGAAATGGATATCAAAATCAATAACGAGACACAAAGCAATGCATAAAAAGTGATAGGTTCGTCTTCTTTTCTCGTTCCAAGAAGAGAACTGAAAAGATCTCGAGTAGGTACCTACGTCGAGCGTGTTTAAACTTAAAGCTATCCGATTTAGCTCACTCCTTTGAGCACGAGCTATCATACTTATGACGAAAGAAAACACAATTTTATTGACAATTCCTCGCTTTTTTTAATAGCGATGCATGCTAAAATCATAGCCTCCATATTTTTTTAGCCCTCGTTTCCATCCCAATGTTCTGTGTCAAACCCATTAAGGTAGGTATGCAACTTTTACTCTCCCTCTGTCTGCATTTTCTTTACAGGAAACTTTTGCTTTTGTTTTGCTCCTACCATCCAAAACAATAACATTACCAAATGAAAACCGACAAAAACGATAATTCCCGCCATCTGCAAGACGAAAACCATAAAAAAAAAGAAGGAAAACACTAAGAACCAGCAAATGAAGAAACAAACAGCATAACAATGATGGCTTCAGAAAAGCTGCTTGAGGCACGACCGACGCGACGCTACGCGACGGACATCATCTTTGTTCCACTTTGTCAACAACGGATCCTACTACGAAAACGGCAGATGCAAAACATACCTACACTCCAAGGGAAAGACCACCACCAGAAGAAGTACTAACTATGCAACGACGCTACAAGCAATTGTACCGTAGGTAGCATAGTCGGCAAGAAAATATTCGAAAAGTCGACCACATGTCGTCTCGTACTCTCGTACTTGAATTCGTCAGCAGACCAAACCTTGGCGTTCTTTGGAAGAAATATAAAAAAGGAAAAAGAAAAACGAAAACGTACGCCGCCAACTACCCCCACCAACTCACCTTGGTTTCGAAATTTCTGTCGATACAAAAGAGATTACGTGTTGCTCCTGCCTCAAGATACCGTCACCGACCCTCTACAAGTTGCAGCTGCCGAATTTTGTAATGCCGAATTATTAGCAACAAGAAAACACTGTGAGTTGAAAGAAGGAGGAAACAGACGACAAAAAGTGACGAAAATTCACAACTCGTTGACGGCAGATGAAGAGAGCGAGAAAGAGAAAAAGACGATCAGCTTGGTAACCTTTTATTTGTATCAGGTAATAAAGGTGCAATAAGGGGTAGTTCTGTTTCTGTTTGTCTATACAAAAATACTGGTTAAAACCAACAACACCTAGGGGAAGCAATTCTTGTCGTTCTTTGCTTTTCTTGTAATTCCCGAAGAAGGAAAACCCTGTTGCTCGGTGAAAATAAGGAACGGCAAGAATAACAGAATAACACTGTATGGCATAGGGTAGTCTTCCCCTACCTGACTGTAATTTTCTCGTTCATTGTCTGCACAATACAAATTCAGTTCGACTGACAGTGAGGGGTTGTTGGTTGCCAAACTAAAATTATTTTCTTGAAATGAACTCGGAGAGCAAAGGGTTGTGTTGTGTTGACTTTTGTTTTTGGCGTGTGTAACGACACGATGTTTCTGTGTCAGTCTAGGGGTAGGTAGGTAGGTGGTTGTGCACTTTTCTGTTAAGAAATTAACGTTGGAAATTTGAATTTTTGAAGGATTGATTGGGAAAATTCAGACGCGATGTAGTTTTTGTTTTTTTCGCTATAGCTAATTGTTAAAGGGAATCTAACTTTCTGTTCGGCGAACCGTTCCATCGCTTAGCTCAACAAATTGGTAAATATACTAACGGGCCTTTTGAAAGTTGTGAATTGCTGCGGTGTTATGGGAGCTGAGTAGTATAGTCGCACTTCGTCGTAGAAGCAGTCTAAGTGAAGCTAGAGGATAACTTAAATTCGCCGTTCTAAGAATGAGAAAACTAGCAGACCAGGTAGATAGCTACCTATGCCACGAGAAGTTCATTCAAAAATCAGTTCTTTTTTATCCGACAAAGGTACATCCTACCTACCTACCTTATTGGAAAGAGAAATGAAAAAGGCATAGAAAGTTATTGTTTAAGTTCAAGATAGGTAGTCACGAAACCTCGCTACTCTGTATTTATTTTTGTTTAATTAAATAAAAATAAGTAAATAAAGAGAAGGGTCATATGTTAAGGTACAGATGTGTTTTCTTTCCTTCGCTTGAACTCTAATAGGTAGGTAGGTAGGTAGATTACAACATAAAATCGTCTAGTTGAGTTTACTTCATGTTGCAGAAAATATTATCGTGGGACTCGATCACCAATCCATTGGATTGCTAGTTTTTCTCTCTAAAAAAAAAGGTATGTATCGGAGTCAATATAACTCTACTTCTGTCAACAGCTCATCGAGTCGCGTACTCAAATTCGTTGCCTAGTTCAATGGAATTTAAATTCTATTTACAGTCCAATCGAGTCCCATCACTACTCAAAACCACCGAATTGGCACACATGTGCCTATACCTATAGTAAAACCCACATTTCTGATGATTTAAAATTTCATATAAATATCGCAAATAAATATTATAACGCAAAAGAAAAAGAAACGTGCCTCCTTTGTTTGACCCACACCTCTGCTGTGTATCGTTGTCAACCAAACGCGGAAGAGAATCCACCCATCAAAGCAACTAAAATAGTTTTCGTCTGAAACTGAAACAATTTTTATTAAGTAACTGTGTTCCCGTAGAGAGTGCCGTGCGAATTTGTTATCGCAGACCGATTTTTTGTGTACATTTTTTTTTATTAGGTCATCTTGTAGCTGGAAGCTTCACGCCACCGACCGCCGTCAATGCGATGGTTTATTTTTGGCAAACGTTTTGCGAAGGCGGAATTTTATTTGCAAAAAGCTGCATAAATTAAATTAGTAAAGATAGACACAGAACCATAAACGATGACTAATGGTAATGATACAAGTAAATATAAGAGAACAAAAATTTGGGGTCTATAATAAATAACACGTGCAAGGGAAAACAAATAAATACGCTCGCTGCTCCGCGGTATAAACACCGGACTGACTGACTTCCACTATGGTGATCTTGAATTCATGGTCATGCAGTATCGGGTGTTATCAAAGAAACGACAAATTGCGTAACTGGGACTCTCCCAAGATGAATGGGAAACAAATGGAATAAAAATATAATTGTTGCGGTGGTGATATCTTTTGTTAAAAAAAAATAAATATCGTGTTTGCGGTTTGGGAAACTGAAAGGATATCCTGCATTTCTGAGCTCAAAGTGCAGACGCTTTATTTTTGTACTTCGGTTTTTCATGCGTACAGACTTTGCGGTAAATCGACTTAAAAATGTCAGACCCCGATGCTCAAACCCATGGGTGGCAACAGTGAAAGTGAATATATGCTATTGCAACATGTATTGCCGGGCAGTCAAGTAAGGAGGTGCATTTTTCAAGGACATGCGTTGTGATCTTTTAGACGCTGTTAATTGACATACAATTTCTTGAACAGAACCGTAAATACGAACGTTGAAAGGAGGTATAGGTACAAGTTTTCTATTGGTGTTCTATAACAGTAGCACAGTTTGATTCTTTTGACATTTTCGACAAATTCCACAAAGTTTCAGCATATGATCATGATCAGATCAAATTTTCCTAATTAATAGGTACCTAATTACTAAGGATGTTATTGCGCTCCAGAGTTCATTGTTCTGTCAGTTTCAGCCACTAGGTATTCCTACTACCAATGTAGGCAATAATTCATCAACGAAAATGCTCCATTGTTCTTTTGTGTTGTTTAGGACGCGTTAATCTTGAAAGGCCAACTCGCAAGGTCATCATCCTCGTTGTAGACTTTACGCCCTTCTGTCTGTGTTTATTCTGTTTTGTTTTTTTTTTTGTTTTTTCTTTCGTCGTCTCGCAATTCAATCCGAATTCATTCACAAAATTTCTCATCAGTCATGCTCTGTCCATCCCATAGAAACGTTGATTCTCTACTTGCGCCTCATCAAGTGTTTGATGAAGCAATTAAGCATATTCAATTTGTAAACCTACCCCATTTTGGCAACAAAAACACAGTTTCATTTCTTAGAATTATGTCTCTCCAATAACACTTTGCAGTTATTGCGTGCAAAGTTACCTGTGTGGATTTGATCCTTATCTCTCACACGACGAAATCTAGCCATCGCTGTCTCCAATTAGTACGTACGTGCCTATTGTGAATCTGTTGCAAAACATGCATTTTTATGTATCGGATGTAAAACAACACCCCCGATTAAACAGGATTAAGGAATTTCATTCAATTGTTGTTTTCGTCGTGTGTAATAAACACCTGATATCATCATTTCAACCGCAATTCTGTGGTTTTGCCTATTTTTTTTATTTTTTTTTTTTTTTCGAAAGGTGGCGAACATTCCTTGGAAATATCACATTACGAAAGGAATTCCTTTGGGCAGAGCCTAATTTCATTCACAGATTTTCGTTGACATTGAGAGCTTCAAATGGAATTTATTGTGAAGGGTTTCTCTCTCTCTATACATCCGTGTAGGTCTCCGAAAATTCACATGCGATGCTTAAAAGTATTTCGAAATTCCAAAGAGAATAAAAATAAAATGACAACGCTGTGATAAAACCGGAATATTGCCAAGTTGCCAAATTTCTTCGTCTAAAATAAAAGAAAAGAAATGATGTTATACTTCTTTATGTATTAGCTGTAGACATATCTTTGGGTTGAGAGCGAGAGGTACCAACACAGCGGTATGCAGATATCTTTTCATCTTTTTTTTTTTTTTTTGTTGTGTAGAAAGATTCTCTTTGGAATGAGAATCACTATCTCACAAAATTACCTACACACGTATAGGAACAATTTGCGATCGATAGACAGAAAGAAAGGTGCAAACATTTACAAAAAAAAAAAAAAAAAAAAACTCACCGACTTAAGTATTCAATACACAACCCACTGCGAGCAATAATTGTTGTGGTAACATTTTACGTCTAATTCTGATTGAAAGTGGCTTTAACTCGCCGGGCGAAGACACACCATCACCCCACGCGTACTCAGAGTCAAGAGGATGGGTTCGATGAATTTTTAATTGTATCTCAATGTCATTCGACACGTATATTTGGAGAATTGTACCAGCTTACCGGCATTATGCATGAGTCTTTTTTTTCTTCTTTTCTTTTTCCAAACCTATATTGAATGGTGCTGGCGTCATTATATTCCTATGCATAGAGACGTTGTATATGTGACAATTTGGTTTCAGATAAGATTTTTGTTGCGGTAACTTAGGTATTTCGAATGCTTTTCTATCACGAAAGAGGAAAAGAAAAACTCCCCACGTTAAATCAGCTGATTAAACGTTATGGCAATGACAGCAACAGAAAACTAAATTGGGAACATGTGTGTACGCATACATTGGCAATTTTTTTGTTAGTTCATCTATAGATGTACAATCACAGTGGGCCCCGTGTGTAGTGTGGCAGTTGGGAAATAATGACAAGCGAAGCACTAGTTTTCGAATTTGAATGTAAAGTCAATTGAGACTAACTGAAAGCTTACAACTATGCATATGCATCATTATAAGTAAACAGGGTACTATTTTACAGTTTTAGGCTATACTTTTGTAACGCTTAGCGTAGAAGATCGATTTTAAAATCCAACGTCGTTCGTGTGCGCTTAGCTTTTGTGTTTTTCTTCTATTCCAAACCACTATTTGACGAAGTGAACTGAGTTGATTAGTTTGTCGTACTATACACTGCTCAAAAACTTGTTTAAACCGTTACTTGGAATGTTTTTAAGCGGACATGCCATCGAGCTACCATAAATATAGAAAAAGGCTTGTGTGCGCTACAAATAGGACTTTTGGAACATAACTTATTGGAAACGATTCGGGAATGGTGAAAAACGTCTGGCGCACATTGCACTTCGCAATTATTTGAATTCCATGGGCACAAATTTTGTATGCTGTTACTATAGAATGTGCGCAATTCGTAACCACTAAACACCAAATGTGCGTTTTGGTGTACATTTCTAGTTTCACCGAAAACAAATCAGGTTAATTAACAAGTAGCCTATGCGCACATGTGCACTTATTACTTTCAATGCAATATATTGACAGACCTAAAAAAAACTGTAAAGTCGTTTGCCTTTTGTGATTAATCTTTACATTTATATTAAGTGTATATATTTTTTTGTCTCCGAAAGGAGGTATTTTCCAGAAACAGGTGTAATTTAACTAAAACATATTGCGCACATGTGCGATTACTAACCTCAAGTGGTAATTATACGGGACCGAATCAGACTATCAAGTAAGCGAAGCATTAATTCGATTTTATGTACATACTACAGAAATTTAATCAGTTAATTAGTTAACAAGGCATCTTACATCTGGCAAAAAAACAATTTTCTATGGCCAGATGTGCGATAGCTATAGCGTCAGTAAAGTGGACACTTTATTTCTCCCCAGATGAAGTGCGTATGTGCGCGACTATGATATACATATAATTAATATTTGATAAAGTAAAGTTTAATCTGTTGACCTAGTGACCTTAAGCGCACAATTCTGCGGTACATCAATAGAAACCACGAGAGAAAGTATTCGATTCAGTGTGCACGTGTGTTTTAGAAACTTCTGAACACTTTTGCGTTTCCTGCATTTGTTTTCCTTCTGGCAACAGATACTCTTTGCGTATCCGTCAGCGAAATTTAAAATAACCCAAAACCGCTATCAATCATACGACTCTAGAGGAAAAACCCAGTTTTATCAAATAACATTAAAATATCTGCCGTGGTGTAGTGAAGTAGAAATGAAGAACAAATCTTTACAGCTGTTACTGGTATGTAACGGACTTTCCATGAGAGTACATTGTTGCCACTGGTCTGGAACCTCAGGGACCGAAAATTTGGTCAGGGAATGTCAGGGAAAGTCGGGGAAAATTCGAACTGGCAAATAAAATAAAATTATTTGCTCTGAGCTGTGCCTGCACGTTTGTTTCTTTTACAGTGATTCCTGCTTTGTCGGTGCGGATTCGTTGTCCTCGACTTTGCTCTCACTCGCTTTGTACCAAACACTTGTATTTCAAATAGTTCTTCCTGATTTTTCCCATAGAAACTAAATTGTATTTAAAATAGAACAAAAATGCATATTATGTTCCATCTTGCAAGTATTTTTGTTTGCCTACAGTTATGTTTCGAAAGATGTAATAAAAAAGCGAAACGTAATCAAAAACTCCTACTTGAGCGTTTAATTATAAACTACTTTTACTAAATTATAAATGTTTCCTAATTTTATTCGTTGCATTACAACAATGCCAACGGTTTTCAAGTGAAAATATTGCATTTTTGTTTTATTTCTAAACACTTGAAGCATATAATTCCGTGTTTTATCTGTTTTATCTTGTTTAGCCGCTAGTTCTTGCTTGGTGATTGGTTTTCCTTTTTAAATAGTTTGCAAGCAACTAATGGATGCCTACTAAAAAATAATTTTATATCAGTTTGGGATATATCGAAGACTTTCTTGACAGTTGTCGCAAACAGAATAATGTAATGTTCTTACTTTTCTTCTTACAACTCTCAGTACATTAGGCGACTCAGGTAGATATTTGGCTGCAACCACACCCTTATCAAACTCTTTGCAAAGGGAGTTTGTTTACCGAGAATTAGGATCTCTGATGAAACAATGGTTGGTGTGAAAAGGTTCACTTCGCGGAGAATACAGATACATATAAGAATTGCGTTATTACGTTATTACTCAGCAAAATACACGCGAAATAACAAATTTGTTAACTTCTGGATTTATAACAGTTAGTACGAGAATATGTGTGAATTCATAGAAGAGGAAGTATGACAGTTTTCGTGCATAAAAATGTGCGCTTTATATTTTTCAGCGAGAATTTAAACTTTCGATGGTTTTTAAGTTTCCCGAATTAAGTACTCAATATATAATCCATACAACTTTTAGCAGATCATATTTTATTTATTTCTACGTGAGATTTGAATTTATTCTGAAATGAATGACCCGGCTATTACTCCTATTTTCAAAAATATGCACTTGCTAACGATGCAATTGTGATGCTTAGACTCCCCAATAAGTTTTGATTTGCATCATCGGCCTACGAATATATTCAAAGCATTCAAGTAAACTGTGTTCCGTTTATTGAATAATTTGAAAGTGATCTTATTACGACACAAATGCACTCATAAAACAATCGTTAAGTAGTATTAGAAAACAATTGAAAGCGTGCTATAAAAAGTACCGAAAATTGTGTCCGATCGAACAATAGGGCATCACTGATTTCCATATGATATTTGACGGATCAGCGGACATTTTGTGCATTTCCTATTTTTTGTTTTGTTTTTTGCTTATAACAAGCCGCAAAAAGCCTTGGAAAGATATCTGTTGGGCAAATTTAATTGCAAGTTATGTATTCTTCCTTGTGTAAGAAATCATTGACGTTGTTTTTCACGAAAACAAATTATGAAATTTGAATTCTGCAATGACAACAAATGTAATAGATTGCAAAAAAGTTGTCGCACTAGTAATTGTGGAGGTCTAATTATTTATTGGTACCGTTTCACAAATGCTGTACTTTTTACTAAAGCTGACATCCAACTAATTGTCGACATTTGTGCTTGATTATTAGCAAGCCCGCAGATATTTTGTTCTATTACCGAAATAGTTTTGGGTGGCCTTACTGCTTTTCTAATAACGGAAATAATATCATTGACAGATTTCTTTATTTTTTCAGGGTTTAACATTTCACTGAAGAAAGTCTTTAATTAGTTTAGTTAAATTTTTTTGTACGGGAAGACCAACTAAATAATGGGTGGTCAAGTTGGCACGTTATGCTCGTACATAAACGTTCGTCAAAAAACATCAATTATTGTATAGTTCCTGACGCCATGGTTCGGTTTATGGAAACGGGCTCATACCTCTGATTCCATTTTAGAACCATATTTATTGAATAATAAAAGTCTTTGGTAAGTTTTGCAATTTCGGAGAACAAAGTCATTAAAATAAATGTCTAGATAGATATAATAGATAATGTATAATACATGCATGCATAAAATTATTTCTTGGTTTGTGTATTTATAAAAAAATGGTCAGGGAAAATCTAAACATTGGTCAGGGATAGTAAGGGAAAATTATTTTCAAAACTAGTGGCTAATCTGGAGTAGAAATCACCAGAAAAAATATTTATATAAATATACATAGTCAGACAAATTTTGTTAAATTTCTTTAGAAATGGGAACACCTTCAACCATTTAGTGAGTGAGTTTTCCTGAATTCTGCCTCTTTTGCTGAACACAATCAACCGCGCTACACATTACACAGTTCTACTTATACAACACAATCGTCTGTATCGATGAAATTATTGCCGGCTGTATATTTAGTCTCATTCCTTGTGAACAATATTACTAAAGCTTTCGATCTTAAAAAAAAAAAAATAAAAAAAAAGTTGCTTTCTGTTTGTATAACAAAAAACAGATTGATGTTCGATATGAAGAACATCGTCATTTTGAGAAACTTAAGCTCTCTGGCTGCATGGGTCACCTACAACAACTATTAGCAACAATTAATTATCTTACGCAGAAGAGTTGAACGCAAAGCAGCAACAAAAAAAAAAAAAAAAAAAACAATCACACGTGTGCGTTTGTGCGTCTCTGTCTCTTTTCGACAATTTGTCAGTTTTGGTTCATTTATGAAACACACTTGTATACACTACTACCTATAGATATCTGCTATTCATTTACCATTTTCTAGCCCGTGTACTGTAGGCCCGGTCAATAACCTCGAGTAGAGAGAAAAAAGCCTAACTAAACTGCCACTATAAAATAAATAAAATCACCCGTGTGTACATTGTATCTACACCAGGTATACGCACATAGAGCACCTAGACATTTTCGGCTGTTACACCACGAAACAGATCAGAAAAAAAAAACACTTTCAAGAGAATTCGGTTTGATTCTCATAAAAAACGACTTGAGCTGAACGGATGAAAGGAAAGGCGACTACCTATCATATGTTCGATCAATCATGTAATTAGAGTATTAGAATTGTGAATGATAATAGAAAGTCTACGGATCAAGTTGGGATAACCATTGGCAAGATGGAAATTCAAAGTTTGCTTAAGGCGCGCTGTACGTTGGCAATGCGGAGGCGGGGGCGCGGCGTAGGTAGCCCATTTTATTTTAAGAAGACGACCACTACGTGTAGGTGACTGTTGTGTAACGATTGAGAATAGAGGTGAGCTCTAAAGTTAGTTATGCATGCGAAAAATAAAAGCTGGATTTTATTTGTTCGTCTATCGAATTTCGCTAGAAAAATTTAATTATGATGGAAGTCTGAGAAGTTATATCATTTTTGATAACATATAATTTTCGGTGCGTGATAAGATAGTGGCAGTGAAAGATTGTATGCGATCATATTTTATGTGGCTAAGGTCTTATTTAATGTATTTAATGATGACCTACATTTTTAGGTACTGTAACGCCAAATGAAATGAAGAGAAAAAAAAAAGACTTTTAAATCCTAGTTTACTATAGGTAAATGACGACGGACTTTGGGTGAGCTATGGAAGTTTCGAGATTGGTCCAACGAGGTCCTTAACCTCTCGATCAATCCTCCCAATCTCAATCGTACTCAGCAGAGTTCATTGGGCCAGAGATGTATACATCTTTGATTCTTTCACCACATATATGTAGTCACCATACCTTGTTAATTGGAATTTACATGACTTTTATAGTTCCGGGTAATGATTCTAATGATGATTTTGCATCTCTTTAGCTCCTTGGTTTACATCAGCTATCTCTGATTGAAAATCAGTTCAATCATAGTTCTGTTTGATTCCCCTAAATTTATAGCTTGACAGAAGATGCCTGCACCGATATCCATGTTTAAAACTTAGGTAAAGAGAGTTCTACTTAAGCTTTGTTGATGCAGTCCCCTCTGCCTCGTATTATTGTAGTGAACCCTTGTTTCGCAGAAGTCGAAAGGCTTCAGTGTCGCCTAAAAAATCGGTCGAAATTTGTATTTTAGCCCGTGAAATTTATACAAAAACCAGGATTTTTCGTTTTTAAAGCGAAACAACCACTTTCTAGTAATCTAATAATCAAATTTAGTGTCCCAGACTAGATTTTACGAATGGCGAAATATTCCATATAAAATAACGCATTGGGCCCTACAAAATGTTTAGTGAGAAGTGTCAAAATGATTATTAGTGAGGCCCAGTGACATTTTCCTGGTGGCAGATAGTGTACGAGAATGATCGCCCTGACAAAATCGATTTTGTAATTTTCATGATCTGAATAGGCATTTTCTGCCCGAATATTTTTGTTCTTCGGACGTTTTTATTATATTTATGGAGACTCAATTTAAAGCAGCTCTCAAACTTGCTACTTTTAAAACGAGTTTTAATTTTTTTTGGAATTTTTATACAAATATTATTATTTTCGTGAAAATTTGCGCTTATGTACATCGAGGATTTATGGTGCAATCAATTAAAGTGCGGATTTTAAATTAATCTAGTTGACTTCCAAAAGGTGTGAATACTTTTAAGAATTGAGTCAGATTTTGCTTAGTCTGTACAGAAAACTGTCAATTTTGCAATTTTCTGATAAATATGTCCATCTTCCTTTTTTTTGACCTCACCAAAACAAAATAAATTAAATAATCTAGCTGACTTCCAAAAGGCGTGAATGCTTTTAAGAATTGAGTCAGAAAATTGTCAATTTTGGAATTTTCTGAAAACTTGCTGGCTCCATATTCAAATGAATGATTCCATCTTCCTTTTTTTGACCTCACCAAAACAAAATTAATTAAATAATCTAGCTGACTTCCAAAAGACTTGAATGTTTTTAAGATTTTAGTCAGATTTTGATTATTCTGTACAGAAAATTGTCAGCTTAGAAATTTTGTTGACTGAAAACTTCCTAGCTCCATTTTTCTTTTTCAAATTCAAAAGAATGACTCCATCTTTCTTTATTTTGGCCTCACCAAAACAAAATAAATTAAATAATCTAGCTGACTTCCAAAAGGCGTGAATGCTTTTAAGAATTGAGTCAGAAAATTGTTAATTTTGCGATTTTCTGAAAACTTGCTGACTCCATATTCAAATGAATGATTCCATCTTCCTTTTTTTTGACCTCACCAAAACATAATTAATTAAAGAAACTAGCTGAATTCCAAAAGACTTGAATGTTTTTAAGATTAAAGTCAGATTTTGATTATTCTGTACAGGAAATTGTCAATTTTGAAATTTTGTTGACTGAAAACTTCCTAGCTCCATTTTTCTTTTTCAAATTCAAAAGAATGAGTCCATCTTTCTTTATTTTCACTTCACCAAAACAAAACTATTACAAGTCGAGATAAATAACCCAGCCGATTATTTTATTTTCGCGACTGTCGACCATTAAACAAAAAAAAACCTCGAAAACGCTCACGCCTTCTTCCTTATTATCTACCTTTGCCTTCAACAAAGAGTCCAATGATTGAGTTCAAATTGTACATTACTCGAAACAGTATTTCAAGGTCCAATTACGCACATGAATATACATGACAGCATTTAGACAAACTATCTCATAAAAATACACACAGCCAAACAAAAATGTATACATATAGAGCATTGAAGAAGGTGGATGGATGACTTTTGCCAAATTTGCTGCCCGGCACGCATAATGTTTTTTGTTTTTTTTTAGGTTTCGGTTTCGTTCAGGTCTTTCGCTAATTACTCGCACAATTATCGCGTTAAAAAAAAAACTTTGAACCTAAGCGAGTTGCCTTTTGCTATAATTTGCTAATCTACGGGTTGGCGTTAACAGTTTTGGGTTGCGAAAAAGTGCGAAAAAGAAAAAGATCTTATTAGTTAGTAGTTCGTTCGTGTTAAAGACCTTTTATGGGCAGGTAGATTTTTGTTTCGCCAATTTTACCCGCAATAAAATTTAGTGTTGCTGGGTATATAATGTTGTTTGAATATTTATTTGCGTGAATTAGTGCAAAGTGGGCTGTATGTTGAATTTGAAATTTCGTGGCCAGTGATGCAATGCGAGGAAGTATTTTTTGCCTGGGGTTGTCTTGCTAATAAAAATACGGAGAAGCAGTTGCTGTTAGAGAGCTACGCGGATATTGCAACAGCATCCAGTTGAATCTCTGTTAAGGAGATTTGTCGATTTTCTAAACAAACATAGACTCAGAGTGCATCTTCTGGGTTTTATGAAAAGCTACATCCTACTGCCGATAGAACTGGACGTTACCTTTTCTTCGAAAAATATGTACTCCTTCAGTACCACGATTTGAATTTCTGACAAATTCCAGTTCGTCCCAGAAATAAAACTCACACAAGTGGATGTTTGTTAGGAGATGGACTCAAAACCCCAAAGATATATCAGACCTAGTGAACCTTTTTTTTTACATTGGACCTCCGGAAAAGTCACAATTTATTCATTTAGTCAAGTACTCTGAAACTCATCAAAAAGTTGTTCAACACAATTTGTCTGCCATTTTACTTCTAACTTTATAAAAACTTTCTTCTCATATAAATTTATTGACGTAAATTCTTAAATTCTTTTTCTTTTTCTTTCAGGTATGTAACGAATGGAACAGAAACTTTATATACTCAGTTAAAAAGGGCAGACGATTTGAAGATGAAAAACTCTTAAAAGTATTCCAAACAACTTTCTTTTAAGCCTGGTGTTCTCCATTTTGTTTCCTCCAATTTATTGGGAGTGTTATAGGGGACGGGTATTCAAAAACCACAAGCAAACAAATCTTGCCATACATCCTACTTTTAGTTGGACTTAAACTTTTTAGCTTCAAACTTGACCTACCGTTATAGATGAATATTTTTATGCGGCGAAAGTTCTTCGGATATGTTGTGATGCTGGCAGGAACGTAACGAAAAGTGAAACGCCACACTCTTCACTAAGCAACCTAACAGTGGACTGTGTTTTGCAACAAATTGCATTAAGCCTCCAACTCTTAGACAAGCGAAGGTGAAGCGAAACTATGTTGCTTCATTTTGCGCTTCAATTTTCGCTATTCGAGATGGAATCGTTGTAGGGAGTGCAAAAGGTCTTCAGCACGTGAAAAACGCTAGTTCCTTAAAATGCGTTTGAATCCCTGCAAAAGGAAAGATCTTGAACATAGATCCAACGAGTACACAAATTGTGCCTCTGTCACCATCTCATATCTATCGTCTTGTGTTGCCCCAATTATTCAGATCGCCAAGACGATCGGGTCAGCTGGTAACACCTACCTGTCCTCAAAATGTGCCACTTATGCATTCGTTAACATGTCAACAGTTTCAAAAGACCCGGTACATTGAGCTCAATGGATCCTTCCATATTTTGTCCACCTTGTGTTCGCCAAGTAAGCCAGCCAAAAAGCACGTCAACGTTTTATTAAATAGCCTTCGACGCCATCACCCCGTCGTGGTCTGCACCGCAGCACTTACTTCCATTTGTGTCTTATAATTGCCTAGGAAATCATTTATCCTATAAAGAGAATTCGTATAAAACTTATCTAAGCGTGAACCAAACGTTGATATCAATTCTTGATGGCAACTCCCCCTTTGGCGAGGAGATACTTTTATTAAAGCTGTGCGCGCGCTTCTATTATTGCTCCAGGTCATTGACGTGGCACTCAAATTGATAGATATGGAATGACCAAGCACCGTGAACACACCATCAGCAGAGAGCCAAACACTTCATAGTTTTTAAAACGAAGCCCGACTTTTGTGGCCTACCCCATGTATCTGTGTTCATAATAATTTCTGTTTTTTTTAATTAATCATAGAACAAATCTGAAAAGCCATTCAACATAGTCTAGTGGCTTGTGATGTGAAATGAAACCGTGCTGTGGTCAGAAGGGGGAGCGAAGCCTCTGCAGAAATGTTTAGAAGAAAACACGTTCCAAGGAGGAAACATTGGCTACTTGTGGCAAATTGATGACACATTGTGTTCACTAGAGCTGTCGGATTGTTGTTTGCAGTTTTTTTTCTTCTCTTTTCTTCTTCGTGTTTGCGTGTCAAGGAATTATTGTACAAGTCTTTCTATATCCATGGCAATGTTGCCGGAAGAAAATGGAGGGGAACATAGTCGCAGTCTCACACACGGGGCAGGCGCACAAGCCGACCAAACCGGGCAGGAAAGGTTTATTATGTCTAGAAGTAATTGAGTGTTGCCTGGTTGTTGCGGTCAGTGTATAGAGTTTCATTGTTTTAAATGCCAACGACATGTGGCGGCTGACGTTGGCTCCATTTAAACGAGAGTAGTCGGTGTTTAATTAGTTGCGATCTGAACTCCGCCTGCTGCTTTGGAGTTCTGATGCCGTGTCACCGTACTTAGTTGAGCGTCCAAATGGATTATCGCCTTGACCTCTTGGCTGTTTTATTCGTTCAAACAAATACGAGTACATGATGATGGATGGATAAACTGACGCAGACGTGCCAGTGCCATGCGGGGCAACATCAAATGGTTCTAGATCCACCACAAAGCCTCTTCAATTCGCCCACTTGTGCGTGACCCATCTACATCATTGCTTACTGTTTGCTGTTGCTTCTTATTCTTGATTTCGTTTAATTTTCAATATGTCTGTCTCTGAAGGCATTATGATTTATGTAAAAGTCTGCGCGACCAACACGAGCAACCGCTTTCGAGTCGATTCATATGAGGCTAGGCCATATCCCTGGGAGTATGATAAAGTTCAATGAATCTTCGACTTGTTTTTTTTGTTTTTTTGTTTGGAATTTGCGATTCATTTAGGTTTGTTCTTGAGCTCAAGAGAGCAGAGAAGACGATTGTTTCATCTGTATCGTAAGTATATGTGAGGACCTCCACGAGGTGGTTCATTTACTGCGTCGCACTTTTGGGTTAACTTTTTAGGTAAAGCCACTCGTGCTTTTGTTTGGAGGGAAATTCCCATCGAGCTCCGCACATCACTGTGATGAAGCGCTGTCGGTGATACCTATCTTTCGGAAAGTCTTAGAAGGTTTCAGGCGGCCGAAAGTTGGACAAGATTAAAATTTGTAGATTTGACGGATTTAAGGTGGTCCGGCAGGTCATGATCCACGGAATTAGCGATTAGACCCATGTAGTTGGGTTTTTTTTTTGTTAAGCCAACGTATGGCATTACTTGGTGAAGAGTTCAGCTCGAATTACCGCACAAGTTGAAGATTACTACGTGACGGAATATTTTCTGCTTTTTCACGTTAAATCCGCACTCTCTGTGACGTACTGCTCGTTGACGGATGTGGAAGTTTAACCCCTGCCGGCAATTTCTTGATTTTTATAAGCATCAATAAAAGAGGCGTTAAGCCTCTATATTTGGGAGACAGGCCTGCAAAAGGTTAACAAATAAACGCTTATACAAAAGCATAGGTGTCGTGAAGCCTTGAAAACTCTTAACGCACTTGGCCTGTGTATTACCCCACTGAACTGAGAACCCCTGGTCCGTTGGATATGTATGCAACGATAGAATGTTGGAACTTCATGAGTTCTTTGTCTAGACTTGGCGGGAACCTGTGTGTCAAACTAAGCTAGCTCTACAATTTCAGGAATAAAGAACTGCTTCTGATTTGAGACTTTTCATGCCGTTTTGACCAACAGTACCTTGGATAATTTATTTTCTTCAGAAATACCTTTTTAAAATTGAAAATTTCTTCTTTAAATAGCTTTAACAACTGCCCCAGACTTAGGGTTCATTGCACCTGAACTTAACAGGCTTAAATTACAGAAAACTCCTTATTTCCTGGCTAACGTATGATTTATCAAGCACCTTATAGGCCTGAAAGACTCTCACAGAAGAAAGAACTCATGCACGACTCGCTATTGACTTACTCCTAACTTTTGCAAAATGAACACCTAAAAGCAGAAAATGTCTCGAAAAAAAACTTGTTAACCCCCATTCCAATAAATACAGGTTTGCATCTTCCGTTCGATAAAATAAGAGAATCACAAACCCAACGACGACACTATTCAGATGCAAAATTTGACAAAGAAAATTCTAAATGCTAATCAATGCAAATCGTGGAACTCTCCTCGTGTCCTAGACAGCTTCGATCAATTTTTAACGACATTTTCGGCATCGGATTACATTTCCAAGCATGTCTCCATTAAGCGCTTCTAGATTATTCTTTTAATCTCTAGCGAAAAAAATTCATAAATTTATAATTTTATTGTGACAAGTTCTAGGCAAATTTAAATTAAATTAAAAAAAAAAGAACTGCCCAACCTGCAATCAGCTGTATATTGTACGTATGTTGTTGGCGACATTATTTCGCATGCAACTAAATACGTCAGTATACCCAAAATGCTTCTGAATAGCATTAGCAATATCTGAAATAGTTTATCGCCAAGGAAGTGAAGTATCTACAATGAAAAACAAAAATCAAAATGCAAAATGAACAAATTTGCCAAAAATATCTAAAACACTTCATCTACATAATGTATATATACAGATATCTACGTCAGCTGTTAGTTTTTTGTGTACATTTAAAAAGAAAAAAAAAAAAAATGCGTACACACACACGCTCTCATATAGATTTATACAGTTGTAGCCGAAAAAATGGGGTCATCTCACCGCATATAGTTTTTTTTTTTTGTATGTTCAAACATTTTTAGAAAGCTTGTCAAAAACGATTTTAAGAAGGTGGATATATTTCTGAGATAGAGAGGATGTGGATAATTGTTCTGGTATCACTATGGTCTTTGATTTTGATCGATTGAATTGATTTATAAATTTGTTTAATTGCACAACAAGCAATAAAATAAAGTGGGTGGTTTAAGTGAAGTGTTTTCAGTGCTTTTTCCTCCTGCTGGGTCCCCTTTGTTCGTTCTAAAAATAAATACTCTCACAAGAGTCTTCTTTTGAGGAGCCGAGTATAGAGTGCTGTATGAACCTTTTCCGCCAAATGAAAGAATATATGAAGCTGCACAAAAGCTTTTAAAAAGCTCACGCAGTTATTTATGAATGCAAACTCCGATCGTAAACGTTTAATCCATTTCTAATGTAGTTTTTAACTTCCTCCTAAAAATAGCCAATCGATTTTAGAGCCTCTTAGCCTTTAGAGCTTTAGGTAAGCGGAATAATGATCGCTTGCGTTCACATTGATGGGTTCCATCGTTTAAGCCTTAATAGTGTTTTCCGCTGATTTCACAGAAACGTTTGCTTATTGCCTTCTAAAGCTACGATTACACATGACACTTTTCATGGAAAATTTTGACATGCCGAAGTCATTATGACGTAAAAATTTGTCCTATATTTGTCGCTACTTGTGATCGCCTGTCAAGTGTCTGGTCACGCGGGCAGTCGCAGTGCACTCTCACGAAAGACACACGATGTCGAATTTTTGTGACGTCAGCTTGTCAAAATTTGCCAATAACACGTGTTATTGTAACTTAGGTAATATTGTGCATTTTTAAATGCTTTCAAAGTCACGACTTCTCCTTTTTGCAACCAATGTCTTATGTTTCATATGCATTGAAGAGCTCAGAGCTTGTATTCAGCCAGCAGTGTTCTTGGTTGTGTTCACTGGTTTGTCTTTTAAGCGATTGAAGTTCCGAATATTTTTGAGTTTCAATTGAGTTTGTAAAAGCTCTAAACGTGAAATATGTCCCCAAACTAAAAGCGTTAAAAAAAAAACTGAATGTAAAAAGAGAAAGCCCCGATAAACTTCACACTGCAATGGTTCTATAAATATAAATATTTTAAATTAAATCGTTCGCTTGTTAACTTACTCAACTTCTAAAGTTTAGGGTTGTTCTATCGCTTATCATTTTTCTGTTCGAAATTTGCCTGGTATTTCTATTTCTGCACTCCACTGTGTCTGTATATGATCTTGTCAAATAAAACTATCATCTTCCGCGTACCTATACATAACGAACTTCGGTATACATGGAATATACTGTTCTTCAAATAATCGAAGAAATTCGGGTCTGGTTCGATCCGTTCACGCAATATTGCCGATCGCATCAAGTATTTAATCTGAAATCTTCCAAAAGACGAACATTATTTTCGGTTCATGCTTTTTATTTATTTTCTGTTTCTTCCTCTATCCCTCTCTCCGTCGAGTTATTTTTTTTTTATATATTTCTTTTTATTTATTTATCTACATTTTATATTAATTTTCTTGAAATCTCTCAGCGCTCATCCGAATGTGGATTGTATCTGTAGTCTCTGTAGCTTCCAGCGATTGAGGAGCTTCCCCCCATTCTGAGGGTATGTTTTATTTGCTGTTTGCCAAATTGTTCACCGACAAACACACAGATATATGCAGTAAAGGCATTTACAAAAAAAAAAAAAAAAAACACTCAAGATGACAACACTTGTGTAAGAAAACGTTCCAACATCCCGTACTTGAACAACTCATTTGCGTTCCATTAGTATTCCCAGCAGCAGGGAAATGTGATTAAAAATGTTTAGAAACATTCTTGCAGAATGTCGCCAAAGTGATGGATAATTATAACTCGGTTTAATTGGTTGTAAAATGTCGCCACGATAGTGGTTGACAAACTACTGGATACTAGTGTAAAAGTAAGAAAAAAAAAAAGAAAAAACATTTCTTCAAGGCCAAAAAGCGAACGGCCGCGTGAGAAGAGCGAGCGACTACCTACTACAACTACGCATGCGATGGCGGATGGCCAGATTGTATTGAGTTAAATACATTTTTGCTCGGTGGGCTTTTGGGGGAGCCAAAAGAGCGCTTTATTGCGCCGTGGTAGGGTACGAATGGACGGCGGAGGAAAACCTGCGCAATATGACGCCAAAAACAATGAGATACATATACACAACACGTGGGCTCCGGTATAGGAGAGCACTATTATGTCCCAAGGTTAACTTGAGGAGGCACGGTCGACCGGTAAACATAGGTTGTAATAGACACTTAATCTGAAGAAATTATGTAGTTATTTCGTTGTAGGTACATATTTCGGGAATGGTTTTCCGAAAGAGAGGGGTGTGACCCGAAAGTGTGTTGTCTCAACCAGTGCCAGTCTGTGGCTTGCCTACAAATATATCGGCTCAGCTGCCTACTAAATATTTCGTCGCCTATTGTTATACTTATGAGAGAATTAATGACGTTAACAGGTTAACAAACAAAAAACAAAAGATGGAATATTATAATTAAAGTTTCCGGTCTAGAGGAGAGTGGAAGCAAGTTTGTGGTACTTTTGTCGTTGGGAGATTTACGAACGTCTACGATTTTTCGTTTTTTTTACTTTTACGGCTAATTAATTTAAATATTTGAATAATTTTGTTTTGACACCGACATTGGTTAGTGGAGAATCTAAGCAGCGCGCATGGAGTCATTAACCCATTATATAATGGTGAATGTTTTGAGGTATCTAAGCTGGTTTTTGTCAGTTTAAAGTGTTGGTAAATCTTTGGTTTATCCTATGGGCCGTGTCGGCTGTACTGTTTCTTAATAATCTGCGTTTGTTTTGCGGTCAAAAATGTTTGCCGTCAGCGATCGGGGTTGTTATTCTTTAAGCAGTCTTTTTTTATGAAAGGCTTAAGGAAGATGTGTCAAGCTGCGTTCGACTACAAAATACGCGACAAATACCGTACCAAACACATCGATTTACCGTTTATATATATATAACAAATTAAGCAGTTGGCGCAACTGATCTGTGAAGAACTCTGAGACTATTTGCTCACAACCATTCGTTTTTGTAGGACTTGTTTTTTGGGATGAAAGAAAGATCAAATGTTGATATTCAGGCAAATGCCTTTTCACCTATCTGTAGTAGACTTTTAAGGTGATTAGGCCTCATAAGCTTTTTTTTTTTGTTAAAAAAATCGTGCTGCTAACAAGCGCCATTGATTTAGTGTCCAAGCTACTTGACGGATCACTCAACTGGGACGAACAATTTTTACGTCAATTGGAACTCACTCACAATCACAAAAATCACTTCATTTCAAGAGGTTCTGTAGAAGTTATTTTTTGTATTGAGCTCTGTAGGTACTATATTCCAGTGGTTAAAATTGATCAAATTCAGAGTGGGTAGCTACGGAAATCCGTAAGTGTCATTTTAAGAAGCTAAAAGTGCCATTATACGTTTATTGTGCTTAAAAGCTTCGAACAACTTATACCTTTTTGATGACGGACTGAAGTTCTTCAATGAAACTCTATCTACTCACAGCTGAGAGCTTCTGATCAGTCGCACCTACTAATTGACCATATTTACTATTTTGTCACAACTATTGATAGTTCGGGACAACTTATCCGCGTGTTATTGTTCTCAGCTATTGATCGTTCAGAGCTGCTGATCATGTGCTACTACTGATCGTTCAGAGCTGCTGATCATTTGCAACAACTGATCGTTCACAACTACCGATAGTCACATCACAAGGACTGATTCTTCAAAGTTGTGTAGAAGTTCTCTTCAAATCTGTAGAGCATTCGAAACTACTTATTAATCAACCACTACTACTGATCAACCGCATATATTATTTGTTAAAAAATAAAGATAGTGCGGGCCTATTGATATCGAGTTATTGTTCTCAGCTACTGATCGTTTACAGCTAGGCTACTGACCATTTCTAACTACCGATCGTTCACAACTTAAAATCGTTCAGAACTGCTATGGCGTACTGCGTCGTGCTGATTGTCCCCAATTAGAGATCTTTGACAGCAACTGTTCGTTTACAGCTAAATATCGCTATAAACTACTAATACCTGCCACAAACTTTTCGCTTACATCTGTGGGTCGTTCACAACTATTGATCGTTCACAACTATCAGTCGTTCGTAAGGACTGATCGTGCATATCCACTAAAGATCAATCACAGCCGTCGACTGATCGCGAACTCTGGAGTGGCATCGGCAAAGATGATAGCTGACTGTCGCTATTTTGACTGTCTTTTTTGATTAACAACTATTCTTTGGTCTGTGTAAAGCGATCACTAAAAATGCTTGGGTTCTTGGCAGCACTTACAATTCAACAGAAAAAAACGTCATTTCGGTTGGTTTCGTTTGTGAAAATTGTTTGCAAAAGTTATGATTTTCCTGTGAGGAATATAAATTTATTATTTATTTTGCTTTATTTCATAAGTCCATTCTGACTTAAATAGCTGTCATAAGCAAGAGGTAATAAAAATGCGATAGTCAATATGATAGTCGCTTTACGTGGACCCAAAACATGAATTTTTATTATCAACTATCACCTATCTACGGTGAAGAACTCCACATATATAATTGCTTTGGTACCATATCCTGACAATAAGGCAAATTCCAATCACTAATCCGATAATGAACATTAATGCCTTTCGAGTGACCTCAAACCGCGCTCCACTATATCATTCAATTACATAACGTCCATCCGAGCCAGACGCAAATTAATACTTTCTGCACATAACCTTCGCGAAGGAATGCCTCTTAGCTACAAATTAAGCGGCCGATTCTCTCCGTTCATTTATCATATGTATCGTGTTGAGGCCGCCTCAAGTTCAAAGAACTACTTAAGAACACACAATTCAACAAAGAGAAGCGCCTCCTTGCTTCCTCTTTGCGATCTGTCGACTCGTCGAGAAACGTGAGAATGTGCATGACACAAGATAAAAAGTTTGTTGACTTCCCAATCTGCAACACATTTAAAGGCTAAACCCAATCTCTCTCTGGCCTGATGGAATCTTCCAATATTAATTGTCACATATCGTTTTTGCCAGACAAAACTCAGCAATCCAAGCCTCTATCCGTATTCATCATAATTCCTCGGAACGGGCACACAATTCTTTTTGTTCTTCGTATTCCTCCTCGCTGGTGTGTCTGCCTGTGTTTGTGTTTTATTTTCAGCAAGGAATTCATTCCTAGAATTTGTTTTGCTTAGTCAAACAAAGACACAATCAAATGGTAATAGCGCAACAGCAGCAGTTAGTATACGAGTAGTTTCGCTAACTTTATAGTTATCCACATAGAAAGGAAATAGTTGTCTCCTCCTCGTGTCTGATTGTCGTGCTGAAATAAATATTGCCCTCGAAAGTTGCGGCGAAAATTCCTTCCTACCCTCTACCTAGTACGAGTATATTTCTATGCAGGTTCGGTTTATTTTTATTCTCATTTTTGCGATGATGTACACGCGTGTAGAAAATGTCTACGCATACAATTTTAGCAAGTAGATTAGCACCATAACACCAAACAGCCTTTCATAGCAGACATACCATAAGAACAACGACCAGAGACCATGCAAGAAGTCATCATCTATGGCAAATAGTCTTTTAACAGCACAACAGGCCCGGGGCCAGGCTCATGAGAAGACCCACGAGGAGAGATGATGGAGAGCGAAGAGGTTTATTAGAATGCGCGCTGTTAATATTCCCATGGCGAAGAAGACGTTATTTATTTTAGTTCGAGTTTTCGTTTTGTTTTACATGTGCACAAGATCTATACACACGGATGAAGGAGGTATTTGCCATAAGTATGCTGGCTCTCTGTCCATATGGTAGCCCTTTATGTGCGAGGCGGACAATTTGTAATTATTAGTGCACTTGTAGCTTGTAGGAGTGTATACGTAATCCACTTGTACATGCAGATCGCACCGCGGTACACCAGAACAACGGGCGGTTGGCGGGGCTTATGGCGAAGAATTCAGTCATGATTTTTCATTCATATCCCTTTGTGTGTTCATTTACATCACTCCCTTGGGTGTGTATGACCTTCGCGTGAAATTCCTTCAGCGGATGTTACTTTGCACTGTCTTATATGGTATCACTTTTAGTGTCACTGCTTCCATATGACTTGGAACGGGCAATGATATGCAAGAGAGCGCTTGGATTGGATTTGTTGCTTTCTGGGGGAGGCGCTTTACAGAAAATCGAGTCATTATGCAATTTACCCCAAGGTCATTCGGAGCAGTCATCAGAAAAGAGTATTGCAGCGATCCTCTTCGCAATTGATCGTCAATCGTTGTAATTGATTATCTTCTACCTTCCTGCATGAATTTATGGAAAAATTGCGCTCATCCTGACAGAAGACTCCGATTGATCGGCGGATAGATGAAATTTTTCGCCCTGGGTATACTGCCACTTTGCACGTTTCTCATAACTCACCGTCTCTAAAATAAATTCAATCAATTGATCTTCCAGTGATCCTCGGCATTCGTGTTCATGTTCTCTCATTTATAGAAGCAACAGGTGATCCTCAGTTTGAGGTGGACTTGTGCGTTTCACGTGAAGGAGGGTTATCCCTCTGGTTTTGATTAAAATTTCTCCTGACCACAGTTCTAGCTTTCTTAGAAGACTGAATTGCACTTTTCTCGCCAGTTCTTTTCTTAAAATTCCACCAACGAAAATGGGACCGAAATCACTCGACTCAGTTTTCATCTTAAGCCCTCGATCAGAACATCGAAGGTCCTAACCAACAATTGTTCATCGGTAAACTATGGAAGACATTGCAAGAGAAAAAAACCTTAATATGTATGTAATTTGTTGTTTTCCGGGAACCCCTCGATTAATAGTAATGTACCTATTGCTAACTCTAAAAATGACCTTTGAGTCTTTATGCTAAATTGCGTGGTCTCCAATAAACACACATGACTCTACTACTTTTATTACACAGATATTTTAAACAATTTTGTACTTGCCATTTAACTGTCACCTCTATCTGAAATGCTAATTACAAAGAATGCGCCATCTGTTGGGTTATTTCTTATAATACATGTCATTCCTTACAGACATGTCATCAACAGTTGTTTTTACCGCGCTCATCAGTCTCTCTTTTATGCATGTGTGACGAAGGAGTCCTCAGGATCAGGATGATTTGATCAACGCTGAAGAATTCGTCATTATTGACAACTTAAAAGCGCACTCGCAAAGTTTGTGGCCGTCTGTAATGCTGTGTAGGTAAACGTCAACAAAACTGCAGTTAAAATCATCTCCAAAACGCCTGTTTTTTGACATGTGCAATTGTGCATGTTACTGTAGTTGCATTGCAAGCGGTGAAGAACTTCAACTATTCCGGGGTCTTATTCACGACCGATGCAACCGACAATGCTGAGTTTTTCTGCAAGAATGGTTGGGATAGTTGAAATGGATTCTGCTATCAAAATAGCCGAACTTGCTGTCTAATCCAAGTTCGTTTTAATGCCTAGCTATCGTCATGAGATCTAAATACATGTTTAAATAATTCCAATGTCCACATCCGTCAATAGAGATAGTAAACTTGCCTTTTTGACTTCCGATTTGCTGTCGTTTCCAACTTTGATACGTCTTCCCAGAGGTGGTTTAATCATCGCGAATTTTCCCAACAGCTGATCGTGTCTCCGTCCCCGCATGTGAACCCCAATCCCAACCACCCCTTTGCCACCCAACTGTGTCGATTTTTACAACTTAACCATAAAGCAGCAAGAACTGACTGTCGTCGTGTTAAAATATTTAACCACGATCAGCAAATTCCGCTACACACAAACTACAATCCCTCTCGAACTATACCACTTCATCATCATCGTCGTGAAGTACGGTGTGCCTAGATGGTATAGAACCACCGAAACAGCTCTCTCTCGCTCACTTGAAAGACCTCACTCAAAAGGAAACGGCAAAGCCAACCACGACCAACGTAAACGTACACGAACACGATCAACATGCATAAGACAAACTTTGTGAATAAAATTTAAATAAATAAAAAAAAAACTCCGAATCAACATGTTTCCCTTCGTCTTCAATTTCGCCGGCCGGCATTTTATGATTTACAAAAGACGACGACGACGACAACACGATGACGAAGAGGAAGACTCGCAAAAAAAAAAATTATACTAAATAACTACATACGCAACCAGACCACGACTTTGCTAACGAACTACCAAAGTACAGAACTGAACCAAAACCAATGCGCCATTCACGTTCTCGCCGAGGCCAGCCAGGATAGACAAGACACCATCATCATCATCATCATGAGGCATAGTGTACTTCAGCTGTTCCTCCGTCGTCGTTGTCGTGGCTGTGCCTATGGCTGCCATAGTCGGTGTATTCAGTGTAGAAGCTCGGGCAGAACGCACGAAAACTAAAGAATCATCCGCGCGCTTAGACCGGATGTGGGGGGTCGTGAACACCACATTTGCAAAAGTATTTTCTTCTCTCATTTATTATTTATTATATTTATAATTTCTGGCGATTCGCACACACAGCATTTGCCAAAAGGAACGACGAAGGAGAATGAAGGAATATTTTATATTTTAGTACTGCCTGTGGTGGTTCCCGTCGTGGCCTCTATAAATGTACATTCTTATTTCTTGTTGTTGGTGTGTTTTTGCACATTTTTCTTTGGCCAGCTTTTCTGAATCCGCAATGGGTATTCAGGGTTATTTGGATGTCTCCCGTACCCATTCCCGTTGTGCGTGGCGGCGGCCGGCGGCTGCTGAGCTTGACTGGGCTAATTCTACCCTTTCATTGATGAGTGGATTCACTGAATTCAGTGAATACACTTGAATGAGTGTAATCAAATATGATTTCGTAGAATTGTTTGCCTCTCATTGATTATGATTTTAAGAAGCCAACCCCATATCGGAGAGAAAAGGGCTTCCCAACTCGATCACGACCACCGCCACCACTGAGCCGAGCTATTTTTATAGTTTTTATACCACCAACGGAGTGCTAAGGAATTTATCTTCTTTTTTTTTGTTGTTGTAGTTGGTTTTTTTTTTTTTTTTTTTGTTTCGCAATCAATTTGACTAATTAATACGCATGTGTGTGTTTAATTATTAGTTTTTTTTTTTCAGCCGCGATGCGTGTGATGGGTTAGGGGCAACGATATGGTGAGATACTGCTGATTAGATATTCATGACTAGTGTTAGTTTGGTAGTGTTTGTGTGATGTAAGAGCCTTAACTGGATTTGATTAGGCGAAGAATGTTGCGCGATGAAATTCTTTCTTCAGAGGATACCGCATGAGATAGAACAAAGAAAATCACCAGATGGTGGATTGAACTGCTTCGGAAGCGTTATGACATTTGCAATGAGGTAGTGTCAGTATCAGGTGAGAATCTTCTATAGAAGTTAGGTATGGAGAACGCGGACACGTGCTCAAAATTGTGTGAAGTTCTCCTTCACCAAAATACACCTCTTTTTAATATAAAATTGATAGGTATTTAGTGTTGCATTTAATCCAGAAAATGTCGTCATCACGACCTAGAGACGTTAATGAATTTCCGAGGTTGTCAAATGGCGTTGCCAGTGATCCAATTAAATTTCCAGTTTCTTCCGTAATTGAGACTAAAGTCTTTACGTGCTACTTCGAAATAATTCGAGAGATTTCGTGATTTGCAGAAGTATAAAGAAGTTTTATCTAAACATACCAGTTTACATGAAAGTAGGTGGTTTTTGTTAAAGACTGTACAATATAGGCCGCCGTTTTCAGAGAAAATCCTCTCACGCGCGCTTTTGCTCTCAGCCGACTGTCAAGTTTACATAGTCCTTGGATATGGATACTGCCAGGCCTGTGTCCACTTATTGATTTTTGTTTTTTGATGGTTTTTCCTATAATTTTGAATAGAACTTGCAGAGCCGGCTGTAAACGTTACTCAGATGGTCTCTTTCTTTTTGCGGTAGGCATATCCACTTCGATTCTAGTGGCTTTAACGATCTCTATGAGCCTATGGGCCTAAAAACAGCCTCTAGAGTATAACTGGCCTTTTGCCAAAAAGGCCCTCAGTTATGCGTACTCCAAGTTGGTATTAGGGGATTTTTCCACACGTGCTCCATATGTATGTATGTATTAAATTTGTAACCCTCTGATTAAGAAACCAAGACATTTCAGATTAATGTCTATATATATATATCTATTTCGAAAGAGCAATCTTCATTCTACTTAGGTTCATGCCGATGCCATGCAGTTCATAATTTAACTGTCACCTTCAAACTCACCCAAATCAAACAGGACCGGCTATACTACGAAAGGTGTTTCTGTTAAAACGAACGAGAATATCACCATAGAGCTCAGATTTGTAACGGTTTACGCAGGGTTTTCGAAGATTTGCTGTGGTGCAAAAAAGTTTTAAAAGGATCTCCTCCAAGTGTGCCAGGGATCAAAAATTTCACAAAATTATTAAAACGACCTAACAAACTTAATCGAAATAAAATATGTTCTCACAAAAAGACGAAACGATTTATAGAAAATGTCCATAATTTCCTCACCAAGTTGATTGGGATCGAAAATATTGGTACATTCAATCATTTTTTGACCAAAAAAAAAAACGAATAAAAAAATTCCCATTAATTTTTAACAATTTTACCAAATTCCCATAATCAAGGGAACTTGCATTTTTTTTTCCTACAAGAAACCACCCCCGAGCAAGCAAAACTGGGCCAAACGACGAGCAACCTGTTGGGGCAGCAGGTGCCTTACCCCTATGCCCATGCGTAGAGCAAAATCTTCGTACCGTTTAATTTGAGATGATTTACCACATCCACATGTGTTTGCGCTCCATCATCTCCGCTTAAATTCCTCCGGACATAGCCTACTTCCGCTACAGAGCGAACAATCTGTTGCACGCATAGAATAGGATGAATGATTTGAGAAATTCGCACAGCCCAAGGGCCCAATCCTTTGTTGGCACAACTACATCGCAAACCCTGCCACAGAGACAACCAGTGTGCAAATACACTGTGTTCGTTATTGCCAGACTTGCAAAAGAAAAAAAAAGGAAGAACAACCACTGCACTCCACCGCCCCACAAACGGAGAGGAAACTGCCACTGAAAGGGAAAACGTCAAACTACAAACATTTAGTGCGTTCAATTAGATTCACGGATTCACACATTATTTCATTTTATTGGCCAAAGAGGCAGAGGCACAATAAGAAGATACCGGGACAAGGAAGAACAAAAAATGAGAGTGAATTTGACACAGACGACGACGACGACCCAAGTACGGAGTGGAGACCACCGCAACTACCACGCACCACCGGAAGTAATTTCCCTCAGACAGAGCCAAGTAAACGGAAAAAGAGTTCACAGTCCGTCTTCCCTTGTTGGTTGTTTTTTGTCTTGACAGTTGTTGCGCAGGGACAGCTCGTTTGAGTTCTGTCAAGGAAGGCGGCAACGCTAGCGGCACTACTACTGCTCACACACGTAACAAATGTGATTTTTATGCTGTCACGTCTGCGGGTGATGTGTTTTGGTTTTCTGTTCATGCAAATTGTAAACTGCGAGAGAGAGAGAAATTCCGCGATCCTCGTTAGAAGATAGGACGCTCAGCTAATTTTTCACTTGAAGACGACGAAAAAGAAGATCTTCGAAGCAGGCAACAGCGAATGTGTGACATGCCATGAAGGCATGAAGTGTGATTTTGCATTTAGGCGCCACATTGTTACATGTTTCTGCAGAATGACTAATGTCGTGGTGAAATGCGGCGGTGCGGTATAGACACGAAATGGGTGCAGAAGACTGTAGGTGAGATCAGTGGACGAGATGTTCGTGGGTCGGAGATACTCCGGTTATGCACAGCATGACTTTTGTTTTAGCTTGTGCTTTGGCTAAATTTTGTTTCGACATTACAAGAATCACAAACTACAGAGCCTAAAACATCCCAGGACTTGAAAGTACTGCAATCAGTTTTTTTATGGTCGATCGTAAGACTGACACCTGGTATGTCTTACTTTTGAAGTAAAGGTTTTATTTTATCGGAATTCCGAACAGAATCAAAAAAAAACCACACCTTCCTATATTTCAATACTCCGCTGATTGTAAGAAAAGTTTAGTTTGAAATTCTAACCGATTTCACCATTTTGTGAGCAGATACCTGTTATCATGTATACCACTGACGATAACTTACATAGTACAAACAAATATGGCAACTGATAAAATGTCTACTTAATAACACTGGGATGAAAAATGTCCCCTAAGTTTTGTTAAGCTGTTTTCGATTTGAAATCCCTGTATCCCTGGAATTTCCTGAATACTTTTCTAGAATCAAAAATATCCCCCAGTTTGTTGAGGCTGAATGGGAGTCATCCAGCTTAAGTCATAGAAAGTGGTATAATTCAACCGTTTAAAGAAAATTGAGTATGTATTATAAATTATAATGTTTCATCAAGAACAACGATCTTAACTATGTTCCATGCCCACATTTGAGTGTACATTCAGAAACTGAAAAAGCACAACACAATTTGCAAGTCTTCTGACAGGCGACAGACACTGCCGTCTAGTGTGGCCTTGAGGTCCATCCCAATTTTGGACACATTTACCCACATCAATCAGCGTCTAAACAAACCCACAAAGCAAAAGGTAAAAGCAACACAAATCCAACAAAAGTCAGCAAAGCCATCGACTCTGCTACTTGACTTGAAATGCAAATCATTCCAGTCTGTCCCGCCCCGTTTCCGTCAAACCGTAAAACCTCGGACTAAGCCGATACCAACCACAGTCGCATACCAATAATAAATCCTACCAACAGCTCTAGTCCCATGCCTGCCTGGTGTCACGTAAGATTCCTTGGACTTTTGCAATTTAAATTTCCCATTGAAAAACCATTTCCCACAGCAGCTATCGCGCGACTTCTAAGGAAGTTCACACTCCGGCCACCACCATCTAGCCACTATACACAAACTGCCGTGTGCCTGTGTGTCCGTTTAATTCTATGGAACCACAGAACCAAAACTCATTTCCTGCTTTGCTAGTTATTTCTTTTTCTTCTCAGATAATTGGCTCGCTCTTAAGAAAACGAACAGAAAAAGCCAAGCCGATTCCAATCACTGTTCAAACTCCCATCGGATGTGTGACTACCATTCGATTTGTAATTGTATACCCTGTTTGTACTCGTTCCGTACCGTTTGTATTCAATGTCCATGCCGGAAACGCAAATTATGACAAAGTCGCCAATCGAAATCCATCTCTGAAATTATGTACAAACATAATTTGATGTCACAATTAAATTGACACGTTTGATGGTCGTATAGTGTTGCCTTTCATACAGATTAAGCACAGCTCATCAACATCAGCACACACATGAAAGATTATAGGTCAATAAATCGCCGCTATACCTACAGGCAAAACTTTTTTTACAAGTTACCGTGAATCTTGGAACTCTACTCGTGGTGTGATCACAATCAAAAGCGCCGCCCGCTATAAAAGTCGGGGAACACACAAACTTCAGTAAGAGGATCACAAGTATCTTCTATCTTTGTACATCTCATCTTCAATGGAGCGCAAAAAAAATACAAAAACCAAAAATAACACAACAACGACGACGTATTTTCAATGTCGTTCCTTGCTCTTGAGAGCTGAGCCACTGTCGAAGCCGAAGCCGTTGTGGTCGATCGTGGTCATTCTGCTGGTTCATGGGATGAAATGATTCGACAAAGGAAACTCTTAATTGTCTACCTGATTCTGAGTGCGCGCACAGGCACACACTGTACTTTCGTTAACAGAGAGGAAGCTAACAAAACTAAACAAAAAAAAAAAAAATACGACTGTCCAAAAACGCAAATTAAATAAATGACGAAACGTATTTAAATATAATCCGGAAAGGCACACCAATATCGCATTCGGCGAAATGAGAAGCGAATCTCTCGGCTGTGCCATTGCCAGTGTCACACAAATATTTGTGAGGAAGTGATTTTATCGCGCTGCTTCTCGTGTGTGGTGTATGCACATGCGAATTTCAAAACATCGACCTCACTATCGAGAGCAAACGCATTCGTAGTCGTACACCCGCTTTATCAGGATGGTTTAATCTCTCGTTGGAAAAGGGGCCGATATATCACACTTTATCTGGGCAGGTATAACGGCCGCCAACGCGGTAGGGAAGCGATTACGTGCTGTCTCATTTCATTGAGAACTGTGAAGATGGCCCATGCCAAGCGAGGTATCTTCAAACTTACCGAAATGGATTTTCGTGTAAATACGACGATAATTTGTTTAAACAGACTCGTAAATTATTTTCGGACGAAAGGCAGCGACATCGAGAGTTTGCTTAGCACTGGAATGGTATCTACCTGGAAGAGGTTATCGCAGAGGATTCATCTAATTAGTGCTTGGATAAATATCGTCCATCTGAGTCGCGACTAAGAAGCAACGAGGATCAAGTTCCTTTCACTTTAAAATGCGAAATTTTCTGTTTTACGCATTTAATCGCACAATTGTTGACATTTTGTCACCTAAATATTTGGTGTAGGTGGCTCTATGCACTTCCCTGTTGAAGAAACCCTATTTCGTGTCAAATTCTATGGAGCCTTCTCAGTTATCCTGTCCATCTGTCCACCTGTTGCTTAAATATTCATGCGGATGCTTTAGAACATGTTACCATACATTTAAGAAGATATTTATGCATGGAAAATGGTTGTTTAAATGTTTAGTACTTTTTTAGTACACTCTAAAAATACAATTTTACCCCTTTTTAGGGCGTATTAAGTACGCTCTGACAATTTTGACGCGTATTCTTCTGCTAAAACATCATAAACCTTTTGGGAATGGCAAATAAATACAACATTCCTTAAAATTTATCGAAAATATACTGCAACTACTGGAAGGGCAGCTTTTTTAGTTGTTTGTAACGAATTCAACATTCAGCTAGTGATAACAATGTTTTTTGTATCTTCTTCTAAAAAGGCGATTCTAATTTCAATAGCATACAAATGTATACAAAAAAAATTCACCCCTCAAAAAATAAGCACAGATTACCCATATTTTTCATTTTAGTACACTTTTAGTACACCCTCAAAAATCACCAATTTTCACTAATTCGCATAATCGTCTCTCTCCTCAGGTCTGCGCTGAACAAAAATGCCAAGAAGAAGTTGTCCTGCTCGCCCTCATCTACATGGACAGATTTCTATCAACAAAATCAGTGCGAAAAAATCATCTCCAAATCCTAGCTGCCGCCTGCCTACTATTAGCGTCGAAACTGCGCGAGCCCAGCTGTCGAGCACTATCAGCTGAACTTTTAGTATACTACACAGATAATAGTATTATTAAGCATGATTTAATCGTAAGTACTAAGACTTATATTTATTCATCTGTCAGTTTGTAACATATCCTTAATCGTTGACTTCCTTCTCTACCTGGTGGAGATCTCCCTGCGGGATCAAGTTTCATTTTGGGTACGCTAATTAAAAGAGTTTTTGCTTTTTGTTTGCATGGGTAAGATACCTTTCACAAGAAATCCGCAGGGCAAATCAGACAAGGAGGACTTCTCTTACGAATATTTAACATGTGTGTGTGTCCAAAATTATTTTTGATCCTAATGGGTTTACTGTTTTTTTTTTTTTGTTTGTCCCCTGTTATCGGGGATCTCTCTTGATGTTTTTATTTTGCATCGCTCGGGTATTTAATTATCAAACTTTCGCAACGCCGTACACCGATGTCTACAACGAATTAACAATTTATAGGTTTTTTATTGTCCCTCTCATAGTTGTGAATTCACAATACCAACCATGACAAAGAAGACACCACACCGTGGTCGGTGTAGTATCGGTGCCGAAAATGATTACGAAGCGGCCAATAAAACGAAGGAAAAAAATTAATTAAATATCTCAATCAATTTACTTCGCCGCCTTGTCTAGCATCACCGCTCCGGTCGCCATCAGTCACACCGTTTGGAGCACAAGCAGCAGCACAACTTCAAATCGAGTATCTCTAGAATCTAGATGTGCGTTGCAATAGTACCACTCTCTCAGTGCTCTGTCTTCCACTATCGACGGCTTTTCCTTGGCGCGACCTGTGCTGTTTTGTTTTTGCGGTGCGACCGTGCAGCAAAACAACAGGCGCAGCCAAACGAAAAGACTGTTCGGTTCCCATGATCGTATAATGCGCGCACGATCACCTTTGCGGCTTGTGGTGTTGAATTCCTTTAAGGAGTCCAGTTTTTGTCGATCATAGATGGGTGCTGGCTATACCATTGCACACGTCATGTGCATTATAGGCGCTGCAACGGAGATAAATGGAACTTGTGCCACCCTCCCGCGCCCTGACCCGTCCTTAGACGTCGCCTAGCGTACGAGGACAGTGACGACGACGACGGCGAATGGTCTTGCAAGGTCGTTTGTTTATATTCCAGGTAATCTAGACAAACGATCGTACATGATGGTCGTTGGCTGGGGCTGGGGCTGAAATTTTATTTTTATTTTTTCTGTGTATGGATGTTGTCTGTGTACCAAGAGAGGCATAGTGTTGTGAAGCAGTCATCACTATAATCGACATTGTTGCTGTAAATAGTATCTGCAAACAACCAGGACGGTGGGAGGAAATAAATCTGCAGACTTGATGATTGTGCTGAGTTTTCTTCGTTATAAGATGAAGTCTAGATTGCTTCTCGATGATGGAATCTCGTGATGACAAAAATGGTCACCACATTGGAATGTCTTGGCCGGGAGAGAGCAACAGAAGTCAACTCAGTGCAGACGAAGGAAATAGTCACATTGGCAGGCTGGTTTCATGGATATTTTCAACTTGAATAATTGGCTGGAGTCGGTCCTCTCAATGAGCGTTAATCAGGGAGAGGTTTTAGTTGGTTATGCTCATGGTGTTTTGGACTACGTTGCTGATTTTAACTGTCCCACTACTTGAGAACGTCTAGAAAACATTCGGACACGTCATAAAATTGTAATTCGTCTCGTCTGTGCGTCAGCAGAATAAAACTCCCAAGCACTAATGGTTGCGAGAAGCTTTCACAATGGACCAGCCAAGTCGAATTCTGTTGTTTTTGGTGAAGTTTGGGGAGATGATGATCTAATAAGCGTTCAATGTTAAAGTTGTGTATCCCCTTTAGACATCGCCATGACTTCTGATTGAAAAATCTCCCGCAATGCTGCTGACTCGCGACTTTCTCCAACTGATCCAATGAGATTTCGTTTGCACACCCGTGGGAAACGCTGTAGATTCTATTTTCTCACAATAGGATGACCGCATGTGTAGGTATCTTAAACAAGAATTTTGTGTTTGCCTGTATTTTTGTAACATCTACCACTGCAACAATTTCATTCAACTTCACGATGCTCTTATCGCCACCGACGCATTGTATCAGTTTCTTGAAATTATCCTGTTTTGTTTCCCTGAAGATCAATTCGACACACAATATTTGCTTTTCGCCAGACATAATAAAAGCCACTGCCATAACGTACGCCCACAAATAAGTACCAAAAGGAACAAACAGATTGAGCAATCGCACGCTGGAGATAGCGCAAGGATGAAAGATGAAAGTATTCTCATGTTGCTCGTCTAATAAAAACTGCTGGTCCTTCCAGGAAAAATATGTGATGTGTGATCCTATTGCTATTCTGTCGGCGCGGCTATTTATTATTCCTTCACTTCAACGATCCACAATTTTACAAACAAAAAAGGAGAAAAAATTCCTCGGTTGACCTTATTTGTTGTGTTTTTTTTTTTTTTTTTGGTAGAGCGGTGGAATTTGTTGCGACACCAGGTATCCCTGCTTTTACATGAATGCTACAGACAAGAGACAATCTTACCGTTAGAGTGTCTCTGCCCATATCTATCATCACAAGGGATCAAAGCACGACCCAAGGCAATATTCTAGGATTGCTCAAGCAATTCGAGTGGACATTGATGATTGGAAAATAATTGATGTGTCCTTTGATTTTTTCATTGATGAGTGAGTGTGGGAGCGAGGGCATTAAAATGAACTGAATACCTTATCTCGTATTATATTGAGGTTTTTTCTTCCCACCATCAACAAGGATCAGTAGATATTTATTTTCTGTTGTTGTGTCCCTCACTTTTCGTCTGCATTCTTCTGTATCTTAATGAATAAGTAAATATACAATAAATAGCTGCTCTGTGTCGGTAGTCATTGAACGGCGACGAGCGACCACAATTCTCGGAAAACCATCCTTCCATTTGCCGAAGGATATTTTCTCATGATGATAATTCGTTCAACATATAGATAGATACCTACCGCCATGGAAGATAGCGAGAGATTTCCTGTTCTAAGGAACACTTGAGACCCAGTCACAAGTGTGTTAGTTGTAAACTATATAATCGAAAACTGAACGGTCTACGGGCGACCAACTATACGACAACCGACAACCATGTCACATAATTCATTTCCTCTTGATCGGAAGTCCACATCCACACATGTGTAACCAAAAAAGTTTTAACATACTTTTAGCACAGCAGACCAGTAGTTGGTTTGTGTTCGTAATGAATTATTCATTTCCATCAAGAAGTAATTAATTAAATAAAAGACGACGACGTACAAAATTGTTAAACGCTTGTTTAAATTTGTTTTCCTCTTCTACTTTGTGCGTTTTGTTACCAAGTGAAAGAACAATAAATTGAGAGCGTATCCAATGTGCTTAAACTTTAAATTCAGTTGGCGTGGTTGTTGTGGGAGTTTTTGACGGCTTTTTTTTCCTGCTGCCGTCTAATTTTTGTTTTTGTAAAATATATCTTAATGCCAGCTTTGACTTTGAGGAAGCGAATTATTTATGTTGTCACACGTTCGGCGTATTCAAATGGAAAGCGGACAAATTATTAAGTCGCAGGTGGCGGTATGGTTATTGTGAAGATGAATGGCCGACAAAATTGGCTTTGTGGATGGAGATTTTTTCTGCCGAAACAGGTAAACGGATTTTTTTTCATGCAATAACTAACAACATATAAAAACGATTCATTGTGAGATGGTGGGGCTTATATGAAAGGTTAGGGCTGTATGAAGAAAGAACGCAGTTCTTCTTAGGAGTTTTGTAATTTTGAGGGCGGCGAATTTTAAGCACTAAGTGTGAAGCAATAAAGATTTTGAACTGTTGAACAAGCTCTACTAAAGCCAATTTTTTCTAATGAGCTATGTTCTCTTACCAGCTGTGATATCCAACCTTGTTGACGTCCGCAAATGGACAATAGACGGCAATGGTGACAAGTCAATTCATTTGTTTCTGCTATAGTCGTACGATAAATTTTATGCTATACGAGTACCATACCAACTATTTATTTTTGCATTACATGTAACTTTCAGTACAGTCTTTGATGAAATTTAAATTTGCGAGGTTTCTTGAAGCGTTTGACAGTTTCGGATATATCCAATAGAGACCTAAATCTACACGGATCAGCAAGTACAGTAGTTCTCTGACGATAAGGCTCTTACAAAGGTTCCCCTCGGCATAAGTAACTCTGTAATTGACTGAGAAACTCATATAAACCACTCTCGCCCTTTTGTCTTAGCTTTACTGCAACACGCGCCTTAAATAAAGTTCTCTGATTGTGGCGCCATTAATTAGAAAAGTCGGATAACCAAAAATATTTTCTACGTCTTTCCATTTCTTTAGAAAATACCTTTTACCTCAATTTAAACAACTCTTAATGACTTTCCGTGCTACGAAATTGTTCTACATTGATTATAAGCTAACTTCATTTTAAATTCATTCTGTCCACCACCAAGTGGACAAACTCAAGTTTGAAGTAAAGGATGAAATAAATGTGTGTGTTATTTTAAAATGCTGTAAAATAATCAATCGAGTCTCTTAGCATTATTTACGTGTGAAAATTCTAATATCTTTGGACTATTTTCGTTTACAAAACAGGTTTGTAAGAAAAAGGTTTTCCAGTTTCACTAGGAAAAAGTTATTGTTTTTTTGTAATAGTACCTTAAATATTTTTTCGTATCTAAGCACCAACCTCATCAGTATATTTTATTAACAACCATTTCATAAAAGTTGCGTTGGGGCTGTGTAAATTTCTACAAAATGTTTCAAAAGCAACATGCGTTGACATTTTCATCGAGTGTTTTTATTTGGGGTATACTTTTGCATTCGTTAGACCAAACATGTTCAAATTTGATATTCCTACTTTTAAGTCGTAAAAACATATTAAGAAAACATTGAAAAAAAGTTGGGTTTTTTTTTTATAGAAAACAAGCCAAATCTGGGGTTTTTTTCAGATTTATCTGGGGGGAAATACTGTGAATGTCTGGCAACGCTGAACCAGAGTGAGATGCATCAAAGTAGCAGTAGCTATAAATATTCTACACCCAATGAAAATCAACGTCTTTCCCAAACTCGAAAAGAAAATCGTTAATCTCCTCGCTTTCCCACGAATTGCTTTAGCTCTTCATGTAAATTGAAACATTTTTATAGCCCCATGCACTTAATTATATTAAAACTTTAGACTCACATTTCGCTATCAATTAGGCGTCGATAGATTCCGTCTGAAATTTTCTTTTTTCGCTGACTGATCTGTTAAACTTAGGCACCTCATTTAACCTTGGATTACTTAAAATGTACTTAATTCGGAATAAAACGAAAATGAACTTGCAAATAAGCGATTAAATGACGCAATAAGAAAAAAAATAAACAAAAACAAATAGACGCCATCTGACGACTCCAAAGTGCATTGATTGCAAAAATTGTGAAATCATTAAACATGCTGATTCTTATTCAGTAAATAAATGAGTACATTCTTTGACATTCCAATAGCATTTCGATTCGGTGTACGAGGAGATAAGTGAATGATTTGTTTTATTAACGCCTTTCAATTTGTTTTTATTTTTTTTTATTTTTCCATTGATAAATCACTGTTTTGTTAAATGCACCTTATACGAGTTTAGTTTTGGCAAAGAATTACATCAGAAATACTCAAGTTGAAGATCATAGGTTCGCTCATTTGCATCAATCAAAATGTGATTCTGATTATTAAGCATTTTGGGATGAGAAATGATCTGTTAATTGCACGAGTCCCATACAGTCATAATGATCGACATCAGCAAACGCGTATGTAAGCGCTTAGACAGTCAAGGTCGTTGAGTTGGTGGGTGATAATTTGTGTTCCTCGTTTGTAGATCGAAGTGAGTTTTTCTTATAAATAATAAGGATTTAGAAGAATACCTTGCATGGCAATGGGTTTATTTTTGAAGGTCAGCATATTGTTGTTCATTCAACTCAAAATTTGATAAAAAGTTTTCCAATCATATGCCAAAACTGACAAAATCAACGTTTTGTCGATGTAATTCGTCTTCTAAGTGAGGAATGCTGATTTAATTTGTTTGTCATACCTAATTCGACACTGGAACGTCTTCTAGGACTCATAATTTCTAACAGCACGTTTAGTTTTGCACTTCTTACTTGCGAAACGAAATAGTCTCGTTTGTTCTTGAATAGTCATAAAATCCTTATCACTGCGCACTCTCCATAATCCGCACTGAAACGGACAAAAACCTTAAACTTAAACTTTAAGTTTGCTTAGGTAACAAATACGGTTAAAAACATGACCCTTTCGGGTCAAAGACTTGAAGCTGTCGATAAACACAGAGGGACTTACTAATAATAATCATTTTTAACCTTTACATTAAAAATTTTGTAGGTCACAATGGGTAATGTTATACCGAAAATTTAGCCATTGTGACTCTGCTAAATCTGTCTTCTACATTAAATATGATTATTAGTATTCACTTATCCCAAGCCCCATTACAAGTGATGAGCCCATTCAATCCAATCCAAAAGTGAATTTTATATTTGTTCCGTTTTCCATTGTGAACTTCCCCTACCGATGCCCTTAGCTGTAACAATTAAAGCCCCCACACGGCAAAATCACGTCTTCCCGCAAGAAAACTATTTCCTTCATCACTATATATGAATCTCTTTGTGCCTTTGAAATTTAGCTCAATCCACATCTAGGCAGAGTCGGATCCACAAATGCCGCCGCCACGGACAATTCTCCAATCGGTATAGACAATTTTTCAAAATTTATTGTCTTTTGCCTACACTTGCTCTGCCTAATCCTGCTGTGCACGAGTACAAGCTCTGCGAAGAAGATCTATACCCGATATCACCATCCAAGAGCAGTCCGCTCTGTCCAGAAGAATTCCAGGCCCGGTACATGCCATTCTATACGTATACAAATGTTCCTATTCTCGCAGTATAAATTATTTCTAATTGGCACATTCCAACGTAGGCCAATTGCCTTTTTGGCCGCCCTGTGACGTGCTGCGATCTTGTTGGAAGCGAAAGATCGATCGGTTTTGCATTCGATTGGAGTCCGGTTTTTCAAAAGTACATCACTGTACTGATAGATGTATAGGCTCGGTATAGCTTCAGTCTTTCTCTGGGAAGGATTCTGAAAAAATTCAAAAGAAAAAAAAGAAACGTCACAACAGTAAAAGAAAATCCTTGCAAATAAATGTCTGCATTCAGAAATGAATATGCGTGTGTACAGAGTACTCCACCTCAGCGAAAGGAATTTCTTGTTCCAAAAGGAAGATACAAATGTATCTCTTGCTGCGGCGGGTATACAAAAGTTGGAGAGTTGGTTGTTTTTAGGTAATATACTCGTCGCATATATTTTATTTCGCTGTTCTCTCGTCGTCTGGTCACAGTGTTCCGCCGTGATCGTCTCCGTCTTCCGTCTTCGTCGTCATCATCATCAGAAGCAACATCGGCAGTGGGAATGTTGAACCAAAGTCTCACACACGAAAACGAACAGCAAAGGAAAAAGGAGTTTGGAAGGAGGTATTCAAGATGATGATCGAATTCCTGGAACTTACTTGCCTCCAAGAGATATGAGAGATGTGCGGCATTCGTTTTAATGTTTCATTTGTTTCTCCTTTTTATTTCCTACTATCTTCTTCTTCTTCGTCGTCGTTGCCGTTTCCTTTTAAAGGTAGAGGAATAAGAAGAAAAATTAAGAAAATAAGTGAATAAAGTTTACCCATATGATTATGGGTTCGGTGGAGCGATTTTTTTGGGGCATTAAACTGTGTGCGAGGTGGTGGGGCGAAAAGTTGTTTGGCATGCAGTCTTCTTGGCCGGCTGGATGGTTGTCCATAGTCAGAAGGAGAAGGTAAAGTTCGTCCAACAGAAATCCAGACGGGAAAGGAATTTATTTAGCAACAGAAATTGTCGTGTGATGCAATGGGTTTGGGTATGTGCTTAGTGGAGTGACTTTTTTGCTTTTCCTTGTTTTGTGTACTCAATGAAACTAGAAATGTTTTGGTAAATTATAATTTATTGATATATTATGATGGGTTGCGAGGTTGTACGCAAGTTTGTCATCAGTTCTATTTGCATTGGGTTTGTGTCCAAACTGTAGTAAGAGGCAGTCTAGTTCTATTCGGACCCTTACAACGTTATTTTAAAAGAAAGTTGCTTAGATACAATTATCTCATGTGACGGATAAAATTCGCTTAACCAATCTTTGGCTATATGATTAGAAACTGGGTTCGTGGACAAACTCGACTGGTTTGACTTGAATTGACTGACTACAATGGATTTGACTGGCTTGATTTGTATGCAGTGACTTGACTTGAATTCACTGACTACAGTTGACTTGACTGAATTAAGTGGACTCGCCTGACTTAAGTAGTATTGAATGACTTGACTGACTAAAGTTGACTCGTCTGACTTGAGTTGAATTGCCTGACTAGATTTGAATTCACTGAGTACAGTTGATTTGACTGACTTTACTTGAATTGACTAACTCCAGATGACTTAAGTTGAATTGCCTGACTAGATAGGATTCGACTGGCTTGATTTGAATTCACTGAGTATAGTTGACTTGACTTGAATTGATTGACTACAGTTGACTTGACTGACTAAAGTTGACTCGTCTGACTTGAGTTGAATTGCCTGACTAGATTTGAATTTACTGAGTACAGTTGATTTGACTTACTTGACTTGAATTGACTGACTACAGTTGACTTGACTGACTAGAGCGTGACCCGTATGAATAAATTCGCATTCAATCGAACCTGACTTCGGGCTTGATTTACTTGAACTGGCTCAGATCTACTTGATTAAATCGAATGACTGTTATACACAGAAAAGTTACTGCAGCTACTGTTTTTAATAAATACCTTCAGTCATATCTCATTTTAATTTTTATGTGGTTTAGCTCTGCAACTTTTTACCAAAGCAAGGCACCGCTTTGTAGATTATTATTCAAAATGTGGCGAAGGCGACTGAGATCTGTTAGCTACGTGAAATGGGCGAGTGAACGTTTCTAGTCTCCATATATGGAAATGATGGTTGCTTGTAAGATCGGCACTGACTTGACCGATTTGTTACTCCATCTAGATTAACCTACTGTTACTCCAAGAACCAACACTTGCAATTCCAATACCAATCGAGTAGCTTGTTAGTATCTCCAAAGAGCCGCCCATCAATCCGTCATAAAGTGTCATCGTGGAACACGAACAAACAGTGATCATCATCGCCATCGCTGTTGTCTGGTTTCGTCATCCATCGACGAAATCAAAAGTGTTTCCGCTACAGCTGCTGTACGTACATTAAAATGACAGCTATCCGACCAAAAGCGAACTATACCCGACGCAACGCCAATTATTTGCACTTTGCACAACCGCAATGACGCAGTTTTTTTTCTCTTTATTTTTTCTTGTTGCCATTCATGAAAATTGTTTGGTTTGTAATCAAAAACATTACCATCCATAAGATCTACATGTTGTGTGTGTACTCTTCGGAGGAGCTGAGAATATACGATGACACAGAACGGTTCTTGGGAATCACGAGCAATCCGCTCTCTATTTGATTGGCCGCATGGAACTCCATCATCGTCGCATATACGTTCGATGACCTTCATTAGGATGTGCGATCACCACCGAAGGGAGGGGGCTCGCGAGACTCTGTCTCGTTGGTATTCATTAACAGAGAAATTAAAACATTTTACATGCAAACACTGAATAGAGTAATAAAGCAATGATCACCGTCCTCATCATGGTCATGATCATGATCATGATCATCGTGGAGCCAACATCGCATGACCATCTTCGTGTGCTTCATGCTCGCACTATACTAACGCCGGAGAGTGTGCAACCATTAATATGAGACCAGACGAAGGGAGAGAGCAAACAAAACAACAAACTAAACTAATGCTACACCAGCATAATTCTCCTCTTGGTAAACAGACTTGAGGTAATAAATCCGTTCGGTGGTGTTGCTGTTGTTCGCCTGATACACCCGGCCCGGGACTCGATGATAATGTTATACATTTTAAAGACCTAAATGCATATGGGGCAAGAGGAGTTGGCGATGGTGGTCGTGGTCGACATGGTGGCGGCGGCGGCGGCAGTTGGGCTGGGTAGGTTCTACCAGTGCGGCGGCACACACAAAAACGTAACCACTTTACCTGTGCAAAACGATAAAAACAAGCGCAGAACCGAGAGACGCGCACCAAGAACCAACGAAGAGGAATAAGTGAATATTAATCTTACACCATCGTGGATGCGAAACAAGATCAAAAGCGGGAATGGCCTCTTATTCGCACAGAGTATATATACACACACAAACACAAGTTTCAAAAGATATCTCAACGACAGGACACTGAGGAATTTATTTCGCGACATTTCACCGGAGTTTCCAGCGGGACTGCAGTTTGTTTGCATCTGGAAGGAATCCGTAGAATTTTCTGCAGTTAGTTGTGGTGGCACGTCACACCCACAATTGTGGGGTGATTGGAACGCAATTGGACCGTAGGTAGGATTTAGATTCGACTATTAAATCCTGTTTTCAATAAATTTTTTCTATTCACCTCAAAACTGGTTGTTTCACGCTCTCTTCGCTTGTAGGTAGCCAGGGACGTTAGTCAAAAGAGGAAGTGCACACATGGCGGTGGGTTGTATTAAAGATTCCGTCAAAAGTGATTTTCATTGACTCTCGCTCTGTGTAGATGCGTCACAATGTAAGAAATAACTGGGAACCATGAGTCAAGGAAATGCAAGATAACTGCATTTGAATGATATAAAATTTTTAACTACAAAATTTGGTACCTTGTCTACAGCGATATGTATAGGAATCACAATATAAGATCGTATCCAAATGCACTTATCTTGTATTTTCTTGATTCATGGCTCCGGTTCCTAGATTCCAAACTCACACCTTTACCTATAATAAGAGGTCCATCGTTGGGGATATTCCTTTAAGCTAGGGAAGTTCAGCGGCTAAAATTTGACGAAGAAGCGTCCAGCCTGTTTATGTGCAATGTTTTTTGTTTTGTTTTAAGTCTGATATGTTAATATGCAAATCAATAACTCGGTTTTGTTAATTTGGATCGTTTGGGAAAAAAAAACTATTTTACGCTGGGATTCCCATGTGGAAAACCGCCTTTCATTTTGACCTTATTTCCTAAAAATCAATTCTGAAATATCCTCGTAATCAGTACATATTGCGATGTTCCACATGACGTTGCAGTCATTTAAACTCCATTCTTTATTTATATTTGTATCCGGGTCTGTCCTTAAGAGGTTTGCGTTCAAATTTGCCTTTGCTTATCTCGACAGAAGTTAACTTTTTGATCGAGGACTCTAACACTGAGTAGCATTTCACAAAAATTTCCTAATATGCGCCTCATATGGAAAACGTGTGTGTACAATGGCAATTTCCGGTTACTCCTCAAACTTCTGACCTCTTTAGCACTGCTGCCGTACTCTCGCCTATCTATTCCTTTCAATGTTTATTTTATTTTGGCATCTTATCATTTACCAAACGTCACCATTTCGACGATAAGTTTTGTCATAATCTGCAAAAACCGCTTTGTTTATTTTTTTAGTACTAATTTCGTTGCTGATAATACTTGACGCCGTCTAGCTGCCATTCAGGTTTAGGTTTCGTCGGATTCTATTTGGAAATTCCGATAAACAGCTGATTTATGGTATGCTAATCGCTGTACATATGTTTGCTATTATCAGTATTTTAATTTTGCTTATTATTTAATTTCCGAACTGTTGTGAATTAAATTTGTTTTTTTTTTTTTCATTTTTCTTGCACTTGTGATTATACTCAAAAAAAATCAGCGGAAGTCTGACAATATGGCACATAATTTGCACTGCTCCCAACTGGTGGATGGGTCTTTAATTTGATTAAATAAGTTATTTATTTCTATAGGCCATGCCCAGTTTATCGCAGCGCACGGAAATATATTTGTTTGCTTCTTAAATATTGAGGAAAAAAAAAACAACTGCTGCCGGTGTCTTGCTATCATCACACTCGATCTACATGCATACTCGCATGTGACCGAAGAAACCCTCCATTGAGAAATATTTCCTTTGAAATGCAAATAGCTTTATGAATGGACGGCGAAATTCGAGAAAAAAAAATGAAGCGGCTGTGAACATCGAGGTGAATTTTAGAGAATAAGTGCCAGCAGAAGTGTTAACAGAGAGTCAATATGGAGTGATCGATCGGCGCGATGAATTGAGGTATTTCCCTTCCATTTCGAACGGGAAATTACAATAGATAAATAGTTGTTAGTTGAGTAGAAAAAATTCGAACATTAAATATTTGTCTTCAGTTAAAATGTCGATATAGTTTTGCAACATATGTACAATTCAGTGGAAAAAAAGCTACAAACAAGGCAGGATATTTGCCTTTGAGGCATGATGTATTCAAGTTTATCGATAGGCTTAGGGAATGTCAAAATGGATTATTTGTTCCTGAATATAAGATCCCATACATTTTAGTGTCCACAACCTGTCAAAGTTTACTTCAAAATAAACAGGGCAGCATGAAAAGGTATTTTTTGACTCAGGGTTCCTACCTACCTTCCAATAACTTCAGATTTAATGAGAGGGACTTAATTGAGGATATTACCTACTCTAAAGAAGGAAAGTCCAGCGCCACTCATTTTGGTTTGTTCTTTGCGTTTTTGTCCCGAAAATTATTCAACTAACCGATGTACAATATTTTAACTATGCCGAACCAATCGCCCTTTTCTTTTACTAAGTTAGGTTAGGTTAATGGGTGGGTACGGCAAAAGCGAGTCCTGCCGCACCATGTGGACCCATTGTGATACCCTTAATTGGGGTTAGCCGATGTTGTTGGCTGTTGTTCTCTTTTACTTACGGGCCCCATTTTGATTTGACTTCTAAAAACGTCAAACGTAGTTGCTTTCGGGATTTTTAGTACTAAGCTAAAATGCTGACCCTTCAGCTTCATCGAGATACCTTCTGACCTCTAGAAAACCGCTCTTATCCGCAACACCAAGCGGTTCCTAATCAACTCAGCAGTTCCAACCAAAACGCCATTGTTGAACCATCAAAAGTAATTATAAACCACCACCTTGCCATGTCCCGCTGTCGGCACAAATTTCACTTTTATAGTGCTGTCACATCACATCTTGATTTCGGCACAACGACCCCAACCCATGCTAATCTTCCACCTCTTTTTATGAACCTGCTCATCACCCACACTATCCGCCGCTAGCTCTGATCTAATTTGTGGCCTTTCATACTTGTTAAATTAATAAACAAATGCCAAGCGACTGAGAGCATTTATTTATAAGGACAGCTCAGCAGCATGTCAACAAAAGTTCCAAGTAAATAATCCACAGACGTGTCGTTATAAATTGCCAAATAAACAAACCCAGGCGCGACCCTTTGCCACATCATCGACAATACATTTCCTTTCCCACATCTGAAGACACACACACCATCTCGGTATGTACGGCTTGTCCGTCGTGTAAACACCCATCCTAATGGCAATAATTATACAAAAATAGAATCGACCACAACAGAAATAGCTGCGAATGCCAACTGCACGCTGCCAATTAGTGTGTGTACATGTACTTATGTGCGCGCCCTCTATTTCCGCAATTTGAAATGGACCATAGACGATGATGATGATGATGATGATGTGATGACTCCAAGCTGTAAGTCAATATTGATAAACACTTTGGTGGAATGTATCTCTCTGCGAGTACACACACTGTTCGCTTGGTGGAGTAATAACGGATAACTATGCAAACAACTTCCTGTTCTCGGAATCGCTGTTGCTCGCCAGCATTATGGTCGCGTCAAATACAACAAATCTCGTCAACAATAATATAGATTAGCAGTGCAGCGCAGCGCGCAACGTGAAAGTTCAAAGGTAGGACCATAAAAACGCAATACAATGTTGCAGCAACATTTATAATCAACCGCCCCCTTTCCTCGAGCGTGATTGTCTTCCTTCTGGTGCGGTTCTGGTTTTATGAATGAAAGTCAATCTGCGGGATCGTGCGGCAGTCGCGATGATCTCAGTGGTCGTATATATAGATTGTTGCCAAAGGAATGTAGTGGAGAGCACAGACACATGATAATTCAAATGTTTACAAACCAGCGCGAACCTGGAGATGACGGTGTGCGCACAAAGTCTGGCCCGAAACTTTGTTATGACTAAAGGCGCCAGTGGCAGGCATAGGGAGGCTCCAAAAAACGAAACACGCAAAGAGGAATGCAACAAAACAAGCTGGCTAAAAAGAGAACCTCAAAACATGTGATTTGGCCTCTGCAGAGGACCAAGGAGATCCTATATACACCAGTAGGACCCCACAGGCCTTGTTTTGCCGCATCTCATGTGTGTGTGCAGCAAACTGTATGTTTTTGTGGCGAACGGTGCAAAGACAACTCTGGCGAGGAATGTGAAATTGTGATTTTCATTCTGTAATGCAGAACGGCGGCGGTCCGTAGCCCCATCCACAAAAGATCCAGACGATACAAAACAGGAGACGATGCAAATCCATGCGTGGCATCGCGCTGAACGAAGCGAAAGGAAGAGAAAATGTGGCAATTAAGGCGCACCACGATGAATATGCCACGTTCTGGGTGATTGAATGATTAGCACCACGTTGGAGCAAGCAGTGCGGTTTGGGAGGGTATTTTGTTGTTGTTGTCCATTGGTAACGTGTTCAAAATGTTGTAACAAATGGGAAATATGATACCTCCGGGCGAATTTTGGTGGAAGGACTCAGGCTGATTAATGTCCTTTCTGAAATGAAAAGATTTACACGTCAACTCTATAGCGCGTACATCTATATAATTGTAATTTTGTACTGACTGGCATTAATCCACCCCCGTAGCGGGCTTGAACTTAAACCGCAGGTGGGGATCAGCGATCACATGAGCTGAAGAGCAAGTTGGAAGCCAAATTGATTGGCTTTGGACTGGTTTTTAATACTAATTTGCTTATCAGCGGCAGTTTAAATAAGTTATTCGTTTCGTGACTGAGATTGATGTGAGTCTGATTGTGAGTTCTTCACCCTTGAGTTTAATTAATAGAAGTCAGCTAATATTTATGGCCCGATATGGCTCTGTGTCACTATTTGATTTGATTTGATTAAACAGCAAAAAGTATTTTAATTGAGAGAGTAAAAGTTCTATTTACAATTGATGCAAGAGAATAACTTTTACTCGTAAGGGGGCAGCACTGTACCGCAGGTCCCAAACATGTAATGAGATGTTGCTGCATTTTGTTCGTCTCATTTCGTTAGGTATATTCTGTTCGTAAGCTGACAAGCGCCCGTCTTGATTGTAATTATGTAATAACTCTCATATACTGGGTGAACAAGGCTCGGGATCTAGAGCTCGGGATCAGTTCTTATTACACTGAACCAAAAGGAATTCACACGAGCGGGGAAAGGTAAAGTGCTATCATTTTAATTAGTAAACTTTCCATATTTTTCGTCAACACGAACCTTGCATTTGATTGATTCAGCAGAACTAATTGCACTGCATGGCCAAATATAGGAAAACACAGTCGTTGCTTTTTCAATTCGTCTTACGACATCATCTTTGGTTTCACCTCCGTCTCATGGTCTTTCTTTATACGACATCTATCGGTGTTCCAAGACGAATCTAATTGGTTTTGACAAATTCGTTGTTGCGACTTAGGTATTTCGATATTTCCATCACCTGTTATGCTCTGTAGCGTTGATGTATCGAATTTCTAAAGTTGCGTTTATTTTTATGAAGTCATGGAGGTTTTGTAAAATTTTGCGGATTTTCATCTCACAGATCTGTCACACAAAAAGCGAATGATTCGACTTTCTAAAGACTTTCATCAAAATAGTGGATAATATTTGAGATATTTTCCAAACATGGCTCACAGACAATTTTGATTCTGAATGCGTAAAGTAATAGAAAAGTGTAACGACTTATATCAAGATACTAAACTTTATTCACCGTTCCTACACTTTTAAAATTAAAAATAAATGTGGTCCTCGCAAAAATTTTTGCATGCTGAGCTTCCTTTGACCGCAATGGAAGGGTTCTACAATCTTATGTCGAAATGGAAATATACGTTCAGGTACAAATCTTCAAAATTTCAAACATTCCCTACAGGTGGGACAATAGTTATTTAAGAGTGTTTTGTTTTTTCCTCCAGAAGTCCAAATGTGACATTCTGCACTAGACTTAAATAACTCAAATAATTAATATTGTGTTGAGAAGTAAAGTAAAATTGAACCCGCGTGAAACAATGCATTATACGTCTGTCGCATTTGTGTCTGCCATTTTGGAATGGTGTGGCAATTCTCTCATGAGGTCTTACGATTTAAAAATTGTTTAGCTCCTTAGACTCTTAGTAGACTGTGGTTTTAAACTAATCTGAGAATTTATATTTGCAAAGCTTTATGTAAAAAATGTCACGATATATATCAAGATACAATCCAAGGTTTGTTTATAGATGTCGGATGTCTCAAGAAATAAACTCTGCATAAAGTTTAACGAAGAATTTCCGTGGTTGACACATAATTTAAAATAATGCTAGTTGACGTTAGACGCAGTGGCTTAGTGGTTAGTGTGTTGGTTCGAATCCCGAAAAAAAATTAATTCCAACTTATGGTTTTTTTTTTTTCAGAGCGCCACCTCTCGCGAACGTCTGACAAACATCCGAGAGTATAACTGTCTTGTAAGAACTTCTCAATTAGCCGTTTGGACTCGGCATAAAAATGTATATCCCTTCCATTCGTTTCAAAACTGTTGCGCCACTTATCTATTTTTTTTTTTTTTCAAAGCTAGTTGACCCTTTTCCTATAATTGCATGACATTTATGATGATGACACTAATGTGCAAACGTTTCCGCTGTGTTTAAGTACAGGCATTTGAGCACATTTTGCTTGTCAAATTTTAAAAAAGCTTGGAAATGTCACGCCTTGTATCAAGATTTATATGAAGAGCATAACCTATGTTGACAAAGCGAAGGAAATACTCGTAGTAATCCACAAAAAATGTTGACAGAAAAATTGCAGGACTTATATGCAACTACTTAGAAGTGTCTACAGTGGGTCACGCTTTTTATTTACTGACGCCTGAAATGTCGTACCAAAAGTATCATGATAAAATATGCTCCTTTTGCACTATGTTTATGTATACGTATCATTATCAGCCAAATACAGCAAAAAGTACACTAAACTGTAGTAGTGAAAGACAATGATGAGCTAACACATCTTATGTCAAGATATATTTCAAGCTACAGCAATTGTATTGAGAGACTAAAGTATAGAAAAAACAATGGCTTTTACAAAATTTATTAACATTTGTTTCGATACAAAATCGAGTTTGATATGCGAGACTTGCAGTTAACGGAATTTATTGCAATTAGCGTACAGGGTTTATTCTCCTTTCCCACGGCGCGCATCCGCCTGCAGGCATGAACTCCTCTCAAATTCTATCTCGTTCCTATAATCCATTGGATACACGTTTTACATATCATTTGTAAAATCCCCATCAAGCTTCAACTTTAAATTTTAATCAATTCGTCTCGCAAAATGTGTTTTTGTGTTTACTTACCGCAGTCTCTTATACAGATTGAAAAAAAAAAAAAAAAAAACCCAAACAAATTCAATTAAACAAATTTCAAGTTCTTGAACTTGTATCTCACCCAACACACTAAGCGATAATTTCGAAGGTCAGCAGAAGAACACATGGAGTGTGATAAAAAAGAACACAGTACTCTTCTACTTTATAGCCGCATCAAGCTAACAGACACACATTACGAGTAAATCCCAAAAGTCAGGACACGCTCCTGAGACGAGCTGACATTACAGCTCTTTAATTTGCCAACTCTCTGCACACTTAATTAAAAGTTTACTATTGTTATCAAACTGCGCGTATGTAATTGATATATGTTTATTGTTTACACACGTTTCGTATGGCAATTTTATTGCAAACACTAGCAACATTGTTGTTTCCAATTGCATTATGTCATTTGACGCCAAAGTCAAAGGTGTTTACAAAGCACATTCCGGGGTGCAACATGTTTTCAAGGGAATTACTCTTTTCTGTTTTTGTGTAGTCTTGCTAAATGTCAGTCGCTAGAAATCGAGCAAATGCATAGCTACACTAAAATACAATTATTTTATATTTTCAACAATATTTAGATAAGGTGTCTTGTGTGTACACAAGCCACACACAAGCTGTGTGAGGATGGGGTTGTGGAAAGTAAGTTTGGGTTTTTTCCCCTCTTCCAAATGTATAATGGCGCCAGGGACTTTGACTGTACAGCGTCCGGTTGCAGCTTTATCTCTGGAAAATAAATCGATCTAATATTTTAATATAACACGAGACATGGATTTATTCAAAGTGACAGATCAGGTCTGTCTGTCCTAAATTGCTGTTGCTGATGCATTTCTTTTGCCAGCAAGCTTGAGAATGTACGCAGTCATCGTTGTTGGCGAAATGGTTGGCCTTCGGTCGTATCAGATTCACATTTGTTATGGCATATAATTTGCATCTGGTTCGTTTGACGTTGATAAGAAGACGAGTGCCGGTTTGAGCCACAGCATGTGCGATGTTAACGCTAAAAGGTGGCCAATAAAAATGTGGAAATTATTGATGACATGAAGTTGCTATAAGTTGGCCTTGAACAAAAGGAATTAAAATTTTTGTCATCTATAAAATTGGAAAATAAATGTGACGGGCAACGAGGACGGTTTGCAAACGATTAACATTTAGATGGGCTAGGCGGGCGGACAAGTTGTGAGGAACTTAAAAAAATGTAGAAGGACACTCGTTTTGGGCTGTTGGCAAATTGATATTTTTCGAAAGTGCTACCATCCCATGCTCCCGTTTGGTACCAAAATATAATGCTGGCGGCATTTTTCTTAGCTCACCCTTAAAGTAATCACGTTGTGTCACGAAATCTATCAAGATATGCCCTAAAGAGCTTCAAGTGCGACTCAATCTGTTGATATGATATAGTGACACCCTTCTAAATTGATCACGGAAATAGTAATAATAATCTTTTTTTATTTTATATCAAGAAACTTAAATATTTAGTGATGATGTATCAGGACATATTTAAATATACATATCATAAGCCGTCAAAATAAATCGTCTGACTTATTTATATTTCTTAAGATACCGAAATTTGATGTTGGGGTCACTTTTTTGCACCTCAATTGAGAGTAATAACGATGTGCCATGACATATATCAAAATATAGTCTATGCAATCAAAAGTGCTTACAGTGCAACAGAATCTTTATGTTACCTTTATGAAACCAAAATGCGACATTTGCCGCACTTTTCATAGCCGACCGTTAACTTAGAAACGATAGTCCTCGATATAAACCTATGCATATATGTATCAAGATATATATCAAGATATTTGCGATCAAAAGTAGATATGTCCAGTCGAACTAAGTCTGTAGAATCTAAATCCCGGAAAAAGGAAAATTTAATGCTATGGAAAATCGTTGCTCCTTAAGTAATAAAGATGTGTCACGATATCTATCAAGATATATTTTAAAGAGTCTTCTGTGTAACCGAATCTGTTGATGTGCGAGTCTTTAAAACACCAACATCAGGCCAGTAATTAGGAGAGTTATGTAATGTGTCACGACTTATATCACGAGATATATTTTAAGCTAAGGCGAGTATAATAATAAATCAAAATATGGTGGTGGAGACATTTTTCAAAAATAACCCTGTAGCAATAAACGATGTATTACGACATATATCAAGATGTACTCGGAGCAATCTAAATGAACAGAATGCGATTCAATCTGTTAACTTGGTTTCATACAAGTCTTAAAAAGAGGACAATTTTTGATAGTGTCATGTTATTTATTTGTTGTAATGTTTACCTTGATATATATTTCGATGCATTGCATCAATTTGGCTTTTTATCTGCCATCCTCAATAAGAGAATTGGGTTAAAAGTGGCAGGCAAGAGGCCATAACTGAATGAATTAGAAATATGGTCAGAGATAGGACAAAACCTTGGAGAACTCTATTTATGTTCTCACTTAAAGCCATCCGAAACAACTTGAATTTAAGAGTCATAAAAACAGGTCTTATGTCACATCGTATAAGGGATTTTCCAAATTTTGTAAGTGTAAAGCTGGTGCAAGTTCCAATGATGATAGGTCAATTATGATCATGCTCTTGAGCTATTGCTATTACACGCCCATCCGCACAATTATTGCGTTCCCATAAATTTGTACTCTCCCCTCACATTTATGTTCTATATGGTATACGGTATAACTAATCCTACTCTCGTCATTTATTACCTTATAAGCTTAATTTCTGCGAATTGTGCGTGACTAGCCTAGACCACCTCTATAAATGACTCCATTGATTCGAGCAAGTAAATTTTTTTTTTTTCGAAACACTGATAACTAATAATTATCATCGGAAGTTAGAGCATGACCAGCATTAGACGGATGAAAAAAAAATCACTTCTACTTGTTTTGTTTACCAAGCACCAACATGATATGATAGCATTATCAAAAAACGTTGCAATTGTCCTTGGACACAGAACTGGGTTGGGGGCTATCTGTATTGGTACACATAGAAATGAGTGAACAAAAATTAGCAACAAAAAATAAAGCGCAATCTTCTAACCGCCATTTCAGGTGTAATTTGCAATCTCTCTTGTCGAAAAATGTGCAAATATTTATCTAGTCTATTACTCCACTAAATATGCAATGGCAGCAACAACTGACAAAAAATCGGAAAACTTTTGTCACACACATTCGCGGTGTATTTTCCCTTCTCGTCGAGTGCTAATTACAGACTTCATTGTTGTATGGTGCTCACATTTGACCTAAACGCTAAAATGCTGGCGCTTTGATAATGGTTAATGGCGCTAACAGAACATCACTCTCTCCTCTGGCGCACAAGTTGCATAGAAACAAATGTATCTATCCCCACATCTGGTGGTCGCTCTGTGTGGTGCATGATTGCAGCAGCAGCAGCAGCAGCAGTAGCGTTTGCAAATCGCGTAATTAGTTTAGTTTTTAATGCGTGCAGTAATTACTACTGGCTGCATAGGGCAGCACACTCGGTTCAGTATTCATAAATGTCCCATGCTACCGTATGCCGGTGCTGGTTATAGATATATCATTATCTCGGGTATTTATGTCGCTTGAAACAATACTCTTGACGCTGCACCGCAGTACCTACGCTATGGAGAAAATATGTGTGTTCAATTGCCGCCGAGTTTTAGGTCAATTTGATAAGACACCAAAATAATAATAACGCCTGGCGTTTCGTTGCTAAAAAAAAGCTATGCGGCGAAGGTAATTATTTGTGGATTGTTTAGCTTTTGTTCTGAAACATTAAACACGGTTTTTGCTGCATGAAAATCGTGCATAAGTGTCTGGGCATTTCCACGCGCCTGCTGTGAGAGAGGGATACTTACTTTGTGTTGTCGAGATGCATAGCCGTGTATTTGCTTGGTTCTCCTTTTTTGTTTTATTTTTCTTTTATCTAAATGGGAAGTGTTTGTCGCAGTAAATTGTCAGGCAAATGCAATTTTGTATGTTTATTGTTGTTTCAGTAGGAATAATTGTTAACACTATCACCTAAGGTCAAAATGGTGGTAAAAATAAAATAAAATAGAATTGATTTGTGAAAATAGTCAGGTTTTTGCGCGAAATATTTCACATGATTACAAGATTATAGGTGGGCAGGAGATATTAGTTACAAACGTGGGGTGGAATATTGTTTGGGTCGGCTCACTTTGTGAATGATTTGAGGAGCAAGCTGGAGGAACATTGTTCATTTTTGTTTACTTGAAGATCATCTTTTTTAAAGGTTTCCTAGAGAGTAGTTGGAGACCTCCTCGAGAAAACACCTGAAGTTCCCTTCCTACGACGTCAAGATTGCGCTTGCCGACTTTAACACCAAATTCGGGAAAAGGAGGGCATCTTTGGCTATTCGGAAAAAATATCTTGTACGACATCAGAACCGAAAACGGAGTTGGAGAATTGTGTGACATTGTGCAGATTTTTGCACGAGAATTCTTCGTATTTGAGGGATATGGTCGAATTTTCGGCGTCTTTTTTGATTAATTCCGACTAAAAATTGCGAATAACCAGAAGCGTTTTACCACATCAGTGTCAGTTTACTAACGTTTTTTAGGTGTGCATTGGACCGCTGTTGAATTTCAATCACTATGCCCAGTTTAATGTGTCTGGGCCTTAACTAATAATAATTTCTAAATATTTTGTGGGTCACAATAGGCAACAAAAATTCGGCCATTTTGAGTTGGTAAAATCTATCCTGATCAATAAATATGATCTCTGTCAAAATATCAAGCCATTGGTATCCAATCTTTCATTTTGTTCATCATTTCAAAAGCGTTTTTCGTTCATTTCATTCGATGACCATGTTTTTTTGTATGCATGAATATACACAAGTACTACCCATAATTAGTGAGGCATTTTCCTTAATTTTTCGTACAAAGAAACCAGGCAAACTAATGAGATTCAAATTTCGTTTTTCAACTTCCATGTAACAAGACAATGGGAAGGTACGTTTATAAAATCTAAATAAAGCTGTTCAACCTTATTCCGGATTGGTGTTTTCAAAGAGCCATATCACTTACAAAATTCATTGTCCCTTTGCTTACTCATTAGAACGAACAACTATTTTAATTCCGCTGTACTCGTTCATTGTCACCTCTATACACTCACTCGCATTCATTAATTGACACCCAAAATAATACGTTTCCGTTGGCAAAACGTACCGCCAACTATTGTGCTCATATTTACACGCTTGTTAAATACTGAGTGCGAGTTTTTTAATGTCACATTTCCTTTTGACCAACAATTTAGCAGTACACACCAACTAATTATTAAATTGAGTATTCTTTTCAAAAAATTAATTTTTTTCTCTCTCTTTTTTTTCTAGCAATGGGAACTGTATGTTTTGAGTCGATTAAAATGGGATCTATCGTCAGTGACACCATTAGATTTTCTAGAATTATTATTAATACGCCTGCCAATTAGAAATACCAAATGTCCAGATTTAAATGTGGAAAAAGTAAGGCAACATGCGCAAGCCTTTATTTCCTTAGCAGCCAAAGGTAAGTTGACTTTTTTTTATATATACATACTCGTCGGCAGAAGTATTTTAACAAAACTGAAAGCTAATTTAATGAATTCTAGGAAGAAATGACAAAAAAAAAAAATGCACAAACAATTTGCTAATTTAATCAACTATATGCCATTTTTATTTTTAAATGCATTAATTTAAATTTTTTAAAATGAATAAAATAAACTTTTACTTTGACAAATAACTTTTACTTAAAAAAAATATATTTTGAAATTAAAAAAGAAACAATTTAAAAAAATATATATATCTGCCTCAATAACATTCTTTAATTGTCTTGCAACCGTTTCGACGACTTTTTGCAGCATTTCTGCAGGTACGTCATCCCAACGCTTTGTAACTGTACGACTTTGAGCTCAAAAGACAATTTACCGCTTGTTTCTTTAAAAAATAATGCCTCTAAAATTCTTAACAAATGAAAAGCCAGTGCTTCTTAAACGTTATAAAACAGAATTAATTTAGTTGCCAAAAAAAAAAAAAATTTATATGCAAAAAAAAATGTCAAAAGGTATTATCGACCTTGTTTGGTGTTGGATTTTGTGACGTCATTACGGTCGTTTTTGTGGAATCCAACAGTTACTACAAAAACGATCTCCTCTCTGCCCCGTGTCAGAAAAACTTTTATTTTTCCCTTAATGCAACATCATACGTATTCAAAAATATTAAATCTGCACCTCGGGGTGGACGGTTGTGTATTTCTGGTTCAATATCCCCTAAAAGTTAAATCACCATTGGGCTTTTTTGATTATAGGAGCGTTATCCTTTTGGAGGATAAATGACTGCGCTATTAATAAATCGCCAGATGGTAATGATTTAAAAGTTTGTTTAAAGTTTGTGCTGGATCATCGTTCCATCGATTGAAACCAATCTGCACTAGCGTTGGACGGTAAACAACCCCACAACATTATACGCCCGCAACCATGCTAACTGGTCTGAACTACTGGTGTGTATTTTTCAGGAGATGATTTCGGCTTCCAACAAATCTGCTATACGGTGATCCACAAGGCTCAAATAAACTCTCTTCCGTTCATAAGACTTCCGTTTGTAAATTCTTGGGCGAATTGCAACCTCTTCATTTGCTGTTGTAGTTATATACGGTACTTTTCTTATAGGATACGATATATCCTTATCGAGTTCAGCAGGGCGGCTCTGAATTATCCTTTAGATAATCGCATCAGCACCTTTCTATATTTAAGCTGGAGAATTTTGGGACTTAAACTTGGATTTGGAAAAGAATTTCTTCGTTCTTAACTTTCTTATGTGATTATTGATTTTGATATTTACAGTTTGCTTCGACAAATTAAATTCTTCCAGTATCTTTTTACAGAAAGACCGCAATCGTATCCTGATCACATTAAATCTATCATATTTAATTTAAATTTAAACGATAAAAGTATTTTTCATCAAACAAACCTTAAAAAAATCGGACTTATCCACAAATAGGCCTGAGCTATCGAACCATAGGTCTCAGATGATCTCATTTACACACACAGGCATAGGTCACACCATTGTGCAATTTTTCAGCGAAAACTATACACAGTTAATCCGTAGCCGTTAGGAGTTATTCGCCTTGAAAAGCGACTTGTAGTTCTGTCAAAATACTTTCGCCGACTAGTGTACGAGTATATAAATCGGAACACGTATTCATTTTTATTTTTTGTATTGCCATTTATGCTGTTTATTTGTTGATAGTAAATCAAAGTCAAGACGAAGTTTATTTGCCTACAACTAAATTATACAGTGTAGAAATGGTTGTTCATAATGTCGGCGTGAAATGTGTAGCAACTGCAAATGGAAACTATAAAAGTGACATTTACATGCTTCAGAACTGCGAAGCATTAAATGGTTTTCAGCCATAAAAACGGGTGATTGTATTTAAAAAAAATGCGGAATACAGATATTCATTTTTCTATATGATTTGTTGTTATTCGTATAAATGTTTTTGGTTCCACGTATCTTCTTAAATAAATTGTAACTGTTTTTCTTGGTTTCTCAATGGTTTTTGAACCGTTTGCAATCAATTTATATGCACATAGCATACTATTGTTCGCTCATGTTCTCATTTAGTTATCAAGCCAAGTATATTTAACTCGATTTAGACGACCCCATTACACGAGATTTAGGAACTCACATTTCAACAAGGTAAACTAAGAAAACTGTCGTCTATCAGTGATGCCAGACTTTTCGGACTGACTTGTCCACGACGATTATCAAAAGTACCCTTTTTGTTCATTCCGTTGTTAGAAACATTCCCTTGATATTAAATTCAAATGGATTCTCTTCAGATTCAGGAATAAAAAGGCTCTTTCTTCGCCCTTTCAGCTGATTTCGAAATGCAAATTACCCATACGATCTCGCATCACTGTGCCTATGTAGGTTCTCAAAACGGGAATAATTTTTAAAATACGAAATTGAATACTATACACATTTTTCTTCCTGAAAAAGAAATTATATAGGATTCAAAAAACATATTTTCCCTGTGCGAATTTCAATGAAATTCTCACTAAAATTGTCGCCACAACATCGATCCTAATTTTGCGCAAACATTTGAATGAATGCAACAAAACGCATCAAAACATTCCTCCAGCTAAAACCAAATCAAAAATAAATTTCCCTCGTCAATGTCAATAATAAAGCCATTCCCAACGAATTTCAATGTAGACCACACTCCAACTCCAACTTCAACATCCCAGTTCCAAGTATTCTGTTAAAATTACACCAACGTATATATGAAAATGATTATAAAGTTTCGAATTTCTCGCGCTCCTGCTGCCCCAAATGAAGTTGCTGCTTGGCGGGTAACCAACTCACGATCTCATTAGCATAGTTGGGTTTCCTTTTCATTGTGAAGTAACTCGCAGACTAAACGCAGCAAAATGAACAAAAAATCCAAATCCGCTGTCCTCGACTTTGCTCTGCAGAACAAAACTATGTTGATGAAAAAAAAAAAAAAAAAACACATTTTCATGCCTCCTATGGGCAACATGAAACCAAACCATCAATACACACACTAAGAAGTGTGCACCACCCATTCGACAAGTACTAGTAAATAAAAATTAAATTCCAAACGGTATTCGAAAGAAAAAGGAAAGAGATAAAATGAGCAACTTTATCCAGCATACTGTGGCATGTGGACTTGCATTTACACTTCCTGGAAGATATCGATCAGGGATGGTTAATTGATAAATCACGTGCGAGGGGGGAATGTTGTTGAGGGTTTTAAATATGAACATTGATTCTCTTGCAGGATCAAGAAATGCGATCAGACATCAGAGTGAGCTATGACAAGTATGTATGTACCTTTCTTTTATTGCGATGCATCGATTCGTAATGGAATTGATTGAATTTATTGATCTTCTACGAGGTACATGCCTGTCTTGAGCTTTTTTTTGTATCCAATTTTAATACGTCTCTAAAGTGTGGTTATTAACATCGAAATCGCTGTATATCGCTTGAATACATGTTGCAGAAACTTTGATTTTATAGAGAACGGCACTTATTTTGTTAAAAGTGAAAAGTGTAAAAGAGCTTCTAGACCAATAAGTTGTGAAATTACATAAACATAAAAACAATCAAATCACGACTTTATTAGTGTACACATGTTGCAGCAACATTTTGCTGAGATTCATATGATTTTTGTATGTAAAACGATCTATTGCATTGGCAACTGCCTTTATTTTATTTGAAAGTTATTTGCCTTCTTGGGGTCTGCTTTCCTGAATGATGCCGGGACCTTCTTCGTCAAGTCCCATGCCTGACACAGATCCCTGCGAAGTTGAGTCAGCTTACATGCCTGCAATTTCTATATCCAATAACACACCTCAACTTGGATCCTAACATCAAACATGTACTCCTCATTCAAGCCGTCGTCGGTCGCTACCTAGACCCCGATAGATGAGAGGCTTAAATTATGAAAACAGATTTCTACCCGACATTTATAGCAAAGACTTTATTTTATGAGAATATTTCCCATGCACAGCTCCTATCTGCGAGAGCAGATCATCAAAGTCAACTACTCGCGCATGCTTCTACTAAATATGAAGGTCAACACTTTTTGCTCGCTCTATGGCCGAGTAGAGCACACTGCACCAGCAACAAACGCTACAGTCATTCTTTAAAGGTGATCAGCTGAAATTGACCATAAAGCGACTGTCTGCTTCCAAAACGACTCCACCGCAATCACCATCACTAGCAGCAGCAGCAGCTAGGGTAGTGGCGGTGGTTGTGGCGGTGGCGGCAACGATTGCGGTGGCGTCGTGTCCAGACAAACAATGATCCAGTCGCGTCCACACATCGTTGTTATAGTTGGCGGCGGCGGTTTAAGAGAACAAAACAACACAAAAGTGAGAAAGACCCTGACATACCAAGCAATTTACAATCAGCACACACAAAGGCTGCACAGAGGCATCAGCATCATCATCGTCGTTGTCGTCGTCGTCGTCGTCGTCGGTCGTCGGTCGTATTCGCACAGCAGAATCAGCAGCTGATGCCTACAGATGATGATGATGATGATGCTGTGTTGTAGGTGCTCTTCAAATACCCGCTTTATGGTCCTCTAGCGTGCTTCTGTGGTTATAGGCTGCTGCTGGTAGGGTGCTTGCACTGATGACCTGAAAATTGCAATGCACGCAGAGGCTTACTCACCGCACTAACTTACTTGTACGTGAGTTTCCTTGGTTTTTCTCTCATGCGGACCTGTCGACTCTTTTGTTGTTATACGAGTATTTGTTGGTTTTTAAATGAATAACTACTCGGAAATGGACTCCCAGCAATGCAATCCTTATTTAATCTATATTTAGGTATTGCAAGAGGTGAATGCCTCAGAGGAGGGCTGAGATTGTTGCGTTCTACTTAGGCGGACACACAATGCATGCAAAATTTTTCTTTTGTTTTGCATTTAGGCAGTTGGACTCCACCCCATGTCAGGGTAGGGAATGGGGGATTGCGAAATTGTGGGAATAGTGGTACGTCTTGCTAGGGCGGGCTTGGGAAAATAAAACTCCCTCCAACATCTAAATCGGTCAAATGTTAAGCATTTTGCTAGGTAGCAGCTTTTGAAGGCATCCATTCGCAGGCATCGAATCTGTTGCTCATCAAGCAGGCGTTCTCTATAGGTAGGCCCAAGATGAGAAAAAAAAAAAAAAGGATTTTTCTTAAAAAAATTGTTTAGTTTATCGGAAAACGGCAATAACGATTTCACTTAGAGTACAATTGATGTTTTCAAAGTTATTGCGTCCTTAATTTTCAATTCGAATCACCTAAAACGCTAGTTTTAGAAACTGCTCAAATCTCGAAAACCCCATTTTCGATTTCGATAATACTTTAAAAACCAAGTAGTGCTTTTTAAGCAATAGTAGTTTTCAAAAAAAAAAAAACATTGCAAGATTTGTTACTGTTTTGTTTGCCAAATTTAACAAAAACCGCTCTAACGATTTTGATCAAAATGCATATCTTAATTAAATGAGTATTCTAAAAAAGATTCCAAACTTAGCGTTTCTTAAAAAAATCGAATAAATCCGTTTGTTAATTATTTCTCAAAAATGATTACCCAAATCCCGATCCGTCTCCGTATATTTTCGTAAAACTCAACACCGTACTGCTAATAAATATGCAATTACAACTTATTTTTAGCACATATTTCCCACTTCTTCTTTTTTTCAATGAATATGCACCTTAAAATAATTCCTACCACTTGGAGCCTTACACAATCAGGAGCTCCCACTTCATTTGCACCCCACACAGGTCCATTGACAGATTCAGTTTATAACTGCTAATGCAAATTCAAAAACAAGTCTCTAAAATCAATACATATACAATAAATATATATCTATGTAAAGATATCGGTCTAATACGAAACCTACTTCAAATCAAAGACCCCTTTAACCAGTGACAATAATATATTCCAGACAAAAATAATAACGTGCCCCAACAGATCAAAATACAGAAGCTCCTACTACGCTTGTCCTGGTACTAAAAAATCTTGTAAAGCGTATGAGCTTATAAAATAGTGCAGTAGGCGGTTGCAACTCTCTAACCAGAACTTGCTGCAATTGCCTCTTACTGAGAGGTTCAATTTATAAAAAACTCACATTGCTGTATGAATAACACTTATTATTTATTTATTTATTTATTTATACGTATTCGTATATTTTACGAACCGTTTCTTTTATTTAACATCGGTTCTCAGATAATAAATTCAGAAAACACCCAACCAAACTTTTGATAAACGAGAAAGTTTCGTTCGACCAAGTCGTGGACTTTATTTTTTATTTTTTTTTTATTGGGTGAATATGTATTCTACGCGGTCACAGCTAGATATTTATTGAATAGTTAAAGCTTCGACAAATCTGCTATCAAGTATGTCTACTGGGAATTTTTCAACTATGTTAACTACTTAAAAATTAAAAAAGAAAAATTTTCTGATGAACGCAATAGACTAAACTAAAGTAAATGTCAAAGTTTAGTTCAACATCTGGTCTACATTATTTTTAAAATCTCTTCAACTAAACACTTCTGTAATGTAGGTATTGATGAACCAGTTCAATTCGTTAGTTGATTAAAATTAGTTACAATTTTGGCGGGGAGCCGTATGAAGAGTTTTTGTCTTCTCAAAATATCCTTCGCACGGAAAATATTCATAACAATGCTTTCATTGACAAGAACGCAAAATCACACATAATAACTTCCAGCGAAATCCTCTGGCTTTATGCGATTATTAATGAAACGTGGGTTCATTAGGTACTACTTGATAGACCTAAAAGTGCAGTCAAACGAAGGTGGGAGAAAAGCCAACAAACAAATTAAGGCTAAACACACATTGACTATTTGGAGAAGGAACGGGCCAAACTTATTTATTTATTATGTTTCATCTACGAGTATTTTAAAAACTAACTAAAATTCTACTGCCTAATTCGTTTCAAGGCTGAATAGAAAGAAAGAACAGAGGGTTTGGCGAAACCATTAGAAATATGCTGCCGTTGTGTCATCCCCTCTATTCTGCTAATCAATCATTTTGCAACTGGGAACAAATTTAAATGCACTTTCAATGGGATTAAACGATTATACGTCGACTGCTTTTAACTGCTGGAACTCAAATGGTCCCAATGGAAGGCGATGAATTAATGTTCGAAATAGCTTGCAACTCTAATCATGGAATGTGTTTTGAAATTGTTGTCCAAAAAAAAAAAAAAAAAACATAAAAAGCTAGCCAACATTCGCGACAACAAAATTGGTCGACTGCGATTCATTTTTGTCTCCAATCATGGTGGTGGTGAAAGGTGTTCTAGCCAGAAAAGGAGATTCATTTTTTGTAGATTGGAAAACATTAACAACTTTTTAAGCGCACTGACCTGATGAAGGAGACATTGTGCTCAGTCAGACATAAGACTTTATCTTTTTGACTGGCAAATAGCAAACGTTCCTCTTAATAACTTTCGGGGAACAAGCGGCTTATTCAGTACTAGAAATAGGCATATCACAGAAATGACCATTTAGAGCTTTTCGTGCACTTCAGTCGTGATGTTGTATGTTGCCTAGTGATGGTGAAGAGTGCTATTACGTATACAGTATACACCCTGTTAAACCTATCCAAATTTCTGCAGAAAAGACAAATTGCGGGACCCTGTGTGTCGAGCTTTGGGGATAAGAATCTAAAAAAGGAAAAGCCACCTTTAAAACTGTCAGAAGATAAATGTATACTAAAGAACTAGTTGTGCCCATGATCCACGTTAACCGAGGCTCTTTTCATGCAGTACACTGAAAGAAAAAGCTACACACAAATTACCCCCTACTTTTTACGCAGATTAATCGGAACTTCCTCAAATCTCGACCTTAAATGATACCTCCCTGGTCTTTGATACAACTAATAAACTTGTTTATTTTTTTTTTACTGAATCAGAAAATTGGCCAAAACATACCCCCATCTACTACTTTTACTACTTGCGGCAAATTTCAAACGATCTGCAGTTGAAAGTTCACCATAGACCAGGTCCACCGCAGCGAAAAAGTGATCTCCATCTTCGACCGCATTTCAAATGTCTAGCTAACCTTTCAAACTAATGACTCTACAACGAGTAAGAAGGAAATCCGCCCGCCAAACTAAACAGCTTATGATTCAATTAGTTAATTCAGCTAATGCGATAAAACTAGTCCTATTAATCACCGACAAATTAAATCTTGCTCGTACCTCATCGTAATGGTTTGTAATGGCTGATGCTCGCCCCAAAAAAAAAAAAAAAAAAACAATCGTGCGTAGCAACCTAACCCTCTCATAAGTGTCCATAATCAGTAATCGACAGTAGCCCGAAGGTGAGCAATAATTACTTTTCACTAGACCCCCCCCTGCCCTATAAGCCCACTCTTCGTTGCATTGAACGATACCCACAGATCTATGACTTCAAGTCCGATATTCATGATTTGTGTGGCTAATGATGTGCTATTGTACCACCACGTGGTGTTTGTTGTGTTGTATGGAACGTGTCAAATCTTTTCTGGACAATACCGTCGGGGGCAACATTTTTATGGATGTGAAAGTTATCTGGACCGTGTTTGTTGTTACTGGGATTTTCTTCGTTTTCCCCATCTTCTCTTCGAGATGATTGCCATTCCCGGTAATGTGATTAACCTGAGGACGCACGGTGGAATTCAAAGGTTGTTCTAAGGTCAGAAAACCTATATAAAGCATGCGAGAAGATGGAGCTTACGTAATTCTCGTACCTGTGGAGGCAGTTTCTTGTTCGGCCAAATGATTGGGCATTCATTTCACTTTCCAGTTTATTTTTATTTTGTTTGAACCGATGAGAGAGGATACGATATGGCGAATGAGAAAAAGAAGAAGGGTGTAACTTCGTATTTATAATGTACCTGTACTTTATTTTGTGTGTAATTTGAAATGACTGAAAGTGAGGTGAATACAGTTTGATAGTTTAAGCGAGATATTTACGGCATCCTAAGTGGTGGTATTAATTTTACGACAATGGGTGTCCAGTCTGAGTATTTTTTGTTTGTACTTTGGGATCATTACCTTAATTCTATTGATGCTTTTTAGAAGTTCCTTTATATGAGCAGACATCCTAACATAGCAACTAAGTGGTAAGAATGTCCTAAAAATAGCTTATTTTGAGCGTTAGAACTATCGTTGAGTATCGGCATAGGTGATTTGCTTAAAACTAGGAAATAAGGTTGAACTGATTTGCTTTAAGGCAGAACCACTTTTATCTATTATTGGTAATAAATCGAACTTCAGACTTTCTGCACAGTGATCCAATTCTGAACGAACTTAGTTGATTTTCAAGCGGTGCCAAGGCTTGCTCGACATTTTTTAGAATTCGCAATTTCGTTTGCAGGTTCATTGTAGTTGGAAAAATCCTAAACGACGAATCTATTCACTTATCCCAGACCAAAATCAGTTCAATTCTATTCTGGGAATTTTCACTTTTCAAATTCTCATAGCCTCCTGTAGCTAGCGCACTATTTTTGCTGGCAAAGACTTGGTAGACATTGCAAGGGAATGTTTAGGACATCTTCTATGATGTATATCACACTCCCTTCTAGCCCTGGGGCCCTACTCTGTATCTCGTTTCGAAAGTAACATTTTTCGAAAATGAACGTTTTGTACTCGCCAAATTAAATGTACTACTAATCCGATTAAGAATGCCAAAAGTTTACAGAGAACCAACTTAAAAGCAATTTCGAATGGGATTGACTTTCGGAATGAAGTAAAGAGTAGGGCCCCTGATCTCTCGCTGAAATTTTTGGGATTCAATAAACTTGTGGCTTGCATTGTCGGTGTCAGAGTCACTGTACAAGCTCCACTCCTGGATCTGTTCACCTTGTAGATATAGGCGTTTTAAAGCTTTGCCACCTTTCTTACCTGTGGAAAACTCCATCGTCTTCTCTTTAAATTACTCTAAAAGCCTTAATCTACTGTTCAATTTCGTTCGCGGTAAATCTTCGCAGCGGTTATTTTTTTCCACACAGTAAGCTATAAGTTTCCAGTTTGTGACTGTTGTTATTTTGCAAGCTGTCAATCCTAACTTGAGAGTTGACAACAGTTTGGATCTTTTTCTATGCTTCCATTTTTTTCTATCACCAGACCTAGACCATCGTTTCCAGAGTTGCACTAGCGACTTGGTAGTCCGTACCCATGTAAATAGAACAGTATAGCAACCTTTAAAATAAATATAAGTGTCTGATGCAACATTTGCATTTGTGGCCTTAGGCCTATAGTTTCACAAAACCAATTGCTTGTATGGTTTATTTTTAATTTGGTTGGAAGCGACCTTCAATTTGATGCAGAATTTGAACGACTGAATGCAGAGGCTTTCCTAGATCATTTGTTCTGTCTGATGGTTTTCAAACATTTCCAACAAAAATTCGATTCCATTACTTCGCCCCTCGAACAATCTCAGTTCAAAGAAACAGAAAAAAATCCTCCCAAAGTCGGCCTTAAATAGATACCTTTTAACTGTAAAAAAGAAGTAGCCCTTTAAGCTTGATTCCACACACTGTTTCGCATATATCAGCTTAGAGAATCTTTTTTCATTAATGGGCTAATTTTTTACCGCCGTCATAAAAATCACCAACCAGCCCATTATCTTCCAACTTCGATTTCCTAAGTAGTAACCTTGCTTAATCTCAGATTTCTACGAAAGACGAACACATTTAAACAAAAAAAAAACCCAACCTATAGAATAACATGCAAAATCCGTGCGCATAGTTGGCGGCGCTTGCGCTCCAAAAGAAAATATTTTTTTTTCTGTTTCTCTGTTGTATTTGGAGCGCTGCATAATTAAATCAAATTGACACCTGAGATGTGTGTGATGTTCGAAATTCCAAACAAAAAAGAAAAAAATTACCGAAGTGACAAAAAATGTTTTCGAGTTGAAACGTTCCGAAAGGAACTCCCTCAGCAGGTAGCTGAGCGAAAACGAAACAAAAAAAAAACAACAAACCTGATAACACGAAAAGAATTCAGAAAAAAAAAAAAAATTGAGAAACACGTTCACCGCCCGCTCTTGCTAAAAGTGTGGGAACAAATCGCTGGCCAAAATGATCGCAAAGAATTTTTGGGCCCCTTCACCACTTGTGCAGTGTCTGCACCCCAACCTGCCGGCAGCCAACAAAACTGACTCCAAAAACGATCGGGGAAAAAAACTCGTTACCGTTGAAATAAAATGCATAAATTTGTCGAGTGGAATTTATATACGTACGTATATATTTTTTTTTAATTTCTTAATTAACTCGAATCGACGGACGAAAACTCATTTTATTTACTTTACAGTCTACGAAAATGTGCGCCCGCAATAAGACGTTGCGCCGACGACGAGCAGAAGCTAGGAGCCGATCATCACCAATGAGACAGAATGCCGTCAATTAGCATGTGAAGCTTTGAAGATGCGAAGGAGCGCGAAGGACATGGTAGGGGCGGGGGACCAGCACAGACCACCTTTAGGCTGGCGTGGTCGTCGTCGTCCTGTTTTTGAAATTTGATAATTGACATTTTTTCGCTGCAGTCCACCGGCCTTTGGTGTGTGCTGCCTGCATACATTGTTATATAGCGTTTAGTGATGAGGATGGTTCGCCCTTCTGTCGTTTGATGAAAAAAGGAAGCGACACTGGCGCTGGAACCAGATTCTCTTTGGCCATCTTCTTTTTTCACGTGTTACAGGGGGCTATTGGAGGTGGTTTCGGGTCGTAATTTATATTTAATTGGAATGCTCCGGGGAGTGGATCTTTTTGGGAATATAATATCCGCGGTAATTGGCTTGATGGAAGTCATCCAAAAGTCGTTGGTGCTGATGATGTGATATGATTATTGTTCGGTTCGGCAACCAATCTTGTATCGAGATTTTTTTTTTGGGCTGATCTAGATAACCGCCCAGGTCGCTCGACTGAGTTGTGACATTTCAAACGCGGTTCATATGCCAGCACTTATTATCACTTTCCATTTGAGTCCATTGCATGCCAAGTTCGTTTTTAAATAGATGTCGCGACAAATTGTCTTTTATCTCGTGCACAAACCATTTGGCTGATACCTACTGTTTTTTCTTCATATTGTGAAAGAAAACTTCCGCCCGCTTTACAATTTCGAAATATCTGCTCCCAGACACCGTTTTGGACTTAACACATAGTCCAAAACTGAACACATAGTCCCAAACGGCTTCCAGGGAAAGCCGCTTTACAGAAGATCTCTACCAGCTAATCCAACACATGTTCGTGTGGTATTTAAAAATTTGTCGGCAAGGTCCCAAATTTTCCAGACAGAATAGCAATGACTTAATAGACTGGGCTCCTTGACCTCTAATCGTCCAATATGGCCACGAACCAGGCAGTCTTTTAAATTGCCGAATGGCTACATTATTTTTTCTGTTTTCCAAAAAATGCCTAAAATACTACAGTTCGGTGAGATCCCCTCGCACGATCACTGATCTCATTCGTATATATCATTTCAAAGACCAAATAAACCATCTGCGACAGACAGTCTGCTTCAACCCCTACAAATTGCACTCATAAATAACCCATTCCAATTGAGAGATGTGTGCAAATGGGATCGCACCGATCTTTATCTTTACACAAAGATACACACATTTTAATGAAGATCCGCAATGTGATACCGGCGTTGTTCCTTTGGCACTAATTAAGAGCTCCGCTCATCCCTGGCACAACGATTTTCAACAGACAGGCGCACACAGCACGCCTCCTTCCGAAAGTAAGTTCTGCGATCAATGATCACGATCACGATTACGATCACTGTTCCAAATCCAGATGGCTGGCAGCCAGAAAATATGTTCTCTCTGACACTTTTGGTAACGCTCAAACGAAATTATCTATTTAAGTGGAAAATAAAGGATACATCGCGATCCAGTTTAATGGGTGAAAGTTGTATATGAGGATGAGGACCTTTCTCGCACCCACATAAATCTGGTGAAAATTATTATTTGCGCAAAAGGTTTGGGAAAAATATTATTTCTTCTTGAAGATGCGGGTTTTTCGTTTTCTGTTGGGTATTTCAATTGAATCCATCTGTTTCCGGTTGCGGTGTATGCCAAATAGACAATTGGTTTCCTTTTTTTTTTTTTTTTTTTGGTCCTAGGTACCTAAATCGAAAAATAGAACATGATCCTCAAGTGAGGCTGTTCTTTTTGCACAATTTTTTTGTTTTTCAATTCTATTTATGTAGTGGTTGGTCCTTTCAAGGACTCATCTTTATCTATATGATAATCCCATTTAATATATTTGTATTCATTTCGTTTCAGAGCATTATTTTTCAATTTATTCTGCTAGCACTATTGCTGCATCGAGTATTGCAGCTGCATTAAGTGGACTCAATTGGCATTTAAGAACTGGACAAAAGCTGCGCTACCTATTAAATCGATTGACCGATTTAACCAGTGTGGAACAGGTGAGTTGTGACTTAGTAAATGTGTTATTTTGGGAGGATAGCAAGTTTTCAACAAATTATTTTGAATCGTATTTGTGATTAGCTCAAACTCAAGCCGAAACGTATAAGAAAAACCAAGCTAAAAAAAATATCAAGATTTGAAAAGATCTTCTGTGAATGCTAGGCACTAGATTAGAAGATGTAGGTTTTTCACGCAGAAACATCGGAGGTTGGTCTTTGCTAATAGACTTCATATAAGTTACCCGATGATATAAAAGAGCTCTCGGGTAACAGTATCAACCACCAGGGAGATCTTAACATTTTGTAAGAAAAATCTGAACGAAAAAATAGGAACGTTTTATTTTTATTTCAGTCCAACACCAGAAGTCCTTATTCAGGTTGCAGCAGAGAGCTTTTATGTAAATCAAAGTGATGGGTCTTTAAATATAATTACAAAAAAAGTATAGGAAAGAGAACGGAACCCTGGGGGACTCCAATGCTTTTCGGATTCAAAAACGCAAAGCTACCCGGCTTTCTCTGGTTAATTTCAGTTAACCGAGTGAAATATCTTTTTTCAAACGCATTTCTCATTAGAAAACTTTTTATTGTCAAAGTGTGGCGTCTTTTGTTGACAGCCTCCCTAACCTAACCTATCAAACGCGTTCGGAATCAATCTTTATTGTGTAAGATTCATACGAAGGTTCTAAACCTTTTTTGGATAAATGTCAAAATTGACGGCAAAGAATCTTGTGGCAGGTAGCTTTCAGGATCCAAGCACTAGTAGTAGTATTAGTGAAATGTTCTTTATTTTCATAGTCTTTTGTATTAAAGTTAAGTGTTGGTTTTCTCACTGCTTTCTGTTTTTCTGCATCTACAATTCCCTCTACCTCCAACTGCTGTCGGTAAAGAATTCAAGGCAAAATCGTAGATTTTCAATCATACAACTGTGGTCCTTCGAGCCGGATTAATAAAATTTCATCTTTCGAAAGTTCTTCACAGAGCGCAGACACCAAAACAATTCCAAGCACTCTGTAAGCATCTTACCGAAGTTAAGTTACTGCCCTCAAAAAAAAAAACATGTCCCACATCATGGTACCTTCAAAAACGACTACACAGACACACACCATATATTTCACTTGGTTTTTGCTGCATTTGACACACAGCTTCCTGTAAGCTGGCCTCCATTCAAAAGATCATGAACAAAATTAGATGCAACGAACTTTTTTCCACCCTCCCATTATGTCTCTGAGACTCCATTCATTATGATTGCTGACCCATTGAAGAAGACGTCATCTTTTCTTTCTCTGCTTTCATCTTTGGTGAACTCTAAGGCCAGAGAGGAAGCTCAAAAATACCAATTTCTCCAAAGTGAAGCAACGCATGAGGAGGACAACGCAATGTATTAGCGATGATGAACACGACCAAATGCGTAACAAGACACGCACACACACAGTCGTTGATCTTTGTTAACTTTAAAATTGACAGTAAAAAAGAAAAGAAAAGAAGACCGGCGTCTTGTATTTATGAATTTTTTATTTTTTTTTTTTTTGCAACGATGTGACATTTTTTTTTCTGTCATTCTTTAAAATGATATCATCGTCTTTCATAAGGGTCCCCGATTCAATGATGTTTAGGATATTTTTGGACAGTCATTTATTTATGTTGCGTTTCCATCAACTTTGGTTACTATCATCAAGTGTTCCACCAGCGCATTCTTGATTAAGCGAGTAAAATCATCTTAATTGAGGGATTACAATCCAGTGACAGAGTGTTTCGAGTCCAAAGACTCGAGAGAAAGAGGCGGAAACCGAATGACTCAGCTCTAAAGTGGGGTGGGTGTTTTTCTGTTTTATTATTTAAATTGATTCCTGCGGGTCGGTTTGTTTACCCTTTTTGTAATTAATGTAAATTACCGGAACGAATGCTAGGGATGTGACCTTGGGCGAGATCAAACACAGAAAGAGCAATGTCTTCCATTCTATAAACTATTAGGGCGAACATTTTGGAAAGTGTGGCTTTCTTTTTTTTATTAGTTAATGTTGGGAGGAGTGAACCCTTCCAAATAATAACTATGCAATTGGACCGACTTTTAAATGCAGTCTTAGGGTGGCAATTTTCATTGGAGTAGTCGAATGGGACAGAGTACTTTAATGGGACTCTTTGATAGTTAAATGTTTGTCACTTTTTTCGGTTCCCCTCCACTATAAAGTTTTGACACTATTTACAATTTCGAATAATTTTATTGGAACATTATATTATTAGTATTATTGGCGGAAAATTATAGACATCGTGTATGAGGAGAGATTAGTAGATACTAACTGACAGCATTCTAACTTCAAAAGATGTGACAGATGGGGGAGAATTGAGAGTCCATACTAAGGAATAAAATTTACTTTTGGTGGTTTTATACAGGGTCCGCCAAATAACTTTTTTTTTTTTTGAAAATGCTATAAAAAAAATAACTATCTACTGAATATTTTCTCAAATTTCTTTTTTTATTTGAAAGTACAATCCTTCCGGTTAATAATGGAAAATAATTTCATTCAAATGGCTGCCTCGGCTGGCCATGCAGTAGCCTACACGATCGGTCCAATTTTTAAGCACATTATCGATTGTGTGCAGCTGTATTTCACCAATGGCTTCACGAATATTGTCCTTTAAAGCGTCAATTGTCTCTGGCTTGTCGGCGTAACACTTATCTTTTACGGCACCCCACAAATAATAGTCCAACGGTGTCAAATCGCAGCTCCGAGGTGGCCAAACGACATCAGCTCTGCGGCTGATAATGCGATCTTCAAAAACAGGGCGCAAAACATCGAGTGTAGCTTCGGCTGTGTGGCACGTAGCGCCGTCCTGTTGAAACCAAATGTTGCCAATATCCTGCTCTTCAATTTTTGTGAACAAAAATTCGTTCAACATGGCCCGATCGACATTGACTTGCTCATTTTCGAAGAAAAATGGCCCAATTATGCCTCTGGACCAAATTCCGCACCAAACAGTGACTCGTTTTGGGTATATCGGCTTTTCAATGTATGCGTGCGAGTTTTCTGTGCCCCAAATGCGACAATTTTGCTTGTTTACACACCCGCCAGGATGAAAATGAGCTTTATCTGAAAAGATGATTTTTTTGGCAAAATCGGCATTTGCCATTTTCATGTGCTGACTGCTGAGCAATTGTCTCCCATCTTACAGTATCCCTCAAACCTAGTCACGCATCGCTAACGGATATCGAAAACAATTCAATGCCACACCCAGCAATCTGCATCCGCGTGTACAACAGTGTTGTAAAACATGATGTGCATTTCATCGAAACATCATTAGCCTTTCGTTTTCGTTTCAAGAGCCAATATCCGATATCGACACCACTCCAACAATGATCCAGCCAGACTCCAGCAGCATTCCTCGAGCAATTAAGATAAGAAAATGCTGAAAATGCTCGCGTATACAGAGTCCTCATGCAGACGTGCCCAACCGAAACAGCAAAACAATTAACAAAACCGACAAAAAAAAAAAAAAAAACAAATATATTCAAATTTGAAAAATTAGTTCCATGGGATCAATTGCTGATTGCAGAAACATTAAGCAGAACTTTCCACGAATTCACTGATCGTGTGTGGCACTTCAGTTTCAGAGTTCCCTTCTTTTTAATTGCGCGATTGCTTCCACGTTCCATTATCCCGATGTGTTCAGGCCAAATGGGGCGTGTTGTGTACATATATTTTTATTATTTCCAATTCTCTGATAATGCTCCGCGCTGACCGTCATATGGTCATTCTGATGATTTTGTTCCCTACTTAAGAGCCAGCGCGATCTTCTTGGTGATCTTTGCCGCAACTACGTGCTCAGCAAAGGATAAGTGAGTGGATTACTTTTTTTCAGAGTACTCGTAGCTGCGTGTTGATCGCAATGACTGTATTCAGAGCGCGAATTTGCATTAATGCGTTGATGATAAAAAAAGGGGCGGTCAACGAAGATATTACCATTTAGTGAAGTGACTATGGACGTAATTGGAATTAATTTTTATTGATCTTTGCTAAATCAATGCACACATATTTAATTATGGATACATCCTTGAGAGTCGCTAGTCGCTCTTCGTGGCGCTAATGGATGGATGATTATAATTGCCAAGTGGTGATTGTGTAATTCAATTTGATCATTGCTATTGTTGGTGGTGACAAATGTAGATGTGATCAGTGGGTTCATTGTCACCCACAACAACACAGCAGGAATTGGAACGGAACACAGTGATATTAATGCACGTGTTGACTAAAATTCAGGCGCCAAAATGAAGAGTCATCTAATGGCACGTGATGGGGGTATTTTGATCACTCGATGAAAGAGAAGCTATGGGTATTTTTTTTTTTTTTTTTAAATTAATGATGGAATTATGAGAACAATTTGTGTTCATTAATGGCCGCGTTCCATTGATGGCTAGACTCGCAGTAGATAATTTGTTAGATGGAGGAATGCCCCTCTAGGTCTCTGAAGAAAATGGCATACTCGTTTCTTTTCACTGTTAATTGTTAATGTAAGCTTGTTTCAAATGGGAAAATACGATTTATCACTCTTTTCACTTTACTTCAGCAATGCAATACACTTTCACCGGTTTGCTTTTAGTTTTCCCAAACGCGTTTACTTTTAATGTAACGGCATTGCCAAGGTTCTACTCATCCTAACAGGTTAAGTTTCGTATAATAAAATTAAGAATACTGAAGGTATATCTAACTGATGGCTATCGTAACATGACGGTTTGTTAATCTGGAGACCGCCAAGATGACCTACAACTTAACAAACGTGATAAGCAAGACTGACAAAGTTTGTTGTGTAGCCTGCAGAAAAAAGAGCTTCCCCAGTACAACTCATTATCTGGACCCATATACATTGATTTGTCGCCACGCCTCGTTTCTTAAAATTTGAAAGAATCAACTACAAACGAATCGAAAGTGAACAATGATCTGACCACGAGAATAACTAATAATGTCGCGCCTTGTATTTGGCTGTTTATACTTCGTGTCGTTGACACCACAATTTATGTACTTGTTTTGGTCTGTGTATTTTGAGTCGCTTGTGAATCTCTGCCGCGCATACGCACCCTTATTAGCATTGTATAGCCCAAAGTGAGCATTCAATTCGTTTTTATCAATCCACACTCAACGCCTTGCTACAACAATGTGTCATGTAAGGTGTCGAATGTATTGCCTGTTAGGAAGATGCAGTCATGATTTGAATTTGCATTTCATTCTTTTTATCTTTCTCGTTGTGGGAAAAAATCAACTGAATTCCTAGAGCACGCTCCCCTTTTGGGGGCGCTTTTCCCGAAATTTACATGTCTTGTTTCGCGTTTCGTTTTTCCTCAGATGTTTAAAAATATAAAATGTCAGTCAAAGTCCTACATGACTTGCTATGCTACTCAAGAAACTACTACCGAGCCACCTATCGGACTCTTCAAGAACTATTTATAATGTACCTTCGTCAAGTAAAAACCACCTGCTAAATCCCACACTTAATTTGCTTAATTTTTACTTGCAGGATTACCTCCATGATTGCATGATTCGTATGGAGCAAATATTCGAGGAGCACAGTCGCAATCTGCAACCCTACATAGTCACATTGGATGCCCAACAACAGCACCACCACACAATGAATGGTAATAACAATAATAATTCAAATTCCATTTTACCCGATTTAACGCAAACCTGTAAAATGCAAGCGAATACCCAAAAGGATGTTCACGACATCAAGTTCTAAGTCCTTCGCACCTGCTGAAAAACATCATTTTCACCAGAAAATCGAAAAAATGCACACTCTACTTTCTCGCTTTAATTTCCAAAAAAAAAAAAAAAAAAATCGAATCGAAATGAAAAACTAAATGAGTTCTTGTTAAGTTTATCACCCAAAGCATCCTTTTTTCAATGAATATGAACTATATTTTTTCTTTTCTTACTTCAAAGTGAATCAATTATACACATATTTTTTTTTACCAATTGTTTGTTTATAAAGAGTTTCCCTTTATTTTTTTCATCTAAATTTAAAGTTACTTATAATAATGTTTTGTTGGTGCTCAAATTTATAAATATATATTTTATTCGCGTTTTCGAAATGAAAAAAACAAAAAAAAAAAAAAATACAAATACTACTACTACTTTATAAATGTATTTCCATATTTTTGTTGGGAAATAACCTAAGAATTATTTGAATATTATATATTATAATCGATTAACTACGCAAGCTTAAAATGAATCACTTTTTTTTATATATATATAAATAATATATATTGTGTTTTTTTTTTGTATAAAAAAAAAAACGAAAACGCAAAAGAAAACTTACTAAAAAGGAATTAGTAACCGAGAATGAAAATTGATAATAAAATGGAAAATTGTAACAATAAAAATATATGCGAGAGGTAAAAGTCAATTAGGAATAGAGTTTTCTTTCTTCATGTTTTCTTTCTTTAAATAGAATTATCGTTTAAGTTTTTACTATTATCTATATAGAAAAATACTGTACATTATCGAAAGGAGGTAGAAATATAGGAACAGGAAAACTAGTTTTGTTTTTGTTTGTGAAAAATGCATAAACCGTTCACAATATATAGAAAATAAACATAAACACATACAAAATGAAAAATAAATATTTAGGAAATGTGATTTTTTTTGCAAAACTTTAGAGAAAATACAAACAAAAAACGAAAAATAAAAAAAAAAAATAAACTCTGAAAGTTAGAAAAATCAAATATTCTTAATTGAAAAAAAGAAGCAAAAATTTACCATAAATAGACTGAAATTTTTTCACACGCTTACTACTGAATAGCAAATAATACATATTTTTTTTTATATACATAAAAATATTATATTTTCTTTCTTTTTTATAAATAAACATACTGATAAAAATTATACAATTTATACATTTAAAATTAACCCGAATCATACGCGAAATAGTTTTCATTGATTTAAAATAGATAAATTATTAAAAAAAATCAGTAAATTCATTTGAACGTGGAGACAGACAAAAGCATTAAATCCAACGACAACAAAATAGACTGCCAATAAATTGTGTGCTTGTAACGAAATTTGTAGCTACCCAATTGAAAAACGTGTATATATAATCATAAAGCATTCGTTATGATGCTAAGGTACGACATTTAAGTAGCATTAAAGGGAATAAATGTTTTTGTTTTTTTGTTTTTAAGAAATTTTGCTATACAAAAACGAAAGCAGATAAATTTTGGAGAATTGGGTTTGATCGTCTACACACATGAGCTGTCTAAAAATTCCACTCTATTCAAGAAAACAACACTCATTTGTATCCAAAAATATTATTCAGCTCAAAGAATCATTTTTCTTAAGTCAACTTTAGTTTAATAGAAATTTCAAGCGATTCCAAAAATCTGCCATCGAATGCTGCGTTTCCATCTGGAAATTATATTCGCTTCTGCCAAACTTTAATTTATTTCAAAAAAAAAAGGTTTGGTTTATAAACAAATTAATAAATATCAATTGACTCAAGAATTGCAATTCGATTTGAAAATGTGAACTGAATAATTAAGATAACGCGGAGCTACGTTAAAAAACTTCGTTCGTGTGGCTTGATTTTTCAATATAAACAAATTTATTTCTACATAACTCTTGCTCTGTTTATCGATTGCTCAACTCTATATCGTTTATATGCACTTTGGTAATTTTACAAAATTAAATTTATAAATATCTGGCTTGTTGAAAAGCAACTAAAAAGCTGTGGAGTTGTTCCTAGAGGGCTCATTGCTTCCACGTAGACTCTCACCCTATTTTCTCTGAACATTAAATATCAGCCATCATTTTGACTGCGCACATTTAAAAATATCTATATAAACAAAAAATTATAAAGAATCCGGTAAATCTTTGGTTGGTTGTTGTTTTTCTCTTTCTACAAACAAAATACCTACAAATACGTTCGTTGAATTTCGTAAAACTTTACTTTCATCTCAATTTAATATTTTTTCCTCTTGAATTGTTAAAGTTAAAAAAAAAATTGTGCATGAATATTACTATACAAATTTATCTTAACGAATTATTATTCACTTCTAATTGCATGCATTTAAGTTTTAAGTTTGTATGTACTATCATATAATATGATGTTTACATACCTTATATATATAATTTTTCTTGTATATTTTGTTGGTTATATGATTATTTTATATTGTTTTCTTTTCTATTTAGTTGCATGCAATTCAGAACTTGATTTGAACAAGAACATTTATGTATAATTTATCCTTAATCTCAATTCATAAAAAAGAAAATGAAAATGGATAGAAAATAAAACGCAAAAACAGATAATTGCAATGTATAGTAAACCAGGAAAATAATTATTTATATAAAATTTAAGACATTAACAATAAAAAGAAAAACAAAAAAAAAACAATGGAACTTGAATTCCTCGCTCAACTAAAAATGTAAACGAAAATTTAAAACGACGATTGCGTATAATGCTTGAATGCTCTTTTTTTTTATAAATAAAACTGAACATACCAATTTGAAATATAGTGACTGTTATAATCCCAGAAACAAAAACAAAAGCTTTGTATTATATAAAAAAAAAACAAAAATAACAGAATTTAAAATAGATGTTATATGATTTAAAATAAATAAAAAAAAATGCAATCCTGTATATTGAGGGGAGGGCATTTCTTTACGCTTTACGAAAAAAAAAAAAAAAAAAACCAATAAACGAAATACGAAATGAAAACTATTATTTCAACCACATGAGGGAAGGACACACGAAATTTGTCAATATTTAGACAAAATCCTCCCTCGTTCATCATTCAATTAGAAATGATGTTGCACCTGAGTGTTAAACACTTGTGAAAAATGAGACTTAAGGATCTGTAAAAAGACCTCGCTTTAATCTAAACAAAATGAAATATTTATAGTACACAAAAACAAAAACTCAAATTTATATTTAATATTTTTTTTTATAGTTTCACTGATATAATTACACATAATGCACAGTACACATAGTCATTCCTCAAACAAACCCCAGGAAGTGAAGGAGGTTTCTGGAAACAGAAAATAAAATAAAATAAATAAACAGAAACCTCCTACCTCTTGCCGTATAAAATAATGAAAAACCAAAGAACGTCCTTTCTTCTCTCACACTCAAGTGCAACAATTCAAATATCAAAACAAAACAAAAATCGCCAGCTTGTCAGAGAACGAAATAACAAAAAAATAAAAAAATAAAACTGCAAACGTTTTAGTCGAAACCAAAAAAAAAAAAAGGAAAGAAAAAGGCAAATAAATTTAACAGCGAAATGATTGTACGTTAAAATTTCAAATGAAAAATGTAACAACAAGTGAAACATAAGAAAAACCCTGTATAGTTGAAAAATTGCATAATAATAATAAACTAGAAATGCAAAATATCAAAAAATAATTGAAAAAGAGGAGATATAACTATAATTTTATTGAAAACATTAGATCTAAGTACGCTTTAGATAGTAGCTGCCTATTCTTAAAAAAAAGAAAAGAATACAACAGTAAACTAATATCCTTCTGTAAAAATATTACATAAACAAAAAAAAAAAAAAATTAAAATAAAAATAATACTTATACGCTTATTATTTACATCTTAATTATACATTAACTTAAAAGAAAACAAAAATCACTAAAACCTATTATAAAAACAAAAATTGGGGAGATGCCCGTGAAAATTGTTAATTTACTACTACATACTACTTTATATGAAATGAAATACAACTTGTAACATGGATTAAATATATTTTTTCTACTTATATCTTAGTTTTTAATAAATATTATAATTAATATTATTATTACCTTAAAAAATATTATATTTTTTTTTTATATTATGCAAAGCAAAGATGGAGAAAAGAGAGTTGAATAGAAAACAAAATGACAGATAGAGAGAGAGAGAGAGAGAGAAAGAGAGAGAGCTAGGATTACATTAACTATTTTTATTATATAACTACAGTTATTAATAAAGAAGAAGAATAAAAAGTAAAAAAAATAAGTGAAAACATATAAAAAAACAAAAACATTAAAAGTTTAAAACCAAATGAAATGCATCTTTTTGTTTATTTACCACTTACTTTACAGAAAACATGAAAAGTGCCTGTGCACCAGGAGCAGCGTAGGTATGCAGTAAAGTTATTCTTTGAAATGACTTCTACGACTTTGACATAAGAAGCAACTTAAAGTAATGGGGCTTGGAAGACCTACACAAAACCAGAAGAATGAGGGTCTCAATGGCAATATGCATGGTTAAACAAATCAATACTTCTGTCATTTTTACGTAGAGATATTATGTAAGTCCATTGTGTCAATTTAAAATATGAATAGGTACGTGTGAGAAAGAACGTTTTTTTATGTTTCATACATGGTTACATGGTGGTAGTCCTTGGTGTTACAAATTAAGTTGAGATAAGTCGTCCACAAAAAGCAACTGCAACTTTGTTTCAAAACACCAACAGATCACAGTTGTGCAATCCAGACTGTTTTATAGTGTAAATTCAGTAACGCATCATTGGCATCATGATGGTCAGATGCTTTGCAAAATATTCGTTAATGCAAATTATTGGCATCAATTTCAATAAGAAAAAGAACATCACAGAAATACCTAATGCGCCGTTGATTCGCCGACAAAAAAGTTACAAAAATGTCGGAACAGAAAGAAAAGTAAGTAAATAAATATTTTTATCAATAGATAAAAAAAGAAAAAATTATAAATTTTTGGTGAATTATTTAATTCGTATTTCGACCGCTTTCTTCTTGCTTCACACATATTAAAAATAAATGTATCTTCTTTATGATCATAGTTATCGGCTAAAACTTTTATTAGCAAAACTAATTCAAAACTAAAACATTAAAAATGTTTGATGTAAACAATGCGTTCTAAAACTCAAACATCATGATACAATAAGACAAGAAACCGCAATGAAGATTTCATTTTTGATTTGTTCTGCACATCTACGTCAGAAAAGCCCGATGAACATTTTGACATTTGGCATTTACATGTGTTTTAAATGGAACCATTGGTGTTTAAATAAATGGTAAAATATTAAGAATATAGTTTCGGAATTGATTTAAATACGTTTGGATAAATATTTTCGTCCGTTTGCGTGCTTTCTTTGCTGTTCTTATGGATTATAGTCGTAAATTTATTTTGCTTTGCTCGACTCGGCGGCAAATGAAGAAATATTTTAGAAAAATTGTAATGCATTAAAAAATGTTAAATGTGAAGTGAATCAAAATAAAATGTTTTAAAAACAAGTGGTTTAGTTAATTACTTTTTTATATTTTCGTTTTTTGTGTTTTTTTCATCAAACTAGCGGAGAAGGTTTTTTTTTACACGGATGTTGCAATTTTAGCTTTTTCGGATTAATTAAGTGGGTCAAATAATTCGTCCGAATATTTAGCCCAGCGCCGTTGACAACCTCAAAAAGGTTTTCCAGAGCTTTCATATCGCTCGTCATAGCTTCCGATGGCTTCGAAAGACTACCTTCGCTGAGGTGGTTGACCCAAGATAAAGAATAATCTTCAGTTTGTCCAATCTCAGGCAGATTTTCTTTCAGCCGGTGACAAATGTAACATGCAAAATATTCCAGGCAATTTGGAATTTCAAGTTCGGGATCCGAACAGTTTGCTTCTTTCGGTATCTTTATAATGTTGAAGATTTTACCTGTAATGAGTAAGTACAAAGGAAGATGCCAATGATAGTACATAATTAGAAGAACCTGTTAAAGATGGTTCTTCAAGGCTTGACATCCTACGAGGGAAAGCACATAAATGAGCATTTAGATTACTATATTAATACAACAATTTACCCATTTCATATTTAATATTTTGAAGAAAGTCGTCTTTGACAAAATGCAGATTACAAAGTCATATATTGCTTTCTTTAGGGAAGCTCTGGAAGCTCGTGTCTAGTGTTTTCTTTTTCCGGGTATTATTGTTGCACTCAAACACATAACAAACTCCCATTTTAAATTATTATACAGTTTCTATTTAATTAATTAAAATACAAACACAATTCCACTTAACTAAAACAAAATTCGAAATTTGAACTTTCGCGCTACATAACCTACGTCATAATTAGTTGACAGATGAATACCGATGAACAACAAGAATGAACGACCTGCGCAATGCGATATCTTGTCTTGTTGTATCATGATATTCAATCAGCAACGCATCAACATAAACTGTACATCTCATCAGCATCGCAAAGAAGCAGTGGATCCGCATCACAGTGCAAATGTTTGACGTTTCTGAATTTACACATAATTTAACCTATTCTTAAAATGTGCAAATTTTTCGTCATACAGGAGTGGTTGAAAAATCACCTCAATCTTAAAAGTTTAAAGCAATACTGCAGCGTTGGCATTTGTGTTTACCTTGTTGATTGATGACACACAGGAGATTTACACCATACCTGCAAAAAAAATAGTGATAGGATTGGCAGCTAGTGGCTGCAGAGACGAATTTCAAATTTTGGATTCAGCAAGCGATTCTTCTTGCCAATAAAGTTGACCTCAACATTTTAGCTCTAGTATCCAGTGGTCCCAGACTTTGACTTTGTTTCCCCTTTTTTTATCAGCAAGAGCATTAGTATTCCCCTAGTTCGAAAAAAGAATTTGTTCCCCTTAGTTAAATTATCACTTGTTTTCATACGAACAAATTAAAAAAATATGTAATGATGTTCTTATTCACAAGCTTAAAATATAACATAAAAATATACATATACATAATACAATAATTTCCCTTTCTATTGGATATAACAATTGAGTGAATGGATTTAGATACACGAAACTTCTCACATAAGGCGTTTTTCATTTTAAGTTCAGAGCAGAACCTGAACTATTATACAAAAAGTTCGTGTTTCTTTTTTAGCTCAGATACATCAGAGCTCAAATTTGTGTTTCTTTTTTCGTTCAGAGCATGATCAGAGTGCGCTCTATGAGCTCAGAATAAATTGACTGAGCAGCCTGAGGAAAAGGCTGTGTACACATGTACAAGCACACTTCCAGTCACATTTAACAGAAAAAAAATCAGGATAAACAAAATAACATCGGAACGCTCTGAGGACGCTCAGTTCAGAGCGCACTCATAATGCTCGAGCTCAGTTCAGTGCTCAGCTCTAAACTAAAAAAGAAAAACGCCTATAGATGTTCGATGGGCGGTTTTCTCTCATGTTTAATATGAACAATTCATTCTCCTTTTTTAGAGTTTGTCCCAACAAATACGGGATGTCAAATCAATGGCTCATGGCGTTCCGCCTTTTTTTCACGAAAACGGACACATCGAATGTAACTTGCCGTTTTGACAGAGTATGCGCTGCGGAGAACTTTCCGTTCAGACAAATACCTCGCTAGGGCCGATAATCTTTGGAAAAATCTGTTTTCCTCTTAATTGTTCTTAATTCTTCCTCAATTTTTACTTTACAGATTTTTCCTTGGAATCATTACGGCTGTTTTTTGAGATTCAATCTCAGTGCAAAGTAAATTACTATTTTCAGCTCGCAATTATAACAATCACGCTCTACTTGACACTTTGAGAGCTCACAGTTGTTGGGAGTGCGTGCTGAAAATCCTATTTACTTTGATTTGGTGAGATCGAGGCTCAAAAAAACACGCCTATTGTAGGTAAATTAAATTTTATTAGATCTACGAAGGACTTTTCTTTTAGATATATGCCCTTGGCGAGATGATAGTTAAATGTAAGGTTACATAAAAAGGGTTTGTGCTCAAAATCGACTTTTAGAATAACATTTATTAAGTCAATATTGTAGATAACCCAAATACTTCCTTAGGGTCACACACCATAAACGCTTGGCCTGAACAAAACGGTCCACCATTATAATCATTCAAAAACATTTTGCTTCTGACTTCTAATCCTCGCAATCGAAAAAGAGTTAATTCCACAGCAGCCATCCCTTTCTGTTTAAAACACTTTACAAGAGTTTCTGTACAAATTTAAATGTTGAAATACCAAGTTCACTGAACCGCTGAACAAAATCAAAACAAACCCACTTAGGACTTGGACTATCCAACCCAAGAGAATACGCGCTCTGCCCGAATTTGCATAACGAATTCATGCGAATCTATTTCAGACTGTCGGCGTGCGTCGTCAGGCAGTACCCCAGTTCTATTGTTTTTGTTCAGTCATAGATCCCCGATTGATATTGATTTTGACCCAGATGTGTTGGTATATGTGCCCCCTGGTATATTGTACACGATAAACAAGTCTGCGTAAGTAAACCAACCTCCTTGCGAAAATATTATGCAGCGTTCTTGGGCTTGAGCCGTTTATTTCTTTTGTTTACCAACATTGAACTGAATTTGCAATTTTAATTGTTTCAACAATATTCTTTGAATTTTTTCTTTCATTATTCCATTTTCTTTTATAAATTGCGCACTAGGAATGAATAATTTTCCTATTCAAATGATGCGTATGTGTGCTGCATACCAAGGTTCCGATCGATTCAATTCCCATTAGCCGAAAATGTTTCAAGTCTATGAATAGACTTGACCATTAATCATTTGGACGATGGGAGGAACAGAGCAATCAGATTGGGGATCTGATGAGACATTCTTATAGATAGCACCATGTGAAGTCGCACTTGCAGGCTTTCAAGGTGATCCACTGCCACTGGGAAAGGCTCATCAGGCAAGCAGGATCTGGTTGATCCTTAATTGCATTCGCGGTGTAATTTTCTTTAAGTACACGTATTTTTTCTAAACGTCCAAACATGTTATACATATTTTATGGTTTTTATTAAATATGTTGCGCAGTTGCGTGCGCGAAGGTTACGCGCATTCCATAGATTGTAGTTTTATCCTAATGAGCTGCAATGACACCAGAGCGCAGGCTGGCTGGATGAGTTTCGAGGTGATTATCGAGGTACTTGGAATGGATTGCCGGTCAAAGATGTGTAAGAATAAATAATTTCAAAACAAACCAGTAGGTAGTTCTAAATGGCCGTAGGGGCGCCAAATGAGACTTAATGGCGAAGACATGTCCGAACAGAAGCAAAAACCTACACAAATGTGGTAGGTAGTTCTAAATATATGTTCGACTTAGTCGAAGTAAACATGTAATATATTTAAAGTTGCTCTTGGAATATTTTTTGTGCGCGAGAAGTATTTTTCTCGGAATTTAAAGTGTGCGCACTCGCACTTCCAGTTTTAATGGGCCCTACTAATAATCACTTTTAACCTTAAAATAAATAACTAAATATTTTGTAGGTCACACACAATAAGCAATTTGTATGGAAAATGTCGCCTTTGTGAGTTCTTAAAGAATCCAACCCAACGTAACTCCTGCAAGAAGGTCCAATGAATGGAACGCCAGAATGATTGATTTTCAGATCAATGATGATTTTTATAAGACAGCTAGTCCTTTGAAAACAGTGACAGAGGTATTTTCAATGGTAGTAGGAATCTTTTGCACGAAAGCTACATCGAGTGGTTCTATCAAGGAAAGCTCCTATAAACTATTGAAATTCCAACTACACTATTCCTTAATCATAAGCGTATCCAGCGTTGCCAGGCGGTCGAAATATTTCCCCCAAAATAAATCTGAAAAAACCCTAGATTTGCCTATTTTTTTTCCAAAAACAAACTAAACTTCTTGTCATTATTTCTCTTACGTAGTAAGAGAAAGATTTTGTATTCATACAAAATTTCGAACTCGAGATTTTGACATTACGATGATAGAGGAACTCAAAAGACTGGGTCTCGAAAATTTGTTCCTCTGTCCCATGCTCCCGAGGCCAACAGCCTAAGTGGCTGCAGCGATTTGGTTCAAATTTCGAATTTGGAGTTTTTGGCCTCACAGTTTGGAGCGTTTTTTTTTTTTTTTTTTTTTGCAGGGTTACCTCAATACTAATGATACTTCCCATATAAAATGTACATACCAGTTTGTTTTGTTTTAAAACGGCACGATATTCAAAATTTGGACCTAGGTACGTACCTCGAGAACGGTCCATATGATTGTACCAAAAATTCATTTCTAAGGTAATATGGTCACTTCTAACTTAATAGCAAACTCAGTTTTTCTCCCTATTACCGTATAATGGATTTTTTAAAAAGGCATTTTTTTGAAATTTGGTTTTCTTTAGTTTAGCTGAAAACTGCACTAACGATTTTGACCAAAATGTATTCTTAGCGTAAAATTGATGTTTCGAAAATAACTGTGCCCTTAATTTTAAATTCGGATCACCGAAAACGCTAATTTTTGAAACTGCTCATATCTCGAAAACTCCATTTTCTACTTGAATAACTTTGAAACCCAAGTAATGCTTACATGCTGAACAATATCAAATGCTCAGTTTTCAGATTAATATTTAAGCAATTTTCAAACTAAACATTTCAATATTTGTTACTGTTTTTTCTGCATAGTTTAACAAAAACCGCTCCAACGTTTTTGATCAAAATACATATCAAAGATAGTTATTGGTTTTCTAAATAAAATCCGTACTTAATTTTTCCCTAAAATATTTCTAAAAAAGTACCTACTACCCAAATCCAGGGGTGGGATTCTGTAAAAAACGAAACGAAAATCACCTTCGCATTTCAAAAAACGAAAGAAATCACGCGAAAGCGAAAATTTGCTTCATGTAACTCCTTTCGTTTCCTTTTTCTCTTTCACATGGGTTTAAGAAACAGTGTGACGCACAAATTAAAGTTTGAAAAGCTGAGTGTATCATAATGAGCATATGACAGCCAACAGCTGACAGCTTCAAAATATTTGAATTTTGGTTTGAATAAATAAGGGCAACATTGCAAATAATAATGTATGTATAATAAATAATTACCGACACACATACCCTTTGTTTGGATTAATTACATGTTCAAAGGACGTCAACAACAACACAAATTGAGAAGCTGTTACTTACCGCCGTGAATTTTAAATTTTTGGAGAAAGTAACTCTTAGTAACATTTTCATCCAGTTCTGATAGCCATTTTATCCATTGAGGACCAAAACGTTTTCCATTACAATAAGAGTTACGTGTTGTATTTTCGACAAAGTACTCTGTCCGCGAGGAGAAGCTAAATCCTCCAGCCAGTACCTCAAGCGTGGAACATAGCCTTAAAATAGGAGGGACGTATGTGTTTCGCGTTCCTGTACGAAGACGAATGTTGTCCAGCACACACCTAAAAGCGCTTTTATTCAACCGAAAACGTTGAAGAAAACTAAATAAAAAACTAACAAAATGTAAACTTACAATTCAATACAAATTGGAATAATTCCGAAGTTCTTTTCGGATTTTTCTTACATTTTTATCACTTGCTATTAACAAATAATTCGCCAGCATATTATGTATGGAATAAATAACACAACCACCAATTTAGCAATCAAAGAAAATGAGAAACGTCAATGAGCAAGCTGTCGTTGTTTTCTTTTCGCACGGAACGAAAATGTTATTCGTTTTTAGAGTTACATGAAGCAAAATAAACGGAAACGTTAACGAAATGGCTTTCGCTTTGTTGCTTTCGAGCAATCGAAAATTCCTTTCGTTTTTGCAGCTACATGAAGCAAACCGTTCGTGCAAACGAAAGCGATCGAACGTTTTCATCTTACAGAATCCCACCCCAGATCTTTGCTCACACAATCTGCGGTATGTATGTTTTGGAAATAATAACAATGCCCCACTTCCAATGAAAATCCAATTACAGCAACGCAAAACTTATTTTTAGCAAACATTACCAATTTTTTTTTTTTTTTTTAACCATGTCGAATACGCACCCTTAAAGTAATTCCAACAACTTGGAGCTTATACAATCAGCAATTCCCACTTCATTTGCACCAAAACTTTTGATGAAGGTGAAAGTAATGTTCGACCCACTTGTGCACTTTATTTAAATATGTTCGGTCTTACAAATGCAAAAGTGTGCGCCAAATAAATACACCCGATTAAAACGCATGTTGCTTTTTGAGACCACCTTGTAAGAATTTACACAGTCCCAGCTAAATTTTAATAAAATTGTTGTTAATAAAATTTACAGATGAGATTGGTGCTTAAGTCCGAAAAAATATTTAAAGAACTGTTATAAAAAAACTATAACTTTTTCCTAGTTAAACTGGCTTTAGCTGTTTTTTTTTTTTTTTTTTTTTTAGACTTGTTTTGTAAACGAAAATAGTCCAAAGACTAGAAATTTCACACGCAAATAAAGCTGTGAGAATCGATCGTTTATTTTACAGCATTTTAAAACAATAGACACATTCATTTCATCCTCGATCGTCGCCATGTTCGAATTTGAATCCTTTGGTAGTGGACAGAAAAGATTGACGAATGTCTTAGCTACATCACTCTTAAGCTTAATTTACTTACCGTTTCCTACTTTCTCAAAATGCGAATGTACATTTTAAGGTTATCAAAAAGGATATAATAACGAAAAACGAATAAAATAGAATTAAATGAAAAACCCCGTTTAACAAAAAAGACCCTAAATCTGGGGGGGAAATCCCCAAACTGGCAACACCGCGCGGAAAACGAAAACGAAAGGAGTTACGTGAAACAAATATTCGCTTTCGCATGATTTCTTTCGTTTTTTGAAGATGTCACTCTGAACTGTTTTATTGAGCAGTCGGCTACTTTACAGTGCGCCATACCAATAATAAATTTTATCCTCGACTTTAAATTTACGAAAGGTCACAATAGCGAAATTTTTATCGAAAATATAGCCACTGTGAACTACTTAAATTTACAGTTGAAACTAAAAATGGTTACTGATAAGGCCCAGTGTCGTTTCTGAGATCTAAACCAGACATCCGAAGGTCTGCCCAAGTTGAGACACGTCATATCGAAGTTGAAAATAAATATTTGAAAAGATATTTGCGAATAAATGGTACTCTGTGTAGTAAAAGGATCAATGTCTTAGGCGGAGCATTTTAGGCTGATTCGACTGTATTTCCGGAAGCCATTTCATCCTCCAGTAGCGTCGGTCGTTCTTCTATATCAGACGCACGTCCCTTAACTATATCAGACGCACCTCAGTCCATTTATGATGGCTTTCTCAATCTTTTTATAGGGGTGTGTTTTTTTTTTAAATGTGCACGAAAATGAATTTATTCACCTCAAACAAGCGCACTACACATTCAAAATACTGAATCAATTTTCCTACCATCGGCATCGAAAGACCCTGCGATAATGCTCGCACAAAAACACGACCGCTGCCATCATCAAACCGCTTCCCAAGCAAAGCCATGCAAAGTACAGGTGATTCATATTCAAAGGCACCAGCAGTTCCTTGGGAGGAGTCGGCATCGGCAACAGGCCTGCCATAGAACCCTCCCATACCGCATCACGAGTCCACTTGTGCATCAAGCCAGTTTCGGATGTCTGCAAAATGCAGTGTTTCAGAATCTCATCAAAAGGTGAATGCCGGTCCATTATAAATCCCAGATAAAAGTCGAACAGTCTGTCATGAATCGTATGAAACATCGGTTTGGAGTTTTGTTTCTGCAAATTCAAAAGGAACTCAGCCCTGTCCATGGACACAGTGTAGGCAAAGCTCTGATTGCGCATGGAGTTCCTCTCTCTGATGTGGACAGTACTATTGACCAACTTTCTGATTTGTCTTATATCCTTGTAGTGGAAGTCTTTATTGAAAATGAGATGCCAGTCGTGCTCGGGTATCATTATGGGAAATTTATGCTCGATCAGGTCGGCTATTGTGTTCCATTGTCGAATTTGTATGTATACCGTCAAGAAGGATGTCAAATAATTACAGTAGATGTTGACGAGGATATGCGACAGTAGAATGACTTGGATGTGGATCCTACGCCTCCTGATTAAGGCTGTTCCTGTGGGTTTGCCCAGGAGTAGTAGCAGCGCTTCATTGAAGTAAGTCCACACGTTGACAGGCTCATTGGTGTAGAAGTCGTTGAAAACGTGTGCAATGATGACGTAGACTAATGTGAGGCAAATGCAGATCCAAACCGCGAGTGCAAATGGCCTTAAAAAATACTCGTGGGGACTGACATAACCATTGAGAGGAACCAGGATGGTGAACTTTTGAAATTTGACAGGGTAACTGATTGTGATGTTCGACAGCTTGTGGTACGCGTTCGTGCTGATGTCGATGTCACCGTTCTTGGTTGCTGCAATCACTCCCGGTATAAACAGATTTGATGAGTTGTTGATTAGAATGTCGGTGAAGGTTGCGTTGTGCTTGTGCAAGAAGCTGATAAAAAGTCGAGCAAAATACCCTCCAACCTGCCATTTACCTTTTCTATTTTGGTACCAAAAAGCTCTGGGAAAATCCGTCTGAATGGTGGTACGGAAATTGAAGCCGTTCAAGTCTCTGAAAGCATCGGGAAGGGGTCCATCTATCAGTCGTCGAACAGGCCTATTTGCATACTGGAGGTAGGCGAAGTTTACGCCATTAACTGTTCCGAAGATTTTCGTGAATTTTTTATCCGCAAAAAAGATGCAGTAGTCCTTGAAAGTTCCATGGCTGTCAGCTATTATTACGACAGACATCCGAACGTGAAGGAGTTCAATAAATTGCTCTATCACCTGGTAGAGGTGGGGGTTACTGCCTACTTGCACCACTAAAATTATGTTCTCCTCGATGGGGCTGAGTTCACTGAAGTCACTTTGGAAATACGTACAAATAACCACTGGCTTATTGAAATCCTTACTATCAATTTCGCTCCGATGTTCGTCGTCCACGCCGAGCAGATACACTGAGAACGGCTTGAATTCGGTCTCAATTTTTCTGATGAGTTTCCCAAACTGACTATGTACGCCGACGGCAAACAGCAGGCAAAGCGTTGCGACGCTAAGGAGATGCATTTTGGAATGTGCCAGTCGCACTGAAAGCCACTCCCTGTCGACTTGCATATTTTGTTGACCTGTGGTGTCCATAATAATTATTGCGCCCTTGTTTGTATGTATACGGCACACAATCTGCGATGTGTGCATGATGGTTCGCACCGATTTTATACGGCTAATCTCTCTGTGAATACAGATGTGTAACTGATATGCAGATAAACAATAAATTGCGGGTGCAAATTGACTCAGTACATGTTGAATACTTCTGCGAGGAAGGGTTGTTTGGTATTGAAAAATGTCCATGCGTGAGGCTATTGCAGGGTAATTATTGTGTAACTTCAAACAGACGCCCTTCGATGAACAGTTTTCAAAATAAAGAATCAGTGACTCCATGGGAGGGACCGATTTAAATCTGTTCTGTAATTTGTATAGCATGCGATTGATATTGATATAAGAAAGAAAAAATATGTGACGCAACAGATTCCTATCAGAAAGTTCTCGCAACCATTCGAAGCATGAGTTTTTATTTTCTGAGCGAATTGAACTTCTTATGCCGAGTCCGAACGGCTGATTCAAGAAGCTAGACTTTCGGATGTTTGTTAGACGTTCGTAAGAGGCGGCGCAGTGAGAAAGCTATTGTCTTTTACAATGAGGTTTGCAGAATAGAAAACCAGTAGCTCGGTGTCACGCTGATCGTGACTTCTGAAAGATAATTTAATTTAATTGCTTAATACAAGCGTATAAAAACTAACAATCACGTAAACTTAAGACTAAATACAAAATAAAAATATTGAAGGTAAATATCGCAAACATAACACATAAATGCATAATGATTTATTAAATCTAACGTAGGTCTGTCAAGATAAATTTGGAAGGAGACTGCAGCCTTTAACATGCTTATTCGAAAATCAAAAAGTACATTCTATAGTCAATTTTGTTAAAATATCGAGTCCCGAGTGCAACCAGCTGGTTGTTGAATGGCTAAACCACTGAAAATTAATTTACATGGTTCTTTTATGACATTCAAAGATGAGACCTTTGGGATTGGTCGTAGCTAGGAAGCTATACTTTCTTCGAAATCAAATAAATACGAGTTCACTTTCGGAGACAATTAGTTTGTCTGACGCCTGACGCCGACATGTAGGGCATGGCTGGCATTTTGCATCTGCAAACGATGAGGACATGAGATGGTACTGAAACTGTAGCCTTTCTATAAGTCACCGTGCTGGTTAAATACATAGATAGATAGTTAATTTATTACCTGAAAATTTATTCTGGGTAAGTAAAAAAAAAAATGTGCATACATCCAGCAATGATGCAACAAGGTTTACCAAGAACAATTTTGGGTTGACTAAAGCGATTCGAAGTCAGTTTTACAATGGATTACACAGGAAACCCTCGGGCGATTGAGGAAATTGGAATTTACAAATAAGGCTACTTCTAGGTCTCGCTACGGATCCCCCGCCGAGAATCTACAACCCATATCTTCTCATTTCCTACCTGCTGAAAAGTATGGAGGGATTAGCAAGCAGTTCTGTACGTAGGGGGAAAGCGGGAGACTTGATCTACTTTTTGTTATATCGTTCATTAAAATTTGTTTATCAATCACAGTCACCTGTTAAATACGTTAAATACATTTTTTATAGCTACATTTTATATATTTTAAGAAAAGTAAATACTTAAATTCTACGAGTAACACAATATTAATTTTTATTGTTAACAAAAAAAAACGAAAAAAAAAAATAATAATAAAAATTAAGAGGAAATCTGCCTTATCCTGCTTTCGCCCTTACCATCTTCTTATGTGGACAGCTCTATCCGAAGCAATCCTTCAGATGGCACGACGTCACGGTGGAAATTTGAAAAACTTTCAAATTCAGCTTTTCAATAGAGTATGCTGCTGGAAAAATATTTTCAAGCACCTTATGAGCTCGTAGCTTACTACGAAATCTACTCCCCAGAATAGTGTACAAATCTATTTAATCCTGCATAATGCCTGCAACCTCCCCAAGTCCCACAACATTTTTTTTCAATTACCATTTTCAATCCCCCGTTGTTGGATTTGCATTCATCACTTCGAACCAATTTCATTCATCTACGGACGAGATATGCGTATTATTATTACCGATGTTCGCGCAGCCCATCAACATAATTGGTAAACCGTTTAATATCAAATTCCAGCTATCGCATTACCAGACTTTTTACGATCACATAAATTTCAATTTTGCCATTAAAACATCCTGTTTTGTGCGAACGAACTTTGCTTTAGACCACGACGAATTCTGAACGCTGTGCGCCATAAATAACCATCAGTATCAGTCAAATCCAAAACGTGCTTAGCTTGTCAACAAAACAACAGCAAAAAAAAAAAACATAAAAATAAAACAATATTTTCAACAAAAACAAAGTAATCACCTCTCCACCATCGATATAGACTGTGATGGACATTGAGTGCAACAGCAGTGCCCCTTCTAACTCAATTCAATGCATACGCGCCATTATGATCGTTATGACAGACATGCGCTTGTCTGTGGCATTCATTCATAAATGCTGGCTCAGTTCCTGGAATTGCCAAATTCCGCTTTGCAGTAAAACCCCATGCACAAAAATGAAGAAGACGACCGAAAAAAACACAGAAGGAGACGCAGCAGAGACGACAAGAATTGATTGAAAGGATCACTTGAATGCAAATTGCAAGATCGGTGCTCGTTTGAAGTGGTCAAGAAGAGCAATTCAAGTTTGTGCAACACTTTATGATGCTCCGACCATAATCGATGCCTGGACAGGGACGGACGCTCGTTCAGCGGTCAGCCTGTGCGCAATTCAATAACTAAATCTCTGCAATAAACATAAAAATGGTTACACATGTGTTTTACGGACGGTGGCGGTGGCGGTGGCGGTGTCGGTGTCGGATGTTGTGGCGGATGCGCCGCCAAGTGGCATCTCATCATCCCCATTAGTTTCAGTGATGTGTGGCACCACTACCACTACCACAAATACTGTATGCGCTCATTGTTATTATCATTATGATCAACTTAACCGACAGCGGTAGGCGGGGCGCGGAGGAAGCTCTAAACTGCATCGATGTCATTAAAACTGAAACTTTTGTTGGTTGCCGCATCGTTTTGTGCGGCGATGCGCACCCGGTATAATGGAAGCACCAGTAATTCGCCAAACACCAAGGGTGATGGGCCAGCCCCAATTTTTTTCTCCCCCTTTCTTTTCCACTGTATGTCGGCTTTTATGGTTGGAGAAAATTCTCGAAGCCGTGATTTAATTGAAACTTTCTTGTGGCAAAGTTGAGATTGCGGCGCTTTAATCATGGCAGAGAAGGCGCCAAAAATAAAATGGGCTCCTGCGGATGGATAAGTTGATTTGTGGCTGCACTAAGGCTTGCTGGTTTTAGCTTGGCACGGAGAAATTGGTTTTCTTTTTCAGTCCTTGAAGTTGGGACTTTCTCGTATTTCGCACGGGGAATTTATTTCCGTAAAAATAAAATCGAGGGGCACCTTTTTACTAATCTCAGCTTAAGTTTAGTTAATCCAAATACTCAAATTTTATTTAGTGAACGATTCGACCGGATTGGTGGGTATGCGAAAATCATGTGGAAGAGTGTTTTTTCGAACAAGAAGGTTGATGCCAAGCCAAGGAATTTGATTAAAAATGAAAGCTTCTTGTGCTGTCGGTAGAGACTGATGAATATGTTGATAGCAAGAAGTCCTCGAAGAAAATCGTAAATTCTCCTGATACCAAGTTCGTTGGTACATTCATTGATTATAAGGTATCACCTATACTTGCAAACTGAATCTGGCTACGGTTTACTCTGTTCTCGGTACTAACCAAGTCCACTTCATTTGGGAACTGTACTACTCCCAAGATACTCAGGAAGTCTCTGATATCTCACTACCAACTATTAACATGGTTATGAGGGAATGAGATTTCCACAATATCAAAAGAGAAGAGGACTTGAATAAAGAAAATGAAAGATTCGGTTAAACATTTTTTTCATAATCTGACTGTGCTCATACGTACCAAGCGACAAAGGATGTAGTTCAAACATCCAAAACACGTCTACTGCATTGACTCGGCGAAAGGAGATTTATGCCCCAGCTTAGAGAATCTTCCAATCCCAGCTCTTGAGGCTTTAAAAACGATCGAACTTGCATAACAAAGTAGCAGATGTTGCGCGGTTTGGTTGGGAAAACAACAAGCCTGGTATAGCAAAAAATGTAAGGCTGCCAGTATCTCAGTGAAGGGACTTCCGAGCATCTCAAATATATCGGTTTCAAAAGCGTAGTCCGCTCCTCTGTACCTAAATTTCGCCGTAGTTAGAAAATTCATAGCATAGCATCCTCAGGGATGGGGAGATCGCGGTCGAGGGCAAAGGAATCAATCAATCCGTTTTCTCTTAGCTTCACATCTTCGCATCGGAATAACTTTTTTTATTTTAAGGCAAACCGGAAATCTGTTGTGGCCACAAAGAGCCACAACAGATTTTTGTAACTTTTGAACAAGTCTTAGGAGGCGATCTTGTCGAGCTTAAAGCCTACTCACGACTGTGTACTTATGCTGATCGGATGGTGGTTTCAAAAACCCACGAAACCGCTGACGAAAGTGGCTGTCTAGTGTCTATTTACGAACTCATCGCCCATATAAAATATGGACCGGAAACACCCAAGCCCACACGTCATGCGCCGATCCAAAAGAGGTAAAGACCCTACCCCATCGAGCAGTTCATTAAACATCAACTCCACGCAACTCTTCCATAAAAGTGCCCGCACTAAAGTCATTGCACATCGACTAAGCCCTCCTCGCTCATACCAAAGACGAACGAAAATTCTTCAAACGCCATCTTGGACCACCGCTCAACTATTCCATTCCAGACGAACCATAAAACGATGACGCACTCGCAAACCGACGACCGACTCTCTTTCTTGAAATAGAAAAGTGCACCGCACCTAGCCACAGTCTAGCTCTGCCTAGGGCCTCTGTCGGTATCAGTGTATCTGTACAGCAAAGTTGTTCCAAACCGGCCCTTCGCCATCATCTGGTGTACCGACGAGAGAAGAGTTTGCGCTATTTGGAATTTTGTGTTCCATCATTGAGGCGAGTGATTTGCAAAATAGTTCACACGACTGTTAAAGACCCTACACCACGCGCAGCAGGAGAATATAACGATGGCGAGGGCGGACCTGCAGGGATCCAAAACGAAAAAGGGACACGTATACGGCAAGCTATACTACATCAACTGGTCCTGAATGATTCTGGAATCTTGATCTTGGAATGTCAGCCCGAGCAGGATGTGGGGGAACGCGGGGCGAGAAGGTCTACTACGTCTGGCGCGCCGTAAGTGAATATAGTTTTATATTCAATCGACCACCAGAATGGTGGTGCTGAAGTACACAGATAAACGGGCGAACAAAAAAGTAAAAAAAATAGAAAAATCCTCCGCATGGTCACCATCATCATCAGGTTACGACCGACGGCATGAGTTGGAGCAGTGGAGCACTGCGGAGTGTCAGAGTAGCGAGTAGCGCAGTAGGGCCTCTGTAAGTCCCATTTTTGGCATCCATCGATTAAGCTGCCGTACGGATGCCTCCATTGGTCGATGACTGTGGTGCTTCTGCTGCGCTTTTGTCCGTGCATGGGGTTTCGGGCAGTCAGTCACTTCCAAGAATTCATGTGGAGGAGAACAAACAGATTCATCCGCCGCATAAAGGCCATTTCGCGGATGGGAATATAACGAAAATTATTTATTTCAGTTTTTTGCCCCCCACCACACACTTTTCATTCTTCTGCGTGCTTTGTGCAGCTCAGTGGTGCTGGTCAATGGAGGACCGCACAAAAAGACAAGAATGGAGACGTTCTTGTTCAGTATGACCATTCTGCGCTGAATGCGGTTTTCCTTGGGCACGGGATGGCAATTCTTTACAGGTCTTCGGTCTTTGGCTGCCGCAAGGTATATCCATGGGAGAGAGAACCACTAGAGAACTCTACGATATGGGATCTCATCAATGGTGGTGGAGGAAGGACGGATATGCAGTCCAAGACGACACGACGATGATGCACTTCAGTAATGAATTTTCGGGTTGTAATCGCATTGGGAATGTGCTGATGGAGATCGAACCATTGTCTTGCGGGTATTGTCTTCTTCATCGACGGAACAAAAAACAAGGACTGCAGACGAAAGCAAGAATGGGAAAGGATGCGGTGGTGCATTTTTTGTATTTTTTTTTTCCACTGATTGGGGCCAGCACCATATTATCGGGACGACGATAATTCAATTGAAAAGTGAACAGGGACGTAGTGGTTTGTACTGTGAGGACAGAGAGCCTTTTAATGGGAATGTCTAATAGGATCGCGAGCTGCTGCGAAATTATGACATTAATTCATGGAAGTCGTGGAGGAATATGAAAAATGATCGATGCCATCGATGATTCCAGAGATTTATGGATTGTGTGCGCAGTCTAGACAGACGGGACAGAGTAGCTATTTTCGCAACACTATCAACCAGACGTGTCCATCGTCGAGGTGGTTTTTCAATGGTTTTTACTTGTTAAGAACATGCTTGGATATGATACTGGCTGAGGATCAATTGTTCTGTATAGTTGGTGTCATTCTGATCTGACCTTGATGAGGCCAACTAAATGTGAATAGCTTGCTGCAAATGAAGTAATATTTTGCTAAGACTTTTCAACTCAATTGGCCAATGTCCGCATGCTACATGTTTAGGTAGCTGGACCGCTGAGCTATGGGTACCATGTTGAACTCCTCCTAGACCGGTATCTTGAGAATAAGCTTTCCAAATCAGACACTTAGATATGTTTGGCAATAAATTGTAGGTCCATTTCAGGCACATAGCTTGGAAAAACCGTGACTAATATCAATTTTAACGTCAAGCTGCAGACAGCAAAAATACCTAGATGATCTCAGAGGTCACATTATGCCGCAAATTTGTCCAGGCAAACCTGTTTATTTTCCATCAGCTAACTGAATAAATAGACAACATTTTCCAATTGGTTACTAAAATGCAGAGCGCCGTTCATCACTCTAGATATGATTACGCTTAACATTATCCCAACGAAGGGCTTAAAACTAACCAAGTGCGCGTTTAAGTTCAGATGAGCTAGTCCACAGCAAATAACTAACTCTTACGCCCCCCAAATTCGAAACGTTGTTGATCACAGCTGCGCTCTGATATTCAGTCCCAAGACTCGAAATCCACACCCGAAAATGAAGGGGACAGCAAAAACAGGTCTACGAAATTTTTTAAGAAAGATCACCTGACAATCGAAATATCATCCTCAGTTCCATGAGGTCAGATACTCCCAACCCTCAAAGGAACTATTTGAAGAGTGCAAACCCGATTGGTTGTGAATCTACGATTTATTGAACAACTTGTGTGCCAGGCATTTCCAATACCTTAGCTAAGATATATTAATTTTAGAGGAGACTTACACGTGTCAGCAAGACAAGACAAGAAGGAGGGACATGAAGCTAACCATCTCTAACACCAACGCTTAATCCATTAAATCCTACAATGGGTCTACAAGGAGGTACAGTAGGGTTTACCCTTCTCTACCACCCAGTAAACCCAACATAACCTACACCTGTCAGCAAACATCTCTCGCGGGGCTAGCCTTAGACATTGTAGGTCCGCCTTTTTGGAAAGTGGATTCGTTTTCTAGTGGTCAGGTATTTCCCTGCCTACTGACATGAGAGACATGAGCCCTACGTAAAACCTTTATAGTTCTTGGCTGAATCTCAGTAACTCTTGCAAAATTGTCCTGTATAATATTTCCTGTCATATAAGAGGACAAAATCCTGTCCAAGCGAGACTGCAATTCTGGTACAATCTTTGCCTTTAAAATCGATTGACCGAAATACCGCCCCTGATAGTCTGCAAAGGAAATATGTACTCTGCGGAAAAGAGGGGATAGACTCAAGATAAATAGGCATTGAGGGTGCTGCACCTGTCACTGTCATAAAGAGTTTCCACGGTTCGCAGTCTTAAAACGATTTTTAAGTTGAAAAGGTGATCCAAAATCTGTACAATTTCGTAACAGCATTTTAAAGTTTGTTGGGTTGGCATCCAGAGTCAGGTGTGTGTATTAAGTAATAACTAATGCACATGAAGAAATATCTGAAAATTTGGAGTACACAACGAAAGAGTTGAACAGCGAACTGGTGTTTCTTATTTGCAGGCGTTCACATTAGGACTATAAAGTTGCGGAGATCGCTCATTTCCTTGAAAGAAGTATTTACATAAATTAACGATACAACCCTTCGAAGTATAGACGTTTATGTAACTTGGGAAACAACAACGCGAATTATTTCAAATACCCAGTTAAGAATAGAAATCAAAACTTTGCAGGCGAAACAACGTCCCAACTGGACGCTTACTATAATCCCAGTAGGAAATCATACATGACGACGGTCCAGGTGATATGCATGTGTGTGTGTGTGTTGTTTTTAAACCGAGCACAGGTGCAGAGCCAGACGCTATAATCCCAGGGGATATGACACGTGCTGTTGTTGCCACCATAAAAATAACGCGTAATTCAGTTTCACAGTTTTTTTCGTATGAGAATAAGTCCATTGAGGGCTCTTATCCTCTTGTAATTAACTGGATGCGCTAACCTTTGCATAGGGGGTAGTGACTGTACTCTCCTTTTGTTTCGTTTAACAGGTGCATCTGTCATTTCTCATTTCCTCTGTTTATGTTCGCAGTTAATGCTGGTAGAGGGATGACAAGAGGCAACATGAAGAAAATTACATTCAGAAAGGATGTGTACAAGAACGTAACAATCCCTCGGTGGGTGAGCGAGTGACAGGTGTTTTCAAATATTTTGTATATAGATTCAACTTGCTATAGTGTTTCAGTGACACATTTCATGTTTTGGGATACGTTTTTATAATAGCATCTTTTCAAATTGCCCTGTAACAAGGAAGTAGGATATTGACTACTGTTGCAGCAAAGGACAAAATAATAACAATTCGCTGAATTTGATACTTTGTGTCAAACTATTTTCCTTAATACTAAGACGAGTGGATCATCAGAATAAGAGATATGTGTCGATTCTTTTTTAGGCGCAATTGCTGCCTATGCGGAACAATGTAGTTCACTTGATCTGAATAGATTAGTAATTCTCAAAATTCATTTAATGATACAAAGCTCGACTTGTAAGATTTGGTTGTTTCAAATTAGTGCCGCTTAGACTATGGCACTCCGAACAGAACAATTTAAGTCCGCGAACAATATTCCACTGAATAGGCTGGGATAGGGGGATTATCTGTTCAGCTGGAAACAAATTTTCATTGGTACATTTGGCCACACAGTTGAATAGGGCAAACTCTGACTGGTGTCAATTTGGTCAGTCTTATGATTGTATCATTATCCTGTTTTTTTTTTTACTGTCTGCATGAGTTTCAGAAGTTTAGCTTTAGCCGTATTGAAAGACGACGTGCTGCGGGTGAAATCATGAATTCACAAAAATGGATCAAAGGCTTCATCAAGGGTCGAGATGGCAGGCACTTCACGTGAGCTAGTCCAGGGTGAAGCTGAGGTCAGTGACTATTCACGACAGAATCGAATTCATAAACATCACCGAATTTGCAATCATTCGGTGTATGAAGCGACGTCGAATCTTTTTGGGTGTTTCTGCAGAGCAAATGTTAGAAATCTCTACCAGAAGCCTTATAACAATATAGAATGAATATGCAGTAGAAAGTCGTTGTGCACCTTCTTTAAATTTTCTGCAAGCAAAGGAGACACCCTGAACTGAGCTAACTCGATAGGAATAAGTTTTCACAATATCGCGCGAATTATAAACGTTTTTCTTATAATAGCTTTACCAGCCATGCTATTTGAACGCCTTGGATTTTTTTCTAAATATTCAATAACCTCTTTGGCACAGATAAGTGAAGTTTTCGGCCACCATTATTTAAATTTTTTTACGGCAGTTAACTGAACTTGAAGTTAATTCATTTCCATTCAAACTGGCAGTGTTGCGTTAACCTTTCTATCGGCAAATTTGCATAGACTACATAATTGTTATTCACGGCCATGGGTATGTGGCTCAGAGACGGTATTACCCACAACTGCCGGTGTTATCAGTCGTCTGGTTAGTTATAATTTTTTCCCCTAACGGCCGGCGCTTGTAATCATTTTTAACAGTTTTAAACAGAGTTTCCCGGCAAAACGAGAACGTTCTGCTCTGCTCAACAGAGAGCTGAGGGTCTGCCACATCCGAATTATACCAAGTGCACATTTCTTAACCGTGAGGTGCATTCTTCGAGTCGACAGTTGGAATCAGAAATTATCGCGGCAATTTAAAAATTTCAGCGAATGCGAAGGGACAGACAAATCTACGTATCACTGTGGCGTGCTTTGGAATTTGCTCCTAAATCCGATTTAAATCCTTTCGAATTCCTCAACTTTCATGTCCAACACACACATGAGACAGTTCTTACAGACATTTTTTTTTTTTGTATTTTCGGACTGCCATTAACTGGATTATCAATTTAATTGTGTATACGCGACGACGATGATGATGTGGTGGCGCGAAATGACAACGATGACGACGACAACAGCAATAGTAACTAAACGATGTCTTATAATGATGATGATAACGATTATACCATAAATAGTGCCACAGTTATTCGCAGGACATTGTTCAGCAATTTTAATTGTCGCCAGGACACCACAAGTTCTTGGGCGATCTCCACCCTTTGCGTAGCCCCGATGCTGTTGCTGCGCAGTAAACCAAAGTATCTTGTGAAGCAAGTCCGGTGCAGGTACGCTCCATTTTTGATGGAGCAACATTCCGTGGTATTCCGCCGCGGCCAGACATCGAGTTATAAACCGTTTCCGTCGATGGTGGTGGTGAAGAATTCCTTTTGATTTTTGTTTTGGTTTTTAATTCTTTTGCTTGGTGTGGTGAACCGTGGGCATTTTTGAATTTTTATTTCGTGTAATTTGATGCCGGCCCTTTACAAGCTCTCGCCGTGTCGTTCGTCGCCGCTCATCAGATGAAGATTAATGTGCTATGTGTATATAATGCGTGCACGTACTTGCACGTAGAGATTTGATGGTGAAGTTTCTTTTTGTTGTCTGTTAAGTGGCTGCGCGGCTGGATAATAAGGGTCCTCTATTCAATTTCACCGAAATCATTTGGAGCGAATTGATTCGGCGAAAATATAATGATCACGATGACACGTGAAATTATTCCCACAAAAAAAGAAAAATACGCATTGGCAGGCGTTTTCTGATGAAATTCTTGTTAAATTGAGATGAGTAGTTGTTGCATATGAGGAATGAGCGAAGAAGACTTCTTTGCTTGCAGAACTGACGGGTTATTGAGTTTGCCCACTCAAAGGTTCCTCAAAGTAGTCATCTTGGTCATCTTATTTTTATTAGTCGGCGCAGTGGCATAGTCGTTAGTGTGTTGGGCTACTTAGCAAGGGTTCCCGGCTAAGCATAAATTACATCTTAAGGTTTTTTTCCACTGCGCCACCTCTCGCGAAGGTCTGAAAAACATCCGAGAGTATAACTTTCATGAAAGAGCTTCTCAATTAGGTGCAGTTATTGACAGTTGCTCAACGTTTGTGTATATTTTTATTATTATAAAGTATCAATACGAATGCTGCATTAAGATGATTTGTCAGGAAAGTCGTAGCCTTTGATATCTTCCAGACGTTCGCAAGAGGTCTGATCGTAAGATGTGACTTTGTGTTTTTGCGGGAATAGAACTTGAGAACCCTTGCTAGTAGTCGAGCACACTAACCGCTGAACCACTGCGAACTGGTTGCGAGTCCTTTTAAATATTTAAAACCTTCTTGCGACACACTGCATCGGTTGTAGACAACAATGGTTGGACAACAATCTTAGACTTGGCCAAAGACGTCTTCAAATAGTTGCATGAAATCGCACAAGTTTTTTTTTAAATTTTGTCCAGAAAAACATTTTTTTTAACATTTAAAATACATTTATTTTTCTTTCGCTTTAACTTTTCAATTCGAGTTGTTTGTTTTCACCTTTTGTGAGATTTTGTATTATCAACTTTTTTTATAATTAATTTTGTTACTTCTTATGTTTTCATATTTTTCATCTTATTTGCTATAAACTCTATTTCACTTAATTATTCATTTGTTTTTACTGTAAATTTTAGTTATTATTCTATTTTATTTAAAATTATATATAACTATAAAAAACTTTAAAAAAAATTCCACCTTTTTCTGGGTTTTTAATTTTTCAGAGTTAGTTAGTAGTTTAGTTAACATTGTATGTATTCATTTGTTTCATACAACGGAGATAAGTGTGTGTGTGTAATTTTGTGTGGGCATGTGGCACAAAAAGATCCGTTCAAAACTGGAGGCATTTTTAAGTTTTTTTTTTAACAAGATCCTTTCGTGTAAGAATGTTAGTAGTGGTATTAAAATTTGGTTGCTTTCTCACTTAACACTATATATTATTTCCATAAACTATAATTATTATTTATTTTACAAATATAAAACAATTGATGTGAAAACATATTTGGCATTTTTTTTTTTTTTTTTTGCATTATTATTTTACTTGTACTTAGTTTTTAATTTATAACAATAGAGTTGGATGCTGTTTGTGTTTTCTTTTTATAATTATTTACCTTGTAAGTATTTATAAAACAATTTATTTGATACATCTTTTGAGTTAGTTTTGCTTTTATTTGAATAATCTTAGCAGTTTTTATTTTTATGTATGTGTTATGTAAAAAAATATTTTTTATTTATTTTTTGGGAGGAAATAAGTATAAGTTTAATTGGAGGATTTCGCTTGTTCCTATAGTCAATTATGCACGTGCGATGGGTCACTTAAAAACTATTCTTCTGCATTTTTTATTTGTTTGTATTTTTATTTTATGTGGAACAGCTTGTTTTTAAATATTTTTAAATGTATGCATTTTTGTAATAAGTTTTCACTTTCCTGCACTATAACGTGCAAGAAATTGGTTGTCTCTTTCTCGTTTTATGTGAATATTTAATTGTGAATGTTAACTGGTGTTGGGGGGGTGAGTTTGGGAAAATGAGCAAAGGAGGGGATATGAAATTTATTAAATTAGGGGAAATTAAACAAATGTGGACAGCTAAGACGGTAAGAGCTGTGGACTAGCTCGAGGTATTGTAGAGAGAGGGCATTCGAGAGCGGCTTGAAGAGATTAAATGTATGTAATTTGTATTAACCTGTGGAAGTATTTAGAATCGCAGCTCGAAAGCTTGCTACATTGCGATAATAAGTGAATCATACATTGCAACATCTCTGCCTAACACGTATAACCTATTTCCGATGAATAGGAGTATATGTTGCATGGCATAGGGATAACGCTCATTTTGTGTCGACGCATTTAACCGGTCTACTTGATCGAAAGTTAGCTGTAATTCGACTTGCGAGTGACTTCTAATTCGTGTTTGGCTGTTTAGACGACAATCTAGAAAATGTTGTCATATTTGCCATTGCAAAAATTTAAATTGCCAAGCTAAAAGCGGGAGGATCAGTAGTCGATGTTCGCTGTTACCCATGTTTAAGTCAACTATAAACCCTATATCAATTTCTATACAGTCGCGTCATTGACAATAAGCTTTGAGAACTGTTGCCGATAAGAGGGTTGAAAATACGACCAAAGAAAAAAATTCAAGCTCCATCAGTAGCGTCGACTTGTAGAGGAGGTTCAGCCCAAGCATCTTGCACCACTTAGACCTGAACTGGTGGGTTGACTATTTTGGGCTATGTTTTTAATTACTTACGCTAAAAAATATTTTTCACAAAAATTTTGTGACATAAGTAAAAAAAGCCGAAAGTCTATCGTTCAAGTCTTCGCTAACAAGTTCGCATTAAATGGAAATTTTCATACGAACTCTTAAAATGTCATCATCTCATTTTTGAAACGTCCTTCTAACGGCGTCGTGGCGGCTGAGTTCTTCGGCTCTAGCCCGGTAAACAGACGAGTCATATTTTTGATATCGAATCTTGAAATTCAAGACAACATAGACACTTTTAAATATAAACCTACATTCAAATCTCTCTCCTCGGTTGCTCGAATGACCTGACAGGGGATACAAAATCTTTATGAATTTAACGGAATTATGCCGAAGTACCATACAAGGACTGGATATGGGCAGGCATTTATTTACATGTATTCATTTATCACTTTGTTTAAATTTAACTCACGTATTTCTTTAGCATCAAATTGTAGCCCCTATCATAAATTGTACTCTTGTACAAATTCCTTTATGCTTAATGAATATTTGCTTTGTGAATTGAAGAAAAATATAAAAAAGCCTATTTCCTACGATGAAAACAATTCAATAACATTGTCTTAGGTACGCCCGTTTACTGGATTTTGTTTTTAAAAGTATTTCGTGTTGTGGAAGGCTTAATTTTGTTTTTATTTAAAATGTTTAACTCCTTTTTTACAAAAAATGTTCTCTCAATGTGTCTTATATTCGATTTTGTTACTTTCTTATAGTTTTATTTTATCTTTTTAAATGAATTCATTTTCAATTTACTCTCACAAATATATCGATTTATACTATATTGTCAAATTTTACAATAAAAATAATTGTAGTTATAATATCTTCTTATTTAGTAATCGTATTCTTAGTTTCTATATAATTTGCTTATATTAAAACATTTTTCTTATACTCTAAACTAAGTTTTTACTGAGTGATATTGTTGAATAGGAGAAATATCTGAGACTTTAATCGTACAGGCTATTAAATGTCACATTTTGAGCGATATTCTTAATTTAAATCTAAATCAAATGAAAATACTTTTAATTTCAATGAGCCCCATTTTGTATTTAATTTAGATTTTAGATTTAACTTAAAATTTATAAGTAAATGAAATAAATTATAGATTTAATATTATGTACAAATTAAATGACTGAAAATATAAAAAGTTGATTGAAATATTTTACAAGGTAGGTAGTATTGTTGCAGACGGTTGTTGGTTTGAATTTGAATTTTTGTGATGGGAGGTTTTTTTCCCGGTTTGGTTTCGTGTCTGTGATGACGCTGGTTTAGCTATTCCTTTTTAATCTTGCCCCTTCAATTTACTCTTTGACTTCAAATGCAGCTGCAGTGCGTAAAGTTTATTTTGAATCGCAATCACAAGCCAACTGGTAGCAATACTCAGAATTTGATCATCATAATCCAAAAAATTAAATTAAATACAAGAAGTGACATAAATTAACAGAATGAAGCAGAACTGAAATAGGCACCTTTGTATTGAGTATGAGTATTGCCCGGACTCGTGGGAAAACTTTAAATCGAATAGAAATTCCAGTCACACTCGCTCTTTCGTCTTGTTCAATCTTGTGGTTTTAAGCTTATAGAATTATAGGTAGGTACATCTTTTGGTTTTTTTACAAAATAAAATTAATTTCGAAAAATATATAATTACATGACTTATTCGTCCCGGCATACAACCTAAAAGAAAAACCTTCAATCGAATTTGTCAAACGTATCATTCGGATCACCTTACAATTTGTCAAATTTTCTAACCACACTACATCGACCAAGTCTGCGACTATTACTTTAATAATAAAATCCACTTCGCAGTGAAACAAACTAAATGAAAACCTATATACACATTTGTTTTATTTAATTCTTGGATATATGCAAAAAGTAAAATGTGGTTTTCTGTGCTCGTTTTTAATCAGTCTTATTGCCAAACTTTGAATTGAAATTATAAAAGAAATGAAAATTTGTGAAAAACTTAGATAAAAACAAATTTATTTAAATAAATATATTTTCCTTAATTTTAAATGCATTTCTTTTTTTGTTGAATTTTGTTACTGTTACAAAAAAATCAATAATATGTACAAAATTCATTTATATTAATTTTTCATAGTTTGGTATGTTTAGTTGTTAAGTTTGTAAGTTATACTTCTTTCTTCATTTGGATGGAGATATGTCTAAACTACTATTTTTTTTTTTAATTTTTGTCAATTTGCATCATAATAACTTGAAATATATCCGATGTTTAATAAATGGATTTTACATTTAAAATTACAACCATGTACTGTTTTTTTGATTTTATGTTTTGAACTGTTTATATTTACAAATTTGGTAGTTTTTTTTAACAAGCTTTGCTAATTTTTTTGTTTTTTTGAGTATGAAAAATGTTAAATTCATTCGCACGGAGGTTGTACGATTTTTGTTTATTGTGTGAAGTTGGAAGAGTACCCAGCTGCAGAACTTTCGACAATAGCCTAGTGATGTGTTGTGAAGTTTTTTTTTGGTTAATTTACATCAACAATTTTAACCATTTAAAATCGATCTTAAATTGGAGTCTATGTCAACAGAGGAAAAATTAAACAATAAAAAAAGGAATTGTTCCAGTTAAATATCAACAAACAAGTAATTCTATTTTTCGGAAAAAGAAGGTGTGCAAAACTTGAAAACTTAATTCAACAATTGGGATGGAAAAACTTTTTTTTTAAATATCATGCAATTTCCAACAACATTTCCAACTTATTTGTCAAGGAGGTAGCACGTAGGAAGGTTTTTAGTTCATGGCATCAGGGTGTGCCCATACAAGCAATAGTTTTTGTAGAAATTTGCAGAGTGTTAAAGATGTTACTCCAAATAGAGCCTTCAAAATTACAAACATGGGCCGACTTAGGCCGGGATGTTTAACGCATATCTTCAGGGGACTGTTTTTATTACGTCTTGTACCATAAAACTCTATTTTATGCACTGCATTTTAAACGTAATGTGTGACCAAACACTGCATAACTACTCGCTGAGTCAACGTGCTTCCTGAGAATATTGGAGGAAGCCCATTATAAAATAGAAGTTACCCTTTCCAACATTGGGCATATATCGAAATAGTTCAAAATTTAATGATGTAAGTCGCATGTTGAATTGTTTTTTTTTTTTTTTTTTGTACGACTAGAAAAGTTTAGGGAAGAGTAATCTTTCGAAATAGAGGTCATAGAGTTGGTTCTTCAAGTTATATGTCAGATAAGTAACGTTTACCCTTCAAACGCCATTTTTGATGAAAGACAAAAAAAAAAACTCTTAATGTACATGCAAACTTGCTCCGTAATATCGTAGCCTCAATTATTATAAAAAAAAAAAAAAAACAGTCCTTATGCCGCAGGTTGGAGTAGCTAGTTCTTAACCCGAGCACGCAGTGGAAATATGATAAAGTTGTAACTTATAAGTTGTCTCACAAAAAATATTGTTCGAGTTCTATAATATACTCTTTGGCGGTTTTTTGGAAAAAAAAATATATTTTTCTGATTCAATTTGTTCGACCCAGTATTATTTAAGTAACAAACAACGTACAAAAATAGAATCGGCTAGGTTTGTTTGATGCTTTATGTAATTAATTCTATCACGCAGATTGCAAGTCAGAATAAATAAATTCATTAACTTGAAGAGAGCCCCTTCTCTCAGTAGTCCAGCACTCTTAACACTGACACTAAACCACTAAAATGCACAAATTAACAATAAAAAACCAAAGAAGAAACAATCCTCACTTCTCGTCGGTCCCGCAATAGATATCCCCCAATCACAAACTCACATTGCATTTAATATTTCCCATAGATATTTTTTTTTTGTTTTAATTTTTTTGATATTTTCCATATTAGTTCCAAAATTGTTTTTTTTTTATACATATATATATATTAAATCTCTTATTAATAAAATCAATCACTATTTCAAAGTTATTTTCATGTATCGCTTATATTCATAAAAATATTGAAACTAATGTTGATGTTGGTTTTTTTAAAAAATATACACTTAATTTCCTGTTCACTAACTTACATTAGAAAATTATAATCTTATTTAAATATTTAAGTGTTTTGGATGTTGAGATGGTTTTCATGCATGATTTTCGCTTTTATTTTGGCACTGAAATTCACAGTAGTATTCAATTTGCAATATTTCTTCTTACTCTAAAATTGAATACATGGATTTAAATGAAAAGAATACAAAATTAAAAACAAATATCTATACAATTATATTTAAGAAAAATAAACTCATTTTGTATTTACAAATATTTACATAAAAAACGTCCAATCAAATTGAATCACAATTCACAATATGTTGCTGGTTTTGGGCTTTTTTTTCTATTTCAATTTATAGTTTTTGTCTGTGTTAATTTTTAGGAATCAATGGTTGTCTTTATTTTCGTTGCAGGGTTTTATTTTTTTTTTGTCTGGGAAGTTGAGTTCCGTTTTATTTCTGCAAAGTTGTTTTTACTTTCATTTAACTGTCAATTTTAGTGGTAAGGAAATAATATTTTTTAAATGAAATTCATTTTAGTAAATACCTAAAATCTTTGATTTTGTTGTACAAAAATACGTATATTAATTTTGCAAATATTATCCGAAATACATTTTTTCTTTAATACAATTTTGTTATTTTTTTTTTAATTTAATTTTTCATTAGTAAACAACCGTGCATTTCTGAAGTTTTTTTTATTATACAGGGGTTTGTCTTTTTTTTTTTTCTTAGAGACCAATTTGTTTTAAGGACTTCTTAAATCTGAAAAACTTATCTCTAATACTGAAATCAGCTGTCGTTATTTTGAAATTAAACACACAAATTTATGAAAAAATTGGAAATTAAACTGCTGAATTTATGTTATAGTAGAGAGTTGAATGTTTTTCTTATTCGATGGTGATGCCATTGGTGAGGGTGCCGCCACGAAGAGACTAGATGTGGCCATTTCTGTTGTTAGACTACGTTCTTCGTAGACACGTTCCTGGAAAAGGGATTGGAATAGAGTTTTTAAGTGAAATTTTGACGTAGCTTTAGAGACAGAGAGTGAGATAAGAAATTCTGCACAAACAGCATGTTAAACAGTTATTATTTTAAACAATCATCGAATTACTGTTCACTAATAAATGCAATGTACCTGTGACTTCTCGTATTTGAACCGCTTCCAAATTGTCGTCTTCGGTTCCATGGGTGTGCCGTCGACATTGTAGTTTGGGTTCGAGAACGTCAACACCGACCGGCTGGATCCACGCGAATGCCTCTTTGGTTTGTTCTTCTTTGAGTGCAAGACCAGCACTGTAATTAAACAAAAATTAGAATCAGAAGACCATGTGTCTTCCCAATTCCTACCTAGAATAGCCACAATGACCATTATCAGTAAAACTGAGACCACGCCACTGGCCACTATCATAATACGCTCCTGTGTTGTCTGTTCGTCGGCTGAATACTCATTCTGTGCGGTGTTCGTCCCCACTGTCACGTCGTCGGTATAGTCTGAGGGCTCGTCTGGGGGTCGAGGGACAACGAACGCTGGTTTCAGCTTGCAAATTCGCTGATCCGGTATATCGGGACAAGCACAGACGTAGTCATTTCCGCGGAACAAACAGAGATGAGAGCATCCCCCATTATTCGATAGGCACTGATTCCAGTCGAATGGCTGGCGCTTAGCTGATACCGACCGAATGTCCAGGGCTCCGCTGAGCGAATGCCGGATTTCACCGATATTTGTGTAGCCACCGCGTGGCGTTTTGCGGGCACGGTACACGGATTTGTTGTACCAATCGGTCCAGTATATCGCTGAATCGAACTGAGGGAGAGAGTTCATGAAAGGCCGCTGAAAACATAAACGAGGGTGAGCTTACCAAAGTGCACCCGAATGGATGGGTTGCAAACGGAATGATGGCCGTACGTTTCTTGCCATAGAAGTCAACCTGTTCGATGCGGTCTTGTAAGGCGTCGGCCCAATACAGACGGCGGGTTCTAAAAGAGAGAATTATATACTCATTCATATTTCAGTAAAACATTGGTCCTACTCAAAGTCAATCGCCAGACCCGTTGGGAATCCAAGATCAGTGGTGACAATTGGGGTCCGATTTGTTCCGTCCAGAAGACAGCGCTCAATCCGGGCTGGTGAGCCCCAATCAGCCCAGAACAAGAAGCTGCATAGAAAATTCAAATGAGGGGTCTCGTGCAAAGAAATCTGCAAAGACAACCTACCCCTTCTTTGGATACACGATCAAAGCGCGTGGGTCGTTAAGATCGTCTGATAGAATTGCCTTTCGGGAACTGCCGTCCAAGCGAGATACCTCGACTATCTTCCGGTCAGTATCGGACCAGTAAATATTGTCCGCTATCCAGTCGACGGCAATGCCATTTGGAGTTATGAGGTCACTGTCCACGATCACCTTGTTGTCGGTAAAGTTCAGCAGACTTACCCGACGAATGATGTCCAAATTGACATCGGCGAAGAACAACAAAGACTGCTTCTGATGGTAGTCCAGTACCACGCCACCGTGGACGCCCTTGATCGGCAACACAACGTCCATATAGTCGGGCGTATTCAGCGAGATCATTCCGATACCAGATCTTAGTGCAATCAGGAGATAGTCCTATAGGGGATTTTTGTGAAAGCATGCCCTCAACCTCAACAATCGCACTTGTACTTACATCGGGCAAAGTCTGACACTCAGTGATGCTGTCCTCTTTTAGCGTCAACCCTATTGGACATTTACAGGCGTACCCGGTGGGGTTCCTCAAGCACAGGTGTGAACATCCACCATTGTCCTTGCCGCAAACGTTCTCCAGAAGCGTCACATTTGTCTGCGGGTAAAAACGTAATATTCCTCTTTTATCCGACCTATGGTAACTTTCCTTGAACTTACCGTAATAATCTTGATGTCCATCAGGCCCTCGACATTCACAATGACATCAGACCTTATCGAGATGTTTTTTCGTTCGGCCATGTGAAGCGCCTTCGACTTCCAGTCGGTCCAGTAGATATGTTTAGCAGTGACAGCCAGCGCATACGGATGGTGTAGTGACGCCATGATCAACTGCCGTTGGTTGCCGGTGTAGTCACACGAATCGATCGTCTTGAGCTGAGCGTCAACCCAGAAGATGCGTTTCATCTCGAGATCCACAGACAAACCGTTTGGCCAGCCAAGATTGCTAGTGACAATTTTGCTCCGCTCCTCGCCGTCCATGTTGGCTCTTTCGATTTTTCGGAAGTGACCCCAGTCAGTCCAGAAGAGCAGACCGGCTTCGTAGTCGTGAGCCAGGCCTCGGGGTGATTCAAGATCCTGCCAAGCAATCAGGTGGCGGTTGTTGCCATCCAGATTTGCCACTTCTACGGTATGGCGGCCGGCGTCAGTCCAGTATAGCTGAAAGGAAGGACGCAGACATGAAATACGAGGAAAGAAAACTCCACGTCTCTCACTTGCTATACACCAAAAAAATCGAAGTAAAATTTGGAATATCACTCCGAAAAAAAACTGAATCATTTCAGTATAACAACAAAAAGTTTCCCCTAATACACAGACTCACAGGAGCATAAAAGTATAAAAATGGCTGACGAACTAACCGAAGAACAGATAGCCGAGTTCAAAGAGGCATTTTCTCTGTTCGACAAGGATGGTGATGGCACCATCACCACCAAGGAACTGGGAACTGTGATGCGATCGTTGGGACAGAACCCAACCGAGGCTGAGCTTCAGGACATGATAAACGAAGTCGATTCGGATGGCAGTGGAACAATTGACTTTCCCGAATTCCTGACAATGATGGCACGCAAAATGAAGGACACCGACAATGAAGAGGAAATTCGTGAAGCATTCAGAGTGTTTGATAAGGACGGCAATGGTTTCATTTCGGCGGCAGAACTACGCCATGTGATGACGAATCTTGGCGAGAAACTAACCGACGAAGAGGTCGACGAAATGATACGGGAGGCTGATTTGGATGGTGACGGTCAGATTAACTACGAAGAGTTTGTTACCATGATGACGTCGAAGTGAGGTTGGGTTTCGAAATGTTTATCCAATAAATAAATACAATCGAAAAAAGAAATCTTTATTATTAAAAGCAAAGAAAATAGAGAGGAAGCTCTTTTTCAAAATGCTGGCAATAAGCTCCATTCGTACAAAAAATTATTTAGGTCTGAGAAAAAAGTGATGTATTTGAATACGGATGGGAAGAGAACCTTCGGCTCGAATTTCTATGCCAGTGATGGTAAATAATGATAGATCCGTCCTTATTGCCTGCTCTTAATCGAGTCAAATCTTCGAATGAATGTGATTCTCTTCCTTTTTTCCCGGTGAAAACAATTGTGTTCTAAAATTTGATCAGTTAATGTATTTATCGAACTTCTAACTGGGATTTAAACTTATGTTCCTGAAAGGACTTTTCTTTTCAAAAATAGGTATGATATTAACTTTTGTAATATATATTGGGCGGGCGACGACTGTTGATTAATTCCCCCTGAAGTCCAATGAAGATCACCGACATTCAGTTAATCGCATTTCATCATTGTACCAACTGATTTCGACTGTCTAGCTTTTCCCCTGCAAATTATGTGTACAGTTAATTCCCTTCATTATCTTGCGGCTGCCGGAAAACAATCAGTCGCAGTCATCACTCTCTACATTAAACAGATTTAATAAATTGACTTGGATTGTACAACTTTGTTTCTTTGTTTAGTTATTCATTATCATTATATAAAATCCTAATCAAAACTGATATTATTATAAAAGCGTAGCTCTGATTATTACCTTTGCACGACCGCAAAACCAATTTTTATGAATTTTGTTAGGTATAGGGATAAATGGGACCTCTGAGAAAAACATGGGCTACTTTTGGTCGCGAAAAGTAAACGTGAAGGAGTTGAAGTAGGGGATGCGAGTTCGTATGACGAAATAATTATTTCTCAAGCTAGGGATATAAGACTTCGAGAACTGGATGCGCATCTGCTTACCTAAATCCGATATGAACTGCTACTTGCACGCCCACGTTTCATACCTGTCGGACGATTGTCAAGATCATAAGTATCTATACTTTTCATATTAAATACAGACATTTGCTGCGTCTTTGTTCAATGAATTTAAATGTGTAAGGCAGGCTTAAGATAAAGGATAGTTTTGGACCCGATAAGTGCCACTATTGTTGATACAAACACTTTTTTACTTGAGCTACTCGAAGTACTAAGTCTACGCAGACGAAGTCGCTGGGACCAGTATATATATTATACTAGCATATATTATGTTTATTTTTATTCTGGCGAAGAATGAATGACTTCCATCGATTCAGCCTAGAACTACCCTATGTAAATGTTAGGGCTGTGCAATCATTTTTCAACATTATGTAGGGTTGTATATAATACCGTATTTTGTACTTTCGACAAAAAAAAAATTCGTTCGAGTAATTCACTGGCAAAAATTGTATCATCTTTTGGTAAAATTTTGACTATGACTCGGGGAGCAATTTATAGGCTACAGTACGCTGACCCATTGATACATCCCAATCAGCGCTTAGTTGCATTTTTTAAGGGGAACTTCCGAAAGGTGGTTTAAGGTTTAAGGATGTGTGTAGATCTCTACTCATTTATTATTCTGGCAAATCAAGCAATGTTAAGATGTTTAAAAATGCGGCTTTTCATAAACGCACGTTTCTTCTTTTTTTAATTTCAAAAGCCAAATATTTATTTATGGATACCATAATGAAAATATGTGCAGGTACCAGGTACCAGGAAGGTAGGAGTGGCGGTTTCTATATTTTAAAAACCCAAGTAGCACTATGTGCCATTTTTTTACAACTCATTTGACCTGGTTGTTTGAAATTGTCGAATAGGAGAGTTTAGATTCAGCCTGTGGAATTCAAAAAGGTTAACAATTCCCTAATACTACTTTTTGAGACTTCCTCAAGGGAGTCGAAGAAGGTTTACCCAGAGATCGCTGTCTGACCCTAGCTAGTGCTGGACAGGCGCTTCCAGTTCTCTAGATATAGAAAGTACAGGTACTAACCCTTAATCTTCATTTGTAAACTCAAATCAACAACACCAAATAATAATTAAATATGAAAATGATAAATAAATAGGTGTCACACAAAAGCGATCGAAAAAATTCGACTATCAATGTCATCAACTATGGAAAGTCACCTTACAGACGTCCCCCCCAGGCCTATCAAACTGACATTAGAGTCATTCTGTGATACAATTATTGGTAAAGTGCCTGTGTACTGAGCAAAGGGCGTATTCGGAGGCGAAGCAGGTGATAATTTTTCCTCAAGACAATATCTTATTTTTTCCCGACTTAAAGTTAGAGAGCTAGAATATTTACTATCTAAATACTGAGTTATTGGATAAGTTGGCATATGGAAAAATTAACTTGTCCACGAGTTTTTGGATTAAGAAACAAACATTTCATATGGGGAAACATATCACAGTCCTTAAGGAATGAAATTGTATTACTATGTAAGGAAACTACAAACCAAAAATGGCAGACAGTCAAGAACCCGCAGCAATACATTCGCTGCGGTACTAATAATCACTTTTAGTGTCCAGGCTAAAATTCTCGAACTCACAATGCCGAAATTTCCATACTAAATTGCATATTGTGACAGAGAAAAAAATTAGTGTGAAGGTTAAAAATGATTATTAGTAAGGCCCTTTATGCTTAGCTGATAAATATGAACTCTAAAAACTCTAAATAAAGTTAACAAAGCTCTCAAGAAAATTCGTACAATCAGTTACAGTGAATTTAGATAAATCAAATGAGTTCAAAGGGGGGCTTAAATTTTGCGAAAAAATGAATTGAGATACAGACAGAAACTCACCACAAACTAACCAACAAATCTACAAACAGAGTGTCAGAATACGCTTTAAGAATATGCTACCAAAATTTAGTTAAAATCTCAATTATGACCCCGAAAAATCGCTACAAAAACCAAGACAAAAATCGACAAAATACAATATCCTAAAGGGCGTAATCGACAAAAGGCGACTGAATCAGACTGAAAGCGGTACTAAACACGTTTCAAAAAAAAAAAATAAAAACAGGTCAAAAATTATGGAAATTAACGAAAATCAAGTTAATATTGCTCAAACAAGTCCTAACGAAAAGCGGCTTAAATTTGTATCAAGCCCTAAAATTTGTAAAGGAAATGTCACAAAAATAAGTCAGAAATGATCTCAAAATCCGAGCAGCAAAAATTTTGTTAAATGTACCTTTTTTTTTCCAAAAACGGACAATACAATCGTTCAAAAAAGCGACCAAATTAAGAAGAAAATTTGTACGAAAAAACCTCCCGAAAAAAGCATCATAAAAATTTGGGCACCAAAAACATATCAAAAAGCATGTTAAAAATCGCGACTTAAAAGCGTCAAAAAATTAGGCTAAAATTGCTGCGATGAACGCCAAGACTCTGTAAAGTCTGCATAAAACGCAATAAAATGCTCACACAAAAATAACCAAATCCTTCTAAGAAAACAGAACCCAAAGAGGACGAAACCAGAAACGTTAAAAAACTTGCACCAACAAAAAACAATTCATAAAAAACAATCTTGAAACATAACACAAAAGGTTTACTAAAAACGCACTAAAAGTAGCCAACAGTGAAAGTAGTGAAAGCAGTAAACAAAATTGCTATCAGAGATGTGGAGTGTAGTTTAGGTTGAGCGTAATCTCTAATTTTGATAAAAAGAATCAACCTGTTTGGATATGTTCAAACTACTTTAAGAAGCAACAAATACAAGCCTTAAGAAGAATATGCTGTATGTCAGGGACGTGGGTCTAAAAGGCCAATTTTGGGCGCGGCTAATTTTCTGTACTTGTGTTCTTATGGCTCTTGTTTCCTAAATTTAAAGTGCTGAGGGCTCGCGTTGTTAAAATTTAGGTAGTAGGGGATAGACAAGAGGGCTTCATGGAAGATGCATTCAGAGTCAAGGGCCCTTTCTTCACTAGTCGGAGACCAATATGAACTCGTCGGTATTAAAATGGACGTGAATACCTTTTAGTACCGATTACAAGTTTGATGTCATATCGCTGTTACACAAGCTGATTGCTGATCTAAGTTCAAGAGCTACGCATACTTACAGTCCAAGGAGTATCAGCTCTAGATAAGCACCTAATCAAAAATACAACCAACCCACTGCCAGTACTCACGTTTCTTCCCACCGAATCAATGATCAGCCCGTCAGCGTTGTCCAGACTCTCGCCGATAACCTGCGTCACGTGCAGCCCGTCCGCTGTCGAGCTCATTATAACGTTCTCCACAGTGTCCGACCAGTAGATCAGGCCCGTCTGTTGGTCCACATCCAGGGCGACAGCATTCGATATCGGCGGCAGAGGCAGCACCACATCGATCATATGGTCAAAGTCCAGTGAGATCTGTCGAATGTCCATGTGATGAGCAAAGAGAATATAGCTCGAAGGTCCGTTATAGCAGGTCTTCATGTCCTCCTTCAAAGCACAAATTAAAATCAAACTAGGACCAACAAAAACAGCTTTAACTAGAACACCTACCGACAGCTTGACACCAATGGGACATGCGCAGGTGTACCCAGTCGGATTCAGGAGACACAAATGTGAGCACCCGCCATTGAAGCTGCCACACTTGTTCTGCATTCTCCTGCGAGAACGATGGAACACTCGCAGGTCCATCAGATCACTGGTGTTGGCAATAATCGTCTTGATGTTCTGTCCCGTCAACTTGTCGGCCACTCGAACTGATTTCGTCTCCCAGTCGGTCCAGAAGATCTTGTTCTCGTTGATGTCGAGGCCGAAGGGGTGTCCCAAGCCGGTTCCTAATAAAAACCATATTCAAAAAAAAGAGCTCGTGCAAAGGAACAGGTACTCACCTATGATGACCCTTCGAGCAGTTCCGTCGAAGTTCATACTCTCGATGGTCTTGAAGCCACCATCGACAAAGTAGATCTTCTGGTGGTCGTAGTCCACTGCCAGACCATTGGGGTACTTCAAATTGTTCACCGTGACGACCGCTCTGTGTGTACCATCCATCCCGGCTCTTTCGATCATCGGCTGTTCGCCCCAGTCCGACCAAAACATCAGGCCATCTGAAAGGAGGTTTTTTAACCAAAGCTGTAAAAATGTAAGCCCATTAGGTACCTATCGGGTTGACCACGATATCTCTCGGCTTGTCCAACTTCTCCCACAGCAAGATCGATCTCATGTTGCCGTTGGTCATGGCGACTTCTATTCGATTGGTGGCCGGATCGGTCCAGTAGATTTTATGCGTGATCCAGTCCAAGGCCAGTCCCGCTGGCGACACCAAGTTCGAGTGAATCAGCTTCTGTTGGTAGCTGCCGTTCAGATGGGCTTTGTTTATGGAAGACCGCTCCACGTCTGTCCAATAGATGAAGTCCGTTTCGCTGCACCAGTCCAAGGCGACCGTATGCTTCAAGTTGTCCAGCGGTACAATCATGTCAATATCACCGGCGGCTGCAGGCTTGGAGTTCAACTGACGCAACCGAATGTCTTTTCGTCGCGCGACGAGAATAAGCTTGTCGGGAGAGCTGTTGCAGGTTTTGCTGCAAGGAGAGGTGCTACTGTCTCTGAAAGCAAGGGGACACCTGCGTAAGGTACTTACAGATCATCCTTGAGGGTGAGTCCGATGGGACATGCGCAACGTCGAGAGTTCTTATTCGGCAGGCACATGTGGGTGCATCCACCTCGAAGGCCGCGACGGTCTTTCTGGCAGCGGTCCGTATACTCAGGCTGCCTGGCTGGGTGATAGGCGTGCACATCCATGGGGAAGTGGAAGTTCTCGTGCACCGCCCGGTAGCCCTTGCCGGAGATTTTATTGGCCGCAGACACCGTCTTCGTGTTCCAATCGGTCCAGTACATGGTGTCCTCGAAAATTGTCAAGGCGAAGGGGTGCGGCAGGTGACTGCTGAGAATCTGTAATGAAAACGGGGTGCATCACAGAGTTGTCCAAAAATGCACACATCTCTTGAGCTCACCTTAACCCTGTCAGTTCCGTCAAAGTTGGAGCTCTCTATCGCGTGCTGCTTTGCGTCGGCCCAGTACAGCTTTCGACTGGGATAGTCAATGGCCAGGCCATTCGGCCAGGTTACGCCCTTCGTGATGATGACCTGCCTGTGCGATCCGTCCATGTATGCGCACTCGATCTTCGGATTGGGACCTATTGACACAGAAAACCCTTAGTTGCTGTCATGCCCCAGAGCTTAGGCAATTCCTCAACTTACCCCAATCCGACCAAAAGACCATAGCCTCCCCGGGATGGACAACAATCGCTCTCGGCTTGTCCAAGTCATTGGCCGCAATTACCGAGCGTAGGTTGCCCTGAAAGTTCGACACTTCTACCCTTCGCGTTCCCGAGTCTGTCCAGAAGAGCAAGTCATGAATCCAGTCGACAGCAATGCCACCCGGCGAGTCCAAGCCCCACTTGATGATATCGCGCACGCGGGTCCCATTGACGTAGACCATTTTGATGACATCCGTCGAGACGTCTGACCAGAACATGAGCCCCTTCTTGTAGTGATAGTCGAGAGCTATGGCGTTGTGCAAGCCCTTAACCACGGCCGTGTAGCGATTGTTGCTCAGGGTGACTCGGCGAATGTCCCACCGATTGGCGACGATAAGCTGCATAGCTCCACCCAATGCCTTGCAGGTTCGAAGATCCGGTCGCAGAACATACCCGCTCTCGCAAGAACAGATGAAGCTTCCATGAGTGTTTTGGCATTTCTGGGAGCAAACTGGGTTCGACAGGAATTGGCACTCATCGATGTCAGTGCAGCTGAAAGGAGAAGCGAAAAGTTACACCTGTCTACCTTAGGGGACCGCTGCTATACTTCTTCTTGTTGCCGTGCATTAGGAAGCCCAGTCGACAGGCACACTCGTCCCGACCTCGTGCTGTAGTGATGCAAAGCTGCTCGCACTGCGTGTTCTTGATGCAGTCTTTGACGCGGGGACAGCCCATCTCGTCCTCGCCCAGAGGGCAGTCGTTCTGACCGTCGCAAACGTGCTTTTGATGGACGCAGATTCTGAAAAACGGAATATTTTAAATTTTGGACTATTGGCCGAAGGGGTTTACGACTCACTTTAGATTGGTGATGTTCTTCTTTGCGGGACACAGGAACTGGCCAGGATCGCACTGCAAATGGCACTCGACTTCGTCTTCGGCAGAGGAACAGTCCGGGTAGCCATCACACAGCCAGGTCGACTAAGAGAGGGACGTGGTTTTAGGTCACAACTTGTACACTGCTAACCGACTTACCAGTATGCAGCGCCCGTTGAGACAGGCGAACTCATCAGGGGCACAAGTCGACGGGTGGCTGCTGTCCATGTTGCCACAGTCTTTCTCGTCTTCGCCGCCATCACAGTCCTGTTCCTTGTCACATTTCCAACGGTTGGGGATGCAGGTTCCGTCAGCGCATCTGAAATTCGGACTGCAGAACACATCCATTTGAATGCACCTTTGGTCACTTACTTGTACTCATTCAATGTGCAGCTGGATGGCTTCTTGGGACAGTTCTCCTCGTCGCTCCAGTCACCGCAGTCATTGTCACCATCGCATCGGAATCTGCTTAGCACGCATTGGCCGCCAGGACCTCCGGCCCCACCCAATCCTCCGCGACACTTGAACTCCCCCTCCGGGCAGCTGTTCATGACAGCCTGACAGTTGCGCTCATCAGACCCATCGGCGCAGTCCTTCTCCCCGTCGCACCTGAATGCCAGCGACACACAGTAGCCATCGTCGCAAGGGAAGTGCTCATTGGAACAGCTGAAAAGGACATCGAGTTAATTCAGATTGGTTGCCCCTTACCACCCGACTTACGTTGTTCGCGAGCAGTTGGCCTCATCGGAAAAATCCTTACAGTCGTTCTCCCCGTCACACACCCAACTCTTCGGAACACAAAATCCATTCGAACACTCGAACTGATCGTCGGTGCAGTTACTGCGGTTGCCGCAGTGCGTTTCGTCCGAGTAGTCACCGCAATCGTCGTCGCCGTCACAGAGCCACTCCTTGTTGATGCAGCGATATGTCTTCGGGCACATGGCGTGCTCTCCGGTAGCCTCACAAGTCATCTGTATCTTGCTGATCATGTCGTCGTTGCCATCGCAGTCCTGCTCATCGGAGCCGTCATCGCAGTGCTTCACCTTGTCGCAGCGTTCGTTCTTTGATATGCAAGAGCACGACATCGTGCACGTCCACTGGGTGTCCTTGCAGTTGTTTGGACATTCGTGAACCGTTCCATCGTTTGGCGACATTACCCGGGTCTCATCACTCACCAGCGCTATATGCGGCCTGAATATCCTATCCCTAGTGTTCAGCATTCCGAGGAATCTTTCCGTACCACGCTGCGCCTCCGTCTTGCGATCACCGAACTCCTTCACCCCGTACAAGTCCGTTCTAATCAAGGGCTTTCGTGCACCAATGGCTCGATATCGTGGGTCTGATTTATCCAGAACACCGCCTGGCTGCAGGGGCTCCGTTGTAAATATCTCATGTGCCAGGTAGTTTGGTATGTCATGGCCGAAGTAATCATCGTCGGGATGTGGCGGAAAGTCCGACGGATGTGGTTCGTATTGATCTAGTAGGTCGTCTTCGTCCTCGTCATGATCATGACTGATCTGATGGTGCGGGTATTGCGTTAAGTCTTGATCAGCTTCACGTCTGTCACCCCGGCGCGATTGTCTCGCTTGCTGACTATATCGAAGCGATCGCAATGGCGACCGATCGTCGCGCACAAAACTCGATCCGAGGAATTGTCTCGCCGAGCCTTGTCGTACGCCGACTTTGTCTGTCGCTTCCGCCTGATCACTGCACGCCGCTATAATAGAATTAAAAGTTCATAAGGCGTTTGCTATCATTTATTTGACAATCGAGAGTATACTATTTGGAACGGCCATCCATGGTTTGCAGACGAGAAAGGAGATGCCGAGGGAGTTTCTGAGTTGCGAGTTTTCTACTCAAGAGTAGAAAGCGACCATGTGCAAGGACACGAACTGGAGCACATTTTGAGAGCGGATCTTAGTACAAGAGAATTTATTAACTGACCTCTGCACGAAAGTTTGACGTGTTTCGGTGTTTTTTTTTCGAAAGGATTTTAAAACTGAAACATCCTTCAAAATCGCTGGTAGTGCTAAGAGGGTTTCTACCTATAATAGATTATAGAATGAGCCAATGTGAGCCTAAGAGTTGGCACAAAAGAAAAATGTTTAAAATACAACGACCACGTTTCTCAGACAGTTTTCAAATGGCTGAACCACGGATTCGTAAATAGTGATCCCTTGTCGGAAGCAAATCAAGAGCACAGATTGGACTCCTTCAAATTTGGCAAAACTCAATTTTCTGATCGAAACAATGAAAAGTAATGTTTATTTTGTCAGCACAAGAAGAAGAAAAATCGTTATTACTTTCTGAAATCGATTTGAAAGAAAGTTCTCAAAAAGTTTTACTGCACTGTTACCAAAACCAAAGAGATGTTGCAATTTCCAACAAAGAACTTTATGGTTAACCTTGTCAAAAGCCTTCGAGAAATTAAGCAGACAAGCGTTATGCCTAATTCACAATTCGGCTTTGAACGCGTGCGTGCGTCGGCGCATTTTGACATGCTTTATCGAAACATTACGATTCCAAATGCCAAAGCGCGCGAGCAAGAATTTTGTAAGCCGAAATTCTGCTTTGAAGTGAATGCACGCTGAGAGGATAGAGTATGACAGACTAAAAGTTCAGTTTCTTTTTTTAGCTTGAAAACGCAAATTCAGAGCAGAATTCAAATTTCAAGTGTACTCCTTTTTTTCTTTTATCTGTAATTTTTATGCACGAATTGAAAAGTGATTCTCCAAAATACAAGAAAATCATATTTAACATTATATATATCAAATCAAAAAGCAACCATAATTGATTAATATTTTTTCTCCAAAAAAATCTAAAGAAATCAGTAGTTGCTCTACAAGAAAAAATTTTATTCGTCATTTCCACACAGTGAATTAATTAATTTGCATTGAAAGAACATCATATAGCTCTTTAAGAGTTGTGTGTGATAAACATTAGTGAATCTGTGCCACTCCAACTATGAACGGCACATTCTATGCCTTCAAATCGAACAAGTCGAAATCCTCAAGTTGTCAAACGCGCGTGATAGTAGAAAGTAGGTCTACTCAGGCGTCGCGTCGAACTTTACGATATTTACGATCTAAAGTCGATTCAACGCCTGTATTTTGTGTGGCAGCATATAAACGCTTTGTTTCTACATAATTTGGCAACGCACGCACGCGTCAACGCGACATTGTGAATTGGGCATTACTTATCCGTTATCAAACTCTTTTCTTATGCCTTCTAAAATATTAACCATCGCAGAAGAACAACTTCCCACCATACAGAGGGCTATTAAGAGACAAGTAGTCAATAACCTGTCTTGCTTAGAGAATGGGCAACCCTAATTCTACTACACTACAAATCTGATGAATTTCCACCCAAACAATTTCAATTTAAAATTATGTGAGTCAATCGAATTTCCTTAAGATACCTAGAAGTTTGCTGTCGTACCGACTATGCCGTTATTAATACCAGATTTTGAAAAATAAACAAATATTACATTTTTGACCAACGGAATGGTAAATGTCCGTAGATTAATTTCTACAAAAACCCAAATTCCAACTGAGGGTTTTTTCCACTGCGCCGCCTCTCGCGAACGTCTGACAAACATCCGAGAGTATTATTGTCTTTAGAGCTTCTCAATTAGCCGTTTGGAATCGGCATAAAATTGTAGATCCCTTCCATTCGTTCCAAAAATGAAACTCACACAAAACGAATGCTTGTGAGAAGCTAGGCCTTGGGTCCCTACAGACCTGTTGCGCCAACTATATATATATATATATCTATTTTGTCACAAATAATAAAAAAAAAAAAAACTGCCAAGTGCGAGTGTCGCTCGCGCACCGAAGGCTCCGCACTTCTTTCGAGTTGGAAATTGCGAACAGACAACAAACAACAATATGTGTGGATGAGAATGAGTATCAATTGGAAAAGTTCCAATGAGAATGAGTAGAGTTGAGTATTCAATAAAAAATCCAATTGGAATCTATTAAGAGAACACACCAATAACGAATGAAAAATGGTTAAAAGGAGCGAACTATATATAGTGATCGGCAGTTTTTTGTAAATATCTTTTAAAATATAAACTTTTCGACAAAACAGTCTTCGGCACATATATAGCTACGAGCATGATCTACAAAAGAGGTATATATTCATTTTTTTGTAAATGAAGAAATAAACAGCTTTTTGTGCGAATGAAAATATTTTTTTCACCAAATCACTTATTAATCTAAAACCAGTCGATGTATCTCTACCGTTGATATTTGTCGTTTAACTAGAGGTTATACCGGATGTTGCAAATTTAAGCCTTCTACGTCAATTAGTTTCTGAGATAGACCTAGGTACAAAATTGGTCTGGTGTAAAAGTACAAAAAATAAAATACTAAATAGCAATTACTATAGTAATAAATGATCAGGTCATTTTTTAGACCTTAAATTCTCAGCTCCTGCAAGTGCAATAAAATACACTAATGAGTATATGTATACACTCAAACTCATACGTCATACATGATATACTGAAAGCCGAACCCCAGTCCATTCAGTGTTTCTTGAAGATAAGGAACAGCGCACTCTGCCGTATTTTATTCAAAGCACTCTTTAAATAGACACTTTTAGTGAAACCGGTCGAGCTATCTTTAATGCTGTAGGCCACATACGTCGACTTTTATTTATGAAAGCAACTTTCTTCCCGTTTATTTGTCGGGAGGAATTCAATAGACTCTAAATTCACACCAAGGCTAACCGCGAATGCTACTAAATTGTGACCTTCCAGCAATAGTTCAAAGAAAGGTTCATCGCAAAGTCAAAGCCCTTAAAGTTTAAATCATCATCCTCTGAATGAACTCAACCGCTCGAATATACATGCTCTACACTCGAGTAAAGAGACCTCTATCCTGTATGTGAATATATCAAGTGTATTGTCTCAATATTAAGGTTTTTTCCACTGCGCCACCTCTAGCGAACGTCTGACGAACAACCGTGAGTATAACTGTCTTCTTTTTACTTAAAGAATATTTCTGAATAAATATCTATATTCAATAATATGCCAGGCACAAAATGGATTATGGAATGGTAACAAATTTGGAAGAGCCGACATTTCTAGAGTCGATCACGAACCCTTTAACTTAAGATGAAAGAAGAGCTGATAAATCGAAATATAAATAATAGGGCAGTACTAAGGCATTCTTCCAGATACCGCATATGATGGCACCCATTTAGAGAAGACTCACAAATGGAACCAGTGCATTAGTCAAGTGGTCACAGTTTGTAAAATCAGTCCAAATAGATTCTTAGGGCTGTCTTCTTGCAACATCTTTTGTGTAAGTTTTTATTTATTAATTGTTCCAACCAATATAAAATGCAATTTTTTTTTCGATACCAAACTTATGAATTGAGAAGCATTTCCCAGACAACTATACTCGTGAAATTCATTTGACCTTTCTCAAAACTTGACGCATTGCAAAGTATCTTAAGACGTAATGTAAATCTGGTAACACTCCACGCAGAAGTCCAGCGTCCACTCGCTCAATTACAAACACTGCTGATATTAATTGTCTCGCTATAGTCTTATTTATGTATTGAAGAAATTATAAATCCTTCTTGTTGGCGTCCAGTCCAATTGAATAGGCGAAATGAATTTAATTGCCATCGGTAAATTATTCAAATGAAATCGTAACATGGATTAGCAAAACTTTGCTTTCTACTTAGTTAGGTTTTTTAAGCTCTTTTTTATTGTTATATTATATTACTTTATGCGATACCAATTACCTTATATCAAAATAAGGGTCGTCACTAATTTTCAAACAAGTCTAAAATGGATAAGGCAGTGTACAAGATTGTGTTGGATATTTTTGGGCGTCAAGCAACGATTTCAAAATAAGCCACTGTACTTGTTGTACATCCCACATTGACTATTCAATTCGTTTCTTGTACGTATTTCCGTCTGGAGTGGACAATTAAAATAGCGTTTAGCCAGCTTGGGCTTTTGCTGACGGAAGTGGCACTCCACTCGTGCTCGACACCCACACGGGTTATTTTTCTCTGCTGCTCCGAGATGGGCTTAATAAATCCTAGAAAGTCGGAATCGCGCACTATTTTCAATCGATGCAAACGGGTTTAACCCAAAATGTCGGACGATGTTGCTCGAAAACTATGCATTTGTCAAATCGGATTGATTAGCGTTTCTTTTTAGGGCTAAAAAATATACAGACGGATGTAACTTCGAAGCTGTTTTGAGCGTTATCTGATTTTCTTCCTCACATTGGTGGAGAAAAGAGATCTGTCGATCGAGTTTGACAGCGATATCGATGCTTAACATGGCTTTTTATGACTTTAAAATTGAACAAGTGGAGTGGTGAATATTGATCTGCAGGCATTGAGCTTTTTGTTTTTTCTTAAATGAATATGGGGTCAATGGTGGACTTTTTTGTACCTAAACCGCTCAGACATGGTCCAATTAGTTGGTGGTCAAAAGTTTTAGGCGTTAAATAGGCGACAATATTTTTTCACGTGATATTCTGCTGAGAATGCTGTTGCGCTCACGCTTAGATCGGTGATGAAATAAAATGCCGAAACGAATTATAAGGAACCGGGTAAATGAAAACGCCAAGTTAACCTCTTCTTTTTTAGCCACATCTATACGATTATCTAGTGCCTAGTAAAAAAGACGTAAAAGAATTGACAGCTGCAAACTGTCAGACTGGCAACTAGTTCTTGGCTGCGTTCACGGGTGTGGAACAATACGTTTTTGACAAATATTTTGCCACCAAGATTCGTAGATAAGTTGATTCTTACCGCTTAACCCTTTTCGCTATTGTGGAAAGTTTGGCCGGTTGTCAACTCAGCTAATCAGCTTTGTTGGAACAAAGTTTGAATCTGTTCGTATACTGCACGAAAATTACGTTTTGAAAGGATCATTCTGCTTGACTGTGGATTGTTGTATACATTCTGCAGATTTTTTTTTTTTTCATCACCGCCGACTGCGAATTCACTACCACATTCATTTGCTCAGTTTATTGGTCTCCTAAACAACCTCTTCAAGCTCTAAATAGATTCAATCAGGTTGGTCGAAGTTTTAATGATCTCATAAGCAAAATATTTGCCGCAATACCAAATGGCAGATGATTTCCATAACCAAGTTGCAGTTCAAAATTACAATCTGGCACAACCCAGTTTAGAAATCCTTCCCATGCTTTTAGCAACGAACATTTTATTCAGTCTTGTGTTTAATACGGATAATGTAATATTTCTCTTAAAACAATTAACTAAGATCCCTTTTATCCGTTCGCCCAACAGGAAAACGACTCAAAACTAAAACTCCATCACCTGGATTAAGTGCGATTTAAAAAAACAAAACGCCTTCCTTAACCCGACACAAGATGGAACAAAAATCTTCTCCTTAATTACCACACCCATGATCGTTCTCCTTAAGCCTTTGTCATACTCATCTCTGTCTCTGAATGAAATGTAAAACGTAAAATGTATTCGTGCTCGGTGTGGCAAAGTGAAAGAAAATCTTAATGGCCGCCACCAACCGTGGGCATGGTGCAAATAATTTGTGCTCCCTTATTCCATGTACATCCAAGAGTAAATCGAATCATCCACGAACCAAAAACAAAACAACTTTATTAGCAAACACATCAATCTTATCCCATTCACTCGGCGAGGAGGGGACGACATCTCTCCGAAGCGTGATGGGCGATATTTTTCGTATACAATTTTCCACGGCACGGCACTTGCAGCAAACTCGCATAGAATTGCCTCGTGGGGTAGGGCAAGATGTGATGACATCCTTGCTCTCGCTCTCCTCTTCGGTATGTATCTCGCAGTTAAAATTGTCGGTATATAGGTATTCGCTTTTGGAAAATGTTGAGCGTGTCATGATGGTTCTTGTACCGCCTTCGTTCGTATACGCTCAATGTCAATTTCTATTTCGTTTCTCATGTCCTTTGAAAAAAAAAAAAAAAAACACAAGGATTCTGTGTATCCACCTTATCTGGTCCGAGGCACATTTGATGAATGAACAAGAGCTTTTCTGCAAAGGCATGCGCACACCACAGACTGGAGTCGAAAACCGTCCACGCACCTACGACGAACTATCACATCCCAGTATCGAGGACACCAAATTATGCTCTGCACACGTATTCATGTGGTCCGCCATTAATTTCACTTTTTATCTGTATCTTTTGAAGTTGCCATTGTTGTTGTTATTGTTGTTCCCTGTGTCAGAGTGAAAGCTCCCCGTGCACAGGTCTGTCGCTCGGGAACGATGTAAATTGTTTTCTATTTACTGCACACACAGATGTGAGAAGGTATCAAGTGACTGTTGTTGTCATTTCGATTGATAGCAACATTCTCCACCCAAGTTTTATGTTTCTGCTGCTCCTTTCTCTACAAAGATGAAAAGTTTGCCTACGAGATGAGGTTCAATTTATACATTCGAATTGAAATCCTTAAATCGATTTATTGGGACTGAAGTACATAATTCCTGTAGGTGGCCACGAATATAACGTCTTTAAGAATAGAATTCGTTGAACGTAGCCTGATATGGAGGATGGAACTACGCAGATACGAAATGGATAATAGGCGAATGAACATGACTCTCGCCTAGAAATAGAACGCCAAATGCGTAATACTGTTACCTGGAACTGGAACTGGCAGATGAATTTTAGGTTTATTCCTAGGAAAAGTAGGAGTCAATAATAAGAGAACCTAAAAATATTCGCACCTCTAGTTCAGCAGAAGAACGCCTTAATTTTGGGCCAAGAATGAGTTTGTTCTTAATATTGCTAATGAAGTGTGTCCTTTGGTAAGATCACAGTCACCCACGTTTGAAGGGTGCCCATGCCCACAGGCAGCGAAACAAAATTGACAAAGTACAGGGTGGGGCAATTCCACAATAAAACCGATCTTAGGGATAAGAATTCACTTTTTTCTCACTGTTCCAACGCATTAGGGCGACTGATCTGGAAGGAAACAAATGTTTAAGATCAGATCGGGTCTCGGGACTTTTCTATTACGTTGCTTGGCTAGCCACCTTCCCGTTTTCTTATCAAAGAAAAGTATTAATGTTCCCAATTCCACCGTGACTGTTTCATAGGGCTGCCTTTAAGCTTAACGGATAAAGAATTATAAAGTTTAGCGCAGAGGTTATTGTTGTTACCAGTAATCCTTGATAGCAAGTCGCTTAGATAAACAAAAACACGTCAAGTCGCAAAAGACGAAAGCGATGTCATTCAGGGGACAGTACAGCTGCCTGTTGCAAAATATAGAGCTATTTATAGAAAAGGTCCATGGATCTACACGATGATGAGAAGATGCTTGATGGAATTTTTAATTTTTTCATTTTAAATTCATTTTAATTGGAATATTTAACTAAACTTACATACTAGACAAAAACGATTAAGTCTAAGTCAAAGCTAACATTTATCTTATTCTAGCATACTGGCCCTAAGCGAGCGCTCTAAACATATCAGCTTAGCTTAGCTTAGCTTGATGGAATATACGCTAGCACCTAAGTGTATTTTTGTCCTATTCCCAATTAATAAAAAAAAAATGTTAACACTAAGGAACCGTCTAAATGCTCTATTAACTTCAATCTTCAGAACATATACAATTATACATAACATGGGCTGAACGCTCAAGGCCGTCTCTTAAAGAACTCAACAAGTTAGAGGTTACTTTTGGTGCGTTTATTCCTGGCATTGGGGATTAAATGACATCGCAAGTCTAAAAGACATTAAGTGCAAGTCAACACACGAGACGATGATTTCTGCTCCCAGTCTTTATTACAATTGCTCTTAATATATTTCGGCAAATATCAGCTTAGCTTAGCAATACGAATTAACTTTGGCAAACAATGAAACACGGTAAACTTATGTACCTAACGAGGAAATGTGAAGGTTAAACTGACTTATCATTCGATCTATGTTCTTGTGGTGCATTATTTCACTCAAGATACGCTAAGTAACTAAGCAAGCATGGAGGTGTGTCAATTTGAAACGATAGGGTGATCAGTGCATTATTTTAAGATCGCATAATTATTTGCGTAATGCAATTTTCTTTGAATTGGCTTCTTACAAGTCCTTCAACTCCTCTCCCATGGATATATCCGCGAATGATATTCTGTTTGTATACATTTCCGTCGACTTGCATTCACGCCTGGTTTCGCTAGGAACTAGAACTGACTTTCACGAACTGAGGTGAATTAATTTCTCACTAGGGAGGCATATATCTGCATTTTAGCCATAGCTGCGGCAATTCTATTCACAATGTGTTATGTTGGGTAAAACAGGTGGAAACGGCCTAAGGCGCTGCACCTTAGCCACTTCAAAGCTGAAGTGATTAGGAGGAACTGCCTAAATTTAAAAGCAAGGCTAGTTTGAAATTAATTTGAGGGTCTGGTCACACTGGCATCCGAAGTGAAAGAGTTTTTCTAATTAACTGAAAATAAGGTACAGAGGAGGTCTTCCATTGCCCGAAGCTACACAGGGCTTGTCAATGCCTGCAGTTAAAATTGCATCGACGTGTGGAATTCCTCAAAGCAATCAAGGTGTCTGTAAGAAATTGTAATTGTACGATAGTTTTCCCCACGGACCTTAGATGTGCTAAAATGCATTTTATGTTTTTTTTTTTTTTTTTTTTTTTCAAAACCCAGCAACTATAATAAAAGGCAGACTTATCTCTGGTAGTACGTTAGTCCAGGATTTGTGTCTGAGACACTGCTGCCAACCGTATGATAATTATGCAACAAGGATGATAATTTCAGGCCTTGTATGATGCATGATCTGGAGGTCATTATCATACGCAAAATGTATGGTAATTGTTCAATGATGTATTACCGGAAATATCTTGCGATCACCCTAAGTGGGTATTTTGCCACTGAGCGATTTACTTGCGAAATGTACTAGTTTTGTTCTTTTCTATCATTCTCTACCTCTCTTCTACTGTATGCAAATAAATGGAATCAATTTTGTAATTTGGGGGAACGAACGCGCGTTTTAATATTTAAGCATTTCATTTCACCGAAGTTTCTAAATGCGTACGAATAAACTATACTTTTAACATTTTCACAATGTCCAAACTTTTTGCAAATGCTTTATTTTAAATTCAAGCACACAATATTTTTCCCTTATTTTCCCACAAAATCTATTGGGTTTTTCAGATATTTGATACTTTTTAATTAAAATGGAACTTGTCGCCACTCATACGTTGAATGATCTGAATAAAACGTTGAAATTGCTTTAACTCAAAAGAATGTCGAAATATTTTTAGGTTTCGTATTAATAAAAACTGATCTGAGTTACCTCCGACTTTTGATATGTTCCGTAAAGGAGGAGTCACTTACCTTTTACTCAGATCGGTGTGGATAAAACATAGCAAAAAAAAAAAACCGTATTAACGTACGTTTTAAGAATTCACCGAGAAAATGGTGGAGTCCCTGGCGAATCGGGCCTTACACTGTTTAAAAATCAACTGTTCATCCCTGTTCTAAAATCTCCCTTTTATATGCGTTCCGCCATCTATCGAGAACTTTCTAGTGTATTCTGAATACTCCGCCTGGTTCTAGAATTAGCTCAGTGGAGACTTACACTTATTTGACAGCTTCGGGTCGCCAATTGTAAGTGGAAATTGTTTTTTAACTAATGGGTTGCTTACACTTCACCATTGTGGGTTCCGCGCTACATTTCACATCACAATATATAAGTTAAGGACCATTCACATGAGAGCGAATTGCGAACTGGCGAATATTCGTAGGTTCGGACATTTCATTCACATGAAAACTTTTTTTAGTCACAGCTTACCGCGAATCATATGCTTTGTTAAAGGTTAAGTTCGAACGAATTCTTCATTCGCGGGCTTGTGGAACGCGACTGTTTTATGTTTATTGTGAATAAAGTGTGACAGTTCGCGGCAAGAATTTTCAATTCAATTTTAATCAATTAAGACTCAGTTTTTTTTAGATTAGATGTTAGATTAATTGAATTTAACGCTTTTGTGGTAAAACAAATAGCAATTTTAAATTCATAAATACAGTTAAATTGAATTTGTTCGCAATTCGCCTATTCGCAGCTTGAGCTCATGTGAATGGTTCTTTAGAGTAAGCGAAAAATGTTGGGGAAAACTCTACGTTTAAGTGATCCAAAATAGCAAAACAACTCTACGTTTAAGTGATCCAAAATAGCAAAACAACATTTTATGGTTTCGTTTTACGTATGGCTACAACTGTGATCTATTTAAGAGCTGCCGTTTGAATCTTTGTGTTTGGTCTATTGACCAAAATTGTGTGGACCATCAAAAGAAACATAATTCTGTATTTTCAATAATATTTTCAAATGGAAAGAAAAACTTAATGTCACCATTAAGTTGCCAAAACGCCTTCACATTTTCGCTATGTTCCACTTGTGCGATGTGATAACGACTATTTGCAAATTGCAATCAAATAGGTGTGTGTGAAAATTAGTTAGGTGATGACAGAAATATGATGTATGAGTTATTCCCTTGTTTAAGAGTATTTAATTAATGAGTTATTTCTTTAACTGAGCTAAGTTATATACGAGTTAGGAGGCACTTACGAGTTTTTGAGAGACTAAAGAATATGAGCCAAAGACACAAGGTTCTCAAAAATCTAGTCCAGCGCTGTGGTTAACCCAGCTTGCAATCCCCGTATAGGTTAGATAATTTATTTTTCATTTTAAGGTCTTGTCCCGGTAAACAAACATTATACAAGAACTAAGTTCTTATTTTCTAGTAATGAACATCTTACAAAACGCTTTTACAAATTCTACCTCGTGTGATAAAAATCACCTTGTAGGATTACGCACTTCGAAGAATATGGTAGCCCTGCCTCTTAGTACTCCAGTTGGATAGCACTAAACCTTCGCCAGCAAAAACAGAACAAAAGTGTTCCGAAAGACCCCTAGAGCTGAGATCTTTCCTGGACTTGATTCGTTTCGAATGGGGGAAAATAAGGAATAACAATGTTTTTCGCTGAATTTTGCGAGCGGCCAGAGTTCGGAAGCTCTCATAATCTCTTCGAAATGCGATCTAAATTCCGAGCTTTGGGGAGTCCATTTAATGGCAGCGGCGGTACGCCTTAGTACAGCTTTAATTCTAATTTAAATGAGCACTTTAAAAGGTTCCACTTGGTTACCTATCCTGCCATATGTTACGGACTGCAAACTCCATTCTAGCTTTAAAAAAAAACATCTTCTTTCGAATAACTTGCTTTTCACTATTTCAAATTCGCATTTCACCCGACCCCAAGTAATTTAGAGTCGACATAAGATCGTACTCAGTCCGACAATTTCCTTCGAACAATGTCCGACGATGCAATGTAAAATTCCAAGTAGACACACGACTGCTTCACAACGGTAAGGTGCAGTATGCAACTACCAACAAACTGAAATGCGACACAACTTCAAGATCTGATTGCGAAGAATGTAATGTTCCTCAAATTTTACATCAAGTTAAAAAGTGCAAAGTGCCCTTCGCATCACACCCCTTTGTGTTGTAACATCGTCATTAGGCAGCGTTAGAGTACACATCTTATAGATAAGTACACAATGACTAGGTTGGTACTGATGTCCTTCTTGCGAACATAAAAAAAAATAGAGAAGAGTTAATCACGCTCAAGTAAGGTTTCGCATGGAGAGCTTCACTTGAAAGTTTCTTATTTTGCTGCTACATGAAACATTAGTTTCATTTCGTAAATTCAAAAAAGTAACTAAAACAAAATAAGAAGAGGAATGCAATACAGTAGAACCTCGACCCATATTGACGGCAAACAAAAAAAAATGCAATCTTGGGAGATCTTCTTTGGATGCGTTCTCGAATGCCCCGAAGCTTTTTCCATTAATAATGAACCACGGTGCTATGGCTGTATGCTACTTTGTTTAACCTCTGTCTATGCCTTGGCTATGCACTGTCACTAAGAGGATTGTTGTTTGATTCGCTTTTCTGCAGTGCAGGATAGAGTCAAGATACTGCCGTGATGAGTCGAATCTGAAATATCTCTCAAACCAGTTTGATAAAGTCACCGAAATTGAATGCTTTCCCAGGCGAAAGCAATCTTCTTTAAAATTTGAAGTCGACTGTCTGAACCTTCCATTGCCGTTAAAGAGGTTTTCAGAACTCATGGCATGGGTACATTCAAAATCACTGTTGGCAATTGAATCATTTGAAGCCTGAGGCTGGAATTCCATGGAAAAATAAGATGAAAATGTGTAAGGTTTGTTCTTTTTAATAATTAACTAAGATGACTTTTGGCAGGCCCAACGAGTATTATCTTAAGGTTAGATTGATGGTCGGAAGTTGTACTAAAGTCGCAGTCTCTTACACTTCAATTGTGCGTCGCTGTGGTTGGCATCCGGTACCCTTCTGGCCCTGCTCAAATCAAAAGAACAGACGTGACTATTTAAATGAGACTCAGACGCCTCCTATGAGCCTCTCGGAACTACAACGTAAAGGAAACTTCATACACAAGATGAAAGGTACTTTGCGTGAGACAGTCTAACAGATTAGGAGCTGAGGTCACAAGTAATTTTTCTGAGTTTGTTAGGGTGCCGAAAAGAGATGGTGACCTGTGATCATTCTATGGCCCACTTGTCTTAAGTCTTCATAATTGGAGTCGTTCCATTTATAACAGCTTTCAATAAAAATGCCAAGCACAAGTTGATAATTTATAGCCAAACAATGAGTGGGAACTTCACTAACCTTACCTAAGCTAACCTAGCTACTAATCAAGTTCGCACAACCTCGTAACGTGTACCACTTAATTTAACCTTCTTGGTAGTTCAAGGAAGGAAAAATTGATTCAAAATCTTGACACTGCAAGCAATCACCTATAGCTTACATGCCAACAGTCAGTGGTCCCAGAATCAGTACATCATCAGGGAAGTAGCCAAAATAACCATGGGCCGCCGTCAACGCTAGAGAGAGAGTACGCAAAAAACAGAGACATCAAGGCAAGAGCATCAAGCTAGAAGAAAGGAGAAACTCAAGATCCTGCGGTGAAATTTGGTGACCTACAAAGTCGTCCAACTCAAGGAGATAAATGAATTTCTTACTTCAAGACCGAAATGCAATCCAAGCAACATACGGGACCTAGTCACAGAAGATGAGTTTAAGCGGCCATCCCAAATGGTCCCAGCATCAATACATTGACAGGGCAAAAAGAGAGCCAGCATCCAGTTAAATAAGAACTATTTCCAGCGCCGAGTGAAAAAGAGGCTGATTAATGCAGTTGTCTGCTGGTAAATGGATAAGCTAATTTGCTAATTTCATCTGTTTAGACTTACAAATCGTTCATATAATTTTACCAAGCAGATACTAAAATACACATAAAATGAAGAAAAAATACCAGTAGCAGTCAACTGCAAGTCCAGGAAGACGTAGCCTCTCTGCAACAAATAAATAACTTAAGGAATCCAAAAACAAATTTAGAAAGTTGTCATCAAAAGCTACACAAATGAGCTTGTCACAGAAACATGAGGTTATTCCCACACAATTCAAACACACAAGTGCTCCTGTCGAATTCAATTTGTTTGGCTTTTAGAGTGAAAATATTTAGCCTTATTTTAAAAAAATATGGAGAAATTCTGAGCCTATTTATAAGAACAGCCTATTTATAAGTACAAGCCTAGAGTTTTCTCCATCTTTCATACTCTGTGAAGTAAAATTCGTGTCAGCTTATTTTTTTTAAGTCTTTGAAGTCTCTCCAAATTTTCTAAATCCTTCCACATAAAATGTGAAGTTGTGGGCAATGAGCGCGTTATTTTTAACTATTAGTTTTTCAAATTGGCAAAACTTCTGTCAGGGATAACCAATTTGACAGCTCAAGATTTAATTTACGCTAATTTTTAAATTCTATTACAGCATGACCAAACTTATATGGCTCCCATAAAATTTTCTTTTTAATGGCTTTTTTTTTTTTGAAACGGTCTTTTTAAACCGTATCCAATGCGGCAGCTGATAACTGATTTGTGCTCATCTTGCTCTATCATTTCATTATAAGAATGGACTTGCAATTGATGGCATTAACCAAAAATTGGTCTCAAAGTAAACATCCGGATTGCGCTATTTACGACCCAATGGCTCTGTCTATGCCCATCTAAAAAAACAGCCTGGTCTCAGAAATATTATAGCAACTTATAAAATTAAATTTTTCGCCACCAAAGTGATTGGGGACGTTCAAGTATCTAGTTTAATAAGTCTGAGAGCTGTCTGACTAGATCTGTCTCTGTTGTGATTGGCTGAAATCGGTCAGCTGTGAGCAGCTGTTTCAGTTGACGTTTATGGAGTGGTAGCCGACAAATCAAGTCAAGAGATTCGTGACTGAGTACTAAGTTGACATTTATTTTGTTGTGGTCATGAGCAAAGAGTCGGCCGGGTGGAACTTTTTTAATAAAAAACAATTTTTAGACGAATTTATAGCAATAAATGCAAAAGAAATAAATGTTGACAATGGATTTTAGGCACCAAAAAATGTTCATCAGTTCACATTTCAGGTTTTTTTAGTTATCTTTACATGAAAAATACTTTTGACAGCTAAATTCGTGTATCTACTTTTGGGAGTTGTTCAAAAAAATAGGTTAATACCACGCAAGTTAAGCCCAAGTTTTCACTAGGGCAGTGAATTTTTTTTAAATATTCCTGAACATTGCATAAATATCTATTACTTGGTGGGTGTTTTCAACTTCGTTTCTTTATCACCATATTTGTACAAAATCAAAACATGATTGGGAATTCTGTGGTTTAATAAGAGTGAACATTGTTGATGTTACTTAATAATAATAGTTGGCGCAACAGGTCCGTAGGGTCCCAAGGCCTAGCTTCTCACAACCATTCGTTTTGTGTGAGTTTCATTTTTGGAACGAATGGAAGGGATCTACAATTTTATGCCGATTCTAAACGGCTAATTGAAAAGCTCTTGATGTTACTTAGGAACAGTAAAAATGCAAATTTTGTTCAGATTTAAAAAAAATATATATTATTCTCGGAAAGTAAATTCGTAAAAACGAGTACATATGTGATTAAACTCCTAACAAAAAGTAAATAAAATGTGGTATTTAGCTGCATTCTGCGATTTGATCCGATTTGAGATTTTGGGTATTCAATCGATCGTGAGAATCCCAATTGTTTTGCTAACTTTTAGTGTTCGAATGTTCTATTTTGTTTTCTTTAGACATATTCCTTAACAAATTATGTAACATTGTTTTTTTGAAATGTCCACTGATATTTTTATAGGCCTCTCTAGTAGGTCTGTTTTTCTAAGCTTCGAAATCAGCAAAGAAAACTAAAATAGGGTTTTCAGCTCGCAATTACAAAAACTACTGCGAATCCTCAAAGTGTCAAGTAGAGCGTAGTTGTTGTAATTGCGTGCTAAAAATCCTACTTTACTTTGCTTAGATCGAAGCCCAAAAAAACAGGCTTTATTTGACATCAATGAAGGGCGATCTACATACAATTTTTTTACTATGGGATTTACCAGAAAACGGAAAAAAATATCGAATTTATCAAATGCATACTAGCATACGTTATTGTGCAAGTATGCATTTTACGTACCATTCACAGATTAAAAATTATGCTAAAACAAAAATATCTTCTTGCCCACATAATAAAAATAAGCTTTCCCCAAACTGTGTTGAAATACCCATTTTGTTTCAATATGACTTCGAAATAAAAGCTTGAAGTTACAAAATCTCTTTTAAGAAAAGTGCAAGAACCATTCAAGTTAATTTTATCATGAGATGGATTTCTGCGTGATATTGAACAAAAAAAAGATGATTACATTAAGGTATTTGGCATTGTGACAAAATTATATCAGGAATTCCATTTTCCAACAATTTCGTAAACTATAAAAACTTTCAAACTGAAGTGCGATGTGAACGCCGTGTAACTAATGGGTACCAAAAATGCCGAACACATCCGCCCTCACTTATCCCAAGTCAAAAAGAAACGTTCCCGAGCAATCTAGTTAGTTTTTGCGTTCAGGTTACATCTAGTCATTGTTACTTTAGGCCATAGTAAAGTCAATAAAAGTCAGAAGCAAATCAGAATGACACCAGATTGTGTGGAATCCATCTCTGGTGGTTTTAAGTAAATTTTCAAATATCGTCCTTGTGCCTTTTCCAATGAACTTCAATGGCAAATTCACTAATTTAAAGAAGTTGCTCTAAGCATACTCCTTGGGGCAACAATCTCCCCACGGAATCTTATACTCTGCGAGTTTCGTCAAGTCAACTTCGGCCATATTGAATCGTCAATTGTGTCTATTGTGTTTTTGTGATAGTGTTTACTTCATTTCCTTCCAAATAACTCTTAGAAATATACCTGCAAGTCCTCATGTTCCCAATGTACACATCGAGAGCTGGAAAGTCGAGAGATATCGCCCACCCCCCAGTCATCGTCTGAGCTGCCTTGGTGCATGTGCACTCTACACCAGCTTCTGGGCGAAGGGCAACATTATAAGATAAATTTATTTTCGTGCACTCCCTGCCACCCGCTCCGCCACACATACATGTACAAGCGGACACATTTATCAGAAAGCTCGATGCTGCACGAACATTACAGGCTACACTATGGCATTGCATGGGCGTTACTGAGCTTTGATAATATCGCTTCGACAAAGAAATATACAATCGCAACAACAACAAGAACAGAAATACAATTTTCCCGACGACACCTACGTACGAAAATAGTCCTTTTCCATTTCCGAATATAATTCTGCTCAACGGATTTAGTTTTTTGAAAAACATCATTCGAATTGAGAAAAATTCGGCAGCCATGTTGTCTAACAGTCGACGGGAAAGAAAAGAAAAGAAGAAAAACCAAGAACAATGGAACGTCCTTGACTCTCTCCCCAAACAGGTGGTCTCTGCTGAAATGAAAATTTCGGAAAATTTCTTCAAACTTACCAAACTGCATCATGGGCATGATACAAGTCCAAAGGAACTTGATCCGAGTATATCTCATTTTTCCTGTTGTCAAAAATAATAATTTGTATCTAATTCTGGTGGAAAATATCCTTTGTACCGAAGTGGAGGAATGTGGATTTTCCTCTGAGCAAATCACTGCGCAATTGCTTTTTTGGGGTTTGGTTAGGTCGTTGTTGTTGTTGTTTTATTTTTGGTTTGGTATCCTTTTTTTGGAAAATAAAGTTGTTCGTTTTATTTTAGGAAGCTATATTGTTTTTGTTTTTTTTTTTTAAATTAAAGTAAAAGAAAAGCAAAGAGATCAACGGGTTAGCCGAGGCAATATATCGGCGACGCCCCCCTTTCGTCTTCTCTTATATCCTCGTTTCATCGTATTCGAGAGTCCTTTGTTGAAAATGTTCGACACTTTTGCATTTCTTTCTGGGAAAATACGTTTTATTATAGATAGATATATATTTTTTTTTTCTTTTTCTGAAGGATATCACAATTCACAAGCACAATCGGAATTTTCTGAAGCAGGAACACACAATTTTTGGGATACTTTTGGTGATTTTTTTGTTGGTTAGTTCTCGGAAACAACTGGGTGTGTATTGCGAAAAAGGACTTTTAATTCAATTCATCGCTCTCGGCGTGTTGTTGGTGTTATTCGGTATTCATTTTAGAGGTGGCTGGGGGATACAGATAACTTTGGCTACAGCCCACAGGATGAGAGCAGCTGTTTGCCTTGGTTTTATGTAATTTTTTTTCTTTTCTTCTTCACTTGGGTGAGGTGGACATTTTGTACGATGATTGGAAAAATGCCATATTGCTAATTTATTGAAACACTAAGGATGCTCCATGGAAAATCAGTTAAGAAAACAGTTTTCTTTTTGACGATGGATTACATTTTTATTTTCTTGGAAATTTTCACTTGCAAAAGGATTTTATTTTCACTGAATTACACTGTAAGGACTCGTTTGAACGACTAAAGTTTTTCAATGTTATACAGGAAAAATTTGCGCTGTAGAATGTGGAGCTTTCGGCTTTTGCGTCTGTTGGATGCTGGATGTGGATGTGATTCTCTGAGTCGTCTCTCCAAGGGTATTTTTAAAATTTTGCTATGTGTACCATTGATGATAATAATTTGGAAAGCTTTTGCGCAGGATTTGTGAGGTGTATCATCGGGTGTATAACACCTACGCGTTTTCGCCGCAACTCTTCATGGCAAGAAATAGACAGAAAAAAAAAACGGTAGATGAATATAATTCATCAGGATGGAGTCGCCTTTTGTAAGCGTTGGTAGTGGTGAGTTTTTGAAGACGACAAGGAGTCAAATGGACCAACATATCGAAATGTAAAAATACCCTGATGTGTGGAGTACATGTCTCTCTGCTCTTGACTGGCTTTGGGTTCTTATGCCGCCGTTAAAGTTCTGTTTTTTGTTATTTTTTTGCGCTGAGTTTATCAGCTTAGTGCAACTGACATCTGTGAATGCATACAGACAGAGAAGGTGATGGTACTCAAGTGTAGTTGGATGGCACAGTGTGAAGTGCATGGATATGAGACTGAGGGATGTCATATTCGTGTTATTTTTAGACCAATTTATGTGAAAGTCAGATGGGTAGGGGATCTATTTCCTATTTGTTGATCGATAGGTCAAATCGCTGTCTTTGTCATCTAATGAGGTTTGAGCTGTAGCAACATTGATTACAGCGAAAATCTGTCACAATTGTCTTACGAGTAATGGAGTTTAATGAATAAAAAGACCTTCACTGAACGAATGGGTAATTGGTTTCTTTCAATGACAATAAGCCACATTCATTTGTTGACGAAGTTGGACGAGTTTCAATATTTCTTTCATATTCTGAGAGAAAATTCATTTGACGTTTCTTGAATGAAAATCGTCCAAGCTGGTTACAGCATAATTATTGCTCCCCGACACTGCATACAGCAAAAATGTACTTTGCCATGTATGCACTTTATTTACTGAGTCCCATTACGACTTGTGCTTCAAAATCGCATGGAGAGCTATTTCGCAGTTGCATTTGCAGATTCCACTTTGATTTTCTTTTCAAAAATATACTCATACACCTGGTAACTAGTGTATGGGGATAGGTCTCGCAGTTAATAGGGCTTGAAAAAAAAAAATCCAACAAGTGTCCGTTGAAATGGTTTAGAAATGGCAATAAGTGTAGCCAGAACTGAACTTGTAGATCGGTATCAAAGAAGTTCTTAGCACTTGTGAAAGTGCATTTGTTCTAAGAATATGCGTCGCAGTAGTGATGTATATTGACTCTTAAAAAAGCCAGGGCTGGCATTCTGTAAGGCGAAAACCGTTCGCAGATCGAATGCAGTGTTAATTTTAGTTTATAGATATTGGCATACTCGGTCATTGCTTCTGTAGAGAAGTAATAAGTCTGATGAGTTCGTTGAGTTCGTCGTCATTAAAATCTGGCCATTTCTGTCGACTATATACGTTTTGCTCACGTTTGTTATGAAGGACCAGATTTCCTCCTAGTTGCTCAACGAATGGTGCGTTAGAAGCTGCGGATTTGATGGGTTCGCTAATCATTCTGCGACGCAATTTGCTGTGGCACATTGTGCACCACTTGTCTTGTTCTTGACATTCAATGTAGAAGGGCCTATAATCTTCAGACACCGTCGCCGGACAGGAACTGAGTTAGCTGGAAGTTACAGTCGTCGAGTGTTCTTTTGTAAATAGCTGTCGCTTCATGGAGGAAATCAGTTCTTCCATATTGTTCAATCAAACTTGACCCTTCTTTTACTCTTACCCTTTTGATAACCACGATGCGCTTTTTATTTCACTCAAGAGCTCTAAAAACCGAAGTTTCGGTATAATCTAACAAATCTAAAGTATTTCCAAAGTTGTTAACCTCACTCATCCTCTCGTCTTTATGTGCAACCTCTGCTCATTACCCGCCGGCAGCTTGTCTGAGATGAGAGCTGTCTACTCAACTAACACTCAATAAGAGCTCGTAGATCACCGCACGGAGACCCTGCTTAAGGTTGGCCATCGGTTCAAAATTGGTCTCGTCTGTGTTCTCCAGACGTAAAAGCAGAGAATTGCATGAGAGAGTCGGCGAATTGGACAGAATTGGCTTCGGTCTTTACGCATCATCTGCGGAGGAAGTCTGTCATCGCATTCTTGCTTAAAAGTAAAGGTTAAGTCGCCTTTAATGTAAAATTTCAGACTATACCTTTTTTTATCGGTCTTTAAAGGTCCCTCGGCTTATTTTAAATAAAATCATTGACTACTCGACTCCATTTGGTATTGTTAATACTCTACTGATGATCCTGAACGCGGTGATCGTTTATGCGGGCAACATTGCTTTAGCAGCCAATTTAATCTAACCTAACCAACTCAATCAATCTGTACTCCAATTTGTTTCTTCTGGCCAATTTAATCTAACCTAATCTACTCAACTACATAGTTTTATTTCAAGCTGTATTTCAATTTATTTCTTTTGGCATTGTGGTCTCGAAACGACGCATTTGAATAAACTGGTTATCCTCGAAGAATACCGAAAATTGGCCATGTAAACTAAGGAATTAAGCAGTACTGCAAAGTCGTCATTACTTGATTGCACTCCTTTGAGACTACGCTTTGTACCGCTGGCATAATGTATGCATATCTGGCATGGAATGTCTTTTACAAATCAACCTCTTGTGTGCAAAATCCTTTCCCGATGCACTTGGCCTTTAGAGTGTCTAAGCCGAAGACGCTTCTGACTACTGACAACCATATAAACGCTTATGTAGGAAGCCATTAAAAGTCTCCCGAACCAGACCGAACGATGGATTGAGTTGTGAGACCCACACTTGCTGATTATCTTTGAGAGTTCGTAGTAAAATTAGCTCAGATCAACAATTCGACGTAGTCCGTGCACATCCCTTTTACCAAAATCTTAAAATAAAGTAAAGGTTAAGTCTGGTTAAGTTAAAACTGGCACTTCTTTTCACGCATGCCTTGCCAACGATTGTCCGCACTCCAACTACCATACCATACTTCGTAATTAATGTTGTAATTGGCGATCCTTTGATGCTATTATTCCACTACTCATCGCCTGCCGTTCTAATTATTTTACGAAACATGCATTCAAACAAATGCACATAACCTCATTTAAGTGCACACAACTATTCAGCAAAGAGTCAAGAAACACTAGCACCGCTCTGACCTACATCTCGCGGTAGTGTATCCTTTATTCTACACACACCAAATTAAATTAAATTTAATTGTCTTTCTTCCGCTCGAATAACTATTTCGAATACGTAGCTTTTTTTTTTTTTCTCTTTTGCTTGCGGCATATACACGCATGCATCACACCAACCGACCCATTCAACATTGAACACAAACCAAATTTTCTTTTCTTTTCAGTCTCATTCAGGGCAAACAGTAGAACATGGGCAAAGAAGAAGCAGAAGAACCCTAAGAAAACACCCTCTAGAGGTCTTTAAACGGTTTGTGAAGAACTTGAACTATTCCTTCGTCAGATTGTCATCATTGTCGTCTCAAACTCATCCTACATCGTTCATTCATCGAGTAACATGCGCGAGAAGAATGAAACTTCGTGGCAACTCCTCCATCGTAGCCAATGTTTCAAAACACAATCGTTCACTCGGGCGTATACGTACTTTTTTTTTCTTTTCTCCTTAGCATAGATACTCAGTGACGCGCTAATTGATTCATTTAAGACTTTCGCTGTGTCGCCTTATCTTGCTGTGCAGCAAATCTGAGTCAGAGTCTTGTAAGTCCAACCATCCGTCCTATAGATAGGTTGATATATAGTAGGCGGCTGGTGAACATTCGCAAGTGGGCGACAAACAATTTATTCAATTTTTGTTGTTATTTGTTCCTGCTTTGTACTGATCCTATTACCTTGTAGACTTTGTCTATTTTTGGGTGGAAAAATAACATGTATCCATCTGTTTGCGAGACATTTGCTGTTCTCCTTACACGCACACACTGTGCGTGTAGAGCGAGACCGAGTGCCGGCACACGTTGGCTGTTGTTTCCGTCCCACGTTCAAGCTTCGTGGTGCTGCACACGAAAGAGGAGTAGGTTGGCTCATATTAGAAAGGTCTGTAGAGGATGTGAAAGCTTTTTCTTGTGTACTCTGCAGATATTCAAAGCGACACTGTTTGGGATAATATGTAATTTGGTGACCACGGTGTGATGATGGGCGGTGGATGTTGAATGAAGATGTTTGGATTTTTCATAGCAATCGATAGTAATAACATTTTCGCTGGCGAGGGGGATTTTTATCAATGAAAATGTGTGAACCAATGAGTGGGTAAGCAGATGAAGGAAATGTTACTTGTCTTGATGGTCGTACTATGTTGTTGGATTGAGTCACTCCTACAAAGGTTCATAAATAGTTAGTTTTTATGGATACTTGTGATGTACGCATACGGTGGCTAAGAGCAGAGCTATTTTTGGAGAAGAGCTGACCGCCAACCAGTCAATTCTCCAAAAACAACAGAAGGTTTACGGTGGTGGGAGTGTGCCTCGCACTATTAACTCTATATGTGATCAAAAGTGTGTCTTTGTGACTGACTTTGTCGGGATTTTGCTTGTTCAAATTTTTTGGTTGCAGATTTCTAAGCACTTGTGTCTGTTATAGGCTTGCATATTTTTGGAACAATTCCTTTGATTAGGAATTGCTAGATCTATAGAAAAAATTAAATTGTTACAAATAAGTGTAACGTCGTGAGCCTGTTACTTAGCAAAGGACATTAGCTACAAGATTTGCGGGTAATATGACCGAGATTCACAAGCAGGGTCGATTCTCAAAGTGTTTAGTGTCAAATGGGTGTTCTATCAATTGGTAACCATCATTTGCGGGTGACACTAATGTACGTACAAACTCTGTTTGTGTTGGCCAACGTTGCGCAACGTGTCGTGTAACTGGCTGTCGTCAAATTTTTTAAAGCGACGGGCTCGAAGTTGATGCATTTTGTAAGAATCAGTGTATAGTACCTTAATTTTGACAACGAATTTGATTGTTCCTTCTCTAGATAGGCTAATGGAAAAAATTTCTAGATTTTAGCTATTTTTACTCAATTTTGAACCAGAAAAAAATGTCTGCAATAGCTTTCTTTGGTCTTTGGGCTTATATAAGTCTGATGAATATTCAATTTCAAGCAACCAGTTTTTTGTTTACTTTACAATGCTGTACCAAATTGTTATTGTTATCTGGGACTGTTTGTCATTTAGTCCTAATGCAAGACGTTCTTTGTGGAAACAAAGATCTTCTTAAAAGAGATCTAATGGTGTTGGACTATTATTGGTGAATGAGAGTGTACGGGTATTCTCCTTCGAATATGGTTCGTTCCCGACACAAGAAAAACTACTTTTTGTACCGCCACAAGAACGAATTTTTTATCTTTTTATTTTAATTTATTCTAAAGTGGAGTGTCCACCATCAAAACCCAATTACAACGAAACAATAATTTTCTTTTATCGAAAGTCACGATATATATAGGGTCTCTCGCACCCAGAGACAGAGGATGTGATACCAAAAGTAAAAAACGCCCTCTACCAGATAATAGCAGGTTGGTGGCAGTTAGCTCAACTTAAAGGTGGATACACCGTATGGGTGGAAATGCAATTGAACATTACCGCCCGCCTTGCAGCGACTGCGGCAAAATTAATACACATGGGCTCCAAGAGAACCCCCAGGGGCGAGAGACGAAGTTTAGATACAATATATAGAGATAAGAATTAGTTTGAACAACCGTTGATATAAGTAAGATAATAATGCTTAACATAGGTTGAGGATAAGTACATCTAGTTAGGATAATATTATGAGAGAATTATAATCAAGGCTTAGATATATGTAACAAAGGTGAATAATTTAACTCAATATAGGTATAACACATTGTTAGTCGCCACAAGTACAGGCTAAATGGAATTCAAGATTTCTTGGTTTTTTTTTTTTTTGATTTTATAACATATGGAATGATTTTAGAGATAGGTTTCGTTTTTCCTTTTTTTTTTTAACAATTTTGTATAATGGAAATTCAAAGATTGTTTTTTTTTTTTTTTTAAAGACTCTCAGTGTCAAAGGGCTTCCGCATTCAAGGATCACTAGATAGATGCTACTGTTTTCCCACCGCTTGAATGGGGTGAGGGGATGATAATTTACGCGTGGGGTTGTGGGTAAGACGGATGATTTTACTTCTTACTGGGGGGGGAGGACGCAAATCTTGGCCACGGAACGCGTGATGATTCCCTTTTGCGTTCGTATGTCCGCCACTCTCACTTTTTGGTCAGACCCAGGATATACTTTTAGAATGCGACCTAATCTCCACTCGTTGGGAGGTAAATTTTCGTTGCGAAATACCACCAAATCATCGACTTGGAGATTGCGCTGAGGACTTTTCCATTTATATCGCCGATGTAATTCCTTCAAATATTCTTCTTTCCAGCGGATGGCAAATTGGTGGTGGAGTATCTTTAGCTTTCGCCAACGGTCCATGACGCTTAGGGATTGGTTACAGTAAGAGGGTTCAGGGGGGCTTTGAAGCAAATCGCCAGTAAGAAAGTGACCCGGAGTGAGGGGGATCATGTCTTGGGCATTTTCAGACATCGGTGAGATGGGACGAGAGTTAAGGTTTGATTCGATGCGTGCGAGCAGAGTACAAAATTCTTCAAAGGTGAATTTTTCGTTTCCCGCCAGTTTCCTGAAGTGCAATTTGAAGCTTTTGACACCCGCTTCCCACAGGCCTCCTACATGAGGAGAGCTCCATTTTATTTGGGAAAATTGATGCGAGTTCTCTCGAGAACCGCGGATTACAGCTTGATAGAAATCGTGTGTAAGTAATCGGGCTGCACCGACAAAGTTGGTGCCGTGGTCCGAGAATATTTGGGAGGGGGTACCGCGCCGTGAGACGAAACGGGTGAATGCAGCCAGAAAGGCCTCGGTGGATAGGTCACTGACGGCCTCCAAATGTATGGCTCGAGTCGCAAAACAGACGAACAGGCACACGTATCCTTTCTCCAGGCGACATTTCCGACCATAGTAGGTTTTCAGTAGAAAAGGTCCCGCGAAATCGATACCCGTACTATCAAAGGGACGACTTAGCGTGGTTCGTTCACGGGGCAATGTTCCCATCAGCTGGGTGAGGATTTTCTTTTTGTAGCGGGTACAAACGTGACACTCCCGTATACGCTTCTTGACCAAGTTTTTAAGGTTGGGTATCCAATATTCGGAGCGTATCAACCGGAGCATCAGCTGTACCTCACCATGGAGTGACAGTTGGTGGATATAGGTGACATAGAGTTGCACAAAGAGGCTTTTATAAGGAAGAAGAATCGGAAATCGTTCCGAAAGGGAAAGATTAGATGCGGACAATCTTCCGTGTGACCGCACGATTCCTTTGTTGTCTAAAAAGGCATTAAAAGTTAATAGCCAGCTCTTAGGCGGCAGGGTACGTTCATTCGCGAGGAGCTTGTAATCCGAAGGAAAATACTTAATCTGGGTGAGTAGAATGAGCTTTTCCTTGGTGTCCCGGATTTCCTGGTGGGAAAGGGTACGAGTCACATAAGTGGCGAACACACGAGGAACACACGTGCACCCAATGGCCGGTAGGAGCGTTCCGTAGAATTTCGGAAGTCCTGTTGGCGACAAAGGTCTTCCACGCACTGGGGTGTTTGCCCAACCAGGCCAAAACGATTGTAGGATCAGTCCACAAATGGATATCAGAGAGGTTTAAACACGAGAGACTTTCTGATACCACCCGTACCATCTTCGATAGAAGGACCGCCCCCTGGAGCTCTAACCGGGGTAGCGAAATGGGATTGACGGGAGCAACTTTAGATTTAGCCCACAACAGTCGGGAAGTAAAGGCGTGGGACCCCTGTTGTACACGCAGGTACATACAAGCGGCATAAGCCTTTTCCGAGGAATCACAGAACCCATGAAGCTGGGCGGCGTGCCACGGAGAGTAATCCAACCATCGTGGAATACGAATGAATTGGACATCGGGAAGCGTTGAGGCAAAGTTTTTCCATTTAGACTCGGTGCTATTTAACAGATTTCCGTCCCACTCCGTGCGATCCTTCCAGATTTGCTGCATAAGAATTTTTGCTGTTACAACGATGGGCGCAAGCCAGCCTGCGGGATCGTAGAGTTTAGCGATTAGCGATAATACCGATCGCTTGGTGGTCGTTTCTGAGTGAGGAAGTTCTTGTACGGAAAATGAGAAAGTGTCGGATGACGCATTCCACCGGATCCCAAGCGTTTTGAGAGTGCTATTATTGGGTAACTTTAAAAAATCTTTAGGAAGATGCTCCAGCAACTCCTGTGTATTTGAGGTCCATTTCCTCAGATTGAAACCTGCAGAGTGCAAAACCGCTACAAGTTCCTGTTGGGACTTAAGAGCAGTAGATAAATCGTGAGCCCCGGAAAGTACGTCATCTACGTAGAACTCTTCCCTAAGAATTCTTGAGGCGAGAGGGTGCGAGGAGTGCACGTCGTCGGCTAACTGGTGGAGAGTGCGGATTGCTAAATATGGTGCGCAATTTATTCCAAACGTTACCGTTTTTAGCTCGAAATCCGTGAGGGGATCCGTGGGACGGGGACGGAATAAAATACGCTGAAACTGGGTCTGATCAGGATGGATGAGAATCTGTCGATACATTTTCTCCACATCACTATTAAACACGTATTTGTAAAAACGCCAGTTTAGAAGCAGCAAAGTAATATCGGCTTGGAGAGGGGGGCCCGGATAAAGTATATCATTTAAGCTGGTACCGTTCGAGGATGCCTGCGAAGCGTTGAATACTACGCGAACTTTAGTGGTCAGACTGTCGGGTTTAATAAATAATAACCGCGTGGTGGGGCAAATAGTAGGAATTTACTGTGTCTTCCAAGACGTCTTCTTTTGGGAGAGTGGGTACCATATGACCTAACGAAGCATATTCGTCTAAGACGGAATCGTATTCTCTTTTGAGTTCAGGTTTGTTAAGAAGGCGTGACTCATTCCGGATGAATTGTCGCGTGGCATTCGCTCTCGAGTGACCAAGCGAGATCTTGTGAGGAAAGTCCTCTTTGAAAGGCATACGGACGACATATCGTCCGGTGGAGTCTCTAAACGTAGATTCTTTGTAAACGGTTTCACAAAATTGGTCCGCTGCAGTAGGGAAAGTCTTTGGGGGAAGTTCCTCCAGTAGCCAAAACCGCTGGAGATCCTGCTCCAGGGTAACCTCATTGAAATGGGAGACGACGGTAGTAAACGTTGATCGGTGAGAGTTATTAGGCTCACGAAGAGGCCCGAGTAAAACCCATCCAAAAACGGTATTCTGGGCCATCAAAGAGTTCAAAACCATCGCCATCGCGAATAACGAAGGGGTACAAATCGGCGCCGATGAGCATATCGATTTTCGAGCTTTGATTGAAGAAGGGATCAGCAAGGGGTAACTGAATCTTTGGTTGGATGTCGGTTACAGTTATGGAGACAGAGGGTAAATTTCCCGTGACTTTTTTCAGTACAAGGGCTTGTACCGGTAGACGGAAAGATAGATCAGTAGGAGAGCTAAGCGTAAACGAGCACAGCTTAGATGAAGTGGCCGTCAGCGTAGAACTCATGCCCGTGACTTGAGCCTGCACCGCTTGAATCGGTAGGTTTAAACGCGTTTGAATGGCCTCCGAGATGAAGGAGATTTCGGAGCCCGGGTCCAGCAGGGCACGTACCTCAAAGTTACAGTTTTGATGTCGAATACTAACTATAGCTGTAGCTAAGAGCGCTTGAGAGCATGTCGTAGTGAAATGGGATTGTGAAACAATCTCCGGATTAGTGGACTGTATAGTAGAGCTGACTGAGGCTTGAGGGAGGGGAGGCGCTGTCGCAGGGGGGTGTGATGTCACGTGCAGAAGTGTGTGATGTTTGCCTTTACACTTGAGGCACGTGTTGCGGCTTTGACACGTCGATACATTATGCGTTACAGCTAAGCAGTTATAGCAATAGCACAGACTCGCGGCGGACCCCGACGTCCATATTGAGAAACGTAGGATAAAGTCGTAAGACATGATGTCCCTTACAAATTTTACACTGCAGAGTAGTGTTAGTATGATGGGTGCGGACACGTGAAATAATTGAGGGTTGCCCTTTAGGTACGTTAGGGCGGGTGGGGTTACCTCCGGGATGCATTTCCGAAACGCTTTCTAATACGCGGTACCGATTGGAGAGGAAAACGTTCATGCTTTCCCACGTGGGAATTTCAGTCGGCTTGATTAAGGACTCTTCCCAAAGCGCAAGAGTTCGATCGGGAAGTCGGGTGGAACACCAATAGGTTAGGAACGCATCCCATCCGTCGATGCAGATACCATGTGACTGTAACGCCAACACAGCGTCATTGATGCTCCCTTGCAGCTCCTTGATAGCCTTTGCGGATTCGAAAGAGCAGTGGGGTTGGTTGAGCAGAATCTTCAAGTGCGTGTTGACCAAAATACGTTTGTTTTCATAATGACCGCGAACGACGTTCCAGGCAAGGGTAAAATTTTCATCCGTTAATGAAAACTTGTTAACTATGTTTAGTGCCTCGCCTTGGGTTTTTGCCCGTAAATGAAACAATTTCTGCACGGGGCTAAGTTTCGCGTGGTTAAGGTAGACCGCGGTGAACATATCCCGAAACGCGGGCCAGTCTAAGTAACATCCGTGGAAAACTTCCGTGTCGCACGGGGGAAGCTTGAGGCTATTCACAGAGCAGTTTGCTTCAGATTTTCCTTCCGGGAGAGGAGTATCGAGAGTTGTTGCTTTAACGCTTGGTTGAAGAGATTTTTTGAGATCAAGGATCTCACTGAAGCACGAGAGGTAGGTTTCTGAAGAATGCTGGTATTTGGCTTTTACCGCGCTCACAGAATCCTTGAGTGTGTCATCGACCGATGCGTGACTTACAAACATGTTGTAATAACCTTTGACTTCGTGCCAAAGTTCACTGAGTTCGGAGCTAGGTATATGCTTCCAAAAGGGAAAGCGAAAATGAGGTGGACGGTTTTTCTTTGAAGGCTGCATGGAACTCGACCAACGTATCACTAGCCAAAATAACATCATCCAGGTAACCCATGATATAAAGTAAAAAATCACCCGCGAGTTTGCAACAATTGTTGTTAGTTGAAATCAAGATCGCGCGAAATCAAAACTTATCGAATTATGCTACACACGTACTACCACTGAGATACCGAGAGTCTGTACAATACGAAATAATATAAGTTACTACTTTGAAAATGTATAGAAGTAATTACAAATCTACGGAATGTAAATATAAGATGCGCTTACTTACTAGGGCCGGTACTTGTGCAGCGTGACCACAAATTAGCTACTTAAATGTATGTTGCGGAGATGATGGTTGGGTGCAGTTGATGACGTAGTCGTTGAATTTAGGCACGGACTACTGGACAGCGATGACGAAGTCGATGGGATGAGGTGAGGATGATGCTTTGATGAATGATGAAGATGATAATGATGTCAAGATGATGGCGATGTGAAAATGATGATGGCGACGATGTGCAGATGCTGATCGCAACGATGTGCAGATGCTGATGGCGACGATGAGACGATGATGATGGCGACGATGTGACGATGATCATGGCGACGATGCGACGCAGATGATGGCGACGATGTGACGCTGATGATGGCAACGTTGTGACGATGATGATGGCGACGATGTGACGCTGATGATGGCGACGATGTGCAGATGATGCCGACGATGCGACGCTGATGATGGTGACGATGTGACGATGATGATGGCGACGATGCGACGCAGATGATGGCGACGATGTGACGCTGATGATGGCAACGTTGTGACGATGATGATGGCGACGATGTGACGATGATGATGGCGACGATGTGACGATGATGATGGCGACGACGCGACGCAGATGATGGCGACGATGTGACGATGATGATGGCGACGATGTGCAGATGATGGCGACGATGCGACGCTGATGATGGTGACGATGTGCAGAAATTGGGGGGCACTGGAGTAATTATTCGCCAGTCACTGCAGAATCCCGAAAACACCACGTGATGGAGCAGATTTTCTGCGATTAGATTGGGGGCGATAATGTCGCAGTACACTATTCGCAGCGACGAGACGAGAAACACCACGTGATGGATGAGATTTTGACGAAATTTTTAGGGCAATGGCGTAATAATTACGTGTCCGTCACCGGAGCATCCAGAAAGGCACAAAGTGATGGAAGATTTTTGTGGCGACGTCGTAATTAAATAATTCATGGAAATCCACGTGAGAAAAAAAAACGAATGTCCGTAATGGCGGCGGAGGATACTTTGTATTAGGAATTACTATTAAAAAAAATCCGGTTCGTTTGGACCAATAAATGTACGGGTATTCTCCTTCGAATATGGTTCGTTCCCGACACAAGAAAAACTACTTTTTGTACCGCCACAAGAACGAATTTTTTATCTTTTTATTTTAATTTATTCTAAAGTGGAGTGTCCACCATTACAACGAAACAATAATTTTCTTTTATCGAAAGTCACGATATATATAGGGTCTCTCGCACCCAGAGACAGAGGATGTGATACCAAAAGTAAAAAACGCCCTCTACCAGATAATAGCAGGTTGGTGGCAGTTAGCTCAACTTAAAGGTGGAACACCGTATGGGTGGAAATGCAATTGAACAGAGAGAATGTTTTGAATTCTGTCATACAACGGATCAAAAACTGTTGAATGCCGAAACTAGGCAGCGGAGTGAAGCTGGATTGAACAACCGTTGAAGAGACCAAACAACAACATAGCAAAACAGTCCGAATGGAATTCTCAAGGTACACGGTAAGTTGGTAGACCAAAAACTACACGGAACAGTGCGGAGCAGTTACACAGCGTGAAACGTGGTGGCAACATTTGAAATATCTGACCGAAGATCGAGAAGGATGGTAGGAATTTGTCGCCATATTTCTTTGATAGTTAGGTTGCATGCAACTGGCGCTTTTTTGTAAGTTTATCTGTCTTGGTACTGTCCTCTTCTTATCTAGTTTCTATTATTTAACAAAGTTAAGGTTTCATCTGTGGAACTTCAAAGTTGATACCATCCATGTGTGTTGGTCGAATTTTCGCATAGTTGTAATGTGTGTAGATATTTCGTGTTCGAACGTGCCAGTAGATCTGTCTCAGCAAAGTAAAGTAGACAAAGGTGCATTAAAATCATTGAGAGTTGCTCTCTTCGAATCAGCCTACGGGTATGCAAGCATTTGTGAAAATGTTCTGGAAACTGAGTATTATGGTATATGTCTCGACTAATGGTTTTTGTATGCGATCGCTGAAAGTGAATTGCGCTAATAACTGCTGTTCAATGTCCTTTTGATAGAAGATAGGTAGTTGGTATCAAAATACACAATAAATTTAATTTGGGTCTCAAAATTCAGGTGCTCCCATCTTTCATTTTTTTTTAATTAATTTTAATCTCAAGTGTGTCGGTTACCTAGAAAAATTTTTATTAAAACTGGCCCAGGTTTGTGACTGTGAACTAATATATAAATCATTAATGTAACGTGTAACAACTGATAAGGATTTAGGAACCCTTTAGGAGATTCTTTTGAATTAAATATGGGATAGATTGGATGATTGACCTACGGCTGGCAATTGGATGGATGTAAGTTATATTTGGATTTCTCACTGAAACTTGGATTTAGTGACGATTTGTATGATGGAAGTATCCATAAAGAAAGTTTGACATTCTACCAATAATAAGAACTCCACATTTTCGTAAAAAAGCTAAATATAATTATATAAAATCAATTCGAGGACAGACATTCAACAGTAAGTTAAAAGAGCTTAGAATTTTATTTTCTCTGTTCACGAAAGATATTTGCTAAAAGAGTTTATCATCTGACTGTATTAAGCGGCAGTTCCTATTTATTAGATACAGTTCAAGGAACAGCAGATCTGCAGATTTATTTATGTGACGCCTTTGTTTTAATCGTACAAATAGAATCATAGCCAAATGACTTCAAGTGCTTCTTGTTAGTGTTTGAAAAATCTATAGTAGCAATAGCTTTGAATTAGATGACCGAGCAACTGCAGGCATACCATATACGGTTACCTCAAAAAATTGTTAAACTTAAATGGACTTTGGCAAAAATGGATTGTACTAGTCGTACAAGCCGTACTCCTTCTTGCAAACTCTTGCTTGAGAACTACGAGTATGTTCAAAAAGTCTCATGCTTTCTATGATATCGAATTAATCTTGAAAATATTGCCAGAATACGACCAACAAGTGACCGCCAGTATGTAAGAAATTAACGGATGCCGGAAAATAAAATCGGAATTAAGAGTCATCGACCTGGATTTCTGAAAGGCATTTGGTTCCGGCGCAGAGGCCTACCAAGCCAGTCAGCCCCTTGTCAACCAAGAAGATAAGCCGGCCCTCAAATAGGTAAAGTTTGTTAAAAAAGCATGCCGGTACTAGCAAATAGATGCGCCCGGTTGTAATAGTAACCAAATCGACCATCTATCATCTTTAGAAATTAAGGTCGGACCCTTACACCTAAAACGGAAGCCTTTTGCTGTTGATGAACAGCGCTGCAGATGGTCTATAAAGAGAAACTTAAGGACCGGCAGGAAACAATAACTTTAGGTTTTTTTATAAGAGATCCTGTAAAAGATTAAAAGGATATAGATGAAGCAAGAGATTTGGACAGCAAAAACAAAAAAAAAAAAATTAATGCAACGCCACTATTAAGAACCTAAGGAAAGCCTATTGTCGACGTGAAAAACCGGCATAAGTCTACCTAATAAATAGCGAATAGACTAAGAATTGGAAAATTGAGGATCGACTTAGTTTATCGCAAAATATGATAAAATCATTTGCTGCATTGCTTTAAATGCCTCGTGCTTGGTAAGTTTCCCAAATATTGCAAAAGTTCTAAGAATTCTAACTTCTCAGCTTTTCAAGAAGAGGATTTTTTAAAAAAAACTTTCAGTCTTAAGAAGTATAAAGCCAATCCCAAAGCAATCGATCCCGAGATAGCACAATTTTTTTTCTCCATCAATAAGTCACTGTTCACTGTTAGGCATTTAAAATTCAAGTTTTTAACACTGCGCATCAAAATCACAGACAAACTTAGCCAGATGGTGATAAAAATGCAAAGCAGCACGTGAAATTATTTTCGGATTTTTATTTTTTCTTTATTTATCTAATTTAATTTATCTTTATTTCCCAAAATCGTTCATCTTAACACGTCAATAAGATTTAAATTAAACTTAGTATCACTATTACTAGGAAAAGGAAAATTCTCGTTTTATAAAAATGAGTCTTGAAACATTTGGAATTCATATTATCTAGAATGGGCATTCGTAACATTTAATTTATCTTTAATTTTAATGCTCTCCAAAAAGTTGACTATAAGCTGATTTATCTTTTTAATTTAATTTTTTTTTTCGAATTCGTCATTTCTTAAACTAGTATGTTTCGGAACCAATGGCTAAAAAATATTCAAGCAATTTGGAATTTTTCTTCTCAATGCATACGTTTTTGTTTTACTTTTTTCTACAAAGTTTTCCTATTTCGAATTATTTCCGTTTGTTAAGAAATTTTATTTTAATTCTTGTCATGGACTCTAACAGCAAGTTTAAACAATTTCTTATATCGAAGAGTTTTTCTGTCCAATTATACAATTTGTTTAATTCATACAAAATAGCACTAGTTAATTTTAAGAATTTAATTTTATTTCTAATTATGGCTTCGCAAAGTTGTGCTCTTTTTTTCCATAATTCTGTAGTAAAATATTTGATTTAAATTTTGATGTACGTTTTTTTTCTTAGTTCTTGTTTCAATGATATGAGATGTTGAGTTTTTTTTGTTTGTTTTTACTCACGTAGTGAAAAGATTTTTTTTTTTTGTAATTTGTTGCAAATATTTGTTTGCCAGTTATTTTCGATTTAAATGCCATTTGAATTTGGTTCTCGAATTTGTGTTATTTTGTAGGTATATTTTTGTTGGTTCTACCCGATTTAGGGTTTGGTTCAAGTTCTCTTAATACCTCTATGGGGGGAGGACAATTGATTATTAGTCGAAAGGAATTTAATACTACACACCACTGAGCTATTTTGCGTGAAGTGTAGTCAACTGCTATCATTCCAAAATGTAAAAGAGCCAATACCCAAGATTAAAGGCGAGAAAGCTAACCGGGAACACCATGCGGGAGTATTTATCGATAATATTAACATCTTTGATTTTTGGTATTGATGCCTTGAGCGCTGATGCACCCTTCTTCAGTGCGTGCAACATTCGGGGTCGTTGGTTGTTAGTAGCTGAAATGACAAATTTTGATTAGTGTTTATAGAAATGGTTTCTTTATGAAAATAATAATACATAATAAACCACCAGAAGACCAGTGGCAACTAACTAATAGTTGGCCCAGGAAGTTGAAATAAGTTCGTAGCCTAGGCCTAGTTTTCTGACAACTATTCATTTGTGCAAATTGTTACTTTTGGGCCGAATGAAAAGGATCACAATTTTATGCGTAATATAAACGGCCGAGTTTAGAAGCTATTTCAGGATGGATATCCCTTTGAATGTTTTAAGGCGTTGGCGAAAGATAAACGCCTAAGATCGATTGGCAGCTGTATATACCACTGCCCACTGGAAATCTTTGTCAAGAGATAACTTTTAGATCTTATTTATTTTATTAACATTTCTTGAAAGGAAGCATCATCTACTGCATTTACAGACTAGAAGTTGCATTGATTCGAACATTCAGACTTCAACATCCCCCAGAAGTGAGCAGATTGTGTCATTTATAAAAGGACTCCACCAATTTGAACCACCCACTTGGTTCAAAAATCGTGAACAGTGCCACTGGACACGTCTTTTTCAAAATAGAAAAGTACTCTACGGTCTTTAGAAGTAGATAATTGAATTTATCCAAAGAAGTATGACATTTTGGAAGTCTCATTACAAAAAGCTGTGGAAGTTCATATTCTATCCAACAAATAAAGATCCCGAAAAAGATGTTGGTGAGACCAAGAGCTAACGACAAATCTTCAAACAGAACACTGTCAATCTATTCGAAATTGTAAGGATTCTACTAAATGTAAGGATGTGCCATTGAGAAACTACTGAGGGAAATCTAAAGAACTAAATTTTTTTAAAAGCGCTTAAATAATTTCAGTCATGAAATGCAGAAAGTTATCGTCGCCAGTAAGGACTTCAATGGTGTCTCCTCTTTTAAACTTTTATAATGTTTCTATAAGGCACTTGAAGAAGGCATTAAGCTTAAGCTTATTCATAGCGTATAACCCCCATTTTTTTTATAATGCCTCCCAACCCAAGTTCAGGATATATTCATATTTAATTTCTTCAATTCTATTCTTTGACATTTGACAAGTGAAGCTACGCCATTACTAAAAATGGAACGATACACGCATCAACAACGTCGTGTCTTTGCTGATTGGGTCCTTGAAATGCATGAAAATGATCCGGAATTCATCGAAAAATCATCTTGACTGATGGGGCCCATTTCCACTTCGGTGGCTATGTCAACAAGCTAAATTGCCGCATCTGGGGCTCGGAAAACCCAAGAGTTATTATTGAGAAGCCTATCCATGCTCAACGTGTGACTTTTGGTGCGGTTTATGGTCCGGTGTGGTCATTGGACTTACTTTTTCGAAAAATGAGGTTGGATCAACAGTTACGGTGAATGGATTGCGCTATCGAGAGATGATTAATGATTTTTTATGGTCGGAGTTGGATGGTTTTGACCTGGACAACGTTTACTTTCAACAAGACGGCTCTACATGTCCATAAAAAGGAGATTTGCCTTTAGCAAAATGTTCTAGTACCTACCACAAAATAATCATTATAATGTTTACAAACTGCGCTTTTTATACTAAATGTTTATTTAAAGTGATACTGAAGAAAACAAATTTTTAAAAAATGCTCAGATTTTTTAATAAAAAAAAAATCGTTCCGAGAGTTTGAATTCTACAAAATGATTAAAAGCTAATGTAATCAACATAAATATGCAATCAACATAAATATAGAAAGGAATAAACTGTGAAAAATTCATTCCTGGAAATAATATAAGTTACTTTTGTACAATTATTCAGCCCTATTCGGCTATTCACGTGAATCGTAAATTCGATTCATCCAATCGATTCCCTTTCAGTCTGCCTTTCCATTCTGCTATCCATCGGGTGAACTACATTATTCAATCCAATTTGACATTCAAGTTAACAGCTTTCACGTGAAAATTTTAAGAAGTTTGTTTTTCGCAAATTGAAATTTTTTTTTAATTAAAACCAAAAATATAAACGAACAGCTGTGGGTAGTATTGGATTTTTTTTTTCACTTTCTCTATTTGTTGTTCTACACCTTAAAATTCATAATCTTTGTTTACAAACAAATAATCAAGCAATAAATTCGTTTTAAGTTACATTTTATCAACCACCAACTACACAGACGAACCATTTAATTTCAAATCCGCAACATTTGGCATGCGGATCTGAATTGTATTGAATGTATGCATTCACGTGAATAAGAGAATACCGCGCAGTATTACCGACGTTACAGAAGTGAATCCAAATTCGATTCGAATGAATAGTAAAAGTAGAATAGTGTTTAGTGAAAATTGAAGAAAAATCGCCCCCGATGAAAAAGCAGAATAGGGCTGATTGTGTTTTTGTTCGTTGTTTTCTTGTGGGCGAAAAGCCATGATAATTTAAAAGTTAGCTGCCTAAAGTGTTTTTTTCTTTTAATTTATATGAATTCACATCATTAGTTAGCAGACATTTTATATTAATAAGCTTATTTTTTAATATAAGCAACAAAAAAGAAAAACTACCGAAAAGTTTTTGGTAGACATTTTATGAATGAATTTAGGCAATGTCATTTCATTTATAGTTTTTGTAAGTTTTCTTACATTTTTTTAAGGGACAGTTTGTCAGTTTTGTTTAATGCTGTTATTAATTGTTTGACAAATCGATCATTTAAAAAATAGTAGAAAGAGGAATGCAGCTCGAGAGACGTGATGCAGTCTTTGGCGCAACAAGTCTGTAGCGACCCAAGGCCCAGCTTCAAACCGCTGGCGAATATCGGAAAAAAAATTGGCAATGCGAATTAAAAAATGTGTTGCGAAACTTAAAGGAAATTCTCTGGCGAAATTTGAACAAAATATGACATCTATGTATCCAAAGTTCATTATGGAATGACTTCCAAAAATATTCCTTTTCTTTATATCGTACAATTCGAAGATTCATTGCACTTCAATTATTTCGTATGTTTGTTTTGAGTATTTTCTATGAAAAACTTTGTTGATTAATAAACTGATTTTTATTGCATTTTCTCTAGCTGCATGACTAGTTTCACTTGGTACCAAGAAATAAGAAAATCGAACAAAAATTGCCATATAAAAGAACGACAAATTTCAACCTGGAACTTAGAAAAACTATTATTTACAACACAGGCCCACACTCGATATTGAAATGAGAATCCACCTCAGGTTTAAACCGAAAGTGTAGGCTGTTTATTTTTTTAAGTGTGCACAAATACATGAATTCAAACAGGGCTACCTTCAAGGTCGAATTTAGCTTGTAGGCAATCGCTCTTTTTTGGCTGAAGTTGTCAGTCTATATAATACTTAGTTTATGCTACAAACTCGGGAGGTGCCTGTTGGTTGAGGGCGTTGTTGATCCTGAGTTGAAGTGAAGGTCTAATATCGAACTATGGATTACAAGTGCTAACAAAGACGTGTGTCCCAGCAGCAAGACTCTTCGCAGTAATTGGAAAGTTCAATAAAAAATTATTCTTCCGATACAGCAATGGTACGTCCTTCCTTACTTGTGGAACCCTGAAACATTGGCTTGAAGTAGGTACAGTTTACAACATCATGAAATTGAGAAGAGCTTAAAGGTTCAACACATTCCACCTCTTGGCCAGGATACAAAAACAATAGAGAAGTAATATTGAAGGAAAGTCGATATACCCTATTCAAACACAGCCGTTCTCTACGCACTTACTAGAAAAGACTCAACTTCCAAAAGGTATTTCCTTGTGCGAATTTCATCCTGATCGAAGTGGAGACAGACATATGAAAAAGTTCGAAATAGCCGTCTACACACTGGTTCTAAAACGATACCTAAAATGTAGGAGCAGGAGCCTTTCAAAAATAAAATAAAAAATCAAGCAAATGAATACAAATCCGTCAGTAGTCAATCAATGTCTTGTAGGTTCCAGAAAGACGTTCTAGCGTAAACAAGGTAAACTGCTCATGTTCAAATTCTTATTCCAACAATGAATTGGTGTCTTCGTCGACTGCTAGGCCGCATTCAAGGCAATCGATTTAAAAAAGGACTTTCTCCAAGGCCATTGACTGCAAGGGCTGTCTATTGCGGGGCTTAAGGATCAGCTCTGTCAGGTTTCCCAGCACTTCACCTCACACGCACAGGAACCAGGTGGAAACATTTTGCGAATTGAGTGAGTTGAAGGAAGATTCAGCCAGCTTGCAACACAGCTAGAACGAAGCATCTGATTTCATTTCACAGCATGTGTAGACGCCACCAGACTGATAGCCATAGGAACGAACCAATGGCCACTAGGCATGCATATACAGCCAAGCTCGACATCCTCCCCTATCCACAGTGTCAAAGAACATGAGAGTCAAACCATCCTTTAATTTCTCTTACGAATGTTTCGCTTTGGTTAAAAGGAGTCATCGGACAGCAAACAAACAATTTCCTGTTGACCATTCCGACATCTCTGCCATCAACTTAAACAACTACAACTGCACAGGTTTGTTCTGAGCTCCAACATAATTTGTTTCTGATTTTTAGGTCTTTTAATTCGTGTCATCAAAACGGTGCTAACTGTCCTAATGATTGGGAATTACCACTTAAAACAAAATACCAACCGTCCTCATAAATAAATTTTTACAAACACCAATCTGATCAAAGCGAACACGCTCCTTAGACCAAATGAGTCAACTCACCTCGATTCCCCCTATAACGTAAGTTATTGCGATTTGTTCCGTAATTTCTAGCAATTCTAAAACTAGGTGGAAATTTAGCCAAATCTAATGTCTCAGATCCTATTGATCCCAGTGTATTATTGTAGTTGCCCTTCCTCAGCGAGGGTATAGGACTCATTCGAACATCTTGCAACTCAATGATATCCTCAGTAGTTGAACACGTGTCGGATTTATCGCTTTTAGCTGAAATAAAATAAATAAAATCAGTTGCAACTTCAAAGACTTGAGGTTTGAAAATCCTTTACCAGTTTTCTTGTCAGTTTCTTTCGTTTTTTTGCATTTCTTCTTTGCCCGCTTACCCCAGTAGGTGTAGTTAACGGCGGCATACTCCAGCAATGCGGCGAAAACGAACACAAAACACATCACCAAATAAATATCGATGGCTTTCACATAGGATATCCTTGGCAAGGAACTTCGCACACCCGTACTAATAGTGGTCATTGTCAGAACGGTTGTGATGCCTGAAAAAGAAACAGTAAATCAATCACAAAAATGTTTGTTTGAGCGAGCAACGCGGTTGGGTACCTAGGGCAACTCTCGCACTAGTCGCCTCGTGATTGATCCAGAATGATACCCAGGACAACATCACAATCAGTATGCTAGGCAGATATGTTTGGAACACAAAATACCCAATGTTCCGTTGCAATTTGAAGGACAACGATAGGCGCTGGTAGATGCCAGTCGCTAGCTTCTCCTTGCGATCGTTAGTCTCGTAGCCGATTATTGTGAACTGGGGCAGTTCGGCGTCTTCAACTCCGCGCACCGGTGTAGGTTTCCAGTACATTACCACATCGGTCACTGTGTAACCATCTGGAACATGAAAATTGGTAGAAACTTGAAGACATTTGACAACTTCTCGACTTACAACTCTCGATTTCCACTGTGCAGTTCTGCGAGTCCAACGGATAGTAGTGCAGATCCATCATGCATGCCAGGGTGGTGGTGAATCGCATGCCATATGTCACAGCGCCGTCACCACCCAGCCGCACAAGCTTGTTTCGCTCCGTCACATCGTGCAGGAAGCTTAATTAAAAATAAACAACAGCAAGAAAACCCAACTCCAATTAATTCCGAATCTGCATTTAAAGGACGAAATATGTGAGGAAACTCACCTGTTCTTGTCGTTGGCAAAGAACGTATCCGGCACCCAAATTTTCTCTGCGAAATCTCCTGACAACGTCAACACATCGTTGACACCATCATCGTCAGCGTCATCATCATAGTACGGGCCATAGGCGTTGAATGCTAAACGCTCATCCCTCCAGTATTGATTCAAGTACATTGTGATTGTGTAATCCTTTCGGGGTTTACAAGATGTACATAGAAAGACACAGAACCAGAAAAAAAAAAACACGAAGCCGATTAATATAAAGCTGTGGTTGTTGTTGCATTTAATTTTGCATCCTTCACCGTTCCATGCCAGCCACTAGGTCGAGCTGGTTTCAAATGAAATGATGCAGGTGATTTTTTGATTCTGTGCCAAGGACAAAGACATTAACTCCTCTCGTTGTGTAGTCCTTTGGCTTCCGGCTTTCACCCCTCGGTGCGCTTTGAAAAGTGCGCTGGGTTTTCTCGTGTCGTTGCTGATAAGAGTCTGTTCTCAGGTAGGGGCACGAGTTGTAATAAAATTGTACACTACACTCCGCAATATCCACCGGAGGTGGCAGAAGCTTGTGTTCAAAGATGGTTGACCTGTTTTGTTTTTTTCGCATATCTTTGAAGACGCTGTCGGGCGCGTCATAAATGATTTTCATTTCCCCCTGGGAAGACGGTTTCCGGAAATTTTATTTTAGTGCAAAATGAGAGGAGTGCCACTTCGCCGCCGCAAATAACGGTAGATACTTGTGAGTCAGTTTTAAGGGTGTCAATCATATTTTTGAAGTCTGTGATGAATAATCACGAGGATGCGCTGTATTCGTATTTGGGTGCGTGGTTCTTAAATCAGTCTTGATATTCTTATATAAGGGCATTCCAAGAAAAATTGGAAAATTTCTTTTCAACTTTAGGAGTGGATTGCCATCAGATTGATTGATTTTCCATCTCCAGGCAAAAACAAATATTACCTTATGCCCACGCCTTAGATGTGTAATTTTGAGAGGGTACATTTATGTGATTGGGAGGGTTGTACATATAGCTATAGCGATTTGAGCGAAATCAATGGAGATAGGAAGAGCAGACGACGCGAGATGTAATCAGTCGAATATGTAACAGTGGAAATTGTATTTTCGTCCTAGAGTTTCGATATTGCGTCTTCAAAGAGATGTATGACTTGAGGTTCAGGTTCGCCACGGACTTCAGCTTGTGTAAGGAATTTATACATTCTAAAGGGTCGGAAAATCCTTGAATATCATCGAAAACATCCACAAAAAATTACCGATGTATGCGACGATCTAAAAGTGTTTACAATATTTTCTGGAAGATTTGTATTCTTTGCAACATCCCAGCTGAGACGATACGCTTTTGAGTTCCACTTTGAGCTCCCCGAGGGAGAATTTCATTCGTCGGCGAGTTCATCTATTAATTTGACTTTTGGCCGAAATTGTACTAAATAAAGCGCACGAAAAAGAGAAAACATTTGATTGTTCTAGCGGAAGTATAGGGTAATTCACAGATGAAGGCTATGCGAGCTTCCCGGAAACCATGTGCGAACATTAACGGGCGTTGATTATACAAGCCCTAGGAAGAAGAATCCGAATACATTTAATTAAACTGTAGGAGAGGTTATTTCTGTTAGGGGTCGACGTGAAAAGCACTGGGCAGGTTTGGTAAAATTTGTTTTTAATTGGCTGTAAGACTTTTAAGCCTCTGAGAAGGCTGTAAGCTATGTTTCTCATTGCCACGCCTACTTTTTAAGTCGGTTTTTTGCCATAATACTCTCCTGGCTGGATTGTTTTCAACTTGTCATTACTCAAATAGTTTTTAAGCGAAAATAGAAAAAATAAAAGGGACCCAGAGATCGAATACTTGCTGAAATATTTTATGCGCTGCAGACCAAAATACATCTAAAATAGTTCATCAAAACAAACAAATATTTGAAGCGTTTGTTCTTGATCGTGGTTCCGTTTTGGTGGTAGTAGGTCGCGAAAGCAATACGCGTCCTTTTCTCTGTTGGATCGGAAAGAAAGAAGAGTGTGCGTGCTATTCGTATAAGTAATTCTCAAATATGCACACTCTTCGTTATACGTGTAAGAAGTATGTGCAGGCAGTACAGATTTTGCCAATTTTTTTATTATTTTGTTAGAGATGAGACCTAGGACGTGGGACAGAAGTGACCTCTACAGTCTTGCAGAGCTGTTGCAGCATTAATATGCCTAAACACAATCAAGCCGATGTAGTAGCGGTATTTAGCGCTGTCAAAGTTAAAAGAAACTGATTACATATAATGTGAACATTATGGGCGGCGCCGCTGTGGCCAAAATTGAACTTAAATCGCGCTACATGTCACAAAATCAATCGAAATAATTTTCGGTTACATGTCCAGTGGCGATAATTTTGGATACAGTGCAATATGCTTTAAATTCAGAAGTCGACGCAGTTATAAGTACTTTGATAAAATGCAGGTGGAAGATTGCGATGTTGAAAAACTAATAGAAGTGGTAAAAGAAAAAGAGATTTTATTTCAAAACCATATACACGTTAACGAGTATTTGTTGAAGAAAATCATACAAAACAATTATTTGAATTGGACGTATCACGCTACTTCATTGTAAACACTTTTTGTGTGTGCAGCGCGCAAACTTTGACAGCTTGTACAGGGTCCGCCAAATAACTTTTTTTTTTTTTTGAAAATGCTATAAAGAAAACTGCTGAATATTATTTTATTTGAAAGTACAATCCTTCCTGTTAATAATGGAATATAATTTCATTCAAATGGCTGCCTCGGCTGGCCATGCAGTAGCCTACACGATCGGTCCAATTTTTAAGCACATTATCGATTGTGTGCAGCTGTATTTCACAAATGGCTTCACGAAGATTGTCCTCTAAAGCGTCAATTGTCTCTGGCTTGTCGGCGTAACACTTATCTTTTACGGAACCCCACAAATAATAGTCCAACGGTGTCAAATCGCAGCTCCGAGGTGGCCAAACGACATCAGCTCTGCGGCTGATAATGCGATCTTCAAAAACAAAAAACAAAACATCGAGTGTAGCTTCGGCTGTGTGGCACGTAGCGCCGCGCCGGCCTGTTGAAACCAAATGTTGCCAATATCCTCCTCTTCAATTTTTGTGAACAAAAATTCGTTCAACATGGCCCGATAACGATCGCCATTGACTGTAACGGCCACTCCATGCTCATTTTCGAAGAAAAATGGCCCTATTATGCCTTTGGACCAAATTCCGCACCAAACAGTGACTCGTTTTGGGTATATCGGCTTTTCAATGTATGCGTGCGGGTTTTCTGTGCCCCAAATGTGACAATTTTGCTTGTTTACATACCCGCCAAGATGAAAATAAGTTTCATCTGAAAAGATGATTTTTTTGGCAAAATCGGCATCTTCTCTAAGTCGATCGCAGGCCCACTTAGCGAAGCGAAAACGCATTGGATGGTCATTTCATCAAGCGTATACACAGCCATATTCGTTCAGCGGAAGGATAAAACTAATTATTAAGTGTTACCATTCGCGAAATAAGCACTATTTGAAAAAAAAGTTGGATGGCGGACCCTTTACCACCGCCGCATACCGCTACTACAGCGGCCTCATTGTGTTAAGGCAGTAAAGGTGGGGGTTAAGTAAGGTGACTTCTGTCAACCACCTTTTCCCTCGCAAAACTCTACTTGAAAAGTTGTTTTAAATTCAGACAAATTCATACAAAACCTTATACCTACCATGTTGACTTCAGAAATCGCATCAAAACTTGCTATCGTTAGGTCCATTCCCACATGTAGCGGATCGCCTACGACAACAAATTAAAACAAAGTTAATCCATAGCATCGTGTATACAAATACAATTCCTTTGATACTCACCACCAAAGTTTGGTCGCAACCTTATGTCATAACCTTCGAGAATTTTTGAGATTGTTTGCGTTACATTTTCCAAACGACCGGCTGGCATTTCTTTTCTCTTGCATCTAAAACGAGGCAAAAGCAAACACGTTACACAATTTATACACATTATAGCTTTGCAAAAAAAAAACAAGTAGAACTTCACGGAAACTCTTGTGCGGAAAATACTTTTAATAAATTATTTCTCACACAACTTATGAGAGGCTCTCCCCCTTTCGGAAGATGTTCGTTCAATGCTTCGCATAAAAAATGGATGGATTTTGTCGAGAGTATCCTTTTGGAAATATCTATATGTGCAAGAGATGAACACATAATGCGAGTATGAGAAGGACGAGTTGGCCAAACATTTTTTTTTCTATTTCCAAATAGTTTGAGATATTAGAATGCAGTTTATTCGACCGTTTAAAAGTGTTTTTTTTGTTGTCGTAAATAATCGACATGAAAGCCACTTAAAGGAAGGCAATTCCATTTGTGTGTGGGCACATGATATGGCATTTGTTTGTTTTTCCATATCACGAAATCCATTTGGTGGGAATACTAGCAGATTCATGAAGCAAATATGTGCGAGTGCTTTTAAGAAGTTTGGAAGGAATATAAATGCTGCAGTTGCGAGTGATGGAGATGACTAATTTATCACGACTTGCGGTCATGATAAATTGCTTATCTGTGAGTGCGGGGAGATTCACGCAAAATAAGTGGTATTCATTTAAACGCGTAAAACCCCCATAAACCTCAAAAACTGCAGATATTTACCACGTCGTAAATGAACTGCTAGAATTTGTATAAGGAGAATAGTTTACGCAGGCCTCATAATTTTCCGCGATCAATTAGGCTCGGAAATCGAGTGCGGAAAGTTACACAAATTTACAAATGTCAAATTGTGACAAGCGTTTTCCGCGTTGTGTGAATTTCTTTTCAATATTTTAGAGTTGCATCAATGACGGTAAGAATTTAATTAAAGCAATAGAATGCTTTATTGTTACCTCTCGCGAATAACTGAAGAACAACAGCCGAGAGTGTAACTGTCAAGAAAAAACGAGCTTCTCAATTGGCCGTTTTGATTCGGTATAATGTTGTAGATCCTTCCATTTGTCCCAAATATTAATAACTCACACAAAAACGAATGGTTGCGAGGAGCTAGCCCCAGCGTCCCTGCAGACATGTTGCCCCAACTATTTATTTATTTATTTATAACTCAGATACTGGTTTTGATAATATATTTGAAAGGCATTCGAAAGCGTCTTGAAAGCTTATAACTGACGCAAATCATAATGGGCCTTACAAATAAACATTTTAGTTTCGACTCTAAGTTTTAGTACTACACAAATTTTGCAATTGTGAGCTTCCGTGAATTTAAAGTTGAGACTTAAATTTGTTTTAGTATGGCGCAATGCATGCAACACTCGTTTTTGTCGTAGCAATTACGGTTTTATTTCCAAAACTTTTTTTGATGAAATATGAAACAAAGCAAACATGAATTTTCGTAGGTAAAGGGTGTTTTTTTAATAGATATAGAACTTTAAGTTGGCAACACTATTTTAACTGGCGGCCATTTTGTGAGCTGTCAAGAGATTTTTTTTTAATTTGGTTTGGCATTTCAACATGAATAGACTGACGTCTGAACAATGCTTCCAAATTGTGCAAATTCATTTTGAAAATCATGGTTCTGTTCGAAATACGTATCCGCGCAGTACGTCCATTTTACAGTCAATATAATCGTCCATCAGAATGATAATACGCATCCACAGAAAAGTCATTGCTGCTGTAGAGTGTTCTTTAAAAACGATGCTGGCCAGAACTTTACAGTCAATGGTGACCGCTATAGATCCATGATTACTGATTTTTTTTCGCTCAACAATTGAACAACCATGATGTGCAGGAGCTGTGGTTTGACCAAGATGGCGCAACATGTCACACAGCTCGTGCCACAATTGATTTATTGAAGGAAACGTTTGGTAACCGCATAGTTTCACGATGCGGACCAATGAATTGGCCTCCATGATCGTGCGATTTAACGCCGCTTGACTATTTTCTGTGGGATAAGTCGCTAGTCTACGCCGATAAGCCCGAAACGATTGACCACTTGCAGGAAAACATTCGCCGCGTTATTGCCGACATACGGCCACAAATTTTGGAAAAAGTCATCGAACATTGGACATTCAGATTAGACTACGTCCGAGCCAGCCGTGGCCGTCATATGCCAGAAATCATATTTAAATTACAATCCTAGAAGATCATCTTTCTAATTAAGTAAATTTCATGTCAATTAAAAAAAAATCATCTTTGTTTTATACCATTTCAAAGTTCTATACCTCTACAAAAAAACACCCTTTATAAGGAATATTTGTACATGAATGTATGTTTTTGCCGCAAATGATGAAAACAAACAGAACGCAGAGCATATGTTTAGACTATCCGTATATAATTGCAAAAAGCCTTTTTCTAGTTCGAGTTATCCTTGTAGTACATATAATTCGTTATCATTTCAGTGTGATTCTCCGGGGATGTCAATACTACACCTCTGGAGCTGAATCAGTACAGAAACCAGAGAGCTTTCCCCCCACTTTTTACATCCAAATATTCACTAATCATGTCCATTTGATGTAATTTCGAAGTAATAAAAATCCCTCATTGAACATTGACTGTTATCTCTTCGTCAAAAATGCGGAAAAATGTTGCCATGTGTAGGTATGGTATGTCTAAGGATCGCATACACACTTTCATAGACCATGGGTTTGTTCTTTCTCGCATTTTTTAAATTTTGATTTAAAAGATTTGTGGTCGTTTTAACTTAAATTGGGTTCAACTATTTCAAAGCTGGAGTTGAAATGTAGCTTTTTAGAATAAAACGCGCTTCAGATCATCTATTACTCGGCCTAGCTCCCCTCAGTAATTTTTTTTTTTTTTTGTATTCATTTTTTTAAGAACAAAATACTTTCCCAGGACCATTATACTCTCGGATCTTTGCCAAATGTTCGCGGAAGGTCACGCTTTACCACAGTTTCCGATAATTATGGTCTTTTTTTCTTATAAGCGAAAAAGCAACATCAAGATATCGAAAAATACGCCCATTTGAAAATAGTTTTACTCATGTTTAATATTTTAATGCGTCAATATGAAAATTTAGAGGAAATTCATGTCGAAAAATGTTCATTTCCGTAGTGAAATTATTGAAACCAACCGTCGTCAACACCTAGCTGAATTATATAGAATTGAAATGAAATTTGGTACACAATGGCTTACTTTTAGGCGTACCTAATTTGCATTCCTTCGAAAATAGGTTCACATCTAGGATGGTAATACATGTTTGAATGCGTTACTATGGCAATATGGCGGCGACGAATTGAATGTCACCAAAATGGGCTCGTTTAACTGATAATCATTTTGTATGGGGGAGGCTTATCTTAATTTTACCAGTCTTAATGGCGACATATACCAAAGATTTTTTTGTTTGTGCGCATCTATGACACAGTACCTTTCGAATGATATAAGCTTCATCCTCCTCATTTCATAATAAATACTTAAAAAGTGTACGGAAAGCTTGGATGTTCACGTATTAATATAATGAATATTTTTTATGAAAGATGCCACGCCCACTAACTCATAAATTCTTTCTGTAGCGCTAAAAGCTTCTCCGACAGAAAGCCAAAGTACGACTGTGTATGCAAGTGAGATCGGATAGGGTTTCTGGCAACTTATGAAGGACGAAAATACTTGTTCCAATCATTTTTAAAAATTATAGAAATTAATACGAAATATTTTTTAATTTGACTTTAATGAACCATCTAAATTGTGTAAGCCAATTACAGTCCTATTTATTTCCACTACAAACGCCAGGCAGAAAACGCGTTTTGTTTTTGTTTTTACCATATTCTATGAACTTTGGAAAATATTTCGTAATTTTAACGGTCCCGCTGCTCTATACTATTTTATCTGTTAAAATCAAACAACACTTAAGATGTCAACGTCAACTTGTCCGACGGCCGAACCTGATAACCCTCGCTGAGCAGTCCAGACCAACATCCGAAGATTCGCAAGCAACTTCAAACACTCATCTCATTTCGGAGAACATTTATGATCGTCAAGTGCAGTGTTGCTATGTTCAACGAATAGTATTTCCCTCAAGCAGCTGCGATTTTGACCTTTATTTCCAAAATGTCCTAAAATGGATCCCAGAGGTTTTGCCTTTAATTATTTACTTTTTTGGAATGGCAATCGCCCCTTTTTACTATGTATCCTTTTGCTGTAACCAAATATAAATCAATTTAGTGAATGCTTTACCAAAATTTGCATAGTAAAGATTCCGAGTTCATGATTTGCAGACGTTTGAGTTTACTCAACTTACATAGATTAGTTTTTCGCAATAACGAAACACGATCTTGCAGACGAATGTAGGTAAACGAGAAGTTGTTGGACATTTCAGCATGAGCCTTTTAACAGAGGTAGAGGTAAATTAAATTTAATAAGGCTTAAGGCGTGCACTTAAAAAAAAACTATTTATTATTTATTTTTTTACTTTTCCTACTTGCACTGGGATTCTAAAAAATTAAAACAAAAGTCCATGCTATGATAACACTGTCCAGCCGCAACACAGCTTAACTGTTCGCTGAATACCGGCCTTAGAGTAGCAAAGTATAAGAAACCTTTTAAGAATATTAAGACCTAAGCCGACGATTAAAAATCTGCAACCTTTTGCAAGATCGGCAAAAATTTACCATCCATCTAAATATGTATCCGATTTCTCCTTGATTGTTCAAACCCTATTTTGAGTGGAACATTTCTTAAGAAATATTGCTGAAATACGAGGGACAAATGAAAGACGAAAATTCTATAGCAATTCGATAACAAAATTGAACGGGTTGTTTATTGGTGAGGGCTTGAATAGAACAGAACATTTTTTTTCTTATTTTAGAAGGAAGTGAATAATTACAGACGTCACCGAAGAAAAATTAACGTATGCTGGAAGACGTCAAAAGAAAAAATATATAAACTGAAATAGTGATGCCAAGTTTCGTTAAGGCGCAAACAAAATGTGTAAGAATAAAAAACCAAACTCACCTGACAAGTGGCGTAAACATCATGATAACTGTGCAAGCGAAGAACAGGCCCAGAACTCTTAACATATTGCAGTGGCGAAATCGTCCTTCGGGAGTCGTTAGTCATGGAAGTTGCTTTTTTGTTGTTTAATGTTACATGAAGCTTCAATCATTTCATCTAATCTGAAAGGACGACACAAATTAACAATGCAAATTAGCAATAATGCACATCGAGTGCTTAGAAATACAATTACAATAAACACACGCACGCACGCATACATTTCTGTTTAAGCAAAAACTTTTCCTCGACCCTGAGGCGCATAATTGCTGCGAATGAAAATGAATGCAAATCACATTCCGCTGCACATATGACTTCTGTCAGACAATCAATAATCACCAGCAATTGCTGCTTGCCCTTGTTCTACATTTGCCGCACAGAACAGCTACAGCCCTCAGCCCAGTTATTATTGAATCCAAGTGCTCTAGTTGTCCCCTCTTTACGCTATCCGTCTCCTTCTCTCATTCTCCCTCGATGGGAAAACTAATGGAATGATATTTCGTCCTAGATTTAGTAGTTGACTAAATGCGACGGAAATTTATTTACTAAAAATTACTACGCACCAACGCAACCTCAAGAGCACACCGCAACGCAAGACGCCATCAAGGACTTTCGCGGTTGTGCTATGTAGAACCTCTCTCAGCTTTAGATTTAGTTGATGGTCAACAACCAGAAGCGGACAGCGATTATAGAACGAAACAAAGGAATGCGAAATTTATGAAAACAATAACGCATTGTTGGTCAACAGGGAGAGTGATGCGCTGATGCCATTGTTTCCTGAGTCCCCGTTCCACAGCACACAATGTGCATAACAATGGTTTGGTCAAAAAGGCATGCTGCACCGGCTCTGTGTGTGCACGGTGAATACAAAAAATGTCCCACCCCCTACCTAGTTTGAAAGGAAAAACGTTTATACACGACCACGAGATACGGATAGGGAAAGAAAAAACGGTGCAGAAAACTGTGCAATTAATTCGTCCAATGCAAAATGTATAAGCGCGCCAGCTCGGGAAGTCACTTAGGATAATTACAGCAGCACCGAGCGCTAAGTGTAGAGTTTAGGAGGAAATTATCCACTTGAAGGAAGGACGTTTTTATTATTTTCATCTTCTGCTGAGCGGAAGAAAATGATTTTGACGTTTTCTGCCTTTGTTCAAATTTGAAAACTTTAGCAGAAAGTTGGGAAGTTTAATTGTTTGGGAAAGAATTAATCAAAGCAAGGGGTATCGACGTCCGTATCAGTCAAGTTAGTTTGACCGTTTCTTTAGGGTAAAAACTAAATTTCCTTTTAACAGTGTCAAAGGGAAGGGACGCTTGTTACAAACATAACAAAAGAAAATTCAGTTATTTGTTTTTTTTTTTTTGCAAAAAGGGAAATCGCATCTGATGAACTAAGCTGGGACTTTGTTATTTGGCCACAGGTCAGAACATTGATTAACTCATCTGATGCACTGATAAACACCCACCAGCTAAATGTACGAAATACCATCGGATATTGCAAATTCTTCCAAATATCCGTTGTGCTTTTCACTTCAAACCAATTTTTAATTTTGTACGAAATTGTTATAAATGTCGCTTACAAATCTGACCGATTGTTAAGTATTACTTTAACGGAAATTAAAAGGAGAAACTTTTGCTATTTTTTAGATCTAGAATCCGTTGGAACATTGAAATTCCGCGCTATATATTTTGAAGCTGATCGAAATTTAAAATCTGAACAAACTTCATCTAGGCATTCGATTTGTGTTCTTACGCGTGAGATTTTGAGAATCCAAAATAAATACAGTGACCATCTGTTCATTGAACATAATGAACAGTTCTATATTTGAAGGCGATGTTCATTATGAATTATTTTGTAAACAAAAACACAAAATTGTTTTGTATTTTATATAGATTTTTAAAAGCAACGTAAACATTAGTAAAAATGAAACTGAACAAAATGATAATGCACCATAACTGGGTGACAGGCAAACAAGTAATCTAGTACTAAAATAGGTGTTAAATTTAAATTTAAAATTGTTCTTGAATTTTCATTTTCTATTGGTTGTTCATATTTGAATGATCCCCCTAATTATACCATTTGATTTAAGTGCCAAAATAAAGTACTGTGGGTTGCCAAATTAATAGGGACATTGTACATTTTTATCAATTTTCATGTTTCAGTTGAGCTTTTGTTTTGGTTCTAAGTGTACGTGGTGATATGTATCTCACATCCTACGTGCTTGCGGTTATTTTTCACTGTTGGTGGATATTCGGGGAAAAACTGGTTTTACAATTGAAGTGCGATCAGAAGTAAAAAAGAATGTTTTTTTTTTTTTGTTTGAAAATTGTTTGTGAACATTTTTTGAACTTCTCTTAATTAAAACGAAAGTTATGAACTCTGTTTTGTTTTTTAGAAAAAGAAATGCCCAAATTAGTAAGCTCATAGACGTCGGTTTGCATACACAAACCGATTAATAACTATTCAATTATTCAGAAATAATCCTTTTGCTTCGGTGGGAGTCGAGAAACTCCAAAGTTAGACCTATGAATTTCTTATCCAAAAGCATAAACAATTGCCAGTCACAAATTATCTTAAACAATTTTTCAAAATAATCAATTTGTTATCGGACGAAGGAGAAGGTGTCCACACAATAATGCAACAATGTCGGAAATTTATGAATGAAAAATGTTGTGTTTTTCAGACAAAAGAAGTTTAACACTTGCACACATATATTTCACAGATTTCACAGAAAAGAAATTCGTAAATCGTTGCAATGATTAGTAAGATATTTGCGGATATAGAAACATTTAAGGTACATACCCAGCTAAGAACTTTTTTTCTTTTTCTTGTTACAGCGAATGCAGCCAGTATCTTCTTTGCATTTTAGTACAAGCATTTAGCTTACAAAGACCAACATTGTAATGAATGCTAGAAAATTGACAAGTGGCATTTCACGGTCCCTACCTATGTGCGCCACGCCGCACTCTGCCAGAGATATACTGCAGGTCTGTGTGTACGTAAGTTGGGCCTAAAAACTACAAATATTTACCAAAATCGATTTAACTCTGTAGAAGAGCAAGTAAAAATACCACCGCTATTTCGAGGAAATAGTTATTTCAAAGAACATTCATGTAAAAATTTATTTTCATTTCAAAAATGACTCTCATTTTTATATTCCCGATTAAAAATCATTAACTTAGTATGGGTCAGTATCCGTCAGCCAGATTAACAACTTGAATGGAAATACGAATAAAAAAATTAGTCATTGGGCACATTCAAAACCTAGTCATCTTAAATCGGCTAGATTGCTCTGGATTAGATGTACCCTGAACGCAAAAACTAGATTTTTCTGTAACATCACTTTTCCGATGTCAGCCAGATATGCGAACTGTCAACGGAGTACTCAGTTACAAAATTTCTTGACTATATTCATCGACTACCTGTTCTTTATAAGGAAGAATCTCTTCATGTGATCCATCTAAGCTTATCAAAACTGAGCTGGTTAACTTAAATAAATGCTTGAACCGAAAAATGGCACATGAAACTGAAAAAATATATTTCCCACAAAAAATAGCTCCGAAAGTTTACCTCGCCCAAGAACGGTTACGTGTACATATCTATTTTAAACACAAATATAATACATAAAATACAGAATAAAAATGCTAGTTAAAATAAAAATAAAGGAAAGAAAGGAAAGGACCTAAGACCTAGCTTCTCACAACCATTCGTTTTGTTAGAGTTTAAGGAAACTCATTTTTAAAAGTCTTCATTGATAATTTTGATCCACTTGCCATATTTGAACAGGTCTCGGCATTGGTCTTCTTTTTATTTCTTGTATGCTAGTCGACTTAGCGTATCTGTCTTGAAATACCAAAAAGTTTCAAGATTGTGCATAGATTCACGGTGATCAAATATTTTTGTTTGAAAAGGGTTGAAGCGATGGTTTAATTTTCAACATCAATCTTCAATTTTAAAACGAATTGAATAGTAGTAGGTATTCGTATTCTCTGCCGACTACTTTAAAGCTAGTTCCTCATTTCGTGGTTTCAAGTTGATAGCGCTTACATTTGACACCTATCAAACTCATCTGTCATTTGAAGTGTCATAATACTAGTTGAATTTACGATAGTGGATCGTTTAACAGTAGAACAATGCGTAAAAATTATTAAAACTTACTACAAAAGTGGTGATTCAAACGTAGCCACTTTTCGCGCATTAAGCGATTTATGGTCGTCATAATCGACCGACTACGCAAGCAATCGGTAAAATTGTAAAGAAATTTGAAGAGAGTGGAAGAGTTATGATGTCGTAAGGCTCAGTCGAAAATATTGCTGCTGCAAGTGCAAGTGTTGCTGATGATCCGAAATTAATTGAACGAATGATAGCCGATTGTTTTTTGGCCAGCGATTGAAGATCATGATTTGGAAGATATATGGTTCCAACAAGATGGGGCAACAAGCCATACAACACGACCAATTATGGCTTTATTCCGTGTCGAATCGAAAAACGAATGGCCCTTTATTTTAGTACTTTTGGTTAGTTGAGTTTTATTATTTCCTTTTTTTCTTTCGTGAAGGGCAAAAATATCTTCCGCTTCAGATTCATAAAGCAGGAGTGCCATTATTAAGGTCTCGCGTAGAGTCCCCATAGTTATTTTGGATACGATCTCCCTACGTTGTTGCATTTTGTTTTTTTTCTGCCCAAGTAAACTGTGACTGCAAGAGCAGTTCGTTCGATTTGTAACGAGATAACACTTTAAGATACGATAGAGACAAATAGCAGGCGCAGTGGCTTAGTGGTTAGTGTGTTGGACTACTAAGCGAGGGGTCTCAGGTTCGAATCCCGCAAAAACCCAAATTCCAACTTAGGGTTTTTTCCACTGCGCCGCCTCTCGCGAACGTCTGACAAACATCCGAGAGTATAACTGTCTTAAGAGCTTCTCAATTAGCCGTTTGGAATCGGCATAAAATTGTAGATCCCTTCCATTCGTTCCAAAAATGAAACTCACACAAAACGAATGGTTGTGAGAAGCTAGGCCTTGGGTCTCTACAGACCTGTTGCGCCAACTATATATATATAGAGACAAATAGCCTGATTACTTCGAAGTTTATAGAGTCTTTCAAATCGATTAAGTCAAAATCGAAGTCGATAGTACCCACTGAATCTCCATCTGCTTTATTTCCAACCATCACGCATCACCCTTGTTTGTAATACTCTATCGGGCTTACCAATATTCATCTTTAGTCTGCCAGCTTATGCAAAGACTCCACACTTTCCAAAATCCCTTTACCAATAAACAAATATAGTTGCCTGAATATTGCCAACTGTAACTGTTAATGTTGAGAAAGCCACTTTTTAAAAAATGATCAAAATGGCCCCTTTTTCAGTTTAAGTAAGAATTTTTTTCTTTGGAAAAGAATGCAAACATATGAAAAGAAGTGTTTCTTGATGAATAAATAATTTTTTTGCTAAAAATAAATGTCTTTGCTGCTCTGTTTCCTTTGGCTATATAGGTATTTTATGTATAGGTCCCTTTCTTCGGCTCGGGCCAATTTTTAGTACCATTTTTTCATTAGCAACGCCCTGTTGTTCAGGCTGAGAGTTTATTATTACAAATTAATTTTAGTATATTTCAAATGTTTTTTGATTTTTTTCGTTGGAATACAACAATGTAAGTTAGTCAGTTGGGAAATATAACATTTTTGTTTTATGCCTAGACACATACAAAAAATATGTATCTCTGTGCATCTATTCAACGCACTTTTTAAGCTTTATCTTGTTTACCCGCTTGATTAAAATATTATAAAGCGTCCGTTTTGTTGAAACCATGTTTTATCATCTAAAAACGTCAATTCCTTCTAGATTCTTTCGACGTTTATTCAGATTTGTTAAATACAATGTTTACCTTTTGGCAATGTTGCCACTTATTTAAGTTTGAAATACTTCTCAACACGCTAGTGCTTGCTTTTTGATTGGCGGACTTTCCAATAGCTTGCAAGCAACGAATGGATGCTTACTAAAAATACACTTTTTATAAGTTTAAGTTCGGGATCTTTCCAAGACAAGTCGTTGCATAGAGAATAAAATGTATGTATCGACAGCTCATACCTGAATACCTATTTACTTTTTCCAACAATTCTCAGTACCTTGGGTGGTTCAACTGCAACTGCAACTTTACCCCTGTCAAACTCTTTACAAGACCAATGGTTGGCATGAAAAGGTTGACTTCGCGTAAAATATTGATATAAGATCAAAATTGTCAGCACTCAGCAAAATACACGTGAAAACACATTTTTAAAAACTTCTGCAAGAATAAAAGTTAGTATTATGTGTGAATTCATAAAAGAAGAAAAATGTCAGCATAAATGTGCGCCATGGCTTTATATTATTTTTCTGCAAGAATTTCAGCTGTTGTCGGTTTCTTAGTTTTCCGAACTAAGTAATTTTACAAGCTATACAATCTTTAAAAGATTAAAAAGTATTCATTTACAAAAACGGAAGCGATAGGTTCTTAAAACGCTTAAAGCTTCCTACGTTAGATTTTAATTTATTCCCACGTGAATTAACAGGCTCTTATAAATATTTTAAAAAATATTTACTAGCTACTGATTCAATCGGGATCTTTAGACTACCAACAAGATTTGATTAGCATTATCGGCTTACGAATAAATCAAGACATTCTTATAAATTGTGTTCCGTATTTTGAATAATTTGAAAGTGATTTTATTACGACACAAATGCACTCATAAGTCAATTGTGACGTAGTATTAGAAAAATATGGAAAACGTACGATGAAAAGTACCGAAAATTGTGTCCGATCGAACAATAGGGTGTTACTGATTTGCACATGATAAAGGGTTTTTCAATAAGAGAAAAGTACCGAAAATTGTGTCCGATCGAACGATAGGGTGTTACTGATTTGTACATGATAATGGGTTTTTCAATTAGAGCGCTATAAAAGTTTTTTTTTTAAATAAAACAAAAAAGGTTTTGGATATCAATGAAATTCTGATTGTGATATTCGCTTTCCATCATGAAATGGCAAACCTTACTGAAGAGAATTGTCAAAAGAACGGAAAGAAATTCGCCATCGTTTGCTGTCCCTGTCGCTCTACTTTTGTAGCGTCCCTGTTGAAAAACCCTTTATTTGACAGATAGTGGAATCTCTGTGAGTTTTTTATTTTGTGTTTTTTTTTTTTGCTTATAATAAGCCTCAAAAAGCCTTCTGTTGGGTAAATTTAATTGCAATTTACGTACTCCTCTTTTTAGAATAAAATACTCGTTGTGAATTACTGACCTTGTATTTAACGAAAACAAATTATGCAATTTGAGCGATGACAAAAAATGTAATAGATTCAAAGAAAGTTGTCGCATTCGGAAATGTGGAGGTTTTTTGTTTATTGGTACCGTTTCATAAATGCTGTACTTTTTTACTAAAGCTGGCAGCCAACTAATAGTCGACATTAGTGCTTGATTATTAGTGAGGCCGAACATCATTACACATACATCCCCTGAACAACCCCAAATCCTTTCGGCACAAATCGCGGTAGGGTGTGAAACAACTGTCAAAAAGATCTCGACTTTAGTCTTCAATTGAGCTAAATTCTCTGACTGGGTAGGTTTGGTGTTAAAGCTAAGTATCCTGCTCGCGCTAAATTTTATCTCCCATACAAAAATGTCTACAAAGATAAAATTTAGCGAGACAATTTAGCAAAGCAGTATCCTGTTCGCTCGCTAAATTCTTAACTTCATATAGATGGGCCGATGACAAGTCTCCACTCATTTAGCTCGCGAAATAAATGTCTGGTACATTAAATCGAAGATAAATTCTGACAGAAGAAAAAGTTTGTGTTGTGTTGTTGCTGCCGGGTGAATTTATTATCTCAAACTATTTATTTATTTCTATTTCCCAAGCCTTGTGTAGTCAATATATAGATTTTTTTGGAGGAAGCCGAACAAAACATTAGCGGTATAAGTAAAAGAAGACGCAAAACCAAAATACCCTTTTCATGCGATGAAAAAAAAAAAAAAAAAAATTGCGGGGCTTGTGGAGGAACGACCAAATATTTATATGGAACTTGCAGGACAAATCCCACTGCAATATTGATTTTGGTTGATTGATTGGATTTACGCGACGCGAAGTTAAGTGTCGTCTTCTACTTGCTACTATAGCAATTATTTCAGCTGCTACAGCAATTATAACATCTTCTTCAATTCTATTTATATCCATTGTTTTGCAAATATTTAAATATTGCTATGTCTTTGAAGTTTGAATTTCTTTTTACGTGTATAATTAAAATGATGTTTACCGACATCTGTCATGAACATATGGTTTTTGTCCCACCTATCATTTAGCGACCATTTATCTTTGTTTGTGGAGAAACGGAGTGGAGACTAGGGACGCTAAAATTTAGCGTGAGCAGGATACTTAGCTTAAGGTATGACGAGAATACTGAATAATAATTTACCCCCGCAGATTTCGTCAGTTATAAAAAATGTCAGCACTGTGTATGTCCGTAGCAAATTGCAACTGCTTTATTTAACTTTAGTGATAGAGACTTCTAGAATATTTTAACGCTAAAGAAATAAATCATGGTGTGCAATTTAATAGAAAATAGTAAAAGTGAAGATTCCTTAGCTATCTATTGACTTTTGCAAACTATTGTCCCAGCAAGTAATTCTATGAACGAGCAAGTTTCGTCCGACCCAGTCCTGCACTTTTCTTTCAATTCGAATATTGGACCCTCTGATATGAAATGCTCTATCTTCAGAAGCAACGCTTTTTGTCGGGGGTTATTAGTTTTGTTTGGATTAAATAAATCCAAATCCTGAACTGAACCTTAGTTTGTTTAATGATATAAAGTCATTAGATAAGGCTTGGGTTCACAACAAACTTTATGATATACAATGTTTTTTGACTGACTGACTTTGTGAGTTGAGTTTTTTAATGAGTAAAGCTGCCACAGTTGTACCCGCAATCCGAAGCTAGTCAGGCTTTCCACTGAGAACTTTTTCGTGTAGTTTATAAGATCATGTCGTCTTACTTCCGCTGAAAACCATCGCTTTCAAAAATGTAAGTCTTCTTATCAGTTGGAATAAGACCAAATCCACAAAAACTGGAGGTAGTCCTCAAATGAATTTAAATGCCATCTCACGGGACATTTAGAAAGTCTGATGATACTCCGATTTTTTTAAGCTAGGATATGAGTGACTTTGAATCAGTTGCTGCGACTTATTCTTTACAAATTGTGTTGTGCATCTCTTATGAACAAAAGATCATTTACCCATTCAAACCTAACACATTTATTTCATAATCAAATTCAACCAACAACCTTATCCAATGACCCGCTTCAAATATTACCAGGACAAACTACTGCAGCCAATCACCCACTCAAAAGAAAATTAATATCTAATTATAGCACCCACCGGAAGCCACGCAACCTCCTTCACTCGGGTGAAAACTTTGTCGATAAAACTCACCAACGAAATTGCACTCACCTCTGAACAAGCTCATGAATGTGATTCATCCTCGTTTGCCATTCAAGTGTACGAGTATTAGCGGCCGAAAAAATAAAATGCAAATGGCCTTAAAGCCGCAAGGATACACATCAATTTCATTGCAATTCTACAGTCACCATCCAAGAACTCACACAAAGACAGGACGACGAAATGAAACACTCTCACGTATATACTTCAACACGTCCCACCCCCCGAACTGGTAACGGCACCGACCGAAATGCGAGTTAGAAATGACGTATCACTCGACACACATTATAAACATTTTCCATAAAAAAAAAAATAGAAAAGGATATTCTCAAATTGTACGTACCCTCACCACCCACGCTCGGCTCGTCTATCGGCTTTCTCCGTTTTGATGATTATAAAAAAGAAGTTGATCGATCAGAGAAATGAACCAGAACAACCACCATTACACTCTCGACAAGCCTGCTTTTCTCTTCGTCTTTGTTGTGTTCGTCCTTTCAAAAAATGGGTTTTCTCAACTTTATTTAACTCTCAACGGATGGCCTAAAGTTGCTCCTTGAAGCGGTCTACTCGACATGTAGATTAGAAAAAAACACACACACACATACACACGGGCCCCCTAAGTACGTGGGAGGCCACTTGATGCCAGCGGAATTATCGTCGTCGTTATCCTTAATCGTAACCGATGATGTAGTAGTAGTAATACTTACTCATTATTAAATCACATTACACCGAACCGAACACGGATTGACCCATTTTTTGTTTTCTTCTTTACTACAGCAACAGTAAATCGAGGAGACACTCGCTCTGTATCTGCACAGAGCCGACACTGCACACGGCAATGATTAATCACTAAAGAGCAGCGACATCTCCGCTTGCACACGAGTATCCTGCATAGAACACACACATAATTAAGGACAATTAGATAATTTTCGTTTTAACCACAGAAAATCGGTTTCCTTGCTTTTATTTTAGGCACACAAACTTTTCATTGAGTAACAGCAGTGTTCTCATCTTTTCATCGCTTGCACATTAAGTCGTATCCTTGAAGGGTTGATGAGAAAATTCTTGCAGTAAATTCACTTTTAAACGAGCATTATGCTCTGTAGTGGGTGTTTTACATAATTTATTTTTTGTCTGCACTTTAAATTTCCCTTCGGCACGTTATGTGACCCGTTTTCACTTTTCTTTTTGTGTGTGCTTTATTTTTTGTTTTTTTCTTAACCGTGACACCTTTTCCCGATAGGACGACAAACACAGAATTGTATTCAGTAAAGAGGATGCTTCAGTGGTAAAGTCTTGCGGATACAAGTCGGGCGACAACGGGATGAAAAATGATGAGAAGGACTCAGTTAGAGGGATAATGAAATGATGGATGCTTGTATACTTTTACTTGTTCGCTTTTTTCTCTCTTGTTTCTTGACACGCACTGAGTAGGTTTTCAGATGAAAAAAAAAAACAAAAAAAACCGCACTAGAGAGGAGAGTTACTGTTTATTGTACGTGCGGATGAGTGAGTGAGAACTCTTCCATTCTACGGGATGTCGGATGCTGTGGAGAATTTTGTTGTGAAGTTGATTGCATGCTTTTCGTTCTAAGGATTGTGCGCAGAAAGGTGAGAGTGAGCTTTGTGAAAGAATGCGCCATCTGGCTCTGGGAATTAATGAGAAAAAGCTTTTATTTTGAAAAGAGAAACCGTTGGAATGTATACTTAACATTCGGGTAAGGCACCAGATTTGTATTTCTTTTGGAAAAATGTTGTGTATATGCCATCGATTTGTTTTGTTTGTTAATGTTAGGCCAGGATTGATGTTGTATATGAATAGAAGTCGTCATGGCGCGAAAGGAGTTCCATTGGTTGCTCAAAAGAGGGCGCTACTCTTCATCTAACTGCATTTTCAAATGTTTTTCTGGTTTTTATCAGTAAGGTGTTTCTAACACGATCTTTCAGTGTAATTCAGAGGAATTATAACGTCACAAGCCTTGTGCCATTGGGCCTCTCCCGATGATAGGTTAGTGCAACGTCCTGCTATTTTCCATAATGGGTTTCGTTTCAACGAGGTGTTCATTACCGTCCACAGTTTGTGAAAGCTGGCTTCTAAATAGACTTTCATGATCCAAACTTTGGAAAACTTAACTACCATAAATGGCATTTAAAATTTGTTGTTTAAGAGGCCCACGCCCTCTTTTTTGAACCGTCCACACTTTTTTAAAAGTTATAATGACGAAATGCATGTGGTTTTACCAAATTTCTGTGCCAGGATTGCTAAGAATATCAAAATAAAGTGTAAATGACTTTCTTGTGCGAGAAGTGCCACTCCTCATTTCCCCATATCGCCCACATTGTGTGAACTAAACTATTTTTTAACAGAAGGTGTCCCTCCCCTTTTTTAATACTTCTGATACTTCTCAAATTTGGCGAAGTGTGTCACACAGTCAATGTACCTACACACCTACATTAAAAAGAGCACCAAAAAACAAGATTGTTGACCTAATGATCGAGTTCAAACCTATTTCCTATAAAGTTTTTACTGGAAAAACGTCATTTCTGACTTGTGTCGTTATTGAGACTGTCACTTGTCAATATTTTTTGTAGAGAAATACTGATTTGTTTTCATTTACTCAGTGTCAATGGCCTTGAAGTGGAAACTATTCAGACATTATTTAAAAACTGTAATATTTTTGATAAAACTGTTTTCTTCTCCAGGTAAGTTTAATGCGTGTACCAGAGACAAACTGGCCCGATTTCCCGTTACTTAGCCTACAAGCTATATTTAAACGGAAGTGTCTTAATTTGGTGCACTAATATTGATATATAGAAACTGATTTTGACAAATGTCACGAAACTCCAAAAATTCCGACTCCCCAACTTATTCTCAAAAAATATGAACCACTTCCGCTGTGGGCAAAGTTCCTGGCAGCGTTCATAGAATTTTATCCGTTGAATTTGAAATTATTCGTTACTTGCATTTTTTTTGTAGGAATAAGTGTACTTTTGCTTAAAATATTTATGAAAAATGAACAATATAGAATGGTTGAGGGAAAATAAAAACATTTTGAGCAATTTTGACGTTCTTGTTGCGAATAATATTACATTGTTCACAGATTCTTTGGTGTTGTTTTAATAAATGTCATTTTTCCCTCAAAAAGGTGCAAATTTTTTTGAAAAGTACAAATGCATTTCCATGGAAGGTAACTCGTTGAGCACAACAATCAAAGCAAAAACTGCATAAAGTAGATTTTCATGTTACAGGTAGCGATGCTATTCTATTCTTATTTAAATTCGTAGATATTCTTATTATGCCCCATTTATGAATCTCTTTTTTTATAGATGAGAACATGCTTTCAAAATCCGATATAAGTAATAATCCATTCCTTTTGAATGAGCCCGGTACAGGCATTTTTCTTATTTTATGTACACATTTTCTGCAAGATTTGCTCAAAATGATCTTATCCCTTATAGGATATAATATAAAACAAAACGCTTCGTCAACTTTAGTATAAGTCTCCACAATCAAGACCCTCCTCCTCTAGTTCCCCATCTTCTAGTTCTTCATCATCTGAGAGCAGTAAAAAATGAGGAAGCTCTGTCATTTTTTATAAGTTTTTTATCGAATCTTTCAATATCTCTTTTTTCACGTCGAAGAACGATTTATGTGGAACTTGTGTGGCCTCGAAAACGCTTCTTCTAAAGAAAAAGACGCTTTAAAAGAACGACGTCTGCAAAGATAGGTAAAGGGTCCGCCATCTAACTTTTTTTTTTCAACTAGTGCTTATTTCGCAAATGGTAACACTTAGCTCATGTCTAATTTGACAGATAATTAGTTTTATCCTTCCGCTGAACGAATATGGTTGTGTATACGCTTGAACAACGCGACATTACTTTGAAAATCATGGTAATGTTGCAGAATGTGTGCGAAAATTGCGTATGGAGCTTGGAAGAAGAGAAGCACCGTCAGCTCCGTGTGTTCGTTATCTTCTGAAAAAAGGGACAGAAACTGGCATCCTCATCGATAAACCAAAGCGTGAAAAGCCAAAAACAGTTCGTACAACCGAGAAAATTGCTGCTGTGGCGGAATTTGATCCAGAGGTATAATTGGGCCATTTTTCTTCGAAAATGAGCAAGGAGTGGCCGTTACAGTCAATGGCGATCGTTATCGGGACATGTTGAACGAATGTTTTGTTCACAAAAATTGAAGAGGAGGATATTGGCAACATTTGGTTTCAACAGGGCGGCGCTACGTGCCACACAGCCGAAGCTACACTCGATGTTTTAAGCCCTGTTTTTGAAGATCGCATTATCAGCCGCATAGCTGATGTCGTTTGGCCACCTCGGAGCTGCGATTTGACACCGTTGGACTATTATTTGTGGGGTGCCGTAAAAGATAAGTGTTACGCCGACAAGCGAGAGACAATTGACGCTTTAAAGGACAATATTCGTGAAGCCATTGGTGAAATACAGCTGCACACAATCGATAATGTGCTTTAAAATTGGACCGATCGTGTAGGCTACTGCATGGCCAGCCGAGGCAGCCATTCGAATGAAATTATTTTCCATTATTAACCGGAAGGATTTTTCTTTCAAATAAAAAAAAGAAATTTGAGAAAATATTCAGTAGTTTTTTTTTATAGCATTTTCAAAAAAAAAAAAAGGTTATTTGGCGGACCCTGTACTTTCAAGGGAGGAAAAGAAGATGGACAAAGAAAGCACAAACTTCGACGCTATCGTAGCGGTATATGACCTCCAAGCAGTTATGCAGATACCAAAAGGAGACGTGTCTGTCTTTTATTACAAATCCAAGCTGAATGTTTTCAACTTCAATATTTACGACATTCAAAATATTAGTTGCGAGAGCTTTGTCTGGGATGAATCAAATTCCCATCGAGGAGTAAGTGAGCTGGGGTCCTGTGTGCTTAAATATTTGCAGAAAAGAGCTATACAGATCTGGCTCTGTATCTATATGCTGTCCGATTTTTTTACTGTCAACGAGCTTTGTCATGAAGATTTTAGGATCCGGCAGCAAAAATGGATCCTAAACTTGGCAAATTTAAAGCTTCATGATGCAAAGGTTGTCAAGGCTAAAAGGGACCATTCTATAATTTATTTCTTTTTCAAATATTCGTATGCTGGTGATTTTCAGGAAGTTGTAGTTACCAAAAAGAAGAAAATCGATGCGATTTCTCTTCAAAAAGCCTATAGCAAGAGGCCAAGACTTGCGGAAAAGTAAAAAAGGATCTATTAGATCTTGTACATGAAAACTACATACATTGCAAAATATTACAACAATTGCTATCAAAATCTTTAACATTTTTTCCCTAATATTTTTTCAGTACAAAAGCAAACTTTCCTTCATAATTCCATTATTATTATGTTTATAAAACAACAGCATTTAAACACTTAACTTAAAACAATAAAATGTCTTGTTTTGATAAACAAAATAAAAAGAAAATAAATCTTTCTCATGCCAAGAGTGTTTTTAAAAAGATAATCAATCCTAATAATGTCACAACTGAAATTCTTTGGTTTTTTTTTTCGTGAGTATACAAAATTTAATACATAAAACTTAATTGCATCACATGTAACCGCAATTAATAGCCCTACCAACCAAAGCAAAAAAAGTTGATGACAATTAACGTGATTATAAAATATAATTTACAATTTAACTTAAACTAAAAATATATGTTTGACGGTGTTCTTTTTAACTAGCGATGTGTCAAAATTTGATTAAAGTCAGTCTTATTGTGCCACGCTACCTATTCGAAACTTTTTCTGGAACCTATTTTGCTTCCAGCTAAACCGCTTCGGAGTTTTGAAAGGATGAAGCAGCTGCTGGTCACGAGTAAAAAGTTACATATCGAAGATTGTCCCCCATCCCCTGGATATCAACAAGCTTAACAGCTGGTAAAGTGTTCCAGCTACAAGTTATCGGTGTTATGCGATCCAAACGTTGAAATGTCCTTTTCTTCATTCAATCCCAACCAACTCTCATTACTTTCCTCTATAGTCCACCACCAACAAACAATATATGTATGCAACTCCTCAGATCATTCTCCATATCGTCGCCTTAACTGAAAATCTCCCAGTGGTCTCCCCCATGAGCGATTTTCCTATTTGCACGAACACCACATGTCCGTTAGGGTATGGGGTGCGACAACTTTTAAAAGGACCCTCTGAGTGCTTTACAGAACGCGCACCAAATACTTTTCGCTATACGGAGATGATGCTCCAATGATATTACACCCTAAGGACATGCAATAAAATGAGCAAAATGGAAAATACTTTCAACTACTTACGCACTATTTCTCGCTGGTCCTTTTCTTTTCTTTTCCGTGCAGTTTACTCTTTTTATTAAGTTTTAGTCTTGTGTTTACTTTTCTCTGAAATCGTATTTTAGATTTTTTTTATTAAGATATATACTTGAGTGTCAGCACACGACACTCACACTCGTATTGGTACAGGGTACAGTCCTCACACCCCATCCCATGGAATCCTTCTGCAAATGGCATTGAAACTGAAAGCATTTCTGAGCGCAAACAAAAAGTGTTCCTCAAATAATGTGATTTGATGTCTTTCACCTCAGTCGGCTGCATTTTTATTGTGCGAATTGTTTTTCTGATAGACACTTGAATGGGATATAACAAACAAGTTGTAAGCTAATTCCAGTGAAAAGGACTTTCGTTGGTGTGCTTTATTTTTGGCCAAATATTTGAAGAGATATTCTGTTTAACGCTTAAGTGTAAATATTTGAAGTTTAATTTTAGTTTCCAACTGAGCGATTGTGTGATTTGTTGTTTAAACAAATTTGCATAATCAAATGTTGTATAGTTAGCGTTACCAGGGATAACTTTTTTCAGGGTAATGCCGTGACAAGTTTGCGTGTTGAAAAAAGTTTCACAAAATATTTTTTTTTATAGAACAGAGACCAAAAAGGGTAGGAAAATAACAATGTGTGCGATTTTGAAGGTGCATCCTGGTATTATGGACCGATACCTCAATTTTCACACCAAGTTCGTTACTTTTTATACCAGATTAACCTTAAAACTTGCTCGGGCTGACAATTCCTACCATCGGTAGTGACAAAAAGAGCCCGACACAGTTAAACCTCTCCGCCTGTTTCAAAAGGCCTCCAATAGCGTTGAACAGACAACCTAAGGGCGAACTTTACTTCAGATCTTTTCACGTTTACCTTCGTTTTGGCTTCAATACAAACTCCTACAAGGTTCTCTCCTCTATCAAGTGCACATTGAAGTTCAAACGCAAGAATGACCAATTCATCAGCAAAGAGCAAATGACTCGGGCTAAGGTCTATTTTGATTGGTTAAACGGTGTCCTTGTTGAGGTGCTCTAAAACCTTAATAGGTACTTTGTGAAGGGCAATTGAGTCTCAATATCCGGTGCTAATTTTTTGGAATAAAGCTGACGTCGAAAAGATCGCTCAGTGGACTTGGTGAAAACCTTCTTTAAAACTAAGAAAACATTTGTATACCAACTCCGGAAAGTGTTTTTAGGTACCATTCTGAAAACCTTCACTCAAACACCTCGGTAAACATTTTTTAACTTTTCGAAAGTCATCCACTCTGGCAGTCCTACCAACTTGACTACTTCCACCTCCCAAGACAGTGAATCTGTGATCATGTTTTCGACGATTTCTTCTCAAGTACCGAAAGTCCCCATGTACAGGCTTCAAAAGAACCAAATCTGCCATACAAAGAAAGCTTTCATCGTCCTTCTAGATGACTTCTTAAGCTTGCGTAATCTTTGGCTAACCGGTTGGTGATCAGTTAAAATAGCTCTGCCTCTGTCAACACGCAAGTATTACCACCCATTGTTTTAGTACACGTCGGCACCGCAAGGAGATTCCTCAGTAACTTCCGGTGAAGTTTGTCCCATGTTCATTTATAGATATCATTTATAGAAGGTGTTCATAATCCACAAACAATTTATGCAGCCAAAGTCAGCCCTCCGTTCACGGCACCGATTCACCCAAATAGCACTGCCTCATATCATTCCATATAAACCTACAGGAGCATTATAGTCGCCCAAAAGCACTCCTAATTTACAACCATTTCAAGGGGTGGATCAACTTATTTTAGGAAAGATGTGCACGTCGACTACAAGTTCAGTAAATACACATGCTCCATAGTTTGAGTTGACCTTTCTTGCTTTAGCTTTAAGGTCTTAAATCTCCCTCCTAGTAGTATTGGATTTCGAGTATCCCCACCTCCCGTCTGAGCAAAGGATACAAGATGATACCACCGGAGAAAGAATTTCTAACCATACGGCCCACATATTTTTATGTGAAACCATTTAAAACGTTTTAAGCTTCATATTTACTGCACCCATAGGGGTTATCAATGAAGCTCATTGAGATAATAAGACTGTCGTTGTTTATCTCTTTGGAGGTGAAGTTTTTAAGTTAGTTAAGACTTAATGCTAGCTTTCAGTGTGCACAAAAGTGAATTCCAAAAATATTTTGAAACAGAATTATTTCGAAGGAGTTGGGCATTTGTCAGTCAAAAATAAGCCCGAATATTATGCGAACCTTTCCAAGGCATACATTCTTTCAAGTTCACAGTTTTATCAATCATCTTTTCCCAACTACAACTATATATAAGGTACACGCTCAGAAATTGGAGCTAACAGAATGCGATTTTTGCTCGGTTAAAAAAAAGGGTTAAAATTAACCAAGTCTCTGTTGAAAAATACCGAGTATTAGTTGTTAAATACTACCGATGCATATCGTTAAAAATAACACACTTTATCAGTTGCTAAGAACCAAATTTCTAGATGAATTCAACCAACTGGTTAAATTCAACAGAGTTAGCTTGTTATTTACAGCCTAGAAAAATTAACGAAAGGTTAGTTCCCTTAAACAAGTTGACCCGGTTACATTTAATCCACTAACTTTAGGAGCTATATTAACAGTAGCGCTTCGTAGTTATTAACCGAAAGTTGGTTGATTCTAAACAAGCAATTTTTCCGCGTGTAGATATATATTATATTTGAAAAAAATATGTTCTGTGATTTTAATAACGTTCTTCATTTCTACCAACCGACATTTTATTAAATGAGCAAACTTAGAACAAAACCCTCATCCGTTTACTAATTTTTTTTTTCAAGCAACACAAACACTAAAATTTTCTAATAGCAAGACACTCCAACTACTTCACCATCGGCAAAACTGCTCACACAAAAACACGACCGTTGCAATTATCCAGCCAATTAGCAAGCATGTCCACGCAAAGTGCAGGTGATGTGCACTCAGAGGGAATGCTAACTTCTGTGATGCTGTCGCCGAGGGCAATAGACCTGCCAAATATCCATGCATTATTGAGTCCCTATGCCACTTGCCGATCAAGCCAGCCTTCACCACCTGCAATATGCACGTCTTCAAAATTTCAGCAAAAGGCGAATGTTTGACCAATAAAAATCCGAGGTGGAAATTTTTCAGACTGTCGCTAGTCGTATGAAACATTATTTTCGAGACTCTTTTGTGGGCTTCTAAAAGAAATAGTGCTTTGTCCATTGATCCACTGTATGCGAAACTTAAATTGCGCATGGAGTTCCTTTCCCTCATATGGACACGGTCATCAACCGATTTGATTATTTTTTCAAGGCCTTTATAAGGATGTACAGTGGCTGATAAGTACTCCCATTCATGGTGGGGCATCATTACAGGAACATTATGTTCGATCAGGTCGTGGATTGTGTTCCACTGTTCGACTTTTATACGAATTGTTAAAAAGGACGTCAAATAGACACAGTAGATGTTGACGAGAATGTGCGAGAGTAGAATAACCTGGATGTGGATTCTACGCGCTCTAATAAAGTCTGTTCCGGTAGGCATACCAAGGAGCAACAGAAATGCGTCCCTGAAGTAATTCCACACACTGACGGGCTCATTGGTGTGAAAATCTTTTAAACTCCTCGCAGCGATGATGTACACTAGAGTGAGGCAAATACAGATCCACACGGTGAGTGTGAACGGCCTTAGAAAGTACTCATCGGGATCAACATAGCCGTTTAGCGGAACCAGAATAGTCCACGTCTGGAGTAGTATGGGGTAACTTATTTCAAGATCAAAAGCTTTTTCGTATGTGTTCATGCTGATGTCGATGTCACCGTTCTTGGTTGCTGCAATCACTCCCGGCATAAATAGGTCCGATGAGTTGTTGATTAGAATTTCGGTGAAGGTTGCGTTGTGCTTGTGCACGAAGCTGGCAAATAAGCGAGCCATATACCCTCCAAGCCTCACTTCACCTTTTCTGTTCCGGTACCAAAACACTCTGGGCAGATCCGTCTGAACGGTAGTGCGAAAGTTGAATCCGTTCAGATCCTTGAAGGCATCGGGAAGGGGTCCGTCGTCTGTAAGTCGTTGAACTGGCCTATCTGCATACTGGAGGTAGGCGAAGTCCTCGCCATTCACTGTTCCGAATATTCTCGTGAATTGTTCATCCGAAAAAAAGAGACAGTAGTCCTTGAATACTTGATGGCTGTCAGCAATTATAACGACAAACATCCGAACGCGAAGGCGTAGCACAAATTGCCCTATCACATGACGGCGATGGTGGTCTCTGCCTACTTGCACCACTAAGATGGTGCTCTCTTGAATATCGCGAAGTTTACTAAAGCCACTTTGGGGATGTGTGAAAATCGCCACGGGCATATTGACGTCCTTGTTTGAAATTTCACTCAAATGGTTGTCGTCAACGCCAATCAAGTACACTGTGGACGGTTCGATTTCCGTTTTGATTCTCCCGATGAGCTTCCCAAATTCACAGTAATTTCCGCGGATGCCCGCGACTAACAGGAGGCCAAGCGTTGTCACACTCGGGAGGTACATTTTGAAATGTGTCGGTCGCAGTGAACATGAAATGAAAGCTACTCTGCGTGTCCTCCTCAACGGCACATTGGACTTGGATAATTAATGGTCTGCACATGGCCAACCCTATTTTAACTAATATGATTAGTTAAACATTCAACGCTTGGCTATATTTATGCAGTTCACGTCCTTGTAGGCCTTATTTATCTGAGTGAGTATAGCTAGTAATCATTGTGTTTACAAGTCGACTCCGTTCTCAGTAATTGCCGCAAATATTGAAGACTGATGTGAGCCACATTTTGGTGCTCATGACTCTGATGTTGCGTGAGAAAATTTATGCAAAATTATTGTTTGACTTCGAAAACCGCCCGCTTTTGAACACTTTCAGAGCAAACAATGAGAAACTTAATGAGGGAGTTGGATTCAAATCTGCAAAAAAAATGGTTAGCTTAGATAATTCCTTTTTTTTTTTAAGGAATTTATAAAACCAGTAAACCATAAGACTTTCAATTTGAAAGGGTCCTTAGCCTCTCCCAGCTGGAAGCCACCTGGAACAATAACAAGCTGCCTAGGGTCCTCTTCCAAAGAGCACACAGCTTTGGTTTATGTCAGTGAGATCACATGGCGTCCCATGAGACACATTTAATTGCAGGCAGTACTCAGAGGTTAGTCTGGTGGAAAAAGAGATATAACATTTCAAAGTTTTTTCCACCACGGACCTTAGTTCTCTTCTCTTGAGTGATCAGCCTGTAGTAATTTGAAATCGTATTCAGATGTTGCAACAGCCGCTTTAAAAAGTTCCGATGTTATTACACCCCTTCCGTTTGGGAGCATGATTTTTCGGAATGTGTTTATTGTTTAGTTACACAGTGTCTACCGTGATATCCAGAAAAATTTAAAACAGAAAATAAAAATGCAGAAAAAAGAAATATAGAAGAAAATAAAATGCACGACTGGGTCGAACGAAACTTTCTCGTTCATCAAAAGTTTGGTTGGATCTTTTCTTATTTTATTAGATACCTACTCGTATGTAAATAGATAAAAAAATTTGAGAAGCAATGCTATTTTAAAAGAAACAGTTCACGAAACATAGAAAAAGGAAAAGTGTTAAATAAAATCAACTTTAGGGTTATTCATCAGATATGGCAGTACATATCAAATAGCAATGAAAGTTTTTATAAGTAACAGGCAACTGCCGCAAGTTTTGATTGATTGTTTTCTTTATTTAACTTTGCTTTGAGCTATTAATTTCAATTGGTACATTTTTTACATTTTTTACATTAAAAATGTAAGTCTTACGAATTGAAAAACACAACATTTAAAAGATCTTAAGCTTGTTATGCTTTCAGGCATCTGATTAAATAATTTAAAGCCTTTATATATATTAGAGAATTTTGTGATCTTGCTGTCAAAAAAATTGGTAACCTAAGGTCACACATATTTCTGAGACTGTATGGTTGAATTTCACTTACTTGTAGAACATATTTTGACAAATACTTTGGCATTAAGTTATTTTTTAGTTTTAAAGACAAACATTAACATATTCATAATAATTATCTGCTTCATTGTTAACCACTTTAACGAATTAAACATAGCATTTATTGATGTATATCTATTGCACTTTAAGGTAGTTCTCATGGCCTTATTCTGTAACAGTTGGAGCCTGTTTATTCTGCTCTCATTACATAAAAACAGCACACGGGAACAAAATTCAAAATGAGGTTTAACAATAACATTATTTATATAAAGGGTGGTTTAATGTTAAGGGCCGATCTTGAATGTGAACCACACCTAAATCTCAAGTTTTTTCTGCATTTCATTTGAGATTTCTCAATTTCAGACTAATCAATTTGAATCATGGAAAGATACACAATGGAGCAACGCGTTAAAGTTATTCAGGCTTATTATGAAAATGGGACTTTTTACTTTTAAATTCATTTTTATTGTTATCATTATTTATACTTAAATACTAGACAAAAACGATTAAATCTAATTTAAAACTGACATTTATCTTAACCTAGCTTACTGGCTCTTAGCGAGCGCTCTAAAATAAACAATATACTTAAAATTATTGCATTTCGGCCTTAGATCTATCTATATTTAATTTTGTTTGTTTTTTATTTTTCAAGAAACTTTGAAAAACTTGAATTCTTTATTTTTGATTTTCTTTAAAACTACTTAAAACTACCTAAACTACTTAACCTAAGTTACCTATAATCAGGGTGGTGAGCAATCTCATCGATTGGTCACCATCTTGATCGCGTCCGTGGGCGCCTGACAGCCGCAGTTACAGTGAATGGTGTTCGCTATCGTGAGATGATAACGATCTTTTTATGGCCCGAATTAGAAGATATGGATGTGGACGATATGTGGTTTCAACAGGACGGTGCCACTTGCCACACAGCTAACGAAACAATGGCTCTTTTTCGGGAGAAATTCAATGGCCGTGTTATTTCACGACGTGGCGATATTAATTGGCCGCCAAGATCATGCGATTTGACACCGTTGGACTTCGGTCTTTGGGGTTACTTGCAAGAAAAGGTGTACGTCGATAAGCCAGCAACAATTCAAGAGCTAAAGGATGAGATAATTCGGCACATTAACGGCATAGAACCTCAATTATGCCTCAGCGTCATCGAAAATTTGGCCATTTGGCCGATATTTTATTGCATACATAATTGAACCATACCAATATTATCATAATAAAAAGAAATGACAGTAATTTCCTAAATAATTTGTTTTTTATTCAAAATCAACGTCGGCCCTTAAAAGTTAACCACCCTTTTTATTTATTAATTGACATTAACGTGGACACATCTCTTCTAATTCTTTTCCGAAAACCTATTTTCTTAGCAATTTTTTTTACATAAATAATCTATGCGGCTTTCAAAAATTAGATCCTGATCTATAATTATACCAAGATAGGTATTTGATTTCTTCAACATTTTCTATTTTTTCACTTTCAATACTTAAATTCTAATTAAGGTTTCTCCTATTGTTAAGTATCATACATCTAGTTTTCTTTATATTGATTTTCAATTTGTTTCGGCATAACCATATGTACAATCTATCTAAGTCTTGTTGGATTTTACGATGACAATCTTGAACGTCCTCTCCAGAAATGAATAAGAGAGCGTCGTCAGTATATAATGAATAGTAAAGTTCCAAGCAGCGACCCTTGAGGAACTCCCAATTTTAGCTCCTTTAAATCAGAGAGCTTGCCATTTAATCTGGCCATTTGATGACGATTTTCCAGATAGGAAGCAAACCAGCTTAGTTTCTGGTTCTTGAATCCATACTTTTCCAACTTTTTGAGCAGTATATCCCTATCGATGGTTTCAAAAGCTCTCCTGAAATCCAGAAAAACGCTGTATACACATTTTTTGTTTGCTATACATTCTTTCCAGGCTTGTCCCTATACACATTAGCCTTGGCATACCCCCACAAAAAATAATCTAATGGTGTCAAATCGCACGATCTAGGCGGCCAATTGACCGGCCCGAAACGTGAAATTAACTGTTCACCAAACTCGCCTCGCAATTGCGCCATTGTTTCGCGTGCTGTGTGGCATGTGGCACCGTCTTGTTGAAACCACATATCATGCAAGTCAAGAACTTCCATTTCGGGCAAAAAAAAGTTTGTTATCATCGCTCGGTAGCGTTCACCATTGACAGTAACGCTGCGATTCGCATCATCTTTGAAGAAATATGGCCCAATAATGCCGCCGGCCCATAAACCGCACCAAACAGTGGCTTTTTCGGGATGCATTGGTAGCTGTTGCAATGCTTCTGGCTGATCTTCACTCCAAATGCGGCAATTTTGCTTATTTACGTACCCATTCAACCAAAAATGAGCCTCATCGCTGAACACATTTTTTCGATAAAAAAGCGGATCCTCGGCCAGCTTTCCAAGAGCCCATTCACCAAAAATTCGGCGTTGTGATGGGTCGGCTGGCTTTAGTTCTTGCACCAGCTGTATCTTAAAAGGCTTTACGCCCAAATCCTTCCTCAAAATTTTCCACGTAGTGCTGTAACAAAGGCCTAACTGCTGGGAACGGCGCCGAATCGACATTTCGCGGTCTTCTGTCACACTAGCTGATACGGCCGCAATATTTTCTTCACTACGCACAGTACGTAAACGTGTTGGTGGTTTAATGTCCAACAAAGTAAATTTGGTGCGAAATTTGGTCACAATCTTCCGAATAGACTGCTCAGAAGGTCGAGAATGCCGATCATAAAATGGAAGCAGCGCGCGATGAACATTTCGAACCGAGCACGAATTTTGATAGTAAAATTCAATAATTTGCAAGCGTTGTTCATTTGTAAGACGATCCATGGTTAAATTGCAAACCAAACTGAAGCTGTTTGACAGTGACACAAGGTACTAAACACACGTCAGCTGTCACAACCAGTGTTGCCAAAACCAAACCAGCTAAAAAATCACCCTTTATTTTTGCACCTACATTTTATGGGGGGACATTTAAGAGGCATTGCCCTATATATCTTCCAAGAAGCGAGTGCCACGGCAATAACAGAGGTCGCATTATCGCATATCTTTGAGCGAGCAATACGTCACTGAGCTTTGTGGATTTTGCATGCAAAAATATTACAAATACAGTCACGTAGTACTCGAACACGAAGGCGGTAATTCAGTACCAGTTCTTCGTTTTGTCTCAATCGCCTTTTTTCTGAACGTATTGACCCATGTAATAACTGATTTTCGGTCCGGGACAGGGCTCAACGGGGCAAAATCGAAGGTTCGATCAAGTAGGCTTCAACGTCAAAGTTTTAAAACATGATGGCGACTGACCGGGAAGGAAATAAAACTTAGAACCACACCTGTTGGATAAGAATCACTTTCGCACCGCACTTTACTAATTAAGTCAGATAAAAGTAAGCTTTTCGGGAGAATATTATAAAAGCCATTAATAAAAACTGTAAAAAACATGGGACTAAGGAAACAACCCTTTGGAACACCAGCTGCCATTTCTAACCATCATACATTCCGTAGCGCTGCACTTTATACATTATATATTGATATGTTGACAGACATTTATGGGAGGTATGTACCTTGATAACTTGGATATAAAACCTGGCTTATTAACGGCGTCGAAAAGAGGTTTAAAAATCTACAAAATGTACGCACTGCTATTTTTCCAATAAAGTATTTTATACTTGTGAGAGCAAACATGTATCCAGGCCGAAGTTCTGCTTGAAAAATACTCAAACGATTCATATCCCCTTTCCACATTAAAAAATAAACAAATATACAGCTCCGTATTGGGATCCTAGGCTAGATTACTGGTCCGCGGCTTAAGTTTACAGAACTCCTCTACTAACGGGTAGTCCTATTGTTGTCACTTCCTTGTCCGAATACCCAGTGCGCTAGGGTCCCGTCGTTTATTCAAAAAATGCTGCACTCGTCGTATCTTCAACAACTGACGTTCGTTCAATCTAAAGTGGATTGAACAACGAGATTGTTGGCTGCACTTTTGATTTGACAACACATCATGTCACATGGAAACTACATTCGATCGCGCATCCAATCACTGGCCGTGCCATCCACAATCCAAATGCATTCATCTCAATCGACATGACCAATTAAAACCATACTTCCAACAATACAGTTGTGTTAAAATTTATTTATTTTAAACACTCATTTAACAAAAAGCAAAAGTAAACAAATCACCGTTAAAACAACGAAAAACCACGTTGATTCCTTGGCCTAAATGCATTCGATCTGCAACAACAATAGTTTGGCAATAAATTTTAATTGTTCACTGGTTTTTCATTGACGACCATGAGAAGTCCTTTTTGTACATTCCATACGCCAGCCAATATAACAAGTTAAACAATCCAAATGAAACAGGAAATGCTATACGCGAAACCTGGTCAATAAGAGAGACGCTGTTCACATGTCGACCTACAGAAAGGACATCAAAATCAAACATACTCCTTGAATGAACCGAGTATACATACCCTTAACTGTGGCATCGCGTTCGCGTTGCTTTCGAAATTTGTCATCCCCAATGAAACACAACCAAATCTGTTTGCATTTCGATGTAACCGGTGGTTCGGTTTGGGTTGTTCGTTCCATGGTCGAGGTGCGGGACGAGGGCGCCTGAAAGATAAGTGTCGGATCCTGGGGAGACAAAACTTAATTAAAAGCGAGTGCACCACTTGGTTTGGCGGTGGTTCAAATTACATTGTATATTGGACATATCATTGAGTTGCGTTTGCGAAATGTCCCCGAAACAGATTGTGGTGATTCCCTCACCGATTCGCTGCTCTTGTGGTCGCATGACTGGATGCCATCGGATTCTTCGGCTATTTCGTCGACCTCCTCCCATTCGTCCTCGCTGACGAAAATTTCTCCACTACCTGTCTGAGGGAATATATACAATGACTTGTACCGAGGCAGAGGGAAACAACTTGTGCTTACCTTAGTGAAGTAATGAACTCCGGCGAACTCCAGCAGGGTGGCAATGCAGTAGAGGAAGCTCATCAGGAGAAACCAGTCCAATGCTGTGGCGTATTTCACTTTCGGAAGATCTGTTCGAGAATCCAAGCTGATGGTGGAAAGGGTGAGAACGGCTGTGATGCATAGACCAACTCGGTCGCTTGTCGCCTCGCGATGAATCCAAAACGACACCCACGAGAGGACCACTATCAGAATGCACGGCACATAGACCTGGACGAAGCATTAGTTTAAGGTAACAGATTTGAAGAAGATACTTATTTGATAGTCGTACTACCTGAATGAGGAAGTATCCCGTGTGTCTCTTCAGGTTGAAGGCCACAAGTAGAACGGAAAATTCGCCCTCCCTTCTTTCATATGTGGAATTCCTGTGCTTCATGCTAATCAAGTCGAACTGATTCAGCGTCATGCCGGGCACAAAGTTAACCGGATCGTCGTTAGACCACTCGTAAACTAGCTGGCGGGCCGTATATCCATCTGTAAGGAGATGGAAGAATTTTAAGGAAGTTCCCTTTCTATAAATATGTGGGTATGTATGAAGGGCCTAGATAATATAAGAAAAATTCCCTGGGATGTGACACCCCTACCTAAAAAAAAAATCAAAAAAAAAAAATTGATATCTCAAGCTGGTAAGCTGGCAAGTCGTAGCTTGAAATCAGATTATATGATCTGCATCTAAGAAAAAGTACGCCTAACAACCACTTCTTCAAAAGTTTGGAACTCGCTTCCAGAGATATATGTCCTGATGACAACTTACAAGAATTTAAGTGACAAGCATCTCAAGGCGCTCTAGAAGCACAACGGGTTGACTTTATTTAAGCTTACTCAATAAACAAAACAAAAGATAGAGGTAAGAAGAAGTGTCTAGAGCTATAGATCTTTACATCCCAAAGTTTTTTTTTTTTTAAAAACATATGAAAACTGAAATTCGACATCTCAAACTAACTAACATGCCTATGTAAAGGACTTGTCGAGCTACATGACGAATTCGTGCAAACAGATCAACGTAAAGCTTATTTATTTATAGAAGTAGCCATAGGGTAATTCAGATTGACTACAAGTTTGTAGTCTGTCCCGACGCGTTCCGACTTTAAATAAATATAACAGCCCAACGGCAGACTTAAATAATCCAATCTGCTGATGACCACTTCGTCCCATACAATATTTGTCAGCATCTTTTATGTCTTTATGTATGAATATTGAATAACTAAAAAAAAAAAAAACGTTTTCCATTGATGAGGTATTTGTATTTAATTTGGTCTTTTGCAATTTATTTAGACTTGTTTTGGAAAACAACATCCATCAAGTGGCCCCCTCTATTGACCAAAGCAAAATACCCCCTTTTGCTGCATTTTGCATCACTTTTTCGAGAATCTCGGGCGGTATAGCGATGATTTCGGAAATGGTCTGAGACTTGCTGGTGTACACTTCGCACTTCAAATAACCCTACAAAAATAAGTCAAGAAGGGTCAAATCTGGAGATCATGGTGGCCAGTCAATGTCGCCAGTTTTTGACAGCACATGTCAAGGGAATTTTCATTGCAGAAACCGCTTTGTTTGATTTGCAGTGTGGCATGGCGCATCGTCTTGTTGAAGCCAGTAACCGACGACGAGAAGTCGACGATTTCAAACCGCCCCGTGCTCAACAAAAACAATGCAAAGAATTGTCAGACGTTGCTTTTTGGCCATGATATTTTCGACGACTATTTGCAATGTACGCATCACTATTTCGGTGCAGGCGTTTCATCGTTAAAATTGTACTGAATTGAAATTATGTCAAGTTAGGTCAATCGGCTGATAAATGTCAAAGTTTTTGAATGTGTGCATACCCACACAAAAGATGGCGCACCCGTTGCATAAACTATTTATAGTTCATCCTTACACCTGTTGGTGGAATTCACACCCGCTTTTGGTTAGAAAACTTATAAAATCAACGGACAAATTATGAACTTGGGTGGGGCGGTTTCCTTCCATTTAAGTTTGGGCGTTTTCGCCCCAGATTTTTCTTTTAATTCTACCGATTTTATTCTTATTTCTTTATAATATGTTATTTTGAAATGCTGTAAAATCCACCGATTCTCCAAAGCTGAAAATTCTAATATCTTTGCACTATTTTCGTTTACAAAAGAAGTCTTTCAAGAAAAAAGCTCAAGCCAGTTTCACTAGGAAAAAGTCATCGTTTTTTTTTTTTTGGAATAGTTCCTTAAATATTTTTCCGCATTTAAGCACCAACCTCATCTGTAAATTTTATTAACAACAATTTAATGAAAGTTGTGTTGGTGTAAACGCCTACAACACGGTTTCAAAAAGCAACATGCGTTGACATTTTCATTTAACGCCCACTTTTGCATTCGTAAGACCGAAAATGTTCGCATTTCCAATTTGCAATTCCTGCTTTAAAACATGTTAAGAAAATAATAAAAAAAAGGTTGGGGTTTTTTTTTGAAAAAATTGCCAAATTTCGGGGTTTTCCAAATTTAACTGGGGGGAAATGTTTTGAACGTTTGGCAACGCTGGACAAAGAAACATTTTTGATGCCTTTAAAAAATTTTCTAAAACTCAATGGTCAACATTTTACCAAAGTCTAGGAAAGGAGTTTTTTTCCAAGCAAGTTATTAATATGCATCCAATTCTAAGTTTGAAGTTTTTATCTCAATGGGAAGTAAGTCTTAGATTGATTGTCAAATTTGTATTTAATAGGCAAATAGACAGTGACAGATAAGAAAGCGAGCTATTAAGAAATTTGTCAGAAAGTTCCCCTACAAATGTTTATTTTGAAAAATAAAAGTACAATAAGATTTTGTTTTAAATTATTCTTAATGAGCTTATTGATCAGTGGTGTCCGAATGAAAATAAAAACACCATTTCATTCTTCTCTCTAGGTTTCGTTGGGTTTTTCCAACTTCCTGGGGCAGTGCTGCCCGTGTTTTGTCACAAGAATTCCCACGCCTGTGCCAAAAAGTTTCCTTTTTAACCTCACATATTATACAAAACTAAACCATAAAATCATCATCTGTCCTTAACGACCTTAACGAATTTAACAATCAGGCAAACAGAACGTTAAAAATGTTCAGCATATTTAAAGTACAATACAATAGTTTTATTATCAACAATTCTTTGACACTTGGCATTTCCCGAAACCATTCAACAAACGGTTTTTCACGGACGCTTTCAGTTGTATAAAATAGAATTACAAAAATTACAAAATTACAAAACATCAGGGCTCACAACGGCAGAATCGGACTGTTTGCTAAAGTTGAACAAGAAAATTCCACTTTTCTTTGGCTTATTTTGAGTACAAATATTCCCACAATCTGGCAGCATATAATACTCAAGTGATCTGTTAGTCTTTATTGGGTAAGAAATTGCAAATTATGTTCACAATTTGGTTCAGCGGTGCCACTTTGCTGCAATAGCAGTAGATCGCAAAAAACAAATTCTGCTGCCACTAAATCCAATTTACTGCACTTTTTATGTTTGCTAAACCTTCTCTTGGACAGCTGTACAAAAACCATGCATAAAAATAGCCGCTGTAAAGAACGTCTAAACGAAGTCAACTTTTTCAGGTTACCTCAAGAAACAATAATAATTCAAAACTTAAAGCAGAGATTACTTGTATTATGTACTGTGTTAGTCATAATTTGCCGTTTTCTTTAATGGATGGTGTCCCTAATTTTTTGCAAGGAAATGAATAATGTCAGCAACGATTTTGGACACCCCCAGACTCTTCTGGGCATTTAGAGTATTTTCCAAATTTTGATTTAATTGATGGAACGATTGTAAAAAAAAGATTTAACTGATTATTAATATAGTTTTAAGCAATTGATCTACTGCGGATAAATCCAATCTCCTGAATTTTTTGTATTGATCACTGCGCTCCTCTTTTTTTGAAGTGGCAACGCTGATTTGGTTAGTTCAGCTTAAAAAAATTATCAGCCAACAATTTTAACAAATTGAGCTCAGTTGTTGGTGCTGTGTAGAAATTCGACTATCACGATTTTAAGCAGGACTTTAAGTCAACAACAGGACAACGAAAATACGAAGCGATCAGAGTATCCATCTTTTTCCAAATTTTTCGAAATGCCATTCAAATTAGTTTTAAAATTAATTAAATTAAATTAATTAAATTAAAATTGATTAAACTCCGAAAAGGGATGGGTGATAACTGCAAATCGCATGTCAAAGGACTACTTTAATATATATTGGTACTTACAACTTCCTATAATCAGCGGGCACGATTGTCGGTCCATGGGAAAGTTTTTCAATTCCATTGGGCAAGTGGCCTTTATCGTCAACCTTCAAGTGGAAGAATGCATTAAGCTAAATGGACTCGATTTTCATATGCATATGCAATGGCATACCAACCTCATTGAATATAAAATATCCCCATCCTGACTGAGTCTCAACAGCTTATTCGGCACCGTAATTGTGTGGATATGTGAATGCTTTCCATTAAAAAAATACGTATCCGGCCTCCAGATTTTATCAAGCATCTGCAATAAAAGAAGTACACACCAAAGTAAGGTAATTATCTAACCACCCAACGCGCACCGCCCAAGGATAACCGCACCTTAATGCTCAGGGACAAACTTTTAATGGGTCCCTTGAAACTCAGCCTTTTGTCTCGCCAATATTGTCGGAAGTAGCAGTCCATTGAGTAGTCCATATCAAGTTCAGACACGGGTCCCATGCTACGAATCAATATATTCGTCCTGACAATTGTTGGAACACCTACAATGAAAGAAGGATTTATGCAAATCCCCATCAAACGCATCCGCCCGTGCCGGTCAGTGTCGCGCACTTACCCTTTCCGTGGGTGGGCAATTGTGACTGCTCGTAGCTCTTTAAGAGGTTCTCCAGGATGATGGAAATGTTCTTGCTGAGGTAATCATTGGATGCGGTCCGTTTGCGCATCAATGACGTTCCATTAGAGCCCGAACTGGCAGCGTGATGTATACGATGGGTGGTCGTTCTGAATGGATCGTCATCGCTATCGGTGGGTGTTGTGGTGCGAAAGGACTCGTAAATACGGGATGCGGTTAAATTCTGTGAGATAATTGGTGTTGTTGGTCTCCTTGCGGGGAACGTCACTTTCGTAGCGCTAAGTGAAAGGAACCAGTTGACGCGATTGTCGTTACAACTTATGGCTAATTCTTACCCATCCACCAGCAGGTCTACTGTCAGATTTCTTGGAAAAATAATCGTTGTAGTTGTGTCTACTGATGATGATGGCTCTGTTGTCGGAGGTGGTTGGGCAACGGTGTCATTGTTGTCAGGTGCCTTTTGTGTTGTCGGTATGCCATTGCAAAGAAATGCAACCAAACTTATTGCCACAATCAGTCTGCGGAACGAGCACCACAATGCGATGAACCAGCACAGCAATAGAAGGAGGAAATGAGAAATTAGAAACGAGTTCTCGATGGCAAATTATATATAGAAAATGTCTGTCGTCCTTTGTTGTCCCAACTGAAAGGCGAACAAAAAAATGTATGCCTTCCAAAGGGAAATTGGAAAATGCAGATAATTGGTAGGCAAATAAGAGTGCCAACTGAATGAGGCAGATTAGTCTAGACAAAATGGTTGAACGGAGAAGTATTTATTTTTGGAAATTGTTTTATTAATTGCAGTGGAACATATTCAAAAAAAAAAGCCAGACGTTTGAGTTTGTAATTGGCCATAATATATGGGTTGGTATTGCACGGTAATTTCCAAACATTATAATAACCCCGAACCTTGAGTCAGAGATTTCAGAAAGGTCGTCGATGACAAGTCTTAGGCTAGGTCACAAGTCCCTCCATGCTTTCTCTAAGTAAAAACTTGAGTTAGAAAGTGCTTGGCTTTTAAACAGAAACGTGAAGGGCTAACCACGTAAGAATAGCTCGTCGGTTTTATCATTTTCGTCTACCTAACTTTAGCCTGGAATTTAATGAAAGTTACATCACATTTGTACGGCAAACACACTTTGAATGTGATCAAAGTGGAATAGAACGCTTTGTGGACTATATAAATCTATCGGGTGTAAAACCAGCGTGGTCCCATAAGAGTATTTAGTTCGTTCACGTCTCATCAGGCATCTCATCAGCCACCTTCGCCTATTCACAGAAAAACATTGTCATTTACATGAAGATCGCATACTTCTCTTTCGATCCGCTCCAACAGAGAAAACGAAACAGAGTGCCAAGGTTTCGAAGCTAAAATGTTAAAGTGTTATTTGATCATGAGCCTGCTAGCTCAGCTTCCGAATGAAGCAGAGATCTTATTAATAGCTTAAGGTATTTAAGGAAGGGCTGATTTCCATAAGTATTTCTTATTTTGTTCATTGATTAAGAGCTTTAATACATTTAGCTCGTCATTACTAAGGCAAGCCAGTGAAGCTTAGAAAAAAATTTATTTCGTTCAAAAACGCCTCCGAAAAGTAGGCATGGCAATGAACAATATAGCCTTGAGCCTTCTCGATTGCTTAAAAAAATTATTTCGAAAAAGTGCAGAAACGGGACATTTGCCTACAAGCTGCCTGCCCTGCATAGGAATTCCTAAGTATTAGTGCCTGTACAAATCGAAGGAGCGCAATTGCTGCCGCACGCAAAAGAAGGAAATCCTATGCAGCAGCGACTTGATTTCAGGGAGGCCATTTTTAGTGGAATTTTAAGTTTAAAAGTTTTTATAGTTTATGAATTGTTGGAAAATTGAATTCCTGATATAATTTCGTCAAAATGCTAAATACCAATACAATATAGTCATCCATCTCCTGATGTTATTTAGAGAAAAATCAACTTAAACGGTTTTTGCACTTTTATTAAAAGAGATTTTGTTACTTCAAGCTTTTATTTTAGGTATATTTTGAAGAAAAACTACTTTTTTTTCGTCGATTTTAATGCTTTTCACTTCGAAGTCATATTGAAACACAACAGGTAGGTTAGGTTAGGTTAGGTTGAAGTGGCTGTCGGCTAGCCGACACACTTAGACCCTTGTAAGGTCCCTTGTGATACCACATGAATCTAAAATGCAATTCTTCCTACTCGTTGAACCAATTGGAGCTTCTGATGAAGCGTAGGATATTCCGAATGTCTGTGCTTTTTAGATCGTTCAGATCATTATAGTAGAACGCTCCCAGATGGAGTTTACGTCTTTGTGAGAGGGCCGGACAAGTACAGAGGAGATGGAGAATAGTTTCTTCTTCCTCCTCGTCAAGACAGCTTCTGCAAAAATCGTTTGCAAATGCGCCAAGCCTTGTTGCATGCCTGCCTATAAGACAGTGTCCTGTGATGACACCTATTGTAGCACTTATATGCTTCCTATCCAAGGATATCAAGTGTCTAGACCGTTTTAGATCCAGCTTTGGCCAAATCCGTTTTGTCGCTAGACATGTCGAGCCGGTTGTCCATCTAAGATTTGCTCTATTGATAGCATCCTGCTTTATTATGAGTTTACAAGTAGCGATTGGAATACCTAACGAATCCTTAACTGGAAGTATAGGTTTAGGTAGTGTGGTACCGTGGTTGGCGAGTTCATCGCCTTGCAGTTACCTGGGATGTCCCTATACCCCGGCACCCAACAGAGGTGAATATTGAACTGCTCCGCCATCTCTATGAGAGACGAACGACAGTCTTGGGCTGTTATAGAATTTGTAGAGACTGATTCCAGGCACTTGATGGCAGCTTGACTATCCGAGAATATACGGATATCCTTAGCAGATATCACGTTTTCTTTCAGCCAAGATAACACTTCTTTTATCGCCATAATTTCCGCCTGAAAAACGCTACAGTGATCAGGAAGACGGAAGGAGAGACTAAGATTTAGTCGGTCGGAGAAGACACCACCACCAACACAGGTATTGAATCACAGTTTGGGGAAAGGGTTTTTTTATGTTGTGGTGAAAAAGATATTTTAGTTTTTGCATAATTTTTAATCTGTACGCAAGTACGCATGTTAAATTCGAAAAATTAACTCGATCAAATTGAAGTATGTGTGCATTAAGCATTTACGGGTAAATTCCATAAAAAAAAAAATCATATGTACGCCTTCTTTTAATATGAAATAAGGACTATACTCGGAACAATATCACTTTTTGTATTTCAAAAACACATAAAATGCACTTGTTCTTGTAAATTAATAATTTAGAAAGGTTTATAAATATATCAGTGGACATTTCAAAGTACATTGTTATTAAATTTATAAAAGAATATACATATAGAAAACGAAATAGAATATGCGAACACTTAAAATTAACAAAACAATTTGGATTCATACGTTCGATTGAATCGAATCGTTTCGACGAAGGTATTTGACGTTTGAATTAGTATGATCGCGCAAAATCTGAAATCGGTTCAATCGCAGAATCCAATTAAATACCACATTATATTGCCTTTTTGTTGGGAGTTAAATCATACATTAGTTTTTACGAACTTAGTTTCCGAGAATAATAGTTTTTTGTTCAAAGATTAATACAAATAGAATTTTCAATGTTTTTAAGTAATATCATCACTGTTCGCACAGAATTCCCAATCATATTTTGATATTGTACAAATATGGTGCTAAAAAACGAAGTTGAATCATTTAAAAAATTCACTTTTGCCCAAGTGAAAACTTGGTCTTAACTTGAATGGCTTTACCCTATTTGTGGAACAACTCCGAAAGGTAGCTGCAAGAAAGAATTGTGCTGTCAAAAATATGAATGGATGATACTTTATTCCTTTTATATCGAAAAAGTGCCAACAGGAAAAAAAAAAGAGCGCGCTGTCGTTCAAAATTTGGGGGGAAAATCAGGTATAGGTGCACGGAAGTTGAGCCTCTAGCTTAGATCCTCTTTGCATAAAACCCTCAAAATTTCTCTGTGTGTGCAGTTATTATGCTTTCAGAAAAGTTGTTTTTTGATCCTTGGAAGGTGGAAGGTTGGTATTTTGATCTAACTGGTAAATTTTGACTCGCCTTTTCTCAAGCATGGGCCTATAAAACCCCACAAAATATTTCGCTTGCAACAAGTCTTATTCAGACAGATTTTCAACTGGACCCAGGAGTAAGAGAACAATCTGAAAGTCTCCATAAGTCGAAGTCGTATGTCCCACCCACAAAAGATCCTTCTCATCGAAGTTCGTCGTACTAACGACTGAGTCAATTTCCAAATAGAAATTATTTTGCCAATGTGACATTTATAATTTTGACAGCGATCAACTACCTCTGAAAGGTGACCCATTTGAGATGACCCAAATTGCCAGACACTCGTTTTACTTAAAGCGTAAGTCACACCACCCCATGCCAGTCCGTAGGAGCCTCCCTATTAGTATATGAGAGCACGCACAATGGACTAGTGTTCACCTATGGTGATCCTAGTCTTCGCTCATTTTGTTCGTCTACATCTTAAATTTGTTGACCAGGCAAACAAAGTGCACTCTAATGGTCAAGAACTAAGACTTGAAATGTGCTTCAGAATTTTCCGCAGCTATAGTAATAAGAAACTCAAAGGAGACGGCGGCGTCGGTCGTTGGTCGCATTGGGACCATAAAAGCCAAAGTGCTGATAAAATCCACTCAACGTGCTCTCATTAGTCCTAATAATGGTCAACACGATATCATTTGGGGGAAGTCCTTGCAACAAATCAGCTATGGCTATGCATTCCTGAAAACCCCCATACGTAATCACAAGAAGTTCTGTCTGTCCTCGTGGGAATAGGGTACTGAGTTGATGCGCATTAAATCGTCTGTGTTCGTTATTTTCCCTTTTTCTGTTGTTGTTGGCTGACTAGATGGCCACTGCATGTCTTTCAGGGACGAACGTACAACCTTTGAGTGCCATAGACTAAATTCATGACGTTTTTTTTTCTATTTCATATTGCATGGTAGGAATTTATTGTGTTTCAAGTTAACGTGCAGAAAATTTGGATTTTGCAAATTTTAATACGATGATCACGTGGTAGCCCTTAAGTGGGAATTAAAGATGCACAAACATGGACTTGGCGATGGAAATATTGTTGATGATGGACCTTAATGAGATGGATACTCCAGTGAGGATGGCAACGGACCAAAAAGAAATGTTTGTGTAGGCGGTTTTCTGTTTAGGTCGTTGATATAGCTATATTGCGGCTCATAAATATTTATACAGAAAGGCTTTTACTTTGCATAAGCAGATGATGGGAGGGAGTGTTCAGGTGCAGTAGTGGAGTTTTTTACACCATGTCCTACACAGGATTAATACAAAAATTCCACTATTTATTTTAATGGCTGTTTTAAGTTCATTGCGCCTTTTTGCCAATTTTTTTTTTTTTTTTTGGAAAATATTGCTACTGGAACTTCCTTAATTTAAGGTCGGAATTTAAAATGGTTGTAAGGAAGGGTTATTGACCAGATCGCACCAAAAGAATTTGTTCATCGGCAGTTGGATCCATCGTCTCCACGATCCAGCCCTATATGACGTCGGGAGTATTATTCTAATTACCATTTATGTAGGTACATGCTAACAAACAGCACTTTATTTAGAACCGGTGAACTTCGTTCCCCCCCAATTCGTTATTGTAATGAAAATAATAATCCCGAGCATGTGCAATTCACATGCTACTTAATGTTATTCGGTCAATTCGAATTCGGTATTCAAAAGTTATTTTAAATACAATAGAACATAGAAATAACTAAAGTATAGCACTGCCGATGGGTTTCAAACCGGAATGATTGACGCGTCGGCCAACCTTCCGCTTTTTCAATGAAGTGTTCCCCATACAAAGTTCTATTTCCAATCTTATCCCTTTTATTTTCACGACAAAAAGTAGCATATTTCCTTCCTTGGGCCAATACGAATCCACCAAGCCCAAATCCTGATTATCGAACTATCCATTCTCGAGTTATGAATGGAATGGATATAAAAGAGTCAGTCTCTTTTATATGTAGCTGTACCCAACCCGTTTTGCCCGCGCCCCTCGTTTGGACCTATCGGGCCTTAAACTATTAAACTATATTAATCAGGTATTCAGAACTGGAACCAACATTACCCATCCACAAAATTTCATTGAAATCGCTTGAGTGGTTTCGGAGATCGACAACAGCGCCACCTTTTGGATAGACCATCGGCTCCCGCAAATTTTGAAAATAAAATTATCTCTGCGATTTCCTATCTGTGAATACGTGTGAGATGTGAAGACTGAAGAGTCATGTATTCAATACTTTTATGACTGTAACTCTGTTCGGCCGTTACAGCTGTGTAGTTAATGTAGAAAAATTCAACTTTTTTCAATTGTTAATGCAAAAAATAACTACTAGAAAATCACTTTTTTTTGACATTTAATTATTTGTTGATATTGGTTGATCGTGTGAACCGCAAGAGCTTAATGTACACTCCTGAAACTACAGAAATAAGGTCGAGTGGATGGAATTGGATGGATGGATAGGTATAGCTTTTATCACGTAAGCTGCTCCGCGGTGTTTTTTTCACGTAGTGCAAACAATTAAAAAAATTGAAAATGCTTTCTATTATTAAAATAATTTTTGAAATCGGTTCAGTAGTTCTTGAGATTACCTCTTACAAACAAACATTACCACTTTATATAATAGTGTGATGTGATGTGATTGATGAAGAGACCTTTTTAAATGCTCCACGTGCGTTCCGGGATATTGGCGAAAATGGGCAAACCGTCATCTGTATAATAATAGCTACCTTTCTCTATCTCAAATGAACTAGAAACATAAATTCTTAAAAAAATCCCTTTTCTTTCGCTTGATTTTTATTTCGTTCTCGTTCTCAATCTCACTATCATTCTCACTCTTATGCTGCTTGTCATTCTCATTCCTATTCTCAGTCGTATCCTCAATCTCGTTCTCATTCTCGTTTTCACTTTCGTTTTTGTTTTTGGATTCGTTTTCGTTTCTGTTTTCTTTTTCGTTTTTGTGTTCGTTACCGGTTTTGTTTTTCTGTTCGTTTTCGTTTACATTTTCGTTTACGATTACGTTTTGGTTTTCGTTTTCGTTCTCGTTCGTTTCCGGCTTTTTGTTTTCCTTATTTTCATTTTCCATTGTGAATAGATCAGAAGTACCGTGCAAGAAATATACACTATCGACGCTTTTCAACAGAACTCGATGCAACCAGAAGCAGCAGTTCTGCACAGGTCATGTTTGCGAATGTTTTAAGGAAAAAATCCACTGTGCGTGTGCTCGGCCGCTCTCTTTCGACTATTTTTGTCCAAAGCTTATCGCCATTCACATACATATGCGATTGGCTCATTGTAAAAAGCATCCATCAATGCACATCTGGCACCAATGTGCAGAACGTCCGGTTAAGCTGTATGAAATGACCCCTTTGGTGTCGGTTCACCTCAATTTCCACAGTCCACTCCCATCCCATATGCGAAGTTATATTTTTTTCCAATCTCAGTCTCACTCAGCACTCATTCATCCTTGTCCTCATAAAGACATACTCAAATCTGTTGAAAGCCCATCGAACGAAATTACACATCGCAAGCCGCCACCCGCCACTCACCCGCTCCCAGACGCACGTGATGTCGTGTGCTGTCAACCACTGAAGTAACTGCATTCATGCAATTTTCAAAAAGAACGAGAGCACAGTTGGGTATAGTGTGTATATGAACTACAAAGTCGCATACAATTAAGAATGTTTGTGTGTGTGTGCTCTTAGGTGACCCTTAAGAAACTATTTCTGAAATACGCTTAGGACTTGACTCACTTCCTCAAGAGGCCAGTTTAATGAATAGTTTGAAGGGCTTAATTGCCGCAAAAAAGGTTATCATACCCTTAAGAGTGCATCCTGAGAGAGGAACCACCACAAAGGCTGCATATTGTGCATGTGTATGTTGTACACTGTGCCACTGAAACAATGTGTCAAATGTGAGATTCTTTTAGTAGTCGACAAACAAAATAACTTTTTGAAAATACCAAAGGAAGAGGCAGGACTCAGCACCAACGTGAAACCGGTCGTTTGCAGGTGAAATCCGGCAAAATGATTGTTGTAGTCCTTTGCAATTTAGTTTTAATGGGGCAATTTCATTTGCGCGACACAGTGGCGCAATTTCAAGAACTCGCAGCGCAACTTTAAACAGTCGTGTGGGGGGAGTATAAGTGTGCGTGTGTGCGCGAATGTAGTTCGTGTGAAATCGCCCGTTATACCATTTCGCTGATGATGATGTCTCGTTTGGCATTTTAGTCTGGAAAACAATGTTTACAAATCAGCTTCATTACATTAGAAATTTGTATCTCACTATGGTATTCAATGCAAACGAAAGTCAACGAAGGTAGCGTGCTATCTAGGGTTGCCAACTTCTCCATTGAACTGCATTTTTGTGAGGTTATTTTAAAAAATTAAATAAAAAATGCTCTAACATTTTAATAGAAACCCAAATAAAGGCGTAATAACAATTCAAGTGTTTCCTTAAATTAAAATCGCTAAGGTGTTACACAAAAAAAAAAAAGAGTCAATCGAGGGTTAGAAAATCGACGAATGGAGCTTCCATAACATAAAAATCAAATTGGAAATGTCACGTTACGTTCACGTTAATTCAGAACGTTGCCTCTTCGGATTGAGGTGTTGGAGTCCGGGTTATATTTTCACTAGATCAATTAAGACCTTGACATTTTGGAATATATTTTTGTGTTGCTTTACTTGGTTAGCAGGAATATTAGGGAAATGCTGTCTCGATGTTTTCTTAAGTGCGAGGGAGTGTTGTTCGTATTCTGGCGATGACGTTATCAAAGAGTTGTGAGTGAAGTTATCGCAATTTCTTGCAAAACAATGTTGACGAAACTGCAACTGTAAGTCGGCCTTCCAAAATTGCCTGTCAATCCTTAATATTATACCCGCACACTTTGCGAACTCGACCGAGCAAACATAACCGTAGATATGGAATGTATATCTCCCCTCTATCCACCTACTTCAGTCGAGCTGCATGTGTAGGACCCATTTTAAATAATACGTAGTTCAAACATGAGTGGCTGTAATTTCACCACTCATTAGAGTAGGGACGTGAAGTTGGGCGCACTGTTGGTTAATATTAAGGAACTGTGAGTTTCATCCCCTGATATCTCACTTGACACATCTGCAAGACCAGTTAAACTTTGAAATTCGTTTCCTTACGACTTTTTTTAAGAGAACTACACGGGACTCTGTTGAAACTTATGGCCACTTCCTCGACAAGGCATTCAATTTAAAAACAAAAATAGTTGGCACTACATGTTCATTTAAGACTCTTGGGACGTACAAATTTTATGCTGCATATTTGACAGCCTTAAAAGAGAAGCTTCCTCAGATCGATGATACTCTCTTCTAGTAAGAAAGTATTAATTAATCGATACGGCTGCTTTTAAATCGATATTTTGTCTTTTGTCTTAAATAGTAAATCCCGATTTTCTGTCCAGCCTTAGCCGTAGGCTTTGGGGTGGCTTTTTATATCTCTGCTATAAATTCTGATAGCAATATCTTAGCTGAAATTGAAAGAAGACTAATTTTTTTGTTTCATTGGGCTGAGAAGGAAAGTAGTAGCTTTATCCCGAACAACTAAGGAGATTCAGTGTAAGACCTTGACTGTCCCGACCCTGCTGTATGGCACACAAACTTTGACTCTATTTAAAGCAAATGAAGATATTATCTTCGCTTGGTTTAAGAGATGAAGATATCTTCGCTTGCTTTAAGAGAAAGGTACTTCGTAAAAAATGTCCGGTCCCAGGCTATAGAGGAGAAGATACAGCAGCGACTTATACCAGCTGTTCAGCGATATTGACTTAGTTAAAAAAAATTCAGCATCAGTCATCATATATGTGGCAACCCTATACCGACGGTAAGTTGAACTCACGATTGTTATTTGTTATACGAAGCACACGTAGAATGTCGAAGATACTAAATGAACACCCTCAGGTACCGTTGAAGCAAATGTGGTGCCACGGTTATTTTTTTTTTATACTTCGGCTTCTTTCTTTCATGTTGAGGAAGGAACGAGATTTGTTGCCCTAGAGGTGTTGACACATGCAGGGATGCAAAACGAGATGGTAAAATGGGTGTTTGCTGATGTTAGCTACCTATCTCTTGGTCTATACGGTAGCAACTTGCAAGGACGAAAAATGGATGTCATTTTTATTTTTCTAATAGTCAAATTGTTAGGGGGAAAAACGCGTGAATGTGCAAATTCAGTGGCTGCTTGAGGGAATCATTCTTTTTCCTCGAAAGGTGGTCCCCTTCTGTGGGATATGGGCAACGTCCGATTTTGAAGATAACCCGTGGCCTAGTTGCATTATTGATGAAGGAGTGGCTAAGCATGTCAAGGATGTCGATTTTTCCTATGTAATTATTTGAAAGGAATGAGCAACAGGTCAAGAGATGTTAGGGGCAATGATTTTGGTGTTAGAACGATGGAGTTAATAAGTGGTGGTTGACAATGAAATGGATTTGTGAAGGATATGTAGCTAGTTTGGGACCTACGGTCAAAAGACCCAACTACTGATTTCTAACAAAAGTAGCTTGACTTAAGTTAACTGCCGATGGATATAAATCTCCAAGAACCTTCATTGGAGGCCAGAACTCACCGAGGCGTAAGCAATACATCTCAATAAAAATAAAATCCACCGCAATAGGCCCTAAAATCTGTAGTTCCTACAATCTATAATTATTTCAAAACATCCCTCTTTAAAGTTCGAGGTCAACATTTTCTTTTTCATCTGCCATTCAATTTGTTACTTCCTTTTTATTTCCGCCCACTCATATTAGGTGACAAAGGCGGTCTTTTCCCCTAATTGAATTCGCAAGCAATGGTTTTTGCTGTCCTCCTCTTTCACTGCCTCTTATCCGATTAAGCATCCTTTTCGTTGCGATAGTTTCTATCAAATGAGGGCCCACTTCATAAAAATGCATTTTTCATTCATCGACTTCCTTGGAAATTATTACATTGCGAAGAAAACACTTGACAAAAAGAAATAATCCCTTCAGCTTTTCATTCAAGTCGCATTTAATGTTTGAATTAAATTTCACCTGAGGGAAGAAAGTTGTGATTGCGAGGACCCGGACTGGCACAGAAAATTGTCCGGCGAACAAATAAATAGTCGCGCCTTCTGAAGGCCTCTACAAAATGCAAAAACCACTAAATCGTTTGTGTGCAAGGGCTGTCCCTCTTCTCTGTATAGAAATTGCAGTTGGCTATGATTTTAGAATGAAAGGATAACAGTGGGTGCCGGGTCATGTTGGCTTTATTTACATTCAATTAGAAGTCCTTTAAACGAATATAATTCTTCTTGGAAAATAAACTCAATTCAAGAACAACTTTTTGTGAAATAAAAGGGCAGACCTGAGCTTTGGTGAATGCAATTTGTTACCGTATTTCGAAGGACATACATCTGTGCGAGGAAAAAGATACCCAACTTACCAAATTGAAATTCCTGCAGACAAATTCCTTGGCGTTTAACCCATTCACATGTGCTTAGTAAACAAAGAACGCACAGAATATACTGAGCTGAAGCGGGTGTCCTTGTTCGTGTTTAGTTTTTTTCTTGTCTTTTTTTGCATTCGACTCGTCATGTTGAGGTAAACTGCTACTATTTGCTGGGGCACATGATAAATTGTGGTGTTTATTACGCGTTCTAATGATGTGGTTGCAAAATTCAGGATGCAGCCTCGAATTTTCTAAATTCATCTGCTTTCAAGGCAAGTACTATACGAGTACATATAGTTTCACGAAGTGAAATTCATTTAGCATAAGGCTCGGCGTAAGCCCCGATAATTATGAACTACTGAATGGTTAATCTGGCATATTTGCTTGGGATTTATTCACATATATTCATTGAATACGTGGCGGATATTGTGAGGCAGGAGGGTGAGTGGTTGAAGGCAAGTCACAAGTGGATATTACTTACAATGTACGCAACGCAATTATTTGCAGTCATCAATTTAAAGAGTAATGTGACAAATGAGGTGAATCCTGCTTTTTTTCACTGAACGATCCCTGAAAACAATATTAGCCGTTTAGAAACAAAAATTCCTCTTAAAGAGATACCGATCCTCTGTCTTTCAAACACTTCATTTGCGGCGTAACATATTCTTTATCGATCTAACTTTTCCAAGTATCAACACTTCTTTGATTTACCCAAGTTTGTTGCTATCCAAGTGCTGCCAAGAATCCAGAGAATTTGCCATCATTGAAAACGCCTTTCCAAAAATGTCTGTCAAAAGCAACACTCTGTCGTCTATCTAAGAGCGCGAAAAACAAGACGGAGCACTGGCTTTAATTTTTGTTTTCATTATTAAACTTTACAATCCACTTTCATTTTCCACATTTTGTATTGTGACTTACAACATTAAAATCAAGTTTAAAAATTACTTCTTGTAAGGCCTATTGGGCTAAAAGTACGCCCCTGACAACCCTCTCTGTTTGACAGTAGCCAATTCGAAGCATGTTCACAGACAACAACTGTCAGAGCTACTCGTTGTTATTTTGGCACCACTCATCAGACTAAGTAACATGAAACCTACTCACATTGTCAAACTGCATTACACAAATAGTTAGAATGCTTACATCGCATCTCATTACAGGCAAACACATTCCAACTGACATTGACTGCAAATGCATCTGTTTGCGTTTCAGCGCAGCCTTCTTTTGGATTTAAGTATTCCTGCAAGCATCTTTGAGTACGAGATGGCATTGGAATCCGCAGGAAAAAAAAAGAACAACAATATGCACTAAACAATAGACAAATCTGCGCCGCGAAACAATTGCAGCAAAAAGCCAACTTAATCGCGCATTCTGCATGAGGATTTAAAACAAAAACTACCTTAGCAGCATTATGCTTTCATAGCCCATAAGCTACGCATTCCGCTGATAGGAGTATATGTAGTTGAGGGATATGTACGACATGCAGTCTTAAAACGATGTACGAAGGCTGTTGGTAGTCTACGTTTAGAGTGAAGGTCGATTGAAGTTTAGGACTTTAGTCATTCACTACCGATACTTGAATTGACGAAGAGACAAGTAATTAATTCCAAATTACGGAAGCGCACAAGCAAATCTCTATTTTTTTACAGAACTTCTCTGAGAACGTAGCACTCAATTATCCAGTGCCAATGCTGCCAGTGTCACTATCAAAGAAGTGTTGTGTTTTTTTTATTATTTGTTAATTAAATCAGAAACGCTTTTTGCCTGGTTTTCTTTTACAATTTTTTTTTGCATATAAGCACTTTATATATTGAAAGGACACTGCAGAAGAGGGTATGTAGTGTGACTATGTTGTACCCTTGTGTTTGATTGGTATCTTTGTGTTTTTTTTTCCTTCTCTCTCTCTCTCTTTAGATTCAATAGACTCTTTGTTGTCAATAGTTTGACTATAAATAGAAGGAACAACTTTTTAATGAGCGATAAGATTGTGGTGAACTAACGGAAATAGGGGAAATTGTTGGGGTCATCCTTTACCCATTTGCTATTGCAACTATGTTTGGTTTTGCCGATTGATTATAAAAGGATCAAATTTCAAGGTATGTGTAACATAAACCTGACACAGATCTACCTATACTGCGCCCAACAGACCTGCTCTTGTTGGGACGTTCGGATACCTAGTTTACTAGGTCTGACAGCTGTCTGACTAGATGTTTTTCAGATTTTATTGATCTCGTTATTAGCTTTTTCAGTTGACGTTTATGGACGGGAAGCCGACGAAAAACAAGAAAATTCTGCCTGTTTACTCAGTTGACATTTCGAAGAATCAAATTTAACATAAACAGAGTGGCCGCGGCAGAATTCTGAAGAGTCAAAAAAAGGGCCGGTGCGAGAAAAAGGTGTCATTTCTAAGGCTACTCTGCCAATTTTTAATTTTCGCACAATATTTAACCGACATTAATTCGCATAACACTATAATAATGTTGTGATAGGCAACCGTGTTACATTTTATTATGTACTTATTTGAAAATAACAATTTTTTGAAAAATTATGAAGGGCCTTTTCCAAAAAAAGAGGGCAAAATCAAACAAAGGTAGCGCTGACCGAGAGAAAACAAATACAATTCAAGTTGCCTAGTCTACGCGTTCGGATAACTAGTCCCGATAAACCTAGTTGACGTTTTACATAAACTAGGTATCCGAACGTCCCCCCTGGATTCTATATAATTATGTGCAATAACCTCCGCCAACTACAGATGCATCATAAGTCTCTCCACCAATTTATATAACTATACAACAGTTCACCTGAACCAGCGAACAAACGCGCCTACGACTGACAGTTGTCATCTTCAACAAAGAGCTGTTTTTTGTTCCCCAACTGTGCCAAGCCACACGTTTTTTCCAGTTGCACATGAATTTGTTCATAACATCCGAGAGTATAACTGTCTTAAGAGCTTCTCAATTAGCCGTTTGGAATCGGCATAAAATTGTAGATCCCTTCCATTCGTTCCAAAAATGAGACTCACACAAAACGAATGGTTGTGAGAAGCTAGGCCTTGGGTCTCTACAGACCTGTTGCGCCAACTATATATATATATATTAAATGAATTATAATGTTTATATAACAGCAGGGTGTACAACATTCAATCTACAATAATCTGTAAACATCAAAAGCTGATCTTCGACATGCTTATCAGAGCGGTTTTATGACATCGACCAATGGGGATATTAAACACTCTGGTTTAGTTAGTCTGACAGCTGGGTGACTTAATGTGTTTTTATTGGCCTAGCTTGGTCACATCGACAGTTTTATCAGTTAACATTTATGGACAATTTTAGTTAAGCATTTCTCAACTGAGCACAGAATTTATGTCATTGTGGGTGACGTACTAAAAGTGACGTAATCGAGAAATCTTGTTTCTACGATCAGGGGAAATCTAGTTCAGATAAGATTTGACTAGGGATTTGAATGTGCCCATTCTATCATGGAGCAAAAGGCAACATGTTTTTATGTTTGTTTGTTGTCTGTTGTTGACTGGGAGCTTACAAAGCTGGATGGTATTGCATCTTACTTTGTGTTCAACCATTTATTTTCATCAATTTAGCTCCAGTAGTTACTACCCCGGTTACAGCACAAACGAACAAGTTCAGTACGACCCTGTCGCACATATTTTTGTATTCATTTTTCTCGGCGGTTTCTTTGCATCAATATTGTGTTCCCAATTTTCAACCACTTTAAAATTGTCAATCAGTCCTTCCAATTTCAGTTGAATTTTCAAAGCAATTCGTTTCCAGTTTCTTTGCGGTTGTCATACAAATTTTAATTCTACTATCCAAACAGATACTGAATTTCGTCTCTTTTGTGGTCACACAAACAGACGTCCAGTTCAATCAGTGGGTAGGCGCAATGAATGTCTCCCGCAGTAACGCTACTCAAACAGATTGTCGACGATAATCTCCATGGGAATGGGGTTACATGTTGGATGTGTCTTCTCTCCAAGCTCAGTATATCTGACTGTAATCAAGAGATGTCAACAAAAGCCCTTCTATACCCAAACTGCTATGTGATTTATATCACCTAGAACGTAGTGAAGTTGGCTCTGCATGTGAGTGATTCCCTTGAAATTTCGGTGAATTCGATTCTGCTTAACCATCATGGGGTTGCACCCAAAGTGTTGATCCCACTTTTGGTCTTTCTGATGGGCAATGTGTTACAATCATCCTTCTAGCTCCTTTTGAATTGAAATGTTACCAATGGGTATGTGATTTCATGAAGTGATTGCTATTTGCAATCACATTTCGACACGCATTCGAAATTCATCGCACGAAAAAGTTGGCTTAAATTGGCTTAAATTGGCATTAAATCCCCGTATTCAAACAACAAAAGCTATTGGACCTTCACAAATGCCCGCCACTAAGCAAACAAGAACTGGAAATAGTTGTGGTCAACCGGCTGTCCATTTATTTTCATTTAAATATTACTATTCGTGTGCGTTGACTAATTTGTTAGATCAAAGAGCTCAGTGAACCCTAAAACTGATGAAAACAAACAAAATGTGTGGAATTCCATTATTTTTAAATAGTTTACATGCGGTGCATGCAACAACAACTGTTTACTTAATTTAAAGACAAATTAATGTTTATAAATAAATTTTAAATGCAAACCCAAGCGAACAATTAACAAAAGAGAAAAACAGTAATCCATCACTGCACGATGGACATGATTTAAGAATAAAGTGGACTCCTTTAATGAGAGTCATTTATAACAAAAAATTGTATGTATTTAACGAATCCTGATAATCGTATTTACGAGATGTGCACGTTATTAAACGAGAAGAGGAATAAATTCAAGAGCCTGCAAGTTGCAACAGACGAGCCACACGTATATTGTGCGAGTAATCTTTATTTGGCCAATTAATGAATTTCAGCAGGAAATGAATGAAACCATTACAACATATGTTTATGGAAGGTATCTATTTGGAAATCTATTTTGCTTTCCTTGTAGAGAGGGCATAAGTCGTTATTAATACCCGGTGATATAGAACAACAGCCTACAGACAACAACTTCGAACTTTATAAAGAGTGAGTAAACACTGATTGAATGTTTAATAGAACAAAGTCTCACTAAAAGGTGTAGTCCTAAGTTTTGTAACACCATTTTCCTCCTGAACCATTTTGTCAAACCATTCGACCATATGGAAAGCGAAAACACTTGTCAACGTCATTTTATCATTGCATTGAAAGCGATAGGTGTTTATGTGACGGATTGCTGGCGGATTATTTGCGGACCTAATAAAAATGTGAATATTCAATAAAAACAAGAAGTTTAAAATTGCTGAAACATTCATTTTGTCATATTAATTGAATTTATTACATATAATTTTTTGATAAAGGAGTCAAAAACATGCTTCCGTACAACAATTTGCTGCACTTGCTGAATTTTTAAAAGAGAACGGTGGACTAGCTAAGAGTATTCTTAATGCTCGAGAATATAGAGCCAAGGCTGTAGAACTTTGGGACGGCATTACAAATATGTTGAATGGCCTTGTTCACATGTTCTTCCCTTCCTTCTTCATTTTCCGAACACAGAAAAAGACATATTGTATCCATTTTCTTTTAATTTAACACAAAATCTAAAACTTTCACAATCAATTTTTACAGCAACACAGCTGTCAAATATTTGGAAAAATAAATGAAAAATTGGAAGTCAGAATGTAAATAACTGGAAAGATTTTCGGCCGTTCGCATTTGAGAATAAGCAAAAGCGAACACGGTCGAAATTAGGGTATCGCTTTTGATACGATCCGCCGCGCATTTGGGAATAACCCTGCAGAGTTCTTTCGGTTACGTTGTTGTACTAGACTTTCATGAATTAAATGTTCACAACGAATTGGGGGTGTACCTATCCAAATATATTCTACTAAAACTTTTAGGTTAGCGAAATTTTCACATTTCGTTAACGTATCTATTGTTGTTGCAGTGGTTAGTGTGTTGGACTACTAAGCGAGGTTCGAATCCCGCAAAAACCCAAATTCCAACTTAGGGTTTCTTCCACTGCGCCACCTCTCGCGACATCTGACAAACATCCGAAAGTATGTCTTTAAAAAGCTTCTCAATTAGCCGTTTGGAATCAGCATAAAATTGTAGATCCCTTCCATTCGTTCCAAAAATAAGACTCACACAAAACGAATGGTTGTGAGAAGCTAGGCCTTGGGTCCCTACGGACCTGTTGCGCTCACAATTTTATTTTTTTTTTTTATTTATTATTGTTATTGCAATTATGGCAGAAAATTGTATGTGCAATTTGAAAGATGATGTTAAGTGTTAATTTTGTTTTAAATTATTTAAAATGTACCCCAAAAAAATAATTAGCAAAAGCATATTGACCTCAGGCGAATTGCTGGTTGCTGTTGACAAACTTGACAAAAACATAAGAAAACTTCACCAAACCTTGACCAATTCTGAAAAAAAGAGATTCAGAAATAATGTTCTCGATTTGAAAAATATTGCTTTGTATCAATTGGAAACTAATAATGAACTTAATCAAGCCAAGCTTCCTAACTGTCTAAGGAAATAAGTCGGCAAACGCATGATCAACAATTTCAAGTCAAATTGGAAATCGAGGAACAATATCCGCATTGAGCCTATAAGAGGCGAATAGAATAACAGACACACTCAGAAGTTTTTCTCGTCAAAACTGTTGTTTCAACCTGTCAAGTACAAGTGACGTTAAAAATTGTCTGACCTTTTTGAGTTGTAAAACTTGTAAATGGTTGCTGTTTCGTTAGGTTAGTCCTTTAATACATTTCACAAACATGCTACAACAGACCGGAACTGTCATTTTAGACAGCCTGACTGAAATTTTTTTTTTTTTTTTCACAAATATTTGTTGTAGAATTCACTTATGTAATGTCATCCGCTTCGCTGAATTAAATATTAAAACTTATTTTAGATTGAAAAAAGTCCATTAAAAAAAGACATAATTGTTCATTTTGCTTTTTAGACACGTAAATCCAAAATTACAATTTGAAAAATACTCCATTTTCTTTTCCAATTTTCCCATAAACATGTAAAAAAAACAGAGCTGAAGCTCTACGCATAGCTATTTAGACAATATTTATTACATGCGCCAACGTTTTTATTTAACTATCCAATTCCTATGTCGAAATGTTGACACATCAAAATATCAATTGAAGTCTCAGACAGGAATGGTTACATGGTCGGGATATTAGCTTACTACTTTGGTTTTCAAATGGGGAATCTACCTACTTCAAATGTTTATTTCATTTGTCCGATTTTTCAATAGACTCCTTTTTGTGCTTTCTGTAATTATTCATGGTTTTATTACGAAAGTATGAACACATACACCAGTGCAGTGACAATTTTGTAGTTGCTACGCGAAATACGGATTACGATCAATTCAAGGATCGATTTTCGATGGTCCACATTAACTTTATTTCAGTATCATACAACCTGTTGACAAATTGACAGCTCAACACATTGTTTTAAAGCGGTGCAAGAAAGTCTCGGTTTATATAAAATGGCGGCTTAAAATACTTGTTCAAATGGCTTCGAGATTGTAACCTGTTTTCTAATAGCATTTGTGTGCATTTTGACAGCTTCAACTGCAAGTCTCTTTGAAGCAGACAATTTTGCCTAGACAGAAACACAAATAATGTCAAACGTATATTTTATGTGCTTAGTTTTTTTTAATTAACGTTTACAAAAGAGTATCTAACCGACAAACGTATTCAAGAATTTATTACTTAAGTACTCAATTGACAGTCGATTATTTATTTGGACGTATGAACAACAAAATAAGCTTAGTTCGAAAAAAAAACTTTCGAAAATAAACTTTTACTACGAAATAGGAACCACGATCTTGCGGAAATACTTTCAGTCTATATAAAAATGAAATCATGAATGTAAGTGCCAAAAATGACAGTTGCAAAGAGATGAAGTCGCTTTCCTAGACAACCTGGTCCATTTTGTATGATGGTTCAATTTTTCGACTACGCCTCCCTTAATATCAGAAGCCGAACTGATCAACTGATCAAAGAAGGCAATATAGGTAAAGAGATTCTCTTAAACTTAGAAAAGTAGAGATCTAAACGTATCCATTCTTAGGCTTAGGCGGTTGCCACATTGGTCATTTGTGACCAAATTTGGTCATTATTTTTTCTCGTGGTCACATGGTCCGTTTTTATTCCATTTGGTAATTTTTTACGAAATGAAAAATGACATTCAACTTAAATTTTTATTTCTTTTCGTCTGATTGTTCTGTGTTTACAAATATTTCGGACTTAGATTACTTTGGTCATTTATAGCTACAGTTGGTCATTTTTATTTCCAATTTTGGACACAAACTTTATTTGCGAGTGGCAACCGTGCTTATAATACAAGAGTAATTTAAGTTGGCAGTCTTCTCTAAGTTTAGAGTACTGTAGAACTTATCTCAATCATTATTCACGTATCACATTGCACCGAAAACCGTGTTTTTGCGAAAACTCGTCGATGCATTCACACAGCAACTAGATTCTGTATTCTGATTACAAATTTCTATCGCATTAATTGATATAAATTGTGCGTTGTGACATTTGTTCGGTCAACTGTTCTGCTGAATATTGGAAAAGATGTGTTTGTTTCAACAACCCAACGATTGGAGGTCGTTTTCGTGGTGTTTTTGTCGGAAACGACTCGTTTTGAACAACTGAAATATGTATGGGAAAACTTCTGTTTTCGAGAAAACCTGATTTTCAGCTCGTTGTGAATAGGGAATTATATTAAATGCAAAAACTGTATCCGGCCAATAACATAAAATGTATATTTCTGTTGGTTTTGGTTTTTCCTTTTGCTGGATTAACCGACACGTCTATGAAACAAGATTTCGCCAAGTTACAGGACACGGACACTGATCATATCTTACACAGAATATATAGTATACGGCACAAACCACCGCGTTCATTTTAAAATCTTGTTCTGAAAACAATACTTTCTATTGCATAATAATATAGTCCCGAGTTGCATAGTTCATCTTGACACATTGTTTCGGTCTACAATTATGTTTAGACAATCAAACAACATTCTCTATTCGGCAGTCCCATTTAATATTTATAATTACGTCAAAATCGTTGAAATTATTTGAATTTTCCCATGCCAAAAATTAATGACTTTCAAAAGCCATTTGACTAACACTTCCTTAAATTTGCATATTTTTGGCACCTAATTCGATTACTTTATCGTTATAACTTTCTATAAATCCGGATGGCTTCATTATCATTCTCACAATAGGAACCAAATCCCCAAATCTCAGATGACACATTGGCAACCAGAAGAGCTTAGTGCTCAAAATTCCCTAATGTCTTCCTCGTCGTACACAGAATCTATTCACAAAATTGCATACTTATCACTTCAGTCTCATTGATAGATTTAAATGGATCCGCAAACAAGGCTAACCACTTTGAAAACGCTAACCGGTGTTATCTCGCTCAAAAATTCAAAAACTTTTCCCAAATCCCTACAATATACGTTAAGGATTTCAACGCTCATATTTCATATGCAGCCGTCTTTCGGACGAAAGTGATTCCATTGTTTTTTTTTTTTTTGTTTTTAATTTACTTAAGTAAATTCAAACGTCTAGGGAGATAACTCTAAACGGCACACATTCATTAATGGGATTAGGAGACCATAGGCCTGTACATTTGTCAGAGTCAAATCTTTAATTTATAAAAATAAAATGTCAAGGCTTACCCCCACAAACAGGAGAATTTCCAAAACACTACCATAACCACTGAAATATCTATCTATCTCACTTGAAAAAGAACATCAAAACTATGCAGTTAGTAAAATTTGCTGAGTTTCACTTATGGAAAATATCCAACTTGACAAACAAAAATTCGAAATTCAAACAATGCGACGGTTACGCGACGTACTCGTACGCACTCATCACAATGTGTACGCGCCAAAGCAACGAAAAGGACACACAAGCTGTTTCAGCGGCAACGGTCCAAAGTGCAACTGAGACTGATGGAGCACGTTGGATTTTCATACACAAAAGCATGCACTAGGATTAAATCCACGAGGATTCGGCTAAAGGATAAGAAAAGGAACAACAACAAAACTGATTCCTTTGGTAAACAGGACATGCGCACTTTGGCGCTCGAGTAAAATGTAAACACCAATCGAAGAGCCAACGATTTCATTCATCCCGATGGTGACGCGGCGTGAATGGAATCGAAGGACTGATACAGTGGGTGGGCATATGAGGGTGGTGTGGAGTATTATCCTTTCACAGATAAAACAGTTAACACGTCATCAATATAGCGCGCTGTGACCGAGTGCAAGTAAAAATTGTGTGATAGAAATTGGCTGAGAATAGACTTACTTCAGCTGTTGGGCTTTTCAATTGCGGAAAAGAAAAGTACCTGACCTGAGGACGGTGGCTGTGTGTGGAGTCTATTTATAGTTTTATGTATGGGGATCCATTATAGAATCACACCCAATATGCCAATTGCCATAAGTGCAAATGCATTAACTGGTGTACAGGTGTTCCACCGCGCGGTTGACTTGGTTTGCCACCCGCCTTACGTTCCTTTGTGATCTTATGAATTTTAATTATGTGCTGTCAATAGCAGTGAGGATTTTGATGGGAGGTCTTAACTTAATAAGAGGATTGGGCTTAGTTTGCAGTTTTTCTTGAAGTGGCATAGAACATAATGGGGAGGCGGATGAGATAGCTGTGGAAGAGTTGGTTAGAATCTTTCATGGAAATTTTCCTTTTGAAGTGGACAAACTTTTTAGTGAAATTAAATTATAGACTAATAACTAATAAGCCTTCGGTATTGGTAATGACAGTGAGTCTCAACTGAACTTTGCTTTTGATTTGATTTGAATCTATGCGGAATATGTAGTCCTCAGGCTGTATCTTCCCTAAATACGTATTTATTATAAAAAAGGGGAATGAGACATGAAAAATATGAGTTTTTTTTATATTTTCAGGTTATCCTTATCATGTAGTAAGTAGAACGGCCCAGTTCTTAGTGACCCTGACGCGTATGCATCTCAACTTTTTGTAACATGGAAATAAAAATGGAGACAATATTTAAGGGCCGCTGTTGAATGCAATGATGCCAGATTACAAGATACAGGGTCCGCCAAATAACTTCTTTTTTTTTGAAAATGCTATAAGAAAAAACTACTGATAATTTCTCAAATTTCATTTTTTATTTGAAAGAAAAATCCTTCCGGTTAATAATGGAGAATAATTTCATTCAAATGGCTGCCTCGGCTGGCCATGCAGTAGCCTACACGATCGGTCCAATTTTTAAGCACATTATCGATTGTGTGCAGCTGTATTTCACCAATGGCTTCACGAATATTGTCCTTTAAAGCGTCAATTGGCTCTGGCTTGTCGGCGTAACACTTATCTTTTACGGCACCCCACAAATAATAGTCCAACGGTGTCAAATCGCAGCTCCGAGGTAGCCAAACGATATCAGCTATGCAACTGATAATGCGATCTTCAAAAACAGGGCTTAAAACATCGAGTGTAGCTTCGGCTGTGTGGCACGTAGCGCCGTCCTGTTGAAACCAAATGTTGCCAATATCCTCCTCTTCAATTTTTGTGGACAAAAATTCGTTCAACATGGCCCGATAACGATCGCCATTGACTGTAACGGCCACTCCTTGCTCATTTTCGAAGAAAAATGGCCCAATTATGCCTCTGGACCAAATTCCGCCACAGCAGCAATTTTCTCGGGTGTACGAACTGTTTTTGGCTTTTCACAAGATAAGGAACATACGGAGCTGACGGTGCGTCTCTTCTTCCAAATTCCGTACGCAATTTTCGCATACATTCTGCAACATTTCCATAATTTTCAAAGTAATGTCGCAATATTTCCCAGCGTTGTTCAAGCGTATACACAACCATATTTGTTCAGCGGAAGGATAAAACTAATTATCTGTCAAATCAGACATGAGCTAAGTGTTACCATTCGCGAAATAAGCACTAGTTGAAATGAAAAAAGTTAGATGGCGGACCCTTTATATCTTTTTATTCTTCTTTAGGCGCGTTGCGCACTTTTGAGATGGGAAGAAACCAATAAACTCGCGAGTCGCGACACTGTAACGACACCGCGTTCTCTTTATATAAGTAAGAAAAAGAGAAAGAAAAAGAGTTCCCATAAGAGTTCAGTATAGAGGAGGAGGAGCTACTGAGAGCAGTGCCATTAGATCAAATATATGAAAATCTGGTTCTTAGGCCAGATTCGCCAGGAATTACACCATTTTCCTGGTGAATTTTTGAAAACTTACGTTGATCCGGAGGTTTTTTTTTATTATTTTTATTGGACGCCCCCGTATTTTCCACTTTGGTCCATGCAAAAATAAAGATTCCAACCGCTAAACGGACAAAAATATCAAATTTTGAAGATTGGTCCAATTTTGTTTGTTTTTGTTGTAGGAATTAAAACAAACAGCGAAAGAAAAGTACAACAACTATTGTTGTCAGTCTGACATTATGCAAGCGTTTGATTAAGTGCGAGTTAGATATCTCTGTTTTGCTTTTTCATCTCAATTTGGGGAGATATCCCGTGAATCGTGTCCTTAGGGCCCGATTCTGGTCAAATATCCGGGTTTACTGGTGAATAAATTCTTAACTAGGTACTAAAGGGTAATTTTTTAAGAGGTTTAGATCTTTTTTTTTAAAAAAAAACACAAAAAATTCGAAAAAATGAATGAAATATTTATTTGAATCGATAGTTTGAATCTTGCAATTTAATGTTTAAAGATAATTTCATGCAAATGTTGATCGCGGCTGCGTCTCAGGTAGCCCATCCGCTGAGTCCATTTTTGGCATACTCTTTCACACATATCGGCCGGTATCTCACGAATGAATGCATGGATGTTGGCTTCCAGTGCGTCAATCGAAGCGGGCCTGTCCCTATACACATCAGCCTTGGCATACCCCCACACAAAATAATCTAATGGTGTCAAATCGCCCGATCTAGGCGGCCAATTGACCGGCCCGAAACGTGAAATTAACTGTTCACCAAACTCGCCTCGCAATTGCGCCATTGTTTCGCGTGCTGTGTGGCATGTGGCACCGTCTTGTTGAAACCACATATCATGCAAGTCAAGAACTTCCATTTCTGGCAAAAAAAAGTTTGTTATCATCGCTCGGTAGCGTTCACCATTGACAGTAACGCTGCGATTCGCATCATCTGAAGAAATATGGCCCAATAATGCCGCCGGCCCATAAACCGCACCAAACAGTGGCTTTTTCGGGATGCATTGGTAGCTGTTGCAATGCTTCTGGCTGATCTTCACTCCAAATGCGGCAATTTTGCTTATTTACGTACCCATTCAACCAAAAATGAGCCTCATCGCTGAACACAATTTTTCGATAAAAAAGCGGATCCTCGGCCAGCTTTCCAAGAGCCCATTCACCAAAAATTCGGCGTTGTGGTAGGTCGGCTGGCTTTAGTTCTTGCACCAGCTGTATCTTAAAAGGCTTTACGCCCAAATCCTTCCGCAAAATTTTCCACGTAGTGCTGTAACAAAGGCCTAACTGCTGGGAACAGCGCCGAATCGACATTTCGCGGTCTTCTGTCACACTAGCTGATACGGCCGCAATGTTTTCTTCACTACGCACAGTACGTAAACGTGTTGGTGGTTTAATGTCCAACAAAGTAAATTTGGTGCGAAATTTGGTCACAATCTTCCGAATAGACTGCTCAGAAGGTCGAGAATGCCGATCATAAAATGGAAGCAGCGCGCAATGAACATTTCGAACCGAGCACGAATTTTGATAGTAAAATTCAATAATTTGCAAGCGTTGTTCATTTGTAAGACGATCCATGGTTAAATTGCAAACCAAACTGAAGCTGTTTGACAGTGACACAAGGTACTAAACACACGTCAGCTGTCAAAACCAGTGTTGCCAAAACCAAACCAGCTAAAAAATCACCCTTTACAAAAAGTTGATGAACAACTGTGACACACAGTTCGAAAATCGGTGCTGTTGGGTAATCATCATCCTCCTCGTCATCATCATCGTCATAATAATTAACTAATATTTGATTATGCATATTTGAATCTGCCGCCTTAAATTATACCAGTTACCATATTTTTTTGTATTTTGCCATTTCGCCACATAATTTAAACATTCAAATATAACGTAATGTCTCTCTCAAGCGAAACAAAACCTGTTATTTCATCCTCTATATAAACACTCCATGAAATAAAGCTTTACCATCGTTTTTGATTTCGCTCTCGATCTCGCTGTCGCACACACAAACTCGCTGTAGTTCTGCTGCTTATTGCAAATTCGAAAGTTTCGCATCCGTGTGACAATCGGTCAAACGCAACAACCAGGATCTACCTAGTCCTTACTCGAAGGTAAACTAGAGGTCCCGAGGTTGACGGTCGGAGAACCCCACGATCGTACAGGTACAATATATCGCATTAAATGAAAATGAAAATTGTAACATAATTTTTGCAGTAGTAGTTTATAATGAATAAAAAAAAAACTTAATTCATAAGTGTTTCCTGTGCAATAAACTATTTCCTGACGATTCGAAAAATACACACGTAATTGATGAAGTTTTCACTTCTGTCGGCACTCCCGACTATCATTTTCTAAATCTAACAAATTGAAATATTATTTTCTTTTGAAGTTAAACGTTTTCTATTAATTCCATTACATGTATAATGTGAGTCCAACAGAGCCCATGCACGTGTCCATCAGCTCTAAAGTAGGTAACTATGGGAATTATTTGATAAAAAAAACTGATGTAGACAATGGCCGGGTTCCACTGCCCGCTAGACGTCTAGCACAAAATATCCCACATGAAGGAACGCCCGCGCTAGAACGATAGCGCCAGCGGCAAAATGACATTTGACTTTTTTTTTCGCATAATTATTTCCACACTAAAATTAAAGAAATGATACAATATGTTGAAAAGAATATCTGAATTCCTATTTGAATTACGTTATTACAAATTTTATCACAATTACACTTGCTCGGTTTCGTTTTTTTTTATGTTGTAAACTTTTGAACGATTTTCTTTGACAAGCGTTTTTTTTTGTTTTTCTCTCAATGCAGCGGGTAGTTTTCGCTAGATTGAGAAATTTACCTTTTCTTTATATGGAGTTTTTCTTGCCGCTGGTCATCTAGCGGGCAGCGGAACGCGGCCATTATGTTATCGGAAAATGTTTAAGGAGTAAGAAAAGCGGACAGGAACTTCGCATATTCAATCTCAAAAGATTTTCTTTTTAATATTTTATCGCTTCCACAGTCCTCTGCAAATGTTGAAACGATAGTTTCTGCTGTTTAAATAAAACTAAAATTCGTTGTCATTTGAGGCATATTTAAAGCCCTTCAAAATTGTGTTTTATGTTTCGTTCGTTTTTATTTGGCAAAAATCTTAAAAAAAAAAAAATTTTTTTTATTTCAGAAAAACAAGATTTTCGAATTTTGTTAATGGGAACACTGGTTGAATGGCCTAAATTAAACTTGACTCCTTGTTAAGCCATTCCAAGCTTCTGTGCCAAATATATCGAGTTAGAGTGCAGTGATAAAGACTGCCGCGCTCACTAGACATGTCTTGTTGAAAAACCCACAGCAAAAGTTGCACAAAACATTCAAATGTTTTTCCAATAACTTTTCAATGAAAGGTTCATTAATGACATCTCAAAATTAGAGTATACCCTTCCTGATGCCGTTTGATTTTTGGGTTCTGGTGTCGAAAAGGTTCAATATTGGCAATATGTCAAATGTATCGCATTGCGAGAGAATTCGCTCACCGAAATGAAAAATATTAAAAAATAAAAGGAACGCATTGAACCACAAATTTGAAAACTGTGACGTTTTTCTTGGCGAGAATATTCAAATGTCAATAGACAAAGTACCAATTTATATTTAAGAGCAAGAATATAATTGCTTCTATTGCAGAAATTAAAAAGTTCGCTTCTTTTGCTTCGTACATCTATTTTAATTCTATACAAACACTAAATATGTTGAAATCAAATGAACAGTCAAGTACAAATAGTATTTGAACGATTTGACAACCATCTGTCAGCTATAACCAACTAGCGCAAAGAAATGCGGACGTTCAAGTATCTAGTTTGTAAGTCTGACAGCTGTCTGAATAGATCCATCTCGATTTTGATTGGCTGAAATCGGTCATATGAGCAGCTGTTTCAGTTGACGCTTGTGGAGGGGTACCCGACGAATCCAGTCAAGAAATTCTTCGTGACTGAGTACTAATGTCGTTTTCCATTGTGACCACCAGAAATCAGTTTGAGATCGCTGATTTTACGCTGCTCATGGAACATGAAAAGAAATTTATCTGCTTTTGTAAATGTATTAGTGCGTTATTTGCCAGCAATATCAGCTGCTCAAATTGCATTTGTTTTTCCTGTTGTGAATGTCCGATTACACTAAAAGCTATTTGCGCATTTTTAGCTGACGTAATCAGCCTGGTCAAAAGTGGCATTCAGGTCATTAGACCATATGAAATATGCCCATTACATTGTATGACCATATTTTGACAGGAGAAATGTCAGAAATTACTTACAGCCATGATACTTTTCTTAGATTTGTTAACATAGCATAGTTCTTATTTTGTCGAAACTCTCCGAAATATATGTCAAGGATTAAACAACGGAAATAGTTGTCTCTCGATTATAAATGTCCCTTCCAAATATAAGTTTGAAGATACTACTGAGGATAACTAAACATCGAAGGATTTTAGATCAAATTTTAAGAAACTCAGATCGACAATTCACAAATTTTTATTGGATGCGTACTTAAATATTTTCACAATCTAAAAGCTTTACTATTGAATCAAAGCACACATCATTTTTGAAGCTAATACGACAACGGCTAATCCATAGAACATATTTTTTTGCGGCACCTACTTAAGCCTTTTTTACTTTGACATTTACTGACGGCAAACAAACACAATCTTAAATCTACAAAACACTTTGGTTAACTGCTCAAAGACAGCAAAAATCGCAGCCACACCAAGCCCGCCACCCAGTACTAACCAGGCAAATTGAAAATGCTCCATTGTCAACGGTGGTCCTGGCTTTGCGTTCGATTTTAAAACATTCAAAATGCCCGCTCTTATCCCATTCAAATGCATGTCGTTCCACCATTTAAATATCAATCCCGCTGAACTAATCCTCAATATAAATCGATTCAATATAACCTCAAAAGGGGAATGCTTTGCCATTAGAAAACCCATCGGTACGGTTGAAACGGTCTCCTCAACGACTTTATAGAGCGGCCGCCTTAGATGCACCTGCTGGATGAGTATAAAGACTGCTTCATCATCGGTTGTAGCATATGCAAAGCTTTGATTTCCCACCGCCAATCGACGTGGTACGTGGGCCAGGTTTGCGGCCGTAATTGGAACTAGCAGACGTTCAAATCCGCTTGGTAGACCCCTATTTCGAAGGACCATTGGGATTTCAAAGTCCCTTATGAGAATGCTAAAATTGTTCACTACCAACTCATCGAGCGTTTCTATTTGCGGTTTGAATATGATTTTCGCCAGAAAGCTTGTCAAGTAGGCGAGGTATAAATTGGTCAACATGAAACCCAGCATGAAGACCAGCACTCTGCGGAACGCCCGTCGCGGTGCAAATGGCCTCGCGTCGGAAGTCGGCAAACACAGCATGAAACGGAGTACTTCACAAAATGACCGCCCAAAGTCGTACTTCATTCCCTGGCAACGCTCCTCCATGGTTACATAGAATGCGAGGCAGAAGATGGTTAAAGAGCAGCTCAGCCAAAGATACAATTGAAACGGTCGGATAAAGTACCAGTAACCCTTGATCTCCCCTCTAAACGGTACCATGATGCACCACTTTATCATACGAACAGGGTAACTAGAACGAATGCCATCCATATCCATGAAGGTATGCATGCTGATGTCCACGAATCCTTCACGGATAAGCCTTACTATCGCGGGCAGATCGTACTCCGTTGAGTTATTCACCTGCACGACCTGCAAAGTAGCGTTGTGTCTCTGCAAAAAGGCTAGAAATAGCTCTGCACAGTAACCGGTCACACGGTGGGTGCCCAACAAATCAGTGTACTCAAAAACTCTTGGTGGGTTATTCTGCAGCGGAGTCCTAATAGGGTAGCCCATCAGGTTGCTTAATCTGTCGGGAAAGACCTTCTCCTCTATTGTGTTTCGAATGATCCTCATCTCCGGAAATCTGCTATACGAATATGTCTCATTGGTTGTGGTGAAGACGACAAGGACATTTACAAATCCCTTTGCCCAGCACCATTCAAAGTGCGCAGCGAGATACCGCTTGTTCTTGTATTCATTCTCAGTTACCAGGTAGACGCTTCTCGACGCTGCATGCATCCCTCGAAAGGCTATATCAATCCGATTCAACATTGACCCCTGTCACAGATTTATGCTGGCAACAATAAGGATGTTCTTATTAAAGATGCCACCAAAGTAAAGATCTCCAAAGGACTCTGTATAAACCATGCGGGGAATATTTGGATCTGCCTCGGGTATGACGGATTCCAATAAAAAGATATCCCCGAAAAATGCTATCGTATGGATTTGTTTATCTCCTGTTGTTTTTTCAATAATATCCTTTACTTGAAGTGCTGTCGAATTGGGTCGGAAAATTAATACGGTGAATAGCAAAAATCGAATTCGATGTGGCGGCGAAAACATCTTGAAGAAGACTAAAGTCGGAAACTCATATTTGCAGGCAAATGCAACTATAACATAAGTAATCAGCATAATGGATTTGCATTTCAATAAAATTAACTTGAAAGGATTCAGAAAGTTATTTGCATTTGGAAGCAAGGGTGGTACTTAGGGGCGTATGTATAAGGAGTCGGAAGTGTGATTAAAAAGTTTCGTTTATTCCTTGCGCAGTTGATGGAAATTTGAGTACGTTGGCTGAAGAATCCTTGCCCACCGCTGATAATAAGAAACACTCATATAAGAAAAAATCGCTCATAAGAAACTCATGTGGAAACACCGGTGTCCTTTCTCTATATGTCCATATAAAAAAGAGTTGATAAACTGATACACGCTTCTAGAAAAATTCGGATATAAGAAACGAACCTTGTTTCACAAAATCTACTTTTGAAAAGAAAATCCACGTCATATAAAAAGCAGGCAGAAGTAAGTAAACCTATTGTGGCAGTATGTGTAAATCTGAAGAAAATATCGAGATCTGCAAAAAGAGCTCCGAATCGAAAAAAAAAACATTGAATTTTTTGCCCAATGGAACATGAAAAGTGATTTAGATCAAAGAAAAGATGGATTTATAGTCCCAATGGAAAACCACACAAGATCTGTTCCCGCACGCACAGAAAACAAAAATCTTCGCGTCAGAACCATACGTTTGGAAAAAAGCGATTCCCTCTGACAACTGTCAATGATTGTCACTGACAATGCGAATGAATAAACGAAATGCGAAATTACCGACTGTATGTTTTGTTTTTCAAGTTTTTTGACAAGCTGTCAAATTCACAAAAGAAACAAACGAGTGTAGTAGTCTCTTATTTTTATGAACCATAATATTACCTACCTAATCCATTGCTCGGAACGTGCAACAACATTACACAACATTATTACCAAAAACCTTTGAATGAATCTGCTTATTAATATTAAAGGGTGATTTTTTAAGAGGTTTAGAACTTTTTTAAAAAAAAAAAACACAAAAAATTCGAAAAAATGAATGAAATATTTTTTTGAATCGATAGTTTGAACCTTGCAATTTAATGTTTAAAGATAATTTCATGCAAATGTTGACCGCGGCTGCGTCTCAGGTAGCCCATCCGCTGAGTCCAATTTTGGCATACTCTTTCACACATATCGGCCGGTATCTCACGAATGAATGCATGGATGTTGGCTTCCAGTGCGTCAATCGAAGCGGGCTTGTCCCTATACACATTAGCCTTGGCATACCCCCACAAAAAATAATCTAATGGTGTCAAATCGCACGATCTAGGCGGCCAATTGACCGGCCCGAAACGTGAAATTAACTGTTCACCAAACTCGCCTCGCAATTGCGCCATTGTTTCGCGTGCTGTGTGGCATGTGGCACCGTCTTGTTGAAACCACATATCATGCAAGTCAAGAACTTCCATTTCGGGCAAAAAAAAGTTTGTTATCATCGCTCGGTAGCGTTCACCATTGACAGTAACGCTGCGATTCGCATCATCTTTGAAGAAATATGGCCCAATAATGCCGCCGGCCCATAAACCGCACCAAACAGTGGCTTTTTCGGGATGCATTGGTAGCTGTTGCAATGCTTCTGGCTGATCTTCACTCCAAATGCGGCAATTTTGCTTATTTACGTACCCATTCAACCTAAAATGAGCCTCATCGCTGAACACAATTTTTCGATAAAAAAGCAGCGATGAACATTTCGAACCGAGCACGAATTTTGATAGTAAAATTCAATAATTTGCAAGCGTTGTTCATTTGTAAGACGATCCATGGTTAAATTGCAAACCAAACTGAAGCTGTTTGACAGTGACACAAGGTACTAAACACACGTCAGCTGTCAAAACCAGTGTTGCCAAAACCAAACCAGCTAAAAAATCACCCTTTAGAATCAACAAAAATTCTTCGCACTGAAGCCAATCATTTCTTATGTACGAGGGCTCCCCTTTGTCGTACACAAAGCACCATGAATATCACACGCCTATATTGCCCATCTAAAAAATTCCCGCACACAACCCCTGAAGACAGAAGATGAAAACAAATCTTTCAACTCGAGAAGTTAGATCCATCGTCAAAGGCACAAGGACTTTTTTCCAACAAAGCGAGGAAGAAGAAGAACATCTCTACTTTTACCACATTCCCCGCAAGCATGCGGCATCTTGGGCGAATTTTAAAACTTGTCGTCAGAGAGTCTTAACATGTATGCCCTCAACCTCTTACGGCTGTCGACAGCTCTTCAATTGTCTGACACACATTTGACAACATACTGCAATCGCAATTGATAATTATTATTACACATTATCGAATTGATTGACACAATTTTTTGTAATGCGACAAAGGACATTGTGCTAAGCACAAAAAATTATAGCTTGTTGGGGGATTAATCTTAATCAATTCGAGACAAAAATCAATGCATCCGACTAGTCAGCGCATAACCGGTGCCGTAGTACCTACCCTATATTGAATTGGAAAACTTTTTCATAAATATCGGTCAACAAGTTTCTCCAAATCACATAGCATAGCCAATGAATCTCCGTTGAGTGGTGGACAGATTTTAGATTCATTTTTTCGCAGATAGCCATACAAGCACTCATGCTATTCATAAGTTCTTATTGTGCTGAGCTGGATGTCATGAATGTGAATCGATATTCGCCTTTTGGCTAAGTGAGTGCCTTGCTTTAAAAAAAATAATAATAATAGGTGATAACAATGGGAGGACGTACTTCTTTATCATATGATAGGAAAAATGTAATATATTTTCTTTGTCAGGTTGTCTAATAGTCGGAGGAAGTTTGTCTAGCAATGATAGGGATGTAAGGTTTTATAGTTGATAATAGAGATGACCTCAAGCGGAAGTCCAAGATTTTTGGGAAAGAGTAAGATAAGGCTACATTACATTTATGCAGTATTCTAACTACTTACCACCGGTAAATTATTTGACATTTATATGCCTAAGGCCAAAGTGCTGTCTATCTTGGCTCTTGATTAAAAAGGTTCATAGCTGAAGGCAAAAAACATCAGAACGCGTTTCAGAGCGCGCTCATAATGCTCGAGCTCAGTTCAGTGCTCAGCTCTGAACTAAAAAAGAAAAACCGAAAACCGCCTATAGATAAATATATCCCAAAATTTATAACATTTTCTTTGAAAATAGAACGGGAGAGAATCGGAGGTCTATTCCTACATGACAGATATTAAAACGATTTTTGTATGAGCTAGCTCCCTTCAATTTGAAAAAAAAAAACTGAAAATAAGTGTTATGCAAACCATTCCAAATAACTGAACGGCGGTTATTTTTCAAAAGAGAATTCGTTTGAAACAAAATTCAAGAAGGTCGTTAGTATATAAATATGTGTGCACTCGCATAAGCTTCGTCTAGAGGTTCTTCTACTAATCATCTCAACCAAACTCAAGTAATAATAAGTGGGATTTGCTTTTTTAAGTAAAAAATATGTTCCTCTTATACTGCCCTTACTGTTCAGCTTAGCACTGAACTCAGCCACTTGTATAAAACAAAATAAACACAACTAGTTCAGTGTCCTCCATCTGCCACACGCGGCCAGTCATCTGTCAGACGCTTTGTTGTCATTTTCCTGTCTTTCTATCCAACCAGTTTCCAATTTGCATCGTTTTCGACTTCACGTCGGACAAGGTAATGTTATATATATGTTGTTGATAAATTCGGTAACACGCTGAACTTTGCAGTTAAGCCAAGTGCTGTCCATTATTAATTCCTAATCAGTGCAATACAAATTATCTCTAAAATGAGTCTTATCTTCGCTCAAATAACCCAGTAAGATGGGTTCCAACCTTGACCATTTCACCTTCGGTCAAAATATGTCTTGTACTAAAAGATTATTACTTAACGACTAAAAGTAATAAAAGCCAAATAAACCAAAATAATTCTACGCTTCAGAATTGTCCAATTGTCGCGCAATCAAGTGTGAAGTCGACTGCCAAAAAATAAATCTATTTATAAGAGTAAAACTAAAAAAAAAATTATTTTGTTTACCCAAACAATAGATTCATTGAAAGTTATATAACTTCCGATTCTAATACAATATAAGACGACGATACGGTGGGCAAAATTTCATCACAACCTCATCATCTCGTAATTATTCTTTGTCCATGGTCATCGCGTCAGCGACAAAAGAACTATGCCCAGCTGAGGACGGGTGTAAATGGGATTTTTCTAGTTTTTTGTTTCTTCTTGAATTTTAATTTCTGAGGTAAAATCGAATTGTATTTGCTAAGGAACATGCAGGATAACATGCAGCCAACTTCTAGATAATGCCACGTCCACTGCAGGAAGCCATGACCGTAGTCACGGCGAAGAAAGATCAGCCCCTGGTGACATATCGTTTTGTGGATTCTGTCGCCTGTACATACATGGTCTCTGTGGTGGCGGCTTCAATAGCTGAACTTGTCACTTACCCATTGGATTTGACTAAGACGCGCCTACAAATCCAAGGCGAGGCAGCCACAGCAGCGTCAATGCAGGGAAAGGTAAATGGAATGCCGGACGAATCTCGTTCGCATGCCAAACAACACAAGAGAATGTCTTGAATGCAAATCCACGCTAATTAGTTCCAAACAATTCCCGACAGTTGCAGTACCGTGGAATGATGGCGACAGCACTAGGAATAGCCCGCGAGGAAGGAGCCCTAAAGCTTTGGCAGGGAATAACTCCGGCGCTGTACAGACATGTTGTCTACAGGTAGGTCTGCTCATCCGTTGTTGAGGTCCTTCTAATTCAAATTATCTGTTCTTAGTGGCGTTCGAATAACCACCTATGACTATCTGCGCAAGGAGATGGCCAAGGGCTATTCACAGGAGGTCGTGCCCATATGGAAGTCGGCACTTTGTGGCATATTCGCCGGCTGCCTAGCACAATGGCTGGCATCGCCAGCCGATCTAGTCAAAGTACAAATTCAAATGGAGGGCAAGCGTCGCTTATTGGGCGAAAAGCCTCGCGTGAAAGGCGCTGCAGATGCCTTCATGAAGATTTTAAAGCGTGGCGGTGTCACTGGACTTTGGAAGGGCAGTGTACCCAATATACAACGTGCTGCGTTAGTTAATCTAGGTGGGCCATGCATTCGTGTTGTGTGAACTTGTGCTGAACATGAGCTCAATTTCAGGTGATCTCACGGCATACGATACTATAAAGCAAACCCTTATGAAGAAGCTGAATATGCCAGACAGCCGGCCAGTACATATAATGTCGTCCTTTGGTGCAGGACTAGTGGCGGCAATAATGGGCACGCCCGCCGACGTGATAAAGACGAGAATAATGAACCAGCCCACTGATGAGAAAGGAAGGTAAGAAAACAATTAATTGGCACCTACATATAAATTATTTTATTATTGGTGGCATGTGATATACCGGCATCGGTTGAGATAAGAGTTCGAAAACTAATTCAAAAAGCTGAATGATAACAGCAAAAAATAAAAAAAAAAATCCAAAGCGATAACAAATTCCTTAACATTCTATCTACAAACATAGTTAACACTTGATAGATGTTATTGATGGCAGAGGCGTGTGCTAACTTGATTTATAATTAGCGTGTGCTGTTGGGCAAAACACTTTATCGCATAGTTTTTTTTTTTTGTCAGACATCGCTATATTAATTCGTTTAATACCGAGATTTGGCAATGGCTACCACTTTCAACATTGCGTTGCTCACATTGAGAAGCGCAGAGTGAACCAGTTTACCAAAACCGGGTTTTCTGCCTTCAACGCTCTATCTTTGATGGTGGCCAGTTGATTCTAACTTCACATTACTTTGACACACACTTCTTATAAACAGTCCGATTATGATTATATTTTTGTAGGGTTATGCCTCAGGAAGTCTTAAAAGACAATACAAGTACATTTTGTATATATATGTTATGGAAAACAAGTTGATGCAACGTCTAGTGATGTGGTGAATATGAATAGCGTTGATCATGAAGCTGCTGAGTAGAGTAGGTAGACACTTCTACAAGGATGAACCCGATGAACCCACACCGTGCTTAAACCACTTTTACCTGGCCTGGCATCACATTCTTCATAAACATCGCTTCATTATGATTCTTTAAGATAAGCCTGTGTCCTCATAATCTGACTGACACATCATGTGCAGTGCTTTTACTTTAATATTATTTATATATTCTGCACTTGCGAATTGCAAAAGCAAAATTGTTCTTTTAAATATCTAGCGGATCTATTAACGCCTAGTATTAGATTAGATAAAATACTGACCCAGCAATTAGAGCCCTAGGTACCATGTTTTAAGATTTTTTATTTTATTTCTATTTTTGTTCACAATATTTATTTCATTCTCTTTCGGTGGTGGAACACTACACCAAAAGTACTACTTCAGTGTTTTTTGTTTCATTTGGTATTACTAACCAAATGGTAGAGACAATGGGTAGCTTTGTCCAGCAAAAGGTCAAACATTTGTTCGATTTATGTTTTCGTGAACCTATTGATAAAAATTCATATTTGTCCACCTCGGCGGACAGTACCGGTTGAAACACATCCAATCATTTGAACCTGACCTTTTGCTGAATGTATATATTTAGCCATATCCATCCTCCACTGACTGCACTAACATGGAAACTAAAGAACCAATTTAAAAAACTTATTTTCCAGAGGACTCCTCTACAAGGGACCCGTTGATTGTTTTAAGCAAACAGTCAAAAAGGAAGGTTTTGCCGCGCTCTACAAAGGATTATTACCGTGCTGGATGCGAATGGCGCCATGGTCATTATCGTTTTGGTTATCGTTCGAACAAATGCGCAAAGTTCTCGGCGCGTCTATGTACTAGAGTAGACCCATCCGATTGTGTAGCCACCACGACCAACCTAACAACACATACTCGTTTACTAAACATAAGCAATGATTGTACAAATATACAAAGTTATTTTTTTATTGTAATTATCGGAGTAGATATGTAATATATTTTGGACTAGTTATAACTGCTGGTGCTTTCAAAGCGTTGCCCATATTTGATTGGGAAAAATCGAATAGGATTTAAGTAAAATGCTCCGAGTGGAGTAGGAACTGAGAAAATGTAAGTGTGTTTCCTTTAATAGCGTTCGGAGTCAATGATTTGTCATGGTCGCATTTCATTTATGTGGTATTCGTTTGGGCTTCTTCAGATTTGCCCTCAGATTTCAGATATCGTGTGCGTAATCAAACATAAAAACGCTCTTGCTCTTTTTTGTGTTGATATTAGTGCGATGTGTGTAGTCTTCGACACTTTTCTATGCGCTTTCCATTCATTGGTTAAATTTTATATTAAAACATTCGAAATTTCCGTCCCGATTGATTTCAAAATATTTGCACATAAATAATTTACGAAAATAGAAACAAAATCCACCAGTTGTCAAACTGAAATGCACTTGTGTTGGTAAATCTGAGGGCAAATCTGAGAAAATATCTAGATTCGCAAAAGTGCTCTGAAATCTGAAAAAGATTGCTTTTTTTTACCAAACGAACATAAAAATTTCTCTGAGGGCAAAAAAGTGCTCTGAGAGCGCCCAATCGAAAACCACATTAAACTGTTCCATTTTGTGTTTCTGTGTTTTTGTTAAACTTTCATTTTGCTTACCTTCGCCAATCACTGGTAGAAATGTGTATGTGCACTTAAATTGTTTGTCGTATATTTTTATTTTTTAACTCGCAAAGTAAACACTACAAAAAACAAAAGGCAATGGGAGCGTTCAGGAATCTAGTTTAGCAAGTGTTGACTTGATCTGTTTCTTTTATAATTGACCAAATCACGTGGACACCTTTTCTTGTGGCTGAAATTTATTCCAAACCAATCCAGTCGACTTAAGATAACTAGATTTTTAATGTACCCATTATGCGGAGTTTCGAAAAACCTTTCATTTTCAAGGTCGCTCGTTTATAGGATTTTCTGTTCCTGTCATTTGCCACTGTCATTGTCCTAGTGCAGTGGTGTTTAATGCCCATCAGGTAATAATTTCCATCAAACATTTGCGATTTTCCCTTCCCCAACACAATCTCTTTTGAGGGTAAGATCTAAAACAGAATTCGCTCGTTGATTGTTTGATTATATTATTAGAACGACTCCATCTCTGCTCCCATTTGGTGTTTCTTCAAAATATCGCTGTATTGAAAATACGACAAATACTCTTTGTTTTGTAACTAACATCCTAAAACCAACAAACGATTGCCAAAATGCCGAGCTACCCAAAATGTTTGAAAAAAAAAAAAAACCTGAATGCTTTTGTGATTTCTTTTTCCAGAGGGTTGCTCTACAAAGGTTCTATCGATTGCTTTATAAAAACCGTAAAACTCGAAGGTATGCGTTCAATCTACAAGGGCTTCTTACCGTGCTGGATACGAATGGCGCCTTGGTCTCTATCATTTTGGGTATCCTTTGAACAAATGCGCTCATTAATGGGAACTCCCGCCTTTTAGATTAAATTAACTTGTTCTGTTTTATTTTGTAAAAATAATATAATATTGAGCCCTGTATTTATTAATTTACTGTTTTATCTTCTTTGTAAATGATTTAGTCAGAGTAACATAATATTTATGGCATGGCGCAGTAAGTAAGGGCCTATGTTATAAACATGAAACAACGATAAACAAATAAACGTACATACATTTGTTCATTATCGAAGATGGGACATGGAACATGCTCCCATATTAAGGAAAAGCAAAACAAGAACTTTGGTATTTGTGTTATTCCTTACTCTCTTTGTTTTGTTTCGTAATTTCATTCACGACTTCCTCATGACGATTTTTAGCTCGTTTCCCAACATAGGTCTGTTTTTTGTTGCGTGGTTCACGTGCACCAGCTTTTTGCATCATCCTATTTAATTTGGTGGCAATGTCAATCGATTCTGGAATTTGAATTTGTCGTATACATCTATTTCTGACAATGAATTCATCGAATTCATACTGCTGGCCATGGCGATCAATGAAAACCGCGTACACCAAGTGGATATTCATGAAGCCATCGGCATTTAGAATTCTTCCAGCTACGGATGTTTCATTTCGTAAATCAATGAAAACAGATTTTCCTTTTAATAGTGTTGGAACACAGGCTAGCGTATTGAATATTAAAAACTTTTCTTTCGCGGAAATATCGGTTTCCATTATTTTGTTTTATTTTCTTGAACAAGCCGTTGCGAATAGAAAAAATAAACAAAATATGACATCTGCGTGTACAGCATTCAGGCTGGTAAACCGTCGCCCAAAGGTGTGTCCAACACAAGTGATTGCAATTCAAGTTTATTGTTATGCTTAATATGCAGATGAAAAACCCCATACAAAAGTAGCACAACGAAATCATGAATGAAAAATTTCGCTCTCCTTTTCATTTTGCAGTACGCAGCTGGTGCGAAATGATGGTTGAAAAGCGGGTAGTTGTAGTAGATTGCTTGGTACAATTCTCCACTCTATTTTCGAATACGTTTATTGTCCGGGACATTATTTGCTTGCGAAATTTGCACTGCAGTGCTGCCAGCATTTATAAGAGGTATGGAGCAAAATAATATACCCAAAGTCAATTCCGAAGATCAAAAATGTACTATATTTTTGTAATACATTTGCACATTTATTTCGATTAAATTGTTTACTATACGCACATGTTGTGAAACGAAATTTTCCGATGGTCTCCAAATGGACAGCAACACTTCTGCGACAAGGCAGCGAAAAATAGTTTTAGTTTGTGGAGAGTATCATCAGCTGCAATGCTACCAGCACTTGCTTTTTATCTCGGATTTGGATACTCGAACTTTTCGCAGGATCCTTAAAATTGTCATTTGGGAATTATGCTAATTTAGACTACTTAATTTAAAGTTTGGCGATTTTTAGGCTCCTTAGGTATTTATAAAAAAAAAATGCATAGGTACTTCAATTGCGAACGTACTCTTTTCGTATAAGTCCACAGTTACGTATGGCTACGTAAAACGAAACCGTAAACATTTTCTTTTGCTTTGTTTGACCACTTAAACTTGAAGGTTGAACTCAATCTTGGTCTTCAAATGTTGCTTATGACTTATAAAATTAGTTTAACAAAAAAATTAGCAAATTTCTTTAATTTTTTTAGGAAAATAATTTATAAATTTGTCCGACCAACTTCTCAGTTAATTCCACAAAAAAAAATAATTCTACTGAAATATTCAATTACTTTCCTCTTCCATCTGTGAGTAATTTTTTTGTTTCACAACATGTGCGTACTACGCTTAAAACGGCGTATGGAATGCAGCCCTTGATTTTCCGGTGCTGGACTGTCGTATCTGTTGACAGCTGCTGGCTCGAATCTCCGAATTGATGTTTATGTTTGTTATTGAAAAACAGTCAAATTCACCTTGGGAACATGTTTTTATTTATTTTTATTTCTCAGTAGTCATAGAAATTTGTGAATTTTATCAATAATCTCCAATCGGCAGTTTCTCATAAAGAATAACGTATAAACCGCCATTATAATTAAACCTCAAAGATGCCAGAGTTCAGTGAGAAAATCTGGGATAATCTCCAAAGTACTGACCGCCGAACCCGGCTTAACGCTCTGAAAGATCTACAAAACTTCTGTGATACTACAAAGGACCTACGGAAAATTATAACGACGTTCGACGAATGTTATCTACACTTACTGAATTGCTATGCCGACAAGTACGAAAGCTGTCGTGAGCAGTCCACTCTCACAGTAGCCGCATTCATGCGAAGTCTCCCCGTAAACGACTTCTATTTGCAAAATGTAGTTGTGAGCATGGCATCTCGTATGGGAAAAGCAGAGACAATCGAAGAAAGTGAGGAGATCCGATTGTTGCACATCAGCCAGCTGAGTGAGCTCATCCAGAGGTACACGAAAACGAAGGACAATGACTACCTTAGTCAATCTTATGACGACATCATCAGCATATTGTTCAAAGCTTTGTCGGATCCATATCCAAAAATTCAAAAAGAGGCGTGTTCTTGTGTCGTGAAGTTTTCAAGAGCTACGCCTATGTTCCATCAGCGGGCAGAACACCTCGCGAAACCGCTGTTTAAAATACTCAACCATAAGCATTCGCAGAATCGTATTGCCGGTATTGAAGCCTGCTATGCACTGGCCTTGCATATAAATCCTAACTCGGAGATGCTGGTGAGAATTTTTTGTGAAACGTCTCCCCTGTTGATGGATTCCATGCCGTTAGTGAGAAGAGAATGTGGAAGGATGGGATGCCTCATGCTGATGGAATTGAGGGATCGGTATTCATTTTTTGACCGAATTATTCCGCTGGTGCTATGCTGGTAAGCTTATGATCCTGTGCAGTTATGAGTTTTTAGTTCGATATTATCATAGCTTGAAGGACGATTCACCTGATGTGCGGGAGTTTATCGCCATCCGATGGAAGGAATGCGGTGAGCTCTACTACGACGAGAACGAGGCAGAGTTGAGTAAGATCGAGATTGGAGAAAAAATTCCAGAAAACTATCCCAGTTGGGAAGTGCGTCCGACCATCGGTTGTAGGGCGTTAGTCCAACGAAGCTTAAGACTCATCATCCCGATCATGCGAGAGTCCTACGACTGGAAGGAGAATGTGCGAGTGCACGCATTGAGGTTGCTTTACCAGTTTGTACTTCATGCAGAAGCTGCCATGACTGCTAAGTTTTTCGAAGTATACCCTGACCTGGCCAAAGCGTGTGCTGATGCAGAGACAGCCGTTGCCAATGAGGTGAGCATGGTAGGCTATTTATTCATGATTAAGTCCTCGTTTGTCATCGATTGCAGGCAATGAAAGTGGCGGATCTAATGGGACGTTTGCTTTCCTACAGCGATTGGAAAGACCACGCCATCGAAGGTCTTGAGAGAAACCCTCGACTAGGTTATGTAAGGTGTTTCTTTCACCTCATCGCGGCCACCACTAAGTCAAATGCAGCGGATGTGCTGCAAATCTCTGAAATTCTCGTCGGAAAGGAGTTCTCTCTTAGTCTGAAGGTTATTATCTCCACCTTGTTTGACCGCAAAGCTTAATGCTTCCTTTTAGTCCGAGTTTCAGGTATACGTACTTCGTTTGGTGAATGAACTATGTGACAAGCACAGCTTAAAATCAACTGCAGATGCAATGGCTCTTCTAAGCATAAAAAACACAAACAGTTTTGAGAGAAACCTCTATGCTGTGACAATTCGCGTGATGTCGCTATCTTTCGGGCAAGACAACGCGCAGAACCACGTTGTTCGTGGGGAGGAAATCCTCGAGAAAATTGCAAAAGCAAGCAACTCGACTGTTACCCAATTGCATACAACGCACTTAGCTTGGGTTCTCGAGCAAATGGATGACTTGGATGGGTTCCTCGACAGCCTAACAGAGCCGATCATTCTTTTCTCCGGAATAATTCAAATTTGTGGATTCCGTTCATCCTCTTTGGATGTTTTGAAATGCAACATTCGAACTGTTTGGGAAAATGCTGCAGATGACGCCAAAATCAAGATCTTCTCCTCCGTTTCAATTGCAATGTTGAAATGGAATGAAACAATGAATCTTTCTCCAGAACAGAGTGGAGAGGAGCTTCAAAAATTTGTCAAAGAACTGCTCGAAGAGCACCTAGAGTGGAAAGTTGGAGCGGCAGCCGAGTCTATGCGCTCTCTGGCCACGGCCACTCTGTGCTCAATGACCCAAGGCGCTCCACAGCAAGCCGCTGAAACTCTACCCAAAATCGTCAAGTATTTTACGAATCTTCTTGAAGACAATGCCCTCTCCACAAGAAACTACGCTTTGAAGTGCCTGCTAAACTTTGGCGAAGTGGAGGTTGATCAACTGAGGCCCATCGCTTTTGGTAGCTAATTCTATTCAGAGTTTCATTATTCTCTTCTGAGCTATTTCGTTACAGGTGTTCTTCAACGTTTGGACGATCCTCATAGCGGCACTCGAGAGCTAGCTGCAATGGTTATCCCAAAATTGAAACCTATTTGCCAGAGTAAGCACGACACTACCGTGTGGAATGCATTTATCAAAAAGGCTTCGTTCACCCTTTTTCTCTACTTTGATGGTCCAGAAATCAAGCTAAGAGACGTCATAAAAGGTAAGACTTAAACTTTGCTTCGCTCTACTAGCACTGCCAAAAGACGTCTACCCCACAGATGCTCTCATAGAACTCGGAACGATGAACCCTAGTGTTTTCGAGGAGCCGCTCTATTGTGCACTGGCCACCAGCTTCCAGAAGCAGGCTGTTGAAGAAATTAAATTAGCTGTTTACAAGACATAAACCATCGATTTGTAAAGATTGAGTTTTTATTTTGTTGTTCCTTTCGTTTACCACATTGCACGTTGCACTCCAGATAGCTTGTTATAGTCCGCCAAGTGTCGCCATACGATACGACTTAGTCGAAAGCGATGTACAACGCCACGAGGACGTGAAGTAAAGGCGCAACGCTCTCGACAACGTACCAAGGAGGAGTCTCTAGGGAAGGCTGCAATTTGAGCATCGGCCATTTCTCTTAGCTCTCCAGGAAGGATATCATTTTTGCGCAAAGCATTCACACGCAGCCTGTCAACAGAGTGGACAGCGACACACTTGCGGCGCTTGACATCGCGAATCATTCTCCAATCGGTGTATTTCGTCCGAACTTGTTGGAGCTGTTTAAAAATTCAATACACAAAATTGGGCTTATTTGGAACAAAGCAATACGTACCCCGGTTCCTGGCATTTGGATAGATTTGAGCAAAAAGCTGCCTATAGTTTTAATGCTTGACAGTGAAGCCATTGCGATATGTTATTTCAATTCGATTGCAGATTATTATATTGAAAAAAGCGAAAGAAGTAAATTTCGTAATTTTTTAGTGGTTAAGGAGGAATGTCAGTTTTGACAATCCAAAAACAGTGTTCATGGGGTCGAGGAGCTTATATAACTATATATTGAGTGGATTGGTCGAAAACTGTGATAGATCTGTTTGTCAGGAGCTCTGGTAGCATACATCATAAAGCAAACAGTTCATGCAGGTTCATACCTACCTATTACCTTCAATTTATCCGTAAATGTTCAGAAAATCCGGTTTTTTGTCTTTTTAATTCAGTGTTGGCGGTGGGTTTGACAAACGCAACAGTTCAGTAACAAATAACAAAAATCCGCCTTTGCTTAATAGTAGAATGTTCACACTAATTATTGTTACCCAAGCCAAAACCAACTCAAATAATTTTTATTGATCAGTCAAAACTTTGCTCACCAAAATGTGAGCCGCATTTATAGTGTGAGCTAAAATGTGAGCGGGTGGTATTTCTTTGTTTTTTTTTTTTCGATCGGTTGAGCCCGCGAAACCATAAATCGAGGAATCCCCATCTTACCACAATTAGGTACCTACCTATCAAGTGGATTACACGAAAATGTTTTTGGTGTCAATATTGTCCCCCACTAGCTATATCCAAAGCAAACGTTCATAACCAGGTGTCTCTATGAACAATATTTTATAGCATGCAATATATCATAATACGAATGTTTCCCATATTGATCACAAATAACATGCTATATAAAATTTAATTCTATACATATGCTATGCTAAGCTCATAGCTTGCTATTGTTTGTATGCTATGATCTGTCATTTCTGTGAAGTTTGACATTTGTATTTTTTTCCTCGATGGCTGAATGGACGAAGTATTAAGGCATCCAATGCGAGAATGCGAGGACATTCTCTGCTAAGCAACATTTGATCGAATGAAATAAATAGTAAGCTTTGAAGCACACCCTACATTTTATTTTATTTTTTATAATACCAATGAACATTGACAGTTGAAATATTGCTCATGGAGACGCGGTGTTAAATACCAATCGAATTGGTCTAACCGCAACTTACAGTTCAGTGTACTGTCACAAATGACATAACAACTATTCGTCTTTGTATGTGTGTGTGCGTGCTGTTCTTTTGTAGAAAAGGGAAACCTCGATTTGCTCGTGGTTAGTTCCCCACAAAATAAAATAAAAAATTTAGCAAAAAAAAAGGCAACCGAAGAAAAAACCTTTTGTATTTTTCACCACCAGACGATTAATTCCGATTTCCGGAAATTGTGTGATCCAGTGCCCGTCTCGTACCCGCCGGATAGAACTAGGATACGCCAGCAAAAACAGCACTAGCAGTAGCAGCAACTCGCCAAGATGCCTTCCAGCGATCCATTGCCGCCAAAGGAGAGTGCACTCTTCAGAAAACTATTGGTAATACCATTCGGCCGATTAGTTCAATAATCCATAATAAATTGCCCACCGTGTGCTATCATTTGACCGGTCATAGTCTGTCTCCATCGTTTTCATTTGCATGAAGAATAATTTAAAGTCGCGAGTTGCTAACCAAGTATTTCCGAGTCACAAGAAAAATGTGCAACAAAAATGCAGTTCCCTTCTACCAGTAAAGTGTTTGCAAATCCAAATCCGACCTGGCCCCACTACCATCTAGGGTCATGTGTGTGATTTTTTTCCGATTGTCTGCCTGTGAAAATCTATTCAGCAGCGATTTGTGTGGAAACCTAACCTCAATCAAACAATTTTTATATTATTTTTTCTCCTATCCATTAGAACCAGTGAAAAATAAATTTTTTGTCAAAGAGATGGGGGTACTAGAGCCAATTGGAACAAGGGAATAATATAATTGGTCTATATCAGAAGACAGTATGCACAGATTGAAGGTTGGAGCCAGCATTGGGTGCTGTGTTGCTAATATGTGTTCTTGGTGTTGGGCGTGGGGTATACATATATGTATTTTTTTTTAATAAAAGTGGTCAGTAAATCTGGTGCTTTCGCAAGTCCATGCAGACCAAGTCCAAAAAATATCGATTTGCCATTTGGGCATACATTTCGTTACATCTGCTTGTGTGCACATTTGTTTTCCTTCTTTTCAAACCGGCAAATTAATAGTCTCGGCAAATGGATTTTGACTTGCAGATTAAGAGTCATCAAATTGTTATTAATGTTTTTTTGCATCTTCATATTTCCACCGTTTTCACTATTACTTTGGATTAAACCGATCAGTTCCCACAACATATTCTAATAAATGGAATTTTTTCTTTAATTTTTTCCTTCGCAGAAATGTTACGAAATGAAACAATACAAAAATGGCCTGAAGCTGGCCAAACAGATTCTCTCTAATCCCAAATATACCGAGCATGGTGAGACACTTGCGATGAAGGGTCTAACTTTGAACGGTTTGGGTCGGCGCGATGAAGCGTACAAATATGTGCGACAAGGTCTGCGCAACGATTTGAAATCGCACGTCTGTTGGCACGTTTACGGCTTGCTTCAGAGATCGGATAAGAAATACGATGAGGCGATCAAGTGTTACAGGAATGCGCTCAAATGGGAGAAGGACAACTTGCAGATTTTGAAGGATTTATCACTGCTGCAGATACAGATGAGAGATCTGGAAGGTTACAAGGAAACCCGCCATCATTTGTTCAAATTGCGTCCATCGCAACATGCATCGTGGATTGGATTTGCGATGAGCTATCATTTGTTGGGTGACTTTGAGATGGCCAATAGCATTTTGGAGACTTTCAGACAGTCGCAGGCGCTCATTGTAAGTATGGAAAAAATGACTTGTTTATAGCTTTATGAATGTTTGTCTTAGTTTGTTATGATAGCCATCTACTAGGTGTTTAATAGTAACTCTTATATATTGTTGCGCTTTGTCCATACATTTACCATATTGCGGTCCTGGGGCAGTGTCAGATATTTATTTTAATTGTTCACATAATGTATAATTTGCGTAGAGGCTATAACGGAATATAACGCTTCGACTACCCCGAAGTGCCTGGAAGAGATGTGCAAGTTATGCAATTTAGTTATAGTCTTCCAGAAATATGGCTCCCTAAGCCTTGGGCATGTGCATTAACCTAGAGAGATATATTATGTCCTCGCGGTTGTCAAACATTCTGTAAAGTTATGAGCATTAGTTGTCTGTCCCGTAGGGCGCTCAAGTGACGCATTTCGGAGTATAATCTTGTTATGTTCGTCGGCACATAAATTTGAGAAACACAAATGCTTGCATTTAGCTTTGTTTATACGATTACAGTGGCGTTTTCTACGTGGGCCCATGATTTGATGGTTGCAACAACCATCCTCTTCCCATATAGCCATTGTCCCTGATGATTTAGAATCGGTGTCGGAAGACCGAAAGTATGCAATGAATGTTTAATTAGAATAAACGAATACTCTGCCAAGTTCGATTCATCAGGGATGCAAAATCACTACCTTGTAAATAAAAAATACTTTTTTCAACCTTTGTCTATATTTCTGTAGGAAACTCACGACTATCGTCACAGTGAGCTGCTCTTGTACCAGAATCAAATTCTCATCGAATCTGGGAATCTGGAGAAAGCCCTCAACCACTTGACCAAGTTCGAGAGTCAAATAGTCGACAAGCTAGCCGTCAAAGAGACAATGGGCGAGCTCTACATCAAACTGGGTCAGCATAGCTCAGCCGTTCCCATTTATGAGCATCTAATCAAGCGTAATCCGGAGAACACATTGTATTTCCTAAAGTTCTTCGATGCCAAAGAGATCAGCGACGACAAGGAGAAACTTGATATCTACAAGAAATTCCAAGAGGAATACCCGCGCGCCATGTGTCCCAAACGTCTTCCGTTAGATGTCGCATCAGGCGACAGTTTTCGAGTGGTCATCGATGAGTATTTGCGTCGTGGCCTACGTAAGGGGGTACCACCATTGTTTGTCAATATTCGTTCCTTGTACAAGTCTCCCGAGAAGGTGAAAGCTATCGAAAGCCTGGTGCTGGAATACTATGAGCACCTTCGAAGTACGGGACACTTCTCGAAGGCGGACGGCGAACAAAAGCTACCCAGTGAGCCGGCATCAGCATTGCTGTGGACAACGTTGTTCCTTGCGCAGCATTATGACTTTATGCGTGAGACTGAGAAAGCGCTCGAGTTTATAAACATTGCCATCGATCATACGCCCACTCTGATAGAGTTGTTTGTCACCAAGGGACGGATATACAAGCATGCTGGTAGTCCTATCGAGGCATACATGTGGCTGGATGAGGCACAAAGCTTGGACACTGCCGATAGGTAAGTAGTGATGAATGAGATGAATCCTCTGTACTTGATGCTAATGACGTTGTGCAGGTATATTAATTCGAAATGCGCCAAGTACATGTTGCGGGCAAACATGGTCAAGGAGGCGGAGGAGATATGTGCAAAGTTCACCCGAGAAGGCGTGTCAGCAATGGAAAACCTCAACGAAATGCAATGCATGTGGTTCCAGACGGAGTGTGCACTGGCCTATCAGCGTCTGGGGAAATGGGGTGATTCGTTGAAGAAGTGCCACGAGGTGGATCGTCATTTTGCGGAAATCATCGAAGATCAATTTGATTTTCACACGTATTGCATGCGAAAGATGACGCTTCGTGCGTACGTTGGGCTTTTGCGCTTGGAGAATGTCCTGAGAAAGCATCCGTTCTATTATAAGGCCGCCAGGTGTGCCATTGAGGTAAGCAAATTGCGCCGCTTTACAGTTCTCCATGTTAATTTCTGTTTTAGGTGTACATTCGACTGTATGACAGGCCACTGAAATCGGAAGAAACCGTTGAGGAAATCGACACTGGTAAGTGTGTTCGCAAGTCCATGCTAACAGTTGGTTGCATAACTCTTATCCTCTTGTAGAGAATCTGCCGCCCTCCGAGTTGAAGAAACTACGCAACAAACAGCGCAAAGCCAAAAAGAAAGCCGAACTTGAAAGCGCTCAAGCTGCACAAGCTGCCGTCAAACGCGAACAACATCAAAAGTCGAAACAGCAAAACGCCCAGGACGCCGATCCCGAGGCACCGCAGCTGGACGAACTCATCCCAGAGAAGTTGGAACGTCCCGAAGATCCCCTGGAGAAGGCAATCGATTTCCTCACACCCCTTCAACTGTTAGCCAAAGATCGCATCGAAACCCATTTCCTAGCTTTCGAGATCTACTCGAGGAAGAACAAGCTTCTGCTGATGATTCAGAGCATAAAGCGGGCCCGTTCTTTGGACGCCAAGCATCCTCTGGTCCATGCGTGTTGTATGAAACTGACAAAATCCCTGCAACTCATGACGAAAGAGCTGAATCCGAGCGTTAAGCTGGTAGTTGAGAAGGCCCGCGAAGAGTTGATCGGCAGTGGTAAAACGTCGCAGCAGATCAACGATGCATTCATAGCGAATAATCGCGATTCTATTTCGCATTTAGTCGAGGCGGCCAAGATCATGTACCTCCTCGATAATAGTAAAAAGGACGAAGCCATTCAACTGATTACCTCATTCGATTTAAACAAGACGACTCTCGAGGTGGGTTGCTCACACACAGTTTAGTCCTTTTATTACAATTTTGGCCATATTTTCTCTTTCCCTAGGAAGCGACGAAGGTGTATGAAACGCTGCGCGATGGACAAGTGCCCTGCAGTGAAGACATTACAAAAGCCTATCTAGAGCGCTGCCAGTTGCGTTACAAACATGCACGTGTATTTAAAGAGCTCACCCCACAAGCCGAGAATCATGTTAACGAATCGAAGTCCGATGCGGTCGAAAATACTGCAGATTTGTAGGGAAAGCCACACAAAACAAAAAGAACACTTTCATCAATCAAACAGCAATCGCAACAACAAAACAATGAAAACAAACCGAAAATAGCTAAAGATAGATAGAGAGGGAATGCAATTCAATTCAGCAAAACAAATATCAGCACTTTTGTTGCGTCAAGACGTAAACACACGTAGTCGTTAACTATCGTTATTATTGAGAATGTGTGTTTCTTAAATTATGTTCTTTTTACCTTCTTGTCATTTCATTCTCCTCCTTCTCCTCTTCCTCTTCCTCATGCTCGGTCACCGGGCACGGTGTGAAATCCTTTTAAATTTTCCAATTAACAAAACTACACAACGGAAGACAGATCCTCGTTCAGCAAATTTTATTTACATATGTTTATGCGTTTATTTTACAACATATATAGTATATCGTATGTATACACAAATTGAGAGCGTTAAATGGGGGTGGATAACAGAGTTGTAAAGAAAATTCATAATTACACACCCACACACAAACAAAACAAACATGAAAATGCAAATAATAATTACAAAAAAAAAAGTAGATTCTTTGTTTTTAAGTTTACTTTAATAGAATTCGTTTTTATTAACAAAAAAAAAAGGAAACAAAAACACGCTAAACTTTAATGATGAAAATGAGAGATATAAGAGAATTTTATTAAAGCCATCAAACGAACAGAACCCTTGACTTGTTTTTTTGTTTGAACATACATTCGACACGATTAGACGACAACGATTCATTGAATCCGTTCGTTCACGTCGCTCGGAAGGGTTTATTATAATTATAGGAAAGCTTAATAATTATTTCCATAGATTAACACACATTCAGGAGTACTTCGACTTAGAAAGCGCACTCAAGGCAATCAATTTGCAACCTTCAGTTGCCACTGTAGGCTCACCAATTCCTGAAGGTTATCATTGGCCTAAAGTGTCATGGATGTTCTACTACCCATAATCATAGATACGTAAAACGTAAATAAAGACGGCTTCCGGCGACCAACTGATTTGAAACATATGAATAACAGTTAATTAAACAAAAAAATCATCACTTCCGGAAGCCGTTATGTTCTACAGGAACGCGGAATTTAATTTTGTTAGCCATCGCTATACAAATATCAACATGCGCAGTGATGCGAAGCTTTCCTATAATTCCTACCACGTAAACAGGATGCCCGATAAAATACGTCTCACCTGTTTTTGCGTGTTAGGTAGTTCGGTCACTTTCACTCACACTGGTATTTATGTGGTATTTGATTGGACGCTTTCAGAGCACTTTTGTTGCACTCAGATCACTTTTTATGTTCGTTTGGCACAAAAAAATCTATATCAACACAAAAAACGAGCAAGTGACGTTTTACACGACATCTGAAATCTGAGAGCGAATCTGAAGAAACCCAATCGAATACCACATTAGTAGGTATTGGACAGCATGAAAAATGATGTCGTTTTCCATAGTGACCACCAGAGATCAGCAAAAAGTGATCCGAATCGAAAAAATATAGATTTTTTGCCCAATGGAGCATGAAAAGTGATATTTTGTCCCAATGGAAAACGACATATATGATAAGAAAAACGAAGCATGGCAGCACTTATTAACATGACAGGTAGTAAAATCAACAAATAAGCAAAATCAAAGGAACTGACATGTACATGTACAAGTCCAAAGATCGAAATTATTGAATTCATTTAACTATCTTTTATGAAAAGCGGCAAATAGATTAACCTATCGTAGTTCTGATTGTGGAACCTTATTTGCTACTATTACAATCACTTCTGTTTGTCTATGAACGAGGCGTAGTCATAAATAAAGTTCCAGAGTAGTCACCACATCCAGGACAACTGCACTTAGATAAAAAGATGACCGGGTGAGTCTTTTTTGTCGGAATCAGAAAAGCTAATGTTGACCTATTCGTTATGGCAATAGTAAATTAGCCAGTAAAACTATTTTCATCACCGGTGCGTCGAGAGGAATCGGATTGGCAATAGCTCTTAGAGCAGCTCGAGATGGTGCAAACATTTTTATAGCAGCAAAAACCGCAGAGCCTCATCCAAAGCTCCCGGGGACTATTTACACAGCAGCCGCTGAAAGTGAGTCAGATCCTACATAATATAATATAATACGAATAAAAATATTTAATAATTTTCAGTTGAAAAAGCCGGTGGGAAAGCCCTGCCATGCATAGTGGACGTCCGCGATGAAGCCCAAGTTAAAAACGCCGTCAAACAGGCAGTCGAAAAGTTTGGTGGTATCGATATCCTTGTCAACAACGCCAGTGCCATATCAATGACATCAACTGCCGATACTGATATGAAGCGTTTCGATCTTATGCATCAAATTAACACTCGGGGGACATTTTTGGTGTAAGTTATCCATGTACGTTACTAAACTGATTTCTGATTTCAAAATTTCAGAACTAAAACATGTCTGCCGTATTTGGAGAAGAGTAAACACGCACACATATTGAACCTATCCCCTCCTTTGAATATGAACCCATTTTGGTTCAAAGATCACGTTGCATACACGATGGCAAAATATGGCATGTCCATGTGTGTCCTTGGAATGGCTGAAGAGTTTCGAGACAAACCGATTGCGGTCAATGCACTCTGGCCTCGAACTGCCATTGAAACAGCAGCTATGAACATGTTGGGGGGAACGGCCAGTACTAAATTCTTAAGAAAGCCAGAAATAATGGCCGATGCGGCTTATGCTGTGCTAACTCGTGATCCAAAGACCTGCACTGGAAACTTTTTCATTGACGATGATGTTCTCAAAGAGGAGGGAGTTACAGATTTCTTGCAATACGCTTGTGATCCAGCATATGCTAATAGTCTTATTCCAGACTTTTTCTTAGATGTTGTAGACAACGAGAACATAAAAGCTAAATTGTAAAGTATTACGATGTTGTAACTAATATTTTGGTATTAAGCTGTCTATTATACAAATTGTTTATAACGTATACAAGTTTAAGGTGTAAATTAATTTTAAATGTTCTTGGCCGCTTGTGTGACTGATTTCATAACAAAAATATGGGTCTTCCTTCCATCTTAGTACATGACACGCTTCTCTCAGTACGGTACAATTTCACCGACGCTAAAACAGAAATAAAGCGCAGTTGAATCACAAGTTTTCAAATAGCTGAGTGTATAATAAACGTGTATGTGAAAATAGAGAACACATTTCTGTTGAAATAGTTTCCCTTTACTCTGTTCAAGCAGTTTTGTTAACTTCCACCTGAGAGTTGGAATTAGCTGCAACTACACACATCGTACTTTTTGACTCGAGATGAACACGAATCTATTTAAAATTTAGTACTTTATCTACGGAATACTTTTTCTTTTAAAACAAATTGGCATCACGCTTAAGCAGCTGTTTGAAATAGCCTGCCTGCCTGATACCTATACCTACCACATGACAGCTTCGACAGAGTTGATTTTGCTTTGAAATCGTATTTTTGTTCCACAGTCCAGTCACAAGAAAAGAAACTTGGGTCCAAAGTTCGAATTTATTTTATATTTTAGTTTGTCTTCCACACCAATAACAAACAAATAATCTGTGTATATGTAAACTATTCTTCACTCAGCTTCAACCTCTTCATATTCGCATTTCTACAGTATATAATTAAGGGCCGTCACCACAGCCACAGTTGTTCTTAATCTATATTCTGTAAAGTTAACTTTTCACAAATCTAATAATGAATACCGGGTGAGTACCTACTACGTGAATAAATTGACAACTTTAATCCAATACATTCTTATGGTTGACCTAAATATTTGAAAAGAAAACTAGCTGGGCGCACTCTTTTCATTACTGGAGCGTCAAGAGGAATTGGTAAAGCCATAGCCGTAAAAGCCGCTCGAGATGGTGCCAACATTGTTATTGCAGCTAAAACCGCTGAGCCTCACCCGAAACTTCCAGGAACGATTTACACTGCAGCCGAAGAAAGTGAGTTATGTTTACATTTCGATGGGGACTGTTCTTAACTATATATCTAAGAAAAAGTGTTACGTACACGAAGATGAGATCTATGTCTCCGGAGTGGACTTTGAACTTGTTGCTGCAGCTGTACAGGGGTCTTCTTGACACCCCACGTTCGTCATTATTTACTAGACGATGTTTGCCTCCAATCGACAATCTGACAAAATTATTTTGCGTGGGGTTTAACAAAAAAACTAAAACGAGTAGAATCAAAATTAAGCTTCCTTATGATAAGAAATGTGGAATATGTAGGTATATGTGTTCTGTCTGAACTATAATTTTTTTTTATTAAACAACACTAATTTTGAAAGTCATTATGTACTCTGGCACAGATATAGTTTCAAAGTCCAGATGTTTAGGAAACCTAATAGTTTTTTATTCTCAATTAAAGTAAAGAAACTCGCACCCAAATAGGATTTATATTATTTTAATCAACTGCTTGCGTGTAAAAATAGGTGATTGATTGCTGTCTTTAAAACACCGGTATTCTAAAAGCGGTTGAATAATACTAGCTCGATCGATCAGTTACATCTATTCGCAATTTGGAAAATCACTCGTTGCCTAAAAAAGTTTGTTATTTGCAATTGCAGTTGAGAAAGCCGGTGGCAAAGCCTTACCCTGCGTAGTTGACGTTCGCGATGAAGGCCAAATTAAGAGTGCTGTTCAATTGGCAGTCGAGAAGTTCGGAGGCATTGATATTCTTATCAATAACGCGAGTGCCATTTCGTTAACACCCACACCGCAAACCGATATGAAGCGGTACGATCTCATGCACAGCATCAACACACGTGGAACATTTTTGGTGTAAGTAACGTCTTAAATTTTTTCGCTGTGCAATACTAAAACCACATTTCACTTTCAGTTCTAAAATATGTCTGCCGTTTTTGGAGAAGAGCAATCACGCACACATTATGAACATCTCGCCTCCGCTGAATATGTCACCGTTTTGGTTCAAAAATCATGTTGCCTATACAATGGCCAAATACGGCATGTCGATGTGTGTCCTCGGGATGGCCGAAGAGTTCAAAGACAGACCAATCGCTGTCAACGCACTTTGGCCACGTACTGGTATTCAAACAGCCGCAATGGACATGTTAAGCGGATCTGAGAGCAATCAATTCTTAAGGACACCCGAGATTATGGCCGATGCTGCCTACGTCGTGCTAAGTCGCGAACCTAAGGTCTGCACTGGAAACTTTTTCGTTGACGATGATGTGCTCAAATCCGAAGGAGCAACAGACGCAGACTTGATTAAATATGCTTGTGTTCCTGCAAATGCCGACAATCTGATGGGTGACTTTTTCTTGGACAGCACAGACTTTGAGAAGGAAGTGAAGAAAATTATACCGACATCCGATGGTAAGGCTGGTGGAAAAATCCCACAATTGTTCAAGAAAATCGAAAGCCTTTTGAGTGAAGAAATTGTGGGTAAAACCAATGCCATCTACCAGTTCAATGTGGAGGGTGACGAGAAGGGAGTTTGGTTTTTGGACTTGAAGAACGGAGCTGGCAAGTGCGGTCAAGGAACCCCACCAACAAGTGCAGATGCAACTCTCACGATGACATCGACTAACTTTCATGATATGTTTGCAGGTTAGTAGTCGATAGGATATAAAATAGTTTCGAACGCAAATTGAATATCTGTCCGTTTTGTTTCTCTTTTTAGGTAAACTTCAAGCGGCCAACGCATTCATGTCGGGCAAATTGAAAATTTCAGGAGATATTCAAAAAGCCCTCAAGCTGTCAAAGCTTATGGGTAGCTTTAAGAATAAGTTGTAAAGTCTGATTTTTTAACAGTAGGTTTCGTCTCCAATTTTTTTTTATGTACAAAATGCCTTTTGAAAAGATAAAAAATATAACTTTATAGTGGTTTACATTAAAAAAAAAAACCTTATTGTGTATATTTCTATAGAGCAAAAGCGGTATGCACTGTATCAGATAGGTTCGACATCTAAAGGCTGCGATTGATGTAACAATCATAGTACGAGAGTTCTTAAGGACTACGTTTATTTAAGCACTTACAATTGTGTATCGTATTAAATGCCTGGATCGACAGGCATTCTAAGGATCGTTGTATACTCTGATTTTTTTTACACACGTGGTGAAGTTTGTGTATTTTCAGGAAGCTGAACGTGATACCCTTGCAGCTTGATAAGGCATAAACTGTTTATGAAAAACTTTATTCGGGCCAAGTCCAATTCACATCCTCGGAGAACGAGCAATATATCACCACTCAAAATCCGTTCAAACGAGTGCATGGAGGAATAGTTACAAGTCGATAAACATTATTGTGCATGGATATGGTCTTCGACCTTGCCTTAGATCTTAGAGTCTCATAAGTCATAAGATTGTAGATAACCTGCAAATATTTAAACTCTCAAGGTTGGACGACTTTGTGCCTACTTATGCTGCTTCATGGTTCACAGTTCCATTGACCAAATTCACTCAATCAATTCAACATCTACAAGGAAGATTCAGAAGAACACAGGCACTACAAAAATCAAACACAGTTGACGAGTCCCATTCGGAACCTTTCAAAATTTAAACCCAACAACTGATTCAAAAAACTCTGACATCTCTCAACATAAATCCTGCATTTTATATGTCAATTTCCCAAGTCTTAAAAATATACTCGTAAGTTCTCTTCAAAACATTCCCTTATCGCATCCGTTCCAAGCTTCTTTGAAACACTTAACTCATTTGTATCTGTGCTTCGTTTTCTTTTTCAGCGATGACACAAATTCAATTTCCTTTCTGCGGAAAATCGTCCTCAACATTTTTACATTCACTCTCCACTTCATCACCATATAACGCAACACGTTGTGAATAAAATAAAAAGGACAACACAAAACAGCCAGTCCTCACAGTCGTCTTTGAATTTATGGAAGCATCTTAACAAGACAGAAAAAAATATATGTAAACCCTCCCACCGATAAGAGCCAACTATTCCCGGCACATTAACTCCATTTAGTAGAGCGTACGGCGGGCACTGGTCCTCCATATATATAAAATAGCTTTCACAAAGCTCGTCTACTACTGGGGCTGTGCTGATGTTGCCTCTGCTATTGGCGATATTTCGATATTGCTTCATCGCCAACGGAGTTCGTTGGTAGGTAGTAATGGGCTTCCCGTATTTTAAACTGGCTTTAAAATTGAGTCGTAAAAATTTAGTGCATTCGGTTATCTACATAATAAAAGGATCATAAAATTCCAGATACTTTTTCTTGTTCTCATTTTGCAGCTTCGATTTGTGTTTATTTCTTTTGCACTTTTGGTATAATATGTCGTACTTAACGACGTAATTCCGATTCAAGGAGTTGACAACGGCAGGATAGTATGTGTATATATGTACGTGTGTTTTTGTTTGCGGTATGGTGTGAGGTGTGACATGACACACAACTTGGCTGGCAAACACCAACGAATCTGGAACATAACATTGTAAATGTAGAAAATAACATTTTGCCATTAAATTAGATGGAGCGACATCTATTGTGCTTGGAGGCCCAACAGGAGTAAAGTGAAATTGTAAACGATTCCGAGTGAAAGTGTTTCAAAAGGCGTTTTTCTTTTTTAGTTCAGAGCTGAGCACTGAACTGAGCTCGAGCATTATGAGCGCGCTCTGAACCGCGTGTGCTCAGAGCATCCTGATGTTTTTTTGTTTTTTCCTTCTTTTTTTCTGTGAAATGTGACTGGAAGTGTGCTTGTACAAGTTATTTTAATAAGGAAATCCCTCAAAAATGAAACTCACTTCTTTACGACTTGATGAAAAGTGATTCTTTATTCTTGTTTGCTTTCTGAAATAACTTAATTCTACCTTAACTAAATGCTATCCACGCGCTTTTGATGTTGATTCGCCGACGAAGCGGACGGCGGCTTCGTTTGCTCGGTGTTGGGTTGCTGGTCATTGCCCGGTTGAATGTCCGCCGCTTTGCCTAAGTTGCATTGCATTTATTTTGGTATTGGGTTGCCGGTTCGGTGAAGGTTGCCGGTTATTGGCTGGTTCAATGTCTGGCGCTTGCCTATGCTGCATCTTGTGTGTTAACTTACATGTGTAATCAGATTTTACCTCAGCTTGCTCAGTGAATTTATTCTGAGCCCATAGAGCGCGCTCTGATCATGCTCTGAACGAAAAAAAAAAACACAAAATGTGAGCTCTGATGTATCTGAGCTGAAAAAGAAACACGAACTTTTTGTATAACTGTTCAGGTTCTGCTCTGAACTAAAAAATAAAAACGCCTTATGTGAGATGTCAACGAATCCGATGTGAACGATTTTATTGGTTCCCTCAATTTTGCGTTATATACTAGATCATTCTGTTATTTGTATTTTTCTTTCTGTTCGCGCAATACTGTACAAAGATATTTTTGTGTAGCAGATACGTCAAAATGAATACCTACGTAGTGCTTAAATAATCTTGATCGAAGGAAATTACAAAAAAAAAAACAGTGGTTATATCATTAACCGTTAAAAATCACAAAACCACTGATTCTCTGGTTAATACTGTGTCGAAAAAAACATATTCGCTGGTTACCAGCTGGAATAACCGATGGTTAAAGATAACCAAGATTGAACGAACCGGGCCTGTATCTCTTTCCGATAGTAAGTTTTTTTGAGAACAAACGTTTCGTTTTCAAAAGCGGAATAAAAAGTACTGCTGTCGTATTAAGAATTCCGAAAGAGGGCTATAGAGTGTTTTCTTACTTCCGTACAAATAAAAAAAAGTATTAAAAACGTTCCAGGTTTTACTTTGTTGAAAATAAAAATTCACTCTATACTGAACACACCCACTGTGGTCTGTGTATAAACAGCGGAAGTAAGTATGGGACACTAAAATCTTTATCACAGCAAAATAAAAATCGATTTACACTGGAATCATGTTTTTCTGGGTTTTGTGCTATTTCTCAGGAGATTTGTAAAATTACATTTTTATAAGAAACGTACCGTCGACGTAGGTGCCCAGATTGGAAATAGACTGAGTGCTTTTGTGCCGTCATGACGGTAGCCGTTTTAAGGGAATTGGCTTCGATCGTGGTTAGAAAACATTTCCTGTGTAGGGAGAAAGAAATTAAAGGTTTGTTTTCTTTAATATTACTCCTTCGAAAAGTGTCCTGCTTGCCATCAATTAGGCTGAGAATTTCAAAGGCAACTAAACAGAATGTACATAAGTACAATGATGGGGATGATTTACAATATAATGTTTATGATAAGGATGGATCCTACTTGTTTATTCTGGCAATAAATTTAAGTCGTCGCCAAACGCCAAGACCCAAAACACATTCCCAAAGACATTGTCTGCGATTTCCCTATTGCGAATTCCTGTGAACAAGGACAAGCGAATTGAGCCATTAATACTTACCCACTCCGAAGACATTGTGTAATCAATTTATCTACAGAGTGTCATTGATTCCATTGGCACTTAAAATAAATTTAATTTAACGAAGAAGACGAAGGAGACACAAGACACTATGCCCGGTTCATTTGATGGAGAAAGGTCCTTCGTTTCTCTTAGTCGGTTCGATGATTTTAGATTCGCTCGTGTGATACAGCATTAGTGGGTGGTTTATTTGAATTTCATTTTGTTCGTTTATTTGACGCCAACGCGGACATGAAGAAATGCCGTTGATGAACTCCGTTACTGAGAACAGGAGAATTCTTCTGGGTGATTATAATTCCTAAAATGGGTTTCGAAATAGAACGGGGTGACAGAGTGATGTTCTTTGAAGGATTAATCTTATTACGAGTATACCCGGAATCATGAAATGGGTTGTTCCCTGCTCAATTTACCACGATGCGGTTTGTTTTGGGAAATGGTTTTCAGATGACTTGTGGCGAGGTGTTAAGCTAATTTTGTTAAAATCTTCTACGTTAAAGAAAAACAAACACCTTCGGGCACCCAATTAATGGGGTTCTATGAGTTTAGATCTCTTTTTTGTCTTATTCAAGCAAAGTGGAAGTTTTAATCGAAATAATCTGTGCAGACTAAGTTACTTAAATCGAAAAAGGCAAACGGTTTGACGAAAGATGTCCTTGACTGCTCAAGTGCGGAGGTATTTTATTTTCTTTACGAAGGAGGTTATATCTAAGCAAGGCAGTCAATTAAATATAAGTTTTAGGTGAAATACTATATCGTTGTGTTAATTATATGTATTAAGCATGTAACACAAATGCCAGTCGATTTTTTTTTTTTCAAAAGTCCACATTTGTCTTTACTAGTTACTAGATGTCAATTTTTTACTTGAAGACTTTGGGCGCACGTTTCGACGACACCATATTGTCTATCCATAAAGTTAGGTTTATACCACAATTACATTAGGGGAAGTTTTTCTGTCTGGAAACAGAATAAGGCTATAGTTAGAGAAGAAGGAAGCTATGTGCCAAATGCAAGGTAGTTGACAGTTAAATTAAATTACCTCAAATAAGAATATTTTTAATGAAAGGCAACCATAGTGGATAAAAAGTTATGTCGTTTTCCATTGGCACAAAAAATCAATCTTTTTTTTTGATCTAAATCACTTTTCATGTTCCATTGGGCAAAAAAATCGATTCGGAGCACTTTTTGCAGATCTCGATATTTTTTCAGATCTACACATACTGCCACAATACCTATATGCTTTGCACAGCTGTTTTACGTCATTTTAAGAAGTTAACTTTCAAGCCAAATGCGCAAAGTTTCGTGAAAACCAAAATAAAGAAATACATAAATAGCCATGGATATAATTTTGGAGGAATTATTATCTTCATAGTCTTCCTCGTCATCTGAAGACTACTAATCACCAAAAATATTAAATTTGTATCTACAACAGAGAAAACATTTTTGAAGTCGATATCCATTTGTGATTTTTGCAAAAACAAATGCAATTTGTACAGCTGATAATGCTGCCAAATAACGCACTAATATTTACATTTATAAAAGCAGATCACTTTCGTTGCGCGTTCCATTGGCAGCGTAAAATCTGAGATCTGAAAAAGATTTCTGGTGGTCCCAATGGGAAACGACATTAAATATCGAATATTATCCTTTTTAATGCTGTCACTGGCGACAGGCGTGTTTTATTGACGATAGATCCCAGCAAAGGAATGTTCAGCACGTAATAGTAAAAACTACGCTCAACTTGACACTTCGTGGATTCAAACTTTATAGATATTCATTCCACGTAAAAGTGAATTGTCGTGCCAGATGCAGTTTCTGGTGAGGTGTCGTATTGCTAGTAAGTCAGGGAACTGTCGTATGAGAACAATATATATCACTTTATACAATTTTTTCACAAAAGTGGCTGTGAACAGTTTTATTGTGCTTTTGTTTTTTTTATTTTTCTTCGCTTTTCTTTGCCCAGATTCGTGTTCAGAAAACAGGACTTATGACTGCTGTCAAATATTAAGTTGTTTCATTTCCTCAGTGCAAGTCAATTAGTTCTGTACAGCTGTTTGAATTATAACTCGTCGTAAAGTGACATTCCTGTTCGAGCACAAATGTCCATTCCAATTAAAAGATAGTTAACATTCCTTGCCACAAGTTTGAGACACTACCCAGCCCCCCTTTACCATAAAATATTTAAGATACGTAACAAAATAATTGAAAAACACCATGTGATACCACACTGAAGCACTCTGTGCCTTTGCAAAGGCAAGCTTTCGTATTTCGAAAAGCATCTTTCTACCCCAACAACATGGAAATAATTATTATCCTCCCATCAACTAGCACTCTAGCTCAAGTTCTCTAGAAGAAAATTGAATAGTTTTCCTCAAGCCACCAATCATTGTCATCGTTAAACAAACAATTTGTCTCCGTCCAAGAATTGTCATCCTTTCCATACATACCCCCAGCATAATTGAATCTGACGCACATTCTCCAATTAACATTCGAAGCACTGCCGGAAAATATACATCCTCTGCACCATCTTTACCAATTCCACATTAAGATTGCCACATGGATAATCCCTCTGACACCGAAAAGCTCTCCAGTCTTCGTTCTCTGTTTAATCTGATAAACTAATTCCTTGTCCCAGACGCATGGAGAAAGTAAAAGGATCTCGCAGTCGGAGTCGGAGTCGGAGTCAGAGTCGAACAATGTGTCGATTGTCATAGTGCACACACTGAAAACAACGCAACAGTAGCGAACGCCTTAAGAAGTCCATGCAAGTTTCACCAGGATATACCAACAAAATCTCTATGCTATTTTAGAGGGGAAGATGTCATTTATCGCCTGCCACTCCCCCAATTTATCTGCTGCATATAGCAGTCCTTATGAAGCTGTTGGAACATGTTTCCCTTTTCGGCACGTGTCCGGATTTCAAGATTCCCATGTTTTTCACATTGAGAAATACATAAATCTTGCCGAGGATATAAGTAAAGAATGTTCCTTATGCTCTGTCATAGCTCCTTATTCTCGTATAAAGAAAAACAGAAAAATAACCGACATCGACACGTCTCTTATCGCCTGCTCATCCTTCATGCGAACGGTCGGTATTAGCGTTGGTTTTGCGCCCTGTTGCGGTTCACAAATGTCATCGGCTGTTTGAGTGCGTGTTTCGCTATAAATACATCCGTATAGCAAAGGAAGGAAGAATGATAAGCCACACGTTGTTGTGTATGATAACAAGAATTGATACACGAAATGGTAGAGCACGCCAAATTGAACTGTTAAAATAAATTCGAATAACAAATGGAATCCTCTCGATGTGGAATTTATGTGTGCGTGGTTTTTAAGCCTTAAATACATTGTTGTACCGCATTTGTTTGTGTTCCCGGATCATCCAATGCACGTAATAATATGCGCTTGTAGAACATAAGGATCTAAAGTAGCATCTGTGACAAATCGTTCGATTCTATTGCAGAACAAGATGGCAATTCTTTAAAGATATTCATTGAGAAAAAGATCCACATATCGTACATGTGGATGTGGATGTAGAATCGAATGTCAAATTTAAATTTGGGAAGCCAGTTCGATGTCTCCGAATAGATATGTTTCAGATGACTTCAATAAAGTGAAATTGAAAACGAATGAGACATCCGACATCAGAGTTGTCATTGCACAAAGGCGTAGACTGATTGACGTATGACTTTGGGATTTATGGGAAGCATTAAAGGAGTAATATTTTGGTTGTCAAAAAAATTGGCATCGCAATCGCACAAAGTCTATATCATCAAAAATGATAGAAAAAGAGAAAATTAGCAAAATACCGAGTAACGAATAGATCCTCTATTGGCTCGAAACAGCTCAGAGAATTTCAACGGGCAAGTATTGAAACAAATTCAAAATCTGTCTTACAATTGATTGCAAAGAAAAGAAAATCTGTGAAAATAAAAAAAGAACTCGGTGGTGGTCGAATGTTCTCCTAGAACGTTTCATATGTTGCAAAAAAAAAAATGTTTTATATTTATTTGTGATTACCTGTCAAAGATGAAAGTGGCTCAAAGTAACTAGCTCGAAGTTTATCTGCGTACTTTGGGGTATTTTTTTCACCTCTCTGAGAGAGATTCGCTAAATTTCATATGTTTGACAGATTGTTAGTGTTTGGCTCGGGAAATTACGCGAATAGACCTATTATTTGGCATTCAGAACTAATCAGAATGGAAGCCTTGATTTAATAAGGTTTTGCGGATACTATAAATGCGTCAAGTCTGACAGAAACAACTATTTTCCGTCTAACTTCGAATGATTGCTGTCAATATTCCTCGCTTTTGCACGTTTGTTTACTTCTTTAATAGATAAGCGCCAATACAGTCACAGCAGTACTCCCAGACTGTCAATAACAAATTCGCAATCTTAAAGTTAAAAATGTCGCATAATTCAATCTGTCTTTAAAATCGGTACATTTGCTTTACTCCCTTATTACCTAGAAAGAAAAAATAAGTCCATGAGATCCAGTGTTTTATTATGACCACTTGCAAAGAGTAGCACAAATTTGACGGTTAATGTCAAAATTTCAAGAAATTTCTGTTTAGCGTATCTAAGCTTCATACACATTCTAAACAAGTGCTTTAAAATATTAGCACCCATCTTAATAAAGGATGCATACAAACTATCAGTAGGTTACACAGCAGTCAAATCAAATTAGTGCATGCTAACTGACGTTTGTTGGCGAACTTGCTTGTGCACATTTGTTTCTTATTACGGGAGTAGCTATACAACGGAATGATTGACTATTTAAGTTGAAACAACGCATCTTGTTATATAGTTGTAAATATATATATCTGACTAAGCAATCCCAAATTCCAACTTAGGGGTTTTTAACACTGCGCCACCTCTCGTGAACGTCTGCCAAACATCCAAGAGTATAACTGTCTTAAAAAGAGCCTTCCATTCGTTCCAAAAATGAAAAACTCACACAAACACAAATGGTTGTGAGAAGCTAGGCCTTGGGTCCCCTCGGACCTGTTGCGCCAACTATTTTTTCTATTTTTTACTAAGCAATTTATTTCCATAGTTGAACTGCACCTGTTCTTATTTTAAAAATATTGATCAAGGATGAAATTGAGATTTTCAACAATCTTGTTAAATGTCCGCTGTCACACTGTCTTATTTCTATTATTGGCAAGCACATGATCGAAAAAGTGGCGCAAAAATTCAAATCTTGTGTTACATAGGATTTTTGAGTGTTATTATGTACAGATATAGATGTCCCTTTCAAGCTAAAATATGTGATGTTGTGCAAGAAATGTTCACAAGCGCTCTGGTTGGCTTTGAGCTGCATTCATCGATTAACTTCTACTTCCCCGCAATCAAGTGAGCATTTATCTAAAGCCAAAGAAAAGCAGTCTAAAGTTCCCTGTTTGTATTTCGTGTTACACGCCAACCCTCTGAAATTCGACTATCTTTCGCAATTTATTTCACTTGCGAAATACACACATAATCCAAAGGATATATCTCGACCTTGCACAATCCTTGTCTAACCTCTTACCGCATTAAGCTATACACAAGGAATTCGCAATCCGAAACGAAAGTAAACAATATCTTCCGGATAAGTGTTAATAAATCTGGATTAAAACGAACACAAGCCAGGTGCTGCTGTTTTAATTTTCCACTGTTAGTTCCGCCCACTATCCATTGTTTTTTTTGTTTTTTTTTTGTTGGAAAAAGCGCACATGCAACAAAAACCTTCGTAACAGAAAAGTTTTGGAATTTCTTTTGCGCATTGCTTGCATTAATTAAATATTTTTATTGCTGCAGTTTTGCAACGTGAAAAGCAGCTTAACAGTGATTTCTGAACACACCCCAATGGCTGGGTTCTCTGGGTAGCGAACGGCGATATTTACGAGTATATTCTGTTTGCTGGTATGTTCCTTTGACTTTATGATCCCGGTAAATCTGCTTATGTTATTTTAATACTTTGTGTTGCTTTTTACATTTTACTAGCTGAAGCCAGAACCAGGACACAGCCTGCGGAAGTGGAAGCGCGTCAAAAGCCTTTTAACGAAAATTAAGTTACTCTGAAATATATTTTGCCTCTTTTAAGTCTGGCAAGCAGAATGTAATTCCTTCAACGAAAATGTCCCGGAAAATCTCGTCCTTTTAACTTTTTTTAGTGTGGACTTGTGGATCGGAGCAAATAGGATCTGTATTAACCATACCCACAAAAGTGCTGGGTTTTTTTTTTTTTATTTATACAAAGAGGGAGTCCGACTCGTATTCCTCCTCAGACGTGCACAATGTCCAGTCTGGATTTTGAGTAACAACTCGCTCTTTTTCCTCTTTTTTGCAGAGAATTTTAACAATAAGCTCTTAAGAAGGAAATAAAATTTACGTCCACTCTGGGCCTGGCTCATATTCTCACACTCAAGGATACACAATTCGTGCTTTCGCAGTAGCAGCCCGACATGGAGAAAACGCCATAAAAGGATTTTGAATTTCGCAGTTCTTACGGAGAGGGACTTGTAAGAGGTTCCATTTTCCTTCAACTAATAAATCGTTTTATGTTGAACATCATTATAAAAACAGGAAATTATAGCAAATTTGATGGTTAAGCTTACAAACACTTTTAATTTCCTCTTCGCTTTTATGTACTTTCTTGCACGATGAATGGACAAATTGTAAGAATGAGACTGAAATGTCTGCGACGGGAACGTCAGATGAGGGGGTACATGCCAATTTAGAAACGGTTATGTGTAGATGTTGCCCCTTATAAGTTTGAGGAAATTTATTTTCGAATATCCATTAGGGATGTTTAGCGGGTGATTTTCGTGCCAACTATGGATTGAATATTAATGTGTGTGTATCCGCTTGCCATAAGAAACTTTCAAAAGTTATACCCCGTTGACAGTAAATTTTCATTTGGTGGTTCTGTAAATTTGCAAAAGATGACGCTGGCAAGATCAATCACATTCAACCGAAGCGGCCGGTTCAGCTACTTTATTTTTTACCGCATTTTAAATGTTGCTTCAAGTAGACCTATAGTATCTACTAAATTCTAACATTCCTTCGCAAAACTATCGACACCATTAAAAGGTGCCTATCATTTAAATCCACTTTGAAAAATATTACACCATCCATACAAATATGACAGAACCCGAGTGAAGTGCTTTTCCTCTTAAAAAGCACGGTCCCGGCTCCACGTCGCATACATAATAATATTTTCATTAAAAATCACAGCAACACTATTCGACCATTCAAACTGTCAAATAATTCATGAACTTTTTCTAGTACTCTACCAATAATCATAAATGCTCTGGTCGCCATTTTTTTTTGTCCCTTTCAGACCATAAATCTATTATCTCCCCTCCTCCCAATGTCGATGGTTCAATGACCGGTTCGTGGACGTTCCGTCAGTCAACCAGGTAAGCCAGGAAATTCTGCAAAAAAACGAAAACTAACCTCCATAAAAATGGATAACGGTTATTATAACGATTTTTCCATTCACTTCACATTCACACTAACACCGCCCCAAATGCACTAAAAGAGCATAGTGTCGGAAGAATTGCCCTCGTTATTGACAATATTCCATTGAAGCTGCTATTTTTTATGTGCGAGCTGTATTTTTCAATAAATGTCCCCTGCGATGGAATTGCCATGAATTTAGTTGTCACCTTGATTTTTATTTTATCACACGAGAACTATGAAGTTAGGGCAGATTGTATATGATGTCACGTATACGTTTCACGAATAGATACATTTGGTATTTATTTATTCATAAATCCCAATGGTCCCATCTATAGATCTGGGACACCTTTACCTGTCATAATGAAACTCAGAACTTTGAAAAGAGAGAGAAAAAAAGGAAGGATTGAGCAGCGGTGTATGTATGGATGAACGTGTGCGTTCCAAGATTGATTGTGTTCTGGAAAACGAATCAACATAGGAAAACAGGAAAAAAAGAAGAAATAAACTCCTGGCAGTTAGACAGTTGCCGGTCCTTTGTCGAAATGAAACCACACACACAGTAAACTATTTGGCAGGTCATAAATCTATCCAGGACACTCCGCCCCATGTCCGAGTCATGATGATATGTATCCCCGGATAAGAGTCAACTTGGGCAATTGGAAAAATTGAAAACTTTCAGACAACGGTGCAGTCAAAAAGGAGGAAAAGGGTGCGGCCGAGCAAGCAAAAAGTGAAAAACCAAATAAAACCCTCACACACGTCCTTCATGATTTGAACTAAAGGATGTGTTTGTTCGATGTTTATAGTTCTTTTGGAAGATTAGATAAACAGTGGGGCTGGGAAGTTATGCGATGACCAGTGCATTTTTATAAATAGGGTTTGTTTGCGTAGCTTCTTAATACAAAGGGTGGTTAAGTTTTAAGGGCCGATGTTGATTTTGAATAAAACACAAATTATTTAAGAAATTATTGTCATTTCTTTTATTGTCATAATATTGGTATGGTTCAATTATGTATGGAACAAAATATCAATTCTGCTTATTGACGAGTCCACTGAGGTGAAAATGTGCCGATTAAATTGACCGAAAAATCACAATATGCATTTTGATTTGAATGCCCATTTTCATAATAAGCCTGAATTACTTTAACGCGTTGCTCGATTGTGTATCTTTCCAAGGTTCAAATTGAGTTAGTCTGAAATTGAGAAATGTCAAATGAAATGCAGAAAATACTTATTGTATTTCAACGGACCTTACTCTAACAAATTTATTATAGCTAATAGGACTTCGAGTCCCCCAGCGAGTTGAATAGGTGCTTCAAACTATAACTAAAGAGTAAGCTGGCTCATTTTTTAGGTCATGTTTCAGATTCTGACTGTAGCGTCATCTTTTGAGAAGGCATATCGTCAATGATAGTCTCATGTACTAATGTGTGCTTTTTAAACTGTGATTTCTATTCAACTTTAATACGAACATCTATTTCCCTATTTTACATAAAATGTTAACTATTTTGAAAGTTAAAGTCGCTCGACTACAATTTGATTTAATTGATGTTCTAGTCACCATACTTTATTTAAATTTCGGTAGCCCAGTTTTTTTTCTACTGCGCCACCTCATACATTGTAGATCCCTTCCATTCCGTACTGAAGAAAAGACTACGGAAAAACTCCTCTATCTCTAAAACAGGAACTTCAGCAGGACGCAAAACTCTATATATATCATAGAGCGCATCCTGATAAGACATGTTTTCGTCTAAGAAAAGCATATTTAATATACAAGGTCCAACAGATGGTAGGTAGGTACGTAAATGGGTGCTCTTCACATAGACCAACAGATGGGTCCATTGTGTCCAGTTTACGGGAACCATCCAGTGCAACCTTTTGAAAGACAAGAAAACAAACTGCTTTTTATTATTATATAGGTCCAGCAGATACTTTATCTATGTTCAATAAATCACGCTTCTTTATATCTTCCAGCTTTAGAGATTCACCTGCATATAAAATTTGAGCTAGCACTATCCATTAAATCTCCTACGAGGAACTAACCAAATATAGATTTAAAAGCAACCAGATACTCTTACAATTCATTATCATATAGCTTTTTAGCCAGTCATCATTTAGTCTTCTACTTCATGCGCTATCCATGCTAAAAAAAATTCTGTCCCGGGTCTCTAGAATATTTCGGCGGAGCTTTATAGGAGTTTTTTTACAATTATGTATCACTCTAAGCTCCTAACTTCGAAATATAATGGTTTTCGAAAATAAGTCTTTTGACTGTAAAACTCTGGGGAAACTAGAAACTAAGAGTAGCGAAAAATGGAATTTTCGAACTTCCATTTTGCAATTTGATAAGTATTCGGAAGGCTAAACAAACCGGTGGAGTAGAATGCTTACTTTTCTAACAATCAACGCGCATTTAAAATACAATTCTACAATAACCCACCCTCCAGTTTAAATAATTTTCTACCACACTGTTCGAATGAAATTCGAACTTCGGTTAAATGTATGTAGTCACCTAGAAATCGTTCACCCAGTGGACTTGGTTTCCTTAGCAGTTCTCACTCTCGGATATCCTTTCTTGAAAACATGAGATATTTTGGCACGAACAACACACCGAAATGAGAGTGCACTACATTAAGGAGACAAGAAGACGACGACGACGACGACGAAGCTGCCGACCGCCCGCCACCAACCGCAGCGGAACCACTGTGTGCAAGCAACCTGCCAAAAAGTGTTATCCTGCTGAGAGACGGCAAAAACTCGGTGGGATTTCATGAAAGGATTTGTTTTAGGTTTTGTCTCATTCGAAGGATAACCACTCGTACGCCCAAGGACATAATTTATGACTCGATTTGATGTTGTTGTTTTTCTTTCTATATTTTTTTTGGTGTTAAGTCGGTCAGGCGAAATTCAGTGCATACGTTGTATAGGACTGTCGCGGTGGCGGAGTCTAACAAGGCAAACACCAAACACATTCTCACATGCAATTGGTGTTCCAGTATAGTGAGTGTACTGCTACAGCCACTGCACTCGTATACCTAATTGTCAACCAATCATTTATTTTGAAGTGAATCACTGACAGGATAAAGGATTTCTTGCTGGTCTTGCAGGTTTATTTTTTCCAACTGGCTCCAGACAGTCCAATTCCTCATTTAGAAGAGATGTAGTACATAAGTATCTTCGGAAAGAATAAATGCGGAAGGATTGAGTGTGTCAGTTGGAAATTAGGAGCAAATTCATTAAAATGTCTGATTCGTCCCGTAATGCAATGGCGACGGTGTTAGTTGTGTGTGATGATGGTGGAAGGGTGCCAGTTTAGCTTGTCAGTCTGACGAAATGGAATGTTAGCTTGAAATGGATGTTTGGTGATTTTGTTAGATTGCGGTAAGTTGGCTTAGTTATGAATTTATGAATGCATTTACATAATGTGGATGTTTGATGTAGTTTCTGACAGCTGGAATTGACAGGTTGAGTGGACGAAAAATGGAATTCATATTGCAAATACTTTTGGGCCATAAAAGCGGCTGTGATGTAAGTCTTCTGTCTATGGAAAGGTTTTTCTCTATCCAGGGGTTATTGGCAAACATTTCTTCGACAGTGGAGATGACAATAAATTAGCGGTGAATGAAGAGGGATGTGATTCAATAAAAATGCAAATTAAAATGCAAATGCAATGTTTTTACAGTGGGGCACCCTGCAGTTAGCAGTCATGGCTTGTGTAATTTTGTGTTACAGAAAAGACGTATACTAAGCTTGCAGTTGATAAAAGAAAGAAAATGCTAAAATCTTAAGCTGTATAGGGCCCCTTATGTCGACAGGGTAGTTAAATCAAATTTACACTACCGAGCCTCTTAGTTGGACGTATTTAAACGGAACGTCAAAATTCACCAGCTCCTACTATCCATAGCATAGCAGGTCACCTTCTATCATGACGAGCTTCTCATGCTAACGGACTCTGAAACGTCACATATTTTAAGAAGACAACCATCTATTTACATCTGTTCCGATAGCCACTCTCATTTTACCCCTTTCGAATTCATCAAACCAGTCTCGCATGCAGTTCCAAATTCCCACCGGTCTATTTGAGTTCGTGGTTACATATTGTGTTTCCCATGGGCAATGGCACTGTAAAATTTTACCAGAACAATACCGATATGTTGAACAATGTCTCGCCCCCAAAAACATGAAGCACTTCAATCATATCCTCGACCGTAATAAACATTAACAAGGGCAACATCTGTTTTCAATTAACCACAATTACAGTCGATGGCTTAACATGAACATCCAAAATGATGTTATTAAAATTGCAATTGCGTGGATTAATTAATACCCGTAATGTAACTACCAATGAAGGATGTCACATAGCCGCTGCACTTTCAGCGATTTATCGTACTTAAACTCTGCACCGGTTCCAGTCTACCGCGCGACAAATTGCTGGGCATTACTGACCGAGATTTCACATTCGATAAGGTTACACCATATTGGTTACCGCCGCCTTTCTGTTTGGAGTATCGTGTATAGCATTTTGCATCCTCCCACTGTAGGGCGACGCAAATGAACTAATATTCGCTAAATCGAAATTAATTCGCCTGCAAGCCAGCAACACGAACCGCAGGCCTCACAAATGATGTCCGCAGTTTTGCTTGCGTGCACTCGCTCCTCCACCTGGATGTGCACAGTTGGTAGTCCGACACGATGATGGTGGTCAGCGATGGTAAGGCCAGAGGCCAATTTTCAGTTTCAATCAGTTTCATGCAGTTATGAGGAGTGAAGGACAACAAAATGCATTTTTGGTTTGGGCATATGGCCATTTGACAGGCTGACATAAATCTATTGACCGTATCAGAATGGCCACATCGGCAGGACGAAATGTATATTGGGCCATGGCTCTACATATCCGGTTGTTGGTGAAGTAGAAGCTGATGGAAAGGTGTTGAGCAGCTTCATGTGAAAGAGTGATATGATGTTCTAATTGTAAAGAGCTTACCATAAAATGTGTGTGCGCTTATTTCGAATGGTTTTTGTGCATGATGTCCAATTGGCGTTGTCGTTGGCCAGAAGCGTGATGGCATTTAGAGAATTTAATTGCTCTGTGGAATGGTCATTATATAATTTAATATGACTGGATTTAGATTAATTGTGGCCAGTGTTTTGGGCTGGAACATTTCTACTATGCTATTCAAGTACAAATAGATTTTTGAGTGTTTCGATACAGATGTGTGCGAGCGATGCAGAATTTGTTATTAATTTATGTGCTTATGATAAGCTTATGTGGCGTTATTAGTCGAGGCAAATGAGGGCTTTGTTCAGAGTGGAAAATAATAGGACAGTTTCATTAGTGAAATGGGTGCAATGCGTTCGACAGAAGTTGTCTCTTTTTCTGTTATTACATTTGAAAATTATTGGTCTTGCTTCGCTGGTAGTACATTTTACAGCTGAATAACAGATGCTTTTGCTTTATATAATTTGCGTTTACATATTATGAATAGCGACTCAAAGTTGAGAACGATCATTTGAAGTTTCCCCAATATTCTTAATTTAACAACAACTTTTTTCACTAAAACACATATTTTGTGTGATTTTGTATGGCATATTATGAATCCCTGTTCAATTGGAAATAAACTTCACATAAAAAAGTTTCCAGAAAATGCCAACTTTTCGATTTAAAGCACAAAATGTGTGTAAAGAAAGTGTACGACAAAAATGTTACGTATACGCCCCCGTTTTTGATATGTTTAAGCATCTGAAATTGATTTCCTTTTTTTTCTGCAGTTAAAAGTCTGAATATTCTGAAAAATAATATTTGTTTTCCAGATCTTCATATGCCCTATAGCAGCATGTGGACATCTTACCACAAAACTCTCCATGTAGAAATTTCAAATCCATTACCATGTCCAAAAATATTTGCAGCCACATGCCTTTGCCCACTCAAAGTTGGTTGCTTTTCCTCGGCCTTACATCTTACGAACTGTACTTATATAAAACTAGGACATCTATTCACCGCAACTCGTTAGGAAATGTAAACAAGACTGCCAGTCACTAAATCCCCTGTCACTGGGGCGCCTTTCAAAAACGTCCAGCTCACAGTGCATCTATTAGACTAAAACTCTTTGCTCAGTTTAAAGTACTATTTAAATGTAATCCACATACACGCTCAAAGTACCAATTTGTAAGGCTTTCTGTTTGGAGAAGATCAAGTAATCGCATTATACGAAATGCAGTTATCCCGTTACAAGAGCTTCCCTCTCCCTTTATGCAATTCGCTCCATTTCAGTCGCCCAGGGATCTTACGAAACATGAATTCTGCCACCTAAACTATAGTCACTTCAGAGCTATGACAACACACATACACAGACTGTATGTCTCACATACGGTATAGTCCTTTTTCATTTGCATCTGCACTCATTTTACACTGACGCCCATCGTATCTCATATTTCACGCCTTCCGCCTCCACATATGCAATGAAGTACATAACCTCTGAGCTAGCGACTCATCCCCTGTGTAGCACCGTCCGCGGCGTTGCTCCTACAACCACCACTAGACGCTTTTATTAAATTAATTTGAGGTTATGCAGCAGTTGGGTGCAGTTGCTACCGGTGTCGGTCTCTAGTGTGAAATTTGCATTTCCATAAAAGTTCAGGAAGAGCCTTTCTTCTACACACCGTTTCCTTCCCGTTGGTAATCGTAAATTACAATGCAATGCAGAATGAGTTGCAATACTTTCGCTACGCTGCGGTGCTACACCCTTAGAAAGGACATCATTAAGTGGCACTACTGCTAAGCTCTGTATTTCATGCGAAGGACGTCGGGAGTGAATATTTTTGTTTATGCTGCTCATAAAACTTCTTATCGATCTAATAGAGGGGGTCGGCGAGTCGTGTTGCAGTCGAGTTGAATATTGTCGACTTTTTTTGCGAATCCTTGGCACGCAATGGATGTGAAAACAAAAAAAGGGCGGATTCGGTCCCTTAAATTTATGTAAATGGAGAATGGTAAGTTCCGTGCTTGTACCAATTAGCTGAATGTCATGTTGATTTAGGTTGTAATGGGTGCCATGATTTAGCGTTTCCCAGAAGTACACCGTTAAGATGATGTTTCAAGTTCTACTTTATTTCGGATTGTGATGTATTTTGTTGCGAATTATAGTCGGCGCTGATTAGAGGAGGTTCTACAGAAACTGCAGTCATCATGTTTAGGAAGCAGTTGAAAAATCCAAAATGTGCTTAGAAAGTTGTGATTTTCCAATTGGAACAAATGCAAAGTAAGCTGTAAATGGTAAGGCCATATTGTTTTTGGTAAACGTCAGTATTTCGTAGGACGAAATTTGGTTCCGGAGTCACTATTTAATGCATTACTTTAAAATCTAGAGTAAATGAACTGTTTGCACACTTACATCTTACCATTCCATTATTTAAGGCAACCAACCATTTCCGCCGTGTGGTGGGTGAACTGAATTTTTCTGTTTGTGAAAATATTAAGTTTGAGCACCATGGACAATTTTACAAAGCAATTTTAGGTAACATTCTTGCTACCTCCATTCTGTGAGGAAGGGTTGAGTCCATTCGATAAGCATTTACGAAAGTTGGAAAAGTTATTAAAAGTTTTGCTTTGAAAGGCTTTGTTGGTACACAATGAAACCTCAAACGATGCATCTTGGCACCTGTCGCAGTCACAGTTACCAAATTTGGTACACGGATGTATATTATCAATACCAAGCACTTTGCAACATATGGGCGATATTAAACAATGGGCGTAGAACTTCTTCTACCATAAACTTTTAAGCAGAAATTCGGAACACAAAACTATATCAAGTACTACGCACTCTGCAAAATGTTGGCAGCATTAAAATGTATGGCTAGACAATTTTACAAATCCCTTTGCACTACAACAGTTGCAACTTGTAAATGCCATTTCAAATGATGCCAATTCCTTAGGTATGTATGTATGCTGCTGCTGCTGCTGCCTGCAGGATTAACAAGAAATACGTTTCATTCTTTTCCCAGTAATATGTTTCTGGCAACTTACCAAACTCAGTTGCATTGTTTGTTTCCAGGTAGTTGGAGCTCTTTCACTTAGAAAAGTTCTACGACATGGTTAACTGTATCGAAAGTAATCCAAATGCAACAGATAAATTGTTGAACCAACAATGAACTCATTTTCTAAGATCCACTGCATTCAATCGATATCAACCCTCTCGATAACCGCAACTTAACTGTCATTAAATTCACTCATTTCTGCCCCGCTTTCGATGTGTAACTTTAAAATCACTGGGAAATCTTCCTAACGACTGTCGCCCATCCCAAGTTACACGTCTCAAATGTTGTAATTACCGTTAAATAAGACATCCTATTGCCTGTCATTAGTGGAGGTTGTATGTGTTTTGCATATGTAATAGACAATTAAAATGTGCTCTAGAAAACACACTTGGCCATGCCGCACATAAATGACATCGCCACCACCTGAAGGCAGACGTCCCGCCGGCCGCCACCCAGTCGAAGGATGTTAGTAATTTTCTCATTTCGTTCTAATAACTAGTGTTGCGTGGTTTTGGGTGAAACCATAATTAGTGCAGCAAATGTAAAATGAAAGACATTTTGCGAAAGTATAACTACTCAAATTCAAATGGCTAGAGGTAAATAAAATGGAACGTGACTTTTTACGTTTTCAATGCTCTAATTTGACCGTGGCACAGCTTTTTTCTTAGTGGCCGTCCTTAAGGTATATACGATTGTGTAATTTTAAGCGCGAAAAGGACCTCAAGGTATATGATTAAAAATGTGTTTTCTTTGCACGGGAACTATTTGAAATTGAGTGTTTTGAATTCATCAGACTGGGAGCTTCATGTTTTCGATTCGATTCCAAGTTAGCCATGCTTCATGACGAAAGGGCAGGATTGATCAATGAGACATACGAGATATGAGTAAGTGAGGGGGTGGACAGTTGCTTTATAATCTGTAAGGAGCTTGTTCTCTAGAAATTGTAGGTCCGTGGATAGCAGTTTTGCATGATGTCGCACATAGGTCATGTGAGGAGACACTTTTTCTCTTGGGTTACAAGATGCAAGCTCATATTTTCCAGCTTGTACCAATCCTTGTCTTTCTCAGACCGATCTGGTTCTGCCTTCTAAGAGAGAATTTTCGGTGCAGTATGCCGCTCCGTGATTGCGGTCGATCAACTATATGAAAAGGTGCATTGCATGCTGACTTATGCTTAATAGGTAAAGGGTGATTTTTTAGCTGGTTTGGTTTTGGCAACACTGGTTTTGACAGCTGACGTGTGTTTAGTACCTTGTGTCACTGTCAAACAGCTTCAGTTTGGTTTGCAATTTAACCATGGATCGTCTTACAAATGAACAACGCTTGCAAATTATTGAATTTTACTATCAAAATTCGTGCTCGGTTCGAAATGTTCATCGCGCGCTGCTTCCATTTTATGATCGGCATTCTCGACCTTCTGAGCAGTCTATTCGGAAGATTGTGACCAAATTTCGCACCAAATTTACTTTGTTGAACATTAAACCACCAACACGTTTACGTACTGTGCGTAGTGAAGAAAATATTGCGGCCGTATCAGCTAGTGTGACAGAAGACCGCGAAATGTCGATTCGGCGCCGTTCCCAGCAGTTAGGCCTTTGTTACAGCACTACGTGGAAAATTTTGCGGAAGGATTTGGGCGTAAAGCCTTTTAAGATACAGCTGGTGCAAGAACTAAAGCCAGCCGACCTACCACAACGCCGAATTTTTGGTGAATGGGCTCTTGGAAAGCTGGCCGAGGATCCGCTTTTTTATCGAAAAATTGTGTTCAGCGATGAGGCTCATTTTTGGTTGAATGGGTACGTAAATAAGCAAAATTGCCGCATTTGGAGTGAAGATCAGCCAGAAGCATTGCAACAGCTACCAATGCATCCCGAAAAAGCCACTGTTTGGTGCGGTTTATGGGCCGGCGGCATTATTGGGCCATATTTCTTCAAAGATGATGCGAATCGCAGCGTTACTATCAATGGTGAACGCTACCGAGCGATGATAACAAACTTTTTTTTGCCCGAAATGGAAGTTCTTGACTTGCATGATATGTGGTTTCAACAAGACGGTGCCACATGCCACATAGCACGCGAAACAATGGCGCAATTGCGAGGCGAGTTTGGTGAACAGTTAATTTCACGTTTCGGGCCGGTCAATTGGCCGCCTAGATCGTGCGATTTGACACCATTAGATTATTTTTTGTGGGGGTATGCCAAGGCTAATGTGTATAGGGACAAGCCCGCTTCGATTGACGCACTGGAAGCCAACATCCATGCATTCATTCGTGAGATACCGGCCGATATGTGTGAAAGAGTATGCCAAAATTGGACTCAGCGGATGGGCTACCTGAGACGCAGCCGCGGTCAACATTTGCATGAAATTATCTTTAAACATTAAATTGCAAGGTTCAAACTATCGATTCAAATAAATATTTCATTCATTTTTTTCGAATTTTTTGTGTTTTTTCTTTAAAAAAAGTTCTAAGCCTCTTAAAAATCACCCTTTAGAACTGACACTGAGTGCATCGCCGAGGCTGACATTGAGCAGGCTTGACGATAAATTTAGAGTGCTCCAGGAGCTTAGTGGTTTGTTTACTTAAAAACTCTATATAGGTCCCACAATCTTCTTGGAAAAGGGTAGTCGATTTGCACAGACGCTGCATATTAGCTAGTTTATCGGCTGGTCAACAAGTTCCAATTGACTTTATTTGTAACTGACCTATTGGTATTAACCAGTTTGACTATATCGAAACGACTCTTTCCCAGTTCATTGGGACTTTATAAAAGATCAGAGCGAAAGCCAAAATTACAGTGGGAAGCTCCGTTACCCGAACATTGTAAGGATAGCTCAATTTAAAGTGGAAAGCTACAAAGGAAATTCCTTTTGCCCTCGCCCAACTATTCAACTACCAAAACAACCGCCTTCCGCATACAGTTCTATTCCAATTCCATGGAGAACACAGCTTAGTATTTAAAGCCAGATAGCTTTACTCCTTTAATTGGGATCCCCTAAGCAAAAAAAAAAAGGATTAATTTCTATATTCACGGTCCCAGTGCGTCTAGTTTCAACAGGATATCAAATTTTATAGTGCAAGTATTCCAAACCGCCAATTCCAACTTCAATAGAATTATAAAAACAGTTCATAGTTGTCGACGTTAACTTTTATTTCTATTTTTGTGTTTGTCTGGAGTTTTACTATTTTTTTTTTCTCCCGATTCCACTCTGTATGATCCAATGAAGGCCGTGTTCTGCTGATACCACAAAACTAATGCATCCAGCCATGTGCTATGCATGCACTAATTGTGCAGTTCAGTTATTCCCGAGGTATGCACTGGAGACTCTGATAGAATATGTTCGCACGTTTCTCTGTATATCCGCTAGAGACTGACTTTGGAAAAAAAAAAAATATGTTGTCTATGCCAGATATTGTTTTAAAAAATAGAAAAAATGGATTTATTTCACTTTTGCTACGCACCGTTTTCTATAACGAAAACAAATAAGAGCCCCCTGAGCGATTTGGCTGAATAAAATTCTGCAATCGCTACGTTCAGGAAATCAATTGAAACGATTGTAGCTTTTTGCCTCCGCTACAAATGAACAGTGGAAAAGAGGATTTGATGCTATCCTCGTGTGTGCGGTCGGATTCTTTCTGGTTCTATGAGGTATTATGAAATTTGGACTTTTGTGTTGGAATGGAGTAAAATAAAAAATATTTCTGTTGGTGGTTTTGAATTTAATGTTTGTGAAGGGAAGTCAGCCGAAGGCGATATATTTTGAAAACAGCGAATTGAAATTTAACAAAAAATGGTATGGCTCGTTGTCAATGCAACGAATTAAAGGACATTTCACAGGTCGATAGATATCATCTGCAGAAGAGTTTACAAGTTTTCGTAAATCAATTGAAGGGACGAGTTTGTGTTCAGAATTGACATAAGATTTGATATGGATGTCAATTTGAGAGTATTGTGAACGTGGGATTATTTTTTAACTCGTTTTTAGAAGCATTTCAGGTGCGTTTTTTAAAGATTTCTTGAAATCATTTTGGGCACGTTTAGTCGCATTGTTCGGGACGTTTTTTGATTGCAATCTGGACAGGTTTTTGAGCGCGACTTTGAACGCATTATTCGAGGCGTTTGGGATGCGTTCTTCGACACGTATTTGAACTGGTTTTTTCATGCATTTGGGTGCGTTTTTGAACTTTTTTTGAAATATATCCCGGAAACTTTCTTGGACGCTTTTCAACGCGGTTTAGGGCGTATTTTTGATGCAATTTTGGGCTCGTTTTTGAGCTCGTTTTAGCCCATTTTAGACGCGATTTAAAGCGAGTTGATAGGCGTGTTTTTGAACATGTTCTTAAATTGCATTTGGCTACAGTTTTTAAGCACTTAGGACGGGGTTTTCTGAGTGTTTTTGAAATCTTTTTTGACGCATTTAGAACGATATTTTAAGCTCGGTTTTGAACGTATTTGGACTGTTTTCTTCATGCACTTGCAATTGCTTTCTGGATGCGCTTTTGGGTGCGTTTTTGAACTGGTTTTTAAATATATTTCGGAAACTTTCTAGGACGCTCTTCGACGCGGTTTTGGGCATATTTTTGATGCAATTTTGGGCTCGTTTTAGCCCATTTTAGACGCGATTTAAAGCGAGTTGATAGGCGTGTTTTTGAACATGTTCTTAAATTGCATTTGGCTACAGTTTTTAAGCACTTAGGACGGGGTTTTCTGAGTGTTTTTGAAATATTTTTTTTGACGCATTTAGAACGATATTTTAAGCTCGCTTTTGAACGTATTTGAACTGCTTTCTTCATGCACTTGCAATTGCTTTCTGGATGCGCTTTTGGGTGCGTTTTGAACTTTTTTTGAAATATATCCCGGAAACTTTCTTGGACGCTTTTCAACGCGGCTTAGGGGGGCGTATTTTTGATGCAATTTTGGGCTCGTTTTTGAGCTCGTTTTAGCCCATTTTAGACGCGATTTAAAGCGAGTTGATAGGCGTGTTTTTGAACATGTTCTTAAATTGCATTTGGCTACAGTTTTTAAGCACTTAGGACGGGGTTTTCTGAGTGTTTTTGAAATATTTTTTTTGACGCATTTAGAACGATATTTTAAGAACGCTTGTGAACGTATTTGAACTGTTTTCTTCATGCACTTGCAATTGCTTTCTGGATGCGCTTTTGGGTGCGTTTTTGAACTTTTTTTGAAATATATCCCGGAAACTTTCTTGGACGCTTTTCAACGCGGCTTAGGGCGTATTTTTGATGCAATTTTGGGCTCGTTTTTGAGCTCGTTTAGCCCATTTTAGACGCGATTTAAAGCGAGTTGATAGGCGTGTTTTTGAACATGTTCTTAAATTGCATTTGGATACAGTTTTTGAGCACTTAGGACGGGGTTTTCTGAGTGTTTTTGAAATATTTTTAAGACTTTAAGAACGCTTTTGAATGAATTTTTTGACACGATTTTGTTCGCCTTTTTGGACGCAATTTCTGCCATGCTTCTGGATCCAACTGGAATGGGCGAACAAAAATACAGCTGGGCTGCACTCCTCCAACTTTTGTACTTTGTTTTAATCAACTAGGAATATTCGATTTGAGACAATTCGAAGAAACCGCTCTTAACAATTTCCATTTCTATTTTTCTAAACAGGTGCTACAAACATCTTCTTTGTGTACAAACAAAACGAAGCCTTTGAAGAAACGAAACGTCTGACTATAGAACAAGGAACAACACCACGATCTTAAAAAAAAATACTCTATTCACACTTTTTTATAAATCCACGAATAAGCGATTATGCCCTCAAATCATAATCAATACCATCGAACCCAGGCAATGTGCATATTTCATGCATATGCATATGCAAACAGCAACACCCTCTTCATTACATCCGGCCGCACATGTCCGGCCCGCTAAGTGGTATCTGCCTCTAGAATCAATATATCCTCTGGCATCGTTCACACTCTTGTGTGTTAGACATTGCAGCTCCGCGAAATTCCGCTTTAGCTAGTTTTGGAAACATTAAATATTCAAATACCGCCCCCACGCTGCTGAAATATGCAAGTTGAAGCACATAACCAGTGTCCATTGTGCCAGTGTATCATATGCGGAACTGGATGAAAACGCGTCAGCGGATGCAGAGAGTGCGCCTTTTAAAGGCACTTGCATACGCAATCACAGGAAGCGATTTAGGAAATCGCGTGGTCTGGTCAGCGGGCAATGCATTATTGTTGTCGCTGCAGAACTTCGGTACATCCGCTGCGGGAGAGTTGGGGCGCTGACAATGGGAATATTGAAATTAATATGGACGCGCATTTATGCAGAAATGGTAGAGGACATGCAGCTTCCGAATGTTTAGAAATAGGATAGCGATAAATTTTGAGCTTTCAACAAATTTTAAAGTTTTCACAGATGTTGCGCGTTGCCATAAGAGCCGCACGTATGCTTGTTTAAACGAAGGCTTACATTGGCTGCCTGGCTGTAATATTTTACTTAGTAGCTGCACATATGTGCACAGGGATAGTTTGAGGTTAAATGGCTGTTTTCTGTGTACTGGTTTGAAGAGTGTGTGTTTTCAAATTCAATGGTTAAAATTAGAATAACGTTCGTTTTGTTCAATATTTACCTCAGCTAAGTAAACTAGAGCACATTAAAGTCATAAAAAATATAATATATTAAAAAAGGAAAAACAAGTTTTCACAGAGAAAAAATAAAAAAAAATAAAAATATAAAACATCGAAGAGAAGATTTGTTTACTATTATTATTATTATTAGATATTATCTAATTACCATGTAAGTATACAGTCCATGGACAGAAACTGGTTATCGAACATAATTAAACTATTCCAAGTTTTTTTTCGTCAGCCTGAAAGTGTGCACGCATTTTTGAAGTGAATACTTCTTCGGCAGAATTTTACTAGTACGGTGCCTTGAATGCAGAATTCTCGTCGGAGTTCACGTAAGATTTGGCGTGTTTAAAGGAAAAGGATGTTTAAGGGACTGGCCATTCAAGCCTCTTACAATGAATGAAGAAAAAACGTTAAAATTACATTTCTTAAGAATGCAATAAAAATATTTTCCTTTTTTATAAGATGAACAGAGGTCCTTGAAAAATTGGTATTAAGTAAAAAGTCCATGAAGTTCTTAAAAAAGGACATCTTACGAAAGTATTCTTAAATAACTATAGTAGAGCTTAATTTCCATTTTTTCAGCTTGAGGTCCCTTAAAAATCCAAAAAAGGACATTGCTCTCAACATCTTCATTGCTATTTTAACATATGTCCTAGAGATATATCCTAGAGGACCCTTTATGTCAAATTTTTACGGATATGTCCTTTCTTTAAAGGGACAGTCTTCTGAATTGATCTGTATACTTTGTATTTCATGCATTTTTTCCCCTGATGTCCTTGAAGCCCAAAAAAGTACGTTGCTCCTTAGATGATTTTCAAAACTAAAGAGTCTCGTGCTCTTAAACAAGCCACAGAATTTTAGTTTTCACAAAAATTGCCGCGAAATCTTTTAAAATAACATTTGATCAATTTGTCCTTAAACTACCAGTAGATGTTGATTTTCAATTATATTTTAGTACAAAGTCCTTGTACGACTTTCTCTTGAAAAATGTAAGCATTATATTCTTCCGCAAGGGTATTGTGGAATCGCGGAGGAGGATTCTTCTCCTGAAAATTGCTAAGGCGTCAACTATTTTACTGGAAATATGTAAAAATATAAAAAAATAAAAATAAATAGTTGGCGCAACGGGTCGGTGGGGACCCAACGCCTAGCTTCTCACAATCATTCGTTTTGTGTGAGTTTTTCATTTTTTTCTTCTGGAACGAATGGAAAGGATCTTCAATTTTATGCCGATTCCAAACGGCTATTTGAGAAGCTCTTTCAAGACAGTTATACTATCGGATGTTTGTCAGACGTTCGCGAGAGGTGACGCAGTGGAAAAAACTCTAAGCTGGGATTTGGGTTTTTGCGGGATTCGAACCTGGGACCACTCGCTTAGTAGTCCAACACACTAAGCACTAAGCCACTACGCCTACACTGTTAATATGTGTGATATGTTATTCTCGCTGTTGCTTAGTTACTCTCCCAAGTTGCGGCTGACCAAGACTTTCTTCTCCGGAGTGAACGAATCGGGCATCATCTTCTTAGCTGGGATATCAGTGGAAAAGGCAAACTTCACAGGAAATTTAGACTTTTGTAACAACCAAAAACTAAATGTCAGTAAAAATGAATGCAAACTAACTTTCTCCTAAAGTTTATGTTAACTATTGTATTGTTGGTATTTGCATGTCTTCAGGCAATTTCCATAAAGAGTTTTGTTTCACGAACATGTTGACGTTTACAATAAACGTGTCAACCGGGTCTACCACATATTTCCCCTGGTGAGCCGAATTAAGCAATGCCCCAACTCACTCCTGCTAACGATAAAGAACACTATACTACGAATTTCCGCAAAACGAAGTAAAGTAAGGTCATAGCAATTATTTAGCTGAGGGAGATGCTTATTTAAGCAAACGTCAAGCTTAGCGTCAAAGGACCATGGTTGAAAAATGACGTAAAAAACAAACGCCAGCCCCAACAATTTACTCCGTTGAAGCTAAACTTCTCCACAGACTAATAATAATAAGTCAGCAACTTTAACTCAATTTATAAAGTCAAATCATTATGACAGTTGAAGAACAATAATCGCAAGTCGGCTACTGACACGCGATCCCAATCATCCTCAGGAAAACCCATTTATCTTGTTCTTGTTGATGACAATTTGTTTGCTCATTTTCGCCATATCACAATGAAAAACAAAAGCATCTACACCACGAACAGAGGATTCGATTTCCAAATGTCAAACAGATAAATGACAAGTATTCCATCGAAATATAGTTTCACCTCCAATGTGCTAATTTGAGTTTGCCATTTCTGTTGAACAAAAAAAAAAAAAAAAAAAAAACCCGCTACACTGATTTGACAGATCCCTCGAAATTGACATCTAATTGATCATTATCTTCTGTCCTGACATTGACAGATGAATTTAATAAAACATAGACAGGTGCTCTTGTGTGGAAGAAAGTTCCTTTTTCTGATTTCTGTGCCAAGGTTCACCGCGCGCGCAATCAATTACCCAAACTTATTTATGCCATAAATCCTAGTTACAAATTTTGACTGGCAATCGATAAATCCATTAGTAATCATTAGAGATTTATATATGTCTTGAGGACAGACTTGAAAATTAAATCATTTATGACCATCGCCGGTCCGATAGGAAGGAAGGAATTCTTTTCTCATTGTAGCCATAAACCGCAATCTGGGAGGGTCTCCTTCCTCGTTTCCCCGAATGTGCTGCAAATATCCATTATATTTTAGTATTTTTTTTTGTCAGTGAAAGCATACTTGAGCTATGTGCTCTTGGTACGCATAAATTTTCCGTTTTTTTTTCGTTTCCTCCGCTGCCTTTCTGGATGTCATCCATTCGAAACACACTCCGTTTAAATTCATGAACATGGAGATGCAGAATGGAGATGCAGGTGGAAATGGAGCTATCCTTGAGCACATAGAGAATAGGGAAACATGGTTTTGAATACGTTGCTTAAATTCTATTAAACACAACATCAAGTGACATTAGACGCATCCGCTCTCCGTGTAGCGCTGTTAAAACGTTTCCTACTCTTATTCGAGTATCTCTTACTCCAGTTGAGCAACGCAAAAAGGAATCCATTTTGAGTGATCTTAAGTGGATCTCATTCAGGGCTTAAGATGTCATGGCCTGCTGTGCATACATTACGTGCAGAGAAGAGTAATGAAAACGGGTACCCAAACACGAAAATGACCCATAAAACGAAAGACAAAAAATCCATTAAGCTGTCCGCAAATTCCGAAGTAATTAGCGACATCTGTGGGTAAATGGTGATTAGCACGGGATTGGCGAGATGGCGCCCGATTTTGAGGGGAGGGGGGCGGGGCCATATTGTTTAAATGGAAATTTGTTGCTTGTAATTGATTTGAAATAGGATTTCTACAAAGGGGCTGCTAGCGGCTCATGGAACTTTGTGGCAGGCGTCAGTGTCCTCGCCGGGGAGTGATTAAATTCAAATTTGTCAACTTTGGTATTTATACTTTGGGATAATGTAACTTCCTTTAATGAGGCAGCAGGAATTCACTTTCCCAAAAACTTTCGTGTCTAAAACGAAGTGGGTATGTATTTTAATGAAAATATCGACGCACGACGGATATAAGCAGGTATGCGGGGATTAAAATCTAATTAGGGCTTGTTCGAGGTTGAATACATGAAAGGGGGCGCATTCCATAACTCTGACAAGTTTGAAAGGGTTGCCAAAGCGACATGGCTCCATAAATCTCTATAAATCCTGTCCTATGTGGCCTGCAGCAAGGGGTGGTGCATTCGTGAGGAGCTACTCCAAAGCCCCTCTGACCTTCTATAGCCTTATTCCACCAAAAGTTTTCCCAAAGTAGTTGAGTACCGGGAGTTGAGTGATTCGCCCTAGGATACATGTACGTTGTATTATTAGTGATTGAATCATTTCAACTCTGTCCCAGCAAAATATTGAACTATTAATCGGTAAAATGACACCAGGCACATAAAATAGATGTGGGTATCGTTATGGGTAACATTTCTAGTTAATTCCCGCTGATACTTGTAGCTCCGTGGGCAACTAAAATGTACCACATCCCCCATAGAATGCGGTCACTCTAGCACGATTGCCATCCATTCGATTCCAACAGACAAAATCATTCATTTACCAGCTATTTCAAATATTGAGCTGCGGCACACAATCCCCATGCGAGTGCATACATCACGCCTAATTAAGCTCGCATTAAGCTCTAGGGCAGAAATGTGATTCAAATCAGCTGTGGCTCTCGGAAAATGCGTTTCATTATTCCAATCAAAAATTGAATTCGAAATGACTGTGGTCGGCGAAAGCAAATGAATCGCAACAAATCTGAAAACCAATATTAATTCAGCTCTACATATTCCGAATGGGCGGAACATTTTTATCAACACCCAACCATTAGTGCTGACAGATTATTTGACGTGGTAATAAAAATCAATTGCCCCGCAAAATTCATCTGCAAATGACACAACACAACCGGCGGCAGATAGCAACAGAATGATCTAATACTTAGAGTCCTTTTATTGATTTCATACATAGATACAGTTGAGGAGTTTTTCTCCGATTTTATTAGCACTCTGCCGCCGCCTTTGCCTTCGAATTGTGACGCATAGGGTATGGCAAGAGCGCTCTTCCTAACTACCCCATTTTTATGAGCAATAACGAATGAGTCAGTAAAACGGCGTATGATGGGCAAACAAATAAAAATGATATCCCGCTGACGGTAACTTCTGTGGGATATGTTTGTTTTTAAGATTTCGTCCGTTTTTATTGTGTAACGCCTTCGCATATTGACAGATTACCTTGGCGCTCTGCCATTTGTGGTTATGCTGCGTGAGTGGGTTCGAAGGACCAAAACTATTGACTTATTATATGTTGGTCGTAATTTCTGTGAATTTTCGTATGTGCATGTGTATTATGTATTCGTATGCGTATGAACAAAGTCGATGGGAAAATATTTATTCAGCAGATACGCTCGTATCATTCGGTTTAGATATTGTCTATGGCACCAAGAGCACCATATGCCTGTTGGCTGGAGTATCTCCTATAAGCAAATCCGTATTTATGTCTTATTACACACAAAAGCGTAGAGGAAATTTACGTACCTCTATTCATCGGCTTGGGATTTTCAGTGTCGGCAGGCACGGCGAGAAATTGCCCAATAACAATAAGTCGTAGTAAAAAAACCGCACAGGGGTTGACGGAGGATGTAAGTACGGTTGCAAAGAAAAGAGACTTGCGGTTTACGATGGAGCAGATAGGTCATAGATTTACTTATTTGCCAGACTATAGAGCTTACAACAAGGGGTGGGTCAATACTGTTTCTAAAATTGAAGCTTATTGTAATACGGACAGTTAAGAAACCTATGTGCCAACTGACCTCCGAACATCGTTACTTGTATTGAAGACATATCAACTAACTTGTGCATAGATGAATCATAAAAAGTTAAATGCCTTCTACTACATTCTTACAAACTAAACTTTGTGGGGTTAAAACTGGATCGCTGGATTGATCTATTTAAATCAACCGTCTTGATAGGAACTGTGGCAATAAGTTAAAGTAGCTTATGTCAATTTTGGTAATTTTAATGTGAGCAATACATATTTATCTTGTGCTTTATAAATCAATTGTATTACATAGTCTCAATAAACTTAAGCTGTTCAGTTCTCTTCAGATTTAACGATTTTTAATGGAGAGTAAGTGGGACCTGGACTAAAATAAAAGGAGATCGTTGTAATGTAAAAAAACTCGAATTTGGCTTATGTCGACATAAGCTCTTTCAACTTATTGCCACAGACATAACTTCCTTACGTGAATCGGGACGTCCTTTGGTACAAACATTTAGGATTCCATAGAGTTCTCGATTTGATTATATAATGTTAATAGAAATAAGAACATAGGTGGAGTTGACGCTTCTTGTTTGTGGTAGCTGGTGGGGTGGACTTCAAAGCTAAATCAGATAAGCGAAAAGGATGAGAGAACAGCACAAAATGTTGGTGACGAAGTCGCTTTCAAAAACATTTTAAAGGTTCCAAACGCCTTTTTGTCTTACTGACAATAGAATCTGGAATAAAAGTGAGCTTCTTGTCCAAGATGAAACCAAGTTTCAGTAAAGAAACAAATCAGCAAAGTTGGATTTTGACGTAAATTTATAATCTTTAAAGACTGTAGGCGTTTTCTATTGAAGAAAAGAATTGCCCTTTCTATCAAAAGAGCGAATCAAGAAGTGCTCTTTCTATGTTTTATTGAAGGAAAAAGTGCACTTCCAGGTGATTGTCACGTCGGTTCTTAACACGTGAGAGGTGTCTGGGATATAAATATTTAAAGAATTGCCCTGAATTCACTGACACACACTTGAAAAATGTCAGATTGAAATGCATGTTGTGTCGTTTGATCCGAAAAAATTATGTTTTCAATAATCATTATTAAATTAAAACGTGAACATCAAAAGTTTTCGTACAATTTTTAGGTATTTATTATTTAATGATAAGAATGAAACTTGGATCATTCGAAAGGTACTGTGCAAAAACAAAAAAATATTAAATTGGTATATGTCAAAATTAAGACTGGAAAAATGAACTTAATAATTTCCCATACAAAATGCTTATTAGTTATATGAAAACATTTTGGTGAAACTGGGATGGAATCGGCTAAGGTGATGGTTGATTGTTGATAATCAAAATTCCTGTCTTGGCTCAACGTAAGGTGATTGTCACGTTGACTATCGCATTTTTGCCGCCGCTTGCTTGTGACAGCTATTTAGGTGTCGCTTCGATACGTTTTGTGTCGCTTAAGTAAGCAATGTAGGTTGGCTCGGCTGTAACCCCACCAAAAATTGAAAGTTTTGTGAACAGTATTTCAAAATTATAAAAATTAAGAAATGTTAGTGCAATGTTTGATTCAATGGAATTCTATGCCACAATGAGAAATGAAGAAAGTAATTACAGAAGTCCGATTGTTCTTTTGTTGCGCATGGGCCTTAAGAAAAAAAAATTTAAATATTAGTATCAATATTTTATTACTTCTCCATAAACTTATGTCATTTTCCATTAGGACAGAAAAAGCAAAATCTGAAATCTGAGAGCAAAATCTGAAACTCCCAATGGAGTTGGGACACAAATGATTGCAAACAATTTTCACAATCGAAACCAACCAACAACTGACCGAAATGACGTTTCTTTTTGTTAGAATTGTAAGTGCTGCCAAGCACCCAAACATTTTTAGTGATCGCTGTACACAGACCAATGAATAGTTGATAATCAAAAACGACAGTCAGCTATTACCTTGGCCGATTCCATCCCTGAATTTGTCGCCGCCATAAATTACACAAAAGTAACTATAACTAGTAACGTATTCGAATATAAGCCATCATAGGTTATAACCCATTTTCGAAGGAATGCAATTTACCTACACCTAAAAGTATGCGACCGTATAATTTTATTTCAGTGATTTTACTATGGATAATATTTTTCGACAACAATAATAAGTTGGTTTAGATTTCCATAGTGACGTATTAAAATGCAATTCGTACTTATGGTATGGTCGATTTTCGACCACAAGCGAGACTAGTTGAAATAAATTGATCTGGCCTATTAAAACATTAATATTTTTAATTTAGGAAGCAACAGAAAACCAAATCTCACATATGATGCGCATATTGCAAAAGTGTTCCAACAAATTTCAATGAAAAGAGCAATTCTCTCGGATCTTCAATGAAGAACGCCATAAGGTGTACGTTACTTTGCTTGTACCATTCCTGTAAAGCCACAATATCGTGCTGTAAAATTATATAAAACTGATGCGGGGGACTTAAACAATATATCAATTTGCAGCCATAAAAGACACAAATCATTGATGAATAATTGGAACAGCAGTGACCCAGAATTTATGACCATATTTTTGACTAAGAACAATTTAATTTAAATTTTGTTTATAGTACCTAAGGCCAAGGGGGATATCGCCCATTAACGTTGGCTCGGTTGTACGGACTGTATTAGGTCGACGTACCCGTTGGTGGCACAACAAGCCCATTCACGATAAAGCCATACCACCGTCACAGAGTGAATGAAATATTTTCAATAAAGCAAATCGATTTCGTTTAAGGAATTCCACAAGGACACACTTTTCCATCTGCTCCACATAGGTACTCCTACCAAGCAGTACAGTGAACAGCCTTTGACCAAAAAGTTCGCCTCTTTATTTCTTGAAAATTGTCCCTGTACTTAGGGCAACGAAAGCTCGCTTGACAACTTGATAAGTGAATCAGGTCATGCAGCAGAGTTATTGTCTTGCTTGACTCAGTATTCCGAAGTTTTCATACCTCCATTCAGATGTCAGACAAGACCTTGTAGGCAAAAAGTCCTACCTGATTTAACTCTAATATATCCATCAGGCATGAGGCTGGTGTTTTCTGTTTTCATACTTAATGAAATTCTTTACACAAGTATAACACAAGTTTTGTCTTCCGGGCTTACCCTTCAATGTGTTTCTTCTCTTAGACAGGCTAATTTCCGTTCTAAAATAGGTTCAAAAGTTCGGATTCAGGTTCCACTTTTCAGTTAAAATAATTAAATTTGTTTTTCCGACATTATTTAAAGAAAAGACTTTTCCTTAGACTTCTTTGCTAAATGACTTGGAGTCGGAGTGCAATTCTCATCCTCATCATGATGCTTTCATTATATTGTAAAACACATTTTGCGTTCATAATTCAGTAATACAAATCCATGTCGTTGTTAAGTCTCGGCATTTTAACTCCATTTCTGCTACGCGAACTAGGTTATCGATGGCTCTGTTGACACTACACTCTGTAGAAACGTATGCGTTATCTACAATTTAAAGTATGATCTTTTAGCGTTGTACATTCAAAAAGGTTCATCACAACTCGTTCAATTGCTTTCAGTAAAAAATTGGGTCAACAAGATCTGCCGAACCGACTTCGCCTCAGCATACATAGCTCTTCTCAGGCAGTTTTGATAGAAAAATGACATCAGTGGCAGTTTATTATATTATACCAATACCCATAAGTCAACTAGTACTGTAAATTTTTGCAACCGCACTCTTCGCAATGGCTAAGTAAACAATTTTAATACCCTGTTTACTGCTCGTTTCACTAAGCCCAGGTCCGACGTCCGACCTGCTTCAAGCTTTACGATAAGTTCACTTTTAATATTCAATCAAAACTGCCTTGGGGCTACGACTACATATTTGCTAACACCTGTGGAGTGTGTATCTCTGAAACACTAATCACACTTGTTCTTTCTTCAATTGCCCAAAACGGTCATCAGTTCCATTTGTTCGCCACGCATCCGACTCGGGCCTTCGCAGCCAGTGAATTTCAAAGCACTCTCTTGACAAACATCAAACTGTTGGTGCCACGCTCTTAGACCACAAATAAGACATCAGTTTTTTTTTTTAAATATTTAATTTTTATATAAAAAAAATTATATTTAATAGTAATAATAATAATACAATGTATATAATTCTTTCGTTTCTGGTTTTTTCATTATACCAATTCTCATTCTCAATGTTTGTTTTTAGAAATAATCCTACAAAAATAAACATGATTTTTTTACACAATTAAATTTCATACAATTAACTTATTCTTGACAAAATGTTCAAAAGAAGGAAATCTTAGAAGCTAACAGAAATACATGTATAATTTGTCCACTTAAATGATCTACAAAATAATCGCTTCTTTTACATCAAAATAAATAAATTAAAATTTTTCAAATTTTGCTTGCACATTTTTTGTTAGCAACAAAAATAAAATTTATAGAATACCCCAAATAAGGATTTCGTAACTATTAAGGAGTGTGAAATTAAAAACTCATTTCAAATATATTAACATGTGGGCAGAAAATTAAAATTATTATCTAAGAATAAGTGCGCTTACGTCCTGAAAAATAAAATTAAGAAGGAAACTTATACGGTTCATAAATAAAAGAACAAAAATATGTATACATATATACTACTATATCTCTTTTCTGTTCTCTATCTCGCTCTCTCGCTTAACATACAACTCATTCTTAATATATATTCAATATTTATATATCATTCTTAATTAGTTACATGTAATAATAAAAATATTTTTTTTTTTTACTTCATAATTATCCTTTTTCTTTATAATATTTAACAGTCAATACTATTTAATTTTGTTTTTTGTATCTTAAATTTATTTTATATTATATTCTCTTAAAGATCTCTCTCTGGGTTTTGTTTTTTATTTTTTTTTTGTTTATGAATTGGAATTTATATAAAACACTGATTTTGTAATTGTTTGTTTATTTTTTACAAGGTAATGGGAATTTTTGTTTTGTTTTTGTCCTATATTTGAAGAGAAAAAGGAGGATGAAATTAAAACAGCGGCTTTTATATATATAAAAAAAAGTTTATTCCTAACTAAGCCTAGATTCGAAAAGAGAACGCTACAATTTAGGAATCGGAGTGCAAGGTGAGGAAAATCGTTTTTTTTTTTCAACTATCTACGAACGGAAAAAGAGAGAGGACAACGATAAAGAGGGAGGAAAATGGGTTCTAGAATCCTATTAACAGTTTTGTTATTTTTTTATTTTTATATTCTAAATTTCAGTCGATTGGCACACAAGTCACTAAATTCGAATCCCGCAATGGTTTTATTTTCGTTTTACTTTCAAGCCAATGTAGGTAGGTCCATCCATCCAATCGTTATACAAAATCTCCTTGCAAAACTGTAGTAGTAGTGGTGATGTAGGCGGTAGAAAAGTAGGAAAAGATCGATGGACTTACTGTAGTATGCTGCTGCGGCGAAGGAGGGCTATGGATGTATTGCGCGACGACGACAGACGGGGTCGTCTTCAAGTTGCACTAAACTTCGGTGCCATCCTCTCCTTCGTCGTCGAAGAGTTGACTCGTGCTACCTTGACCTTTCGATGTGACCGACATTTTCTTTTTCGGCTTCGGCGGTGGGCGTGGTGGAACTTTTGTGGGCTTCTCACCCGTTGAGCTGGGCCCATTGCCAATGGCCATGCTGGGCACTATTGTCACACCGCTGTGATGCCGTGCCGTCCCGTAGAGTGGTTCGGTGTCGGAAGTCGTTGTAAGGTTGTTCACTAGTTCTTGAATTGGTTCGTAGATTTTTGCAGCTTGAGCGGCCACAGCTGCTTGTTGGGCTGCTGCTGCCGCCGCTTGCTGTTGCAATTGCTGCTGCATATGTTGTTGCTGTTGTTGTTGCTGTTGCTGTTGCTGCATCTGTAATTGTTGCTGTTGTGCCTGACTTGTGCTCGGTGTGGCAGGAAGCGGCCGATCTTTCATCGTATACCGGACTGGTTCTTGATTGATTTTGTGCAGATTTAGAATCGAATTGCCGCCGGCAGTTGTGCGTAGGCCCAGATTGTCGTAAACCGGTTCAATGGGCTCGGTGAGGGATGTCCCCGTTTCGCTGGGATTCGGCGATGTTGGCGATTGGAATTCCGATAGCTGTGAGCTGTTCGTGGGTGCCCAACTTGGTACGCGCGGTTTGCGAGGAATAGTCATGTAACCCTGTTTCATGACAACTGGGGAGTAGACTACCGGGGCCGGTATGAAAGGCGATTGATTGCGAGAGTTCGTCGCCGCAACTAAGGCCAGATTGCGATTCTTCGGATGTTGGAGTGTCATAAAACCGGAAGGCGCTATCGCCGAGCCATAGATACCGTGAGGGTTGACATGCTGGTAGACCGGGCTGGCTAATGGTGATTTGCCGTAGAACATTTCTTGCGGGATGTTTGAGGTCGAACTCTGGATGGAGGGTGAACCGGCGACACGTGCTGGGAATGCCAGTAGATCGGGTGGGAGATTGGTGCCGTAGCCGTCGTCGACGAAGGTTTGTCGTGAACGCGGTATAGAGTCCGACAGGGCGATGGAGTGTGTTTCTTCGTCACGATTTCCTGGAAAGACACAGAGGCAAAAAATGTTTTACTGGAGTGGAATGCAAAAGAAGTTATATATATGACGAGTGGTTTCAAATTCGACAGGCAGGGTTTTCAAGTGAAGGCGCTCTGATTTAGCTGGGCGTGAGGTTCCCGAAAAGACATAAACTACACAGTGGGCAACTTTTTCCTTGTTTTTCCTGTATTTCTCTGCCTGACATTTTCTTCTATGTACGATTACAATAGAAAAAGCTAAAAAGTGATGAGACATCGATTTTGCAATCCCGCTCGAAGGACCATATTTCATATATTCTAAAACCCAAAACAAAAAAGCTCTATCATACTTCAGAACTGTATTCATCTTCGACAAATGTAAGCTCTCTCAATTCCAATCTACACTTCTCTGCAAAAATAGGAACAAAAAGTCCAAAGCAAGAATCAAATCAATTAGTTAAATGGATACAGAGAGGTGCCAAAACTTCTTCAGATAGCTTTGCACTATGCGATTCCATTCACAAATTGTTCCCAATGAACGCTTTGTTAAGCTGCCAAACTTTTAATTAAGCCCAAACATTGAATCGAAACGCTGATCTCCTGTTGTTTGCGGTTCTCCCTTTTGCACCATCAATGACAATTTAACTTAGTTACCAACTTGTTGTAAAGTCGCACGCCCTTGCCAGCCAACATATTGTCTCTTTAGTATCTGGCAATATTAATTAAATATTAGAAATGTGTTGCCTAGCAGCAGTGTAGTAAAATCCCAAAAAATATGTGAAATAATAAATAAAAGGGCACTTCACATACGGGCACGGCACAGAACGGTCGTCTTTCTTTGTTAGTATTTCCAAGAATTTTACAGTCTCCTCCTCGGCTTCCTTGTCTTTCGATCTTTAATTTGATTTTCTCAAATTAATTAATGGCTTTCAGAGCTCTTGTTGCGACTCCTACGATGATGATGATCTAATGGCAGAGGACAATATTTGCGGAGCAATTTTCACCCACAACCGACACGGATGCAAACTATCGGCATCCGCACACACGCAGCGGGGTTAGTATGAAAGTAACAGAAGGAGCACAACTGGAACATGCTGAGTAGTAAGGAAATATTGATGACATACAGTGCTTGCACTTGGGATGGCATATGGCCCCATCGGGATATTCGTATCCAACTATGTCTGCCTGTCTCGTTTCGAGACTATGGCATTTACATTTTTCTAAAGCGCTCCTCTATGGTCCAGGGACGGAGGCACACTCTCAACTGATTGAAGATGAAGTTCTTAGTTGAAGTTGATGTAGTAGGTATACGGGGCGAGAACTGACTGTGGTGTTTGCATGTGGCGTCGGTCGTCTCACTACAAAATGAGAAATGTGCAAATAATCATGTGAATTGTTTTATATCCGTTATCCATGGGGATTGAATCGACTGAATGACGACGGTGAATTGAAGTGAGGAAATTCACTCATTTGCTTTGCTCAGTGGGTGTGCATGCAATGCAAAGGCGGATAGAATTTCAATTGGGAACTGTCGCAATTCCTTTTATGTTGAACGGAAAATTAATTTAATGATGGTGATGACTTTTTAAAGGCTTTCAATAATTCTATTGTTTGTTGGAATTTAGTTTTCCTTTAGGTTGTTGGATGAACTGCACAGTGGACGTTGTTTGTATTGAGATTTGAGACATAAAGCCTTGCATAAGATGTGAAAGAGTTGCACACAGCCATGCGAGTCTAGGCATCGGAAGTCTATGCTGATTTTACTTATATTTTGTGACAGACTCCCTCAAAATACAGGTGAGAGTAGTTGTCTTTACGGCGAGAGAGAAAGAGGCACCCATGAAGGACGTGTGTAGCTTAATTAATAATCACATGATAGAGAATACTACTTTTGCACACAAAGCAAAAAAAAAATCTTCATGTGAATCATTAAAAAGGCTCAATTTCTTTAATGAGCAACAAACTAAGCAATAGGCCGTTTTTTAACGATTTTTGTGTTAAAATATCAGTTTCCTTGATAAAATCATTTTTTATTAGAAAAAGCGCAACTTGAACTTTTATTTCAATAAAAGCTTATTATTTTTTAGGAAAACTTTGCTCGTATTGACAATTTAATTTACAAAATCATTTTTTATTCGAAAAAGCGCAACTTGAACTTTTATTTTTAGGAATCTTTCTTATTCTTTAAGAAAGATTATATAGACGGTAAGTACCTAAATGCCAGATAGTGGATAAAAACAAGGGATTACAAAAATACGCATCGCCATTGCTTGCCGTTCTTATAAAGTTCGTATATTCGGTTTAAAAATTTGGAAAATCACTTTATTTCAATGCCGGTATAAAGCTCTTAAAGCTTACCAAAGACAGAGAAAAAAACCTGCACGATCAGTCGAGCCGTGAAGAGTTATCTTTTCTATTTTTTTTTAAACATTGAAAGCTTTCCAAGCTTTTGTTAAAAAAAGTTTTTCCATTCTACACAATTTCTTAACGCGTGCTGATGATCGATAAAATATAAACAGCTTTGTTGAGACGTTTGTGGTGAAAAGAAAGTAATTTTTTTGAGACCAGCAAGCTCTTTGCTGTGGCGAGAGTTATTGTGAGTTTTTTGCTTCTAGTGAATGAAATTAAAAAGCTTTTACAAGTGAAGATAATATTCTCTCAACTGAAGATCACAGAGATCGTCCTCATTATAAAGCAAACAACGAAAAGAGTGGCAGGTATAAGGTAAAACAAATTTTTGTCCTTCAGACCCAAGAATCTAAACACAATTTTGGGATCTGTTTAAAGAAACAAATTTTAATGAAATGACAACAAAAACAAATTTAAAATGCAGAAATGGAATGAACAGTTTATTTTATTGATTGTGTAGCAAGTAAAACACTTCATCATCAAAATCTTCACAAGGGTTTTCAAGATCTTCAAAAATATTAATATCATGGGAACATTTCTAAGAATCTTCAAAAAAAAAAAAAAAAAAAAAATGGGAGAGATGTCGACAATAATTACAAAAATGCTATTGGTGACATTTTCCGTACTAAAATAATGTTAAAGTGGGCTTTATCCGACTATAATTTCCGCCATTGATACCAAATTTAAGCAAAGCTGGCTATAAAAATGATCTTGTGTAGGATACTCTAAAATATCAGCCACTGAAACTAAATCATCAGAGGAAATCCCCAAAGGGATACAGGAGAGATATTTACCTTGATCCAACCATCATATCAGGGGCCACTCTAATCCGCTTTCAAAAGTTAAGTGAGTTCAACAACAGCCAACAGAAATTGCCGTGTGTCCCCATTCGTGTCAGTATTCAGCAATTTGTCTCTTACACGTTTCGCATCTAACAGTTTGTCTCCAAATGGGCTTATCGACCCACTTAGTCTCTCATTTACATGCAAATGACAATATAAGCCCAAACAAGGACATACACTATAGGCAACACATCTATCCGACACAGAGATCTTTAGCTCTCGACTAAGACAACTAACTACACTGACGGCAACATGAACATTTCCAACTCAGTGCCAAACAACCGGAAATGCATCTGTAGCTGTCTGCAACAGATATTCAAATTTTAAAACTTGGTAATCTTCAAAGAAGTGCCACACTCTACTGCCACCGCAATTGGGGATATTCAAATTTGAATTAAGCTACAAAACACTCAACGGCAACCATCTCCTCTGGCACACATGTATACATGTATACATTTCACCTGCCATTGCCCATACGGACACGAGTCACCCACCGGTAAATTATGCTTGTCTCCCAACGGTGGATTAGAATCGGGTCATGGTAGGGGCGCTGTCATCGAGTGGCATGGTTAGCCGAATTAATGTATGCTTTGGATTGTGGCCCAGACAGGACTGATCGGATCTCGCATTGGGTTAGGTGGAATTAAGTCTTACGGGTTGGGCATTATGAACTGCATGATTATTAGCTCTGAGTAATAACAGTGCTTGACGAATTGATTACTTTGGTACCCGTATCTGTGTCAATGTTTATTGAATTGCAACATTCATTGAAAGTAGGAAGAGTAGCAACGAATGCTGGGAAATAATGGTTTACCTAAGGTGAAGGGTGTAAATAATGACGGTTGTCTCAAGTTGTTGAAAATGGGACAAGAAGATGATAGCAAGTCATTTGCAGGACATCGTCTATTGTATTCAATTCGAATTGATGGCCATTTTGGGCTTGATGTTTGCGTTTTGCATTAACAAGTCAAACACGACATTTGCAAATCAATTTATGTTCATCATGGCAATAGCTTCGTTGGGATGGTCGGTATTGCAGGACCTGTTAAGGGGTTATAACCCTGCTACTTGTTCGTTTCAGATTCAATTCGGATATGATGTCTGTCGCGGGAGAGGAAATATGTTTACTTCATCTTAATTTCAAAGAGTGAGTAAGAATTTTCACCAGAGAAGCTGCTTATCGGGGTAAAGACGGCAAAATAAATTCGGACAGTAAGTGGTAAGTTGTTGGCGCACTTCAAATAAATAACTCACGGTCTGTGGTCTGTAAGAACATTTCCCTAGAAGAAAGTATTAATATTTTGACATGCAGAAAGTCAGTCTCTTTTTTTTCGCGTCCTGGCACCATTTGAGATGGCAAAGTCCAATGCGCACACTGTAAAATGCGATCATTTTAATTGGCACATATGTTCGCTTTCGTAAGACATCGAAAATGTAAATCTACATGTCAGAGAAAAGACATTTGCCCTACTTTTAAGTCCCTGGCACTAAATGAATTGGGAGAGTCCATTACGCACACGTTTGGGTAATATCATACTAGATCGCGCACATGTGTGCCATCAAATTGCAAATCTTCGAATCAGCGGATTGATATTCGCCATTCTTTTGAGTCTCTGGTACGTGGAATATATATATGAGATGGAAAAACCCAATGCGCACACGTTTTAGTGAGCTCATTTCAAATCGCACATGTGCGCGTCTTCGAATTGTGGTACCGAACGATGGTGGATCTCCGACTGCTGTTCACTTATGATGAAAATCCTCATGCTTATGACCGAACTATTTCAATTAAAAGTCTTTTTAACAGTAAAAACGCTTAAAAAAAACACATTCAATAATTCCTCTGTGTTCGCTTTTAAAGCGGTCAACGGCCTTAAAACTGCGCGCCAACCGAAAGAAAACAAAATGTTGTTTGAAAATTATTTTACTCACCAAGTGCTATAAAATTGCCAGCAAAAATCCATTGCCGCCTTCCGACACGCATCCAGGAGAGTGCGAAATTCGCGCTAATTAACCCTAATTTGGGAAGTGCATCGAAAATTTCTTACAATCCCTTCTACTAGCGCCCGAAACAACTTTCTATAGTGAAACTCCACAATTGAGTCACAAAGGAAGCCACATCATTGTGTTGACAGTAACTCGAGCGCGTGTTGCCGCAGCAGCGCTAAATTGTGCTAAAATGTAATTTGCTGCCAGAATGCTTTCTGCATTTAAATTATGTTAAGGATCAGGCGAACGGCCCGCTTGCCCCTGCGGCAGCCAATGTTAAATCTTTGAATGCAGCTGATGGTTTTGTTTGAAAATTGTAAGCAGAGTTCAACCGTTATGTACAACACTATTGTTAAGTTGACCGTAATTTTGTTTTAAAAATTACCACATGGACGCATTTTGTTGGCAGTTTTAGTTTGCTTCGCCTAACAGCAATAAAGTGTTGGACTTTGGTCTGTACATTTTATTACGACTGCAGTGACTTGACTTATAAAAATACGAGCTAGGTTATCGGTCTTTAATTTTAGAAAAGACTAGGCCCCCTAACAAATTTGATAATTTGCTTTGATTATTCCGACCATTCATCGACTTTTTCTTTATCATTAGTGGCACGAAGAGGGCTTGCCCAGAAGTAAGTTTTCGGATTCAGTGAGGGACATAAAGTTTGTCTTATATATGATCTGAATATTGACAAGTTTGATTCACCCCAAATCGGGAAAAGTTTTCTGTGTCTCATTCATACACAAATATTGAACAGAAAGGCCCGTAAAGTCTGCCATTCGATTTCATTCCTTAGTTGGTCCCTGATAATAATTGGCTTGGAAGTCCCGCAACAGATTTTTATCTACCGGCTTTTTGTTCAAAATAGATTTGTTGTACCCGTTCCCATTTCATTTCGTCTCCATACCAATTACTTCTTCCAACCAAACTCGGTGGTCGGGAATAGAACTACCAACCTACAAACGAAATCCTCAAAAGGCTACCGCAAATAGAGACCACACACAAATTTAATGACAACGTTGTCTAATTGTGTAGATAGGTTTTAAAACATTCAAACGGTTCCATTCGTTTACATTGCATTAAAAATTTACAAAGCTTAAGACCTACCTCCCGCCTTCCCCATTTTATACGACTCTGTTTACAATGGTCACGTGTATCTCCTTATGAAATTTCATGATTTAAAAGTATACGGCACCTTCAAAGGGTTATTATTCTTGTCCATAAAAGAACACCTGCTATAAAATTTATAGGTTCTCCTGTGGAGATATTTTTCCCCGTTGAGTTACGAGTGCAGTTGAGAGCTGCTAGGGAGGGATGGTGTCCACAAAAATCTACCACCAAGGGAACGTGTGCAGTGTGCACTTTGTTTAAAGAAAGTATCGGCAAACCAGTTCATTTATTTTTAGTTCCAGTGGAAGCTTTTGCTTATATGGATGTTATTGTTTTGTTATTTACCTATACACTGTGGGCCTTACCAACAAACATTTTTAGTTTCGACTCTAAATTGTTGTGGTTCACAGTGGCTTTATTTTCCATACAAATTTTGGAATTGTGAGCTTCGGTAAATTTAAAGTCGAGACTAAAATTGGTTATTCGTACGGCGCTGTGAACATAGTTTAAGAGAAATATCAAATCGAAACCATTTAAACCATTTCTTAAGTTGCTTGGCAGTCCTTTCGAGATAAATGCGAAAATATAGATTTTATGTTGGTAATGCTGTAGCGCAGTGTTATACGCTTCTTGGTGTCATTTTGACGTTTTTAAAAACTGGTTTTGGTTGATTTTGCACATCCAATTGAAAAGCTTAGGGCTGTCGTAAAATTGCACTGTTTTGACGATTTTCGCATTGAAAATGAATTAAAATCCTAATTGCACATTCGTATCTATTAATAAATAAAATTTTCTTTATATTTTTTACATATATTATATAATAAGTCTCACAGAAGTGCCAACAAAAAAGCGAAAGCAGTAGTGTTGCACACAGCAACAAACCGAAAACTTCTGAAATTGCAGGGAATAAAACGTTGAATTTTAATTTAACTTTTATTCGCAGCGCTAATTCCATGCGCACGACCAAACTCGTTACAATTTAAAAGTGACAAAAAGAGAAAATAAAACTGATAGCAGCTTCATGTAATTGATAAACGAACAGCGCCATCTGCCACCTGAGGTTGTATTGCATGCGCTGTCATTGAATGCACTCGGATATGGACGAATTCAGCAAACTATTTCGCAACAATTAGAGACTATTATTGCAAATATCCTAAATTAATTATTTAAATTAATTGCTTATATTGGCTTCTCAGTATTTTTTAACAGTTTACCAAACAAATCTGAAACGGACTTTGCGTGCATCAACCTTTCTCGAAGAGCATTTCGTTTGCCCGCAAGTTCATCTGAGAGTCCGAGGCGAACTGTATTTGTAAAAAAATCGTGGATGTCACAGAAGAATTGACTGAGATTCGCCAAAATGCCAAAATGAAAGAATAAAATGCGAGTGATTTGTTTCATATTTTAGTAAAAGGTGTTATTTATATTAATGAAATTGAAATGAATAAATTATTATGCGGAACGCAGATGTATCTGGCAAACGTTGGCCGGAAGGTATATTGTTGTAAAAATAAATAAATAAATGGCGCAACTAGTCCATAAAGTGCCATAAAGTATCCTACTGAAAAAAATGTATTAACTTTTTTCCTATTTAATGAATCTGGTTAACTGAAAAATGGATAACTGGGACACTGAAACAAGAATTTGAATTGTCCGCCGCTTTCAAGCACTGGAGTCCGTAGTTTCGGTTCAAAGAGAGTATAGGCGCACGTTTGGCGGCGTTGGCGTTGCTGCTGCCATACGAAAAAAATCCAAGAGTTTCGACAACAAGCTTATCTGCTCAAATGGGTGTAAGCAGACAGTCATTGCAGTCAATTATGAACAATGATTTGGACTTATTCCCATATAAAAATCAAATGGCCAACAAACTGAATGCAGCAGACTTGCCGATTCGCTGGGAATTTTCCAAGAAGATGCTTCAGATGGTGGAAGAGGAAGGAAACTTGTTGAACTGTCTTTTGCCTGACGAGGCCCATTTCGATTTAAACGAACGGCTGAATTTATAATATTTCCTAGGATAGTTCTACTCTTTCATATTGGAAAGAACAGCGGTGACAGTTTTTAAAGTTTAATTTGTGTTTTTCAGCTCTGTAGCTACTCCGTTGCCAAAAATTGACTCAAATGTTGAACATTGGAAGGCATTTTTCTTCTGAAACAGGAAATGAACCTGCTTGTATATATTTCTTCACTAAATGCTGATTTATGGGCTACGAAAAAATCCATTCAGCATTATCATTTGTATCATGTCTAAAATCATTTTTTTTTTTAAATATATACATGTTTGCCTGTTCTTTTCTAAGAAATTATTCAATGCACAGGGATCAAACAGGGAGAAAAAAAAATGGTGCCTCTACAGTTACACCAATAACGATTATGCTAAGTGAAATTCTGAAACCAGTAGGTATACCGAATTCAATCCGACCAATTACTTAGCTAATCCCACGACATATTATTATAATGAACTTATCGTCGCTCGATTGTCGATACACATACACTATTTGACTTATTCATGAGCCTAAACTTTGCCGAATAAAAAAAACTTTACTCAGCCGTGTATATAAATATATATTGCGCCTCAAGGATACAACAAGCATTAGTTGGCTGTTTTATACACGAGAACTTGTAACGCACAGAAAATTACTTCCTTCCCTGATGGCGGCAACTATACACTACGGTTAACTTAACCTTAATAATTGTTAGTAATTTGTGTGTGCGTACAATTTTTCGGGGAGCTCCCAAAGGGACTGAAATAAAATTCACATTAAAATCTCATTAACTGGGCAGGCATTTACATTTACTTCGTGTACAAGTGATTTCTGTGTTCCGTTTCATTGTGCTTATTAACTTGCGTGCAGTTGTCGTTAATAACAATATGCAGTGTTACACACTGACAGCTTCTCTGCATCTGGCATCAATCCAATTTCACAATTAAATTCTATATGTAAACATTTTAATTAACCAATTAACAGCAGATGCACCCAGAAGAGCGGCACCCATCCACGTCATGGTGACGCGCATTAAGCCTGGTTCTTATCGATTTTAATTGAGTCGCTGAAGGACTCTGCATATCTGAACGCACTTGACCAACAAATGAGTTGCTAGAGGGTGGCGGGTTCTTTTTTTGTCTCTCTCTCTCTCTCTCTCTCTCTCTTTATAATAAAATATAGTTTGAGTCCTTCTTTTTTTGGACGATAGGATCCCGCATACGGTGTCGGTGGATGTTCGTCCGCATAGAGGAGATAATTGGGGGAAAATTAAACAAAAAAAAAACTCCTCTCCAGCTTTGGTGAGTGCAAAAAAAAAAAAAAAACAGTATTTAACGACATCCAATTTGCAGTATATATTATGTTGGAGTTGTTGCCATTATTGTTATTTTCTTTTATGGGAAGAATTAATCATATTTACGTGACTGTGAGGTTTTATTGATTTTATTTTGTAAATAATTGCGCAAAAGTCAGGATATTAACAAACAAGGATTGCCGTTTGGTGATACAGATTTATCCCTTTATAAAATAATAAATGTTTTCCTTTCCGTTGGAAATTATAATACGGATTGCTGGGTGTATTTTACCGCTTCACGTAACTTTTTCTAACACAATTGGTTTGAAGTAAAACACTGGATTAAGGCCCGTTTGCTGATACTACTCATGGCGATGTAAGTTCTACTTAAATACCTTATTAGGCCACTTTTTATATGTCATAAACTGTCACATAAGACTTTAAGTGGAACTTAAATCGCTATGAGTAGTATCAGCAAATGGGCCTAAGTGTGTTGCACACTGTTTGCTCCTTTTTTATTTCGTCTTTGAAAAAATATGTTTTTATAACCACAAGAATAGGAACAGTGATGCAAATCGACTTTTATAAATTGTACTGAAAACTGAAAAGGCATAGTACTGAAACGTAAAAGATTGTACACTTTTTATTAATGCCATAAGATAAATAATGCATTCAAGCAAAAAAAATAAAATCATAAATCATTCCAAAAAATCATAAATCATTCTGAGTGTAAATTAGATCTAAGCTAATTTTACACCCGATTATTTTATTAGCATTTTTTAAATCCAATTAATTTTTAAAATTTAAACTATATTTATAATATTCATTTAAAAACATGCATTAAGCCCGCTGGATAAATATTCATTTAAGTTTAAGCCGATTTTAACCGGATTTAATCCTATTTAATGTCAAATTTAACAAAAAAAGCCTTTTTTTTTGTCGTTTGTTAATTGGAAATTGATTTGATTTGCTGTGGGCTGAGTTTCATTTCTGTATTATTATTCATGAACGTAGCCTCCAAATGGATCTTTTTTAGTCGGAAATTTTTCCGAAAACGACGTCTCATAATCTTTGACGCAAGCTCGCCTGTGCATTCGATATAGTCGAAGACGAGGACGACGTTGATTCACAATCTGTTGTTCTTCGATAAATTCGTTTTCTGAAGACGAAGCCATCAAAATTTTTTCCACTTAATAAATGAAATCCATTCCCTACCATTTATATTCGATTTAACTTCTAGTTATTGATCTCCTGCGAACGAAGAAATTGCATTATTTATTATTAAATTTAGTTTTAACCCGAGTTAAAATACTTAAACGGGTCTCCGGAGTGCAGTTTGAATTCAATCGGATTAAACGCCGACAAGTTTAAAGAACTGGGTTTATATTCGCGTTTAAAGATGAATATTACGGACTTGGGTTTAATTTTCGGAGTGAATAATGTAAGTGAAATTACTTCATACATGTTTTGAAGTATTTGTAATATTATCAAACGCGAACTGTTCATTTCGTAATAATATCTATTTAATTCAAATTCCTTACCCTAAGACGAATGATAGTTAATACTTAATTTTTACTGGTGAAATAATGCTTGTGAACCCAGTTGCTGCACGGTGAGACAAGGTTAGGTTATGCAGAGAACTGTCAGTCATAATTTGGTTTGACAACTGATGAAGTTGCACTGCATTCCTAGTAAAAGGTTCATCCGCGTACGGCGTACGCGGTGCAAATGGAACGTAATCGATGTAAATCGATCGCAATCGCACAAAGTCTAGTTCTAGTTCTCATAAAAAATGACCGAAAAAAAGAAAATTAACAAAATAACGATTAGTTCCTCTCTTGGCTCAAAATAGCCAAGTACTGATGAATATGTCAAATGCAAAAAGTTGACAAGAAACAAATAAAAAAAAAAAACTCAGTGGTGGTCGAATGTTCTCCTAGAACGTTTCATATGTTGCAAAAAAGAATGTTTCATATTTATTTGTGATACGGATTAGCTGTCAAAGATGAAAGTGACTCAAAGTAGCTCGAAGTCTGTCTATGTACTTTGGGGTACTATTTCTGCTCTCCGAGAGAGTTTCGCTCAATTTTGTATGTTTGACTGAATGTTAGTGTCTGGCTCGGGAAAGTACGCGAATAGAACCAATGTGTTGTTGTACATATCATGTTCGATTTAATTCAAAAAATTAAGCATAGTAAAAATTGTACTAACAATTGAGAACACCACGCACTTTTATGTAAGATTCGTTCGTGTACTTTCAGCATAGAACATTTTAAAATGTCAAATCACACAAACCGAGAGACAAATCAATGAATTTGAATAAGTTCCTGAACGGTTTTCTCACAGAAAGTTTAAGAAATGTCATTTTGAACATTGACAGGGTCCGTTTTAAGCGCAGCATCTACAAAATAAGTTGGAATTGAATTTTTTGCAAGCTAAATACCTATTAAACTTAATATTTTGAATGCGCTGATATGTTCTAAGAGAAGATTCAATTATAGCTTCTTCCTCCGACATCGTTGAAGACGAAAATAAATAGAGTTTTACTTGTCAAACTTTTGAGCTGTCACTTACTTGTCAGTTTTCAGTAAGTCGAAATTCGGCGAGTAGAAAATTACGAAAAAATAGATAGATTGGATTTCTCTTAAATTTTTTTCAACTTCATCAGTACGTGGTCGCATTCAATCAGTTTCTTAGCAAGTTTTTAATAATTTTACGTTTGCCAAAAAAAAACCCCGAACAAACCTATTATCTATGTGCTGTGCTTCTCATGACGAATGAAAATAGAAAAAAAAAAAAAAAATGGCTACCGGGTAGTTTTAGTCATGTGTTGTATGACCATGATCTCTCGAACGTAGCTTTGTGGAACAAAACGGGATAGTGGCTGTGGAACAGCCACGTAGTCTTAAAACGCCATCTAGGGGCAAGAGACTGAGGCTCAAAAAGGTTCGACTTACGGTCGAAACACATGTGGCCAGCCTGCCATGCGGTAGGTTGAAATTTGATTTGTATTTTTCTATTATGTATATTTCTTTTGATATTTTGATAATTTTCATCATGATTTTTTTAAAACCATACTCAATAGACGATTATTAACATTTTTATATATCGTAGAGCGTATAAGAAATTCTGACAGAGAAGACAGAAACACGATATGACGCACTTTGCCCAGGAATTCATTTCCAGCGCCAAAAATTCGATCGCTTTCTAGGGAAACACATCTACGGAAATTATTCTTTCTGTATATCATAAAATCGCCACGAAAAAAAGAATAAAATGTTTAATGATGGCACAAAAGTCGTTTCTTCCGGGTGTTTTGAGGAGGTCGATTTTTCTTTGACTTAAAAAGGAATTGTGCATCTCCTCCACTTCACAAAGGCACGTCGTCTTCAATTACAGCAGAAACCAGTCGAAAATACCTAAAATACCTTTCCTTTTCCATCTGCATGCACACATTTTCAACCGTACCGTCTAACAATTTTGAGGGTGGCTGGTGAAGTATGCTTAAGTGGACTCTCTACAACTCTCGGTCTTGGGCCATCGACTCTAAAGCGGTTTACGTAGCTTTTTGACCAAGAACGGACCCATGCTCGACATTTAGTGCCCATTTGTTCTAGTGTTCCTTTTACGATCTCTGCGAGTCAAGCCATCACCCAGAAAGGAGTGTAATTTATATTTACTAGGATTTTTTCTTCTTTCCGTCCTACTTACACCTTGGAGAGGTGTTCCCTCACAAAGGTCCAAGTTCAACTAGCTTCATTGGAATCAATTTTGAGGGTCCTATACTCCAACTATGCCTAGGCAGAAGGAGTCCATCCTACAGCATGTTCTACAGCCCAGTGAGCTTTAAGACTCTAAGGTTAAGAACGTTTTCGTGCGCATGAAAGATTTGCTGTAAGTTGCAGAAGTAAATTGTTCGTGTACCTACACGAAATCGTTTGAACGGTTTGCCTTACAGAATGCCGACCCCGGCTTGAGTGATAATTGGTTCATTCTTTTTGCGGTCAAAGCCCCAAGAGATCCCACCCCAACGTATGGGATGTCTTTGGACTCAGCGCATAATCCGCAGAAACCATCTTCGTATACAGCTAGTACGCTGAGGTGCTTCACAAGGCGATCATGTTTGCCATACTAGCTAGCCCCATGTCGTAGGTGTTGTTCCAGGCTCAAGCTCTTTCTGTTCTTTTCACGGTTTCCTCAATCATTCTTAGAGGCTGCGATTCTATATTCCGCAGAATAGTTTAGAACCTATACAAGCTACTGATGCTTCCTTTCTTGCCACGGAGTCAGTCATATCAGTAACTACGTAATCAGGTACCCCCCAACAAAGGGCCACCTTGTTCCTTTTACCCAATTTATTAAATTTTTGCAGTCTTTCAGTTCAGTCCGGATGATGTAGGAAACCACTGCTAATCATAGCAGCTTTCCAGTCCGACATTACAGGTTAACTTTGTCGCTGTGGAGGTTGACTAGGACACGCCTATCGAAAGCATCGATTTAAGCTTAAAAGGTGCTGGGACTTTTGCCAATTGGTTCAGAATATTTACTTGTAGGTCCGACCACCAGTTCCACCACCAGTTCTTGACCCACTTTGTTGTGAATACATATAAATCTAGACGGCCACCGATTAATAAGCGAAAGGACCTCGCAGATGTCGTAAAGAACTTTAGAGCTCTCTTATATTTCAAGTGCAGGTAAACCACCTCTCCCGAAGGCATTGCAACAGAAAATAAAAAAAAATTCAAATGATACTGCTGCCCAATACCCAATCACAACTGAACCTGAAAATAGGAGGGAGGGAAAAAAAGTCAAAACTCACCGAATTGCGTTTCGTCCAACAGAGTCTTCTTGATTTCATGTCCATCGTCCATGTCGACATTCTCGATGTCTGTCCGTCGAGGCGGCTTCTCCACCGGATTCACCTCTGTCAGCAGGCTCTTTTGCATTTCCATTATCACAGAGCCCTCCAGCACCGACGTATTGTGTGACTTGTCCATCTTCGATGCAATCAAACCGTTCTCACTCATCGTCGCATCCTTCTGATAGGTCTTTATCCGACGACAATACCAACAAATCACCAGCACTATGACAATCAACAGCAGCAGCAAAGTGGTCGCCACCAAACAAATTATCAGCAAAATATTCGACGACGAATCAAATCCGTTGTCAGTGCCACCGATTCCGTCAAGAATGGTACCGCCACCATAACGCTCCATATCGATGACCACTTGCATGTTGCTTTCGTCCTTGCCGCCGCGATTCTCCGCCACACAGGTGTATGAGCCCCTGTCCGCCGGCCTTACGCCGAAGATAATCAACTCCGATGTCAGCACGTTGGAGTTCTCGATACGATTCTGCTCGACAGAGTTCCGAACCAGAAACCGATGGTCGTTCACATTAATCGGCCGCTTGTTGTAGATCCAAAGAATGTCGGGCCGCGGGGAACCCTCTACCCGGCAGGAGAGTGTTATATTTTCACTGTTCGCCTCGATGTAGTGACCCGGTCGGGGATAAACAATACGCGGACGACACGCAAAGTGATCCGCCGGTATCTCGGACCATAGTTTGCCATATAACGGTTTTGGTTCGTGACACGCCGTCGGCGGTGTATAGAGCCGATGGAGGATGGCAAAATCGCGAAACTCCTGCAGTTCACAGGTGCAATTCCAAGGATTCTGAGCCAGTGACAGATGCAGCAGTCTGGGGGTGTTGGAAAATGTTTCCTTGCGTAGCACCGTCAGTTGGTTGGACTCCAAATAGACTGCAGACAACATGGGCAGATGGTCGAATGAATGTATTTCGACACGTTTCAGGCGATTGTGCTTGAATTCGACACGCGACAGGAAATTCAATTCGATGAAGAGGTTATTCTCGAGCACCTCGATTTGATTGTTATTCATCACCAGGTTGCGCAGCTTCACCAGGCCGGAGAAGATGCCGGGATGCAGCACGCGTATGTAGTTGTGGGACATGTCCAATTCAATTAGAATGGGCAGTCCCTTGAGGGCGTCCCGATTAAGCTCCTGCAGTGTGCAGTTTCGCATGAAGATTTTGTGCAGATTCTGTAGGTTCGCATCGAGGAAGTGGTCCCGCTTCAGCTCGGCTATGTAATTGTTGGACAAATCGATGACCTGCAGCTCATTGCTCAGGTCCGTGGGGATGGTGCTGAGGGACTTGTTCTTGCAGTCGGCAGTCTTTTTGCCCGAATTCCAATTGCAATGGCAGGTGCCGCAGTTCTGCAGGAAATCCGAGTTCCCACTAGCACCTACGAAGAGCAGCAGCACCAGCAGTTGAACGATGAGCAGTTGAACAGGGTTTCGGTGGTGGAGGCTGTGTGGAATGGTGTTACTTGTTCTCGGGGTGGAATTCATTTTGTGTGTGCGTGTGCGAAATCGTCGTCTCGGTTGTGGGACTGGGGTAGGGGGGTGGCGGGAAGATCTTGTGCTCTTCTACTTCTTTTTCTTCTCCTTCTTCGGTTGTGGGTTATCTTCTTGTTATCCTTGAGGGTCACTTTGATTAATTATCATGTCCTTTGCGTACTGCATTTGTGGTCGGTGGTGGTGGTACTTGTTGTTGGGGTGGATTTACAACTTGTAATTAGCATAAAACTGTAACTGTAACGAGAAGGAAGAGAACGAAAAAATGTTTTGATTAATGACTCCTGTTGTTGTTGGGGTTGGTGTTGGTGGTGGGGAAGAGTTTGAGCTCTGAATACACGATTGCCAGGCAGGCACTCACGCAAAACTTATTTAAGTGGCTATTACTTCTTCAGTCAGAGTTGAAATATGATTGGAAAGTCAAGAGCAACGAACAGTGGATAACAAAGGAACTGATAAATTTGCATTCTTCCTTGGGTGGCAGTTGAATTTCTCCCATCCAGCTCAACCAATGCGAAATACGACCGATAGTCAGTGTGGACGGAGGGAGATCCCTTTTGAATGGCGATGATGGGGGAGATATGCAAATCACTTGAGCTTTTGTGGCCGAGTGCAACAAATCTGAAGAAAATGTCTTGAGTTTGAATGGCAAAAAGAAGCGATTCTCGTGCACTATAAATACTGATTAAAGTCCGACGGAGACTTGATACTGGTGCAGATAAGCGAAGAGCGAAAAACGAAAAACTCTTCCGAAGCGTGACTGCGGATAAGAGACACGGCTTGAAGATCGGCAAAATCCAAGTGTATCAAGAGGTTTTCAATCTTGTCCAAACTGAAAGAACGCCAATTGATTTGGATTGTATACAGTCTTCGGTTTTTCACTTCACTTTTTGATTTGGAAACTTAAAACGAATGCTTGTTCCACTAGCAACAAATTCTGCTTGAGTATTTTGTTGGAAAGTCCTCATAAAAGATTACTCAAGTCGGTGTGGGAGAAAGTAACTTTCCCTAGGAAGTCGCTGAAATTACTCGAAAGTCTTACGACAAGGAATTTCTTTTAATATCTACGGTGGGCTGTGTTCTTCCTAAACAATAAGCAGCGTCAGACATTTTTCCAAGTTAGTTGTTTCATTCATTTCATTGTTTGCGGTGCTATTTGACGGGTTTAGGAATAGAGGCTGAAGAACACCGAACTAATCAGTTTAAGGCGCGTATTGCAGCGATGGCCTTTAAAATCGGAGAATGGACGTAAGCTGTTAGCAACGCTTTTTGTAAAATGTGAGTGCAACTAAAAATACAAAAACTCGACACTTTCTTCGAGCTAGTTTCGAAGTTTTGTATTTTTTTTTACTTTTGAAGAGGGCACTTTAGAGACGAAGAGGGTTGGGGTTTTATCGGAGTGGCAAAGTCGAGCAGTAAGTTGATTACGAAGAATCCTTTGGACATCTGTCAGGACCACATTCAAGCCTAAGTAGCACATATACCCATCAAAATGCTTGAGTATAACAAAACTTTCCATAAGCCCTCTCCAGTGCGCTGTCCGTGGAGGACACCGTTTGTATTATCTTCTCCTTAGAACCGTGCCAAATTCAGTACTTTTCCCAAGTTCGCGAGAGGTGCTGCTGTTAAAAAACCACAAATACTACAAATTTTGTGTTTTTTCGTTGTTTAAATTTGAAACCATCACGCAGTAGCCGAGCTCAATAGCCACTGATTAGGAAACAAAAAAGCGAAGAACTAGGTTTTTATGGCTGTTTTAATACGAAAAGATGAGCCGCCAAATGTCCATTACATTTCCGAGCTTCATAAAGCCAGTACAATTAAAATTTAGAAAGTATGATTCACAAAAAGTAGTTATAGGTCCTCTTGTTGAATGCCTAATTGTGAAGGAGGAATTTATCTGTCTATAGGTGGTGCAAGTTTGATTTGAGCTAAACATTGGCGGTAGATTAAGCAAGTTGTTTCAAATTCAACACACACAGACGTGTTTGAAGTGTGTTCTAACAACATGAGACCTAGGAACTTGCCGTTCAATTTCAAAGTCTTTAGTCCCCAGGGTGCTGAAGACCCCTTTCGGAAGTCTCATTTAGTTTAAAAGCGATTTCTAAACTTTATTTTTATTTTATTCTTGGCCATAATGATAGTGTAGCCCATAACTATCCCTTTACAATGGGTCGTATAAATAAAAACTAGCATTTGCTTTGGGCAAAAATTTGTTGCAAAGTAAGAGCCCTTAGCAATTGCTTTGAATCGGTATGAATAAAAATCTACTTTGCTAAAGTAAGTTCGAAAATTCGAACATAGCATTTACTTCGCTTACTTTACCTGGTTTGCAGTTCCTATCAAACCTGACCAGTAAATTTTAATTTTGAATTTTTCTTAAGATTCTAACGACTGTTGTGGAAATTGAAATTAAAAAAATGAAATTCAGAAATATGATTTTTTGTTTGCCAAATAGCTTGTTGATGATTCAGGTGCCGGGAATTGTATCAGATATTGTTGGAAATATTTATTTGTTAATACACTAGACCATTAGTTCAAAAAGAACTATGAATTACCGAGATGTTTTTGAACTGTCAACCTAAAATCCCGGATTCCCGCCGGATACCTACCTTACAAATGATTCTGTCTAAATATGTCCATCTGAAAAAAATTCGGGACTTGATAAACAACCATATCGACTGCCCTTTTCTTTTACCATTAATTGGTTTTTATGCTCCATCTAGAATGCTTAGAAATCGCGTTTTGTTTTATGTTCCTTATCATAGAGTTAACTATGGTTGTAATGAACCAATTACCAGATGCCTAAGAGAATCGAATAATTGTAGTAGTTTGTTCGAGTTTGATCTCAGTGGGGACGCATTAAAGAATAAATTAATTTTAACGCTAGGCTTTGGTGGTAATATTTAAGTATTTAAATTTTGTATTAAGTAATCAAGCGAGAGCAGTGAATATTCTCATTTGATGTGCATGAATAAATAAATAAATAATACAAATAGTCCACAGTCCATACTTCGCGTGAAACGAAACAATTGCTGCTTTGTCCGTAGGTATTTTGTTGGTTATCCTACGCAGAATTAAACTTAACTATTTAAAAAAAAAAAAAAAAAAAATAATGACAGTTCCCAGTTCTTAGATTTTATGTTAAAAATGTGAGTACAAAATATTTAACAAAAGGTCTGAGTCAACTCAGCAGACTCTGAATTTGCATAGCATTTTGCATAAGTTGAATACATACCGATCTGAGTAAAAGGTCAGTTCCGCAGCCGTAATTCGAACATGTCAAAAGTTGGAACTAACTCAAATCGGATTTTATTCATACGAAACGTAGCAAATGCTTCGATTTTGACATTTCGCTTGAGCAAAAGCAATAATTGCGTTTTATTCATAGGACTCAATAACTGATCATTGTTGATTTTGGTGCACGTTGTCAAAAACACACAGTATCGCATCGCAACAAGGATCAGTCGATTTAATTCTTTCGAAGTGAATACTTCAATAGGCTAGGGAGTCAACTGGTGAATGTGTTACGAAAACTGTGATCTGGCGAGGAAACAAAAGTAAATTCTTAAAATTAAAAATAACTTCCTGCTTCAACAGAGAATTCACCCTCAGACAGTGAGATTCATAAGCTAGGTCTTATACATTAGACTACCGAATACGCTCATTAAATTTAATTTAAATTGTAACCACATGAAACTAAAATGTAAAAAAAAACTCTTAAAATATATAATTTTGGATTGGATTGCGTTGCGAACGTTTTTTAATAAATGATTGAATAAACTTCTAATGAAGTTTATTGAAGTTTTTAAATGAATTTAAAATGAAAAAACACTTTTACTGCGCTGTATTACGATTATAGATTATATTGCAAGAATTTTATTTTTAAATCAAATTTTTAAATATTTTAAATGCAATCCAAATGCAACACAATTAAATGTAACATTTAGCGAGAGAAGTTTCACTTCTGGTGTGGTCACACTCTCGGTTGCCACATTGGTCATTTGTGACCAAATTTGGTCATTATTTTTTCTCTTGGTCACATTGTCATTTGCTATTACATTTTGTACTTTTTTTACTAAATGAAAAATGACGCTCGACTTCAATTTTAATGCAACCTAAAGCGTATTTCTATTCGTCCGATTGTTCTGTGTTCACAAATATTTAAATATTACTTAAATTACTTTGGTCGTTCATAGCCACAGTTGGTCATTTTTATTTCCAATTTTGGACACAAACTTTTCGTGCAAGTGGCAACCGTGGGCACACTCCCTTTTTTTATAACCTACCAATTGCTTAATGGGCCATTCATGAAAAATAACACCCTTAAGGAAATAGCAATTTGTTTTTGGGTTTTCTTTTAAATTCCACTAAAAAGCTATTTAATGGCGAAAATTAAAATGCATACTAATGGATTAATTAATTAGCATTCACCGTGCTCAGATTTTACAAATTTTGCCAACGCATTAAGCCGACTATTCATTCGACCGTTTTTGCATGTTACACTCTTGAATGTATCTAGCATAGGAACGCACATCCACTTTGGTCGAAGCCAATTTGCAGACAGTGCAGCGAAAATTCCCCATGCACCATTATTCCCTAGCCAGGAACTACTGTTGGGCATGTTAAAAAATAAATAAATTATAAATCGTGAAAGCCATAATTTTTCCTATGTGATGTTCCTCGCTTATGGAATTAAATTTCTGGTTCGCTTTTGATGGTGGACATACCACAAGCTTGCGTTGACCAATGCATTTATTTCTAAAAGCGAGAATTTACATAACATTTCAGCGAATTTGATATTTTTTTTTTATGTTGTAGTCAATATGAGTATACTGCTCCAGCTACACTAGTTACGTGGTTGCTTTGCATTTTTTCATTGTGATGATTGTTCTTCCAATCAAGAAGATATTGCAGGTCATTAGAGTTTCTAAATTTGCTGCTACTTTCTGCTAAAAATTAGGTTACATAAATACTTTTTTCGTATACAGAATTAATGACCTTGGTATCCGAGACGCCAAAATTACAACAAATCGTTAAGTGATTACATTTGGGAGTCACCGATTTCGACCAAAATGTGTACTTGGAGAAAATTGATGTCTTCAAAATCCTTCCTTTAAAAAACTGTTCGAGAATCGAAAACCCGGATTTTGATTTCGATAAAATTCGATTTTTAATGGGTGCCTACATGAACAATTTAATTTTGAGCTTATTTGTTTTGAAATTGTTCATTTAAGGACTCTGTTATCGCCGTCGTAGGTTAGACATCTACATATAAAATATTTCTTAAAAAAAAGATCTAAAGGCTCCGCCATCTAACTTCTTTTTTTTTCAACTAGTGCTTATTTCGCGAATGGTAACACTTAGCTCATGTCTGACTTGACAGATAATTAGTTTTATCCTTCCGCTGAACGAATATGGTTGTGTATACGCTTGAACAACGCTGGGAAATATTGCGACATTACTTTGAAAGTGGCCTTCGATCGACTTAGAGAAGATGCCGATTTTGCCAAAAAAAATCATCTTTTCAGATGAAGCTCATTTTCATCTTGGCGGGTATGTAAACAAGCAAAATTGTCGCATTTGGGGCACAGAAAACCCGCACGCATACATTGAAAAGCCGATATACCCAAAACAAGTCACTGTTTGGAATTTGGTCCAGAGGCATAATTGGGCCATTTTTCTTCGAAAATGAGCAATGAGTGGCCGTTACAGTCAATGGCGATCGTTATCGGGCCATGTTGAAGGAATTTTTGTTCACAAAAAATGAAGAGGAGGATATTGGGAACATTTGGTTTCAACAGGACGGCGCTACGTGCCACACAGCCGAAGCTACACTCGATGTTTTGCGCCCTGTTTTTGAAGATCGCATTATCAGCGGCAGAGCTGATGTCGTTTGGCCACCTCGGAGCTGCGATTTGACACCGATGGACTATTATTTGTGGGGTGCCGTAAAGGATAAGTGTTACGCCGACAAGCCAGAGACAATTGACGCTTTAAAGGACAATATTCGTGAAGCCATTGGTGAAATACAGCTGCACACAATCGATAATGTGCTTAAAACTTGGACCGATCGTGTAGGCTACTGCATGGCCAGCCGAGGCAGCCATTTGAATGAAATTATTTTCCATTATTAACCGGAAGGATTAAAATAAAAAAAGAAATTTGAGAAAATATTCAGCAGTTTTTTTTTAATAGCATCTGTCACCTTCTTCCACGTTTTCCTGGGTCTTTTTTCTTTCAAAAACGGCAGCCGACCATCAAGAACATTCGTCATTACTTCCGAAAAGTTAATTTCTTCTGTGTATAGAGGTACTTAACATACATTTGGACAATTATCTTATAAGAATACCTAAGTTAATAGCTCAAGGACAAAAAATTCTTTCCCCTATAACTCTGCTTTAGAAGTCGCTTAAAAATGTTGGGTTCCCTTCATTCATGCGAAAAATATGCATTTGTTATCTTCAGTGCTGCTTATCGTTCTGTCCCCTTTCAAGAGGTTTGTTTTTTTATCAAATAGTGTAATTTCTTAAAAAAAAAAAAAAAAACACACATGCAACGTGCGTGGAGTAGATTAATAATCGCACTGCTACGTTAAGGGTCCCCAACGCCCATCACCCTCACTGCAAATATTTACAACCTCCGTGCAATATTTTGCAATTTAATTCGCTGAAATTCTAATTTCCATACGTGCACGTACACGCTGTTAACTCTTTCAATATTTGCACACATTGTGCACTTCCCTATGGTAATATCGTGTATTTATCTGTACAGGCAAAAGGTAGAGTACTTGCCACCCAGTTATCCGTATCTGTGTGCGACGCAAGCTGCTGATATAAAAAAAAAATACGATTATATAAATATTCATAATACTGGCGTGCCCTGTCACCTTTGCAAACTGAAATAATAAGCTTTAACGTATAATAGATAACCTCGAGGTTGTCAAGTTTTTCCTTTTTTTTTGTGGACTTTCATTTCAAAACCAAAACGCAGCTGGAAGGTGGCACCCATGGCACCGCACACCCCGAGTAGGTAAAACCAGGTGATTTTGAACAAATTTTGCGGCAAAAGATACATATCGCGTGCGGAATAATTTGTGTCAACTAAAAATTTGTATTCACCCTAATTTCACAGCGAGGGGTAAAAATTGTATACTCACCGCTAGGAAATGTTAATATTGATTGTCCTATGCGGTTTAGATGGCGAGGGCAAACCCTTAAAATTAACAACTGATATTTGGGGTGACAATTATGTGATTATTATGTGACTGGGAAACGTTAAGCGCTATATTACGAGTAAAGTTGACTTCTTAAGCGCTACCTGAGGAGATATTTATCTATGCAAATTTTCGTAGCACAGATAGGTTTAAGGTTGGTCCATATTGTTCTCGACTTTTGGCAATTATTTGTCATATTTTATGCGCAATTACAATTTTCTAGGTAGTTTTGTTTGGACATAAGTTAGAATCTTTAATAAAATACAAGCGAAAATAATTTGAAAATTTTTAAGAAACAAAAAAGAAGTATGTACCTCTTTTGAACAGTTTTAAGCGGTTTGTAAAAAGCTGAAAAAAAAGTCTGGGACCAAGTTTACTAGGATTTGCAACCTCAAATCTATATATTAATCTTCGACACAGTTTCTTTCAGAACATATTTACCCTACTTAATGAAGACCAATTCCATTTTTTTCAAATTGAAGCGTACCACTCATAGATCGGTCGGAAGAGAATACAAATTAAAAAAAAAGTAATTGCAAAATAGGAAAAATAATGTTTTTAAATTACCTTGGTTAGCACAACAACACAGTTGAGAATATTTCGCTTTCGCTATCTCTGCGGCCGCAGTGTTTCCAGACTTTGAAAACTGTTTTCCCCTTTTTTTATCAGTAAAAGCTTAAGTTTTCCCCTAAACTCAAAAAAGAAATCCACTTTTTCTCACCTTAGTGAAATTTGCACTGTTTTCATAAGTAAAACTTTAAAAATTGTTATGTTCTTATTAGCAAGCTTAAAAATAGCATATCGCATAAAAATATACATTTTATAATTAAATTAAAACGAGCGACTGCATTCAGATGTACAAAAAGTCCTACGTGCTGTTTTCCTTCATGTTTAATATGAACAGTTCATTTTTTGAATTTTTTTCCTGAAATACCTACGTTTTAATTTTATTTTTAATCATTTACGTTTTACAGAGATTTGTATTTTTCCCCTTTTTCTTTCAAAAAGCGCAAAAATTGGTTGGATTTATTGTTAAAAAAAAAATCCCCCCATTTTTGTGAACACGTTTTTGGAAATCTTGCTAGGTGGGTGACCCCAAACCTATAAATAACTAGTGTATTGTTTGGCTTGCATTTAGTTTTATTCGTAGTAAAACCTGCAATTATAAAGTTATACATACGAAAAAAATAACTGTTTTTTTTTTTTAATTCTATCCTTTCTTTAAGTAAAGTAGCTAACAAACGGAGAGTTGCTTTTTCCCCTACTATAGTCCACAGTCCTACTTTGCGCAAAACATTAGGTTTTTGTATTTAATTTAATGCAGAAATAATATTAACTGTTGAAAGGATCGAGTCAAGAGCGGAAAATGCAAATTTATACTTCCAAAATAAATATTCGTTTTCCCGGGCCACTTGAGCATACTTCAAAGTACAGAAAAGCGCTTGTTAAGGTGAATCTTGAAGATATTTAAGGCCATAAACCAAACAGGGTTTAATTAGCGTAGACCTAGATGATTGGGAACTAAAATCATTGCTAACGAGTTAAAACATGTTTAATATGCGATGAGGGTTTATAAAAATATATTTTCTATTCTATAAAATCCTATTTATTTATATTTTGGTCCGTTAACTTATTTCCTAAACTCTTTGACGTGAAATATGTCACTGAAACTGATTATGAGATAATCTGATGTGCAAGAAAAATGTTTTTACTAAAACATTTTAAAAATTGGTTTGTTAACTTACCTACGAACTCTCAGTATATAATTTTTCGGAACACCCTGTTAACACTGATAAAGAGATTAAATTTTTTTTTCATTACAAGTTTCGGAAGCTTTAAGACCGAATTTAAAGAAGAAAATTTGTTTAATTTCTTTTTATGAGAAAATCTCACTTCAGCCAAATATGTTGATACACCCTGTAAAGCGATTTCTAAATATTTACCAGATTTCAAGTTCTGCCAATTTGTAATAAGCAGCAAAAAAATTAAAGCCATATCTTTAATCTTTCAAAAGCTATGATTTTTCCAAGGAAAAACACAATGTGGTGTCTGAAAACATTCTTAGTGCCCCTGTTAAGCACAGACAAGCTTAACGCTAAGGCCCTTCGATTAGCAAATTATTCTATCCAGGTCCATATATTCATCTTCATTTCTTTGGCATTGTTGGAACAAAAGGTAGTGCGTTGTTATTATCTTTGTGATTACAAAAGCCACCCAAATGGAACCACGCTTCGTTGCTAGCCTACGACGCTGTCGGTAACACTTACTGGTGGTCAATTACTTCGCGAAGTTTAATCAAACATATCTTTTCAAAGTTAATTTAGCCGATATACCCCGGAGAGTCCATGATCGTAAAGTTATCGCCACCCCTCGACCATGTGTGGGACTTTCGTTAGAGCTGCCCTTTTTATCGAGTAATCGATTTCATTACTGAGTGACGTCCGGATATTGCAGTCAATGAAAAACGATTATGACCAAATTGTCATCTCAATCTGATAGCCCCGATATACTGGCAGAACAAAAGTCTCATTTGACATTTTTCGAATTGCTTCGAACTGGAGATATTTTCCAAAATTTCCGCAATCAATTTGTTAGAGTGCCAACAAAAAAGGCCTCAACAAACTTCTAGTCCTATTTAAAATTTCGCTCACTCCCAGCGAGCAAATCGATTCGCAAGTTGCGGTATTCAAAGTAATTGATGGGGCAAACGAAAAGTTCCAAAGTTTGACTTTCGCCCTTTCCTCACATTCCCGCAAAGTCGGGGGCGTAATCAATCACTGTGTCGTTGTGCATTGGAATGGGTAGTGTGGCACCCATATGATGGCGAACTTTTGGTCCTTTTTTGTTCTCCTGCTTAAGGGGTATATGTAACTTTTATAACTTTGTCAACCAAAGCAAAAGCGGTGTGCATATCGTGGACAAGTTTTAAATACTTTATTAGTGAAGCTTTGCTTGGGGGGCGGGTGCGCACAAATAATTATTAGGGTGGCATTTTTCATACACTAAGTAAACTGAATGCAGACTGGTCGAATCACACACATATAAATGGGAATAGTTTTTCTGTCATAATAATAATAAAGCGATTTGGGGGATCATAAGCAGCTGTCAATATGATAGGGGATGGTGAATTTGTGACGGGTGGATGATATATGTACAAAAACGAGGTTAACGAGGGGCTATGATTTACAATTATCGTATCATGATTATGCTTGATAATGGTGTAGCTGGGATTCAGTGATTTATTTATTATTTATTGGAGTGGTCCGAAACGGGGGCGAGAGATGTTGATGAGGCGACATAGCTGGGGAGGTGGGAAGTGTTCGAGTGTCGGGAACCCATTCATGACTTGAATATGTTTTGGTGAAATTCTTAAAAGAAACTTAAGCAGACAGCTCTTCACGATCATGTGCGGGTGACTGGGAAAACAATATACCACAGGCAATCACTCTCCATACTTCTCCAACCCTATAAACTTATACTGTTTTTATTTTGTTTTTTTATTCATTTTTAAAGCAATTCCAAACTTAACACTAAGGTAAAGTTTGATGTGTACTTGCGTGGAACCCTTCACCCGAACGGCTATCACAAAAAAAAAAGCCAACGCACATTGAACGACCTTTTTTGAAATCACTCATTCACCTAACAACCAAACCAGAGTTTTTGAATTAAATAACATGTGAAATCACTGGCAATTTTTCTACCGATTTTCCATTCAAAAGTCGGGCGGGTCAATTTTTGACTGAAATTTCAACTCGCATCTGTTTCAATGATACAACCCTTATCTCATTGCCGGCAAAACTTAACTTTTAAATTTAAAATTTGAAATAAACTCCCAGAAACAAGCAAGCAATTTTGTTTTTTAATTAAAACAACTGACACTTTTGAGGAGAAAATACTGCACAACTCGTTTACGGATTTCCAACTGAAAATTGTTCATAACTTTGCGCTGTGTTCACTTTGACGAGTTTTTGAGTAAACATTTTATTAAAGTTCACCCTTGGGGCTGTGCATGTGACAGGAGAGCAAGAAACTTCAACGAGTTTCTGATGACTTTGAATTAACAGCAATGGTTCGACCTTGATGGGAAAATGTTTGTTCAACGAATATGGCTAACAAATACGTGTAGCTTTGTGTTTTCTGCTTTCGGGGGAAAGATATAATTTCGGCAAAAAAATGTGTACAGTAACAATTGATGAAAATCGAATTTTCTCAATTGTACTGAAAACTGAAAGAAAAAAGTACTGGAACATAGAAAAAGTACCAAACGCAAACTGTCATAACCATATCATTTAAATAATTCTTATTTTCACTGAACGCACTCTCTCTAGTCCAGCAAGAATGTATATGTCAAATTGTGCGCCTAGCGAAAGGAAAAGGGTCAAGTTTTACATTACAAACATTAAAAATGAATAATGCAAATGAATGAAAGCAAAAAAGAAGGTACATACATTGAATCTATCAGAAATTGGAATAGATAACATAAACCACTTCTTAAATTAAAAAATAGTACCAAAAGTTTGGAAGCGATGCTTGCGTACTCGATTAAGGCTCATGGTACCGAATTCAGTCCAATGTTTAGGCTTTTTTCATCTATGATTGGATCCGTACTCTCTGTACTGAATGAGGAGAATGAGGAAAATGAGGAGAACTCTAAAGGCAGTAGATGGAGTTGGAACAGCTTCAGTGATTGCGTTTTTCGAACATAACCTTAATGTAGGCTTTGAAAACTTTTTGGAGATTACCACATGCAACTATGTAATAATCATTCAAACTCACATTCGCTATAGTGGAAGTTACGAGTATGTTGGATGAGTTGACAGAAAGTGTGCCCCCTTTTTCCAATTTGGCTCTATACTCTTCGAACTTAGGAGTGGGTGTCCAAAATCCATTATTTCATTCATAGGCTAAGGATTTTGGCTCATTATACAAAATCGATTTGTGTTTGTTTGTTGCTATTGCTTTGTTTACTGGTCTGGGATGGGTTTCTTATACAGTTGAACTTAGGATGATAAACTATTCATGGAAGTATTTATTATTGTCATTTTAAAAAATTTTACAACAAGGGGTTGCACGATGGAATTTGGTCCAGAGGCATAATTGGGCCATTTTTCTTCGAAATGAGCAAGGAGTGGCCGTTACAGTCAATGGCGATCGTTATCGGGCCATGTTGAACGAATTTTTGTTCACAAAAATTCAAGAGGAGGATATTGGCAACATTTGGTTTCAACAGGCCGGCGCTACGTGCCACACAGCCGAAGCTACACTCGATGTTTTGCGCCCTGTTTTTGAAGATCGCTTTATCAGCCGCAGAGCTGATGTCGTTTTGCCACCTCGGAGCTGCGATTTGACACCGATGGACTATTATTTGTGGGGTGCCGTAAAGGATAAGTGTTACGCCGACAAGCCAGAGACCATTGACGCTTTAAAGGACAATATTCGTGAAGCCATTAGTGAAATACAGCTGCACACAATTGATAATGTGCTTAAAAATTGGACCGATCGGGTAGGCTACTGCATGGCCAGCCGAGGCAGCCATTTGAATGAAATTATTTTCCATTATTAACCGGAAGGATTGTACTTTCAAATAAAAAAAGAAATTTGAGAAAATATTCGGTAGTTTTTTTTTATAGCATTTTCAAAAAAAAAGAAGTTATTTGGCGGACCCTGTATATAGTGTATATAGTGTATGCACTGTACAGAAATGATTTAATTATATTATTTTAATTATTTCATTTATTTTTTTAAAGCCAAATGCATGTGTTTTTCTATTTGACACTTTCGGCATCTTGCTATTTTTTTTTCAATTATCTGCACTCTGTAGCTGTATTTATTTAGTTAATTAGTTATTTATTAATATTTTATCAACATCATTAACAGAAGTCTAAAATAATCTTTAGTAAGCACCTTATTTCAGAATATCTAAATAAAAACACAAGTATTGTAAGTATGCCTTTCCAAGAAAATATAAAACAATAACGTTTTAAACTGGTTTTATACTTCTACAAACAAAGCAAACAAAGAAAATAAATTCAAATACAATCTGCATACAGGAAATCATTTCCCACCCACTCTCATATTAATGTTCCTCGGATTATCAAAATTTATCTCTTCTTGTTGCTCCCTTCACTTTGTCAAACAGCAAGAATACAAATATGTATCTATAAGAAACCCAAACAAAACGATATAAACAAATTTTTGTCATTTCCTGTTGAAACAGTTCCAGCGAGCGAAAAGCTGCAAGCCATGAATTCCCAATAAAGAGTAAGTTTAGAGAAAAATCGAATAACGCCGTCGGATATTTTGTGAACTACATTGCATATGTGTGCGTGAGCTCTGAAACAAAATTACGAATACAGTAAAATTGTAAGCTTTTCAAAATTCGAATCTAACTATTTTATGAACAAAATATCTTATTTTTCAGATAAACAAATATGCAAAGCCAATTCTCTTTTTTACAGAGAAAATTGTTTACTTATAGTCATATTAAACTGCAGTTTTAAGATGGTAAACAAAAAAAAATCAAAGACTCGAGTATTTCATTGGCAACAAAATAAAAACCAAAAAAAAATTAAAACATTTGACCTAGGGATTGCTCCACCGGAGCGCAGGAAAATAGGGTGTTTTTGGTACTTTATGCAATATCGAAAAATAAAATTGTGCTTCAATAGCTACCTGCGTCTATTTACTATTGAAAGCCGTTTACTCCGATCGATTATCTCTTAAGCCCTGCAAGCCCCATCGGGGCGCAGAAACGTCTACCCTCAGCCACCCAGCCTTAAGGTTCAAAATTTGAATTACAAATTTTTAATGAGATGTTCAATTTTTGTTAACGAGTTTCAGTAGTTTCAGTACAAAAAAATGCTCATGTGGGCACGTGAGTTGAGTTTAAAAACATTTTCATATTAGCAGAGTTTCAAATCACCGTGCCGTTGTTGCCGTCTTCACTTTCAAATATATTTCAATTACATTTTTGCCGTCGGTTCTAAAACTGCTCTTAATTCATAAAGGCTATTGGTTTAGCAGTTTTTCGTAAGTGTTCCACTGTTTAAAAGGTTTCAGCTGAGAAAGTCAGCATTCAAGGGACAACTCCACTCATTTCTGTTTTCAGTGAGGAATTTGAAAAAAAAAAAAATTGCCCAGATGTCTTCAATCAAATAGTTTTATAAATAAATTTTTTGGTAAACTATTTATGTATAAATAAATAAATAAAAAAAATGTTCAAATAAGGGATAGTAAAATAAACAAAAACCTAGTTTCCCCCTGTTTTCGCAAGAAAACTTAAAAAACTTTCACTTCTAGATATTGATTAGCGTTCTTTTTATAATGAACTTTTTATTTATTAATTTTAATTGTACTTAAAATTATGATTTTACAGGTGGCTTAGCAACACGAAGAACTCGTTCAAAAAGCATTCCTCCCGTTTCTACTTCTGCTAATTTAGAGAAAAATAGGAAACAGGCAATACAAAAAGAAAGACATGACTCTAAATCAGCATTTCAGTATCGCCAGAGGCAGCAGCCAGTTTTGATAGAGCTGTCGTTTACATTCTGTTTTATTAGATACGCTACAAGTGCAAGTGAAAGCTCCTGTATCGCCCATTTGTCCAGTCAAAAATATCAAAACGAAGCTGCTTTCACAACCCCTCAAGATCTACACATAAAATTGAAACTCGATAGCAAATTAATAATAATAAATCCCCGCCTTAGGAACTCACTGAGAGATTCCAAGTCTACCTTATCATCCACCCAATGAATATCACAATTCGTGTTCCAATTACTTTCGTGTGTTTTTTTTTTGTCCACGCTCCTCCTCTTTTTCGCTGAGATCACAACGTGTATTCTTAGCGTAGCGTCTCGTCAGACCATAGGGATATAAAAAATATAGAAACGATTCCCTACGACCCATTGTGAAAGCATTTAGCAAATAAACAGACTTATCTCCGCACACTCCCTTCGGTTCAATATCAATCGATTTACCATTATAAAAGAACATTTTATTATCCTGTCTGCACACAAATTATTCAATATTACAGGGGCACACCGGCTCCGTGTCTATCGTCTTCATAATTTAAATGCGGCTACGGATTACACTCCCATGCATGAATGAACGATTAGTATTGTCTGCAAGGATACACAATACACATGAATGAGACAACGAATATATGTTTCCAATTTTTACAAACACCTCCAAGTGAGCATTAAGTTAATGAAACCGAAATAGTATGTATACAGAAGGTGGAGGAGAAATGCGATTACCTACTGTCTGCAGTTACAGTTGGACGGAGATGCGGATGACAGGGAGGTGAATCATTTGGAGAACATCGAGAACGTTCGTAACATATGCGATTACATCCGTTCGATTGTACAAAATGGACGATATCTTTTGGAAATAAATTCTTCAGTTTCAAGTTTCGCTGGCAGAAAGCAGAAAGGACCACGGTCGGGGAAGGGGAACCCTTTTAAATGGATTCCATTGTTCTCATCGATTATCATTTGATTTTCTGTAATTCCATAACAACGGATGGCGCTCGCATGTGTTGGCAAAATGATGCCGGCTATTACCTTACAGTGGCAATGCGCAATCAATTGTGCAAGTGTTGGCTTCCGTAAAAATCATTGTGCAAGTCTTTCTTGGATGATCGCTATTGATTTCCATAATGACTTGTGGTAAATGCATTGATTGATGGTATTTAATTGTGTTGAATGGAGTTTAATTGCAATTTTTGCTGATTTGTCCGTACCTTATACCCTCAGTGTGACCGTTTTATATGAATCACATGTAGTGGCTGGTTGGTTGAGGAGGTAAACTGTTTGCCTGTGACCCGAGGGGCGTAAGAGCCACCGAAAACAAACAGAGATGTTATCTACATTGCAAATGTTTGATATACCTAAAAAGGATTCTCAGTAATTGCAATCATTCCTTAAACCATCAGATCTGTCTTGACGCTATTGGTGTTTCGGATAATACCTTTTAGCTGAGCTAGGGATCTCAGATGTATCGTACTCGGTCTTACCATGGTTTGGCCAAGAGTAATTCATGTTATGCAAATTTTCCCAAACACATCTGGGAATTATTTAAATAAAATATAACTGAGATGTTATTTTTAAAAACCTCCTCCGACGTTTTTGAAGAGGAAATTCTGTTCTTTCATAAATGCATTCAGTTTCAATTCAATCGCTCCAGTAATATTTTATCACTCAGAGAAACAAAATGCCATTTTTTGCACTGTTGCTCGATTTCTGGGTAGAGGCTTCTTAAAGCTTTAGTAATACTAGCGGTACCCACCCGCTTCGCTAAACGTTTCCATTATTTGCTTGCTAAATTAGATAAGTTGGGCACTCTAATCCATCTACTATATTCAAATTTGCGAAGGATGTTGGTCCACGAACGTCATATCTCGGATGAATTGTATAAAGTCTTCTTAATGCATCTTGTTTGAAATACATTTTGATCACCTGGAACTGGCTTCGCTTGCTTACGTCTTTCAAAAACTTTGGTCGAGTTGTAAGACTGAATATATTCAGGAAATGTTTGCTGTACTAATAGTAGCAACCGTATGAGAGCTGTAGTCTAACTGGAAATTGTAGTTGAATGCAGCACGATCCAAATTTATACGCTGTTGATATTTTTTGTATGGGAGGTGTCACGCCCCTTTGTCCAATCTTCACAGGTATACTCCTGGCCAAATACCTAAGATTGCGTGTAAATTTGAATCGATTCGGTGGCTTTCGAAACATGAGATTTTTAATGTTTTTTTATGTTTGGGCGGTGCCACGCCCCTTTGTCCAATTTTGACCAATTTTCACAGGTGTTTTCCTGGCCCAATACCTAAGATTGTGTGTAGATTTGAACTTAATCGATTGGGTGGTTTTCGAAACACAATATTTTTTGTATTGGAGGTGCCACGCCCCTATGACTCATGTACCAATACACCTACAAAGACCGTATATAGTTACAAACCATTGTGTTAACGTCACCTTTCATGGGAAGTTTCCAGAATCAAAATCGGTTCATGCATTACAGAGAACATTGGCTACAAACACAATACAACTGATTTTTATATATATAGAAGAAGAAGAAGAAGATGGAATAGAAGATAAAAAACTAGTTCAACCTCAGTTATACCATATGAGTCAAAAAAGCTCTAAAATTCACCTTACCCTTACGAGCTTAAGCAGTGGCTTGTGTTGGTTGAAACGACGGCGACCGTTGTCCCATTAGGCACTACATTCTGTCTATTTTGTTTGGCCAAATATTACAAAGATAGCCTGAATTTTTCCAACCCAAAAAAGACATTTAAAGAACTTCCTGTGGTCAGTAAGCGGATGGCAAATAAAACCTTTTGATGTACATTTTAGGGCACCAAGAGGGAAAATAGCTTTGTACGTTGAAGTCTTGTATTTACATGTCAAATATGAAGATAAAAATTGTTAAAAGTCGCACCCGATTTTTTGCGGGTTAGACATGAGTTCCAAAAACATACCTTTATTCTGTAAGTTGTTCTTATCACCCTTGTCCTTGTGTGGTAAACTTCTTTCTGCAAAGATAAATAGAAACTTAAACTCTTGTTTAAACAAATCGTTCTCCATCTCTAGTCTGTAAAAGTAGAAACCCCATCCAAGTAAATTTCGGCAAACTTCACAGATGAAGTAGCAAATTGGAAAACTAAATAAAAAGAACACTTTTAATATTTGAAACTCAATACCGATTGCGCGCCTTCCAACTTTCAAATACCCAACAACCTTCTGTTCGCCACACTTCCATACATACGATACAGCAACGACAATGACAACGACGACCAGAACTAGTCCCCGTTTGTATAGCTCGCTGTTGCGACTATCTTCACCCTCATCGAAGATCTCAGATACGATTATCACAGACTCTTGAATAATTTATCGGATTTGCATAGGTACTGTTGCTGTCGGTCGGTATTTCACCAGAGAATAAGGGACGCATTCAAGCAAGGCGAATCCGACCAAAGTATCACTTTGCCAAGCAGTGTTGCATTGAATGGAGGTTGAGTGTTACGAACAAATGGGGGGCACGGGCGGGGGCAGGGTGTCTCGTTACTCTTGGTTGCTTGACCTTAGTCGATTGTATGCAGCAGCAGAAGAACTTTGTGCGAAATGCGGTTCGAATTTTGTACTGCAGTTGCTCAATCGTTGCTGTTGGTAATCAATACATATTTATGAACGTGGTTATCGATGTCGATTTTCGGTCGGTAGATGTAGTGGTTTTTATGGTTTGATATTATTTTACCAAAAGCTCTATGGTAACGAGATGAAAACACATTCGCTAAGGACTATACAAGCTAGAGGGAAGGCAACTCGGAGGTTGTATCAATATGAGAGATGTACTTGGGGTTTTTTCAGTCTATTTTGTTTTTGTCTGGTAATGAGGAAAGTATAGCTTTGCCATTAAATCGATACGGAAATGGGTTAGGTGCTGCCTAAACAGGCAGTTCGACGGGGAAAATCGTTGGCCTTCGTTGAAATTACAACTTTGCAGTTGCAGTGGTGTAATCCATGAGTGAATAGGGTGGTAAGTAGCCCAATGAAAATTGCAGGAACCTAACTATATAGTTATTACGTTTAATTTAATATTTTCTGGGTCTCAACTCACAACACAGTGAATATTTTTATAGGGAAATGTTCCGTCATTGTTAGAAAGTAAGAATATATCTATAATTTCAGCTGAAGACTTTCTACAGTGGCAACTGCTTTATTAAAAATCTGCCATCTATGGGTGAGAACAAATGATTGATTCATGCTTATGGGAAAGAAGTTCGTTGTCAAAGCTGGCAACGTGACTTCGAGCAGGGTTTTCGAAATTAAAAACGGCTTACAACAGGGAGCAGTAAATTCTCCGGTCCTGATTAATATTTACACAAGTGATCTGGTGGGTTCCCTCAGACATGCTATAGCGTACGCGGACGATTTAGTGGCGTACAGGTCAGGACCAAAAATCGAGGTCATTCACATCCTTCTGCGGCGTGACTTCGAGCAAATTAAGAGGTATTGCGATGATTGGAAGTTGAAAGTCAATTTCCAAAAGTCGGAAACAATCCTGTTCAGAACTACATTGGCTAGGGCTTCTGGGGATACCAGAAAAAACTATTATTAATTATTATTAAATAACAATTATTGGACAGCAGGGGCGGCCGTTGGCGGTGAGAAACGTGGTCCGGTATCTTGGCATCTGGCTCGACCAGTATCTGTATTTTGACAAACATATAGATGCTTGTCTTGCTGGGGCTAAGTGGGCCTACGCTCTGACAAGGCGACTGTTTCTCAGCAGTCAACTTGACTCTAGGGTGAAGGTCATTTGGTACGTGGGCCTTATAAGGCCTGCTTCAATATAGCGCCGTCCTATATGGAAAGGGCGATGGCCAGTGATAATAACCTGATCTCAGGGGCTTACTACCCCAATTTAATTTAGGTAGAGTAGCTTAGGTAGTTTTAAGTAGTTGTAAGTAAAAAAAATAATAAAAGAATTCAAGTTTTATAATATCAATTAAATATAGATAGATTTAAGGCCGAAAGGCAATAATTTTAAGGACACTGATAAGTTTAGAGCGCTCGCTTGGAGCCAGTAATCTAGAATAAGATAAATGTTAATTTTAAATTAGATTTAATCGTTTTTGTCTAGTATGTAAGTTTAATGAAAAAAAATAATAAAAAATGAATTTTAAAGTTAACAAATGATTGATTTTATGTTCCACTGCATACTTAGACAAAATGGAGTTGCCAGCAACGTTAATGTCTTATAGTGTTCGTATTAGTTTTGCGCCATCTAGTTGACGCAGTGGAAAAAACCCTTAGCTGGAATTTGGGTTTTTGCGGGATTCGAACGTGGGACCCCTCGCTTAGTAGTCCAACACACTAACTACTAAGCCACTGCGCGAATAGAACAGATAGGCTGATTAATAAGCTGGGAAAGTATTGCTCCTATATTTCGCTTTTTTTTCAGCTTCACAGACGCTTTTTCCATTTCAGACAGTTTATTTACTTATTTTATTTTGTTTCCTAGAATATCAGCAGCCCATAGGCCTGACTTAACATGAAAGCAACAGCTAATTTGAGAAGGACTGTAAGCTATAAAATGTGCTGCTAGGGAGTTGAATTTTGGGCCCCTTGCTCACACTAGCTACTAGATCCACAAATCAGCCATCTATTGCAATAAATGGGAACCATCGACGAATAGGTGGGTGTCTTTGATATCTATGACTGATAAATAACATTTTTCATCTTTGAATTTTGCAGCGCATTTTCTCAATAACAACTACTGTAGTTGGGCAAATATTAACAAATATTAGCGGTGTTAAAACAACGGGTGAATCTAGCTCTAAAGTCGAAAGTAAGTTCCAAAAGGCTTCAAGCAGATCCAAAGGAAGAAATATATTTAAGAACAGAACCGGAAACTATTTTATATCCCACATCCATGCAAGGATACTTCCATGAACCGCTTACCAAGTTAATAACTTATCCCACCCTTATCCTGTGACCGAATTTAATTCAAACAATTAAGTAATAGGCGGTATTTATTACTGATTACACACGTGTACCACCCTTCAGAGTCGCAGATACGTTCCATGTTCACGGCAACCCACAGAAACGCCTGCAAAATTTTACATCACACGAACAATTACATATTAATTGCGAACAATTTTCAGATAAATAACGAGGTCAAAACGATTGAACTGCAATTAATATCTATAAACGGGGATTGGGTGTTTCTATGGTCAATTTACTGCTCTGAATTGATATTCCCTAGTTCATTTATCTATTACCACATGCAAATCAATATGCGGAAGAATAAATACCCTTCCACTTAATTGGTTCCTCCCCAGGGCATTGCACTCATATTCACACTGAAATACCACACAAAACATGTTCGCCCTGTAAAATCTAGACTATACCTCCCCTCACAGTTAGTCATCGCCATATCCTCTCAATTTTTTTTTTTACCTATTCTCTTCCCACATCCTTTGTGCTCTGTCAGAATATTTCTGAGTACAGATCTCAGTTCAGGATGCAGGTCGTTCTCTAGAGATGGTGGAAGAACAAAAATAAACCCATCAGGAGTTGAGCGAAATCCAGGAAGTGAAGCCACTTTGCAATGAAGCTAAATTCGTTGCAGTGTCGGTCGGTGCGATTTCGAAGTTGGCGGCCATTGTTTGTGCCATAATGGCATATATGCGCATTCCGGTTGGCTTCGCCTGCTAGAAAGGTTTTGGCAGAAGTTTCGTATTTTTACTGGGAGTGTGCCACGAAGTAGGAGATGCGAAGACTTGACTGGGTATATATACGAGTGGATTACGAGTTGTGGACAAGTTGTATAGCACCTAACCCCTCTCCAGTTGGTTATTTAGTGTTCCATTGTTTGGCAACAATGGAAAGTATTTAGTAAAACTACTCTCAGTTGGGTGAGATTAAAGTGGCGATGGTGATTAGGACAGCTGATTATATTAGAGATGATGGTTATTTGAATGAAGCGACACGGAGAGGAGTATGAGATGAGTGAGGAGCACATCTAGGTGGAGTCTGCAAGTGCTGGCAACGAGCACATTTGTAGATAATGGAGTTCGTTCACAGTAGACGGTTTGATTAAATGTTAAATGCCACGCCGAATGATGACGAGACAAGGTGCTTCTGTAAAATCGCAACCGGACTATGGAGTTGATACGAAAATCCATCTAATCATTTCGGAACGCTGTTGAAGCGTCTTAGGTTCGCCATTAATGGAAAACTATTTAAACAAAGAATAGACAAATACAGGTCTTGAGCTAATTGCGGCACAGCGAACACATGTAGTGGACATCTCATCCACAAACATGGACACTTTATCCACCGAACATTGTTGTACAAAGGGTATAGGTTTTGAGCAAAAGTCGGGCCCAATCATAACTTAAATTTAAATGCAAGAAGCGGTCCGCACAATCTAAAAATAACTTGCAATGAAATGTCCATGCTCGCGACTGGAAATTCTTATCTTTAACGCTGTCTGGTTCGCCTCTAATTGAATCTTAAATCTGATAACCGAGGAGCGATGTTGTTGCATCAATTGTGAGACACTCGACGTTGAGAACGTCTTCAACTCTGGGGATAAGGTTCATGCCGATGTTTGGGTACATCCCCGTTGGATGGAGTCCCGCAAGTTTCAGTGTTTGGGCCTATTCCGTTTCTTTTAAACAAAATACTAAGTTTGTTTTGAATGGGGCATCGGAAGGCAAGGACGACTAAGTTAAAATGGTGGGTGTATGCGCTAATTTGGTTGTTTAATAAGTTTATTAGCTGCTGAGCTATATATGTTACTACCTAAGGCGGCAATACGGGCCAGAGTCGGCCAGAGCTCCGAAACGACAGCCTTATAGAAATAAAAAAAAGCCTTAAACAAACAGTTTTGGTCCTGCAGAGCTACTACCTCCATTGAATTAAACCCTTACCCTTTTTGCTGCTCTAAAAAAAACACTCTAATTGTCTGAAAACAATCTAAACGAGAAACCTTAAACGTTGCTATTAAATCATCTTCCAGGGGAGCACCCCCAAACACCACCGACCATTCCATTGCTTTAAATTTTAAAACCTACCCCACACAAGCACAACCGATACAGCCGGCCATCCCCAACGCCCATCCCACCACCGAATCAATAAGATGATAATAAAAACATGAAACTTTATATGCCATCAAGTTCAGTCGATTTCCAATCAAACCGCACAAAGTGCATCTCGGAAGAACACACTTTGCTCCACGACTGCGACTACTTCCCCCATACGCCGCATTCATTCCTTTCTGTCCCTGTGGAAATTCCAGCAAGTACAGCAGATGTGCGGTGCTTGGAATTCATTTACAACCCTCCGACCAGGCATAACCAAGGCGACGACATTGAATGTCATCCAAAAGCAACGAACCCCAGCCAACTAAGCGTCCACACAATAATCTTGGAAAACTTCACGATCCGCTCGGGATGTCCTTATGTATATAAATGTATATTCCCTTCGGTGGAGTGGGGTACTTACGACATCCAGCTTATTCAACGTTCCTCTCCTCGTGCAATTCCGTCGAGATACACAAACTCAACACTAAGTGACAGTGGAATAAATTCCCTGACATTATCATCTCCTTCAGACGCGACGTGGGATAAAGTTGTAAGCAACGAGCACGTTGTTGCGTTAGAACGATAATGCAGTGATGCAACTTTATTTCACTGCATTCGGGGAGCTATTTTTACACAGGCAAACAACATAAGTCACCCCACCAGCAAAACGGAAGGGGACCAGGATCAATTTATCAGATTGCAGGTGTTAACCATTTCCGTGGCAAATTGTGTTTGCGTGGTGGTCGGAACACGGAGTGGCTATATACCACAAGCTATCAACTATCAGGAGGATGCTGGCACAAACGCACCATATACTCGTGATACGCGTGTAGGGTGGTGGGCGGATGAAGTGATTGAGGTTGCTGCTGCGCGATGAGTGGGGCTTGCGGGTGAGTGAACAACAGAGGTGCGTCAACACGAACCGGACAATGAGGGTTTGTGGTAGCGTGCATATTGCAATGTGGTTGACCGGGACGTTATTCGGAGAACCAGCTTACACAAATTTGGGTGCAGTTGGTGTGGGTACGGGGACACGGGACAGCCGCGGGCCATATTATGTGTGGATACATGTGAAAAATATATGAGGTAATACTGCTACCAGTGGGTGGTTGATGAGAAATGGTATTCCGGCCGTCCCATTAACAAAGTTAGAATGACCCATTCTAGTCAGCATGTTACCAGTACAACATATGGCACATATACAACTTAGAGCGGTCTTTGACTGGAGTAAGCGGACTGCTGTACAACGACAATAGCTCGAGATGGCGAGTCGATGTTTTCCAACCAAACTGATCGTGGATTTATATATTTTAGATGGCTTTGCCTTAACAAATCGTGTTCCGCCAAGGTATGGTCGTTTTGGAGTCATACAGTGACCTTTCACGATCAACAGAATTTATTTTTATCTTTTCTATTTTTAAAAGCGATCATAAACATAACGATCGTTCGTTTGAAAGCCACGATTGAATTGCTCCCAAAATGTATTCAACATCTTAGTAAGTTCACTCGAAAAAGTGTCCATACAACTCTCAAAGTGATCCGACAGGCATATTATTCTCTGCGACAAGCGATCCTCAAAATTGATCCTATATGAAGACATTTTTCCACTTCATAATAGGGCTTTCTGTTTTAAACCACAATCTTTTATTTAAAACCTTTCTGTCTGAACATCTGATGATTATCAAAGATCCAGAATTATTGATCATCTTGATCAGAGGTCAAAATACTAAGTGTCCTTTAACGAATTACTAACAAAATTTCAAAGGGACTGGTGTAGATCTACCTCACCGACTGATCGTTGTAGCTGATCTTCTCACTCACTTCTACACAGCTGATCATTGATCGTCGTCAGTATCTGTCCTAGGGTTATTGGCCAAAAAGTTTGTTTTGAAAATGAACTGATCCTCGGTAACTCAAGATCGGCAGATAGAAGTGATCACACAAATAGCTTTCAACTAGTAGATATGCCGATATTGGGTTACCACGGTCCTCATGGTAGGCGATATTGAAGCATAGATCATTTAGAGCGTCTTTACTCTTCACTTTAAATATGACTGGACTTTCTTCTTGAAATTAATTGATAATTTCCAAGATCAGCCTCGGTGTGGAATTTTGATCAATGGTCGATCTGGTAAATGACAGTGGGTAGACTTTATGTGGCATTAGTTAGGGGTTGCTTCGATATTTATTAGGATTGCCATTTTTATAGATGGAACTGACAGAACACTCCTCATGCTGCCTTTCATCCTCTGTTTTTGAAGAGCTTCGGGCGTAAACTATCAAAACGGCTTCTGCAAATAGTACTATTCCCTGTGTTGCGGTGAAATAGAGCCTGTGTTCTGTCTTCAAGCGAGTAAAGCTTGTGGGTGCTTATAAAACTTGCGGTTGTTGTTTCGATCGCAATAACCTTTAGATGGGATATTATCTACTATTCCTCCTTTTTCTAACCAGAATCTTGCCTCGGTGGTTCGGTGTTTTGCTCTGTCCTGACATGACTCTGTCCCGGCCTATACGATGTCTTTTATTGGGGTGGCTGCTAGCATACGCTGCTATCGGCTGGCTCTTCGATGATGTCTTTAATTCGGGACCACAGCCTGTGGTTGTCAGGTTGTAGGCGTCTCGGGTAAATTTCTAGACGATTATAGAGACTCTTATTCTGGCGATCTCTGAAGACATTTTCGCCATAGCGCTCAACGTCAAAATTCTTCTTTTAGGTGGTTCGCTTCTTCTTCTCGCTTCAAAGCCGGCCTCTGAATCTATCTTCATAGATTCCGTGATATGAGCCAAAATAAATATCCTTGATAGAGTCTTCAGCCTTTTCGGTGAGAGCACGCGCATTTATAAGGCCTCTCACAGCGGTCCACAGACACAGCTACAGCTACTCTTTTTCTATGACCATTTTTCATGTATATCCGAGATCGCGGTAATATTTGCCACGTAACGAGCGAGGACAGGCAGAAGCTTTTGAGTGGTTTTGAGCTTGCGAACATTTCACGCACTGACTGTCAAATCCTTTAAGTGAATCTATCCGAGGATCCTCGCGTCGCTCCCATTCCCTTCAATTTAATAGGTTTTTTCGTACATATTATCGCGTTATTTCCAAGTCGATGTTTATGAGCTTTTAACCAAATGAAAGGTGAATTTCCAACGACGAATTCCCGTTGTGTCCGCAATTAGTACTACTTGCCGAAATAGTTCAATACGAATGTTATACATAGATACACTGCAAGACCACCAACACCTCTCAACCAACCGAAAGGTCAACATTCGGAAAATTTAACTGATCTACAAAAACGACCAAATCCAGACGTCTCTATAAAAGATTTCCGAATAAAAAAAAACAAATGGATATCTCCCCATAAACATAACAAGATAATGCTCGCGTCATTTGCTTTGATTACCGAAATGTAACATTAATGTGGTCAAACTAATCAACTCCAACGCATGTACTTTGTATTGCCGTTAATGTGACAACGGACGGAGCCGAAAGAAAAAAAAAATATTCCAATCAATCAACCTGAAAGATATTGAGGCGTTGAAATACATTAATTATTCGAATACGTGTGGACAATTGCTTATCAAAGCGCGTAACTAAACCGGGACCGCCTATATTCACTGATAATGGGTGCAACCATATCAGCGGTAAAACAGGAGCCATTGTTGTGCACTAATGACTTTCTGAGTGTTTTACTTTGCTTCGTTTCTGAAGAGCGTGGTGAGGAGTGGTCGTCATTATGAGCCGCTGCCTCGTGTGAATGTTAAGGCCATGCGTGATAATTGGCCACACGAGGTCGAGTATCGAGCGTAAGTGACAGTATTGTTTGACGTTAATCCTACCGGAGAAATGCTACATCTACATAATTTGCAATTGGCGTTCCAGAAGATCCCTGACAGTTGCACGTATCAATCTCCGTAGTTCTGAATTGTCTGCCACCACTCATCAGAACGTCTGTCTAGTTCGCTCCATTTGGCATGTGTTTTGGCCGAGTACCATCACAGGATTCGTCTATATATCACACTAGTACACTTCATTTCCTCTTCAAAGCAAGGCGCACTTATCCAGACGCGCAAAACAAGACCATACACAAAACCAACTATTTTGTCTAATTAGACAAAAACTCAGTCCTTTGACGGAGCCAAGTGCGGAGTGTCTCCCACTCAGATCCATTCGTCAAGAGAAGGGCGCCAAAAATATGTACACACAGTAACCATCCAACACAAGACCGCAAAAAAAAAAAAGAAACCGCGCATCTTACCTAAATGAAGAACATGCAACGTTACGTTTCTTTGACTTGGGGAAAAATGAAAATTATGAACCATCTTCCCCGTATGGAGAGCAATTAAAAGTGCCAAGTCTTCCCCTGGGAGGGATACTCAGGAAAGCCTATATGCTCCGCAGAATGGGTGTGTGCAATATTTGCCCTCATTAAGGAGGCGATGAACTCTCAGATCTAAGACTTTTTCTGGAGTAGACGTACCCAGTCATTCCCTCATATGGACTAAGGAGTGCGGCAGGTCGGAGTGATGCAGTTTCTGATGCAAGGGGATAGAGGTGGTTCGTCGTCGTTCACCGCCGGAAGACACGAAAATAGACCAAAGCGAAAGTGAGAGTGTGTGAAGAGCAAGAATTCGCTTCAGTTAATTGGTTTTTTGTTATGTTTCTGATGCAGAAAGAGTGTGGGATTTGGCATGGTTCCCATGTAAACAGGAGGACGTTGCGATTTGAATAGGTGTATCCTGTCCACTTGGAGAGGCGGCCGGATTTCGAACAGGAAGAACGAATTATTTGATTTGAGGAGACTACATGGTGCGAACGGATGTGCTTAAGAAACGGATATATGCGGTCGAAAGAAAATTAGACACGTGCGTCGGTCGTAACCTTGTCTGCAACACTTCGGCTGTGCAGAAAAGGATATCAAATCAGAAATTGAGAATAACTTTCCCATTTCCGTAGAATGTGTTGTCCCCGTATGGCGGCCATAGTGTAGTGGTGAGAGTAGACTCGGACCTCAGAAGGAAAAATTAATTATCAGAGCAGTCATTGACAACCAACTTGAGGCAAGTAAAGCAACATGAATCTGTTCAAAGAACTACGAATTCGTCGTTTAAGATGGCTTGAACCATGGAAGGGGCTGTTATAAGACCGGCGCTCCGAAGTAGTAGAGGAAGACTTTGTCTTAGTTGGCATTAAAAGGTAGCATCAGCCAGGAGTAAACAAATGTTAAGCTGCTAGCTAGACTTCGTGCTATCAAGGCGGGCTTGGTGGTTGATGCCTAGGTCACCTTTGACTCGACAAACCCCATTCACACACCTGAATAGGCATATCGGTTGAGGCCAAGGTTAAGGTCAAACTGTAGCGCCACCTACATAATAATGAATAAAGAAGAAAGCGCGTTTTTTAAAGGACCTTTCAAAATTAAACAAAAAGCATACAAATCGTGGAAGTAAAAACACGGTATTGTCTTTTTTTGGAAAGGTAATTTAATGCCCGAAGAATGATTTTTGTTAAGAGTGGTAGGCGCCACAGCTGTGTTGTATAAAGCGCAATCAAAGTGCTGTCAATTTGAAAAACAAACCTTTTAACAAAATATACATTATACGCTTTCTCATTTTCGACCCGTTTTCGAGCACCTATGTATCTATCCTAAGACTGTTTTTGGCGAAATGACCCACCAAAGTGAGCCCAAATCAATTATCAGATGTCAATTTGGTTGTCGCTGGAAAAAGTGCTGCCACTTTTAAAACAAATCGCTTAAATAAAACCCTCTCTATGGTTTCGCATTTTCGGACAGTTTTCGAGCAGCTGAGGCGGTGTATCCGAATCCTAAGTCTACTCTTGGTGAAATGCCACTAAAAAAAGAGCACAATTCAACAGTCAGATGTCATTTGGGTTATCGCTGGAAAAAGTGCAGCCATTTTGAAAAACAAAAGCTGTTATAAACTACCCACTATACGCTTTCTCATTTTCTACCAGTTTTCGAGCATCTAAAGCGGTGTTTCTAGCCTAAGTATACTCTTGGTGAAATGCCACTAAAAAGTGAGCACAACTCAACTGTCAGATGTCACTTTGGTTGTCGCTAGAAAAAGTGCTGCCAATTTGAAAAACAAATCTCTAAAAAAATACCCTTGCTATGTTTTCCCATTTTCGGACAGTTTTCGAGCAGCTGAGGCGGTGTATCTATCCTAAGTCTACTCTTCGTGAAATGCCACTAAAAAGTGAGCACAACTCAACTGTCAGATGTCATTCTGGTTGTCGCTGGAAAAAGTGCAGCCATTTTGAAAAACAAATCTCTAAAAAAATACCCTTTTCAATGTTTTCCCATTTTCGGACAGTTTTCGAGCAGCTGAGGCGGTGTATCCTAATCCTAAGTTTACTCTTGGTGAAATGCCAGCCAAACTGAGTATAAACCATAGATAAATCAGATGTCAGTTGTCCGCACACCGAAGACCGAACTCGATTGAATTCACTCGATTGACAAGCATAACTAAGCAATAGATGATATTTTTATGGTTCAACTGACAGTCGGCTGCGACAGTTCGAGGTTTATATACTAAAAATGATAGTATCTCTCCGGCATAAGCTCCAGCCGGCCATAAACTACGTGTTGCCGTCATTTATGCGCCTTGAATTAACTACGTTAAGAGAAGTATGCCCAAACACCCTCCGGTAATAAACTTATCCATAACTCGTGCATAATTTCCGTCTCCCCAGATCCTTAACTACTCATTAAAAAACCCCTAAAGTTTATACGCTTTTTAATCACCTTCAATTCTACTCATTTTTTCCCTCAAATTTAACACCTTTCCACGCCAAAAGGTCCGCGAAAACATAAATTGGACGGCAATTCCGCTTTTTCCTTAACTTTAATGTCAACATTAGCAAAACAACTCGAAGCTTGCGAAATATTTCCTCCATCTTTCCACTGGTATATATTTGCATTCAAATGGCAGAAATCTGTCGTCCTGTCAATGGAATAACTTTCTCCAGCAACTCCCAGCTGTCATGCTTAAGGGGCTGTTTGCTTAATTTAACAAATCTACACTGTAACTTGTATCTTGTACACAGAGTAGACCCCACGCTCATTTAGACATATTTATCTTTCACTCAGAAACAACAACGAAAGGAAAAAAAAAAGAAAAAAAATTCCCAAAACAGATTTGTCGTGCAGAAAGACAACAGAGTCTAGAAATCGTCACCGTCCCCGCATCCAGATGTCAAGTATCTATATGCGCAGCACTCATTCTATTGTGATAAATCCATAGACACAGCGATACCCAGAGACACACAATCTAAAATGTAACCTACACATGAAGTTGATGATTGTCGTAATTTACACGCAGTTTGTGAGATTGTCAAACTTTATGGTTTCGCTGACTTTGGCGGAATTTGCATGCAGATTTCTTTCTCATAGTTGAGACATTTCTCGCCTGAGGAATGTTGTGAATTGTTTTTTTTTTTACGTTATTTTTTTGCGAATATTTGTTCTGCCAACTGTCAGATGTTTGGAAATTAAATGTGACAACTGTTGGGGACAAACAATGTTTGCAATTTCAGGAAAATTCCTGTCGTTCTCTTAGTGTCAATCAATTTTTTTTTTGATGGCGTTTGGTCTTCCATGGCTGTCCGCTATTCTGCGCTATTTCGAACCACACCTCTGGCGTCTTGGGTTACAAGTTGTGATTGAAAGTAGCGTCCATTTTATAAATAAGTTGTCTGCCAGCATTTCCGTCACTATACTCTCGAATTATACCCAAAGACGTTCGTTAGAGGTGGCGCAATGGGAAAAACCTTACAGTTTCAAGTGTCAGCTCGCAGAAGTCTCTTATTGTGAAGTGATTGCCAATCGACTGTTGGTAATCGTGCGTCGCGTTAGTCTGGTAGGTTTTCATTGACGTCTGCATTGGGTAAGAGGGAAATACGGAAAAATGCCTCCGATACATATTTCTGGGCGAATAAAGTCACGGATATACAGCTTGTAAAGGGTCCGCCAAATAACTTTTTTTTAAAATGCTATAAAAAAAACCACTGAATATTTTCTCAAATTTTTCTATTTGAAAGTACAATCCTTCCGGTTAATAATGGAAAATAATTTCATTCAAATGGCTGCCTCGGAGGGCCATGCAGTAGCCTACACGATCGGTCCAATTTTTAAGCACATTATCGATTGTGTGCAGCTGTACCATTTTCAAAAAAAAAAAAAAAAAAAAGTTATTTGGCGGACCCTGTATTTATTTAAAGTTATAGATTTTACGCCTCCGAAAGCTGAAACTGAACTCTAAGCTTCTGAAAGGCTGAAGGAAACGGAATAAAGTGGGGAAGCCGTCAGAAAAAAAACCTCGAAAACTGTAAACAGAGTATCATGGGTTGCGATGTACTGAATTAAAACAATTGAGCTTGGGAAACATAAAAATACAAATCCGGAAGAGGCAGATTTCAAATTCGCTCAATTTTCTTAATTCCACACGCCCTCAAATCCATAGAAACGCTCGCACAAGCAATATACTCCTACCCACTGCACTCAAAAACCAACCATTTTGCGAAGCAAACGCCGCACACCTCAACTAAAGACTTCGGGATCGAAAGTCGTCACGGACCTTCCTCAATCTGTAATAATTTATGACACAAAAATGTGAACTTTCTCCCCGTAAATAATAGCATTCCTTTGTTACTCTCCTCCCGCCCCACCAACGTCAAGATGTAATCTTCTGCTCAGATGACATCTGTAACCCGGCGGCGGCAGAGCCTTAATTAATAAAGAACATTCCACTCTGCGCTCCACGCCATCTGCACGTACATCTGTTTTGTTAAAAATTCATTTCGACAGCACGCTCGCTGGTAAGGTGCCCAAACGAGGAAGTCCCCCATTCGAATGAGCATGCCATCTTTGAAATTCCACAAAAGAGGCGAAAGAATAAAATAAAATCAATATGCAGTGCGATAGAGTTGAGTCTATTCTTAGTCAGCCAGAATAAAGGAATTGCCATCCACATCCAGACCCCGGGCAGCCAGACACATAAGATCCAGCAGGAGTTCCTACACAGTCATACTATATCGGCCGGCATTTTAAAGTGAAGCACGTACGTTCGAGTTGGTTTAATTTATGAATGGAAATAACCCCAACGCAAATAAACCCAAAAGATTTAAGATACACATTTGATTTTATCGTTCGATTATTATTCTCGAACTAATTTGGTGAACTGCATGCAGCACGATGTGGTGCGGTTGGCGGTTTGGGATAGACGAGCCAGAGTATTGATTTCTCCTCTGGGGCAGTTTAAGAAGTCGTTAAAAATTCTTTACTGCCTCAGTCGCAGACAATTGGGTAGTTTGTTGCACGGACAAAGGAACTCTCCAAAATGGGTGAACTCGCTATAATTGACTATCGAGTATGGCAATATGCAACTCAACTGAGAGGTTATGCATTTTTGTTGGTTCTTGCCGCTGATGATGGATGGATCACCAAATGGGAATATTGTGGGCCGTCATTTGAATCTTTAGAGAACTAGATATGAAAATGATATGTCTGATGGCTGACATTTGAAATTGAGTTGAAATAGAAACTACTAAGTGTGATGCTATGGCAATTATAGTACTACCTGGGTCCGGTTACTCCTCTTTACGTGTCCGTCTATAACGCCAACGCCGTGGGAGTTTTCGCGTTTCAATTCGCCAGGAGGGAGTAGGTACATCCATATACAGAAAGGTAAATATTAATGGTGCAAACACAATGGAGACTGGAGCTGTAGTGCGAAATGAGGGTGGACCCACATGTGGATGCTTACACGGCACGTCACCCAACTGAGAAGAGTCCGTCTGCCAGGCGAACGTTGAATTTTCAACGCTTACAATCTTAGGTTATAATGTTGCTGGGCTAAAAAACGAAAGTCTATTACAGAGTTTTTTTTAATTTATTTTTAATCATATGAAGCAAATCGATGTATTTAACTTTACGAATATGCTCAACACAAATTAAATATCACCGCCGTTTCAGTATGCAGCACCTTTAATAGTTGACACCCTTAAAATGCATTTCAACTATGTGGCAAAAGTTATGGCGATGAGCGAAGAAAGGATTCCACGACTAGTAAGCAATTTATAAATTCGTGTGGAACATGTGTAAATGAGTGCAACAAACTGGCAATCGAATCTTCAACAACATTTTCAATATCAGCCGACGAAAACCCCATTTCACTTAAAACAATTAATTTAGTTTTAATTAAATTAATTCAGAGGAAACGATCAACATTTTGGACGGTGAACGAAGATGGGACCTTCTTTATGCATAGTTCAGGATGCTTTTTAAAAAGTTTCTCAGAAAATTGTAAAAAACTGTATTTGCAGAAAGTAAACAACAAAAGTAAATAGTTTTTATCTTATTATGTAAATATCGCCCAATCCATTTGAAGACTTAAGTCAAACTTAAAGTACAGAAAGTGTATTAATACAGAAAAACCAATGGAATACAAATTAGTACAACAATTTCAGTCGAATCTTCCTTCCAGCGTGACTTCTAGAACTTCTTTTGGATATGCCAAAAACGAGCATTAGAAAAATCGACATTTATCCTCACCAACATAGTTAACTGACTTTTGCAACAGAATGTAGAAAAAAACACTCTCTCCTTAAGAACAAGCTGACAAAGACAATATGGATTCAAACTGTTTGCAAGGAGAAAAAAAAAACTTCATTCAGTTGGAAAAAGTACCCAGAAAGACTAAATTCCATAATCACTAAAAATACATTTTTCATCTATCCGATATGGTTTCTTCTTTGCTCCTTCATCGACATTTATGCCAACAAATTCGACATGTCAAAGCTAAAGAAGAAGAAAGATTATCCACACGCCCATCCATTTGACATTTTGAAATCAGATACTCTTCAAGTTTTGAAGATGTTGATTTAGTTGATTTACCTTCCATTATGAATGGATTTTTCTTTTCCGATGCGCAGCTCCATTGTATCATTGTTCGGTTCGAAAGAATGGAAGAAAAGCAATTTGTAATCGGGTGAAGAAAGAGTGAGATACTTACGTAACTGTGTGTACGTTGGAAATCAGTTTGAACAATAAGTTGGTGCTCGGTTTGAGGTACATCATCATTCGTTGGATGCTTTCAGTTGTATGGCGATGGATTCAAAGCGCTGAATTGCCGGAAGTAAACGCCCCAATTTGGGGTGATTAATGGTAATTAGAGGTAGACTGCGATGGAATGCGAGCGGCGAAATTATGATAATTATTTTTTATGTTCGACGTGAAGTTGTGAAGCGTTTTATCTCGGTCAGTGTTTCGTGAGATGCTGATTGTCAAGCTGTGACGAATAATGCGAAGGGGTTGGTTAAGCTTTGCGCTAATGGCGTACTCTGAACAGGCATTAGTCGGCAGCGCTGTGCGGAGGGGATCATTACAATATCTGTTTTTGTTTTCTGCGCACAACTGACGAAAGATGCTGGCAGAGATCTACTTCTTGCGAGCAGGTTGCATAGGAGCAGTCTTTGTCGTTACTGATGTGCTAGAAAAGATTGCAATCAAAGGCATGTAAGTTCACAACATCGTGAGAGACATTTCAATGCTGAACGTGAACAGTGTTGTGTGTGCTTTTTTTTAATCTGACAGAGCTGGCTCATATAAATGACCCGCGTCGAATCCAGCGTTGTTACAAGGTTTTAAATGGTTTTAACCACCCTCCTTGCACAGCTTGTGTTCGCCACCAGTTTTATGTAGAGCCAACTGAATTTTATTCAGTGTCTGTCAGTTTTACTTGGATAAACCTTCAACATTTTAAGAGGTTGACCACTTTTTGAAGTTACAAACGGAAGAAAAGTCCAGTCAAATAAATTTTTCTTAATCTAAATTAGGTACTCGCATTAGATTCTATATTCCTTGTCCAGACAACTTGTCGGAAAAGATGTAAACAATCTTTTGCAAATTATGTACCAAAATATATAGATGTGTATCTTCCATTCTGTCTTCAAATGGCAGGGTCGTTATCACTCATTGAATTAGACAACAAGAGAGGTCAAAAGAGTGAGAGAGCCCCCAAAAGTGGGCGTGGTTCATGGTATTTTATTTATTTAATTTGATCTCTGTTCATCGAGAATAATTTCTTAGAATAGTTCAGGTAGTATATGTGCTTATATTTTAAAAATTAAGGATTTAAGACAAGATGAAACATAAAGACGATATGTAGGTATATATAATTGTTCCCTATTTCACAGCATTTTTGCATCCCGTCTCCAACAGCTGCGTAATCTATTGAAGACATTTTTGCCGTTTTCGAAAATGCCCACTGTCCGTGACAGGGAGCGACTTTAAATACCCGCAGTCGAGCTGTGTACCAAAAGAAAAAGCGTGGTTCGTTACAAATCATTTGAAACCAAATTCCATGAGAGGAATGGAGGTTCTTTTCGATTTTGATGTGATGAAAGCTCAATATATTCTATCAAAAAAAAATGCTCGGGGTTGATAGAGACCCGCTCTACAGAACCGAAGTAATTGACCTCCAAGACTCAAGCACTTTCAACACTCGTACTGTAGCTCAATTCATCTACATCGTCTCTAACAACAATTTATCAGCCATCGAAGTATGAAGGCCCCTTGAGTCCACAAGCATTACTGCCAGTGTCCATTTTCCCGACGACCTATCTCGATATGGAAACTAATTTATTTTAATTAACATCATCCCAGATGGTCCTAATCCAAAGCAATCACTACCAAAACCTGCCCATCCTCTAAGCAGAGAGCGCCTACCTCCGACCTATCGAATGGAACCCATCAACTGAAGACGTAGCCTCAACCCTTCCGCTTGTTTCTTTTTTCCTCTGCTGTTTTCATCCGGTTTTAACGAATTCCATCTGACATGGTAATTTCCTAAGCACCCTTCGAGCATCCCTTCAACCGAGCGAACTGTCTTCCTCACACAGAGCTTTGTCTAAACGAGGATTCGACCCCATAAGCAGGATGAAAAGTGAATAAAACTCGTCCTACTACATTGCCGGCTATCATGTCTCGTGTGCGATATTCCCAAAAAAAAAAATGGCCCCAACAACACTGTAACTTATCCTTTTTAGGGTTTTTAATAATAGCCTTGGCAAGGATTATCGAATTTCCCTACTTCATTCAACCACCGAGGACACCGAGACATTTTTTCCAAGAGAGGATAAGTCACGTAGCGAGTTATTCAAATCCCACCTCCATTAGGACAACAGCACCCTTGGGAGTTGGTGATCCCTTGATCCTGGGAAATCTATAATTTGTGTTTGTTAGCGACGACTAATTGCCATTCGACCATGTAATTTCCTTTATGGCCTCTCAATTCCCGTTTGCCTCGATTGCTTGTGATCTTGGCTGTCTGCTCGTCGTTGATGGGAAAATAATTCAATTTCATTCGAAGGATATTACTTTGTGCTTGCATCAGTCGGGGTGATGACAGACAACATAGCGTTCGCCCCACAAGCATTTAACTAGATGATAGTGGGGTTCGATTTAACGATTGAAATAAAGTGACTAAAGGTTCGTACAGGTCATGGCTCACAGGCATGCATCTAATTTTCAATTTACCCTCACTGTAGGAAGATGTGTTAAGGAGGTGCCAATATCCCCGAACCGCTGCGCTGCTGTGTAGTGGTCTGTTATAGCGAGTGCTCTTAATTGAGAACGTAAGTCATTAGAAATAAATTAGGTTCTCTTATCGAGTTGTGTAGCTACGGGATGATGACGGTGGCGGTTTGTATATATACATGTGTGCCTAACCCAGATGACAGGGGGATGATAATAAAATGTTTTAGTTTAATGACTTCGGCTTGGTTTTGGCACCCGAAAGAGGATGGGGGAGCATGTGGATCTTGTTTAATTACATCACATTCGTAAGGATTTAATTGTAATCCTCCCCATGCGACAACTAATCGGTGGCAATATTTCAAAAAGGATTTCCATGCTGAGGTTACCGCACATTAGCTGGAAGGTTATTAGCGATGACGTTGGTTTGGTTTTTGTTTTTTTACCATTCACACTGGATAGAGGAAGTTAAAACGCGCATTAAAGTCAGAGCGGATTTAAATGGAAGTGTGAACTTAAGGTGCACAGGACGATGTCATAGGGCATATTCAAACGATTTCGTAATGGATGCGGTGATTCGGCCCCTGGGTCGGTATTCTGTAAGGCAAAACGTCCAAACGTTTTCGTGTCCACGAACGATTTACTTCTGCAACTTAGAGCAAGTCATTCGTGCGCACAAAAACATTTCAACGTCTTCGCCATACAGATTCTGAATTGTTGAGCGAGAATCGCTTTTTAATACTGAGTGAATGGAAAAATTAAAGCAATTGGTGAAAAGGATTTCGATTCACTATTTCACAGAACCCGAACTGACCCCCATTTGCGGCTCTCCAAAAAGTTGGTAATGGAAATTAAAATGCAACACTCAAAAGCCGATCACAATATCCACTACCTCCTGAGAAATCTGTCTTTAGCTCACATCAATCGCTGTACCTAATTTTTGTGATTGTTTATAAAGAAAGAATTCGATTGGATTATTTTTAAGAAAATTTAAGTAATTTAGTCTACCAATATTTGCAGAAAAGTCATTGCCAGATACCTAATTGCCATAACGCCATCTGCCAATGAAATTGTCAGGTATCTGCCAATCGTCTGAGCAACCAATTTTCTCATTGCCAGACGCTTAGGACATTTGCAGACTCATTTGCTATTTGCAGAAGTCGATATAGGAACGAAAAGGATCGAGGAAAGTTTATAAGAAATATTTATGATCCTTTCTAATCATATTTTGTATTTTCCGTCTTATGATGCTTGTAAAAGTATTTGGAAATGTTTATGATCCTTGTTAATTACTTTATGTTTCTTCTTTTGTATTATTCCTTTAATGACCCTTGCAAAAGGATCTATAAATATTTATGATCCTTTCTCCAATGCAGTTTTGAAATTGCCAAAGTTCGTAAATTTGGTAGCAACAGAATCCCTCGGGTGTTCTCGGTGTCTAGAACTCAAATTGTGCTTTTTGTACATTGAACTAGGTAATGAAATAATTTTCCTGAAGATATATATCTACGAGCACTTTGTAGATTGCATCCAGAACATCTGGAATAATGGACGAGATCGTTGACGCAGGAATGCGGAATAGATATTGCAGGGACCGAAAATGTTCCCCAGTAGCTAGGTATCGTAGAGTCAACATAAGCCGCTCAGCCGCTGAAATGCTTGCACGCATATTTGTTTCTTGCTTTTAGCTATGCGGAGTCACCAAAGCAAGACGATCATCGAATTATTTGGCATCCGTATCCAACCATTCGCCATACAATCGTGGCTCCTCAGATCTCAATTCCACGAGCAATTTCGAGTAAAGTCCCTCCTGCTGTTGGTCGGGCCACCCTATTCTTCGTGCAAACACGCCGACGTTTATGTGGCAATTCATCCTCCTCGCTGCTCTGAAATACGTACACGTCCGAAACAATCGCAATTTCATCTTTTAGTTCCTTTAAAATTTAAAATTTTAAAATTTGATAATAATAAAACTTTTTAAAGCCGATGTTCTAGAAACATATTAGGACAAACATGTTTTTTTTTTTCCCCGCTTTTGAATATCATTAACTTCTATTTCATGAGTACATTTTTCATATTTTTAATAATTTTAATAATTCATCTGAAATAGTAATTATTGTACTTATTATTAAAATAAATAAATAAAATCGCTCAAAATGTTTTATTTTTCTTTTTTAGTTTCCCCTCAACTAATCTTTATTTTCATAAATATTTCAAGCAAAAATTCTCTTATTCCTAAAAAAAAATATCCAAACGTAACGAATAATTTCCAATTTATGGATAAAATTCTATGAACCCTGACAGCAACTTTGCCGACATGGAAGTGGCTCAAATATTTTGCGAGTGTATTGGTGAGCCGGAATTTTTGAAGTTACGTGACATTTGTCAGTACGAATTTCTACCAGCGCACCAAATCGTGACCACTACGAAAGAATAAAGCTTGTAGGCAGTGATGCCAGATTGCAAGATATTTTTTTTTTCTAGATTTTTAATTTCTTAAACATGTACAAGACTTTTTCCCTCAAGTTCATACAATTTTAAGATTTTTGATTTTCTAAATCTAAGAAATTAAAACAACTCTTTCTATTGAAGAAAAACGTTTTCTATTAATTCCATTATTATGTAGAATTTGAATCGAAAATGTTTCAGATGTAAAAACAGCGGACAGGAACTTCGTATATTCAATCTTAAAAGATTTTATTTTCAATACCTAACTTATCGCTTCCACAATTTTTTTCTCTGCAAATGTTGAAACAATATTCTCTGCTGTAAATTTAAATAAAACAAAAATTTGTAATCGATTTGAATACTGAAACAGTTGAAATTTTAATTTTTACAAAGGATTTGTTGGTTTTTAATGAAGCGCATTGCTATGATCTTGGTAGGTATAAGTAATGAAATTCTTGGGCCCGTTTGTTTATACTACTCAGACTTTGAAATTTAAATAGCTATGAGTAGAATCAGCAAATGGGCCTTAGTCAGAAATAAATATGTTCCAAATTTCAATAAGCAATAACATTCATTTATGGGCAAACATTTTTTTCTATCTATTACGTACTGTAATTTTGTTGAAAAAATAAGTGTAAGTTTTATTTAAAACACTTCAAAATTGTGTTTTATATTTCTTTCTTTTTGTATTAATAAAAAAAAAAGATTTCTTATTTCGGAAAAACTAGATTTAAAAATTTGTCATCTAGAAACACTGCAAGTGACGGAGAATAGGCAGAAGTTGGTCGTCTCAGCATAGTTTGTCTTTGCTAAGAACTGTGTCAGACAATAAGTCAGAAGCTGTTAGATGTCGGGATGGGGCAGCGAAATTGCGCCGGACTTTGAACTCAAAGGTGAGTACATTTCATAGAAAGCAGTCCTTTATTTATTGGGGCCATAACTTAGGCAGCTTGTATTACGTTCGCCCAAAGTCGGTACATTCGCAAATGGGAAATCAGTTGATGGTGCCCTTTCACTTCACAAGATCATGATAGATGATTCCATGGCTCAATCATTTCAGATGCACACATATTTTCATACAGATGCCATTAGCAATACTTGCAGAAGACTGTCCATCTTCTTCGATTTTAATGAGCCGCGAACGACCTATAACTTCAACAGTCGCTAGCCTTTTCCCCGCGGTTCAAGTGGCAGCGGCAGAAATTTCTCTTCTTCTCAATCAATCAGCTTATACAAAGTTTGATCACTTTCAAAAGTAGGTACTCCTTCTACCTATACAACACTTGATTGATTTCTGATGAACGCCAAGGCATCCATTTCCCGCCTGAGGCTATCCTTTGCTGCAACTAACCGCCATGGTTGATAAATTTCAAAGCAGAGAGAACGGGACATTTGTGTATCGTTATATACGAACAGAGGCACACTTTCAAATGAAACAGGCGCACTCAATATTTTTTCCTCCATCTGAAGTAGGCGGCCTAGACTCAGCCACTCGTTACAATAACAAGAGTAACAAAAACAAAAACAAAAAGGAAAACAAAAACTGTAAACAATGCACTCTTTTATGTTGTGTACAAAACACATTCTCCAATAGAAGGCAAAGGGGGGCCGGCCAGGCGGATGAACAATTTATTGACCCTAATTGCCCCCGGCCTGTCGGCTGCTGCTAAGTACTACTGGCGCACTTCAAAAAGGCGAACTTTAGAGGGACGCTCGTTGAGTAGCCGTCATCGTTTCAGCCTGCCAGCAGCATCATTACCATCTGGCAGCAATCGAAAAAGATATCAAAACAAAAAAGTTTCTTGTGTTTTGTTTGGATTTTCCCCAATCGTTACCACCCACCAGCACCACCACCACCCCTCCTCCGTTATTTTGATTATTTCCTAGCTATCGCTCCAATAATAGCTCATTTGGTATCTGGAGCATGAAGGAGTGTTCAATGCGCTCTTGTCGTTGTTTAGCTCAAGACAATCCACTCCGACTCCTCCGCCGACAAAAGTCAATTTTCACACTGCCTGATGATGGTACGAGTACGAGTATATACACAACGGCGTTTTAATGTAAACATTGCATTCATTAATTGTTCGCGTACAAGAGTATCTACCGCATCTGTGAGCGGTAGTATTTGTCTATATTACTCGTATCTACTATTTCTCAATTAAGACGAACGAGGGAGTTTCAAGTCTACAATGATACATTTGAAACGAACACATGCAGTAGTATCTCTCGTTTTAATGAAAGCAGATACTCTTGTAATCAAGATGCTGGAGATTAATTTAACGCTACGCCAAGTGATGTGCCATATGATAGAGTTAGCTGGAAATGAAGTCGAATCGACGAGGGTGTATTTAGTTGCGGGCAACTTTGGCTTCTGAAACTTATCTATTCTGTAGGTTGGTGTGTCATTGTTTGCGTGTGGGAAGAACTGGATCACGTTGCGGCTACATTCATTGTGACACACTTGAGTGAGAATTGTAGTTTCGAATGAATCGCTGCATTCGCCTATTCGTTAATTGGCTTTGCCTCTAGTTGACAAACTGTATTAGCTTTTGGAATAATGTTCGTGTATATAGATGTGGGAAAATGCGTTTAGTTGCACACCTCCAGAAGACCAACAACTCACTGATAACCGATCAAAAGGTTCGCACCTAATTCACGTCATTTGGGTGTGAAATGACAACTTACTTACAATGTAAGTGGGCGGCTGAAATATTTGATCGGTGAAAGCTCGAAGACCCAATATAGTCGGTGTGAAAAGTTAACCTCACAACGGCAGTGATCTGACGAGAGCATTTACACCAATGAGAGTGATCGGTGATCATGTCACTTAATCTTCACACAATTGATCGTAAAGTTATCTTGACTACAGAACTGGATCGAATTTAATTTTGTTTATGGGAAGGGACCTTCATGTGCGTGATCTTGCTGCATGTGGACAGCTTCGTAACAGCTGCATGTTTTGTGACAAAAAGTGATCGATGATCCAATGTCTGCTAAAGAATTGACAACCTGTGCGGAAGTGATCACTTCGAACTACTGACTGTCAAGAAAAGAAGTACCCGTTTAGAAGTAATAAAAGAAGAGAAGTGCCCACTCCTCTATCGATCTTGATGTGAACTGATTCTCATATCGTAGCTTAAACAGCCGCTTAATAAACAAATTGGATGTCGTGACTGTGCAAGCATTTTTGTAATACAAAGTGAATTTGTAATTACAGAATTTGCTTCTCAAGTGATCTGTCAGAGCACGAGTACAAATCACGAAAGCAAATAATAAATATTGACGTTTAGATCTTCAGATACATAGTGGTTTTGATAGTCCCTTTCCAACTGATCTTCAGTTGAATTGCTACCGCTTTTCGACCCAATTCATAACGTACTTGAAGACACAATGATCAACGGTTTTACCTGTCGTGTTGAAGGAAAACTGATCACTGGCCACGGAGATCGTAGAATAATATCAAATTCAAATATATAGCAGAAGTTATCCCCGACCCATTCACGATCAATGGAAGTGATCTTCATAAAGTAAAAATTAAAAAGGAATCGATAACGGAAAACAAATTGTATATTGTAAGTAGCTTATTGCGAGTACGGAGTCAACAAATTATTAATATTCTGATTTTTGTTAAGGATCATACTAAATATTACATCATAAATCTTATCAAAGTGAGCTTAATGGTAATCGACTTGACCAAAGTCATGCACAAGGATCTCAACATTCAGGAAACTGATCGTGAAGTGACGTCTGCCATGTGACAAGTGAATTTGTAATAAGCTGAAGTAAGTAGCACTAAAATGCGAATCATCAAGCAATGTGATCGACGATTTAAAATCTTCAAGCGAGTGATGAAGTATAACTCTTTAAGTTTTGAAATGGTGCTCAACACCTATGGTCGTAAGGGAATATCTTTGATCATCATCAAAGGCAAACGATCGTGAAGAATGGTGATCTTCAGAATGAATAAGGTAGTTCTCTTGGTTATAAAAATAAAAATGTCGTGTTATCCCCTCGTTCCTATTCAAGAGTTTGTTGCATTTAAATTTTTTTTTCAAGGCATAAATGTTTGTCAACATTTTAGGCAGACCACCTTCCAATTTGTATCTTTACACCTCGAAGTTAAAGCAATGTCACATCACAAATTAATAAAGGACATCCAAGAATGCGAATGCGTGTGCTTGTGGTTAAGTATTCGCTTGTTGAGTGGAAGGCTAAAATAAATAAAAAGTTGGTGCTGTAGCTAGCTCTCCACAACCATTTTTTTTTTTATTTTTGGCGAAGGGTGTCTTGTGTCTTGTCTATGCGAGTTCAATCCCGTGTAAGAATTTGACTTAATTGACAAAAAAACGATTAATCTTAGTTCGCGTCTTAAATAAACTCTTTTCACGTACACAAACCATTTATTTTGTTCACTCTAGTACAAAATAGTTGTCAACATCACACACATCTGTCACGTAAGAAGTATGGAATGCGTATTACTAAATAGCCGAGCGTCGGCGTCGATCGGGTCGGGAACACCACTTAAATACAAAAATTTGCGTCACTTTATTTTGGCGTCCATTTTGTTTTCGTGAAAAATAACTGCTCATTCTTACTCATTTTTTAGTATTGTACAACAAGCTGGTAGGGATATCTCTGTCTCTGTATGCGCGATGGTGAAAATGTCCCATCACTGATTAAATTACGCATTTAGCATGCACACAAACATTTCAGAATCTACTCTTTCAGACATTCTGGTTTAATTGTATTTTTTCTGAAATCTTTAATTGTATTTTTACTGAGTTATTGTATTTATTTCTCTTTTTTATGCGCCTTTTAGTATTTGATTTCAAAAGTTACCTTTTATTTATTATTTCCTTAATCAATCTTTTCTGTGCTCACTTTCTTATTCTTTTGTTAATCTATCAATATAAATAGTCTTATAGGGTCACCCCACCCACATTTATTTTTTGAATTTTTACTTGCTTTTTGAATTGACATTCAAAACTATTTTTATTTTCTTACTGTGTTATTAAAATACAGAATGTGAATATATTTCTTGTATTCTATACTGATTATTATTTATGTATTTAAAAAAAAAAATGTACTAAACCATGTCAATTTGAATTTTCATTCATTCCAACAATCAGCATATACAGAAACCGTTTAGCCACAATTTATATGCATCGTAGAAGCTGTTCCCCGAAGATGGCCAAACACTGAAACAGGTAGCGTCGTTTCTCTCAAAACCCACTATAGTACCATTCACTATTCAAGTATTAAGAAGCTTCTCTAAACAAATGCACACTGCAGCTAAAATATATAAAAATAATGTAGCATCCATTCACCATCTCCACTCAGTCTCAAATCCATCCCATAGGCATATCCCTGCGCTACTTGAAAACAAAATTTCAACCATTTTTATTTACGTATTCAAATCCTAGTCCACCACTTCTCATATTATATCCCTGTGGAGTAGTTTCCTAAAAATCCCAAGGAACCTATTACAAGCATGCATAAATGTTTAAAAAAGGACGAATGTAAATCAGATGCAATTTTGAATTTCTTTTTCTCTGCGCTTCTCCAAAAATGTGCTCCTGTTTACACTCGCCCACACAGGCAGAGAGACAAACGCCATTTTATAAGCAACAAACTTGTCCCTCGGTGCAAATAACACTGACCCAGTTCGAAAGTAGTTTTACGTTTCGTTTTTCGAATGCAGAGCAAACCAATTTGCACTATTTTAAGTGTAAAAGTTGTTCGGTACTCAACACTATGACGACGATGACGACTAGCATATAGCACCAATGTGCTGCATACTTGCCTATTTGCCTTCTATCCCAAAGCTAAACACATCATGAGCAGCTGTGGCATGGCACAACAGCGCAGCCGAAACAGCCAAACTTATATTTTCTTTCAATTGCATGTTTAGTGGTGAATTGCTTTGCTGCCAAAAAATTAAAAAAAAAAAAAAAAAAAAAAAAACTCCCAACCGTGATAAAGTTGCCAAGAATAAGAGTGCAAAAAAACTCCCTCCAGGAAGCAGCGAAAGGAAAGTTTTCCTCGTTTAACTGATTTGCATCATAGATGAAAAAAATAAATACATAAAACAAAAAAGTAGCAAATTTTGAAATTCTGAAATTACTTACCACGATTGAATATCCTTTCCAATTAACATGGGAATTCTGAAAGAGAAAGAGAGAATGAAAAAACGAATTGGATTAGTTTGAAGGCTCTCAGACTTTGATTTAAAAATGTTGCTTTGGGCCTTTGAATTCACACTGAAGTAGGGATGATGTTTCGAATGGTAAAGCTACCTTTGACATAGCAAAAGTTTCAGTTTTCAGGCATTAGGGAGAGCCTTTTTAATGGATAAATGGTCAGTCTGTACTTTGGTAATGGCTTCCAATGATTTTCCTTTCAAATTCCTATTCCTACTTGCTCTTTAATAATTAAAAAAAAATGAGTACCTTCATTCAGTAGTTTGTAAGTATTTTTATGAATGGAGCTGCAGTTTGAGGTGAAACGACTGAATTTCGAAGACTCCTAATGACATTCACAGCCGATAGCAAGAGGTATAGGTATACTGAAGCGGAAAGAACGATTGGGTGTATTTCGTATTTCTCAGGAGACCTTTCAGTACAACGTTTTCTTAACTTTTAGTTGTAAATACATTTTTATTGCTGTCATCATTAACGTATTCATTAGGGCGCATTTTGGGCACAATAATTTTTGGAACAGTCTCCCTTACGTCGGTCAAGATTGTTGTATACAAAATGCAAACAGAATTTTGTTGGCACACGACAAAACCTTTAATAAAACTAGATTTAAAAAAACTCAATCTTTCTGCCACCTACTACCACTTATTTTGGCATATAAATGTGTGTGCCACTGTTCAGTTATGACGTATTAAAAATGAAAGCCCCAGTGTCGCAATTTTACATAGAGGAATGCGTCGCGCGCCAGTTAATTTTTCGTTTGCTAGATCCATTTTTTTTTGCTACTTGGGCACATGCGTAAATTCTAAACAAATAGAAAACCGAATAAAATAATGGGAGGCAGCTGAAATATGTAAATTAGTTTTGGAGATGGATGAGCTGAAGGGACCATCACATTTTTTAAAGCCAAGATGCCAAGCGGATCACAAGCTGTTAGAAAGACCTGAAATATTTATTGCACAATCTTTTTGAACTGCCCATTTCTCATGCGATGAAGCAGTCCATTGCAAGACTGTCCAAATCTGTTCATAAATCGTTGGCACTTCCAAGACCCTTCGTTAGTTAGATACTAATCACAATTCCATTTCGTTTTATGAGCTTACATAAGCTTCTGACCCCAAATGTATATTATCATTATCGAATCATATCACTTTCTTGCAAAGCCCTCCCCCCCCTCTACACACCATCGACATTAATGGCCATTATCTCATCAGCACTGCCGAACCGAGAACGATTATTATAAATGTTCAAGGCCCGTTCGCCTAAGGGACTTATTTTTTTTTCGGTCTCATATAACTTCTGAATTATGTGGCATTATTGGTACTTACGCTGCTAATTTTTGACACATTGCTTCCAATAAACAGAAGCCCACTTCCGAAAATCTGCACTTTGGCTCTCATACGCAATAGTCGTATTTTAACCTTCATTCGTTATTATGTAACTTCTCCTCGCTACGACACCCACAGGGGAATTGGATCCCGCTGCGGTCGTTTTATTGCGATAAAAAAACGAAGAAAAATATGATGAATGCTTTTCGATTTGTGCGCGCAGTAGCATTAGAGTCTGGCAAAATTTCACTGGTTGGTAGCAGACAACAAGTCAAGATAAAAATAAAGATGTTAACATGGTCTTATGGCAGTCAAGTCGTAAAAAAAGAAACAAACCCCATTCAAATTGACGGAGTTACGAGTAATATTAAGTTCGATTTGGAGAGGATCCCCGCTCATTGGGAGAACAGTCGAAGGGAGCATGGAGGCGAACAAAAACCTCATAAAATTTAACATATATGGTAGAAAAAAGTATCCACCATTGCTAGGAAAGTCCTACTGAAGGGAGTACCTACTTTATGAAGGTTAAAACAGTGAACGCAGTTTTGAATAACTTGTAATATTGGATGTGAAGGATTTTCCAGTCTATTAACCATAAATATACGCCTGGGATTTGTGATAACAAATAGCACCGACTTTTGTTGGTGTTTTTGATTCAGACTGTGTATCACTTTTACGAGTATTTATTGCGAGAACTGGTTGTTGTTATGAGAACTTATAGCGAAACGAAATCACTGCACAAAGAGTTGAAATGATGGGGCTACTCACGGTTCAAGGTGTCAATTGGTCAAATTAACGTGGTCCATCAAACATTCCCGAACTCAAATCTGCTGTCAAAATGTAGACCGGTGGTTTAGAAATATATAAATTCGTGAGCGCACATCCATGTGCGCAAATGAAAAACAGTTACACGTCATTATGAGTTCGTTTTAGTGCTTCGTTTCTGATGTGATCAATCATTTCAATTAGAGTTCGACCACAAGAACGAGGTATTTTAGGTATGTGTGTTGCGTACACAATAGTGCGCTAAGCAATAATTTGATACCAAATGAAATAAAGCATAGCGAGTGATGGGTATTCTACATTTGGTATGAAATTTGTTCCACTATCAAAGCCTTCTAACGACCTACTTTTATGGCGGAACAAGTGCACAATGCACCGACAAGTCACAAAGGTGTACAAAACTAAATCATCAATTGGCCTAGTATACGAAATTGTGCCATCCACAGTTTCTAATCAGAAAGATGCAGAATCATCTACCCGAGGTGCATCTAAGTACGCCCAACAGCAATGGAAAAGATTCTTCGATTATAGAAAAGAGCAGGGCCCTAATCACGTAACTTTTGAGCCGACTGCTGTCGAATCGATAGACCTCCAACACGAGAAACTAAGTGCAAAAAATGCATCTAGTTCATTCTCCACAAATGTATTGCAATCGGCCTTATTTTGATCATCAATACTTCGAAAAGGATCAACGTCTTAAGTGAACTGCCCCCAGCACACTCGTTAGCCATAAACACTGGATCCCCTCTTCATATTTAAAAAGGTTCAGGGGTGCGTTTATTAAATACGAAACAAATCTTTTTATATGGGTCTACTTGCGGAGATCGTAAGTTATAAGGAACCACTGTTCGTCTTTTCATATCAGATTGCCACCTCGTAGCGCACATTGTGTGCGTTCGTAGGATAAGTCGCACGTCTTCGTTTATGGAAGGGTCTACTTGCGAAACAGCCTAAGTTTTCCAAATTACCAACTGCATTCTCATTTCAGTGTTCTATAACTTAGCGCACACGGTGTGCGTTTGCAGAGTTAGGAACAAATCTTTGTAAATGGAAAATTCTTTATGAGAATAGCTAAAGTTATATGGACCTACTCAACGTACTATTGGTTTATGCTTTCAACTCGTAGCGCACACAGTGTGCGTTTCTGAAATAAATAGCGAATCTCTGTTAGCAGAAGGTCCTTGCTGACGATTAGCCGAAGTTATATAAACCCACTCGTTTTATGTCTTCACCTCGTAGCGCACACTGTGTGCGTTTGTCAAATAAGTAGCGAATCTCTGTTGACGGAAGGTTCTTTCTGACGATTAGCCAAAGTTATATATACCCACTCGTTTTATGTCTTCACCTCGTAGCGCACACAGTGTGCGTTTGTCAAATAAGTAGCGAATCTCTGCTTACAGAAGGTCCTTGCTGACGATTAGCAAATTTATATACACCCACTCGTTTTATGTCTTCACCTCGTAGCGCACACAGTGTGCGTTTGTGAAATAAGTAGCGAATCTCTGTTAGCAGAAGGTCCTTGCTGACGATTAGCCAAAGTTACATAGACCCACTCGTTTTATGTCTTCACCTCGTAGCGCACACTGTGTGCGTTTGTCAAATATGTAGCGAATCTCTGTTTACAGAAGGTCCTTGCTGACGATTTGCTAAAGTTATATAGACCTACTAGTTTTATGTCTTCACCTCGTAGCGTACACAGTGTGCGTTTGTGAAATAAGTAGCGAATCTCTGTTTACAGAAGGTCCTTTCTGATGTTTAGCCAAAGTTATACAGACCCACTCGTTTTATGTCTTCACCTCGTAGCGCACACAGTGTGCGTTTGTCAAATAAGTTGCAAATCTCTGTTTACGGAAGGTTCTTTCCGACGATTAGCCAAAGTTAAATAGACCACCTCGTTTTATGTCTTCACCTCGTTGCGCACACAGTGTGCGTTTGTCAAATAAGTAGCGAATCTCTGTTTACAGAAGGTCCTTGCTGACGGTTAGCCGAAGTTATATAAACCCACTCGTTTTATGTCTTCACCTCGTAGCGCACACAGTGTGCGTTTGTCAAATAAGTAGCGAATCTCTGTTTACAGAAGGTCCTTGCTGACGGTTAGCCGAAGTTATATAAACCCACTCGTTTTATACCTTCACCTCGTAGCGCACACTGTGTGCGTTTGTCAAATAAGAAGCGAATCTCTGTTGACGGAAGGTTCTTTCTGACGATTAGCCAAAGTTATATACACCCACTCGTTTTATGTCTTCACCTCGTAGCGCACACAGTGTGCGTTTGTCAAATAAGTAGCCAATCTCTGTTTACAGAAGGTCCTTTCTGATGATTAGCCAAAGTTATACAGACCCACTCGTTTTATGTCTTCACCTCGTAGCGCACACAGTGTGCGTTTGTCAAATAAGTTGCAAATCTCTGTTTACGGAAAGTCTTTCCGACGATTAGCCAAAGTTAAATAGACCACCTCGTTTTATGTCTTCACCTCGTAGCGCACACTGTGTGCGTTTGTCAAATATGTAGCGAATCTCTGTTTACAGAAGGTCCTTGCTGACGATTAGCTAAAGTTATATAGACCTACTAGTTTTATGTCTTCACCTCGTAGCGTACACAGTGTGCGTTTGTGAAATAAGTAGCGAATCTCTGTTTACAGAAGGTCCTTTCTGATGTTTAGCCAAAGTTATACAGACCCACTCGTTTTATGTCTTCACCTCGTAGCGCACACAGTGTGCGTTTGTCAAATAAGTTGCAAATCTCTGTTTACGGAAGGTTCTTTCCGACGATTAGCCAAAGTTAAATAGACCACCTTGTTTTATGTCTTCACCTCGTTGCGCACACTGTGTGCGTTTGTCAAATAAGTAGTCAATATCTCTTTAAGGAAGGGTTTTCATACAAACAGGACAACAATGAGCTCAAACACACTAGTAAACGTTTTCCTGGAAAACTTGCGAACCCACCTTTCACAAGTCCAATGTTGAAATTTAGAAGTCTAAACGACATTATAAAATTAGCACTACCATCGTGGTCTATATTTAGTTCATCAATTGCTCCTACCCATGCAAACAGATTTGTTGATCGGCATTTTTTCCGTTTGGTCTAGTTCCTGCGGTCGCAACCGCATACCACCACCCAAGGTTAGCCAGCTTTATTTATTTAAAGGTCTCTTTAAACCGCAAACAAAACAGACTGTTAAATCGCGGCTGCATGTGCCTTATTACGACTTAAATGCCTTGTTGTAACACATTGGCTGTTGTTCTCGTGCCATTTGTACCACCTTTAGGCAACGGACATCGCCCGCCGCAACATAAATTCACAGAAACAACCCCTCCGCTCACCACCACCCACCTGACTGTCCACAATTCTTCGTTATTGCGGAATAAATATAGAATTTCGGTTGAGGTTGTAGTTTTTTCTTTTCGCTTCTGCTTCCCTCCTAGGGATCCAATAAATTGCTGTTCACCTCGTGTATCCCTGGTCCAAATACAAATTGTTATGTCATGTGGAATAAATGTCACTACGATCGAAGATATATTGTTTCCATTCGCGGTGAATGGCATAGAGATGCCAGTGTATTGCATTGCATTAGATTCCATGAGAATTTGAAATGTGGCACCTTCACTGAACCCATGGTATTAGATCTATAAGCCAAACAGCACACACCCACTGCGGAGGTGGTGGAAGAAATTGTTAAAGCGACCGAATTTAATGTGCGCGCTCTCTCACTTCTTCTCCACCAGCTTTAGCTTCAGCGAAAAGTATAGTTGACATAAGAACAATACACTATGTATACAATTACATGTTCTTTCTATACGAAGTGAGCCAAGGACGGGAGGACTTTATATTTTGAGGCGTTGCGCGATACGATGTGTGCTGCTCGTGGTCCTGTTATTGCCCGCGGAGTCGTGTGTACGTCGCTGAGAGGCAATTCCGTGAATCATAGCAAATATTTTTCGTACCTACTTTTATTTCGTTTCATTCTTACACTTGATATACCCGCAACCAATACAGTAATCCTTGCGCTTGCCACCTGCAAAATAAAATAATTACAGCTATTCATATACCTCGGGGGCATTCTGATTTATATTCCGCCCTGCACACAAAAAGAAAAACCAACAACCATTCGGCATTAAGTGCTTTTTTTACTTTCCAAGGAAATATATTTCATACTAGATATGCCTGCATCGCACGAAGGCAGGAGATGGTGTCCTTTTTGAATTTCGGTAGAATATCCTTTGCAGATTGTAAAATTTCATTTTTTCCCTTCGGATTTTGTGGCTCGCCTCTTAACTTAGTGAAAGTTGTAAATAATTTTTTTTTTCACAAGTGCGTGAGATAAGGGATACCGTTTGGGGTGGAAGCATACGTACATGGTTTTGATTTAAGACATCGGAAATGCCGCTCGCTGGGTAGAAGCTCGTGGAGTTTTAATGATTTTTTTTTGTCGGGGGTGTGACGGTGTGTTGAAGTCACGGTCGATTTACATATTACTTGGTTTGCAACGAAAACGAGCAAATGTACGAGATTATTATTCGTATTGCCATGGGAAAGGTTCGGCAGGGTTTTTTAAATCGTTATCGCACACCTTATAAGGGGCGAGAATGAATTTCCGGGTTGCAGTTATTTCGACTGTGTTTGTTTATAGCTTTTGGTGGCAGCGGCCGGCGGGTGCTTGCTTATGTAAGTAGGGCTTGGTGTATAAATGCTGCGAGATTAGCTCTTAGTATTAGCTTGGCGATTGCTACGTGCGTCTTGTGTACTCTTTCACACTGAACAGTCACACCTCTCAGTTGCTTTAAGCGAACAATTCTCTGTCCAACTATGGTTCGGTTTAAAGAAGAAGGCACCATGAGTGCTCTAGGGGTTGTATTAAGATTTGGTCGAGAAGGTGCATACCAATCGGCAGTTGAAGCAAATGGAAATCAATGCTGCGATTAAGAAAATCTTCGATTCTATTTGAAGAGAACAACGCACAATGTGAGTTACAGAAGGCAACTCCACCAACATGGAGGCCGCAACCAGTGCCGACTTGCTTTTTATAGAGCAACCTTAAGAAGCTTCTTGACTGATGCCTAAATCCCCCTGGTTAAGATAAAATTCTGTGAATTATATACGATTGCAAAAAGTAAATTTTTAGCGAACCCACCCAAGGGATACAAAACAAACACCGAAGCAGCTTCTATACAACGTATTCTTCATTACATGTAGCTTGTGAATCTACATTAGGTAAACCTGCAGTAATTGCTCGAACCACAAAACCAGTTCTGGGCACAACATCAAGATTGTGGAATAGTTGGTGCAATAGGTTCACACAGGCATCCAAGGCCTAGCTCATGATTTTTACTTTTAAGACGAATGAAAGGGACCTACAATGCGGCTATATTGAGAAGCTTTTCCAGGACAGTTTAAGGTACTCCCGAATGTTTCGGAAGAGGTAAGGCAGTAGAAGATACCTTAAAACATAGTTTGTGGTTTTTCTTAGCCTTCGCTCAGTAGTTTAGCACATTAACCACTGAGCAACAAAGCCCTAAAATTGGTTAAGGTCCTCAAAGCCTCTTGAGACCGCTTAAAAATTATAGGGAAAATTTGGACTCTTTTCTACTGCCAGTTGATGTCAGTAGATGTCAGTAGAAAAGAGCAATTTGGCAATTTAGGCCGTTCAAAAGACTGGGCCATTCTGTCATCTGTCGGATGAATAAAAGCGATATTTCAAGGATTGAAGACGGCATTTTTTCTTGGAAAATCATACCAATTTCGTTATTAATCATCTTAGTGACTTTACGTATAAAAGTGATACCATATGACAATTTTGATAAAATAGAGTTCGCCCAGTGGTAGAAATTCCACCATTTTAGAAACCTGCCTTATACACAAAATGTTGAAAAACAAATTGCACACTGCATTACACCCCTGCACAATCTTCTCACAAAACAAAAATCGACCGAATATGTTCTGTCAATACGTGCAGTGAAAGGTGGGCATTTTTTTTTAGAGGTATAGAACTTTGAGATGGAATAAAACAAAGATGATTTTTTTAGATTGACGAGAAATATACTTTATTCGAAAGATTATCTTCTGGCATTATAATTTAAATATGATTTCTGGCACATGACCGCCACTGCTGGCTCGGATGCAGTCTAATCTGAAGGTCCAATTTTCGATGACTTTTTCCAACATTTGTGGCCCTTGTCCAGGCGTCAGTCTATTCATGTTTAAATGCCAAGCCAAACTTAAAATAAATCACTTGACAGCTGACAAAATGGCTGTCAGTTAAAATAGTGTTGCCAACTTAAAGTTTTATACCTATAAAAAAAAACACCCTTTATATAATAATAGCTGACCCAGCGATAAATTCAATACTAAAGTCCGCTCTTGCTAGGGACCCCTAAATTCCACCAATCATTTCAAAGAAATGAAACAAATTAAACAAAGGTCAAAGGTCAAAGGTCAACTCCAGCTAGCTATTGTGACTGAATTTTATTTTTTGAACAGAGACCAGTTTCAAAAATTGTTATGATTTGACTTAGAAAGTAAGGAGAAATTCGAAAAGATTGTGATTTGTCTAATTTTAAAAATGCCACTTTGATTGACTATAAAATAACTATATGTATTTCCTAACTTAAAGTAAATTTGTTTCTAATTTAGACAAAGAGTTAAATTTTGGAGAAAAGTCGTATTTAAAATGCTTTATTGCTAAGGGCCAATAGAAATGACGGAAGTATAGCAATGTCGATGTGTTTCAATCAAACCGCAATTATTCACGTACCTGCCAACCTTCACTAAAGTGCTTTACGGTACACGACGTACAAAGCGGAAGGTTTCACTCGTGAGCACACCACATACAATTGTCCATGGGAGGCATCAGACATGGGAATTCAAGGTTGATGCCACAAATATTCAGCGATTGTTATTGCGACTTATTATTTGTGATAGTGAAAGCGAGGCGAACGGGAAATTGAAGACGCTTAAACACCAATGGCAAATCGTTCGGAATAAGCGGAATCCGAGAAATGAGAATATTTGTCTTTGTATTTCCCACTCAAAATCGTCGCTTACATGACATTTGATTTGAGACTCTTCGCAATCAAATCAAACGCGATCCATTACAAAAATTCGGTACATTGATGTTGCGCGAGAAAATTATAACTGATCCGACTTTTAATTTCAAATTGTAGCCCCGAACATATTATAAAGAATTCGAAAATTAAAAATTTCAAGTAATTTTTGTTGTATTGGAAGTGACACTACGGGTTTTCTATGCAGTCTATTTTTTTCAAAGTGCGGTTCTTTTACCAGGTTTGAAGACAAATCTGCGATCGTCGGAGTTCATTTCCTCCATCGCATCTAATGGAACCAATTCCACTTTGCCACTCGCGTTGCAATGGTGGCACACAAAAGTCATCGGCCCTATTTCGAAAATCGCATCATCACCAAAGTTTTCTATACCATGAGTCGTTCGTAGTTCGGCAACGATGCGCGTCCTGCCACTCTTCAATTTGAACTTGTTTGCTCTCTCGTAGTTCTCGTTACATGCAATCTACTGATGCCAACTGCGGCACAACTATACCACTTAGGCATAATTCCGATGGGCTTTGAGGAATAATTTTGAGAAAAAGCATACATTTTTGTGAAATCCATACAAATAAATTTTGTATTCTGCAAATCTGGTACTTTGATCAAAGTTGCATCACTCATCTTCAGCCGTAACTGTGCGTCATGCTTGTTTTCAAATTCTAAGCTTGACTTACCCGACGTCAAACAAAATTAAATTATGTAGAAAAAAGTGGGATCGAAATCTTCGGTTAGCTTCTTAGTTTTACTTTTGGTGGCGCCACTGCTCGGAGTGAACCTAAGCCTCTGGGCTTCTTGAGTAATGAATTTTCTTCATATTTTTTATTTCGGGAATTTTTCGGGAATTTTCTTGGGTATTCTTCTTGTTTGGCCGGATACCAGTCCGAATTTTATGCGAATAATAGAAATCGGTCCAGGCGTTCATGAGTTATAAGCGTAGTAACTAACGTCACTCTCTTTTATATATACCTACCTATAGAAGATTTAAAGAGTACAAACGAAACCACGAAACCCTTTTCTGCGACTATTTTACGGTCGTATGATTAGTTTGATGACATACGCTCACCTCAGCCTTTGTAATTACAATAGATTTCAAAAGAACACGAAAATCCAATTGATTCAAAGCTTTTCCGAAACAGGACAAACAACCCAAATACAAGTGTATTAAGGCCACAACACGCTGTCATCCCCAAAGAAGAAAAAGATAGAGAGAGGGGAGTGAGATCAGAAAAATACGACTTCTAATACCACAAAGACCCCTATTTCAATAAAATTCTATTAAAACTTAAAAGAGAATCCTACAAGAAGGCCTACAAAAGCGAACACAACTTACAACCAAAACCGAACCTAAAAAAAAGGAACCCCAACCCATGCGAACCTAAAGCCTCCTTAAATATTGAAAAAAAAAAACAGTATCGTCACCTTTTGTTGACAGGTTTATGTACCTCTCATACCACAAAAAAGAAAAAAAAAAAAAACACGAACATTCCTTCCACCCGTCCCAAAAAAAAAGGACGATCAAAGAGAACAAAAAAGAAAAAGTATGTCATCACCTCTTAATGGATTCAAAAGTTGTATGCCCGGCGATAGAAGATGAGAGAAATAAGAAGAACTAAGGAGACTGGCGATTATATCCTCGCCTCCTTGCAATGTAGTTACTTTCAGGTGAACACTCAAGAACAGTGAACGATTTAACCCAGTTCCTTCGTCTTTGTACACAACCATTGTTGAGCGTAGTTCCATTCATAAAAAAAATGAACTGCTACTTCGTAAGAAATCGTAGAAAGTCTCTACGAGCTTACACATCCTCGATACGAAATATATGCACTTCTCCTCTTGTTTACGAGGAATACCTTTCAGCAAAATTTTTTTAAAGGGCGTATAGCTTTTAGTGATGCACTCTGAACACGCTTTAATGTTTGCATTTCCTTGAGGTAGCCAAGCGAAATGCATTCACGAAAGTTTGTCCTGGATTTTTTTTCCCACCCGTAGGGCATGTTTATATATGTGCAATGTTGTAAGCTATACGCAACGGTTTTCAATGGCGTCTCCGGATTATACACGTATCCACGTAGGACAACAACTGAAGGGAGGTGGGTGATGTAGAGTAAATTTATAACAACTCGAGGGATACTACTTTTCTAATTATTTTCAAGGAGTTTCGAGGCGAGGAAGACATTTTAATGCATTTTGCTGGTTGGAAAAATGCAGAGGGAAGTAGTTTCAAGTTTAATGGTAAGCAATGGATGGTGTTAAGGTCATAAGAAAAAAAAAAAAATAAAAACAAGGGTAAGATCCACTGATAGTCTTCATATCCTTGGATTTATGGATTGCAATGTTAGTGTAAGTCTTTCTCAACCACTTCAAAAATGTGAAATATAGTTACTTTGTCGGAATGCATCCCAAAAAGTGGGCGTGGCGCAATGATTTCTATGGAAAGAGGGTCAGCAGTGTTGTTTTTGAACAGAAAACTAGAGAAAATGGATGCGAAGTTTTGAAAAGCGTTCACCAGAATTTTGTCGAAATATATTGGGATTACAAACAACATTTGTCTGTGGCAGTCTTTCCGATATTTATAGATATTAAAAGGTGGGCTGCCCACTTTTTTTTTGGTAGCGAAATGGCGGCGCAACGCCTCCAGATTCGCTGTGGACTGATTTTGTTGATCGTGTCGCATGGGAATCAAGTTATTTTTAACAGCCATAAATGTTGACAGAAGCCGGTTCATATAGGTCATTTGGCCTACTTCACGCAGCTATTCCCTTACGTACCGAGACTACATTTTTGATACAACTGGAAGGACTCACCGGCTTTATTTCATTTACCAGAAGTGAGCGTAAAACTGACCATAACAACAACTTGAGTACAAAGTGGACCCACAAAATCAGCAATCAACTTAAAATACGAGTATATCTCCACATCGTCCCTTGATATCCTAGGTTGCTCTTGGTTCGCCTACAAACATCCCTCTGGCACATTATAAATTGTGCTTCAGCGTACGTAGCCAGATGTGAAGTGTATCAACACAAACAAATATTATCCTAATAATATGCAATGAAAATTCAACTCCATTCCCCAAGAGTAGGCAATGACAATAATTTTACATTAACCTAAGCTACAATATAGCTATTAATTAAGCTCAACTCCAGCTCCGCAAACAGCTATATCAAATTTGTATATCCTTTACAAGTTTGTTTGGAAAACACGTCCCACATTGACACTAATAGAACATCCTTTTGCAACACGTGTAATGCCATAAGATACATTTTATATCCCAAACTTATCCAATAATGCCAATTTAGTTGCACATCCCTGTAGGAAAATCTGACTGTCCACTGGAAACTGGCGCCAGAAGAGTCCCTTTTAACTAACCTTTCACATCTAACGCTACACGACAAAATTTACTATCTCCGCAAGACATCGTCGACTGTTCGAATACGTGCCTATTTTAGGGACGGATATGGGGTACCCCAAAAATAACCATATCAACCCCAAATTACAAACCAAAATACTGTGAAGCACAGAACCACATCGGCGCAGATTCCACAACGAAAACGAAAAAAAAAATAAAAAAAAAAAAATCCTCGTCCCTATGGACAATAAAGGTTTTCTCGTGTATTTCCGAGTGTGAGAGGAATTGTTTCTGTGTTGTAGGATCACCCGTAGGGGAATCATCAGGCCTATGCTCGGCTCGTACTCTGCAACATGGTGTCCTGTTTTGTGTTCTTTTGTGAAACATTTTGCATGCACCAACGAAAAGCAAAATGTGGAATGAAAGCCATTTTATAGTCGGAATGAAGGTTCTGTATACTTTTTCGGTATAGAGACGACGACAACGACGAGGGTAGAAAAGACAGAAGAACGACACTTTTAAGTGTCTTCCACGTGACACTCTCTCGGGACCCCTAGAACACCATGTCATACACACACTGTAGGTATACAGAAGATACTCTGAATAATGGCTGTCAGTCGGATGTGACACGAAGTGATGACGCAAACAGAATAGACTTCGCGCCGTATGAACGAAGGCGATTCCTGAGTTCAGTTTGAAAAATCTCTTTGGAAGTTCTAAATTTACCTTGATCCTTTTGGATAAAAGTATAGCAGTTGGATGGATTCTGATGACAGCTTTGGGGTTGAAAAGTATTATTGCAGAGGAGAAGGAAGACAAAGAAATGCCTATATATAAAACATGTGCATGGTCGTTAGGGATGTGTGAAAGAGGAAATGACGCGTGACTTGTAAAAGGGAAGCAACTGAGTATAGACTTGTGCGGCAGGAAATAGTACGTAAATTGATTTAATTGAAGAGTGCGGATTTATTTGTCCTAAATGCCCGTCCATTTGAACTGAATTCGATGCTGTTGAGAGTTTGATGAATGGGTAGGTTAGGCCGGTTATGGGTGCAACGGGGGGACTGTGTATTTTAAAGCCTGTGCCATGTGCATTTCTTTGTGCAAAGAGGTCATATGGCAATTATTGCGGTGGTATTCAAGGAAGCGAGAGAAGGTTTCCACTAGTGGATTGTAAGTGTCGCGCACTTTTTGAGTGCAACTTAGAGCTCAGTTAATACTTAGCATTTCCAAGTTCCGACCGAATGAGGAGATCAGTGCCACGAGTGACGAAGAAGCGACTGAGCCTGCAAGAAGAGGATCAAAAATGTATACATTTCTGGCCCTCAGGTCTACAAGAACTCCAGTAAGTACTCTTGCACAGAAGACTGGACTTACATAAGGCTTTAAGTAGGCCAAACTCAAGTTTTAATACCGAGGGATACGGGAGAACTTTTGCCATTTGGTGAGCAAAGAAGACGTCAAGCTTCACGTAAGAGTAAACCTCAAAGTAGGACACAATGGACCCAACTGATGGTCTAAGTGAAGCTGTGGCTCCGCCACAAGAGCACCCATTTACCTACCTACCAAGCCTCGAAGTAAGCGTGATGAGTAAAGGACACTGCACAACAGCTACTGCAACAATTTGAAGGGCAAGACTAAGTAGCTTTGCACGTTGAAGAGGGATCCTTCTACTGATCCAAATATATCGTGTCCTGCTTAAGTTGTAAGTAAATATGGCGAACATATCGAGTGTCTCATTCATCCACTAATACTACTTTCAACATTAACTAAACAGCTTATCGGTAAGTGGAAACATTTATTTTTTATTGTAAGTTACTTCCACAGTTTTTAGCCCCACTTAAAAGGTTGGAGAGAAATCGATTTCGCCGTTCAGTCATCTTATTCGCACACATACGAATGTATTGTACATCCGCTAATCGTATATTTATGTACTCATTAAATCCATTAGGAAATAAATTGTTCCAGTATTGACTTACCAGAACCATAAATCAATTAACTGCACGAATTTCGGAAGGAAATCCACCTCCTCAACAACATGCAATGGGAAGAAGAAAACAACGATAAGCAAAAAAAAAAAAAACAATACAAATAAAACAATAAAACAAAAGTGTCGGAACTGTATGTCAGGGTTTACTCGAATTAAATATGCATTACTCAAAATGACACAAATGTAGTTGTTCGCTGGGCGACGGGCTTGCTCATTGAACAGGTGTTCCTATTTGTTTTCTAACTGTACTACCAGTTCCTGGTTTAACATGCAATCCTGTATCCAATGAAAAATTTCGCCTCAAAAGGAAATTGCTTAAATTGAAAAGAAAACAGAGCCAAAATGAGGACGAATCACGACAGCACGAATGGTTTCTAAAAAGATGGATACATAGGAATTTTATATGTGAAACTGCGAAAGGAATAAAATTGTACGTCACGAATCGGTAAGAAATGGAATACAGCTGTTTGGCAATTCAATGGGATTTTAGGTGAATGTGGTTATGACGGGCGAAAATCACAGACAGAATGGTGCGACGTACCTAGCTTAAATTTTCTAGCAGTTAGTTTTCGTATGAAAATTAAGAGGTCGCTTTGAGGTCTGCTTGAAGTCGGACACCGCTCAGCCATAGTTTTTTCTCCCATATTTCTTCCTTCTTGATCGAGACCTCGTCGAGGTAAGAGCCACTGAAGCCAATAAAACTGAGTATTTATCTACTCAAACAGAATACGAAAATTCTTGTCTTTTCTTGGCAATTAATCGAGCAACCAGCGAGGGACACTTATCATCCCAACAATTCCTTACAAACAAAGTAGGTACAATATTATCACTGAAAAAAAAAGGTACATCATTCGCATGAAAAAGTTCATCAACATTACGAAAAAGTCATCAATTTTAGTCCTGTGAACTTTTTCAGCGATATGATGAAACGGATTTCATAAATTTGATGAACAAAATAAGGAATTCATCATTCATCAACTTTAGAATCCATCAATATGAATGATGGATTTCATTCATTTAATTTCATCAATTTGACGAATGTATTTATCATATTGACAAGTTCTTTCATCAATATGATGCATACTTTTTGGTCTATCAATTTTGTATTTATCAGAAATACCTACTGATACCAAATAGAATGTACACGCGTAACCTTCCCTCTTTAATGGGAATGCTTAGATACCTAAACGAACATAATCTCAAGGAGATGGTAATGGAGGCAATATTAGGTGATTTTGATAATTGAATTTCTGCGTATCCGAAAGGAAAATATTCAAACGAAAATCCGTTGCACCAGTGGCAAAAACTCACGCGCTCAAGAAATATCGAGGATTTATTATATTCAATTTTATTTCGAAGCTAGGTCATTTTATTTTTCGATGGACTATTTTTTTTATAATGGATCCCAATTAGAATCAGAAAACGGCCATATGCAATTCTTGAGGTTACATTTACATTTGTATTTGAAATGTGTTTTGGGTTTTTTGTTATTTAGTCATAATCAATATTTAATTGATCCATCTTGAATTTTATAATTTTTAAGTATGAGAAAACATGTACCAAACAAAAGTTTATAAATATAGCGAGTTGTATATAAACATATAGTCCATATGGCAATATTCGTGTAGAAAAGTTATGATAATACTAGCTTTGTTTCAATCACATATTTATTTAATGCTATAGTCTCTCTTGTGGTCGCAAATCGACCCTAACCTAACTTTTATAAGTGTGTATACTAAAAGCAAACACTTTTAGATATTAAAATTGTTGAATTGAAAAAGCGACATCCAGATATCGAAAAACAAAGTTGCACTCATGATTCAGATATTAATACGTCGCTATGAAAGTAAATATAGAAAAATAACTTCTAAAATGATTTTAATTTGAAAACATATACCTATAGTAATATTGCGGCGACAAATTGAATGTTACCAAAATGTTTTCAATTAACTGATAAGGGTTTTGTATGTGAAATTGTTAACTTAATTTTACCAGTCTATAAGGCGACTTATACCCACAGTTTGTTGTCTGTGGCACAGTACCTTTCGAATTATATAAGTTCCATTCTACTGATTACATAATAAATACTTAAAATAAATTAATATATTGATGCTATTTATTAAATATTGATAACGTCTTATAAATGTGAATAATCGAAAATAGACTAAGCCTTTTATATTTCCACCATTTTAACACTAATAATAATATTGAATTTTTTCACACTTCTTTAATTGTTTTCAATTTTATCTACTGCGGTTTATTTAGAAAAATTAGTCGCACGTAGTAAAAACAAAATAAAGTTCATTCATCAGTAAATAATTTTCAATACAATGTTTAAGATAGAAATGAATACTTTGATGAAATTTTTAAATCACATATTTTTTAGATATTCATTGGTCATCGTTAAACTATCCACGATTTTTTTCTATGCCACCCTGTGTAGATACTTTACACGTGATGAGCAAGGTCATATAATTATCCATTAAAAGATTCATGTTGCGTGTGTGAGTATAAATGGTGTACCTACTTACTTCGTGGGTGTACACATACAGCATACTTAATAGCAACAATCTGTACATCACATTGAAGAAAACGATGAAAAAAATTCATCAATATGATGATTCCATTCATCAATATGATGAAAATAAGGGTGAATTTAATTTTTTCATCAATATAACGAATCAGTTCATCTATAAGATGAACGCTTACATCAACAATTTCCTTAATAACAAATAAATTCTGTTTTTTGATGAACTCGGTTATCAATATAATGAAAGCCGTCATCAATACGATGAACGCCGTTATTAATATGATGAAAATTTAAGACTTTTCAATCGTACTTGAATATGATGATTCCATTCATCAATAAGTCGGATCAATCATCAATTGGATGAACAAATAACTAAATTCAACGAAATAAGTGTTTTCGTCATATTGATGAAATTTTTTGATGAAATTATGAACTTAGTTCATAAGAAAATACGGCAAATTCTTATCGGAATCTTGCCAAAAAAATTGATGCATGTACTTTCGTCTTATTTAAAAACGGTTCATCAATTGTCAAAAAGTTTTCATGAATTTGTTCATCATATTGGTGAAAAGTACGTCATCAATGAATATCATGTTGATGAACGCCATTCGTCAATACGACGAGGTTTTTCTTCTTCAGTGTATAGCCTATAGCTAGGAAAGGTTAGATTAGGTTAGGTAAGGTTACTGTATTCGTATAGTCAGATCAAAATTGTCGGTCAATTACGATAACACAGGAGAGTCACTTCAGTTAGTGGCTGTTGGAAAGAACGAAGTGCATGTATGAGTACAGATATAAAGGAGTCACCTTATCATCTAATCTAGGCACCGGAAGCACTAGTTCTTCGTTTTTGATCACGCTAGTATTTTGTACTTTCAAAGTTCGAATGTGGTTAAAAAAAATAAAAACTGGTCGATATCGAGTGAAACTTTGGTAGATCGCCAGCTCTTAAGAGTAGATGCGTTTGTTACAACTTCAAGTCACTGGCACCATCTTGAATCGCGGTTTTGGGAAAATTCTCTCATTTTAGAACATACAGGGTGGTCCGTCTTCTGATAGAGACATGTTTATTTATTGATATAAAAAAAAACGCTGTACATCAAGATAAACTTATAATTAGTACAGGATATAAGGAAAACAGTGTGCAAAGTAAGGTAAATACAATGGTTCATGTAAAAAAAATGTTCAAAAATCACCTTACACTTGGAAATCTGCCACCGCCAGGTATAAATTTGGCATGACGAATTTGTAGGGAACATTCTGCCGGACCAGAATTACAAACAAACAATTTTAAATCCGCTTTTCCGTGACAGATGCAAATACAATAAAGGGTCACTAATTTTACGGTTTCGAAAGTAAAGCTAAATAAAACACAGACAGCGATAATTTTTGAATGAAAATTTAAATTTATTATAATGTTTGGACTTTGCCATTAAGTGTGAAAAACAATATCATATCGGGAAGATTCACAGCATGCTATTCTTTTGAGGTAATTTTTAACCACTTTTTCGCACATTTCGGGCGGTATCTCGGTCATAACTTGAGTAATGTTGGTTTTTAATGCGTCTACAGTTTGGGGATTATTCGCGTAGGCGCACAGACAAAAAATCAAACGGTGTCAAATCGCATGATCTTGTTGGCCAATTGACGTCGCCAAATCGTTAAATTACGCGACCACGAAACTTCTCACGCAATAAAGTCATAATTGGTCATGTTGTGTGGCTTGTTGCAACGTCTTGTTGGAACCACATATCGTCCAAGTCATGATCTTCGAATGGGTTAGAATTCGACAATATCGCTCCAAATTGATAAATCGATAAATTCGGATCATCAGCAACACTTGCACTTGCAGCAGCAATATTTTCGACACCAGTAACGCTTCCACTTTCTTCAAATTTCTTCACAACTTTACCGATTGCTTGTGTAGTGGAATTTTGTTGACACCCTGTAGCTCAGTGGGTTTTAAAGATAGTATCCTAAGTTTCATACGATTTTTTTATGAATCAGCTCCGGAAAAATGTGTTTTCCAAACCGGACCACCCTGCATATCTGTCCTGATAAAACTTCTCAGTTTAGTCGTTTGGATTTGGTGTACAAATTAAGTACCAATCCATTTGCCCCAAAACTAACTACTGCAACAAACGAAAGTTATCGGAAAACTCGGTTTGAGGCCACCCTCTGTTCATCCTTATTGTACCTATATTTGCACCATTCACACTTGCTTTCTGTTAAAAAAAAAGCAAGTGAGCAGATTTGAAATATTTCCGCACAAGATGCTCGAAAAATGTCTGACGCAACTACAAGGCCTACAAGTTCGTGCCGACAGAAGGTGTGTGAAAAAATATGCGATATTTTGAGCCGTAATCACATTGAATCAAAATTCATGCCGTCATCGAATTTGCACATCCCCCTTATTTGGGTAATACAAATTAATTTCCTACCACACGCTCATGCACAAAAGGTTCGGGTCTTTGTATCAATAGAATATAATAATGTTCCCCGTTTTAAGCGCAGGCTTGCTGCTCTTCCCACGAGGGATATACGATCGATGTAGCCTTGGTTTTGTTTTGGTTTTTGATTCGGGGAAACATCCCTCCAGGTGGTTGTAATCACTATCCCAGCAGAGTCCCCTTTTCAATCGAATTGCTATCGATAAAACACAACAGCTCAAACCCCGGCACGGTATCCTTTAAACGAGTATATACTATATATATATATTGCGTTATATATCCCAATTCCCGAAACACCACTGTCCTGCTCCAGTCAACACAAGGGTTCGCCCTCGTTTCGATGAACATTTCAGTAATATCCATGCTACGCACAATGGAATTTTTCAATCAACCTCAAAAATTGTTAATAAATGGTAAAAGGATAACGTCAGTGGCTCAGTGCGTATACCTAGTACTACTACCTCTGCTGTGTGTATGTGCGCGACGGTGTATTATGTCGAGAACAGTAATAACAATAAGAACGTCACCCTCCTCAGGACAATCAGTCGAAATTAGACATGCGGCTTTTAATTTCCACTTCCCGAGTCCCAGGGATTAATTCACTTTTGTTGTGGTCCCCTCCACCTTTGTGTATATGTAACTGACATGAGTGGTATGTTAGTGGCTTTGGTGTAGATGTTCGAGCCTAATAAATCATAAGTCCGATGCTAGAAAACTCATGCGGAAATATTTATGCTTTCGAAAAATGGATTTCCTCGGTGGACCAGAACGTGTGCCAAGACCATGGCCGAGGGCAGCTTGACACCATTTTCATTTTCACATATATGTATGTGTATGTGGAAGCACACGCGTTGAATGAGCACCAGGAATTCCTTCGTGAGCAGATTCAGCAAAATGATGTCGGGTAAATGCTGAAGTAATAATTCATATGGCCCGTGTTCATGTTCATGGGTGTGCTGCAGCAGTACACAGGGTGAGCTTGCATGAAAATGCAAAGCTGCAGATGATACTCGTGATGGGTATTTCCTTTCAACCGGAAGTCATATATTTTCCCATGTTGAATTGTATTAGGCTTGATTTTTGCTGCAGAGTTGCAACATCATACACGAACACACACGCACGCACACATGCAGATGAAGGGTGAGTAAAACATGTGAAAGGGCGCCCGTGGCATATATAGATATGTATTTATAGCGAAGGTATGCTTTCTGAATTCACTTGGCAGCTGGGGTTTAGGGGCTTTAGCGAGTTACCTCGTCGGCTTGAGTTGTTTCTGGTGTTCGGCCCGAAAATTGATAAATGGATATGAATACAATCGTGGTCACAATCAGAACATCAAAGGCGTCAAACTGAGGACCGCAGAGTTCAAAGTTTGGGTGAAATACCAACTGAGGGTTTTTTTTTTTTTTTTTAATTTTTTGAAACTTTTATTAAACCTAAGATATTTAGGCTTTAGGGTTGCGCTTGTTGACCGCCTACTATCACCCAAAAAAGGTGTATCTCTTACTACAGCATAGCCCATTAAGTGTAAGTGGCGAAATCCGCACTGGCGGATATTTATACCTTGTTTGGAAACCTGATACCTACGTTGTGCCCTTCATCCATCTTGTGTTTGAGTGTAGTTTTTTTACAATCAAGCTAAGCTGCTTTTGCCCCCTAGCGCAGTGATTATTTTTTAATCTGGTGAGCCATGGAGAGTTCACCGAAATGTTATACTTCTCCGACAAGGTTGAGTCTAAGCCGGCCTTCCAAGTGAGCGAGATCGGTTTAAGATATTATCGTCTCTAACGCTTATCATTGAAAATGCAAACACTCTTGGCAAAGTCTTGAGGTTAAGTTTAGAGGGGCCTAAATTAAGCTCGAATTAGATAATAAAGTTGATTTTGCTCGGCTTTTCCTTTAGAAATGTAACCTCCCTTTCATAGCACAAACTCTTTGTTAACATTGGAAAAAGCTTCATTCGAAACTCAGCTTAGTGCTCAAACGCAAAATAGATTCTCGGATGACAGAAATCTGAGGAGTGCGGATTAGATCTGGGTCAAAAATTGGATGAAGTTTCATTTTATCTTTCACTTAAGCGTGCTCCATAGAAGCACTGGGTACACTACTTTAAGCACGATGTTTTTTTTTTTCTCTTGCTTTATTGATCATCTTGTTGCTGTCAACATATTTCACGTGATAACTACAAATAAGAACATTTTTAAAGTAGGACCAAAGACTCCAAACGGGGGGAGGGTTTCGACACAATACGCTACGGTTTGAAGGCATAAAAAGTGACTCTGAAAGCGTAAGAACTTTGGGAAATGCTGCGATATGTGTTACATCACAGTTGGAGAATATCGTTTATGGATTTCGAGTAGTTACGATACAAGTCTTAGGGCATTTAATTCTAAAACACGTTTCGAGTTACTTTCTTATTATTACCATATTAAATTGGACTTCGCTATGTAAAGGTGTTACAGACTTCTATGAAAAGTACGCGTGGCACGCGTCTAACGCCGCTTTGAGGCCCAACATACAACCGGGAGCCATTATCAGAAATGGCGAAATAATACGACGAACGAAGCGTGTAAGAGTTTTAAAAAGTTCGCATCGTTTATTCGACAAATAATGAAAATGCTTTCCAAATCGGCAGGGCCCAGAAATCCCTTCTTAACGTTGTTCTACATAGTTGGTCAAATACACTCAGAGAGTAGCATATTTCTAGGATTTTTGCTTTGAGACTAAAAAGGATGTCAGTCAGTCAGGACAAACTCTTTTATGTGCATAGATAACTTGTTTCTCTGGTTTGGGTAACGTACAAAACGTATCTATGTCAGCTTTCTGGAGTTTAAACGTACGTTATACTTAGTTTAAGATGGTTCAACTTTATACTTTCTAGTAGTGAAAGCAAGAACAGACACATCAAGTTTCTTAGTCCATTTCATTATTTTTATAGCTTATCTGTCAGATAACTTTATTTTCTAGTTTTGGCTGGCGGAGTACACTTAAGCATCTAGGTCTTAAATCTTTGACTTATTTAGGTTTTTACCTTTTACAGTACTCAGCAATCAGATACCTTGAGAAGATAGCTAATAGAATGTATTCAGAACATACATACTGATGGAACTTATCTGGCGGATAACTTTGGTCAATATTTTGCGGCCAACATTTTCTTTCCTGAAAAGTTCTAAAAAAAAAAAAAAAAAAAAATTAGTTACATACCTTTCGAACTTAACTAAAAAAAAATCAAAAATTTTTTTATTCCACAAATAGCTAACCGGTGCTTAATTTGAGTGCAATAGAAACCAACGTGAGAGTTAAAAAATTTAAATTTTATTTCCATTCGACGTTAAAGTTAACGGAGTCCCCAAGGGGCAAGGACAAGGACAACATAAACCATCCGCATATCGTGACTACGATTGTCCTCGACAGTACTTCCTGTATATTGTTAACCATTTCCCTTCAGTTAAGCCCGCCCATTGGTTATGATTAAACTTGACAATTTCAAATGTAAACACTGATAGTTTATATTCCCAAAAATGGCCCATTTACCAAGGCAATCAGCCGAAAAAGGACATTTCCCTTGCGCACACTACCCGGTGACACTAATAAATTACCTTCTGTTGTATAGTTTCACAACAGCCAGGAAAACATGTTCACACAGTCAGCGCGTCGTCGTCTGTTTGAATGGATATGTGCATTAGGATGTTCCCGGTGAAAATGGAAAATATTTTCCCTTCAGTTACAACTGTTGGTTCGGTAAAACGCGTCCTTGAAAATAAATTTTTCTACTTTCGTATTTGCAAAGTTCAAATTATTTGCTTCTCCCTATTTCGATGTTTTCCGTTGTGAGCTTAGGCCACTTTGCACCTTTTTTTCACTCTGGGTGTGGACTATACCTACCCTATATAGGTATCGTGTGAAACTTCTAAGCCACCATTACCTAAACCGGACGGTTTTATAGCATTTTCGTGTGAAAATGAAAACAGTATCTACGTCGTGTATATATAGTGAAAATCGTGTTGCTTTCATTTTGGTAATCGTGCGGAAGTAATTTTTATTTATTGGGGGCGAAATGTCCTTTTTCGGTTCTTTTGCTATTAGCGACATTACATTATAGAGGAAATGAATTTAGTTATTTATTTTCGCGTTGTTTGCGTAAGTTAGTTAGATACTTTGTTGTAGTTGTTTGGGATGGGGAACGGTCGTGCGTGGGTTTGTTTGTTAAATTTTCGGTCTATTTATAAGCAGAGGATATCATCGGGGTTATTCGATTAGGCTAGTTTTATTTGGAATTTTTAAGTAAACAAATGTTAAAATACTAATCGGGAAGTATTCATATAGAAATCAATATGACAGTTCGGATTTGGTGGATCTGGAGGTTTGAATTAGATTGAGAAAGTCATACACAGTTTGAAAACACACAAATTTTCAAGCGAAAGTCATAACAGGATTGCGTTGGCTTAATCCAGCTTAAGCTAATGTACTCTTTGCCGAATTGTTTGAAAATAATAGGATAACTGGTCACTTTCAACCGATCAACAGAATTCAAGCGGAGTTTCGATAACAGTTAAACCCACACAATCCTATAATGGATGACCCTTAAGTGTCTTCTGAAGCATGGTGCCTACCTATTGATCTGAGTTCTGTAAAGGTACCGGTCGTTTTTCAAATCTTGTTCGGGAGAAAAAATTGGGTTTTTTTGGTTTAAGAACAAGCCGGTTTTTCAGTATCAGCATCGTTTCTCGCCATAGGGTAGACTTGACCGAAAATTCGACTGAAAAATGCAGACAAGCCTATAATGACGGTGCAAGTGGAAATATGCTTCTTCAAGCATGAAACAATGTAACATTCAAGCGAGTAGTAACAATGCCTTCAGGACATCTGAATTCAAGGCATGAAATCGGGACTTCTTGAGGATAAAGCCTGCAGATTATTTGAATATCTGCAGGCTTTCGATTTTTCGATTTAAGCTGCAGCTGCAGGCATGACCGACCATTTATTGTAATGTTCGGATATCTTCGTAGGTCTTTATTTTTCCATCAAACCAATCAATAAGTTGGCTGCCATTAAAAAAGCTCGGTCAATCTTCTAATACTTTTTCAGAGCTGACCTTCAACAGCAGTCCCACTATTCGGAAAGTAAGATTTAAATTTTATAGTAGCGAACGAAACAGTGAACCCTTTTGGAACGGTTTTATACAACTGCTGTATGGCAGAGTGTGGACCAATATTCCTTATGATGGATAGATATTTGTCTACCTTAAGCGTCCCATACCTTTTCCAGGAATTTTTTTCTGATAAAGACTTTTTTTAATTTTGTTTCGGGGTTCGCTGGGAGGGAAAAGACTTGACAATGTCGCGCCGATCGTACAATGCTTTTTCAACAGATGTATGCGAGTACTCCTCCCTTCGTAAATTGGGGTGTTATCAAATGAAGAGGTCTTAAGAAACCTGCTTAATCAACCGCCTGAAGGAAAAAATAAAAAGCTGACGCACCAAGCCCATGTGTTGAAAATTTTATTTTTGGGACCTACAGTTTTATGCCGATCCTTAATTTAGACGTTTTTTTTTTGAGCAGGCAAATGGTAATGATACAAGTGATAATTTATGCTTAAACAAATTCTTAGCCTTTTCCAAAGTATTGTCTGCCTTCAGGGGCTCATCGTAATTTAAAAAGCAAGAACATCTCTTCTGTTTGTAATTCGCTTGAGTGAAAATGAAGCTGTCGTCATTTTATTTCATAACTATAATAAAACAATCTACACTTTTATTATTCTTAAAGTAGTTGTTAAACAAAAGTTATTTTAAATAAAAGTTTGCATAGTCATTCACATCAGGAAGTTACTTTCACGCTTGTATGCCGGTTTGATATTTTTAAATCCAAACAAAAAAGTTATCAAATAAATAAATTATTTATCCTCCCATGTTCATCGGCAGGCTTTTCAAATTATTTCTCCAGAAAGTGTACATCACACGAAAATATTACAAAAAAAAACAAGGGAACAATTTCAATAGCAATGTTTCTGGCAGTCGAATTTTTTAAGGGGTCTTTCACTTTTATTATACCTCACTCCAGCTTCAGAAACAAAGTCTGTATTCGACATATTGGAATTGCGTGCGCCAGACGCCAAAACATTCGTTAAAATGTCTGTTCTTCTGACGAGAACGAGTACGTAATCGAAATTTTGTGTGCATAACATTTGCCTTGTGTGTGCGTATTCTCCACATTTGACTTGACGCAATTCAAAGGAAGAAAGGTTGCCATTTGTACGTACATCTTATTACGGGGATTCAGCGGAATCCAATCCAATGGCGTCAATGAATTGCATGGTTCACTTATTGAAAATGAGTATAGGAAGAGGAAATTTTGTACTATGAATTTTTTTTCTTAAAGGCCTTCAAGAGGTACAGTAATGTGATGGTTTTTATGGATTTAAAGTAAGGTCGAGATGTCGACATTATGTATTCGACATTTGCGGTTTGATGATAAGGTAATCGTATACAGTTTTTAAGTCATTAAAACCAACAGCCAAAACCAATTTTAAGTCCGAAACATGTGTAGGTTTCAAAAGAAGTAACAATACGACGGCCACTTAAAAAAAATTTGCATTAGTAACTCCTCAAGAAATCTTAAAATCAATATTCAGAAAACCATTAGCTTTTGGAAGTCAAGTGCAATCAATAGATTACATGCGCTGAAAATGACTTGAAAACAACTGGACAGTTTTCGATGAAACGATTTTTAAAATGCTCCTTAAGACTCTGAGAAGGATATAGGGTACATCGTTCAGTGCCACACTTACTTTTTGGAGGCGTTTTTCAGCAAAAAAAAAATGTTCGGACCGTTCTGCCTTTAACTTGGCATTACCGAAGAAACTCCTTAACAATATAAAGTGAAAGTATACTCAAGGGAGCCAAAATTTCCTTAACTATTTAAGGAATCAATCAGCTTTCAACTTCATGCAGACGCTGAGCTGCAGATCAAAACTAAAATGCTCTCATCGCGCAATATCAGCAACAATTGCTCGTGATTAAAAAAGTTAAAAAAAATCCACTTTAACAACTACTGCATGTCGTTTTTTCTGTTGAAGCTAGCTAAACGAAGGAAACGTATGCAATGCGAAGCATGACGCATCTAATCAACAGCGGAAATATTTTTATTTTTCCAGGGAAATTCGCTGGCCTCCTCCGGCTTCTCACAGCCATTGGTTTGCGAAAGGAAGTGACCTACAATTTGAGACATAGTTGGGAATGATTAGCGGTTCGAAATGCTACTTTTCGAAATTTTGTTTTTTTTTTTGTAGTTCTGCTTTTCAAATTTAAAGTAGGTATAAAATGCAGCTAATTGCATTTTGAAACTAATAAACAGTAAAATTGTTATTAAAATCGTTTTTATATTAAAAAAAAAAAATTTAAGTAAATTGGTATTAAGAAATAATTTAAAAGCAACACAAAAAAATAGAAAATTATTAAAAAAAAAAAAACAATTAAAAAAAAGGAAAATATGTAAAATGCTAAATTTTATTAAAAACAAATTTTCATTAAAAATAGAAGTTAAAATAAAAAAAAAATAAAGCAAAAAATTTAAGAAAGGTACGAATTAAAAGAAGAAAATGTTTTGCAAAATGTTGGAAAGCGCGCGCTTCTGTACATTTTCCATATCCTTTTTTAATGTTTGTATGTTTGTAGAATTTTGAAAACGCAGAATTTTGTAAAAAAAATGTTGACCCTTCCAGAATTGTGACCCCTTGGGAATGTTCCCAAATATATTAATTCGAATATAATATTCGAAGTCTGACAAAAATCCGGGAGTATATCTATTTTGCCGTTTGGAATCGGCATAAAATTGTAGATCCCTTCCATTCGTTCCAAAAATGAAAAACTTACATAAAACGAATGGTTGCGAGAAGCTAGGCCTAGGGTCCCTTCGGACCTGTCGCCCAACTATTTATTTATTTATTTTATTGCGATAGTGGTGTTTTTGCATCGAGCACACTGAGGCCACAAAGATATTATAGTCGCATGATTTTATAAGTTTGTTGGGGTCGAATAGCCACATATACGTTCACTGATTCATGGAGATTTTGTAAGCGAAACAAAACCAGATTCGCTCACGTATTTGCCAACTCTTCGTCAAAAAAAGGAACGGTCCATAAAAAGTCGTCTTAAAATCGAGATATCATCGCCCCACACAAAATTAAAGCACTCCCGCCAGACAGTGATTTCCGAGAACATTCATGAACCCTTAAAGAGACCTCCATCAAACATTTTGCGACCCGATATACCAACCAGCTCTTCTTCTAAGCCTCATAGAGAGCTAATGGGGGATTTAAGGACTTTATATATATGCAATCGATAGCCCAGTTTCCATTCTACCCCCAATTCGATATATACACAATGCACATGCTGTTATCTCTCACCAATAGTGGCGTGTCTGCTGGGCTCCATGATACCGATGAAAATCCAAAAAGACGATAGAACGGGACGAGGAAAAAAAAAACTGATTTCCTTTCGCACATATGGTAAATATGTCGTCACAGTATAGGGATTAGGATCTCCTTAACAGCATTACCCGCACGTCTGATGAAAGACATGCACATGTGCCCAATGCCCACCTTGGATAAATGAAATGAAAATTTATGGGAAAATAAAATCGACAAGAAAATATAAAATAAAAATCATGCTTGGCGCATCACTCTGCTCTCGCTCCATATCACTGTTGTGTGTGAGGTGGCTTTAGTGAGAGATGAATGGATTTATTGCCCGTCACGTTGTGTTTCTCTGCATCTATTGGTAAAACACCAATTAAATGATACGGTCTTATGGGATTCGGATACATATCATCTAGCATTTTTTGTCTGTTGCTCTTACGGCCACGGATCCTTTGTAGTAATTTGTAAATCCATTAGGGGTTTTGTAGCAGAGCATTATTGCTGTCACACCATGATGGACGTCGTGTGTACGTACGTATATGGTATTATTTTTCAGAGGGGAATATCACAGTAGCAATTTGAGGATTTTCGGATGCGACGAGAAGTGTACTTTTATTGAAATTAATTCGTAATCCCAAAAATCCCCTTGCACTTGTGCGGGGAATTTCCGCTACTTTATATAGCGAGGGATGGAGTTGGCAGAAAAAACCAATTCTTCAGTTACCAGTTCCTGCTTGAATCAAGTTTACCTCCTTATCCCACGACCAATGTTAATGGGTGGATGGTTTCAGCTTTGCTCCCAAAAACCCTGTATATCTGTTCGGTTAGCGATGGAACAACACAAGACAACACAAGCGATCCCAAATTCGTTGGGGGTGTATAATAGCCAGAAACGATAACGATAACGATACTCCTGTGCCATTATTACTCACAGCCAGATGGCTTTCAATTGCAAATTTATTTTTGGGAAACTACAAGATACACATAAATGCACTCTTGCCCCACTCTCCGGCTGTAAAGTACTTTGGGGAAAATAAATTTCTTACCACATCTCCCATCCCCATCAATCATAAGCACACACACACACACCGACCCCAATTTCGCTTAATTCTGAAGCATCATCAGACGAACACTTAGACCATACGTTTGCGATGTTGGCACACTTACAGCACACAGTATCGGGTGTAACAAGCGTATTGCACTTTTCACTCCACTTAGCAGAAGAACCTCAAGCAGAACGTTCAGCACTGGATACAGGGAAAACTCGAAAACCGACAACTGAATTGGGCCAACTGACCGTTTTGGCTTAACCCAGATCCACAGCAGAGGAGATCCCAATTTCGTTGTGATTTGCATATATGCTTTTGGGGCGGAGGAACTATGAATGACTTGCACCCCAGAGATATGCATGAAAGTAAATTTTCCAGCAGAATTATTAAATTATGCAATGGAAAGCTTGTGGTGGGGTGAAATGTTCAAATCGGTATGAAGTTTCGGTTTTTGGTGAAATCCACTCCTGCGTGGATCTTGGGAGAATGCGTTTAATAAACAATTTTTCATTTCATGTGGCAGACATTGTATTGCAGCTTAGCTGGGTAAGATAAGCCATGAAAAGACTCTCGTGCCAAGGGACTGAAAGGGTCGTCAAGTTGATGGGGTCACTTTTGGACTATTTTGGGGGTGGATTTGTATCAAATGGACATTTGTGTTGATGTGGGACGTCTTACGATCCTTTTGCTTCCTCAAAATAAGCACAGAAATAAAAAGCCACATTAACAAACGTAGATACGGGAACATTGCTCCCCAGTTTCTCAACTGAATCGACACGTTTCTTACCGATGGCAGCCAATTAGTGCCGCCGGACCCACATAATAGGTATATCATTTTTCACCGGACATCAGGACATCAGAAAACTCAGATAATGTTCAGCTCGTCCTTTCAAAATCATTTACATCTGATCCGAAATGGTTACCTCAAACCGTGCGCCAAACTAGCCTGCTGGCAACAAACTGCTCCTATCCCTATCAGATTGAGTGATTGCCCTTGTCACAGTGTTGGGGATCCTGCAATGTATGATAAATATGCGCCTGGAAGAAAGCCGTTTGCTCCTTCAAGATTGCTTAATCTACTTTGACTAATCGGCCATCAGAGGCCTGACGAGTAACTATCGTGCCTCGTTTCTTTTCTCTGATTGATGGACACGTATAATTGGCCGCCCGTCTGTACAAATCCGTACACATATTTTATGCTACGACTACACATTGTCAAAATCCAACCAAAATATGACCTCATCCATCTGGGGAGCTCACCCCGCCGGGGTGTGTCAGTGGAACGGGAATATTATCCCACCTAAGCACGAATTACCTTTACCTCGTGTCTCTGGATGCCCTTTAGTTTATTTTCTTTTTTAACCTGCTCTTATCTCCTCTTACTAAAACGTGGACTAGGACAACGCAAGAAAATAATGCCCGTAGACAAATGAAACGCAAAATGATGATGTTGAGTAATTTATCACTTCGAGGGCGACTTTCACGGGGGTGTTGTTTTTATTGGCACATAGCCTACCCCATATACTGTTGTTGGTTTATTATAGGCGCTTGTTATTGCTTTGGGAATTAATTTGAAAACTTAATTGATTTCACATCACTCGGTGGAGATGTAGCCACCACCAACGACCGATAGCTATTTATCCACCCTTACGCTGATCACGGGTCTCTCTATCTCTATCCAATGATTGATTGATACAAGCGCCCTCTAATAATTGTTATTTCAGGCACCGAATTCATTAGCACATCCAATTTACAAATATATGTTGGGAATAAAAATTTAAATTCATTTGGCATTGTTCGGGGTGCCCGCATTTCGCTTCCCAACTTTCCAGTATCGTCTTTATTGTTTTTCTATGAACGGTAATTTGATCAATCGAATCCAATTAATTTTCCCTTTGTAGCGTGTCAGGCATATCGTTGGGTGCCGGTTCGGCCCAACTCATTACCGCTTCGGTACAATATGGGCTGGTTGTAATTTGTTTTTTTTTTTTTTTTTTTTTTGAGAATTCGGTGATGGGTTTATTGTTGGCTGCTTCTACAAATGATGCCAATAGCACAGATACGATTCGGGGAGATTATTGTACTTCATTAAGCCCCCGTCGGAGCAGAAAATATCAAATCAGATTCGCTGGGGTGGTAGATAACGTGATTAGGATTTTATGGCCTTTTCTTTGGGCGTTTGTTGTTTGCCATGGTGTTGTGGTGATGAAAGACGCTGTGAATTACAATTTACAATCCCAGCCGGGGTATTGTTTGACCTTTTTCTTTTCGTTCATTTGAAAGTCGTCTTTCGCCTTTTTTGTGCAGCTTTTGCGGGGTGGCGGGACGAGACTAATGGGCCAGCACTATACCGAAAAATTGATACCATTTCCAATTTCAAACGTGCGGCGAATTAATGGGACTTGTTCAAGAATTGAACGTACCTTCGTGTGTTATGGTGGCTAGACGGACTGGGGACGAGCGCTTTTCCGTGTTTTGTTGTTCATTTTCACATTTGAAAATGAACTCTTTAATGGGTTTGAGGAATTTAAAGTCCAACTTAGTGTTGGCGGAATGTAAATTATTGTAATCGGTGAATGATTGTGGGGTAGGTTGCAAATTTTGGCGGATATCACTTTCAATTCAATTTAATTCAAGTTGCTTTGTATATCGTACTAGAGCGAAGTGTCTGTGTGCTAATAATATAAGTTACTTGGGGTACGTTCGGTTAGACTAAAGTTCGACAATTTCCGTTAAAAAATTGTCAGACACGTTTCCCAAGTAATGCGAATCGTTGTCATTTCCGCACGTAAGATTTTAATCTTTCTTGTGAGTACGACGAGCGAGACACAAACATACATTCTTCTGAAAATTGACAAAACATTGTGTCACTCCAATGTTACAAGGGAGTATTTAAAGAGGCAAATTGAAGCTTTGCTCGGTAGTCGGTGTGCGTGCCATTCGATAACTCTGACAGAATCTGTAAGTAAGACCTAAGTGACTGGGTTCCTGGCGCCAGAGTAATATTGTGGAATCGAAGGCACACTAAATAAGTAGTTCCACGGTTTTATGCAGTTGTTTTTGGTCCCTTAAATTGTCGTTCATAGATTTTTTGTCAAAATTATAATCAATGGCAACCGAAAACTGACTATTTAGGCATCTAGAAGGAGCGTGTCAGCTAACAGACAGCTCTATAGTTCGTGGAGAACAAGACAACCCTTCTACCCTTCTTTCAGGCGAGATCTTCCTCTACTGGGATGCTCTTTAAGCTCGAAGACTCAAATGGCAGATGATAAAATAAATAAATAGTTGGGGCAACAGGTCCGTGGGGGCCCGTGTGAGTATTTTTAATAAATAAATATTTGGGGCAACAGGTCCGTGGGGGCCCGTGTGAGTATTTTTAATTTTTGTGACGAATGGAAGGGCTCAAAAGTTTTATGACGAGTCCAAACGGCTAATTCAGAAACTCCTTCATGACAGTTATACTCTCGGATGTTTGTCAGCCTCACGCTAGGGGTGGAAAAAAAACTTAAAATGTAATTTATGTTTTTCCCGGGATCGATCCTGGGACTAAGCCACAGCCGCCAACTGACTGATGATCAATTTTTAAACTAGGTCTAGGTTCATGTCGCTGTAAAACCCGTCTTTAAGTTTTCTCCTGCCCACCTCGTCAATGTTACAAAGAATCTTAGGCCGAAGGCGACCGTGGACATCTTCATCTCCTGCAAATATAGTTCAAGCTTCACAGTCATAAAGCAGGACCGAGTTGGGCAAAGTCTTCTACAGAATCTCCTTATTTGTTTGGGGTCGGCTTTGGGGAGCGTTCTCAACGGACTTGGTGTGCGTTACTGTAGGTAGTTGATGCAGTGGTTCAGTGGTCAGTGTGCTAGAATACTGAGTGAGGGGTCTCAGGTTCGATCACCGAAAAAAAAAAACGTTTTTTCTACTGCCACACTGAGCATTGAGAACAGGTTATCCCCTTACTGTCCTGGAAAAGCTCTGCATTAAATTGTGGATCCATTCCATTCGCCCCGAATATAAAGCTCTCACAAAACGACGGAAGTGGGAACCTAAGCCTTGGAGCCTATACGGGCCTACTGCGCCAAGAATTTATTTAGTTATCTCTTAGCTAGAGGCGGCTAACTTGGTACCTACCAACCTCAAGGCAGCCTTTGGCAGAGGCACACGAAGTGTAAACGGCTTTGGTAGAGAATCGTTAGAGGTCTTTGGGAGGCGGTCTGTTCCCGCGCAGATCATGTCAAGTTTGAAAAGTTCTGAGTGGAGTCCGACAGTCTGGTCACTGAGACTTATCCCCTTCTTTTGTAACAAACGCCCTGAATTGACGTATGCAAAAAAATGCTTCTTTTGAATGCGGTCTCAAAGGCAACTATGGGACAAGTTCGCATGGCTCCGAAAACACCGGCACGTGCAAGGACGCTGTACTTGAGTTTAGTCCAGCGTATAGGTTTATTTTACGCATGGACTTAATATGTATCTTTCTTGCAACCGCATTTTTGACCTCCGGTGAGTTCTTACAAATTGATGGGCCAAAGATACGTGAATTTTTGATCAACTTGTGGTACAACGAAGATCATGAGTCTCATCACACAGGATCATGCCGCTGTTCAAATGATGTTTCGGTCAAATTATTCTTGCATTTTTTGACTGCGCCTGACTTTACCACGACCGACTCGATAGCTTTTAGAATCTCTTGGCTGTAAGGGTCTGTATAAAACGATGATTCTTTCGACATAGTGGCGTCTGTTCAAATCTTTCACAGCTTGGGATATGACAGCTATCTTCGCCTGAAAAACATTCCAATCATCTGAATGACTTTCGCAGGTCCAGAGATTCGCCTGCCAGAGTATGTAAAGATGTCCATCTCCGAACCGTCGGTATACACTATAACATCCGCTTCTCAACAAGTTTGCTCTTCCAATCGCTTCCGTTAGGAGTTTGAATAGTGGATCTTCTTTCAAAGGCGGGGATCAAAATGTTGATCACCTAGAGTTACTATACGACCTGGTAAATCTGTGCTTCAATTTCGTCTCGAAACAAATAGGTAAGAACTTATACACGATCAACTTACTATTCCCGCACTAAAAGTACCCGAACACTTTTTATTAACATAATTGTTATTTCTTACTCAGTGTGAATTATATGGTTCACTTAAAAATGTCCATACTTCAATAGCAGTTCCAAAAGGGCAATATATTTAAATAGCTACAGCTATAACTATAGTTAGAGTTAGGAAATTTGTTCAGACTCCGCTTTAAGAACTCAGTAGTCCACCACACGAACCACATTTCTTAGGAGACAATTTTACACCCTTCCACTTTTTTTATAAAAACAATTCCTCCTCCAGCATTAATTGAGGCAAATAATACAAAGCCTTAAGATGCAGACATCAGACAACTGCCGATACCTCCATTCATAGTGAGCCTCTCAGCCAAATTCAGTAACGTTAAGTAAACTTCATAATAAAGTTCCCTTGGACCTTTTGTTGCTTCACCACCTCATTACTGGATTTAATTTCACACTGCAATGAACTCAAATTCCTACTATCAGACAGATCCCTTTGCTTTCTCTTCATGGCTAGGTGAAAATTCCACCCCGCCTCAGTTTGACTGGCTTTCTTCTCCCCAAATTAAAAAATCGATGGAAGAAAATCCTCCACCAAAACTTGCAAGATCTACCTTTCCGACGCCCCCTCCTACTCCATGTGGGGTGAATTTATTACAAAAAAAAAGAGCCCAAATCCGAACTCTTGCAGGCAGAGAAATGAAAATTTAAATAAAGAAAACTTGCCATGCCTTGTGGAGGTTTGTGCAAGTAGCTCGTTCGCCCCCGCACTTTGCTGCTAATCAAAAATTAAATCTTTACATAATACGGACTTTCTTTATCTGGGTGACTTTAGTGTGCAGACAGTGACTGTCTCAAAGATGAAGCACGGCGACGAGCTGACTTGAGCTCGACACCCTAATTGGGTAATAATAAAGCGCAACGTACGAACGAGCACTCTGATTCCGGTTGATAAAATGAAATTAATTTAAAGTTATACCCACCCCAAAGGCATGGGTTGGGACAAATCTATGCAAAGCCGGTTCCAACAGAGAAGAGGAAAATATTCAATAAAATTACCCAGTTGGTGCTGAGATTTACATAATTCATGGCGGAGTTTCTGGCGCATAGATGCGACGCACATTCATTTCATGTGCATGTGCATGTGCCTAGACCGGCTGCAGAGATACGAGTGCAGTATGCACCGGCATACCTATGAGACCCTTCGCAAGCGTAAAGTGTGTTACACGCGAGGGACAGCAAGCAGAAGACAGAAGACAGAAGGCAGACACGTGCGACTTCTATGCGTCTGTCAATTGACACTTTATTTGACAGTTGCGTATGAAACGTGAGTCTTGGTTGTTGATAAGGCTCACGCAACACATTCTCACTCCGGTGTGGGATAAAAACACACGATAGTCAGTTTGTTTAGAAATAAAAACAGCACCAGCGAGTACACACATGCACTTCGGAGATGTATAGGTGCGGGTGGGGGCAAACGACACATCGAGGACGAAGCAAAGGAGAAGAAGAATGATTATAAAATGAAAAACATTAAGAGACACACAATGACAGTAGGTATACACATGTGGGGGAGTTGTTGTGTTAACGTTTTACCTGACGGCTGACACAGTATGTGAATGGAGTTGGTAATTAGAGTGATTCATCGCACGCATGGAAAATGCGGGCTCCTCGCACGTAGAGGATGCCTGCAAAGTGGTAAATAATTTGTTTATGCAGCCGAAGGCTTTCTCTGGATTTGCTTTTGATTTATTTGGCATATTAAATGTCGTTGAATTTACCGCCCCTTTTGCGTCAACAATTCCAATTAACTAAGTACTGGCAACTGGGGTGGGGTACTCGTACCATTTTGCACATGAAAGTGCCATCAGATTGGTTGATGGCATTAGGACTCGCCTAGGGTACCTTCGAAGTAATATGCTTTTGCTAAACTATTATCTGAGGTTTTTAATGGGGTAGATGACACGAGTGGGAAGTGTGTTTAATGTAGGAAGACCCCAAGCCGAAGCTCAAAATGCTACGTTTCCGCGGGACACGGATCCCGCGATTAAGCACAAGAGGTTTAAAACTAATCTTGGAGTAAGTGTGTCCAGTTTCCACCGAATAAAAGAAGATTAAGTTGGTGCATTCTCTCTGACTCTCTCTATTCGAGAGTCAGAATGACGTTTCAGGAGCGGGAGAAAGAGAGCATTTTTTTTTTTTCAATTTTGACGTCTTATTTTCATTTGTTGCTTTACATTTTTGACACTGATGTGGTTTGTTTTGCATCTGAAATCGACTTAATTCCGAGAACGTAGATTCGACCCATGGTTGGTTTGCGAGATTAGTTTTTAATCTCGTGTTTATGAGATTCAAATTTGTATGATAAATCTCGATATTCGTATAGCTGCGCATATATACGACAAAGGAGCTTTTCTCTAAGAAGACTCAGATATGGTCGACAGAAGTGACGAAAGTCGCTATCAATTGTTTCGCAACGAAAGAGTGTTAAGGTATTCAACCACAGCTTATACAGACTCAACTACTTATTATTACGGTTTCTCGAACATTACTGGGATCTTCAAGACACTAAGACCCGGCTATATTTTTCCAACAGTCCCGACCTTCTACGTTGGGAGCGTAAAGAGGGTAAACCTCACTGCTATGGCAGCTATAATTAAAAATAAAACGACTTTCTTTCGGATTTGATTTGAAATCTCTCCATTACATGTATGGGGAGCACTCCTGAAGATTTAGAGTCGGTGACGAAAGATCAAGAGCTACAGAGGGTCCTTTAAGCCATCCTACACCCACGAGCCTTTTAATGAGAAAATGGGCTATTGAAAACTAATGAACGAATTAGTCAACCACAAACTTTTGAAAAGGATAATGTTGTTGTTCACGATACTGTAAAACGAAATGAGGATACATATTTGGGGATCAGCACAGCACGTAGAAGAAGAATCTATTTTTATAAAGCCACAAAGAAATGCATTGGAATGAAATACGAATAGGACAGGTTTTTGTCGTACCGATCACGGACTTATTTCAAAACCGAACTGTCTAAAATATGGACCAAATGCAAGGTGAACTGAAGTAGGTGAATTCCCGCATACACTCTTTTGCCATTAACGATACAAATTGACAAAACACAGACTCTTACGACTCGCAAGGCTAATTTAAGACCATTCAGGGAATATTTTGGTAACTACAAAAAAGGACCGTTCGAAAAAAATAGATGTTTGTCAGTAAATAAGTTCAGTATCCTTGCATGCATAGCGAACAGATTCAGATAGCGACGGGCATAGATACGCTAATCGCTAGCGATAACAAAGTGAAGATCTAAAACGACTCCAAGGGCCTATCAACTCGTTTTGGGGCACAACAGCCCATAGCAGCTGCATTATATTTTCATCATTGCTCCTTTTATTAGAGAAACTTTCAAACTTTTTCCAGTAGAAAGACGTCATTTACGAGACTTTCGAGTATTTATATCTGTAGTTCAGCACGAAATAAATTATCTTTTCTATTGTGTAAGGGCGGCAAATCCTTATTTAATTGCACGTTGTGCGCAATAAATATTTAAAACCCAAACAAGGTGCGTGTGAAAAAACACTTACCTAGAGAAAATAATAATCGTCACCGTCTAGACACCGGGCCGCATTAAATTTGTCACTTATCAATTCATCGTTTCGGATCTATAAACTAAAACACTTTCATTCGATTCGTAAATACCAATCAATGCCTAGGGGGGCCCAACAAAAATAAAACCCCAATCGACACGACTAATGAAATCGAAAGTGGGACATCACATCACATCCACTGAAGAACAAAATAAGCCCGAAAAAATAAACACACTTCAAAGGAGGACGAACTTAGGCAAAAAAAAAAAAACCAAAAAAAAAAAAAACAAACACATTGTTTACTAAAATCGAAACTTTAAGTCCTTGCCCACCATTCAGACAGTCGTCTACAGCCATACACCAAACACAATGTGGCAATTTCCACAAGGTATCCAATCAACTTATCAGGTCTTCAAGCTTTACCCTTCGAGAATACAAATTAGCTCATATCTGACCGATTGAACGAGCGCGTACGAGCACAGCATAGATACAGAGGGTGCGGTGGAAGGGCGCACACTCATTCAACAAAGGCACTGGGCTATTGGAGGAGGCCTTGAAACGATGGACACACGATATTTATATGCATCGGTGTCGGTCTTCTGATATAAACGGATGAAATCGAACAAACGAAGAGGACGTCCCGATAAATAAACAATTCTCGCTCTGGAAATCGTGAGGGACGAGACTTGGAGAATAAAACTTGGACAGACACGTCTTTGTGGTCTAATGAGGTGGGAAACAAGAATGAAAAACGTGTTACTTAATCCAAGGTGGTGGATGATTTTTCTTTTGCTTTTTATTAGACTATATTTGGTGTTTTGAAGTTTACCGAAGTGTTCGTACGGCTATATTGCTAGGTTTGAAAAGGTTGATGAATGGATTAAGTGGCTACGTGGGGGTGCTCTAGAAGGCAAAGAAAAGAGGCACTCATGGGTGGAACTTTTCACATACACGGGCTCTTAACCCACTAATACATTCTCTAAATCACTTATGGACTTTGAGCAGTCATTTTATATTATTTCCAAATGACCCCCCATGAGAGGGACGGGACACCATAAGGTGAAAGAATAAACGACCTGCTATGAGCTGAATAAATTATGCCATTCGAATAGTAATTTTATAGACCATATTTCCAAATGACCCCGCTTAAGAGGGACACCAAAAGGTTCCTATAAAATTCAGATAGGTGGACTTTCTTAACTGACGACTTGCGTCCCTCATGAATGAAAAACTTTGAATCATTTGAAAGAGACTTTTCGGTGGCTTGCCTGATATGACTTGCCTGATATGACCCCTTCCTGATCACTTTCTTAACTGACGACTTGCGTCCCTCATGAATGAAAAACTTTGAATCATTTGAAAGAGACTTTTCGGTGGCTTGCCTGATATGACCCCTTTTAGAGGGGGTCAACTTTAATGTTTTCTAAATCCGATGCATTTACACACTTTAGAGTTTTTAAAAAAAAACTTTACAGTCTGTAGAAGGACAGTTTTTAGAAACCTAAACTTTTAGGGTTTTTTTTTGGACCAGAAACAACTTAGCCATAAGTTTTTGATCATAAGGAGATCTGAGAGCGGACAACTTCATCATTTCAGTCAAGAGAGATACTTTGAACCTATTCTAAGAATGGGACGGTAGACGTCGTACTGTTCTTGACTTGTCGACGGACGCTTCAACTTTGGGAACACCACATGAATTAGTACAAATTTCTGCATTTGTATACTTGCAGAGATTTCCATTAATAAATATAATCAACGAACAATTTTACAAAATTCAGACTTTCCAGAAAAATATAAGAAGACTTTCAATAGCCGAGGAAGGGATAATTTTTCCACAGTAATGTATTTGCTTTCAGTAAGAAAAAGTAATTCTCTACATTCTACGAATGCCCTAAGGAGCGAACCGTCAAAATTGCTGAAAATCAGAAATTCGATTAATTTGATACCTCGACAACTTCACAACTAACAGTTACTTAAAGCAATGCAGTTTTTTTAATAATAAACAGAACTATACATTGGGCAAAGCTTTTACTTTCAGTCAGAGTTTTTCTGAAAATACTCAGCAAATATTCTGACTCTTAGAAGAATTGAAAAAAGCAAAAACAGGACGCCAGTGCAGAATGCAATAAAGCTGCCGATAAACAGCGCTCTATCTTGGGTTCAGCTATCACTTTCCGATAGAGTTTTTCTGAAAATATTCAGCAAATATCCTGACACTTAGAACATTTGAAAAAGCAAAAACAGGAAGCGAGCGCAGAAAACAATAAAACTGCCGATGAACAGGACTGTATATTGGGCTCAGCTCTCACTTTCAGACAGAGTTGTTCTGAAATTTTTCAACAAATATTGTGACTCGTGGAAGATTAGAAAAATTAATTTTCTTTACTTTCATGGCTCAAGGATTTTCAGCCAACATTTTTACTTTCTGTCATCAACGAATACCTTGACAGTGGAGAAACCAGATTAAATAAAGAACGTTAGCGAATATCATTTCCTCAAACTTTCCACGGGTTCAAGATTTCAGAAATCCTTGCGAAAAAAAACCCTCCCATCCGAGGAAAATCCCCTCAATGGACCTCAAATGTAGTTGCTTATTATACATTAAAAACTGAACCTCCTCCTCTCCTTCATCTTTTTACCTTTCTTCCTGTGACATTGCTTCATACAAACAAAACGTCACTCACAGGCTAATCACGTAAGCTTTCGATTAAGCCTTGTTATGGCTTAGAGAGCCCACAAAAAACCGCACCACCACAACAGAATATTTCTAAATATTCGGGTGTCAGCTATTCGGAGCGCAATCGCAAAATTCCAAGGGATAAAAAGGAGCAACAAAATAAACAGTTTGCACAATTAATTTCGGTTTTATGTTTACCAGCTTACACCAGGCCCCGCTGTTGGCAAAATCAGCTCGGCCGAAAGTTGTTTGTTTCTGAGTGACGAGGACGACGACGAAAATATGGAGAGATATACTTGTGCACCGGTAAAGTTTTGATGGGCGGTGTTGTATGAAATGGAATAGCTGCTGAATTTGCCATTTCTCCATGGAGGTTATTTTTTTTCTGGTTTGTTTGTCATTTTTACAGGGAATGACGGAAAGGGATGAACGAATTCTATTACTTTTGGGGATTATCCATTCCTAAGGGCGGTGCGGTTCCGTAAAAAGAGTGAAACCGGAGTAGGTACGGTTGGGAAAAAGTTTCAGTGTCCGCATTTTGAGGTGTCCCCTGCAGCTCATTACATTGTTTGAAATTGGGGTATGGGAAAATTCCGAAACTGATATAGTATTTCGGTATACCGAAGTCAACACCTTGAAAATATTGAGGAGAAATACAGATTTCTGCGATGAGTGTAAAGTTTTTAGTTTCCATTACTTTTCGTACCAACGAGAGAAAGTAACTACTTGAACAAGAGTTAAGAAAAAGTTTGAGAAATGTTGTGTGAACAAAAGAAACAATTTAAAAAAATATGTCCAGTGTGCAAATGTGCGTAGAAAGTTGTGGAAAAATTTGGCAAAATCGTAGCAATGCAGGACTTTTTCAATAGTTGCTACAAATTTTCAAAATGAACGCGGGTCGTTGTTTGGTTCAAGAATTTCGACTCAGCAGGTACAGATTATGCCTAGGACCAGTTCCCCACAAACAAATGTTGGCGTCAGATGATATTTTATTCCAATCGTCTAAAAACGAAGTAATGAGAACATATTTACAGAATGTACTCTTAGAATACCTCTCAATAAAAGCTGTGTATGATCAGTAACTTACAAAATCATTTACGGAAATTCTGATCGAAAATGTTCGAATTCCATTAGACAGGAAATGTTCAAAACTTACACTGAATTTGTACAAATACCTGGAAGGAGATATTAAGGCGATAATTTAGTAAAAAAATATAAAAAAAAATATATTCAAAATTTGGAACATTTTTCTGACCAAAAGTGTTGAAGTACAAACCTTTTCCAAGGCACATACCATTGAACAACTTAGGGCATAATGTGTATTTCCCGTTGGACAGATGCCAATACAGTGAAACTGATCAAAAGGCGTCAAAATTTGTATTAAAATTCTGGACAATTTGGAAAAGCGTGAAGAAGATCTTCTGTGAATCTATATATAAGATATGTCTGCTTGTGCCAATTATTCGTATTTGGGTCAGAATTTTTACAAAGGGGGACCAATTTTGGAAGCTGATAGCAATTGACAGCAAGGATTGCCACACGCAGTCAACAAAAAAAGGTTACCGCAGCCGAGAATTGCTATTAAGTATTATTTGGAGTTCTAAGTTCTAAATCTCTTCTGATCTCAGATAGGGCTTTATGACATCTGTGCTTGTGCCTTATTTTCGGAAAGAGTGTATGAGAACCGTGCGTCGGCTTGTAAGTCTATGAATTTCATTTTTAGCAAAAACCGCCCCCACTGATGAAATGTATTCAATCCGCAAGACGCTCTTTCAAACGTCCTAAGTAATTGTGTCCACAGTCCAGAAATATTCAATCGATCTTGGGTTAAACTACCTATTGAGATCGCTCTAGAGTTTGACAACTTTCATAAAAGTGTGTATTCCATGACCTATTCTCGTTTGAGCGCATTTGCATAATCCTCTCCACGAGATATATCCTTTTCTTACAACTTGGCAACTTAAAGGTATTCTTGAGAAGACACTCTCCCTCTTATATCAAACTCTGTCGCTCTGTCCAATGATCTACTTGAACTGCAGTCAACTTTGTTAAATTTTCCACAGCAGCTCTTGTCAACAAAACTATAAAACATGCATCCGGCCGATCCCTTTCGCTTGTGAATACACCATGGGACCATTAAAACTAATTTAAAACAATTTTAAGGCTTTGACATTCCAGAAAGCGAAGCACAAAATACCTCGCTCTCCTCCCTTTTTATCTGCTATCGGGTCTATGGAAAAGTTTTGCACACACAAATTGCCTCCGACAATTCCACTTCGCTGACAAAGATTAACTCGCAGGACATTCAGCCTCCCGGAAAAAGGACAAAAACTATTTATGCCACATAAAAAAAAAAATAAACTTTTCCCACAAAATACCAAATCAAAGACCTCGAGGGGAAAGTGGCAAGTGTTAGCACGTGAAGGCATTTAACACAAAGTTAGAAGGGGGGAGGGATGGAAGACATATACCAACTTCATCCTTCTTCGGTACACAAGTCTATGAGGGTATTCCGTACCCTGATGTTGCCGGCATCCTTAATCGGACAGTTTAATTTAAATAATTTAATTGTGAGGAGTCACCACTCATACATGTCGCAGGATAAAAATTCTTAACCACAGCCTACCCTTCCAACGCCGACGACAAACACTAATGAAATATTTACGGCAATTCGATGGCTGTCGTGATTGTTATGTTAGTCCTCGCTCACCGGCAGGTGTATGGTGGTAGCCTTTGACTTCAGAGTACATCCGCTCAAACTCATTATTATTATGACAGAAGCACGCAAAAATTATTATGCTGGTTTGGTTACATAATTAACTCTCATCTTATCACATGGAGAAGGGGAGGACCGCTTAAAATATTTCCTTTTTTTGTTCGGCTGTCGCAATTAACCTTCCTGACTTACCCCCGGATGACAGATTGTATCAATTGCAAAATTAAATTTGAAAATTCTCTGATGGATTTGCCGAAGCGAAATGCAACAACACCATAGCGAGCAATCCACACCGTCACGTCAACGCAATTTAATTTTCCGTTGAAAAGGGGTCGGTCGTCAACCCTTTTGATGTGACAGAAACGCCGCTCCGTGTGCCCTGACCTGGATATGGATGCGGCGGGACATTTTTGGGCAAAAGTTTTCTCACAAACCAGGTGCGGTGGGGGTAGCGTATAAAGCTAAATTGATTTTCGAAGTTTTGCTGCCATCCAGTAATGCTGTGCAAAGAGTGCTTATGGTCTTGTCGGCGGTCGTGGCATATTGTTGCGGGTTAAATGGCGGGGCAATTGAAGGCATATGGGCTGTTGAATACAGAAATATACTTCCGCTATAAAATCAATTAGACGCACTGTTTGCTTGCGGGGAAGGATCACTGATGATTGCGGAATGAGGAACTCAACAACATTGATGATGAGGGATTTACGCTTGTTTGCCACTGCTTTCATGACTCCTTGCTGGTTGTTTGTCTCGAACAATCAAACAGTTTCGGTGAATTTGTTGAGTGTGTATATTTGGGATGGTGTTTACATGACCGCTCTATATTTATGCCCAACAGAGTGTTGCGGAGGTCTCGTTAGAGTGGGGAAGGCGGAAATTTCTAGTGGCAAACTTACAATGCGAGATGGAGGACCACACTTTATTTTCACATGACGATGGCCATACGTGGAAGGCATACAAACTAGCTATCTGGTCTAATTATTAAGTAAATTGTGGTGTCAACGCACTCAAGTGGAGCTCAGTTCAGAGTACCGCAAAAAAACTTGATCTTAATGGCGAAGAAGACAAGCTCCCTTTTTGTTTAGTTGACGCTACCACGATAGCTGTCGGTCCAGGAGACTACTTTACGGATAGTGTATCGCAGAAGATTGCAAAGTATTTTTTGAGACTTTTCCGAAAAGTGTAAGGCTACGTCTTTCACATTGGTTGATATATGGAAGCCGGACATATGACTAAGATTCAGATTCTGGAGTAGGGGAGAAAGCACTATACTTTTGGGGACTGCCAAGGCATCAGAGTTCCATCCTAAAGCTACCAAAAGGTAGCCTTAACCATGCGGGAGTTGGTTTTTATGTAAATTCCCAAACCACCTCAAAGACTGAACAAGTTTCGAATTAATCGACTAAGATGCTTGAGGCATACAGAGCTATGGCCATCAATGCTTCAAGTCTATTCTAGATTGGCAAACTGCCGGAGGATAGCCTCCGAGTTGAAAGAGGAGCTCAACCAACATGAAAGCAACGACCCATAAACAGAGCTGGCTTTAGTTGAGGCCTTTGTTCGCCCCTAAAGTCGGGCAAGCGACTATAAACAAACACAACACACGCTTGAACAAAGTAATCAATTTACCAAAATAACCTGAAAATCAGCCGCTGATTTGCTGAGCTTGTAAATTTTGTCCACTTTTAGGTACGCATGAAATGAGCCAATCCATAAGAGCCCCTGGATGCCATCGGAGTTTATTTGAGTTTACTTAACATCGTATTCTTTTCGAAAACTGTGATATGCCTATTGGAACCACAAACCCCATTGCGAACAAAATTTGCCAAGAGGGTTTCGGCGAGTTTTCAAAATGTTTACCTGCCAATTGGTGGTGCGATTAGAAACCTCTGAATTTTGTTTCCTGTGGGGCTAATTGATGCTGACAAATCAGAAATAAGTGGAGCCTTGAAGACTAATAACGCTCGTGCTATTTGTAATAAGTTGGAGTCCGAAAAAGACGTTCAGAATACGCTTTGTCCGGAACATAAGCGGTGACAATATATGCCCCAAGTTCTATAGAAACCCTTTTAATATTTACCAACCCTAGTTTCCACCGTTATAGGTGCAAGGCTCTTGTTTCTGCTGTTGCTGACTTCATTTGACGTCTCCTTGTAAGCATGGTAAGCACAAAGGACATAAAATAAATAATAAATAAATATCGGTGCTAACAAGTAAAATAGGACATTAAGTGTAGATTCTTACAACTATTTACATGGGTCCCTTTAGTTTTCGCGACGAAGGACCTACAATTTATAGCTCAACTACAGCTCCACATTGAATCGGATGATTGTCAGACGTTCGCAAGAGGTGGCAGACTGCAAAACAATCTTTAAGGTTTTCCGGAGGCTGAAAATGGGACCCCTCGCTCACTAGACCTGCACGCTACCCACAGTGTTTGATCTGTTTAAAAACAGGATTAATTGCATATTTTTCGAACTTTTACAATCGAAATTATAGACATTTTTAATTTTGAAATTTCGCAATAAATCATATTAATGGAGTGGTTAGTGTGCTGGACTAATAAACGATGGGTCACAAGTTTTAACCTCGGATAAACCTAAATTAAGATTTTGTATCCACCTCGCCACATCTGACGAACATCTGACAAAAATCCAGCTGCCAAGGAAATGCTTATCAATTCGGCTGTTCGGGTTCAAGTATTGTAGGCAACTTCCTAGAAGCTTTGCCCATCGTACTTCTATTTGTTGCCCCAATATTTATTTATATTTTAACAAAATGACAGTCTTACTTAAAATTAAAAAAAAAAAAAACCAACTCACCGAAATATATCATCAAAGGTTATCTGAAAGCAGAAAGAGAATAATTTATGTAAAAGATAAATAAAATCTTCGTTAAAATAAGAAAAAGAAACGCACTCATGATCTGAACTGACGTGAAAGTGTTTCTCGTTACCAGTTGCTTAATTTATATTCTGTATCCAACACGAACATTCGATTGAGTTACGACACAATTACGACAACTGAAGCACATAATTTATTTCCAAACAAAGCTGTAAATTGAGGAGATTCAACGACCGGCAAAACTGCAATGACTAACAGCGTTCGTTATACGCTGAATTTATTATCACACTTTCTTCAATTGCATTAACCATGTTAGTTACTCACATTTTGCAAGGAACGTACGGCATTGCAATGAGATCATCGTATTTCAATACTGTTCTACATTTGTACGGTTTTTATCACTTAGATAAGGACAAGTACAAGTGTGTCATTGTTGTAGTCTATATTTATAAAAGTCCGATAAGTTATACTGAATCATTGGTGTGCTTCAGGGAATTCACATTGAAATTGAAATCAAGGTGGGGATACGTACTCTTGGTTGATTTCATAAATATATATTTATGGGGGAAGAACAGAGCCGTAATGAAAATCGAACCGAATTTTGGGCATTGTTGCATTGCACTGGGTCCATATTTGAAACCACATCAGATCGTTGAAATCAGTTGAATTGTTTGTAATTAATAGCCAGCGTCAGTGGCTATAGCACACACCTCTTTATGCATCCAATTAACTGGCCCACACCTCATGCACCACTGGTTATCGTGCGCAGCATGACAAATCAATTATCGTGTGGATAGAGAAGCAGTGCTGCCAAGCCAGGTAAACTTTGACGAACCAAATGTTTGAAATAAATTTTCAGGGGACGGTGTTCGTATATATGTTATTTAAAACAGGGATAAATTTTAAAGAAAAATCTACATAGTGGACAACTTTTCATAAGTTTTTGTGTTAAAATCGAAAGAGCTGACCACTTCCTATATAAGTATATTTTGTGTGTTCAATTTTTAGCGTATCAATTACGATATATACGATTTATAAAATAACTATAAAAACAAAGAAACCTACTTTTCGAGTTTCAACATCGATTGAGGCGAGGGAAAATTTATAGATAGTAAGCAAGTGCAAGTCATCAACAAAATTCAACCAATGACATAAAAAGGACCCAGTTCAGGGCAACGACTGATACGACATTCAAGGAAGACCGAACAAATTTTAGAAGCTGCTATAATTAGTTCAATGCAAAGGTATGATATCTGGATCTTGATTGACAAAGGTTCGAGTGACGACTAATAGTATTTAAATTGAGAAATTTGCCTGATGACTACAGTGACCATGATCATGTTTCCAATCGCTTCTTTTTTTTAAGTAAAAATATAGTCGAAATGGATAAACAGAACGGTAACCATTTGTCATCTATTTCGCTACTAAGTCCTGCCAGATTTTTTTTTTCTCAAAAATATGAAAATAAATTTGTTTGTCGAAAATAATCAAATAGTAGTGAAAGAGTACGAATGGTCACCGTACTGATGACTGATGTACGCAAATAGTCAGTGGCAATCATATTCAACAAACTGAGAGTACAGCCAATGAGATTCTACATTAAAGCGAATTTTCTGGATTTTTTCTTCTAAGTAGCGGTCTTAATTTGTTTGGATACGCGATGGTGCTCACTAGAAGAGTTGCCACTTTGGGACTATTTGTTCGCAGTAGACTCTGTAAAAAATGCAATAGATAGACATTTTTGCAGTAGATATTTTTTTCAAAGAAAACCAAAGCAAAAAATAAAATTAACAATAACCAATTAATAAAAACGAGAATTTAAAAGAAAAATACTTTATTCATTAGATTTGTTGTTATGTTTTCTGCTAAATGTGTTACATTTTCTCGATCTAGATATGGAAGCGTAGCAGAAAAATTCAGTCGATTTTTTTTTTGGCAGTAGATTTAAATATCGCACAAAAAATTGCAGTTAATCTACTGCAATTGTAGCAAAGTGGGAACGTTTTACGATTCTATTACTGCTCGAAGCGTTTAAAATCGTTTAAGTGACGAGATAGTAAAACAATAAAATCTATGACTGGATATCTCAAACTATACTGCGATAACAGCGATTCAACCTTAAAAGACAGTAAAGTTTGAGGATTTATTGCTAAACTTTTACCAACGAGTACACCGCCACTAAGATCGTCTGAACTACTAGTGTGGAGAACTTGAGAGATTCGATTTTTATGGATAAGTAGAAGATGGCTGTTATAATCAGACTTGCTTACTGAGTACTATAAGTGGAGGGGTATAGAGTCGTGTAAAAAGCTGTTGCAAAAGTGGTACACGAAATCATACTGCATGTGAAATGAAAAGTTAACTGAAAGAGGCAATAGACCTCCGCTCTGGTTTGTTGAGCGTCATTTAACTGAGGACCTTGAGGATCATTATTAAAGTTACTTACTTTTTTTACTTTCAGTCGGGTGGACTTATCCTGCTCTTCTTCAAATTCAAAGGTAAATATTGTGGAGAGTTATCGTGTCCGCGCTAGATGAAAAACGAGACGTTTTTTAAGGTTGCATGGTTCTGCGATTTTACAACTGAACTAAATTAATGACACTTGTTGCACTACTTCAGTAAGTATACTCGTTGAGAATATGTCCTAAAAAAAAAAGTTCGCCAATATATTATGAACTGCCTACAAATATTAAGACAGAAAAAAATTCAAAATCTTTTAAAAAATGTGTTGTTCAATTTGTAAAATCGAATATCTAGAATCATATTGATGTACAAATTTATGTAAATAATATCTTTCGACGCTAAATAAAGATTTATCTAAGTATCTATCTGTGCTTAGAAAACGATCATCAAATTCCCTTGCATGTTAAAAAAAAATCAAAAAATCGATGGGCTGCTTCTAACCCTCCCATCCGAACTCGAAATATCTGCCGCCATAAATAAAAACTCACGCCAAACTGAACATACTAATCGCTGCAACTAATTACTCCAACACCAAAGACGACCACACTTCTAATTGATGTGTGGCACATCCCATTTCTTAATTGAAATGCAAGTGCCGGGTGAAATTGAAAATTCTTCGCACTATTTAAATGCTCGCACAGTTGCATACCAAAGAAGCTGTCATCGCAGACTTAATAGGCACATTATATGCACCCTCTAATGAATGCGAAATCTATTCTATGCAGCACTCCCTGCTGCGGAAGTATCGCAAAATTTCAAATGGAATCATGACTATAGCTCCAAATAGCGAGCCGAGCACGTCACAGTTATTTCGTGGAACAGTTCAATTGGCAAAAAAAAAGGCCAAACTAATGAAAACCCACCGCAACACCACAAACTTCCATCCGCAGTGGTTTCACTCATACAACATCGTCGCACAAAATATTATTTCGAATAATAACTGTCCCGATGGCAGGCGCCACGAAAAGGTGCACCCTGCCGCTGCTCCTCATCGCCCGGATTCATCCCAGCTACCGCACCTTCAAAAAACCGTTCTCGTTTTGTCTCTCCTTAAACTGGGTCATAGTTAAAGTTTTGTCTGCATACCAAGAATAGAAAAATCGTACCTACAGCGATCGTACCTACTTAGATGGGCATAGCTAGCTACCCGGTGTGGAACGAATGAACCAGGACAAGCAAGTAAGTCGTAAGCTTTTGTTAAATTACTGCTGCAGTGATATCAATGGGAATCCTTTGCATATAGGGTAGACGTTCCTCTCGGCCTGTACGAGTACTATTGAGGTTAGTGGGTGCAGGCTGCACTCGCTCCAACCGGGAACAAAGGCGTGCGGGGATTTAACAAGTGCGGTAATGGCATACGAGCATTTTTAAGTCTCCATCAGGATTTTCATGCTGGCCAGAGGGATTGTGGCCTGTCGCAACAGATCTGTTGCCGTCTTGACGCCACATGGGGCAAAGTGTTGATTGAAGTACAATTCACTTCTCGCCTGTCTGCATGTAATTATGGAGCACGAATATAATAAATACATGTGAAGGGGTTAACGAGTTCGTTTTCTGCCCAGCACAAAAAAGAAAAAAACAAAAAAACGGGTCACGACGCTCGAGGACAGAGTGCGACAGACAGAGAGAGAGAGAGATGATAAATTATCTGGAAGTATATCTGCGGGTGAGTATTATTTTCAAACCGCCGAAGGCGTACATTTTCCCAAAAGTACATACATAAATCTCACGGCGGTCGCTGTTGGAATCGGAATGGTTTTCCGTTCGCACAGAAGGGAACTTTTCACGGAGCGCATTTAATTACATTTTTTGCGTTTCAATTAAATGTCGCTGGTTGTTAGCAGAGGTTTTTTTCTTTTGGTTGTGTATCTGAAATGTGAGAGACTTATTTTTGGTAATTGAAATATGTGTCGTATTTTGTGTATTTTCGAGCCGGCAGGCAAGGCTGTTAAGAGATTAGAAACATGTCACATGACCGGGACTAACGACGTGTAGGTGCAGCGGAAGTACAAGCATAGCTGTTTTTTTTTTTTTTTTTTTTTTTTTTTTTTTTTTTTCAGCGTGTATCATTTAGCCATGTTATGCGATCCGCCGGTTTTAGGAAAGGTTGACGAAAGAAGATGTGTCATTGTATAGCTCGTCTCTTTTTAAAGTATGTTTTATGCGGCTCATAGGTAGAAAGTTGGAGCACCGACTGAGTGTGACAGTTGCGGAATTATAAGGCCTGAAATCGCATCACTCAGGTCAATGACAAATGGTTATTGGCGGCCAAACAGTACAACAGATAAATTCTTGAATGCAGAGTCGTGAAGACTGATATTTGGTAATAGTTGACTAAGATTTGAAACTCTTTTCTGAGTTCCATTTGTCGGGCATTCTTTTGTCTGCCTAAAGCGATAAAATGTTTTTCCACACGGTTAAAAAAAAATATGGGGGTGTTTTTTAATACCTCCGCAGTATTACAGGTCCATGCAATACAAGTCAAATTAGTTTCCAATATTTCCAATTTATTAAACTTTTCCTGTAATATTTTTGTATTCAAATTTAATTTGTTCATTAAAATACTAATTTTTGTACGAATTTTCTGAGCTTTAATCTCGTAAGATTAAAATCCAGTATTTTTTCAATCAGTAATATTTCAATCAAGAATTTATTACAATTAAGTTATAATAGACCTGAAATATAACTCTGATTACATTTAATACGAGCTTATTAAAGCCATAAAGTTCAATACTTGTTGTATTCAATATTAAGACCAAATACAAATAGGTCTTAATAAAGGATCTGATTAGATTTAAATATATCGGTATTAATTTTGAACCCAAATATATTATTTAGTCGCTTGGTTAATAATATTTTGCGCGTCCTACTCAATGGTGTGAATGATTTGGATAAGGTTTTGTAAAAGAAAAATGTTTGAAAAATACAAACAAGTGAAAGTCAGTATTAAAAAGGGAATTACATTGATACCCAATGAGAATATTATTCTTACAAGTAAGTGACTTTAATTTCAAAATATTCTTGTAAGAGGTTATAATATTAGCTGTCTTAAGGTTGTGAAGCGTCAGAGATGTTCCTAGTGGGTTGACTTTTGAAGATAAGGGCGATCTAGAGATTCCAGTTCATTGCCTCAGAAATATAGCTATTATATTCCAAAAATTAAGTAATTGACTGAATAATTCATAAGATAATTCGGCCATACATGAGGTCTCTTTCATTTAAAGGTCTAGAAAATATACCTATGATTATTTTCAAAGGGGACAAAAGGCCCCAGGAATTTGCCTACACTCGACAATTATGTATACTTATGTATTGTAATATTTTAAACCAATAAAATTTGTATTTAAAAAAAATGTTTTTGGTGTTGAAATGTATCGATCCCATAGACATTTAAATCAAATCTAAAGAAGTATTAAAATATAATAAGATTAATATTCTTTGGGTTTATTAAAAGCAAAAGAAGTATTGAATTTGAGGTGAAAGTATTATATTTTAATCTGCAGTTTATTAAATTCAAATACATATGTATTAAGATTAGTTAATTTTTCAATATAAATAAGGGTTTAATTTAAATAATTTTGCATTGAAACCCATCTCCATCTATATTAAAATTTAATATATCAGACATATTTTGTAATAGCAGAAATTACTCAAAATTAATAAATATTTTATTGTTTTTTTTTAATTGAATACATGCAAAATATAAGATAAATTTTATTATTTTCTCGGCGTGGACTTATATACAACCCCAAAAATATTAAATCTAGCCCCAGGATTTTTAGCCGTGCATCAAGTCATCTTTCGATGCCGTAAATAGCTCGGGGGAAGGCCATAAGTGCCTTTGCTTAGTCTTTAGTATTATACAAATTTTTTGAGCTAGGATTTCCAGGTTCAACCACGTTAAAACACAAATTACCTCCTAAGGCTTTTCGCACTGCCTCACTTTTGGTCAGGAAAATAACTGCTTTGTTCAAACGTCTGATTTCGGACTCTGATTGTTATCAAATTTGGGTTCAGGAGAATTGTGGGCTATGTCGTCGAGTGTTAAGAGAAATAATTTCAATTTTAGTGGGAAATAACATCACATACAAAAAGTGCATTTCTTTCCCACTGAAGGTGAAGTTGTTTCCCATGTGAGGTTATTGCCCGTGGAGTTAATTCCCCGCGCCATCAATTTGCAGGTTCTTTCCACTCCCGCAAGTTTTTTATTCAAATTTTGTAAGTCTTAGGGTGCTCCATGAATCTGTTGCGGCGACTTTTCAAATATTTTAGGTTCCCCTTTTGTTCCAACAGTTGACATGAGTTTAGATATTCTTATCATAATGAAATTTCAGTCCTGTAGACGAAGGTATTGATCTTGTACAAGGTTGTTCCTCCCTAAGGACCTATGTTGTCTTGACACCTCCTCTTGGAATAGAACATCTCATCAAACGCAATTGAAAAATACCCCAAATGGCTTGGCTGTTCACCTATAATAGAAGAACAAAGTGCCTAAGCACATTTGATCAAAATCGCCGCGATTAAGTAAATCCACCCACTACCCACTTACCGATTAAATAGCTCCATTGTACTCGTCTCAACGAATGCTTCCGGTCTGCCTGGCTGTATTCAAATTCTTTTCGTCTCACCCTATGCCGGCATCACAACACAATAACTTCCAAATAGTTGTCGCCCAACTTAATTATAAATGGTAAATTCACTTAAAGTTTCAGCTCCGCATTGGGCCTACACAATACGAGGCCAACGCGGCAAGTCTAAGTCTTCAAAATTCTAAACAACTATCTCGGGGAATTCAATCTGAAGCGCCCCGTGTACCCTACTCACACAGCACCAGAGAGCGCATTCTAAGCAGAAATCCGCACAAGCGGAAAGCTCTATATCAGATGTTTATTTAAATTTTAACTTTTTCCTCCCTCCCCAAATGCGGGTCGAGTACCTAAACCAAACACACTTACTGCATAGCCACCCTTCATACATACAGGAGGATGTGCCTGTTAGTACCTTCTGTGCCTGCAAATAAACTGAGATAATATCTGTGTACTTTACAAATATTCATACCCTCGGTTAAATGAGAACAGGCAAAGAGCACAGTGCACAGAGAGTACAGTAAGACAAAAAGCGCCGCGCCAACAACTTGGAAAATGTATGCCGGCCATAGTCATACTGGTGGATTTTATTTCCGTTCGTCTGTTGCTCCTTCTTCTTAACCAGTCGTACTATACCTTGGCTTGGGGGAAAAAAGCAGCGAATGAAATAGTTGAAAATAATTTCCATTTATTTCTCGATTAAATTGAAATTAACTACGACTTGCGTAGAATCTTTCGCTTTTCCCTCTGGGCTCTCGGATACGTTTTTTGTGTGTTTTGCTGAATAGCACCAGCGAGGGAGGGAGTGAGAAGCCGGAAGGCGGTGGAATGAAATGATGATGCAATTGGGTGTATGGTAACGATTTCGAGTATTCATCTTAATTAAGATGAGCTTTAGTAGAATAGAGTAATATGCGGAATGGGATAGTGCGGATTATGTGTGTGCATATGGATTTAGTCTCGATTTTAAGGAATGATTGCGGGCTCCTGCGGGTGAAGAGTGGTCGCAATTGCATGCATTGTGGAGTACTTTTGACGTATAGCGCGTGAATGTGACATACATATCATTAAATAGCTGTGCTACATTTTAAAAGCTCATTGGCATTTATGGCTATGGGATAGAGCATCTTCTGTAGGGCCTCATAAATCGAAGAGTGGCTTGTTTTACTACCCCACAATGGAAGAATTTGACCCCAAGGCGAAACTGGAAATAGACAATGACGTTTCCACTAATGGACCGAAATACCAGCTGAACCGCTTAGGTAATTATTAATAATAAGTGGTATAAAAGTTGGCCCGAAGAGCCAAGTTAAAATTGTAGTTCATGACTTTTTGGACACAATTTACAAAAAGAGTATCGTTTATGCAAAACAGGCTCAGACTCAGGTCAATCGGGGCAAAAAATTCTTCATAGCTAGAACACCACTTCCACACTTGAGGGTATTTTTCCAGGTGAAAAACCATCAAGAAAAAGCATTTTTTTTTTTCAAATTCCTAAAACTTTGACATATTTATAATTGAAAAAGGTAAGCATTTGACTAAACTTTTCCACTTAACAAAACTTGAATCACTTTGAAGCTGAAGTTGAAACCAACTATCCGACAATGCCAATATGGCGCTATGTTTAGCTCTTAGCTTTTAATTTGCTCTTTCTCGTGGTTTGTTTCTGCTCATAGACAAAAAAAAAAAAAAACATGAACGTGCGAGAATTTCAAGACAAGATTGTTAACGTTTTGCCTCTAAGTACACCTTGGTTTATACTGCTTTTACTGCCGTTCCCGGGATTCTTGAATTCATCTTCCAAAAAACCGTGCCCGAAGCTGATTTAAGTTGCACTTGCGCCAGTAACGCTTTTTACGAAGGAGTTTTATTTTATTAAACGACCTATGTACTGAAGAATGAGACCGAATTGCGTTTGATTTAATAAAGGACGAGTCATTCATTCGGTTGAATTTCTTAATTTAGTTTTAAATAGTTTTTTAATATGAAGGCACTAAATTCGTAAATTCTGTGGAAGCAAAAAATACTTATTGTGGAAATAATCATCTACAAGAAGCAGTCATAAAAATTGTATAAATATGGGTTGATTTCGTAAAACACATGCTGGCAATTTTTACTGTTTTTAGAATAGACTTAAGTTATATAAAAAATGTAGGTTCACAATAATTTTTGTTTGGCAAATCTTTTATCACCTGGTTTAAAAAATCGTTGGTCACGATTGTTACTGAATAGATAAATGCAAATGTAAATATTTAATAGAAAAGAAATGTGAACTTAATTTCATTTGTTTTTCTTCTAATACTTTATTCGCCACCACAAGTCGTATATCTGCGAAGAAAGAAGTTAGCGTCGTGCCCTCAGTCCCCCCCCTCCCCAATATACCAAACCTCAAAATTCATAGAAGTACAGAACATCAACAGATATTAAAAATCGTTCCAAGATGATCCAGTGATAACAATTTCAAACACAATGCTTAAACAAAGTCGGAAATTAAAAAAATGCAAGGTAGTAACAAAGTGGCCGTTAAACACAAATTTGGCACATCAACGGAACGGTCTCAGATCGAAAATTGTGCTCCCTGTGCTGATGTATATGGTGCTAGGTTATAATCTATAGCACCGAGAAGATCAGTCAAGGGGAAGGTCAGGAATGCTTTATTACATAACATCGCAATGGACGGCTAAGACGTTTGGCGACTTTTATCCTCACAGCATTCCCATCGCCAAGAACAGCTGCAGAGGGCCAGTGGCAAGACTGCCAGCGTGCTACCAAAACTGTTTGGGTTTTATTAGTCGTCTTAAATGACCATGCAACTTCGCACAAGACCTACCTAAGGTGGCAGACCTGGTTTTGAGCTGCTGGTGGAGGTCACCTTTATCTTAAAAAATGGAATCCCGACTTCCTCGAAGGAAATTGAAGCATCTCCAGATACTGGCAGTCGAATGTATTCTTCTGCAATGAAAATTTTCAAAAATCAGACCACTCGACGGTGTAACAATTTTCGGAACTTCCACTTCAGGCTACCTCTAAGAGGAAAGTAAAAGAGACTGCAAGGATTGAGAGAAAGACTTGACCAATTTACTAAAGGACAAAAAAGAGAACCTCTGACCTGTCAATAGAACTCGTAACGAGCACACTAACCACTGAGCCCAATCATATGTCCACCAGTGATTAAAAAATCACGAATAAGACCATCTACTTCCAACGATCCTCAATCCACTCATGTTAAGAAGACCCACATAGAAAACGCCTTTCAGCACTTAGATACGTGGTACCCACATCATCGACATTAGCTCCATTCCCCGTCCACCCCAGCAAACACCCAACCGCAGAGTATACACATTACACATACCGATATACTCCAATACTATGCCCTTCCCCTATTCATATCAAAGTCGCAGCTCTATTTTGGAAGAAGTTCGCTCTTCAATTAATCATTATTATTCGAAGGACTTTGACAATTTGCCTCCATTTGCGAAGTGTCCTTTTTCCGGTCAACCTTTAAATAGTAAGAAGAAAAAAGTGGACAACCAAAGAACGAAGCAAGAAACCCCCAAACAAGTCATGAGTCCATCTGGTGATTTATTATCATGTTAACATCTAATGTTCTGCTACTGCTACGCAATAAATTTGCCATGTTATACATGTACTGCATCCCCCTGTATTTGTATTCACTCGCAGTTCCATAGAGCAAGGTCAAGTGCTTGGTTGAGGGAATTGCATGCGAGTGAAAAAGTATCCCCATCCATGCACGGACACTGAAGGCACACAAGACTAAGAGCAAATTGCTCATCGCGTGTACACGTCCCCCCCACATATTCGTGTCAAACAAAAGTAATTATTTTTTTCCCAAACTGTACGTGTATACATCCTGGAGGATTGATGTAGTATTTTTATTTTCTTACTGCGATGCAGGTGTGGTTGAAAAATTGAAATGCACTAGTTTCTGCCACTCCCCCTAAGCTACAGCTATTAACCGAAACCATTTATCTAGCTTACAGGGGGTGACGCAGCATGACTATTCCTTATGGGCAGAAACACATTTGCACTACTTGCTGTAATTATCCTGTCATCGGATACGCATAAATCCTGATACATTACGGAAATCCTTTCACAGTGCTCGTATGCCAATTTCTCTGGCCACACTCTTCCACGTCTATAACTAATATCATCCTGACAAATTAAGCAGCATTCTCATTATAAGTATTTCATCTGACAGTGTGTACTCGTAAGTTGGCTGTTGATACCCTTGCTGCTGCTGACTGATGTCGATGGAAACATTACTTATGGAAAAATCTCGATAAATCATTCCAATCAGACTGCGTCGCTATGCCAGCAGTTTCGCTTGGTGTCCCTCAACTTGTACGAGTATCTCGGCCCACATTCAGATATATTTCTTGTAAGGAGCCAACAAAAAACAAATGTTAATAAATTATTTCCTCCATCATGATTACGTGCTGTCGGTACTCAGAGTATTTGTCTGTGTGTGCTTTCAAGTTCTTTCGTTTTGCCAGTCTGGCTTACAATGTCATTGCCAATTTGTGGCAGGCTGGTTGTGCCCGCACAGCTTTTTTGCTGAGATTCAGCGTTTGATGTGGTCTTTCGCCATTCAAAGATGTTAATTAAGTAGAATTCTTGAAAGAAATAAAAAATTCACGTGGGTTTTTGTTAAATTGTACTTGATGGACATGGCATACTTTGTGTGTGGACAGTAGAGACTTGAAGTTACTTCCCATTCAAATTTAAACAATAACAAATAAATGCGAGGGTGGTACGGAGTTATTTCAAATGATGAGGTTGTTATTGGAAAACGGGTACACTTTCCTTGCCTTTGAATGCCTTTCCAATAAAAGTGACTGCAGATTTGCCAGATTGATAAGAGATAGAAAGAATAGCTCTACTCTATAAATGACAGATAAGACTATTAACCCTTTTTTTATTTTTATTTATACAACTTTGTTTACAAGAAAGTATCTGCGTAGCCTTTCGTAGGGCTTTTCTGCAGAAGGTGGTTTAAATCTGATATAATATTAAGTATAAAGTGTAGTTTTCTTTTGATACCAATAAGAGGTGTTATTGTGAATGACCCGCTATTTCGGTAGCTGTCACTTATGAAGCTTTTATTCTTTGACATTTGACAAGTAGAAACTACGCCATTACTAAAAATGGATACGATACACGCTTCAACAACGCATGGAAATTATTAAAATTCACTACAAAAATGGTGAAAAGTGAAGTTCGCAAAACTAAAGCATTTTTTGGTCGTCATGAAGCAACTTGTCGGACCGCAATACAGAAATTGGTGGAAAAATTCGAGCTGTTGGGACAAGTCAGTGATGTGAAGAATAAAACCCGTGCACGTCGCTCAAGGACAACTGAGAATATTGCTGCTGTAGCCCAAAATGTTAAAGAAAACCCAGGTTTGTCCATTCCTCGTCGTTCTTTGGAATTGGGCATGATTAAAGATTTTTTTTTTGTCGGAGTTGGATGGTATTGATCTGGACAACGTTTACTTTCAACAAGACGGCGCTACGAGCCACACAATCAACGAAAGCATTGATCTTTTACGGAAAAGTTTCCGGGTTTCCGGACCGTGTTATCTCTCGAAGAGGTGATCACAATTGGCCACCGAGATCTTGTGATTTAACACCTTGCGACTGCTTCCTGGTAATAGCTATTTATTTATTTATTTATTTCATTCACAAATTTTCATTACAAATAACAGATGTTGGAAAATAAAAGTAAAAGTAAAAGTAAAGAATACAATTAAAAATAAAATTTGTTAGAAAATAAATATGTACAATAATTTGTTTTTGAAACTGTCTCTCGACAAAGATAAATCTGTATCTGTACAAACGCTGTTATCGGCTCATTAAGGCCATAATTTGTTCGATGGTTCTTTTCTAAGAGGAGATGCCGTGTTCTCAAAGATCTCGTCGGTGCATATATTGGCATCAGTGAGAGCAGAACAGAACACCTTGTATGAAAGCATAGCAAGTCTCTAACAAACATTATATCATGAATATGACGGCGCGATTTCAAAGATTTAATGCCCAGAAATAAACACCTTGCCTTATAATTTGGAGAGGTTTCCCAGTGCAATTTATAAAAAATGAACTTAGTGAATCGCCTTTGAATTTGTTCAAGGCGATCAGAATAGGTTGCGAATGCAGTATTCCAAATCACATCAGCATATTCAAGGAGGGACCGAACTAAGGCAGTGAGTAACGAAAGTAAAGTAAATGGGTCTCTGAAATCCCTTCCATTACGTTTTATAAAGCCAACAATAGAATTAGCCTTTGTGACAGTATATTCAATATGATATTTAAACGAGAAAGACGTAACGAGCGTGACTCCTAAATCTTTAATTTTATTTACCCTGTTTACCCTGTCCTTTGGGTAAAAAGATAAGGTCTACGCCAACAGCCCAGCGTCGATTCAAGACCTCAAAGATAAAATTCGTGAGGCTATCGAGGACATAGGGCAGCCACCTTATTTAGTTTTGCGAGGTATGTTTTTAAGGAGTTTCTTCCTTTGGCCATTCCCAGTTCAGCGTACATGTTTTGGTTGTTTGGAGAGAGTTGCCAGCTTGTTGTTGTCATCAATATGTTAAGAATCCGATCTTGGAGTTTTTGTAGGTCCGCTTTCATGAAGTTTAATGTGAATCCTTGTTTTGAGTACATGCGTGGGTCTGATGTGCATTAGTTTTGTTTTCTAAGAGTTGATGATGAGCCCAAAATCATGACACCATCTTACTATAGAGTCAAACTACGATCGCATGGTCCATATTGCTGTTTGCAGATCTCTTTTACTCACTATGATTGATGTATCGTCCGCAGAAGCGAATGCAACGCTATTTTGTAGAACTGTCAAAATCTGGTTTACATAAATAATGAATAGTAATGGGCCCAATATGGAGCTGACTATATTCCCCCGCTATTTTAACCTTAAGGCCACGGTTCCTTAGATAGCTTTTGAACCATTCCAGTATATGTCCTCGTACTCCAATTTTATCAAGCATCATAAACATTTTTGTATGGCATAGTGTGTCAAAAGCCTTTTTAAAATCAATGAACATCACAAGAGTATGTTGATTTTTATTTAGGTTGGAATTAATCAAATTTGAGAACTCAGCAAGGAGTTTATTTGTGCTTTTGTTTTTCGAAAAGCCATATTGATTTTTTGCGAATTATGTTGAAGTTGTTAATATAATCTTGTAGTCTACGTGCCATAACTCCTTCCAATATTTTGTCAATGATTGGACGTATTGAGATGGGTCTATAGTTTAGAACGTCAGCCTTTGGGCCCCCTTTATAGATTGGTCGTACGATGGCGGTTTTTAGGGCATCCGGCACACATGATTGTTCCAGGCTTGGACTCAAAAGACGTCCAAGTACAGGGGCCAATAGCTGGGCATTAGCCTTAAGGCCCTTAGCACGGATACCATCAAAAGTTGCGAGGACTTCTTCATTCGTTACTGGCCAAATTAGTATTGAATTTACAGAGGCCACATCGTTTATATGATACGTCTCTACGTTACATGGGTGTACTACATGTTTGATTTCTTCTATGAAACTAGTGGCGAATGTATTCGTCAGGTTGGTTCCAAAGTTTTTAATAATGGTTTCATCAAGGTTGTTTGTGTTTCTACCCAGAATATTATTGATTAATTTCCAGGTCTTTTTCGGGTTCCTTCGAAACTCATAAAATTTGCTTTATTTCCTCTTTCGTTTTTTGTATTTGTTTGTTTGCCCAGTTCCTAAAAGTTTTATATTCATTTTCGTATGTCGTACAAAGTCTATTATTTTTCCATCTCTTATAATGGTAATCTCGTTGTTTACAGATACTGCGAATTACACTATTAACCCATGGGCTCGATGTTGATTTTTCGTAGACATGTTTAAATATGCTTTCAGATTTATTGTATAACTCATTGCTATCAGTCATTTGGTAAACTTCGTTCGTTCCAGTTGGAATTCCTGATAATCCTATTGACAAGATTGTCGTTTAATAAATTATAAGTCTTGACTTTCATTGTATACTACAATGTTTTTGAGTACTCCGCAGAATATGGCATAATGATCTGAGATACTACTTTCAATCACTGCAGAATTTACTTGTTCGTCTTTAACACGGACCAAGCAATGATCTATTCTTGTGGAGCTTCCTCTTTGTGGATCTACTCTCGTATCTGACTTTATTACATTACATGTTTATTTGTCGGACATATACGACTAATTCGATAGATAAAATTATGCAAAACATAAAATTGCAAATCAAATGCCAAGACAAAACAGAACTTCTTAAAAAATATACTTATCTGGAAGATAAATAATTGGGACCCGGTGTAAAGTACTGAAAAGAGTTTCCTATCTGACAAATAAATCTCATATAGATATAAAAAAAATGTTTGTAAATTCCACTTACCAATGAGTTGGATAAGACCACATTTTTGAATTAAAGTCGTTTTTAACCATCCTTGAAAGAGTTATACAAGAGGTAATTGGTTGTTAGTTGAACTAGTGAAACCCTCATCCATGCAGACTTCGTAAGTATACCATCAGCTATTTAAATCTTTCTTACTTACTTTTTAATCATCACCGAAAGAGTTATACAAGAGGTAATTGGTTGCAAGTTGAACTATCGACTTACTTAACTGTTGAATAAGGTGAACTGTGAGCAACATTTTAAATACAACTTGTCTTCAATTACTTATCCGCAGAAGAAAAATATTATAAAAACATGTCTTCCCTTCATTAGAAAGCAGCTCATTCAGAAATTTGTAACTCACAGGCAGAGTTCACATTCCGGCACATTGACAGCCAGTCAACTAGTGAAACCCTCATCCATGCAGACTTCGTAAGTATACCATCAACTTTTTAAATCTTTCTTACTAACTCACAGTCCGGGGTGTACCTTGGCCTCAATTAATACGCCTCTCCAGCTAGCGCGAGGAAATCCATTAAGGAACCGCTTCCATCAACTCGGTTACGACGGAAGTTGTACTAGGTGGAGGAATTTGACTGTTCTGCCACTGACAATTTTAAACATCTCGTAAAGCGAGACACATCCAACCAATAACCTCAAAAACGCTGTCTACTTTCCTTTTCGTAAGTGCTCATAACAAAAATATATCCTTTGTATGTACACGCAGGTGAGGAGGTCAAATCATCTCGGAGTCATTAATTGCCTTATTTAATATAACGTAAGCATGTAATAGCGTCTAAACTGACTGTCTTATCTCTACCATAAGGGGTTGCTAAACACTCTTACTGCAAAACATGTCATATTAGCCTACTAACATAAATAAGTCAAAAGTTTAAGCGAACTTTGAAGCGAATTTAAAATTAACGTACCCAAGAGAAACACTCGGCTCTTTTACACTCATGTTTTGCCTCCTCTCCACTGTGCGAAACAGATATATTTACACATGCCCTTCAAAGTCGTACGGCTGTCAGGATTTCAGGATTAGAAGAAAAAAGTTTAACTTGAAGACTTTCGCTCATCATATCCCGTCAAAGCTTAGTGAGAACTGACTGTTCTGCAAAAAAACACGTCAACCTATATCTAACCTTTTACCTAATTGACTGTAATTTTGCATGCGTTGGAAGAATGAACTCAAACTACAAGATTTTAAAAAAAAAAACCTACATCAGTAAAGTCGGTCCACTTCCAATTAAGTGGACCACCTACACTCTGACAATGTGAGGTTATAATTTAAGAAACCAATTCCAATTGACTGCAATTTTGAATTGCAATGCCAAAGCGTTTTTTTTTTTCTTTCCTTTTTTGTCAACCAGTCACCTTTTAATCAAACCCAGTGGTGAATGAGTGTAATTAATTCACTTGAAGCAGCACTTTCGAGTGCCTCTTAATATGCACTGCCAAACTTGAGCCTTTTCTTCTCTTTAACTACACGTTCAACTATATACTTGTACACGGCAACCAACCCTCGTCTATACTGTATTTCAGTCGCCCTTCATCTTCCTCCCTTATTCCTTTCACAGTGCAGATTTCACTGAAATTTCAAGCAAACCACTTTCAATGCACTCCCGTCGTCATCGTCGTCGCCGTTGACGTCGTCATACCTATGCGGTGGTGTATGCGCTTAATTTGTCTGTTAAATATCACGGGGGTAGGTATGCGCGCCTCTCAGCTTGAAAAAGAAGTGGAGAAAAACTGCTGCCAACAACTTTAAGCAAAAGTAAAACGAACAGAACCGTTTGATGGATAGCTTCAACGAAAAGGAACGCGTAGGAATGAGAGAGTCGGTTCACTGTTGTGAATAGAAAACAAGTCGAGGGGGTGAACAGCGAACGGAATGTCACTGATGATGATGAAGGGGAAAATACGCGAAACACCACAAACTAGGAGATATTATCGCCGGCAAAAGTTGTGGTGGCATCCTCCTAGGTGCAGAAAGAAATAGAAGGAAAGTAGCATCTCCCGAAGTAACTTCAAGTGATGGCGATGCACTCTTGTGCCATATATGCGAGAAGCGATAGGGCAGGCATTTCAAAAAATGAAAACTAATTAGAAGGGCTTCACACTTCCACCTCGACCAAGTCATCAGTCAGAGTACCTAGAGTGAAGGCGAACGGCAAAGTCAAAAAGTTTTTGAGCCCCACTTGGCACCGGTCTCACAACCTCGTTCAAGTGGAAAAGTAGTATACTCTGCCATTGATTGAGTTTTATTCCAAATTTTTAGGTTTGGTTAAGATTTAAAAGAGGTAAATATCGCATAGCTTGTAGGAGGGACATTATTGTGTTGGAGTCACTGGCAGTAAATATATATGAGATATATCATACCACTACTTCATACTGAAAGAAACATTTTTGACAAGAGAACATAGTGTCCGTCAAGATGTCATGACACTTCAATCTGTCATGATATAAATTTGTGTGTCATGCAGTATTTAAAGCCTGGGTATACTGAGATCTTAGAGAAGATGCTTGCACATTTTAGTGATCGCAAATAAATTTGGTTCTTGAAATTCATATTTTTTGTATGCGAATAAACTTGACATAAATATATCATGAAAATTCTAAATTTGTTATTATTATTATGATTGATTGATCATGAGAAAATATCTGCAGAGATATCTAAATTAATTGAAACATCTTGTCTTAAAGCTTGCAAAATGAACAGATAATGAGGTAAGTACATAAAAAGTCAATGTCATGAAATATATCACGGGAATAATTTGTTTAAATTTCATCTGTAAGTTGATTGAATGAAATGTGGTTATTATGATATGAAAAAACATTGCAATGCGATGTTCAACAAAACTATTGGAATTTAATATTCACGCTAATGTGTCATGCAATTGAAATGTATTGTAAAGAATACTGTGATACATATCAAGCTTATGCATAACGCATATACTCGTTGGTCATGGACACATCTGTCTGAAAATTCGCTTCTCGGAGAAAACTCCTTTTTGGTACAAAACCAAAGAAATTTTTATACTAGTATCATGAGATATATGCCAAGAAATATATCATACATGCAAATTCATGACAAACATCATGGTACTGCTAACATACTAATGATCCGCGGTACCTTCTACTTCGCACTGACATCTGAACGCCTGTGAGAAAACTACTGAATCTGTGATACATATCATGACACAAGCAAATATAAAGGGCAGTAGTCAGACAATGTTGTGATAGTATTTTTTTCGAAAAGATTACTCAATCCAATTATTGGACCTGTCCTTTCTTAAGGCATTTTAAAAACTAATTTGCATCATCAAGTATTGAAGCTAATCTCTGACAGATTTATGTCAACATTTGCTCAAAAATGGGGTATAATGGAATTCTCTTATTTTGGGTTCCATAACGAAGTTGAATTATAAAAACTGTATTAGGTATTTCAGCTTGAGAAGCTCTCGTGATCGGGATGCACAACGCATTTTCTCGCGAAACAATGATGTCAGTGGGTCATCGAAGTAGTGCGAATTGACACCATTAGACTTCATTCCTTGGGGTTATATCTAAGTGCTAGTTGGACTGGTTATGCGTGATGTGTTCGAGTACAAGTTCGACACATAAGTAAGATATTCCAATCCCAACAACCATATCGCGCAGGCTGTCACTATCCAGGACACCTAAATGAACGTTTCAAGGTCGCTTCATTAAAAATATTACTTGCTTTATATATATCGCGATAGATATCAATCTCATAGAAGTGGTATATGTGAAGAGCACATATTTTTCACACTCAATAAAATATTCTCTGCTTGAGACTAACATAAAGTGTAGGTAATGTATATCATGGTATAAATATCGTCATCAAACGGAATCTGCGGAATATTTCATATGTAATCGCAATACCCATAATTTTACACGACTTGACTAAAAAATACTATGTAACATATATCACGATATAAAATGTATCTAGCAACGTAGACCGTTTTTTTTTATGTGCAACTATGAACAAACAGTTCAATGATAATGATTAAAGTAAGTAATGTTCTTTTCGCATGAAACAACTGCACTGCCTGATAGATATCACAACACAAAACAATTATATTATGGAGACAACGTCATGCGCACGGTTCCAAAAACACTTATACATGCATGTAGCAAATATATCGATCGCGCAACACCTCCCCCTGTACAACTAAACCACAAGCAAATCCGAATGGAACCCTTAAAAATGCTTTATGTCCTTCTGGCTGCTATGAGCAGTTCTTCATCCACTTTCATTTATTTTATTTTCTTCTTTCAAAATCAGACAATATACATGCGCATTTATTTGCATTCATTTTATGTAACATGTTGTGTTGCAGCATGTGTTCCTAGCGTACTCTGCTGCTTAGAATAAGGATTTACTTAATGCAAAATTATTGGCAGTGGTGGACTTGGAATTTTCTTATTACTAGGATGCTTTTTCGTCTTATTTTTATTTGTCTATTCCTTTTGGCCAGAAACCGATGGAGAGGAGGCGAGTTATTGAAGATACCGTAATAAATTTAGATTTCATCGACTTATTAGATAAATTCTATTTTTCGTCCTTTTTGTTGCTCATCGGTCCCTATTCTATTAAGACAGTGCGTTCTGTGGTGTAAGTGTGCACTTTATGACTCCCAGTAGTGGTCCCAGTCAATGGGGACTTACATATTGATTTTGATCCCTTGGTTTTCTTATTATTTCCCTTTCGAGATAAAAGAACGACAGATATTCGTTGGTGGTTGGTGTGCGAATGTCTCTCTCACTCGCAATCAATTAGTGGGAGAGTAAACGAAAGAAAAATAAAATTGGCAGTAAGTTTTATGGATCCTTTCGGTTTTGCTTTTTGTCCATCTCTTGCGAGTACTCGCTAAGAGTATGCTCGTAGTGTAGAGTGTAGACGTGGCTGACGTGAGAAGCATCTACGTGCGGGGATGAATATATTATTTAGAAGGCGAAAAATATCATCGAAACTGTCCGGAGTACGAGTATTATGTACTTATTATGACGTTGAGGATGCGTTTTCCGAACTGAGATGTTTGCTTTGGTGAAAGTTTTAGTCGTTGAATCGGGGGTGGGTTTTATGAGATCATGTGCGAGTTGCCAGTGGAGTAGGTACAAATGGACAATGCGTATATATAACATCGAACGAGTGCATGGATACAAGTGGAAGAAGACCGGGCAAATGCTGAAGGATATGCGTCTTGGGGGAGTCGTAAGTAACCCGCTGGCATTAGCTTATTAAATATTACACACTTCAGTGAGTGTTTCATGGCGGCAGGATTCGCGTAAGTATGTGTACATGTTATTGGCAACTTTATCAATATTATAGAGTGTGAGGGGTTTGTCAGTTTAGTTTCCGGAATCTTGGGTCGCTTGTAAAACAGATTTGTATGCACGCGGACGTGGGCGCAGTGAGGGGCCTCAGGTTCGATCCTCAAATTCCAGATTAAGGTGCCACCCCTTGCAAACGTAAGACAAAAATCCGAGAACAGAATTGCCATCAAAGAGCTTCTCAACTCAGGCGCAAAAAATTGTAGGTCCGTTCCATTCGTCCGATAAAAGCTCCCACAAAGAGAATGTTCGTGAGAAGCTTTAGCCCTATAGGGTATCTATATAGGAAGCTGTTCCGCCGACTATCTATCACGCCCGGCACCCATGTTAGTTTGGCCCCATCTTAGAAACTTGGTGCTTGGGTGCAGTTTTATCAGCTTGAGGTGAGTTTCATTAAGTCCAGTCGGCGAGTGGTGCGCCAATTTTTTCTCAAGGTATCCTCATGCAATGGTTCGTCACGTTGAACTCTGCATGCAGCGATCTAAAGTCAGGCCTGTATTTCCTGGATATATTCAAAAGGCTGTCAGCTTTTGCAGTTTATGTTCCTACACTAAGCCATCAACTCCTACACTAAGCCATCAACTCAGCTGAAACATCGCCGAAAGGACCTTCGATCCGAGCCATGCCATGATGCAACAGAAGCAGATTGTACCTTGCGTCTGAGTCTGAGCGAATCACAGTACATCTTGCATTTCTGTGTTAATCGTGTCGCATATCCAGGACACAGATCTTTCCAATCTTTCGCCATACCTCAATCTCAATCAAACTCTCCTCCATCTGCAGAAATCATTCGTGCTTGTCTACATTTCATTTCGATACGCAAACAAACGAACCACAACCACTTTATTATAAAACCGGCGCCATCGACTAAATCCGTTACGAATTCCCCGTCTAAAGCAAGACACGCATTTGGCAACGCACTTCAAATATATAGCAGAAAAGGAAAAAATAAAAAACAGTCTTAACGCCGCACAACCCCAAACACACGCCAAGCCGATTGGTGCGCGCTGTGGCATTGCCATAAGAAGTATACCGCCATTCGTGCCATCGGCATGGCTTCGCCATAAATCCGCTTTGCTGTGCAGAATATATACGCCAACTTTGAAATCAGATACAAAAACTGCAATTTAACCGAAAAGGTCATTAACATTGCAACATTCGCCACCACTTCTCTATATCTGCGATGCCTCTACAACACCGTCAGATAGGAGCGCTAGTTGGGAAAGAGTCGCGGGCAATTGGACACTAATTCGGTTTCTTAGCTGCTGCTGTTGCCCGGCTATAAATGGCAGGTTGTACTGTCTCTGAAAATGGAATGGAATCTGTGCACAAGAAATCGTGCGGAAAGCGCATTCATACTCATGCTCCCTGCCGGCAACTGCGAGACTCCAATCGGATAATGAAATAGTTGGCTGGGGTGTGTGTGTTTTTTTTCTATTTGGTCTCTCTCTTGTGAACTCCCCAACAGAATGGGTGGATATATAATGCGCTGCTAGAGGGGTGGCAAAAGAGGGATAGGCATGCCATAGATACATCTGTCTAGTAACACATTCTAGTGTGCAGCGAGGCGACGGCAGACGTCCGAGACGCCTTTATCGGGGCATATTACGGAAAAGTATCTACATGGAATGTATATTTGGATGCATGCAATCGAGTCTTAGTGTGGTGTCTGTTTTTTTCCTTCTAATCTCTCTTGGAGCTTTAGCATCAGCATTTGTTTGGGTATAGGGATGGAGGTCCTTTTCTGATCTAAAAAACACTGGAGATGGATATTTTGCGTTTGCCCGACGCGCGGATTTTCTGGTTCTAATCACGTTTATACACAGACTGTGTGTCAGCTGGTGTCTTTATACTGGAGAGTTTCTCTGTTCGGGCTGTCGAGTCTGTCTGGAACCGGGGGTGGGGTTGGCTGGAGTACACACAACTTAGTTCCTTCTGGAGGAGATTGACGCTGGTCTGGAGACGGTTATTTTTTTTTTCTTCTCTTTGTGGCAATTGGTTGGCGTGAATGAAATGAAAGGAAGTTTTCCATAATGCGAACAAAGGATTAGACATAGACACGGGTATGGGGAGTTTTGTATTTCGGTAGGAATTTTGTGTTTGTATTGCCTAGGGGCGTTCATATTTATGGGCTTGACAGCTGGCGATAGCACCCGCTGTCATATCATTTTGACAAGAATGGATTATGGTAATTTATGGCTGAATTAAAGGATAATGCGATCAGCGGCTTGGTTTGGGATAAGTTGGTACAAAGTGGTTGGCAAAGAGTTAAGAGGGTTGTCGACGCTCTGTGGTCCAAAATGACTTTTTCGAAAATGGAATTAACAGAGAAAGGAATTAAAGAAACACTTTGAAAACAGTTAACACTTTACGAATCTTGTAAAAAAAAGGTCTGCGGCTGTTTAGTTGTTCACAGGGTGATCCAATATTTTTTTTTTTTACGACAGTGGACGCAATAAATTAACGAACCATTTTAAAATGTTTTTAGAAAAAATTATTTTGAATATCGCTCACAAGATCTCTTTTGTAAAAAAATATAAAAAATATATAAACTTTACTTAAACTTTACTAAACGAAGTTTGTGTCTAAAAAGGTTAGAATTTCGATAAACCATTACAAAAACACAGAAATCTATTACTTTTTGCTCTGAAACCGACATCAGCTGTGATTAGCTTCAGAAGTAAAATCATTTTATCCGATAAAAAGTCAAATTATTATGCACAATTACAAAATGTTTTCGAACCCCATCAACCTGTCATATATCTATGCGTCTTCCCTTTATCCATAAAAATGGATCTTGGTTTGTTCGGATGCTTAAAACTCGAAATCGACCAAATTGGATACTTCCTTCTGCGGATTTGTTCGCAATTACTCCGCGAAGGTTTAGGAAAAAAGAAAAATTGAAAAATTCTCAACAGGTGGCGCTGTAGGCAGTCATTCCATTTGATAGCATAGTATATGTTCTTTGTGATTTGATAATTTGGGCTGTGTGGTCACGGAGTACCCTTTTGTAAATCAAGAAAGAAAAATAAAACAACATTTGAAAGAAAGTCAAATTAATTTTAAATAAAATTTTTAAATTTACTATTATTATTATTGTTTTGTTAGATCGTTAAGTGTTTTGTTCTGTTTTTCCAGCTGTATTCAAAATTTCAAATGCACCCTTTTCGTTCGTTTGCTTTATTTATTTTGGCTATTTCAAAGGTAAGTTAGTGATATGTGAAAACTGCGTGCGATACGTTAAGAGCGCTACGTCCAATTTATGGTCGTCATCATTTCTGGCTGAATGGCTTCTTCAATAAACAAAATATGCAGTAATGGTCAGGCAGAAATCCACACGTCCTCCATTAGTCATCATTGCATCCCGATAAAATTAGGGTTTGGTGTGGTTTAGGGGCCGGCGGCGTCATTGGGCCGGACTTCTTCCGTGATGATCAAGACCGGCACGTTCCTGTGAATGGGAATCGCTACCTTTCAATGGATGATATGGACTTGGAAGACATGTGGTTCCAACAGGACGGCGCCACAAGCCACATAGCGAATGTCACAATCAATTTATTGGAAACCAAGTTTGGAAAACGTGTTATCTCACGAAATGGTCCAGTCGCTTGGCCGCCTCGGTCGTGCGATTTGACGCCGTTAGACTTTTTCCTGTGGGGCTACGTCAAGTCATATGGTCTATGCCAACAAGCCAGCGACGATTGATGAACTACGTGAAATTGCAGCAGTATCGGCCGATTTATGCTTGAAAACCGTCGAAAATTGGGTTCAACGTCTGGACTTCTGCAAGCGTGCCCGTGGTGGCCATGCAAAAGAAATCGAGTTCCATACATAATGGCATCGAACGTACTTTCACAGGAATAAAGAATTTCATTGATATCCAAAACCGTTTTTGTTTTATTTAAAAAAACGTTTGTAGCGCTCTTATTGAAAAACCCTTTACATTATCTATTCCACATATCTACATACATATAATATAATTATAACTCGATATCCACTGGGCCAATTTTCATGATTCTTTCTTTGTTTTATTCGTATTGCTGTATTTAAAAGATAGGATGAAATTGAAAGTCGGCTCAGTTATAATTTTGTTGCGCAACCTAAATGCTCCGAAAGTTTGCAACGGAACGCATTTGATTTGATTGTGAAGAATCTCAAATCGAATGTCATGCAGCAAACGATTTTGAGGGAAAAATTCAAATGCACACATTTTCATTCAGCGGAATCCCCTTATTCAGAACGATTTGCCATTCGTATTTGAGCGTCTTAAATTTTCCGTGTGCCTCGCTTTCACTATGACAAATAGTCGCAAGGACAATCGCTGGATATTTGTGGCATCAATTCAATTCCCATGTTTCTCACATGGTCAATTGTATATGGCGTGCTCACGTGTGAGCAAACCCATCGATATTGCTATTTATAATATGTACTTCATTTATTTCATAAAGCAGCACGTGCATTCTGCATGCTCAGAATTATTATTTTTATTAGGTACATTAATGAATTTGGGCGGAACGAAGTTCGCTGGGTCAGCTAGTTAAATATAATTTATGTCTTATAATTGCATTTGAAAACGAAATTAGTTTGGCGCAAATTGACACATGCGAAATAAATGCACAAACAGAAATTGGTTCCACTTTTTGGTTTTGTTAACAATTCGTCTATGACCAAATGACATTTGATGCAAAAACATATTTGCCCTAAAGTAACGTCGCTTATGCTTAGGTGTGGTTCGAAAAATCTTTATAAATCACATTTATGTGTAAGGAGACTCTGCGCTGGGTTTATAAATAAGGCTGACAGTTTATTGCTTTGTAGACCTTGAAATCATATGCGTACAAAAGGTATTTTTAATCCGTAACGCATAACATGACAGATAAAGTCAATACCATTCCACTTAAGTTACTACTTAGTTTATGTTGGAATTAATAAAAAAAAATGCTGGTTAAGCATTATTGAATTAGACTATGTTGGTTGAGCATTATTGGTTTCATTGTTAATTAATTATTATTGATTTTATTCTTAATTAAGCACTATTGATTGAATGTTAAGTAGATTAATAGACGTAAGCTGGGAAAATAAAGTTTCCAGTATCAAAACAACCATCCAAGGCTAATGAAATTACTCTAATTCAAAAGAGTCTGCTTGAGGGCCTGCTGAAGTACAATCGATTCAAGTATCGACTTGAACAATAACAACAAACCTAAGGCTGATCCAGGTTGAATAAAAGAATCCAACCTTAAACAAGGCATTTAGAGTTTAATACGAAAGAGGGTAAGTCATTGATAAAAAGAAGAAAGAGATGAGGCTCAATATGGCTTCCTTGGGGAACACCTGAAAAATTTCGAGTTTCATTCGAAAAAGAGGATCCAATTTTATCAAATTGTTTGCGATTGGACAGGCAACTGCCGATACATTTTAAAATGTAAGAATGAAATCCAAAAAGCTTTAGTTTATTTAAAAGAAATACGTTTATTTAAAAGAAACACTAGATCAAAGGCTTTAGAAAAATAAGTATACACGCAATCGACTTGAAAAGGTTTTTCAATATTTTCAAGACAGTTATTAGTTAAAATAACCAAGTTTGTAGAGGTCGATCTACCACTAACAAGCCCGTGCTGAAATTCAGAGATACAGTTGCGAACAACTGAGTACAACATTTTTTTTTAACATAGCTGCCTCGAATATTTTAGGAAACAGTTGTAGCTTTGCTATAGACCTATCATTTTCGATATGTCTCTTTGATCCTGATTTAAAAATTGGAGTTATGAGAGAATATTTCCAACAGTCTAGAAACTCGCCAGTAGTTAAAGATAAATAAAACATAACCCTTAGTGGATCAGTTAGGCTATATTTGCAATTTTTAAATAACAATAGTGGAAAGTTATCAGATGCTCGCTGACCAAGGTACATGCTCAGTTCGACCAGAGAAACTGCAACTGATTTGCTCACTAGCAAAGTTCGACTGGAAGAATTTAGAAAACATATTACAAATATTTCGTTTACACTAGTAATAGGAATTCCGTTCAGTGACATACAAGAAGGTATTGCGAAAGATTTCCGTTTAAAAACGACCAGAAAGCTTTAAAATCACGTTTTATGTTAGCTTCAAAAGTTGTCACATTATTCTTGTAGACGAACTTCTTTAAAAAATCATATTCTTTTTTCAAACGCCAAAACTTTTAACGCAGAGATGGATCGTTTTTACTTTGTTTACACATCTTATACGAATAATTCTTCAATCTACATAAACTTCTATTAAACCTCGCTGGTTTATTGGATCTTTTTACATGTTTTGTTGGTAAATTCCAAAAACGCATTACATTACAAGTGTCAATGATATTTACCCATTCCACACCATTAAGAAAATTATTCATAGCATTATTGTATAATACACCAATTTAAATGAAAAACGGTACGACTGTGGGAAAAATATGCAAAAAAAAAAACAATATTTATTATCTCTGCTTCCTTGGGGTATAAATACGTCTCTCTCGGCCAGAGACCAATAAAGCAATGAACTCTTACAACTTACACGCCATTTTATAATAATAAACGTATGCCTAGTGTTGCCATACATAACAATTATAATCTGCTTTTAAAAAAATCCAATTTTATATTCTCATTAAATTGATCAGCTGACAGTGGATTCAATACTGTCAGAAATTAAATAAGCAACTCATTGTTGCTTCGAGCTCTTCACTAACAAAAACTAAGGCTATTACATTTCCCACAGTGTTGCGAATTTCATTTAGTTGACGGAAATTACTAGCTGACGGAAACTAGTAGCTGACATAGTGTCTACCATTCTGCTCTGTAAACATTAATCGGGATGATACATTTATCTTCATGATAAATTGAAGTACGACAGAAATGACAACTTCGCCCTCACCCCTAACGCAGTGGTTACCAATCAACTGCGATACTGCCTGTGATTCCCTTTTTGTTTGAATGCATCCTATTAACAAAATTGGTAGTCGCACCCCCCTCATGTAATCGGAATAGCATTCTCATCATCTTATCGACAAACGAATTTCGAATGTTGCTCGTCGTGCAATCATCTATTTCCTGCTCGAGATATACAGCTGCATAAGTACAGACCGTCATCCGACTACTTGGAGAGATCCTTTAGAATAATTTTCTGGCTCGTTGTGAAATTAAAACGCAAGCCATCCGTGAATTACTCTCGAGTTTCCCATTTCAAAGGACAAGAGTCGTATGTCGCTCATTTCAGATACAAAGATACTATTCGCGAGTTCTCCCATAGGAAATTGATATCCTTCCTCTATGGAGTTTCAGCTCCTGTGTCATCTTGTTAAATTGCTGCTGCCTGATGTCTATGATTGAACTTTGACAACAAGACTGCTTTTGACATTCTTACAGTGTAATGCCATGTGCAGTCCAATTAAGTGCGCGCTCCTCTTTGTGCCCGCTCCAAACCCTCATCAACGACGAAGAGTACAATTATATCGGCATTCACTAGTTTCCATGCTCCCGGTAGACGTTAAATGATTACATAACCATGTTATAAATAAAAGCCATGTTAATTACCCTGGGAGTATGGAAAGTAATTCAGTTTTGTGGGTGTGGTTGGGGGAGGATGGCGGTCGTTCGGATGCTTGCCTCTAAAGGCACGGTTAGCGCAGTGATCTAAAGCCTTCCGCATCGGAACAACCCACCGACCAAGAGAGTGGCTGTGAACTTGCGTGCACAGTGGCAATTGAACCGTTCTACTTAATTTGTTTCCCTGTTCCAAATAGAAATACAAAAATTTACTTTCACTCTTTCGAGAGAGAGCTATGACTTTTTGGGGTTTCATTTTCATCGTCTTGTGTTTGTTTGCTGCCAGAAAAGAAATGCCTGAGAAGAGGTTTGCGTGTGTTGATTTGAACCCTCAGGCACGCACATATGCCTTTGGGGTTGTTTGTGTTGGGAAACGAGAAGAAAATAAGGTTTAAGTGTAGGTAGCGTGTGCCTGTACAGGGAATTGATGTTTCGGGTGATATCTCTTGACCCTCAATGTAGTGTTGTACAACAATTCGTATTCCGACAAAGGTTGAGGTTCTTTGACAATTCAATTTTTCTTCGGACCTTTTTTTTCTGGTTTTCTGTGGGGGTAGTTAGTCTTTCATAGGATACCCTCATGAAAGGGAACGATTTATTGGGGATCTCTTTCAGCCACAGTTAGCCTTCGTCAATGTTTGGGTTGTTGTTCGTACCTCTATTCGAAATTGATTACCGAGAGATTGGGATGAAGTGAGATATCCTGAGTGTTAGGAATTTGTATATATCTGTGTACGTTCATCTCAAGCAGCAAAAACCCCTCAACTTGGATAATGTCTTTCATTCGTTACACGCACCACCACCTGATTGCTTTCATGAATATCTTAAACGTCTAATACTGTCGGAGCTGGTGTACAATTTTTCACGGAACTTGTGTAGATTTTGACATCAGGCTACCTTCGTTGGTTTTGATGAAGCATTCTACCATAACAGAACAGCACTGACATTGATGAGATTTCATAAGCGGAAGAGCAAAGTTACGGAACTAAGAGAGTACATCAGAGGTTTGTCTCTACCAAAAAGTGGAAGCCCGCTCATTAATATGGTACCAGAGCTATAAAGCAGGCGCCGTCCTCTTGAAAGGCATCGAATGAGAGCGTTTTTGATCAAGTCCGATGTCTTTTGCTGATAAAATTCTTTATACACTGCACCCTCGACGATTGTATAATCGCTGACATTCAATAACGATAAAGCTTAGTTTTCCTAAAGTTGAAGAGTCACTCACAACAAGCTTGAATATAAAGGGAACCAAAAATTCCGTCCAAAGAATGCTTGACAAGAAAGGTTTTTTCCATTCCTTGGGTTTGAGTTTATTTTGTGTGCCAGTTGTAATTTGTGTTTTTCCGCGGATCGAACTTGTGGCGACTTTTTTGTGAGGTTTAGCTGAGACACAATTGTCGAAATTGACACTTTTCGTTATACCCTAACCTTTACCCATCCATATGGCTTTTTTATGCGTACAAGCGAGTACATGTTTTAATGATGTTAAATTAAGCGGTTCTCAGACTTCACCTTTTGTGAAAATAAATATGGAACGTATTCAAGCAAAAAGAGGAGATTTCTTCGAAGTAAAGAGGTGTGATTGAAGGGATAAAGCCTCAAAAATAAGGTTCACAATTTTTTCTAAAAAGTTGGAAAAAATCCTATCAAACCAGGAACGATTGCTGTGGGAAAATGATTTTCTTTCTGTAACTACGCCCACTTTTTAGTGCATTTCTTCTAAGTTTAGGTGAAGCTATGTTGGGAACTTTATATCGCTTACTGAACAGTCCTAGCTCCGTCTTGAAGGGGCTGGCATGAAGTCCGACCGGATCCATCCATTTTTGTTTGGAAATCTACATTTTGACGTAGATAGCCTTTCACCCCTCATTTCTCAGGATGATATGAACGTCTTTCCCTTGAGTAGACCCAGAGTTTTGGCGAAAGTGTACTAAGATAACACAGAGCAAGAGCTTAGCCGACCTCAGGCATTTGCGGGAGATCACCTGAGACCTAGGGATCACTATTCCAATGACCTTTTGAAACACCACAGGTGGATGTTTATAACGTCTAGGAGAGTTATACGGAAACATAGCAAGATCAAAAATGAAGTGAGGATAGCTATAGGCAGTCTATGTCTGCCATCACTTGATCTTCGTCATCTCTCCAAAAATCAGTGGTCATTAGCTTCACAAAAAATGCGCAAATTTTGACGAATTTTTGGTGCCAAAAATGTGAAGCATCTTCTGCACACCCATAGTGTCATACTCTACCTCAAAATACCAAACGCTTTAAGCCTTGGCTGACTAACACACTACAACACGTAGGTTTGTTTTAAACAACTCTTGATCAGTGGAACCGTATACTACGCGTGCCATTAAAATATATATCGAACAAAACCTTCCATTGAAGCAGATATCCATCGCAGTGATTCGATTTATAGCATTTATAGCCAACATCCCGCCCAGAGTTACGTTCGAATAATATCAATACAGCCGTCACTGGCTTCCAATTGAATCAAGTCCCAATTTGAGTGCATGCAAATGAAATCATCACCCCTGCAACTGCAGTGTAGCGTCATGGGAAACAAGTCAACTTTATGTCATGGTATTGCACTAACAAACAACAATAGACAAAGGTGCGACAGATATGCCCAGCAAGAACACAAATGGATCTTTCGGTCGCCCTGCGTCATGTGTTGACATTCGGAATCATTTCAAATTTGTATTTGCATCGGCAAATTAAAGATTTACACAATTTTCTAGTTTAAGGATCCGGAATCCTTCAAACTTGTTCCATGTGGATGTGATGCACAATGTAATGGACCTTGGCCACTTAGTGGTTTCTTCCATCGAGCATTTTTTTTCTCTTATTTTTGTTCATCTGAGGACTGTCAGAGTTAATCTGGAATAAGACTTAGGGTGCAAGTGTGCAATTCTTTATTCTTTCCACTCATATATAGTTTACATCGTCGTGCACTATTAACTGGCGGAGATTTTTAGGGGTGGGGGCTGCCGTGGGGAGGAAGTAAGTGGCTCTTGAGAAGATTTGCAAACAGATTCATGAAAAGGAAGTTGGAAGACTGCACGAAAAATAGGGGTGAATATTTGAGTTTGGAATTGTCTGAGTGTGTCTAAGGGAAGAACTGAATGGGGGGTAAGGATGAACAGCGGGATATATGCACGGGTAAAGGGATACGAAATGGGGAATGAAATTAGTGCACATTTGAGTGGCTTGGTGTGGAGCAAAGTTTCACGGTATTATCGAATTTAAATGGTAAATGCATATATACGACTGTTGGTAATTGGATTTTAATGATTTAAGTCGTCATCGTCAGCTGTTGTGGGGTTAATATTTTGAAAGAGGATTTCAAATGAATTCGCTCGGATTATTCTATAAAGGACATGCAACGCAATGGAGCTTCGTCATATTACACCAAACTTGTCTTTAAAACAAAGGGAGTTGCATAGAGCTGCCTCAAATTGGTAGAGGTTCCGCTGGCCGGGAACATAATATTTCGTTGCAGGATGTCAATACGAAATTTATGCAGCAAGGTATGCAACAACACAGTGAGGGTAGAGGCGATTCGCATTTCATTCGCTTCGAGATCCCGAGAAGAAAATTTCGTTCACCTCCGGCGATCAAGTTTCGTGTGAATTGGTTGACGTCACATGAAAATACGATGAAAATAATAGAAAAAGCTATATAAAGCCAATTCGAAAAGATTTGTAAGGAGTAAGAAAGCCAGTCGTTCGCCTCGAGATCCCGGTAGGAAGATTCACTTCACCTGCGAGTTCATCTCACAGAATCCCAGGCGATACCCGATTCGTCCAAATGATGTTGCGACGTATGCCGGTGGAAGAATTGGTTGCGATTCTCTAAAAATCACGCGGAAAGGCGAAGAAATGGACAAAGTCAATTTAAATGCATGTAGAAGGAGAAGGTTATCTTCCAAAGGGACGAAGCTGATTCCAACTTCCTGCAGCAGCCGTTTTCTGAAACACAACGGAGATTCGAAACAGAAAGCAAGTGCAAGCAAAATCCCTCCAAACTGCTTAAAAGGGCTATCCTGATGTTTCTAAGATTGACTTTGGTATCCTCATCTGAATATGTATGCCGAGTTTGGAGTTCTGTAAAAAAAATCAGAAGGGGCAATATTGTTGTACAAAATAATGGGACGTAAGATGCATAGACTTTTCGAATTCTAAAGTTTTGTGCGGACAAATGTCTTCAGGCATAATTTTACTTGTAGGATACAGCCTTTTAGTTTGTCGTACCGATTACGGCGTTAGTTTAAATCCGATTTTTATAAAATAAAGACCAAACGAAAGGTGAATATCCGTAGATGAGATCCCGCATGCATTTTTTGTTTCTCACTTACTACCGACAAAAATACTACGTACGAGCACCTGAAATGCGGTCAAGAATGCGGTCAATATTTAACTTCAAGCTTTTTCTATAGTTATTATTTGTTTGCTGGCAAGCAACGATACCCCACACCGGTGCGTTTATGTAATTAATACTCAACTTCAGTCCCTCTACCTACGAAAACAACTCTCTTCCATCCTCATTTGTTTAAAAAAAGAAAAAATAGAGCAAACAAAAAACCTGGACTTTTCTATAACAAAACAAATATACCCACTGCACTCGACTCCTTTTTTTATTTGCATATCATCCTCCTGAATCGAGGAATTTCCTTCTGTTTGCTGTAAATGTGCCAAGCGATTTATTTAATTTTTATCTTAAGAGTAAAGCTTTTGTTAAATTCATGCAAACATAATAATTAGAAAATATTTTCAATAGAGCTATACCTATCTTCGTGTGATGAGTACATGTTAAAGAACAAATAAAAAAATAAGGACAACAATACCATCGTCGGGAGCAAAAAGCAGCAAACTCCTTTATTTGCATATTTTAATTGGATTCCAGGACGAGTTCTTTTTTTTTGTTGGGTTCGTTTTCTTTTATTTTTTTCCGTGTGCGCTTATCTCTCCTGTGTCCTGGATTTCTAAAGAATAAGACAATTTTGTTGTGTCCTTATATAGAGAAATCTCGGAACAGGACCCAACGTAAATCAAGTCCTTAAGAGAGCGCCAACAACAAAATGACAAAAAAAAAAAAAAATATAATAAATTGACATTGCCATATACTCGTATAGTTTGGAGGATAAATAAACATACAAGGGAGTCTCGCTTTAAGGGTGTACAACTGTACATGCAAAGTACAAGAGGGGGGTGAGAAAAAAAAAAAAAAAACTGTCTCCCCATCTCCCTTTTTGACCAAAAGTTTGTGATGACATGAATGAGGATGGCGGATGGAGGCGGCTGTAAAATGATTGCAAAAGTTGTTCCGCACTGCAACTTGCATATTATTTATTGTGTTGAAGTTTCTATGGAACTGAGCATTTGTTAATGTTCTGTGTAGTTATATGCCGGCGAGTGCAGTTGAAACTTGCACAAGCTGTTTGTTAATAACAAAAACTCGACTCTGCACTCTTGTGAAGTGCATCGTTGTTTGGGAAATTCCATGTGAATAAATATCCTGCTCCGTCGCGGTCATTTATTGTGCGGGTGTTTTAATATGTTCTTGTGTTGATTTCGAATGCTAAAAGGTTACAACAGGACGGTAGCCGCGCAATTTATTATATCCCTCTTGACTTTAGCTCGAACAAGTTACGCTGAAAGTATCTAAATATAAAGTGGCGTTTTAATTTTAGGAATATTTCACCGAACCGGTGGTGTTGATTGCTATTGACTTTGTTTTATGTGGAAATTTGTATTCGAATTGAAGGCAAGTGTATTTTTGGGTAGCCCTTAAAATTTGAGGTGCATTTTTGTTTGGCAAAACCGTTTGACAAACTAAAGGCTTCAAGTTCAAGGGGTCTTTCCATTCAAAGATCAAATGTAGACAGAGGCGAGGGTCGCTTTTACCACCTCGTGCTTATAATTTCGAGTGAGGCACTTATATTAATTTTAACCAACTTTGATAAGGCTACCCAGATATTGCGTCTAAAAAATAGGCCGAAAGAAATTACAGTAGAATCTCAGAAAGATGAACATACATAAAACAGGTTCCGTCTTTTCAAGCATCAAAATTAAGTTAAAAAATAAATGTAAACAAAAAAACATAAATTAATAATTAAAGGTATAAAAACAGACTTATTTATAGATTTTTTTTTAAACTGCTCTACGGTAGACTGACAACGAAGGAAAAAATTCGCTTATCTTTCCGAACTGATCATCTTTTGACTTGGTCTTTACATTTGATTTGGGTGTGTCAGTGGGAGAATTTTCCTGGGCTAAGAAACTCTGAGATACCACACCTTGTGCACATTTCTTAGTGATTCAGTGCTTGGAGGGAGGAACTTTGACATGTGCATCAGAAAATGCAAACGCCGCGAGAACGGTAAAATGTCGTTGTCACCGAAATCCAAAAGTTGCTTGGCAAAGGTTTGCAAATAAACACTTGCACTCGCAGATTAGTCGATAGTTAAATACTTTAAAAACGCCCTCAAAAAGTGGGCGTGTTATCGCTTTAGGTTCATAAATTGTTATTTTATCTTCTTTTTTTTTTCCGAATGCGTTTATTACAAAAACTACAAGGGGTCTTTAATGACAACGAACTTGGAGTGAGAAGGGCACCTGCCGCCATGTCGCAGGTCCCAAACCTTTCGTCTCTATTAATTTGACCTGTATACACTACAAAATGAGGATTTTGGGAGAAACTTTGCTTTATACTTAACTAAATTTAAGGACTAAGCTCTGGCTAAGAAAAATAAAAGACAAGTCCGCAGCAAAGCCAAAAGGTAACGTTTGCTCAACAAAACCTACCTAAAAGGTTGTTTTGTAACTGTTTTTTTTAAGAAGGAAGTTTTTATGAAAATGGTCGGTTTTTGGTCTACTACGGAAAAATGCAGAATACTAAACTCGAAGGAGATAGACGAAAAATGGAACCAAGAATAGTATTGAATTTTATAAAGTCCCTCAGCACTTCCCTGTGTTAAGGCAATACAAGCCAACACAATCTACTTCACTTGCTCGAAATATGTATCGTTTTAGCAAAATTATACTTTACAAGGTTGCGAAAAAGCTGATATAAAAAAGAAACCCGTGGTGAAACAGGTCCATATAGAACTCTTTTCAAAAACCTACTCACGTACAATAACTACCCATTAAAAAAAAATTAATCACAAAGTAAAACTCTCGCCATTTTAAATTCCTTTAATCGAAATTACAAGGACTTGTGTTTTCCATGGCGCATGCATTTTACATGTCAAAGTTTTATTCAATAATGAATAATTTTACTTTTTATTTATTTACTTCCACTCTTTTGTTCGTCTTTGTAAAAAGCTATAACCGTTGACGAATCTCGAGCGAGACATATGATGAATGCATTTATACGAGTATAGCGATGATAGCAATAAGAAAAGGATTCAGCTACAACCGGATTTCATGGAGTGAATGCATCCACCACCATCGTCATCAGCTAGTTATAAAGGAGATCCTTTCCATCGGGACCGGGATTGTGTGTGCAAAACTTTTAAATAACACTTCTACACCTACATTTTGCTGTGTTATTATTTTTTCTTCTGAAGATTGTATTTGTATTACATAAGGAATTGACGTTTGACATTGGGATAAAATATCTACATACCTGTGCAGTGGTATATCCTTTTTCCTTTATGCAAAATAATATCACTGTATGCATAAAAAGTTTTGTTGAATTTATATTGTTACACTTTCGTTTGGCATAAGGGAAATGGAATCAAATCGATTGTTATCTGAAAGGAGAAAAGAAAAATTGAATTGTGGCTGTCAAGCTGAACTGAGTAAATGTGGATATTTTCACCCTGATTGGGTGTAGCAGGTGCATTTTAGGATTATCACAACCATAACCAACCATTAGGGAGCGTGTTTTAATACGAAAATATGGGATCTACAATTTTAATTGATCCGCCAAGCTGAGAAGCTTTATCGAATATTAGTGAGGCGTTTGTGGTATAGAAGAAAACGAGAATTGAACTTGAGACACCTCGCTCGGTAGTCCAACGGAAATCCCCGAGCCATTGAGCCCACTGCATAACGATCAAGCCAAAGGCAATCACATCATTGCCATGGAAGCGAAGATTGGAAGCAAATTTGTAACTTTATAATCATAATCACTGCAAGGGGTCCCGGACATGGGACCCCTTGTCACTGCGGACTGCAAGAATAAAGATCTGCAGTAAAAATAAATCCTATATCCGCCAAAAGATTTTTACCTGGCACAAACGTAGAAAACGAAGGAAATTTTCGTTTGCTCAAAAACCATTTCTTCTGTTTAATTTTTTTGCATCGTAAGCCTCTGAAAACAAAAGGAAGGCAACTCTAGAAGAAACGAATAATTAATGTTAACAAACAGGCCAAACGCAAGACAAATCATTGGAGAAGTAACGAGTTGCTATAAAAAGATAGCCGTTTGACTTCATAAAGGCCTGGTGCAACGAAAACGTCTGCGGTTGAAAACGGAAGGTTTTTTGAAATTCATCCCAAAAGTATGCGATGTAAATTACACTGATTTGGAAACATTTGCGAAAATTACATAGAAAGCAAAACGGTTTAAATAAAGCAAGCTTTCGTTTTCGAATGATTCCCTTCGTTTTTTGAGAAGCGTTTTCGTTTTGTTTTTTTCAGGGTCCCATCGAGATATGAGCTGCTCCACTTATGTCCCCTCGCCTATTCAAATGACGTAAAGAAATGCCAAAGCATAGTCGTACCTAAATTGACAGTATAAATGGGTCTTTTCGGTCCATTGCTAAATCAAAGCACCAACTCTTCTGATTCGTTTTAAATGACCCCAAACGTACTGCAACTTCAACAATTAAGCTGAGTTCAGAGTTAAAACTAAATAACTCGGTCACAGACGAAATATTCAAAAGGCAGTTCAAAGATTCGCTCTGACAAGCGAATAGAAGCTGAACGACATAGGTAACAAAAATGTTTTACGAACTTACCTTAAGTGCTGACTAGTTGGCTTATCTTTTCGTGTTGCTGGAAGTTATTTTCGCGCAACAGCAAACCGCTGACGGAATATGCAATATAATCTTAAAATCAGTGAACTATGTGAATGAACTAAAGTAGAACTACTGCGAGTTTCTGTTTTGGTTTTTGAAAAGGTCTCTACTCTCTACATTTGGTAAACATTTGCCGGAGAGCTTCCATTTACACGATTGAGCTGACTTTGTAGAGGTCATACACAAATTTTGTGTACAAAAATAGGAAAGAGGTCGAGATACGTAAATTTTCAAATGGTCATCCGGGAGTGCTGCACACAGTCAACGACTTCAAGCCAATTCCCCATCCAATCACTCGTCAAAGCATCCAAAATCCACCAAGGCAAAGGAGCATCCACCTCATCGCCGTGCTATTGCACAATTTAACGCAATTTCATTCTCATCTCATCTCATCTCATCGCATCGCATCATCTTACATCATTTCCAAAACCACATCAAATGCCAGCCGTTAACTGGATTTCCGCACAAAGGAAAGCCAATTGAGTGTGGACCACAACAGAAATGTCTTTGCTAAATCCCAGGAAGCAAGGTATTAAATGATAAGCGGCTCTCCGTTTAAATGGAACAAATTATTACCGCTTTTATTTTTCTCCATTTCCTCGAACCCAATCTGGGCTTGCTGCTGGCTCTTCCGGCCATAAAGTTGAGAAGTAATCTCAGAAAATAAAAACACACTCTTCTCAGCCGGTTTCAGCCACATAGCAATGGGCTACACATCTATACACCACACACAAATGGAGGCTTCGCTTCATCGGCGAAACCAGTTTTTGGCTTCAAGCACAATGCGCTCACGACTTTTGTATAATGACGACGACGACGACGACGCGGTCGGTATCTAAACAAACGTATCTCGTTTCATTTCTCGGATACGTGTACACGCTTGGAGCTGGTACTTGTATGCTGTAACAATGCAAACCGGTTCGATTGCAGTTGAACAACAATCACTTACTTGCGCGTTAGTATAATACCCCTTCCACGAAAGTTTCGACATGAACATGACTACGATTGCTATTTTCTTTTTTCGGCTTTTTGCTGCGCTCCTGCTGTTGTTTCACATTCGTTGAGCATCATTGGAGCATGTTTTCGGACTGCCAGTGGCAGCACATGCAGTGATATTCTCCTCTGGATTCTAACGAACGGTTTTTTGACCTTTTGCCTTTTTGGACGCGGTGGTGCTGTTGCAGCGGTTTGTTGTTCGTGATGCGATGCAGTGTGCTGTGCCCTTTTGTGATCAACGCCGATGATATTTATAGCCTGGGATTTTTTAAATCCATTGCAAGGTGGAGGGTGAGAGGCGTATTCCTAACGATTGCGGTTTTTTCGTTGAAAATCGCCTGAGGATACAAAGTATAGTCGAGTGAGATGAAATCTCAAGTTGTGGTTTTTTTGATGGGATTCGGTTTGAGGCAGTTTCTGTTCACCGGTGAGGAGTTTACCTGGCGGACATTCAAAAGTTTCTGTGGCTTTCATCAGTTTTTGCTGATGATTTTTTTGATTTTTTTTTTTTTAAGCGGCTTAATTTACGTACTTTTGGGTTCGCGGTTTTGCGCTAAAAGAGTTCACAATAAGAAATAGAACCTTCCTTTGCAACGAGTTAAGGCCCATGGGTCTTAGCTTAAGAGGGGATAAAATCTGAATTGTGTATAAGCTTTGGAAATCTGTCCAAGAACAGTCTTAAAGGAAGTTAAAACCGTGTTAGTTAAATTACCTTAACGTATCATCTGAGGCAGATAATTTTTGGTCTTATTAAATGAAAATTAAATTAAAATCCAAATTAAACTGGAAACGGAACACAGAGAGAAGAATTAATAAAGGAAGTGGGGGTTACAGGCGAACATAGTGCACCGATTGGCTAACCAAACCCATTTATGGTTCAGCAGTTCGATAAGATTGTTTGTCTGTGTATAGTGCACTTACCCCATTGAACTATTTACGAACAACGTTTCATCCAAGGTTGATTAACAGACTTAGAGATAAAAACAATTCAGATCACTGGTTCTTTAGGACACTCGCTCATACTTGACAACATTTTTTATCAGAGCGGACCTATGCCGCCCAAATTGATGCTGAGAAAGTCTCTTCAGCAAATATATCTCTGATAGGAGTAAATGAAACCCGGTGAAGAATGGTCAAAACCCTAGGTGAAGACCGAATGTTGTGCGTACTTCATGGCCGGGGAATGCGATAAAAACTCATTCCAATTGCAAACCGTATTCAAGCTGTTTTCGGGTGGCCGCTGTTAATTCGCGACTCTTCTTCAGTACGGCAGTTATGTTTTTTCAGCAACGAATCTCTGTTCGACTTAGCTTGGATATATTTTTCTGAAGAAGGAGAGTGCACATGACATGTACTATAACGGAAAGAAAATTATTTTCTACACAAAGAAAGTTCGTTTCCTGAATCGAGAAAATCAATAAATTAACAAATTCTCCTTTATTCGCATTTAATTTAATTGTATTTCAACATTAGCTCTTGAATCAGGAAAATAATTTCCATTGGTAAGAAAATATCATGTAACTTAAGCAAACGAATTTTTCTTGATTTACGAAACGAATTTTGTATGAAGTTAACAAATATTTATACTTTGAATGTTGAAGTCAAAATATTTGAATATTTTTCTGATATTAAGAAAATAATTTCAGCGGCTTAGAAGAATTTTATTAAACTGATTGAGACAATACGATTTAATTCTACTATATTTAAGATCGAATGTGTATAAGATTTTGGTCTTTTACTGCCTATAAGAAACAAATTCTTATTTGGAGAAGAAATTCACTCTACATTTTGGTTCATATTTTTCTTCGAACTGTGCTTCCAAGAAGTTAGTTCTAGTATACAGAAAACAAGGAGGAATACAAAAAAAACATGCCTTGTATTGTAAAAAATGTAACGTCAGTTTCAAGCACCATATTGAATAAAAACCCCCAAAAAATAAAAGCTTTGAGTATTCGCTAAAATCCCACATTGGTGGTCAAAAGTGATATTTTTCTTTCGTTGTCGCTTTCGCTCATTGCTCATTGTCACTGTTCGATATTCGCTGACAAACTTTTTCTGCGAAGAAAGTAAATTCACAACCTGAATCTCACTTCTAAGAATCCTCCAATAAAAGATTCTCGGTTGGCGATTGGAAAACGCTTCAATCGTACAGTCTTTAAGTAACTCAATAAATTCTGTATTTATAGTATTAACATCCCATCTACTCGATTCATCTTTTGTACCAAGTTCTTATATGCAATATAGTCTATTTTGGGCTTACAAATGCATAGCATAAGCTGTCAGTAAATTATACACTTCTTACTGAGTAAGTGCGAGTGTAAAGTGTAGTAAGAGTATTTAGAAAAAATTTCGTCCATACTTTTGGAAAGTTATTTTATTTTAATATTACAATTGTTAGCTTAATTTGTTGTATTCAGTTGGAAAATGTTATATGTTTGTTGTTGCAATTGTTCCTCTATAACTCTCATCCGTTTTCTTTATAAACTTCGGAAACTCTTTGTTTTCGGAATTTTTAAGACTACTAGGATATTAGAAGCGGAAGCAGAATGGTTTTTTTCTTTGTCATACGAATATATATACCTGGATATGACACGGTCACTATTTTGATTTTATTTTGTTATAATTAATTTGATTTTTATTTATTTTTTATTTATTTACATTTTATTTATTTCAATTTAGACGGAAAAAACAGATGAATTTCCCAAAGAAAAGATTTCCAAAAACAAAAATAAATATACACATAATTTTAAATAATTAAAATGATGTAAATAACTCTTAAGCTTGCTTTATAAATAAAAACAATTACAAAAAAAAAAACTCTAACAGTCCTTTTGAATTTATTTCCATTTAGTTGGAAATTCCGTATTGATTATTTCTTTGAAAATCCAAAGAAATAAGTTCTTGATATCGGAAAATGAATTAAATATTCATATTTCAAGAAAATTATGGTTCGCATAAATTAGTCCGAATAGTAAATGCAAAATTTAAGAAAAAGGTTCTTCAAATAAAAATTAAGGTTCTTAAGGTCACATTCCGTATTCAACATATCATTTCTTTGATCAGGAATATTTATTCTCGATTTCAGAAATAAGTTATTAATTTAAATTTATTAATTTAAATTCTTTATGATTTCACATTTTTAAATTAGCAAAGAGTTTTTTGGTTTAAGAAAACCTATGAACGATTCACGAAAAAAAAAAAAAACTTATAGCAAGAAAATAATTCTTGGAAACCGAATAGTTGGTGTCAATTTATTTCAAAAAACGAAAGGGTATTAACATTTTTGGACCTATTGTGATTCCGTCCAATTAGAGCTCGCTTATGATATCCGAGTTAGCGATAAATCCAAGCAAGTCTTTGGGTGATACAACAGGTGACGATAATAATCATCCAAGAGGACGAGCAACGAAGAAGAAAACATGTTCTGCCGATTATTCGTCCTCGTTGCACAATCAGCAATTGTTGTCTTGGATTATTTCTAAAGTCATGAGAGCGACAATGTTCAAGTTGTATATAATATTTTTCGCATAGCTTTTCAGATAATTCTTTTAGTAGTGCAAGTAGAATGTAAGCTCTCTTATAAAGTTTGACGCTTTGTTTACAAACCAACATACAAGGAAAAAAAAATGCCTGCCAAACAAATCAACGCGTTTAGTAATTGTACACTGCCCATGACGTAGTAGTGCAACATTTAACTACAACACCAGTCCATCAATTCGTCAGTGCTGGGCTGAACTCCCTTCGCGTTAGATAAACGTACCACCACTGCGTTCAACAATTTTCATTGAATCTCACAGCCACAGAGGTAATTTTCCACTTTCTCTTTGTAGTAGGTACCTACCTTTGAACTTTTCCACGAAAAAAAAAAAAAAAAATAAAAATTACAAAAATATTTACAAAAGATAACTCAACTAGTCCCGTTTAATTCGAACAGCAAACGAGGAAAAAAGCACGATCTCTCGTAATTAGGCCAGTCTCTTTCCCCTTTCTATCTGAGTCTGAGCTGGCCGACTACTGCTACTGATAGTGGTCCCTTCACATAATGCCCTATGCCATTGTGCGTGCACAAACACTTCCCGTCATTATGCTCGTAATCGACTCTGTAATTACTGAATGCGTACAGTTGCACACACCAACACAACAGTTAGTCAGAGCAAAGAGTTGATAACCTTTGGCCGCCATGTCCATTAATTAAAGCGTGAAAATTAATTTTCCATCTCGAACTAAGCATAAACGGAGAAAAAAAAAAAAGATACTTCACCCATTCATTGATTCAATTACTCATTTGGGTTTTGTCTGACTTCCTCTTGTTTTGTTTTTGGAATTCTCTTGTCTAGAAGACAATGCAGTGAACACATACTGCCTTATAAATAGGAACAGAGAATAACCCTGCAGATACGAGTGTATTTCTGTTGTCGCCAAAGAAGTTGGGAGCCAAAATGGGTGCAACGACTGAAGCTGATAAATTTGCACAACTGTCAATAAATGTTCTCATTTCGATAAGCGGCCAACGAGAGACAGACTGGGACTGGGACTGGCGGCGGCGGTTGAATGAATTGTTATTCTTGTATATTTATATTTACAATAAAAATAAAAATGGTAGGTACACTTAAATCGAAAGATTGACAAAATTATTTGTTCTGATCGGAATTGGGTCAGTTCATGTTGAAGTGATTGCAGTGCGACGGACTAGGGTGTGGTGAAAGTGTAAATATTTTTGTTCTTGTAAATGATCGGGGCTTACATATTTTAACGATTGAGCGTCTGATGTGACTCTCTCTCTCTCTATGAGGTGGTACCATTTTAGCCGCGAAAACAAGCAGGAGAAAGTATGGCATCAATTACAAGAGATGGCGCATGCTCTAGCTTAGCTACAGCTTTAGCTTAAAGGAAAAAGATTATGGAAGCTTGTGAGAATCTCTGCAGATACATGGATGCGTTCAATTTATTAAAAAACGCATAACATGAATGTGATAAGGAATACAATGAGGAAGACTGTATAAGGAAGCATTAAGGTCGTCGAGTTTGGGAACCTCTGCAGTTGTCTTTGACAAGCAAGACGATTTTTTTCCTCTTGTCGATGACCAAGCTACATATCTTAGCGAGGTTAACGCTGCTTTGAAACCGGCCTTAGAACTTGCAAAATTTTAACAAGCGCCGGGGTAACTTTTTAGACGTAGTTCGTCGAAATGATAGCTACCTCAAAAACCATCAACTCGGAGCTAAAGTCATAAATCATAAGTTTAGGAGACGTTCAGGCTCCAAAGATAGAACAAACGATCATCGTTTTAAATCATATACAGAAAATAATACTTGATGTTAATGGCGGTGCTGTGCTATGTCGGGAAAATACGGACCGCATAAAAGAAGGAAATGTAACCAATCACCTGAGTGTCGAAAGCTTTTCTCGAATCACCATCTACTCGTCACCGTCGTGAACGTGATATAGGAGTTTACGCAATTAAGTCGAGTTTTCACGCAAATTCTTCACGTATTGCTCGTTCAAAAATAATGCGATTCGGCGTCAGGTTTATCGTGCTGACGAACAGATGAGCTCAGCCGAGGAATACTTACCAGTCTCCGTGATATATGTACGAGTGTGAAGTCTTCCAGCTCCTTGTTTTCAGTTTAGAAGATATTCTCAAGACCTATTTAGATGACAACGAAAAAGTCGGCAGGTAGGTATATCCAGAACCGCTTGGGACGGATTCTCGATACTGATAAATGTGGGCTGATACTTGTACCTACCTAAAGAAATGGATAAGGGGAAAAGAAAGGGAGGAGTGTTTTTTTACAGCTTACAGCTTACTGCTGAGATATTAATCTTGCCATTGCGAACTAGTATGGTCAAAGTTGGGTTGCAAAGGTTCAAGGGACTTTTAAGACTTGAAAAACATAACCAAACACTGTGCGACAGATGACAAAAGCACGTGCAGACAAAAAAAAATTCTACAGGAGCGCAGGAGGGAGGCACTCGCATTTGCAATGTGTTCCGCAAGCTATACACTCAGCACTTTTAATGGTTTTTACGAGCGTTCTGATGTCTTCAAACAATATTTGCTCTAGCCGACCGTATCATCCATCCTTCCTACAAAGTTAGTCAGACACAAACTGTAAATGACCGTATCGAAGACCACTTTACACCATCCACAAAGAAGACAAATCTGTTTGTAAAAAGCAAGCGTGTAATGGATGTTCAACTAAACTTGCTTTGTACAAATTGCAAAACCTTCTTTTTTTTCTCAGAACGTAGGCTGTTTTTTTTTAACGCTCTGATCTGTAGCCCATTTCATCATCAGCGCTTCATTTCTCAGTAAGGCATTGTTTATAGTCTTTGGATGCAAGGTACAATGAAAACCGTGTCCAAGGCCTATGAAAAGGCGTCTAATACCTTCGCCTGATCCCGTGGTAATTGGATACTAATACTAATTTACTGAAGTTAAATAAGTGTTTGTCTAAAAATTAAGACACACTGATTGGTGAACGAGGGAACAAAGGGGTTGACGACAACGAAAAGTCGGTATCATATGCAAAACAGGGGTTTCGTAGAGGAATGGTAGAACAACTGATCGCCAAATTGATCATGGAACAAAAAAAAACTGAGAAGAAGACAGGCTTCGATGGAAACAAAGCGGGCGACCTGCTCCATTTAAAAAGGAATCTTAGTATCAATCGAGGGACATTGATATGCATGGTAGTTTCGGGTATCACTAAAGGAAGATTGGCCTTACAGAGGATGATACCTATAAACTGGAGGAAGCTGAGGGAGCGGCACAAAAACTGTGTCAGTATGGCAGAAGTATGAAGATGAGAAAGTGTAAACAAAACATTTCTATCTTCTACGTCTTGTCGAACAAGTCAGATTACAGAGTGAAGCGACTCAGTCAAAGTCGTTTGGCACATGAATCTAATCTATTCAATGTTTCGAGTCCTTTTGACTATTCCTTTCAAGAAGACAACTTTGAACCCAAAATAATGGATTAACGCGACGTCTTCTTACGCTTGCTACTTGTTTTCTTAAATATCCGTCAAAAAATATTTAGCATGATTTTAAAAATTGGTTTTATTGACAAAACAATGGCAAAACAATCGCTGCTTTTAAACATGACAGAACTGAGTTGATAAAATCACTCATTTTTATAAGAAGTGCCACATGCGACTATGTTTGGAAACATTTTTTTGCTCTCCCAATTTGGCCCCAATCGACATCTTTTCAAATCCTGCTCTCAGACTAGAACGCCAATCCACCGCACAAGAGTTATTGCCTGTCAACTTCACATTAACTGAGTCATGTCACTTGATTGAAGCCTGACGCATACATCCACATCTGATATGTGTTCCACTGCTCCATTCACAAGTTCTGAGTCATGCACACACTATTGGGATCAATCGCTTTGCCAAACTTCACAGCTCCATGCCGCATTCATAAGCAAAAGTCATCATCAGTCACGATAATTCTTAAGGAGCCCATGTTCATATAATAACAAACATCGCACAGTGCTTGATCCGACACAGCATTTAAACCGCCAATCAGTAGCATTGTAATTGCTTTCGTAATTAAAGTCCAGTTGGTGCGCGTGTTCTACACCATTTGCAATGTACGTGACAATTGCACTGCGAGCGTACGACGGAGCGGCTAAATAAAGAAATTACCCTTAACCTCCCCCACAAACCGCCACCGCCACTGGACCCATTCAACCGGTCGGCCGACCAGTTAATGGCAAGGCGGCTGGCGGCGCTGAACGTACCGTATCCGAGTGTGCCCAACCCGGTTGATTCATTTGTAATCAATTTGCGTTTATTGAACAGCGAAAACAAAAGCAAAACCGAACAAAAAGAAAAATCACTGTGCACCCGACTGAAAGTGCCAGTGCCAGAGACGACGCATTTAAGAGCCAATGAACAAGCAATAAATTTCTACAATCAAAATCCAAACAAAACAACAGGAACAACAACAACAACAATGAAAAAGCAATAAATTTCGCGTTTGCGTTTACTTTTCTGCTGTTCTGCTCATTTGACAATTTAACCGGCAAAAGTTTTTACGTATCGCGATACTGAACTGAACTAAACAGAGAACAGATACAGCTACATTGTCCATGGATATAGAGAGATGGCAATCTGGAGCCAAGTTGGAGCTTGGAACTGCTACCAGGGTAGATGTGATAAATTGGACGCGATGCGCGCGTGATTTGAATGATTGCCAAGCTCCCCTATAGTTGATCCGACGAAAGGGGGTGCACTTTTTTTGTGGTCTCCATGTTGTTTGTTGCGCATCAGTTTTGAAGTTGAATTCCTAGCGCCACAAGGAGTCTTCAACGCGTCACTACTCATTCAGGTCTCTTGATTATACACAGACGTAGCTATGTATATATTTTTTTTCTCTGTACAGTGTTAGATACAACTGCTGCTGCTGCTGGTACCGATAGTTGCGTTGTAGAGTGTAAGCAAGCTTGTCAAGAGACCAGCTCCTCTTATGCATTATTCAGATATTTTTGAGGGGAGCCCGCTGCATTTTGCATACACTTAGCTTCGGATACACGGATCGGGCACATCAGCCGAAAGCTGGTTCGTGGCGCAGCCTTTGCAGCCATTGTCGTCGCTGTTGCTGTCGCCGTTGTTCTCATTTACATAACAAGTAAGTGCATGGACTTGTTGTTTTATTTTTTTTGCCCGTTTTGTCAAACAAAAAGTAGAGAAGAAATGAAATAAATTTGAATTTATTCAATTGGAAGAAGAATGGAGAGAAGCGGGCAACAAAAAAATTAAGTTTCCATTCTGCCAGACTTAAGCTGGTTTCGTAAGAAGTCGCTTCCACTTAGAGATTTTTAGCAGATTTCCTCCGCACTCGGAGGGAAACTCTACTGTGGTGCTTGCAAATGAGGAAGTGCTGCGATTAGCTTCAATTTATATGCAGTTTTGAGAAGGATTTATTTTTTCCATAAATATTTAAAGCGGCGCGCAGTGATTTGTGCGGGTTTGACTTTAAGGTTGATCGCCCATCGATATTGGGAGGATTTTTGCAAATAAGATGTAAAATTTTTAAGAAATCCCTTCAACTAGTTGCAGATGCTGATGGTATTGGCATTTTTGGAAGAACTCAGAGAGCTGTCATTTGTCAGTGGGGTGTTTTCAAGTATTGAGGCGAAAACAAAAGATGTGCTTACTGGAACTAACCAAAGTATGTTGTTATGCTGCCATCGGAAAATGACTCTAAATTTCAGTCTCGAAAAAGTGGCAATCTAAACACAAATATATAAAAAAATGGATTTCGTGTAGGTATGTTACTCTTCGGCCTGAAAAATGCTAGGCTATTATTTTTTGTCCAAAATGTATTTCTTTCGACATCATGCCTTTAATTTGCTATTACTCAAAAAAAAAAAATTGGTAAAAAAATAAAAAGTTGGCGCATCAGCTCCGTAGGTACACAGGTCTAGCCTCTCCCAACCTTTCGTTATCTGTGAGTTTTACATTTTTTACATTTTGGGACGAATGGAATGGAAAAATGTTAGTAAATTATTAAAAAAAAAAATAAAAATAGAAAACAAAAATTAAATTATATGTAGTTTATTTATTTTTCCAAACTAATCTTAAAAAAACAAACAATTCATTTAAATGGTTGCATCACAACGTTTTGCAGAAAAAGGAACTTTCAATCTAATTCAGTCTTAAAAAATATTGATAAATGTATACATTTTATTGGAAAATAATGGAGATTTATAAATTATTAAGAAATGCTTGAATTATAATTTTAATAAACCTTCCTCGTTTGTCCCTAGTTTTCTTATGATTTCATCAGGAATAAGGCTGAATTGCTGCAAAGCAAAATATTGAATCAGTGGCGTGGCGCGAATATTTAAAAAGGGGAAGTCGAAGCAAAATTATTCCCATTCAAATGTAAAAATCCTTACACCGTGTACCTTGAAACAAAACCATTCATTGTACATTTGAAAATTGGGTTCACAATACTAAATTCACTAAAGTCATGCACTGCAATCTGCCAACTGAATTTGTAAACAAAAACACTTATACTACCTACCTCAACATACTACCTGCAATTATCCACACAATCAGAAAAGAAGAAGTAGAAGTGAATCGAATAACTCGAAGAAAAGCGTGTTATTTTGTTCATATCATAACTAAGCGGGTGTCAAACACAAAACCCAACCCAGTACTCAGGAAAGAAAAAAAGAGATACACAAAAAACAAATGTTCAGCACTCAAAATGAACTTAGTGAAAACTGAGAATAACTCGCGCGTTATTTTCTACATAACCAAGTGGGTGTTGAACAAAGAGGTGTCAGACACAGTGCTCAGGGAAGTAAAAAAGAGACAAGCAAATATTCTCTCAAAATCAACTATCCAGTAAGAGCTTTAATAGCCCGATATATTTTGGGCACGGTTGCCACATTGGTCATTTGTGACCAAATTTGGTCATTATTTTTTCTCTTGCTCACATGGTCCTTATTTATTCCATTTGGTAATTTTTTTACGAAATGAAAGAAGACGTTCGGCTTAAATTTGTATGCAACCTAAAGCCTATTTCTTTTCGTCTGATTGTTCTGTGTTTACAAATATTTCGTACTTTGATAGCTTTGGTCATTTATAGCTACAGTTGGTCATTTTTATTCCCAATTTTGGACACAAACTTTATTCTCAAGTGGCAACCGTGATTATGGGTTACCTTCGCTTTGTTGTGACGAGACGAGTTGTATAAAAATGGATACGCACACAATATTCATTTGATGGCTTATGTGTGTGTACCATTTTGTGAGTATTCAAATTCATTTGGTAGTGTTTCATATTCGGTTTTGGTAGATAGTTAGTGTTGCCTGGTGGAGATTTAAAAAGGGAAGTCGGTAGGAATCGGGTTATATGGACGCCACGCCACTGGTCTGAATCCCTTCTTTTATTTTCAACGCTTTTATTTCCTTCGTCTCTTCTCGCTACAAATATAGTGCAATATAGTAACAAAAACCAAACTTCAGAGAAAAATTTTGCAAATACATAGCGGCTCAGATCCAGATTCACTTCCTATAAATCTTGCATGGTATACTCACATCACTTCAGTCTTGTTTGAATGCACAACCCCAGGCACAGTTTTGGCGGCAACATTCAAATGAGATATTAGGCTGCCGTGTGGTCGTGGAGCCCTTGTATTCTAAGATTATTCGCAATAAATTGATTTCTGTAGAAAATTGTGAGCTTGTTCCTTAAGTATGGCCAAGTTTCATTCAAATTATAGACTTATGGCTTTAGGTATAAACAAAGTACAATACTATTTTTCAAAAAGGTATTTCCGGTTAAAATTGTTTTTTTTTTGCTTTGGTGAAAAATCGGTTAGACGTGATTTAAAAATTTTCTCCGGTCAGAGTCAAGAGATTCCGGTCAGAATGGCAACACTGCTCATAAGCGGAGCTTATATCAGTAACGACTATTCTTGATTGAGGTGTTGGTTTGAGGGAGTCTCTCAAGCTTGTTGACGATTTTTCTTTTTCTTTTTTAATTGAGTCACAGGTAAAGGTGGTGTAGGGTGTAGCACCCACCTCAAACCAAAATTTAAATACCTTGAGCTACAAGCATTTCCCTTTGCTGACCAAGCTAGAAACACAAATTCCTTTCCAATCGCATCCGATGTGTTCTCCATTTCCTCTCCAAATACATATTGCCTATTCAATGGGAAAAACAAAATCAAAACCTGATGAGGTGTTGAAAAAAAAAAAAAAGAAAACTCGTCTATGTGCACCAGCATGGATTATTGCCTTACACGGCTCATTGGTCCTGCTGACCCTATTTTTTCGACGTCAAAAGCAAACTAAAACACCAGCACGAAACATTGCACAGAACCATCAGCCATTCCTCATCTGGCCACGGGCAAATTTGTTCGTTCTATTGATTCTGGCTAACAAGACTCATCCCGTGCATCTATATAGGCACCTCGATGTGTCAGTTCAGATATGCGAATATCCTTCTACTATGTGAGGTTCAGCTTGCAATGCGAAATGGTCCGTCCTTCGCTTTACGCTACTGGTTACAATCGTTCCTTTTTTGTTTGGCATGTTTTTGTGTCAAAAAAAAAGAAATACTTTCTCTGGACAATATTTAACAATAGCCAACTTAGCACAATGGAGACTCTACAAATGTGGTTAGTTACCTCGAGCTAAGGGTCACACGGAACGGCTTGAAGTTTCAGAGGTTGCGGTAGTACTTGTGCCCCAGTGCATCCCCCTGCCAGTACAGTTCTGCAATTGACATTATTGTGCCCTTGTCCAGTGTAGAGCTGCAACTGCAAAGGGAACGTGCAGCATAGACCGCAATTAAATTCAATCATAACAGGGCTCTAGGAAGAATCCCCCAAGCGTTGTGTCGGTAATGGAAATCCTTTGGCCAACCCTCACAACATATACGCCGAATGGGGAGGTCTTACACAAAAGGGCCCATGATTGTTGAATTAAAAAAGAAAGAACACAACAGCGAAAAAAAAATGCAACATGGCTCTGGATCTCAAGTAGCTTATATCGTCGTGGTCAGGCTGCACAAAAGACGGTGAAAATAAAAAAATATATTATTCAGCCGTCCGAATGCAATCAGTGCGGTTTTTCTGCGGTCTTCTGGTGGTGCGGAGATTCGAACGAAAGACTTTTTTTTTGTTTGCCTTCCATTACTTTTTCCGTTCTTCATCCGAAGATGGCAATGGCAAGTCGAATTGATTTTAATTGAAAGCGATGTTAAAAGTCAAGCAGCGCATATAGCACAGTGTGGTACTGGTCTTAATCAGTGGAATAATTAAGCAGTTCAGTGGTCTGGCATAAGGTTGGGTGCAGATGGGCTTCATAGCTTCATGTGTGCATTTCTATGGGTGCTTGAGACATGTTCAAAAGGGGTGTGCTGAGCTAAGTGCGTCACCGTCGAATGAGTGATGGATAGAAGAGAGACCACGACGACGATGAATGGTTTGTGAAATTGCAAGTGACTTTTGGGCTTGATGAAGCATGAATCCATTGGCAATATTAAATGTAATTGACTGCGAAAGAGGCGACATCGAGCAGCAGAAATAGAGCTCTAGTTTAGAACTGGCTTCAAGATCGATGGTAAGCATAATCGTGGGGCACATCTGGATGGTGGTATAGACGGCAATTACTTTGACATGAAACTAGAAAAAAAAAATCTAAGAAATCTTTTTGCAAACAAGTCAGAATCTTGCGAACTTATGTAGGTATCCCATCTGAATGGGAGAGTGAATATGTAAATAAATAAATAAAGAAATAAATAGTCAGCGCAATAGGTACCCTAGATATAGCTCCTCACAATCATTCGTTTTGTTTGAGTTTTTATATTTGGGGCAAGTCCAAGTCCGAACGGCTGAATTGAGAAGCTCTTTCGTAAGTTAAATACTCTGGGATGTGTGTCAGACGATGGCGAAAGATGCAGCAGTGGCGAAATGATTTAAAGATGTAAATTGTGGTCGAACCTGAGACCCCTCGCACAGGAGTGCAGCGCACTAACAATAACCATTGGGCCAGTGCGCAGGGTAATGCCAATTAAATTTGGCTATCATTGAAGTGTCTTTCAAACGGGTCGGGTATAGACCGAATTCGTAGATCTATTCCATAGCCAACCCGTACTCTTAAAACTCCTGTCAGAGAAATCAATTTTGGGGCAACTCATTCTATTTGACATTTCATTCGCCTTATTTTTTGGCATCAAGCTAGAGAAGGAAGATACGTGTAAGAACATCAAGGACAAGTAAATTCATGGAAGTCGTTTTTGGTCCATGGATGAGTTGTCCCGAAGTTGCAATCACTCCATTTCAATCGTATTTTTGGGGCATCAAGCTAAAAGGTATAGAAGTAAATTCGCGAAATTCGTTCCTAGTATAATAAGTTGAATGAGCTCTCCATGGATCAGTTGTCCGAAAGTTGCGATGAGCCCCATCCAATCTTTTCTTTTTGGGCATAAAGCTATAGTAGGTGGATAAGTATAACAAGGACAAGTAAATTCGTGAAAGTTTTCCTAGTAGAACAAGTTAAATGAAGAAGTTAAAAGCATCATTAGAAGCCACTTACATGCAAGTTAATGATTACATTGATTCAGCGGAGCCTGTAGCTTGCCGAATCACTTTTCGATCTTCGGCGATTTTTCAAAACAATTAAATCGACGAAGGATGTGGAATTTCAAAGTAACTCAGACGAACCACCAAAGGAAAATTTAAAGAAAAATGTGAATGAATGAGAAGTACAGGAAAATTGTTTCAGATGCAGCGATTTTTCAAAACAATTAAAACGACGAAGGATGTGGAATTTCAAAGTAACTGAGACGAACTACCAAAGGAAAATTTAATGAAAAATGTGAATGAACGAGAAGTACAGGAAAATTGTTTCAGATGCAGTTCTATTTGCCCATTAAAAGTTAAATACCGCCTTAGGTGCATTATCACAGTTCACTGACACATCCTCAAACAGCCAAAGAATTGTTTCTTTTGAAAAACAACACCTAAACAGGCAGATACTCAACTCTTTCGACGAGGCACCTTCAGCGAAGCATATTCAAAGCCCTCAAGACACATTTTTGTAAGCGGATCTCCTCGTAAACTCCTTAACCCATTTGACTTACCACGGACAAGAGTAACATTCCATGAGGAAAGGAATGCCACTGAATTCTAATTCAGAGTTATATTTGACACCAGTTGAAAGCGAAAATGCTTCTCGATAAATAATTTCTGTTAAAAAATGTTTACCAAACTGTCTTTTGAAAGACAATGCCCTGTTTAACTCCCATCAACTGCCAGTAAGCGAACCCTGATTTTGGCAAGCAAGTTGTGGTGCTGTGTTCCTCTATAGGCATTTGCAAGGTTTTACTGACCTAATGTCATAATAAAAGCGAAAAATAACACTCGTAGATTTCATTTGAAAAAAATGAGGCGTTAAATACCCTAGACACAAGTTTCCCCAAACATATGCGTGCAGTCTTGTTTCCGGATGGAATGTGACGAAGCTATAATTTCGACGGCAGTAACACTTTTCAGGCGCCATTTAAAAGGTACAGAGATGGGTTCTAGCGCATTAAAACCATCCGCTTAGTATTTATTGCGACCCCTAAATCTGAAAATTATCTTCAAGTGGCCTAAAAGTAGAAAACACTTTACCAGTGTTGGTGAAAAACCTCCTCCAGTTTTTACACAACCCTCTGTCAGAATTTTTAATAGGTCTCACTCTGCATGCCACACTGTCCAAAGGTACGCCATAAAATTCAGCCAAAGTCCTCCATTCACCCCCACTCAATTATTAATATATAAATTAAACCTTTCGGACACCCCTTCATCAGCATAATCCCTTGAACCACGTCCAACATCAACACAAAACACTGCAATATCCGTCTCGAAATAATTAAACCCTTGAAAAATATACAAGTCAATTTTCTAAGCTGAGTCAAAGTCGTTTCTCTGCGCTCTCCTTCATCAACATTCATTATTCCGAATCGTCCTTTCAATTTTCTCTTTTATTTAATTTGTTGTTTCATTTTTGAGAGCCTCTTCAGACCATAATCCAGCCTGACAGTTGTCCTCCACCTTTGCGAAAAGTTATTATTAGAGGTCGAGTACTATATTATACTTCCTTGCTGATGATGACTTATATTTGCATAAACACCTGGGAAGTGTCCTTAAAATTGCGTTCCACTTCATTCGACCGGAGAGTTGCTTTGCCAATAATGATACGAAATCCTCTGGCAGGGGGCACGTCAAAAATGCACAGTTGGTAGAGATTTATTTTTTGCTTACCTAATTAAATTGCGAAGATTTGTAGCCAGGTGTGCTGGAATAGCAATGCATTACACGCAAATTTCCCCTGTCACTCTATGAAATTAAATTCATTAAACTACTGTGCGAAAAGATTTGAAGCCCTGATGACAGAAAAGTAATTAGCATGGGGGTGTGCCGTACGTAGCCCATCAATTCCTGACAGCGATACCCCGGCCGAAGGGCGTTCTAATTATTTGGGCGAAATCAATGCGAGATAATAATCATTTTGCTGTGCTGTTTACAGTGTTGCTCGTTCGGGTTTAATTAAAGTTAAAAGTTCTTTTAATGGTGCCGACATTTGATCTCACGTACCAGTGATGGAATTTAACTCGAATACAAGTCGTTCGACAAGGTAAACAGGCGCATGGATAGGTATAGAAATTTGATACAGTTTGTGTGTCGGCTGTGAGGGACGTTTAATTGCGTCTCGGTTTCGGTTAGTCCGGTGAAACTGCCGACCGATGTACGAGTATATGGGGGCGGAAAACGTCTGGTGGTGGGTTGTAGGAGGAAACATATTTTGGATATAATTAGCTGCTTAAAACCACATTCCATCCATTGATGTTTGTGAAATATATTGCAGCAAGTTTGAATTTAAGTGAGGATAAGGTGAAGCTGAGACGCCTTGAAGTGACATTTACCAGCCCAAAATTGGCATCAGTTTCATACTTAAGGCTGGGTTGCTGTAATTAAATTTATGCTTTAGAAAAAATGGCCTGTTTGATTGTTCTTGTGTTTTGCATCTCCTTTTACGTTGTGCTGGTTGAGATGCTCAGTATGACTTGATGTGATGTGAATGAAAAAAATCACCTTATTCCTGTAAGCTGGCCGGCTAAAAAGCGTAGAGGCTTCAGTTGAAAAAAGCCCAAATGTGTCTCTCACACCTCGTTCTCAAGCGTTGGGCATCTCTGTGACGTCGTTGTGGCGAATTTTGCGAAAAGATCTTGGCCTACATCCTTACAAGATTAAATTGCCGCAAGAACTGAAGCCGCTTGACCACCAGAAGCGTCGTATGTTCGTGAATTGGGCTGAGCAACAACTTGAAAATGATTCGGATTTTCATCGAAAAATCATCTTCAGCGATGAGGCTCATTTCTGGCTGAATGGCTTCGTCAATAAACAAAATAGGCGGTTTTGGTCAGGCAGCAATCCACACGTACTCTATGAGCTATCATTGCATTCCGAAAAAAGTACGGTTTAGTGTGGTTTATGGGCCGGCGGCGTCATCGGGCCGTACTTTTTCCGTGATGATCAAGACCGGTACGTTACTGTGAATGGGAATCGCTACCGTTCAATGATAACCTGAATATTGTTGGAACCAATTGGATGATATGGACTTTGAGGACATGTGGTTCCAACAGGACGGCGCCACAAGCCACACAGCGAATGTCACAATCAATTTATTGGAAACCAAGTTTGGAGAACGTGTTGTCTCACGAAATGGTCCAGTCGCTTGGCCGCCTCGGTCGTGCGATTTTACGTACTCGTACATTATTGTAACGTACCAGCAGGTCCTAGATTTATTAGGCTATATTTATGTGAATTGAATTCGAGTACAAAAACAAGTGAGAGAAGCTCTGCTCTTCTAATTAGCAGGTAACAAAAGTCCATTACCATGACTTAAAATACCTCTAATATAAGCGGTAAGAAAGAAGGCTAGGTTCGGTGGGCGTTTCGCATAGGTTCTTAGTTTAACTATACAAGAAACCCATCCCAGACCCGGAAACAAAGCGAAAGCAACAAACAAGCAAACCAAATGTTCTCACTTTGCAGTCACTACAGTCACAGTTGTGATCTTGATGGGCGAGTATGTTCTCGGCTATTCGAATTTCTTTGCACTAATAAATGTAAGCACGATTATATGAGCTCTGAGTTCATAGCTTAGGGACACCCACTCTTAAGCTACAGCCGGTGAGATATTTACAAACGATACCGCAGTATAGCATGCCAATAAAACCCGTAGTAAATGAAGACAGCTTTAAAACTCTTTCTTCGGGAGGAATCGTCTAACATCGTCCTAAAACCCTCCGGATTAAAAAAAAATTAATAGTCGTAGGGACCCTAGGCCGCCTAACATCTAACAACTAACATATGTCCGGGTACAAGACCACTTTCAGAAGGTCATCTTGGGGGGACTGTAACTACCGCCTTATGCAGTTCCTGACGGAGCCCGGCGGCTATCATAAATAGTTTAACAAATTTGTTGACGTAGATCGCCTTTCAGTCCCCAACGCCCCGATAAAGAAGAAGAAGATACGACGCACGAAATGCATCAATGCAGGGGGACGAGCGAGCTTACCAAGTCCTCAGCTTTTAGAGAGCCAAATGCTGATGTCTGAATCTGAAGAAGACTGGTTTGAGGTGCATGCTCATCCATAATGAGTGTACCCCACGAGCGAGTTAAGAAGAGTAAAAAGGCTAAGAAAAGCCGAAGTTTCAGAGGACTTTAATAAGCTGCTAACCAGCCCCGCGACGTTATTTCTGATGGCAGTCCCTCGGGTGAGTGATAGAAGAGTACATTTAACAAGGGTGTGGTTAATAGTTTGAATATTTCGGAATACTACGGTTTATATAAAGACTGCACATCCTTTGGACGCATCAAAAAAAAAAAGAAGTTCATCAGGGTTACTCAGCGAGGTCAAACCTCACCGAAGACCCGCGAGCAGAGGCAGGTTAAAATGTGGAAGACTACGGGTATTCAGATTAAAAAAGTCCTGCGTGCCAGCTGGTTGAGCTATTGCTATTCTGTCCAGTTAGGGTAAGAAAAGATTCAGCTTTGTAGGTAGGTAGGTAGGAACTCTGCTATACCACACTTAGGTTCTTGTGGATCCATTTTGCTTCCATTATATGAAGGTCAGCAGCTGGTGTTGGCGTTTGTCTTTATGCTCTTCTACTTAGGGTTACCCGACACTGTTCAGTCAGCTTGATATTCCCAAAAGCCTATAAAGGTTAGATAGTGAGACATTCCAAAGATTTTGTATGTCAGGGAAGTATGTATTGTTGCTTCCATCTATCCAGTTCCTCAAGTGACAGAGACTCGGGCATTGACAAGGGAAGTGAGGTCTTTCCTAGTGGATTTTCTCGACTTCGCAGTCTCTACAGTCTAAATATCTCGTCACCCTTGCGATTTAATTTCCTTGTATAGTTTCTTAGGAAGTTGTGACCCTCCAGATCCCCTATTAACTAAGACGGTAAAGACCTGTCAAACTTCAAGAGCTCCTTCGTCCGACTTGTGTTATATTTTGGCCAAAGCTTCCATTGTTGAGGGGTTGGGTTTGAGCTTACCTGGACTCTAAAAGCCAGCTTACAAATTTTAACCTGAAATATAAAAGACCATCTAGGGCTTCTGGCTCAATTGGAAAGAGATTTTGCAGCAATAAAGAAAACCCACCTAAGGTTGCTTTGCCTATGAAAGACCCATAGCCACTTTCGACAAAATCCTTATGAGTGAGAAATATTATTGCGGTCATGCACCGTAACCAGGACAACCTATAGACAGCGATAAGTCGACCGAATATATGGATGCGGTCTTACGTTCAATCTCATAGACCTTTTAAACATTCAAAAGTTGTATGCCCCCCTATATGAAATAATTTCTACGAACAAAACTTCTAGCTGAAAGTATTCAAATTGAAATCAAGCGCACTGTACCCAAAAAGGCCACGCTTAGCTTACCTCAAAGATGAAGCCCATAAATTAAAGGAGGAAAAGATTAAAAAATGTAATATCATGCAAGATGTAATCGCCCAGCCTGATATGCGCCTTTGTCTTCATGAGACTTTCCACCTTTACCACAAAAGAAAAAAAAAACTAATCCCACGATTTGAAAAATGAAAAAGGCTCTCTTGCTGCGGACATGTAATAAACCCTTGATATAATTATCAAGTCAACGGTTTATCCATTTCGTTGCTCCCACTCAAACTATCTCGCCATGAAAAATATGAAAAATAGACCCAATTGCCAAAAAGACGAAGAAAAAAAAGCTTCTCCTGACTCAACTTTAACTTAACTCTGTCAGTCCTCCCCCCAGGGGTATACACTCGAAATCCATTTCTCAAATTGCTGGAAAAAAAAAGAAAATCCACCCGCCTTTTCTTAACTTCCAACAAAAAAAAAAATAACAATAAATAAGAAGGAAAATCCGGTACAACTCTCGTAAATGCCAGATGAACAACGAGAGAGAAAAAAAAAAATTATTTAAAATTGTTGGGGCAATACTCTAGGTACCTTCGTAAACTTTGCATTCTCTCCCGCTTCATGTATCCCAAATTCGAGAAACCGAAATCTTTGTCGGGTTATCTCTACGTAACCTGCAGGCATTTTCGTGATCTGTATCCATAATTTGATTTCCATTTTGATTTCTTCGTCAGTTTTACTTTCTTTTATTTGTGTGTAATACGCTTGTAAGTATAGACAGAAGGACGAAATTGTGAAGTCTGCAGAACTTTTCTTCTCTTTCTTTTTGTAGATGTAGGAAGTTAATTTAATGGATTCGGCTCTTCGCAATGAATACTACGTACATTGGACTACAGTCGGCTATGGGAGTTTGTGTTTTCTGGGTTAAATACGTCTTTCTTCTAATCGTTTCGGGCTTCGATGCGAACGACAGACGAGCGTTGTCACAGGGCCAATTGGATAAGAGGCAAACAAAATGAATAAATTGACAACACGAACAAATTGTGTCAAATCTGAATTTTAGATGTGCATGGAAGAGATTGGTTCTTCTTTTGAATTCGTTTCATGTTTCCACTTATATCTGGTATTATTACAGAAGACAAAGATTCATTATTCAACGATATTGTATGGGGGGGGAGTGGAGGCCCATGTCACGTTTTATATGTGTCCACAAGCGGCTCCGTCACATGAGAAAAGGCTTGGAATTGTTGAACTGAATTTTGATAGAGTCTGAAGATAGGATCGATATATAAGTACAAGTTAAGTTCAATGGCTACAATGAAGTTGCTTTGGAAGGGACCCCTTAAAAGAAGGCTGCTAATGTAGACGTCAAAAAAATAACCATAAATATGCGGTGAACCCTTGGTCAGAAGATAAAAAAGGTTCAGTTGAAAAAGTAAGAGAGCGGGCGATATGGACAATCCAACACAAACCAAGAGCCAAAATATTTAAAAAAAAAATCATCAAATGAAACCACTTGTACGTTTCAGACAGGAATTTCTGTTCAGTTTAGAGGGGGGTTTTCGAAAAAAGTTTTTCTGTGAATTTGAAAACCAGTTGAAAACATTTTTCTCAAAACAAGAAGCGGTCCTTTTGCACACTTTAAACAGAAGTAACCAGTTTTTTGTATGTTAGGGTTCGCATTTTTATATTCCATTCAATGTCCCGGCTAACAGTTTCGAACAGTCTTTTGTGCTTGATTTTTGTTTTAGAACTCAAGGGACCTAAAGCTTTCGTTCTTTCGTACTGATGAGGTAGGAATAGTCACGAAAATTACTAAATGACAGCTAATAGCTATTTCGGGCTCAGTGGTTAGTGATCTGGACTGCTGAGTGAGGGGTCCTAGTTTCGATCCTCCCGAAAAAAAAACAACAAAAATAACGTCATACAAATGTTGTATTCACAGAGCTACCTGTGTCGAACGTCTGACAAACATTCGAGAGTAAAATTGTCATGAAAGATATTCACAATTCGACTCGGCTTGAAATTGTAGGTCCCTTCCATTTGTTTCAAAAATAAGCACCCAAAGAAAACGAATGGTGGTGCGAAGCTAGGGCTAGGGTAACCTCTACGGACCTGTTGTTACAACTTCATTGATTGTGCCCTATCTAGGCAGCCTGATTTAAGAAATACAACCGTAAATAGAACCACAACATTTGGGAATGGACCCGAAAATAGCATTTACAAAACGCGGATTTTGTTCGGGGTCTTGGTTTTATGGGAAATCTAATATTTGGCAACCCGCGAAATTGTACAGAGCAAGGATGCAAAAACTGAAGTCGGTTGACTTCACCCGTGAACGAGCAGTACGTGACGGATTTTGATTCTGTTTCGTATGTTATGTGGAATCGACTCTATTTCGTAGCCCCCGGGCTTTTCAATTCCAGGTAACCCTCCCATTACTATCCCAGCTGATCCCATGTTTAAATAAATATATCATTCAGCTAGACCTACTTCTAACAATTGTGTAAATTTCATTTTTGGGACTAATGGAAGCGATTTATAATTTAAGCGATATCCGAACGACGGATTTGAGGAGCTTTCTCAGGACAGTAGTTTTCAAGAGTTCAACAAAATTAACTGGATTTGCTTTTTTGTTTAAATTAACCCTGGAGCCCCCCGTGTAGGGTTCCAAAGCAATAAGCACCGTGTCCGCGTTGTCCTTTTGAAATGCATTATTCTGGTTTGCGAGTTACGGCGGATTCGCGCAATATTTTAAAAATAAGGTCGAGTGCTATACCCATCGACGAGCGACAAAAATTAAATCAGAAGCAAACTTAATCTACAAGTAACTACTTGCAACTTAGACATTGGTATAGCCTTAAGATCGCTGAAAAGTCATGAGAGCTTATGGAAACAGTCGATTTGCGAATTTCAAGAACGAATGCTCGCAAAAGAAAACCTTTAAAAAAAAAACCTATATTCACTCAGCTCTTTTATAATCATGCATAAGATAACTTTCGAACCGGACAAGCTATACCAGTACCCTAAAACCGTCCGGTTGTGAATATTGGACGACTATGATCAACAGGGAGGTAGGAAAGTTGTGCTGGCTGTTTTCTTCAGCAAATTTTTGGTCGAACGAGTTCTCCTAAATGGTGGAGAATTTTTTTCGGTATTGGTGTGTCTTGTCCAGAAAGACAAGGTTGGGTAAAAAAAACTGCGAGCAAATGTGGTGAAGGTCACGAAATGTATGTGTATCAGTTATGATGAAGTAAGACCGCTTCAATATTGGAAACACTTTAGAATACCCAATATAAACATAATCATATCGAAAACAATAACCTCAATAAATCTATATAATTATTTTCCTAATTCGCATAAAATTTCGCTGGATCTTCGCATTTTGTTCTTGCGCGAGTGTTCCGGCGAATCGCCGTTGATTCTTCCATCGCTAATCGCCGCCAGGTCAACCATTTCACATGGGATTTTAAAGCGAAATTGCGGGTGAATAAAATACTTTCTCCAGGGAACTCAAAGCGAACGTAAAGCGAATCGCCTGGTTTGTTGTGATTTTTATCGTACAATGTATTGGAAAATATCGAGGAGATTCACGCGAAATAAGATATTTAATGGTAGCTTTGCTTTGAATGCTCAGAGTTGTAGGCATAGGGCTTTGTTGAACGAGTTTGAAGATCAAGGGAAGGGTGGACCGTCGGTTTTTGGATAGGTATACTGGACGAGTTTAACAGGCAGTAGGAAATTTAATGGTCACTGTGGTGTCTTTCAATTTATTTGCGGATTTAAAAGGGATTTTTACCATAAGCTAGCGTCAGCTTATGGCCCATGGTATCCTTTCGTTGGTTGCCATTTTGTAGTAGGTTGACATCATCAAATATTTGATATAATTTTGTAAATTTTGGACGACTTCTTTAAGTTTGTAACCAGCAGCTGAGTGGCTATCCTTTTCAGATGGCGCGTTTAATGCGCTGTGAAAACGCTTCGAAAGCGATTGGAAAAATTAACAGCCGTCTTCGTGCCAGATTATAAACGTGGAACTCCGCTAAGTTATACATCGAATTAGCAGCACCTGACTTTTTATACACTAAACCGTCACGTGATGTTATTGACATCAACCAACTCACTTATCTGCCATCAAATACCACGCAAATGGATGCAAAGCGGCTGTTCCTTCCCAAAGTCAACAGATAAGTGAAATGGTAAATTTTTAAACCACTCTGTCAACAGTTTCCTGGCAGCACAAATCCAACAAAGTGGTCTAAAAGCAGACTTAAAAAATAAAACTCTTACATTCCTCTGCATGCCCACCACCACGGTATAATAATGCATAATGCATGACATAAACAGCGAAAAAGGACATCCATTGAATTCCCCATGCGCCCACCAGATTTGCGTGTTCAGTGGAACTCGAAAAAGAAATAAGTAAATAAAGTGTACTTGGATCCGATTTTCAATGGAAAAGGAAACCTGTATCGGCCCAGCATGTACGGGATGAGGAGAATGATCGATTGTAGACGAATCTTATCGATATTCGCGCATTGACGGTTGAGCACTGTGGTGCGTTGTAATTTGGATACTCAGAGGTATAGATAGGGCTCCCGCTTAAATGATAAATTAAGTTCCTCGGCGGCACTCATCCTGCGATTTGCACAGCGACAAAAAACAAAAACATGTTTTTGCACATTTTGAGTATACACCCGGATACAGAAGGATGCGGGTGGTCTAGGCCCATACTTCACACTGTGCGAGCTTCTCTGGAATTGCGCCCCATAGAAACAATGGCATTAATTCGAGTGTTCTGCGTGCGTGTATCTGTATATGTATGTGTCTGGCTTTGATTGTTCTAGAATTTGATTGGAGCTGGGCGGGAACTGGAATGAAGGGCAAGAGCGAGTAAGAGCTCGAGATTGTTGTCTCATTTATGAGAAGTAATGTGGCATATCTTATGCTGTGACGTGAAATTGCTTTCTGTCAATTGTATCTTGTATTTGCGTTGGATGAGGCAACAACGACGACTGTTACTGGTATTTTATTTGAGAGTGGTCCCTTCCGCTGGGTGTTTACTGCTCTCGCAAGGTATATCGTTAACGACTCGACGGAGCACTAGGAGGTGCTGGTGGTTGTAAATGCGAGGCAATTCATTTGATTGACATGCAAAGGCCAGAGGCTCATTGAACGTTTTGAATGGTAACGATGCCATGCTGGAATTAGAGTTTTTTCCTCTCTCTCGAAGTAATTTTATTTTTCTTTGTCCATTTTGTGTACTAAGTGTTATAGATTGAACTTTGCACAGATATTTTAGGTACCAGGAACATGTATAAATTGGATCAAGTGACGGGGGTGGTCAGAGCAAATAAAGCTGTTAACTACAAGGGATTGGTGATTCAAATGTTATCGGGTCCCAGATGGAACAATACGCAGGTATTGTTTAACGATGACTCGTGCATTGGCCCGAATTGATTAATGACTTGATGTGCGAAAAATGTGTGCTGTTACTAGTTCCTTGGTTTTGGGTTGGGGCTCGAAGAAGTTCCGTTGTTTGTTAGAGTGACAGGCAGAAAAAGGTTGATCGGGGCGGTGTGATTTAAGCGGTTAGTTGGATGAAGGCGGGTCGATGAAGATGGCATGACATAATAGACATAAAGCGGTCAGGGAACTTTAAGCCCTATAATGGTGGGAAATTCAATAGACTGTTAGATGAATCAGGTACAAATAACCTTTATTCGACTTGTCCATGTACAACCTCTAGGAAAACAACTTACCTTTGAGGCGACTGAGCTGCAGGTCGGTCCAGCAGCTGGGCTTTTCTTTTAGTGGGTTGAAGTTGGAGAGCTTTTTCGACAGAAGCAAGAAAAGGGAACCCTCTTCGTAGTTTAGACAGTTCCATCACTGGATGGACGAATTCTACTATGTCAGCATTTTGGTCTAAATTAAACGAATAAATACTGCTTCATGCCACAAGCACATGTTTTTGCCAAAAAAGTTTCGACAAATTTACGTGTCATCGAAAGATAGAGAATTTCAGTGAATCATTTGCGAACTTGCATTTGATCTCCTGAAATCGGCTGCGTAATGTGGCGTGTGGCACAGCACGCGCACCTTCTGTTTCTGGAATAGTCATTCAATGATTATCAGAACGAGTCACCCACAGCAGGGCTAGATTTTTGAAGAGACCTACCTTACATTCAAAATAAATCATCTTTCTGATTGAATCTTAATGGATTCCGTCGCGATGTTAAAATCATTTATACCCAGAACCAACAGAAAGAGCACATTTCTCGTTCGCTCATTGTTGCCGCATCGGCGCAAGTTAAAAACTATTTGACTTCTGTCTTGAGACAGAGCTCGGTTTAGTATGTACTTAATTTTAACAGTGTGACACGGTTCGGCGTTTGAAGACTTTGACAACCACAACCGCTTTGAGTTAATTTAAACACATAACTAAAAAAGCGAACATCGTGCTCTTTCAAAGGCCACCGATGGCGATCCCTGAGGCAAGGGTTTTGAAATGACAGCCCAATACTGTCGACAGTGTTTGCAAGCGCCAAAAATTCAATAACCTCGCTTCGATGTCCATTATTTTGACGGCGCGGTTAATGTGGGTTTCAATCCGAAAATTTTGGCCGCACATCTAGCCCGTAGACTCCCACAGACTTTTTAAGAAATTCAGGGAAAGTTATACGGACAAGCAGAAGTAAAAGCCTTCTAGTAATAAAGAGTTCGGTCATTTAAACGGTCGTATTTTTTTTTTTTTTTGTAGTCGCAGTAGCTTAGTGATTAGTTTGTTTGACTACTAAGCCCAAGGAGTGATGCCCGAAAAAACCCAAATTCCATCTACGAACGTCTGGCAAACATCCGAGAGCATAACTGTCATGAAAGATCTTCTCAATAAGCCCTTTGGACTCGGCATAAAATTGTAGATCCCTTCACCATTCGTCCCAAAAATAGAAGAAGCTTGGACCGCAGAATAAGCTACGGATCTATGGTGTCAACTATTTTTTTTATTTATTTAGGTGTTTTTTTGTGGGTAACATCGTTTTCGGCTGTCTGGAGAAATGGTCGAGATATATTTTAAAATAATTTTATGGAGGAAATGTTAAATTTTTTACAACTTATTTAAACGTGCGGACCGAGGTCTAGACAAATTTCCACCGAGCGTAATAGATGTTGTAGAGGTTTCTGTATGTTGAACTAAGCACGCCATTCGTCCAGGCGTAATAAGCCAAAGCCAGATGAACCGAGATTACGTGCCAATTACGAGACCAATTGATGAAAGTTGCTTAAAAATGCGAGAGAGGTTTTTGACTTGAGGAACCTAAAAGCTCTTAAACCAATTAAGTCACTTCTCTAAATCTAGTGTGCCCCTTTCAAACAAAACGGAACATTGCGTCTTTATACGCATTGAAGAATGCGTATAAATAATATTTTAAATTCTTTATTCCGCTTTTGACAGAAAAGGCTAAAATTCCACGAAAACAGTGGTGTGGTGTGTTGCATCGGAGAACGACGAATTTTTTTTTATTGCGTTCAGTAACGATGGGAGCGTTAAGGTCCATTTAGCCGGTAAAAAAAGAAGACAGATTTAACCAAATGTTGCTCCTGATAAATAATATTCCTCCTTCGCAGGCAAAAGACGGGCGTGGAATCAGTGCATCCTAAAAAGAGCTACATGCTCACGGAATTATATTGCTTTTACAGTCTACACATAAATCGAAAACGTATTCCGTCAGGTTTGGTTCATTTACGGCACCAGTTTATCCCTTAGAAAAAAAAAATCAAAAGGTTGTGCTGCATCTCCTCCGATGCTTGTGTACATCGCCTGCGGTATAATTTCCTTCACTCTAAATCCAAGTACTCGAAAATATTAGCAAACAAAGTTACAAGTATTTTCCCAGCATATACTTTTGTTCCTATATGTCTTTCGCAGCTAAAAAAACAGCCCTAAGCCAAATTACCGCCACTTCGATGAATGAAAAGTAATTTGCAAACTAAACCCCCCTCACTGCTTTTGCTCTCATTTTAAAAGCAAACGCTCATTTGTTATAAATATTTCGTAGCCCCATTTAACATCTAGGGGGCAATAAATTTATTTCACTTCACACAGGCACAACAATCAATAATGGCCCGAAAGCCATTGAAGGAAACTTCAATAAACGTCAAGTTAATCCTTCCCAGAATCCATTATTCAAAATCATTATCCATTATTACGCTAAGTAGGTATACTCTTGATGGTGTTATTGCTGGCGATGCGGACGACTCCCTTCTCGTGCTGCTTGGAACGAAAAGCCAAGAAGAACAAAACAAAATACATTTTCAAGCCAACGAGCATCTGGAGAAACAATTTCGTAGTCCCACCCTCGTCGCTGGTCACTGTTTTGACGTTTTCCTGTCGCATACCACAGTGTCACTCATAAATCCATAAAAATCAATCAATCTGCCCTCTTGTGTGTAGGTCTTGCGAGTGCCTAACCCACACTCAAAAGATTAATGGAAATTGTTACTTCGGTAAAAGTCAGAGGTGTATAGTTCGCCGGATGATAAGGGACACACACAGTGACGCACCAAGAAGTCAAATAAAATTTTCTCAACAGGTGCCTGACTAGGTGTCACTGCACGATGAAATGTTGTGTCACATAGTGAACTCATTATCGTAGCGCCGAAGAATGTACATATACAGTCTCAAGTGGCGAGTGTGGGTGGCCTTCTGGAGATACACAAGAACAACAACCAATGAATTAGTAATCGCATCGATGTGGAAGGTGTTTAATGTGCCATAATGGGTAAATAAGAGAATTACAGACATTAGTCTTGTAATTAGAAGAGAGCCGGCGGCCGTATCCTGAGAAATGGCCGTCACTTAATCAAGTGTGGGAAGAGAAATGTGATTGCCATCAATAGCAGCCAGTGGTGCCTGGTGCGTTCTGTTTTAATTTTTATTACATTCAAAGGTGGACATCGGAAATTTAGTGCTTAGTTAATTTCTAAATATATCTCCATACACAGTTAATGTACGGTACTTATGCGATGGAGGATGTAACATAAAAATGAGATATTACTTGATTGGGACTGTGGAAATAATTGGGGGGTGTGCGAAGAACGACCCCAAAGACCCTCTAGGACCGCAGAGTTGGGAGCGTTCGCATCGTAAAATTTGCTATGGTGCTGCATAAATTCTAATACGAGCAGTATCTGCATTAATTTCTCGTCAACAGATGGCAGCACGTGTGCGATAGACATTTCCCATTTCCGAAATGACTTATTACCCCATAAAAATGCGTGGAGGTTAGTATCGTTATTATGCTGAGAACAAGAGTAACAGCGGTCTTTAAATTTAGGTATATAAATCCTGTTTGTCTCTATATCCTTCAATGAGTTTAGGGACAATTCGAAAGTCGTAAACTCTTATATTTACCTACTCACAGTGCGCTTAGCATTGCTTGCGAGGGGAATTTCGTACAATTGAATACACTGGCGACGATAATTGTAGCGCATAAAGATATTAAGTAGGTACATCGAATCGCATTTACTACGAGACGAATGTGTCATATACTAAATCTTGTCACTTGTGAAATTATTTCACAAGTGACAAGAAGTAAAATTATTTCACGAGAAGTGAAATTATTTCACGAGAAGTGAAATTATTTCACAAGAAGTGAAATCATTTCATTGGAGAACTATTTCGGTTATGAGTACAGTCTTCGATTCTATAATCGCAAAGGACAATTTTTGACTTTGCAACAGGATTTAATGAAAAAAAATGGTCTTGGGTTCGGACAGGCGGACAAAAGCGCAACTAATAAGGTTCCGCTTTTTTCCTTTGGGAACGGAACCTTGAAAAGTACCCTTTGTATGCATTTATGACTATCAATTGATACGTTTAGTGTGCGTTTGTCATAGAATGTGGACGTCAAAAATAGAAAGACACCTCTCTGTAAATATGAACACTTTTCCTCGTGATCGTTTTTCTCTGTTTAGCAACAGGAAATAGAATTCCACGATGGTGATACTGTTGGAAACAAATATGATGAGTTAAGCAACAAGTCGTCACATGTCACGTCCCACTCGAAAGTATAGCGACGATCGTTGAAAATTACTGAACTTTCTTCTGAAATGGGTCACATTCACACACCAATTTCCATGAACCAATTCACAGAACCCGGCTTAGTGGACAAAACCAAACCCACTAATAATTGAAACAAAGCCCATTAAAACAACACATATGCATGCCAAATGAACACGGAAATATCGAAATTCAATCCGCCCTAGTCGCCGCCGTAACTAACTGAAAGTGTACACACATTTGTGTGTTTGTCAAGCAAAAGCCCATTAAAACTACATGAGCGATCTAAAAGAAATACATGTTGAAATATCTAAACAAATCGCTCTGGTGGCAACCAAAGAACTTACCAGATATCCATATCCATTCGTTGAATCTGCAAATATATACAAACAAACAAACAAAATATTAGCTTAAGTTAGCAAAATATGCATTTTTATTTTTTATTACTATCACGAACATAGTGCAATCTGAAAAGTATTAGTAGGTATATATCACCTCGGCCGGGAAGCCCCACTTTGACACGAAACGTTGCGAGCGTAATTTAAATTGTCGACCAAAGCAAATAAATATGCACACACGAGTTAATGATTCAAAAAACAAAAATATAGTTGCTCTGTGTTATTGTGTATCTACTTGTCAGTATTTTTTTTTTTGTAAATCCAACTCCCGCACACAAATTGCCTGGGAGCGAATGCACGCGATACGTATACGGGAAATGTTATGTATGAGGGTTTTTATAAAACGAACAATTATGTATCAATTTGGCCCAGAGTGGTTTTCAGCAAAATTAATAAAACATAAAAACCGAAAATAAATATTAACCTACGGAAATGCTCAATCAAAGGCAAATATATATGTAGCACTCTAGAGGGGATAGCCGATGGCAGAAAATGGGAATAATTAGTCACCGAAACCGCAATGCTCCACACAGAGTGTGACAGCGGTAAAATTGATTTCGTTTTAACCTTTTAATTTGCATAAATAAAAATAACCGATTGTTAGTTTGTTATAACGAATAGGCAATATATTTACCAATGAAACCCAAACCGGTGTATACATCAATCTTTATTGATAACGAGTTTTGTCGTCAGTGCGGGTTTGGGCGGCATAATAATGAACCGGTGTAAGGGGGATTAGTTCAATAATAGTAGTCTTCGAAAGTATTGATTTACTATTGTTGCGGATGAAAGTAGGCAGCGTTAATAATTTACTTTCATATAATGATGGTCTTAAAGAGCTAGAGAATGTGAAGATGTACAAGATTGCAATCACCTGTGAATGGGCATTCTTTAAGAAGAATTAAGTTTAATGAATGCATTAAGAGATTTAACGAAAAAAAGTGTCAATCCAAATAGCATTCTTTAAGTGACGGAATCATTACGTTCATTTTTCAACCATTCATTTGAATGCAATCAATGAATGCAATCATTGAAAAATGCATGGAATCTATTACAATCATTTGCAGTCTTATCATTCATACATAAACTGGACCTGGCCCTCCACTAACAAGCTGAAAGTGGGCAATAGTTTTACAAAATCTGTTCTTTTTTGTACTTTTGTGAGACCAAATGTAGTTAAATGAATGCACAAATTACAAAGGAATGAGAAATGAAATCAAATGAATTTAAAAATAATGCAACAAAATGCAAGGAATGTAAATAATTTTAAAATACTTTTGTAGTCCCAAATGATTGCATTTAATGGTAGAAACACGCTCAGAATGCTGATTCATTTTTTGGAAAACTCAGTTGAAGTCAATGACTGCAATCATGATTGTATTCTTTCACCACTCTGGCCGTCTTTTTGTAGGCTCTTCGGAGTGGGGTTTTTCCAAAAAATGGTCCAAATTTTAGTTGCGACAAAACCGGGATATCTGTGACTGAGGAAAACGTGGAAGAATTCACTTTTATTCCGCGGGCTTTTACGTCCCTGATATGACGTCGAAAATTGTATGGAAATATAACAAGGAACAGGAGCAAGAATGGATCAACTCATTTCCTTTTGCCACATGAACGCATGTTTGATGAATGAAAAGTGGTTCGAACGTTATAACCCTCGGTCAGAAGTCCAGCATGGGGAACATTGTCAACAAGCCAATACGATCAATACGATTGCTCATAAACTAATACATTCAAAATTGTCTGTCCTCGGCTTCAAATCCAATTTGCTAAAATAAATATCTTCATACCGGGAAAATCATTTGTATAGGGTTCGATTCAGGTGCGTTCTCTCGGCCAGAATTCTCGCCAGCTCGGCTGTTCCTCAAGGTATAGTCACTAAGGTCCCCTTCCTTTCATCCTAACAATTAACGATCTTGAAAGGATCATTCAACACTCTCTATACGATTCGATACAAACCCATTTCCTCACAACATGACTCCAGACACCTTTTTAAAAAGATCTAAATAGGTTTTCCACCTGGTGCCTTAAAAGCTGTTTAGAACTTAATATTTCGCAATGTCAATCTTTTACCTTTTCAAGTAAGAGCAACCTCCCAGAATTTACCTTCCCGCCCCCAAGCTATATCTCTCGTGCAATCCATTCGTGACGTTCGCATATTATTCAAAAGTGAGCTTAATTTCCGTTCGCATTAATGAGATAATTGCCAAAACAAACTCATCACTTGGCGTCGTTCATAAATGGTCCGAAGAAATCTGCGACCCGTATGTGACTTTAGTTCACTTTTGTGCGTCCCCTCCTCGAGTACGCCAGCCAAGTGTGGTGTTGCTTTCAACAAGTTCATGTTTCCAGAATCGAGTCGAGCGAGGTCTTTTGCTACTGTGTTTTCCCTCCTGGTTGGAATCGGAGGCTCTTAGTTGTCAGATTGTTCTATACAGGTCCTAGCCATATAAGACACCTGATTCACACTAAACCGATCTCACTGTGCGGAGCTCACAGACTTCACTATTAAATTATAAAACATACAAATCCAGTCAACGTAAACGGAATCGAACAATTATGCGTTCAAGACGAGTTCATGATATTTCGCCCTGAAGCTCAGGGGCTACATGTAGAATCTGCTTAGGGTTCCCTCACAACCTCTTACTTTTCAATTCCCTCGTTAAATTAAAGAAACAACGATGAGTAATGAAATTCTACGATTTGATGTGTTTCCAGAGTTCAAACCGGAGCCAAGAGAGAACCCATAACTTCCTCAAAGCTATAGCTATATATCAAGGCCTTTTGTTCGATTTGTCGACGTTTTGCGTCTTACTGACAGCTGCACTTGATTCTGCCATAGTTCACGACTAAATAAAATGTTTGCCGCGTGTAAGTCTGTGTCAAATGTTGCAAAGGCCAATAATGTCAATGTCCTCAGCAAGTAATCGCAGAGAATAGCTTCGTCCACCAGCTTAGAAAGCGTGCACAATTGAAAAGGCAATTAGCTAAGAATCGAGCTATCTGCAGGAGCATGTTGATCGAGACCGTTGCCCATACATTGGCACCCTTCAACATTTCCTATTTAAGCTGTTTGAACCTAAAGTAAAGGATACAAATTCAAAGAAAGTCCTTTCTTCTCTAATCAGTACACACATACCGTACCCACCCTACCTTTTCGGTAGCCCCGAGGGTTTAATCAAAACGAAAAACATTTTCCCTACTTATTAAAAATACTCATACAGCGTTCTGCTACCCTTGAAAGTTCAGAAACAAATTTCCTCACCCATGATATATTTGTAAGAAAAATATAAAAACATGTCCTTTTCATTGTTCCAATTTAATCATAAGCAGCATTTCCATTCAAAAAATAAACAGAATATTTTATACCATTCTGTAACTGCAAGATATTCATTCGCTATCCTGATGTTCCCCGTACAGCGTACACCAATCAGTCCTTGAATACGTGGGTACTATTTTTACCCTCCTACCGGTCTGACATGAAAATCTCATGTGTACGTATACATTTTGTCATGTAAATATCGTTAAAATACTTTTCACCAGGATTATGAAGGATGGCTGCAAAGGCAACCCAGCAATATATATACAGTACATATCTTGAAGTTATTTTCCGGATATGCGCTATCACTGGAAAGCCCACCTCCCTTGGCTGTACGCAGACACTTTGTCAACTTTTGATGAGTTTGTTTTATTTTTTTATTTTTTGCGGCATAAATTTGATGATTAAAAGTTAGAGATGCTTCTATGTATGAGCTGTATAATTTGTAAACACAAAATACCAGTTTTACGGTGCTTGAGGCGATAAAATTAGAACTTCATTTGGAAAGTGGTTGGGAATACAATTACACAAAAATAAAACAAAACCTTTTCCAAGCAGCGACACGAGTGAATTTATTTCGCCAGCTTATCAGGCGAGGAAGAGCAAAATTAAAAGTTTAATGGATATGGAAATTACTGAGCTACTTAAGTAGTTGTTGTTGTTGTTGTTGTTGTTGTTGTTTGCCTTTTGAGAAGATTGGAGGAAGTTGCTTAAATATTTAAATTTCTTTTTTAATATTGGAAACAGTCAAAAATAGTACTCAGAAAACCGAATGGTTCTAAGATTGTAAACATGTGAGATCCCAAATGGACGACTGGACGTGTTGTGTAATTTTTCTACCTTAACTGCTAGTATTTATATAGCTCGAAACTTTGACCAGAGAAAGAATATAGAAAACCACAGTGACTCAGTTGTAAGTGTACTGGACTACGGAGGGGCCTCAGGTTCTATCCCCGGTTAAACAAATCACATTTTAGAGTCATTTCCACTGCGCAACCGAACGAATAACAAACATCCAAAACATCCACTCGTTAAGGTAACTGTCATGAAAGAGCTCCTCAATTCAGCCGTTCGTACTCGGCGCAAATTTGCTGGCCCCTTTCATTCGTCCTAAGAATTATAACACAAAACGAACAGTTATGCGAAGCTACACCTGGATCTGTTGCGCCATCTAATTATTTATCATCTGCAAAAGCGCCGCAGCTTTTACGGTAGACAGACGGCTTAGTGAGTTAAAAAATCTACTGCCGCCGAGTTATCAAGTCCATAATCAATACTGGAAGGACATCGTCACACTCCCCACTAGATTGACATATTTTGCTCAGATGTTGATTCATCTCAGTGTCACAAATAACTCCACTCACATGGTGACAGCTTTGACTTTCTAAAGCCTTTCCACGCCTAGAAAGTTTAGGTAATCAAGTATTGATAACTGGTGATAAAATTGCACATTGCCGCCCACATGGAGGTTCAGTTTTGTGTTTGTAAATTTGTAGAACATATCAAACAATTTATTAAGTGCTTTTATCTCAGCGTAATTGTCTACTTCCATCAGTCCATGTCAACTATTTCCATCCGATGACTAATATGGAAAAAAAACAAGTGTACGCATTCTGATTGTCATTCTCTTCTTTGCATAATAAATGAAGTATTACTCAGAAGATATAAAACTATAAAAACAACAAAAATATATCGTAAGCATTTCATCAACCTACTACCCATTGAGCGTTACCTAATCATAGTGGTTTTGTTTTTCTTTTCTTTTTTTTCTGTTTGTCTATACACAGAACATAGTATGTAGGTGAGTTGTTTATATTTTACTGTCTGTCAGAGATGGTAATAAACATGTTTTGCGAGTATGAGTATAGTGGTTTTCATCATACATTCATACAAGGCTTTTATTGTTCGTTTTAGAAGTTTTAATTGGGAAATGAGTTTGTTGTGTCAATTAGCTTGCCAGCTGACCTTCTTAGAATATATTGAGGGTGCTTTTTTTCTTAATAAATTTTTCTTAATTATGGCTGGCTAACTGACAGGTATATAAACTGCCATTGGAATCGATTTAAAAAGTTTTTGTTTCTGCAACATAAACAGTTCAACTGTTTCATGCCGGTCCATAAATCAAGAGTCCAATCGTTATTGGATGTGGCGTTTTGGACCCAGAATAAATTGTTGTAACTACCTCACCTATTTATGTGGAATTCGCGACCTCATTGCGATGAAGTGATGAAGAAATTTATTTAAAAATATGCCCACCTGGACCGTTTTTTTTACCATTTGTCAATATTTATTAAACCAACTTGAGGATTCTCTCCGGACCTGGTTGGCCCAACTATGCATTTTATGCAATTATGTGTTAAGTTCCAGGTAATAGGGAAGTTTCTAAAATTTGGCAATCTCTAGGCAAACTTAATTGATGTTGCCATTCGCAAGCAAGAACATATAATGAAACCTACCCCGACAAGGGAATTGAAAAGCTTTCTCAGGATAGATAAATCAATTTCAATTTAAATTTTTTAACATCTTCAGTTTTGAGTTATACAATCAGACTTGGTATTATGTCCGGAAAATACTCGCGAAGTGTGATTCAGTGAAAAAAAACCTTATGGTGCAATTTGTGACTTTCAAGGGTTGAATCTGTGACTCCTCGCTCAGTTGTTGCCTTTAAAACCTCCCACTATACAAATTTAAACGTACAGAAAGTTATCATATTGTTGTATTCAGTAGAGTGGTCGTTCCTGTTTAGGTAAGCCCTTCGACGACAGCTATTGTTAGACAGCTAGATAGCTTGTACCACCTGTCCACGAAAGCGATAGGAATAGCTTTTATCCTTATGTAGGAAAAATACGCAGCGTAGATCCATGTGTGGCAAGTTCATCAGCCAAACAATTTCCTGCCCGACTCTTCCATGCATCGAACCTGTGACTGCTCACTTTGTACACCTATACACCAGAACCCTACCCACTTAGCCACTGGTTCCACTAGAAGCTGTCATTTGACTGACAAAATGGTCAATAAATGTCAGGCGGTCGTATGAAAGTGCCTCAGTGATTAGTGTGCTGGTCTCCGGTTCGATCCCCGGAAAAAAAACATGAATTGCATCGTAAGATTTTTTCCACAGCGACGCAAACGCCTGGCAAACATCAGAGTTTTAGAAAATCTCAATTTAGCCGTTCGGACTGAGCATCGAAATTGCAAATCCCTTCCATTCGACGCAAAAAATTAAACTTACACAAACTAATGGTTGTGAGAAGTTAGGCTTAGGTTACCTATACCTGTTGCACTATCTATTTATTTTGTTCTGTGTCAGCTCCAAGTGCTTTGCTGATGCTAAGACTTTGCTTTGCTTATTATGATTTATCGGTAGAATTATGTTCGGAAAGTCACCACCAACAAGCAAACACACCTTATCCTTATGTCCGCGAAGTTCAAGACAGAGAGCAGTATGGATGGTTCGTCTTTTGGGAGAGAAAAATGCAAAAACAGCTTCTAAAAAGCGCTTGTCAAAACCAGTGTTGTATACACGAAGAAATTTGCTTGTGTAACATAGGCCAATCATTCGTGCGCACGAAAACGTTTGATCGTTTCGCCTTACAGAATCTGATCCCAGGTTTTGAGCGTCTTTAGAAAATGTATACCTCGTTCCATCGATATATGAAGGCTTGGTCCCACAATTAAACTGTAAGTTTTTTTCCCAAATTGAATCCGAAATTCCACATATTTATTGTAAAACATAGGGATTTGAAAATAGAGTATGCTTATCGCTTTTCGCAGTCCAGAAGTAGACGTTTAAGTTCGTATCTAAGTAGCCACGAGAATATCTTCTTGCTCCCATCTTTGAAGTGTCTTTGGTGAAGAATTTATTTTTCTTATAAAGCTAATTTATGTACCACAATTTTAGGATACAAATGAAGTAGAGCAAAGCAAAAATAAATCTAAAAACTTGACCGCCAACGACCATCCGTGGAGATAGTTTCGTGTGCGTATCAAAACCTGTGCTTGCTTCTGCTCGTGATTATAAAATGCCTAAGCGGAAAACAGTTTTCTATAAAGCCCCATGAAATCCTTTAAAAAAAAAATCTATTTCTAAATCTCTTCCAAAAACCACATGTTAGCATCAGTGTCGGCCCCTGAAATTCCTTTCAACTGAATCCGTGAGAAAACAAATTCTAATGACACATACTTCCACAGTGCCGCGTGCATCCTGTTACCTCTGAAAAAAAACGAACCCCATCAGTTAAACCACATTTAAAAATAGACGTACACTTCCATTCAAAGTCCTTTTAAAATTCTCATCGCCCTCTGCATATTATACAGGTCTCTTTCTCTATTCATTGCCATTCATCTTCCTTTAGCCAGCGTAACCTTTTCTCGTTATATCTTCATTTCCTGCCGCCTGGTGCCCCCCTCCCTGGGAGCCCACCAGTTCCACAACATGAAATCATCATAATTTGTAATTGCCTCTCGCGTTCATTCCCCGCCCGGCAAGAACCGTCATCATCACCATCACATCGCCCCACTGGAATCCTTGTTAACACTGAAATGATCCCTCCCCCATTCAGTGGCGCGCTATACTCGTAACAGCCGCCATCTCGTTCACACTCCAAACATAAAATGCACATTTAATGATGAGCATGGCATGTTTTTGTGTGTGCATTTCATTCAAGGTTATGGTTCTATATTAAAAATCGTAATGAGTTTCCAGCTCTAAGGAGAGTGAAAGTGCTTTGTGGTACACCCTCTGGTAGATCCTTCTATTCAGTGTGTAATATGCGCGCCATGAAAGTCCTATAAAATTAATATCGATGTGTCTACACAGTACACGTATGGATGTTCGCCATGTCTTATACCACACGAGTTCAAGTCGTGGTAATCGTAATCATCACCATCATCATTATCATAATAGGCAGTGGCCAGAGCAAGAGTATGCTGAGGGTGTCGCATTACTGTCGGCGACGACGTGGACGAAATATAAACCGACCGAAGGCGACTGAGTAATTTCTTAAAAACAAAAAAAAAAAACAAAAAAAAATATTATATCTTGCCAACACTATAATCGTAATATGATGTTTAATGGAACATATCCAGGCATTATGTGCCGTTGGATATACGATCCATGGACGAGTAGAGCACGAATGATAAATTGTTACAGGATCATAAACAAATCGGCCGGCAGTGGAGCATCGACTGGGAAGGCTGTTTAAATTTCGAATCGTTCACCAATTGGAACGACTTTTACACAATTCTTTGGGATGATTATTTATCGACGGTTATGGGTTCATTGTGTTTTATTGGATGGAAAAAAAACGAGAGTCAACATGTGTGTTTGTGAAGGATAAAATTGTTGTAAATCATGGGAAGTTGTTTTCATGGAAGTATAAAAAAAGGAGTTTGTATACCAGAAGGGGTTCCAGTCTTTCAGTCATTGATTCTGACAGCTGTGAGTCACCACTTGTCAGTCAGTTAACGAGCTTGTGATGGGACTATAAAAGTAGGTATGCAATGCAAATGGTCAGTGATGCACCTCCATAGTGATGAGGAGATCCATGTATTATGCATGCAGCATGGCTATGGAATTCAAATCAAAGTAGGTACTGGCGATGGAACTCGATAAGAAAATTTTATCTTTTTTTTCGATTTTTAATCAACTTGAACCTAAATGGGGCATAGTTGACTTCAACGACTCGATCTGACTAAGTGGGGGTTTGGTAAATGTGTTTCGAAGAGAAAGTAATTTGGGTGTCTACTAGTGATGGGACACGAGAAAATCGTTTTTCATTCAAGTGACTCGATGATGTTTAAAAAAAATTGCAATCGTAACTGGAGCCGAATTAAGTGGAGATTAGTTAACTCGGGGAACTTGAGTAAATTTAGTCGGAGGTTGATGTATATTTTTGTAAGCGAATGACACATTTGTAACTCCGATTTGTACTAGTGATGGGACACAAGGTAACATTTTTCCATTCAAGTGACTCGATGATGTTTAAAAGAAATTCCAATCGAAATGAAGCCGAATTGAGTGGAGAGTATTTAACTCGTGGAACTTGAGTAAACTTAGTCGGAGGTTGGCGTATATTTTTGTAAGCGAATGGCGCATTTGTAACTCCGATTTGTACTAGTGATGGGACAAGAGGAAATCGATTTTCATTCAAGCGACTCGATGATGTTTATAAATAAATTCCAATCGAAACTAGAGCCGAATTAAGTGGAGATTAGTTAACTCAGTAACTTGAGTAAACTTAGTCGGAGGTTGATGTATATTTTTGTAAGCGAATGACGCATTTGTAACTCCGATTTGTACTAGTGATGGGACACAAGGTAACATTTTTCCATTCAAGTGACTCGATGATGTTTAAAAGAAATTCCAATCGAAATGAAGCCGAATTGAGTGGAGAGTATTTAACTCGTTGAACTTGAGTAAACATAGGCGGAGGTTGGCGTATATTTTTGTAAGCGAATGGCGCATTTGTAACTCCGATTTGTACTAGTGATGGGACAAGAGGAAATCGATTTTCATTCAAGCGACTCGATGATGTTTAAAAATAAATTCCAATCGAAGCTAGAGCCGAATTAAGTGGAGATTAGTTAACTCAGTAACTTGAGTAAACTTAGTCGGAGGTTGATGTATATTTTTGTAAGCGAATGACGCATTTGTAACTCCGATTTGTACTAGTGATGGGACACAAGGTAACATTTTTCCATTCAAGTGACTCGATGATGTTTAAAAGAAATTCCAATCGAAATGAAGCCGAATTGAGTGGAGAGTATTTAACTCGTGGAACTTGAGTAAACTTAGTCGGAGGTTGGCGTATATTTTTGTAAGCGAATGACGCATTTGTAACTCCGATTTGTACTAGTGAAGGGACAAGAGGAAATCGATTTTCATTCAAGCGACTCGATGATGTTTAAAAAAAATTGCAATCGTAACTGGAGCCGAATAAGGTGGAGATTAGTTTACTCGGGGAACTTGAGTAAACTTAGTCGGAGGTTGATGTATATTTTTGTAAGCGAATGGCGCATTTGTAACTCCGATTTGTACTAGTGATGGGACACGAGGAGATCGATTTTCATTCAAGTGACTCGATGACGTTTAAAAAAAATCGCAATCGTAACTGGAGCCGAATTAGGTGGAGATTAGTTAACTCGGGGAACTTGAGTAAACTTAGTCGGAGGTTGATGTATATTTTTGTAAGCGAATGACGCATTTGTAACTCCGATTTGTACTAGTGATGGGACACGAGAAAATCGTTTTTCATTCAAGTGACTCGATGCTGTTTAAAAAAAAAGTTTTTAATTGAAACTGGAGTCGACGGAAATAAGACTTGCTTGACTCGACCGAATTGAGCTTATTTTCGGTTGTGGTTTTGTTTATGTATAAATATGGTAAGAAAGAAGACCTGACTCAGTCATTTTTTATCAATTCGAAGCGGTAGAGCTTATGACGATGGGATCAATATCTGCAAGGGATACCTCTTCTTCATTGACTTCACTCAAGGCAGGGGTCGAAGTATCGCATCCATGAGCGAGCAATACATCTCTGAATTATGTGGCTCTTACATAGAAACCAATAACAAATTCAGTCTGTATTACTCGATCACGGACGCTGTAATTCAAGCCCAGCATGGCCTTATAGCATCAATTTAAAAGTAGTCAGGAGCTGTAATTACTTAAGCCGAGACAATTCATTTAGCCAATACACAAAACTTTCACACTGAATTACAAAAAAGCAGACATAATATTCTGCCCTGCACATCCTCTCACGTAATATAAAATATTTTTCAATCTCTTTCCCCTCGTTTAATGTAGGTATATGTGGGCACACATTTTTTTTCCTCCTAAAACATCAAAACAATCACAAACTGGTGTAGAAAGAAAAGTATAAAAAAAAACTCCTCACAAGGAAATTACAAAAAGAAAAAACTTTAGAAAATTGCCTCACACATTATCATAATAATAATTCCCCTTGTTTGGTAATTTGTGTGTTCTGGAGTCATCCCCAAGATTCGGGTCTACGAGGATGTGGAGTGGGAGGATATTCTTTAACAGAAACACACGTGTCCCCAGCAGACGTGGGGTGGGCCAGGCTGGGTGGCAGCATCTCTAAACCTTATTTACACACATGTGCGCCTAAATGTGAGAGAGAATCTGCTCTGTAGACAGTAGGTTGCGATCTTGTTTGGCTTAAGGGATAAATAAATTCCTGTGGCATGTTTATTTTCAAGTAATGGCGGTGATGTTTGCAAAACGAATGATGGTTTCATACGGGGAAACCGGTACACACCAATGATTTGAGGTTGTGAAAAGTTTTCTTTTTTTTTTTTGTTCTTTTTTCTTTACAGGAGCAAATATATTTATGTTATGATGGCCACAGAATGAGCATACATTGGGTACACTTTGGGAGCGATTTTAGAAGGAAGAAGGGACAAGTTGTCGTTTAAAATAAAAATTTTATGAGTCGGTCAGCAAAAGAATATTTGAACATGTGCCTTCTGTTCCTTTCACATTGAACATCATTAATATAATAAATCGACATTTTAATCTGAAGCACAACATCAGCAGAAAAAAGAATGCACCACCCCAAAGTGATTAATTTAATGAGACTCTAAATTTGACGGCCCAGCGCCTAAAAAATTTATTTTACAGTGACTTTGCCAATCGCTTTCAAGTGTGGGAAGGCACCTTCTACACAAGCGTGGTTTTCTATTTATTACTTAAGCTGTTGAATAGCCTGCAGATATGCTTTGCCAAACAATCATCATCATTATTATCGTTAAGGCGAAAGTATGTTCGAAGGTAGGTTGAATAACAAAACCACAATTTACCGGGTGAACGTGCTAAAACTATCTGTTCGTATAATTTGCGGCATGTGCTTTTAGTACATGCTTAGATTTAATGATGGCGGCACTTTTAGTGATGGGAACAGCGTGCTATTTTCATTACCATTTTGATACTGTGGAATAGCAATGGAATGAAAAAGCGTGTAAGCCATGAGTGGGCAGACTGCTGGTTTGGTAGTGATGCCGACTTCCATATACCATATGTCAGTCTCGGCAGTACTAGGTCCTAAAAAGATGGTAACTATAAAATAGAGAATTGTAAATGTTTACTCCTGCTGATATCTTTCATAGCTCGGTGGAAATATTCAAAAGCAGGCAATCCCATAGAAGAACAATGCAGAAAAAACTACTAAGGAACATACACATATACATTCAACTCAAAAGTAGAAGTGTACTTTCCGCATCTGCCTGTCAGTGGGTGTAATATTCACTAGCAGTCTGTCGCCGCATTTTAATTTTACTCATTTGTGGGCTGAACTCCATAAACAGTTCCATATACTTGCTCCACAAGCGCAGGTACCTCGCCAGCAATTTTCGCATTTCCTAGGAAACCATTAACGCTTTTAGGGGAAGACGAGGTAAGTTGGAAGAACCCCTGTTTCTTTGTAAAAAGGCGATATGTCATATGCTGACTGTGTTGGATTTTTTGGTGCATTTTGGAACTTTAATAAAAAAAAATAAGTTTGGCTGACTCATTTCCAAAATCAAATTTACTCGAAAGTGTTATTTCTGCCCCGCTCTCCCCTATTTACACTCGAATACTTTCCTTTTGTGATCTGACAGAGAAAACGGCACACAGTGCACCCACCATCCAAAAGTTGAAAATCGAGCCAGAACAATCGTTCCTTGTTTTTTTTTGATTAAGTTGTGTTAGATTTTGATGTGCAGCTTAGCTTTTGGGTAAAGGAGCAAGCTGATTGGTTGCTTAGAATGTTTGTAGACGCTTTTAAGAATTTTTCTTTGTTTAATATCAATTTGTCAGTAGTTCGATTAAATTTATTAAACAATCTTTATAAGCACAATAAGAATTGGTTTGTTTTAGTACAAATAGGGTTTAAATGAGACAACAAAGTTCTTAAAACTTAAATTAAAACTAACAGTGTAAGTAAGAGCAGTAAACTAAGATAGACAAACATTTTAGTGAAATGAGCCCCCAAAAAGTAGGAGTGGCAGTGAATAACATAGCCAATTACATTCTCGAAGCAGCAAAACCGAGAACAGCTAGAAAAAAAATTGTAGCCCCTATATAAATATTCTATATAAGATACAGATTGGAGGACGGGTAAAGCCTACTGATGACCTACCTTCCTACGATAGCCCAAACGGGGCGAATTCATTTTCAGTATTTTAATCAATTAACAAAAATGTCAAAATATCACCCGCCTATCTAGAAAATTGCCGTTTAGGTTTGAGGTTTGAAAGAAGTCTAATGACGAGAAGTTCCGAACCGCCTGAATGAATAAATTAGACCTTGGACGACCGTCCTGGTATCGTAGAAGATCTATTTAAGCGGCCTTTATGGCAGCTGTTTCGTTTGGGCAGTGTGGTGGGGCGAAGATGGTGTCAACGTTTCACAGAAAATGTCGATGAGATATAAAAAAAGGCTTAGAAACAAGGCCAACAACTGTAAAGGTTTAAATTCACATACGAAGGTGGATCTTTTTTTGTAGAGACTTGAGCGCAGTTTTGAGAACACAACTAACGGGATAGGTATAGATAGACCAAAGCCATACCCGATGTCTGCACCATCAGCTTCACAGAAGGTTTTATAGCTCGCGACATGTCTAGCGCTCTTGACTAGTCTTTCTCAAACGTTTTTTTTCATGTATAACATGACGAACGGGGATGGATAGCTTAAGCTTGTGCGGAACATAAATTCATCGATGGTTTTTGGTCACAACTTGTGACCATTCGAAATGTGTCCAAGAAGCAAGTAAACTTTTTTTAAATGTCATTTCTGATACGATTGGCTTTGATGGTCGATTGGACATTAACAAGTCACAACCCACAGGCAAGGTTATACCAATCGTTTGTGCTCTTTGCAAACCCGCCGTTTTAAGTGCCTTCTGGCAGATCCGATTTAATGTTGCCTTTCTATTGCAGTTGGTCACAAGAACCCCTTTTGTATTTATGCTACAAGCCTCGCTCAGGTTTTTATAGGTACCCTAGTGTGAGTTGTTATTTTTTGTCTTGGAAGGGACCCACAAATTTTATGCCAATTCCGAAGGGCACCATTGCAACCATACGCTGTCCCCGAAGACTGCTTCCAAAAATAGTCGATACAAAAAATTCTTTATCGGACAAAACCAAGGATGAGTCAGGAGCAATGCCGAATTTTATGTGAAAATCGATGAATTTAATTTTTAATGTCCAACTTGTTAAACCTTAGTCACCCTCATCGTTGGTTGACCTTATGACAAAAATGTTAAGATGAGGATTCAATGTGGAAAATTGTATCAGTTGAAATCCTCCCAGATTTTGTTTAGTGGCCACAAAAAGCACCTACCACTGTGGATATACTTGAAAATGTCCCTGCTTGAACAAAAGGACCTTTATACTCAATCATGCATCACCTGTATCATCCTAGCCCTGCTGTTTCTATTGGGAGCTAGAATGATGTACGGTTCATTAGTTATGTACATATATAGCAAACAAAGGTATATTTTGTTCATTTTAATCAGAAAACGTTTTACCTTTGGTTCGGTACATACTAGTACATATATCCATAGCAGCAACCACAGGATACAACGTAAAAGTTGTATTTTCCCTGTGTACGCTTATCAAAAGTTTGGCTTTGCTGATGCTGGTTGGTCATTTCCCGAGTGGGATGGATTGCTTCAGGATATCCCTTGGATGGAACGCATTTTCACTCTGCTACAGTAGATGGTTTTATTGTGCGCATTTTTTTTTTTTTTTTTTTTTTGTTGTGTTGTCAAAGATAGGAATGGAATGCTGGGTGGTGTCTAAATTGGATAATAGATGTACAAGTCTGACTAATTGACTATGTTCGAGAAATAAAAGTTTTGCGTCCCTCGCACGCTGACGGTGCATAGCGCAATAAACAATGGAACGGGTGTGGATGATATGCTGTTCTTTTTTGCGGATTATTCGCTCAATGAATCTCAAGTGGACCATGAATCATCAAATTTCCCCAAAATTACAGAAAACTTTTTGTACGTTGGTGCTGGTGGTGGTATTCTCTCTTTAATGGGAAATCTGTTACCAAGACGATGATGCGGGACGGTGTGGAACGCTTGTTACCGGATTTTCTGCATTGCTAATTCAACCATTATGACCGGTCGTTTAGGTACATAGGACTAAATGACTTTTGATTGCTGTAAGACGATGCGATAAGACTGCTTGAGCATTTTAATTGTTTGGAGCTCTTAAACTGATGTCGTCATGGGAATGGGTTTGGTTGTAGGTATGGTTGTGGTTCGAGTGGAGGAAGTTCCTTCAAGACTTGTATTTAGTTGTTTGAGGGATTGTATACATATATTTATTGCCGGGTTGAGTGCTAAAAGTTTGATACATTGTTTTGGGCGAAGATTGGCTGGGAATTAGTGAACATCTGAGGGAACCTAAAGCGGTTTAATGGCTTTTGTGAAACGTTTTGTAAATTGGTTATTTAATAAGCTTTCTGGATTATGTGGCGGCAAGAAGTTATCGTCGACTTTGGGTAGCTTAAGGGTGAACTAACGACGGCAAAAAAATTTGTGAAATGTCAAACCTTGATGGTAAGAAATGTTCTGCAGGTTTATTTATTGATATTACCAAAGCGTTCGATATGGTCGATCATCGCATTTGCTTGAAAAAGCGGGAATTCGTGACTTCATGTTAGGTTGGCTTAGAGCTTATCTACTTAGAAATAGGTCACAAAGTGTGCAGATTGATGACATAAAGAGTGATAGAATGATTATCAACTTAGGGGTACCCCAAGGTTCTGTCCTAGGTCCGATTCGCTTTCTTATCTACATAGACCCTCTTTTGACTTTTGACTTGACTTTAAAGGTGTTCCAACTGCTTTTGCAGATGGCGTCGGTTTCGCGTATGGTTCGGCCAGTCGCCTCGACCTGGTTTCCGACATAAACTGGGATCTTAGCCTTTTAAGAATCCCGTTGTCGAAACACAACTCGGTTATCACCCCAAGGAATAAAAATATGATTTTTAGCTAGTCGTCCCTACTTGATTTTAATGGGAATAGTTATTTTAACGCACCTGAGTGCCAAAGATTCAAACTTGCATGTTGTAATTGTCGGTCTGAGCCATTTTTCGAGAACGCCGCTGGTCAAACGACAACAGTGACGGTGCGCGCTATAGGGCCATGTTAACCGAGTTTTTTCTGCCGCAATTGGACGAATTAGGACTGGAGGACATGTGGTTCCAACAGGACGGAGCTACGGCAGATTTCTCTCTTGTAGGCAGTTAGTAATGAGGGAGGGGAAATAACCTCGATACCGACTAACCGAAGTCAAATTGCTGTCAATGGGTTGAGGAAATATTTTCGTTGTACGCTACAGCCACTTTTGATAATACAGAAATATATCCTACGCAAATTATGCCGAAAACGTGTTAGGTATCCTTCGTACCCTTGCTTCCTGTGCGTCATTTGTACTGTTTTAAAGTTTTGAAGACTTTCTTTATGAAATCCGATAATCGCAACTTCCGATAGATCTCTAACTATAGTTTACGTAGAAACTTTTCATATTCACTACTCGTTCCTCAATTGTCAATTGTCTGTTTGTCTTTTCAATAAACATCCTCAGTCGTACAGGTCTATCTCTATGCCTGGCAAGTTTCAAAAACTTGTGAGAAATGGCTTTTCATTTTTAATTTCAATGGCATAGAGTCTGTTTTTTCTGACTTGCTCAAGATATAAATTTTTGGTCTAAGTTGATTTTTATGCTTTCAAATAAACTTCACTAGGTCTAATTAATCTTTTTAAATATTTATAACAAATATGTAGTTTTATGTAGTCACCCACCCACATACTTCAAGTTTTAGAAATGCAATAAATTTAAATTTTTGAAGTGCAATGGCATTCAAAATTATTATTTTATTATAAAAGGTATATTAAATATAGAATGTAAAATGAATTTCTTAAACTAATTTAAATTATTGTTTATATTGAATTATTGAATTATATACATCTATATATGTATATATTTATGAAAATAAATCTAATCTAATCTAATCACTGCTTCGGGGTATTGATGGACGCTGCGACCCTCCAAGATGCAAACTAGGAATTTTTTTGGATTGCAAATCTTGCGCAGTGTCATACATCATAACCGCACTCAAATATTTATGTCTGTTCCATTACCCAATAGTGCAAGATATACAATTATACATTTTACTCGTCCAGAGTGTCGTGTCCATTCTTAACCGCACTTTAACCAATCGTTCACATATTTTCTCGCCTTTCGTTGAAGTAAGAACCGCAGCTGTGATAGTTCTATTGATATGCGATACGAGTACTAGATTATGGATAGCCCGGCAGAAAGAAAGGCAAAGTGGCACGACAATTAGAATTCACGTGACAATTTTACTAAAGTCTCACTGCATAAGTGCATATGCGCTTCCCCAACAAACCATAGACCTCTTTAAACTGTTTGACTGAATTTAAACCTCGCGCTCATGTCACGAATACCTATATACCTACATCCTATCCACTACAGAGTCTATGCGGTAAGATGGCATTTGGATTGAATCGATAAAGGAATTCGATCCGAATATTCAATTACATGTTTGTAATTTGGAACGATTGACATGTCATGTCATGTTGATATGTAAACTAGGTAAGACCTAATGTCTCTGTTTGTATGTATTGTTATATATTTTGATGTGCGCGCAGATGGTGGTCACAGAACGCCCCTATTGAGAATTGCATGCTCATTTGGAAGTTATTATTCCGAATTTCTCAAAAAAATAGTATCCGGAGACATTCCTCATGCGTGCTGATAATGTGAAGCGTAATAGCGAGTAGTAAGATGTAGGTTTGAATATTTGATTCCAAACACAGCACTGACGGTTTATTGGGTAACTGCTTTCATTGTCATAGTTGTAGGTGTACGTATAAGCACGGCTGCCGTTTCATAATTTCGTTGGGGAGTGTAATAGAATTATTTTTGGTGAGTACCAAAATGATAAAACTTGATCATCAATATGAGTATTTGTAAGCGCATATACGTGGATCGAGTTGCGCCCATTTTACGGCAGACTCGGTATCCCTTGAAAGTCGATTCTCCAACTTTTGATGGTTAAATACGCGACAACCGGTTTGGGAAGTAATCAGCCAAAAATTGGACGAGTCGGATCCGTGTCACTGTGAGAAGGCGCGGCTGAAAATTATACGTTTAGAAGATACTGTATCTTTCTGTGTTAAGATTATTGCAAATAAATTGAAATTGAAATCGAAAAATTGAAAAAAATTATTGACTGTTTTATTTATTTTATTCCACTTCAACTTCGACCCGCCCTTAAAAGCCTTAAATAGTGTCAGAAAATTGAATTTTAAGGATCTGCAAGTGTTTGTTGGCGCCGTTTATAAAAACAAAAATCGAACACGAAACAAACCACAGTGGAACATCCAGAAAATACATTTTGTTAGCAATTTACTAAATACATAAATGTCAAGGCAAGTCAAATAGCTAAATCCGAAATTAAAAACAAGTGTACAACTTGTCTTTGGTATGGCCGCCGAAAAAGGAGTATAAAACTCCTATTGTAATACTTTCGCCAGCGCTATGGCACCACTTATGTACGTGTTTTTCCTTAGAACTACTGGGAAGGCAGTTTAGAGCACGAATCACATGATAAGTGTTAGTTTGAGCTTTCCCAAACTGTTTTCCCATTATACCTATATATTTATGGTAATAAAGCCTGAAGTACTCCGGGTAATTACTTAATTTAGTTGTTAGCATGATTGGGTCACTGTTTCGATTTCAAGGGTTAGAGGAGATATATTATACCTATGACTTTTTTGCATGCCCAAAGAGAACACCTTTCGTACGACTAAAACACTAGCTTTCTACTTGAGGATTTTCTCTTCAATTTATTCAAACAAAAAAAAACCTGACGGTCGACAAAGGCGTCCAGAAAAGCTCCTGCAAGAGGATAAAAAACTTAAAAAAATGAGAAATGCGATAGGTGGAGCACTTGAATTTCATCGACAGCCTCCCCAATGTCCAACGAGCTTTCATACTGAGTTCGGTTTTTGATACTTTTGAACACGGCTGGCCAATCCACAGAAGATCCTACATAATCAATAAAACAGTAAACTCGCAATAATGTGAACACTCAGATACACGAACTAATTTCGTTTCGCGTTTCTAACTCTTAAACTGATCTTTTTATGAAAGAACAATGAATTAATGGAACCGATTCCAAAAGAATTACATTTTAACTCAATACCGTGTGTAAGTCCTTATCCGGTATATTACTTGTGCATATAGATTTTAGTCTGGCAGTCATCTAGGATAATCTTGCTTAGTTACGATTAAGCTCAATGAAACCAGTAGTAGGAATGAGCTGCAGAAGGGATGGCGAGTCGTAATGATGTATTTATCGAAATTGTTCACTTTTTCGCGAAATAACTGTATACAAGCTGATGGCATCTTTAAAAAACTAAAAGATCGTGACCGCGCCATTATTATTGGCCATTTTTATTTATTTCGCACAAAATTTGGTTGAAAAAAGGTTGCCTATCCTGGGCATACCCAGCAATCTGTACTTTGGACTTTGGAGCTCAAAGTTTATTAAAAAGTTACCTTTGCTATTAAACCTGCCAACTATAGTTCTGTGAGATAGTGAAACGAAAAGACTTTCACCGAAATTTTGATATTCGTTCCACGAAAATGTGAAACAAAATTTACAAATTTTTCATATGAATTATTATTTTTTTTGAATATTTTTAGTGAAAAGTGAGGTGAATTCTGGTGTACCCGAGGGCTCTGCTCAACGCCTTTACTTTTTTTTTAAACTAAAAACATGATGCAACACTCGTTTCGTACTCGATAGCTCAATTCCATGAGTAGATCTACTATGAAAGGCAATTTTTAGTGCCCGCCGAGCTGACATAAAACCTCAGGAAAGTACCTTGTCAAGTGCATATTTTCAGCCTTGCGTTTCAGTAGTATTTTTTTTTTAATTTACAACCCACCCACGAGTTGGATAATAAAAGCCACAAACGAAATTCTATATGTCAGCCAAATCCCCAACTGGGGCGTCACACAATCCATCAACTGTGACCGCAAAAATCAGACCCAACGACCACACGACAGAACTTTCTTCTTTTGATGGGTTAAATTTGCGGATTTCATTTTCAAATTGCCTCCTTAAAACTATTCGTTTCTTCTCCAGCACATTCATGTGTTAAGATCTTTTATAGCACAACTCTAAACATGTTTAATTAATATTACTTTCACTGTGTGCCATGGCAACTTTATTAATTTCTTTGTCCGCAAACTATAAACAGAGCGGCGCCACGCAACTATTCGACCGCAAAATTTTCGTCATCGGATATATAAAAATTTCCCATTTTATAAGTTCGCACATACAAAGGAGAGCCGGCAATATAAAATGTTGCCGTTCTATTAAGTACATCTCGCGAAGCATGAATTATTAATTTTCGAATTCATTTAATGTCGTCGAGTGATTGTGTTCTTTTATCGACTACCCCACTGTTCAAAAGGGAGCGACAGCGAGCGGTAGTTAGTACTTTGCGAATTTCAAATCAAACGGATTTATGGCTCAGAATGAGGAAATGAATTTTCTCCTGTGCAATGGAGCAGTTCGCAAGTAGTTCGCTTTGTACGAGTTTATAAAACTTTTGTTCGCGTCTCTCTGTGGAGCAGTTTTCGTGGTCAAATAGGAGGAGGGGGCGGAGGCGAACTCAAGTCGGTTTATTGGGGAGTTTTATCGATTATATTTCAAAGGGTTGATAATTAATGGCACTCGGAAGTTTGGCTTTAGTTTGGGTAGCATAGTGTGTATAACCTCACCATAGACACTGTCGTCGTGCATGCGGGTGAAGTATGTCCCCTTATCCCTCGAAGTGGACTGGAATTAATTGCTCATTGGCTGTTAGTTGGGGAATTGTTGGATTTCTGTTGATTTCGGAACAAGGATAGTAAACCAATGGCCGGGTAAAGTTTATTTAGTTCACATTGGAGTGAGCTGTTATGCTTCGACATGGACTGGGCGTAGTATACTTCTAAATAATGACAACATTTTTGTTTACACAAATTTGTTGAGAACTGCGTAAGTAATTAATTTGTACATATTGATAAATGTAGGGAGCTGTCACAAAACTGTAAGCCCAAAGTAATGCGTGTTATTGGTTGGATTGAGTTTCAAGTGGGATTTTTTAATAAATAGACAGAACTTTCAAGTTGTTTACAAAGAGGTAACTTTTATTATTAAAACGACAGCGGGAGGTATTATTGATATCAATATACGCATTTCTGCCCTTTTTAATTAGTTGGACTGTTGTAGATTTTGAAGCAGGAATAAAAACCCGTTTTCCCAATAGATGGCGGTGTGCATAATTCTGTCGCTAAGAGTGCCAGTTGGTTGCTTTAAAATACACGACTTTCTAATACTTTCCTACGGTCTAAAAAGCAGTGTGGTTTAAGATAAACTTCTCCAACAGATGGCTGCCGCAAACTACTTCGTCAGTGACAGTGAAAATTGGATGGAAAATTGTTCTACTCCGGCGTATATGGTTTTCATTACACTCAGGGTTATGCTAGTGCAAAAACAACTGTAGAATTGCAGCCAAATCCAAGCAACAAGTAAAGGGTGATTTTTTAAGAGGTTTAGAACTTTTTTTTAAAAAAAAACACAAAAAATTGAATGAAATATTTATTTGAATCGATAGTTTGAACCTTGCAATTTAATGTTTAAAGATAATTTCATGCAAATGTTGACCGCGGCTGCGTCTCAGGTAGCCCATCCGCTGAGTCCAATTTTGGCATACTCTTTCACACATATCGGCCGGTATCTCACGAATGAATACATGGATGTTGGCTTCCAGTGCGTCAATCGAAGCGGGCTTGTCCCTATACACATTAGCCTTGGCATACCCCCACAAAAAATAATCTAATGGTGTCAAATCGCACGATCTAGGCGGCCAATTGACCGGCCCGAAACGTGAAATTAACTGTTCACCAAACTCGCCTCGCAATTGCGCCATTGTTTCGCGTGCTGTGTGGCATGTGGCACCGTCTTGTTGAAACCACATATCATGCAAGTCAAGAACTTCCATTTCGGGCAAAAAAAAGTTTGTTATCATCGCTCGGTAGCGTTCACCATTGACAGTAACGCTGCGATTCGCATCATCTTTGAAGAAATATGGCCCAATAATGCCGCCGGCCCATAAACCGCACCAAACAGTGGCTTTTTCGGGATGCATTGGTAGCTGTTGCAATGCTTCTGGCTGATCTTCACTCCAAATGCGGCAATTTTGCTTATTTACGTACCCATTCAACCAAAAATGAGCCTCATCGCTGAACACAATTTTTCGATAAAAAAGCAGCGATGAACATTTCGAACCGAGCACGAATTTTGATAGTAAAATTCAATAATTTGCAAGCGTTGTTCATTTGTAAGACGATCCATGGTTAAATTGCAAACCAAACTGAAGCTGTTTGACAGTGACACAAGGTACTAAACACACGTCAGCTGTCAAAACCAGTGTTGCCAAAACCAAACCAGCTAAAAAATCACCCTTTATATGTACTTAGTAACTTTAAAATCTCTAGAAGGTCTTGCACATTTTTTGTCGTACCGATTTCGTCATTATTTCGAGATCGATTTTTATGAAAAATGAACCGAATTAAAGGTGGATTTCGTTAAGTGATTTCCCGCATGTAAATTTTTTTTGGAGAACGATTATTCAGACCTAATTTGAGATCATTTAAAGAAAATGTAATCGCTTACCAACAATATTCTGTTACCTGAAAGTAGAAAAAAAAGTTCCTTAGATCAGTTTATACTCAACAAAATGTACTTATTTAATGCTAGGAAAATAAAGGATCGTAATCGGGAGTTGTCGGAATAGAGAAGACACTGATTCGCATCAACCTGGTAAAACAACCGCTAGAACATGATTTTTACAGCTGTATATTTCGAAGTGAACATGAATGCCATGTTATCGTCTTCCGATCGACATAGTTCGCAGTATAGTTCGAACATGTCAAGCTGCGACCATTAGACCCGGTGCTTAGCCTCTTTGAAGCTAGGTACGCTGGGAGGGGTTTGCAAGTTTAACAAGTAGAAGTGAAGGGAAGGAAATCAGCTTTGATGGGAAGCACGAGATCGAAGGCATATTACAGGCGCTTTACCCAGTTTGCGCGGCCTTTGGTACTATCTTGACGTTGAGGTTGGGTTGCACGTCCACTCCGGACTGTAGTAATGCGAATAATATTGTTCGATAATTGTAGAAATACAATGTGTCAAACCAGAAAGACTCCATTAGCCACCTCAGCAGACGAAAAAGGAACCTTCTAGTGGAGTAAGAGTCGAAGCTGGAGCTATGGAGAACCCTCTTCGAAAGACTGTTAAATGGCTAAAGCCCATATCTCGCTATCAGACAGGAGGAGTCGCATTTAACTTTTAGCAAAAGTCAAGACTGCCTTCCAAATCACCAAAACGCAATAAGGTTGGCAATATATATTTTTAAGTCAAACAAAGCTGCCAGACTGAACGGTCTACCTGGTACTTCAGGTAGCTCGGTGTAGGCTAAGCCAACTCAACCCACGTCAACTTATTAAGTGCAGTCTCTCGTACTTACTAAGTGAATACCTAAAATTATATCCCATATAATATTATATAGCTCCCAGCAGTGCGGTTTAGGACCTGCAGGTCCATAACTGACAGACCCTTCAAAATATACCAGAAAAGACTAAAAATTCCAGATCAAGACTGAACGCCATCTTCTCAGATTTAAGAACGCACGTAAAAGAATTAAGGGAGACGATCCGTGTGTAGCTATGTCTTTATTTAACATCCTTGCCACTTGCTGTTTCAGAAATTTCGAAGACAGTTTACCAAAACGAGGTATGATGTCAAAAGGGATCTTGCAGGCAAGGTGATGCAGTCTCTTGGGACTTCTTTAACATTATACTTAAAAAATTGTCAACACCAGCGTAAAAAAGTGAATGGAGACACCCTCGACCATGGCTTGAGGCCTTCTTCGTAAGATTTCTGTTCCCGTTTGAATTTTAGAGGAGACCATTTGGTAGCAACTTAAGCGGTTGAGACGGTTATGACATTTACATCGTAGAACGCAATTGAATTGAACAAGTAGAAAAAGAACGAGGGAGTTAGTTGGGTCCCTTGTCCACTCCGAACAGTACCGACGCCCAAAGGTAAGGAAAGGGCACAGCTTCTAATAGCCTGTCCAAATCTTGATATTGACACTTTTTTCCGAATAATACGATGTGTGGCTGCTGCGTTGCCCTGCGCTTTGACCCAGAAGGAATAAATAAATAAATAAATAAATTAATAAATTAATAAATAAATAAATAAATAAATAAATAAATAAATAAATAAAGTTTCAGGTCCACTTCGAACTGCAGCGCCACCTCAGTAAGTAAATTCGACTCAGTAGTTTCGTGCAACGATCCAGGCAAAATAAAAACTGAGTTCCTGATCGGTATTCATTCACATAGTTGACAAATTACACCTGTTCTTAGGAAAAGTAGTAAGAGCGATACATCTGGTAACACCACTTTGTCAGCCTCAGTGCGATTATCGGTAGATTGCCCTTGGAAATTGATGCTCCAGTCCCAATCGATATGAAGGCTGCCACTTAACATGTTTACCGAAGCGTTCCACATTGCACGCAAGTATAGTCACATGAAAACGACATGTGCTTAACTGTTGTTCACGCTTATGTAAATAAAGCTCTGCATTCAAAGCAAATTATATACACGACTTCACGCTACTTACATATACCAACGAGTAAGGTGCCCCCAAAGAAAAGACACATCGATCCCAACAGGGCGATACCAAACACACACACACATTTCGTCTCCACGCCCTTCTATTCTAATTAAAGTCACCCAGGGTCATGCGTTCTACATCAAAAACCATACGTAAATATAAATACCACCATCAGGGCACCAATTTTTTAAGCCACTTCATTTGAATAAATAACAAGCCCTAATCCTTTTGGGTATGCAACCCTTTTTCTTACTACAAAAAAAAAATAATGCCAATTAACTACCCAAAGTGCAGCTGATTGTGATTTGCAACACACTCACAGCTCGCCCCTTTGTCATCGTTAATGTGTCACAGGGTGACAAAAACTCACCCCAAAGTAATGAGTACAAAAATGTAACTCTTTCCCCTCTGTTTACGAATATATCTACGTTGCAAACGAGAAGGATTAAATACCCACAACAAGATACACATCATCCTTGTAGTATTGTATGGCGATGTAAATATTTTCTTTTTTTTTGTACACCATCGCTATGCGGTTTTTGAAAATTATCCAATAAATCTAAATTGCGAACCCACAAGAAAATTTGAATAATATATCATCCAAATTCTAGTGTAGGGATGTACGCTGTGTATGAAGGTAAACGTGGCAAAAGGTCATCCAAAGGATACACCTCATAAATTTGTGATTTGCAATGGAGATGTGCAGGCGAGAAAAGGGTTCATCCCGTCAACCCTCTTGAATAACAAAGGGGATTAGCCTAAGTACGAGGGATTACTAGTTTCGATTTCACTTTCACGGTTTGTTAGTTATTGTAGCCAATAAATAATTTTAGAGCTACACCATCTGCAGGTCTTTACGAGGAATGGGTGCAACTATATGAACTCACGTTTAAGCGATTTCAATTTTAGTCATGTGCGCCTGTGACTACTTGTTGTCCCTTTTGCATTTACCTCTGGTACGATGCGTTCACATTGTTGGCCGTTCATTAGCAATGCAAATGGGTACTGTGCATGTGACAGGTGTGCAACATAATTTTAATTATTTACCGGATTTTAATTGCTAAGGACGTGCGGACTATATAAATATTCCGATGAATAGAAAACGATAATAACTACAGACGCTGTCCAAGAGTTCATTATGGGTTCATGCAATAATTTATGAGGCGGCATTTGAGGAGCTTATTGCTGGAGTTGTGAAGACGTTTCGATGAATTTGTAGTAATTTATTTACGCAGTTACTAGGTGCCAGGTGCAGGGGATGCGTATAATTGTCAGGCCGTCGTCTGCTTCAGTTGGACAGTTGCGCCATCCACTTGGGGATTTAGCATCTTTGAGAACAAATTTTAATTAGGCAAAATAAATGTATTTAAAGAGGTAACAATCGACGAGAAGTGTTAAGAAATCATTAAAGGAAACCACTGCCTAATTTTAATACTTTACTTCTGAAAAATATTTAAAAACTAACTTAGTAGCTAAAAATTATTTCTTTCTACAAATTTCTAATTTTCAATTCATTATCATAAAAACGCCACCGTGAAGTCACTATAATTTTTTGAGCCTATTTTACCTACTTACAATAAAAAGAAAATATAGTGCCTTTGAATAAACCTACATCTTTTCAACAAGAAGGGAAGGTACTGAGATTTTCCAAAAAGGAGAAATGATCTAACCTGCCTCAAAACTGTCGGTATTAAATTTGTTCTCGTCCTTCAGTTAGCATCGACAGTTCATAATTCATAGCGAACAAGGCTTGATCTTCACTTCGAAACATTCGAAACCTGTGCCCATGTTCTGTAACTATCACATCGATATATCAAAGAAAATGCTCCCAAGTTTTCGATGCGATAAGTTATCGCATGAGCTGCAGAAAAGACCATAGCCTAACTTATGAGGCGTTCCGTTCACTAAACAATCAACTGTAAAGAAACGACCCTTGGCAATATCACTGAGCAGGGGTTGAGTTACAGAATAAGTGTTCGAGTACTACGTAACTGAATTTGTTATTATTTTGCTGTAAAATCGACAAAATTAGGAGCAAGAATCCACATAAGTTGTATAGCTGTTGCAGAATTGTGTGCGCTATAGACGCCACTGGTATGAAAGGAGCTTGCTTATGGGAGAATGAGGAAGGAGACTATCTAAAGCCAGAGTTTTGCGAGCGATTTTGTTGTTTTTAACAAATTTACCACGAGCACGCATCCAGGACCATATCCTTTTCATGAAATTTTCCATAACCAAATCGAAAGTGGCTGCCCTATGTCCTCGATAGCCTTACGACTTTAATCTTTGAGGTCTTGAATCGACGCTGGGCTGTTGGCGTGGACCTTATCTCTTACGTGGCCCCAAAGGAAGAAGTCGCTAGGTGTTAAATCACAAGATCTCGGTGGCCAATTGTGATCACCTCTTCGAGAGATATCACGGTCCGGAAACTTTTCTCGTAAAATATAAATGCTTTCGTTGCTTGTGTTGAGTTCTTGTGTTAACTGAACTTTGTAAGCCTTAAGACCCAAGTCTTTTTGCAAAATACGGTGTAATGACGTTTGTGGAATGCCCAATTCCAAAAAAACGACGAGGAATGGACAATCCTGGGTTTTCTTCAACACTTTGGGCTACAGCAGCAGTATTCTCAGTTCTTCTTGAGTGACGTGCACGTGTTTTATTCTTCACATCACTAACTTGTCCCAACAGCTCGAATTTTTCCACCAATTTCTGTATTAGGGTCCGACAAGGTGATTCACGACGACCAAAAAATGCTTTAGTTTTGCGAACTGTGACTGCAAGATTTTCACCATTTTTGTAGTGAATTTTAATAATTTCCATGCGTTGTTAAAGCGTGTATCGTATCCATTTTTAGTAATGGCGTAGTTTCTACTTGTCAAATGTCAAAGAATAAAAGCTTCATAAGTGACAGCTACCGAAATATAATTACAGCTCTTATTGGAAAACCCTGTATTATCTAAGATTTCTGAAATTGCAATAAACTCATGTCATGCAACTTCTGCTCAAGACGTCTGTACAATAATCTGGGATACTGTATCAAAAGTAAGCAGCTATTTGTTGTGGGGCACACACGCGTCGGGAACAATAATAATTTATTTCTTTTTTTCTTTTTTTTGTACCATTTACAACATGATTACATTAAATGTTGTGTATTGGAAACAAAGTGAAAGCATTCTGAAGCCTTTCCCACGCAGCCTGCGTTAATTTAACGCCTGCCGATATCGAGCTTATGAAGAAGGCAATCAAGCTCTGACAGTGCAAAACATGTATTGCAAACAAACGACTCGAATCCCTATCGGAAATACCTGCATGCGCCTCTCGCCAGATGCGTCAAAATCAGCATCTCCACCGAATAGTTGACACCAATTCACCAAACATCATTCACTCTACCTACAAAGTCCATTGTTACACTGGATTTGATTTACGCGGAAATACAAGAAGTAAAGCAGATACAAAGAAAGCAGTTAGAGGAACTTCAATTGAAAAACATTGAATGCGAACAAAAAATTCGACAACTCGTAAAGAAAGTGGATCATCTGGAGCAGCAACTCATCGGAAATGCTCTATAACATTGCACCTGACTGCGGCGACGCTTCTAGTATCGATGTGTGTGTTTTAAAAAATGGCGTACCACAGGGATCAGTTCTTGGTCCTTTGCTATTTTTAATCTACATAAACTCGCGCTTTGAGCTAACTCTTAATGGAGAATCTACTGCATTTGTAGACGACATCGCCTTTACACACAAGTGTCGGGATATAAATGTATTGCAAAGATCTCGGAAGATCTTGAAACCTTAAGACTTTGGTTTGCGGAACATTAACTGATTATTACCGAAAAAAACTAAGCTTATGTCTTTCAAAATATCGAATAACGTTTTAAATGATTTAAATTTATGTTTCCATGCTTTTAATTTTGAAAAGTTCTGTTTACCTTTACATAGTTTTGGAAAAAGTAATTTTGTTTCAAGTTCTAACTGTTCAAATAATTGATTCTAGATTGAATCAGTTCGTCACTATAATTATACCTTGGAGTATTAATTTACCATAATTGGAATTGGAAATATCATATTCAAACCATTAAATCACATAAGCTCCTAGTAACTGGCAAAATGCATCTCATCCCAAAAAGTATTAAAGCAAACTTATTACGACCTTGCGCACTCTAAGTTGCAGTATGGTATCACCAGTTGGGGTAGTTCTTATACTAGCATTTTAAGACCATTATTAATACCTCAGAAACATTTAATCGACATTGTTTGCTATAAAAATCGTTTTAATCAAAGAGACCTTCGTATTTTACCAATGAGACACCTTTACGTTTTTAAAATTCTAAAAGACTTCTATAAGAAAAGCGGAAATATTCCTAGTAGAATTACACAGCTCTATAAGCTGCGTATAAAATGAACCTTGTCCATGTTCCAATCGCGCACAAAACCCATTTTTCGCACTTCTACACTGTTATAGCCCCCTTAATATTCAATCATTTACCATTTTGTGTTCGAACAGCCGTACATTTTAATTCATTTTCAAATAAGGTTTAAGACTGGTTATTCACTATTATTTATGATGTCCTCATCAGCACAAGTTGATGTCTAAGGTTTAATGTCAATTTGTGCTTAGTAAATAAATTCTGGAATTTTTCTCTGAATTATTTTTCAAATTGTTTTCCTATAATTTTTTAATGTATTTTCTTCCTTTTTTTGTATATATATATATATATATATATATATATATATATAGAATTTTTGTATGAAGTCTTAAAAAATAAAATTATTATTTTATAAATGATTTTATTTTATATATATATAGAATTTTTGTATGAAGTCTTAAAAAATAAAATTATTATTTTATAAATGATTTTATTTTATATATATATAATTTATTTTTGATAGTTAAACCTTAGTCATTCCACACTAAATTTTTAAGCTACGGATTGATCACTATTTTTCCGTTATTATACAGTTATTCTAAAGCAAAATTGTATCTTAGATTTACGTTATGAAGAAAATAAATAGTAAAACATTTAAAGGCCACGTTTATTCAATCATCAGTAGGTATTTTAAGAGCAAGGTAAGTCAGCCGGATGGTCGTTTTCGATCATGCAACGGGAACATTGGCTGAGGCATACCCTTTACCTATACTTTAAATAATTTCTTTGACAATGAGGCTTTCCTTAGGGAAGGCTCGCTCTACTACGAGTATACTTGCACGGAAGTTTTGGGAACAGCACAAAAGGTCATAGAAGGTGGAAGATGGAGACGATAAAAAGTACGGCGGGATATTAGATCTCAAAGTATTTTTTTTCTTCTATTTTTTGTACCTATTTCCTAGATATTCCACCTTGGAACCTTATCTTAAAAGAAAAACAAGGTTGCTATCGTAAGGGATTATGTATTTAAGGCACAAACTGCCGCTATAACAGATCTAAAGTAACCTAAAGTACGACAAACTTCCTGGTGGTGTGCCACAGAGTACCGTTCTTGGACCAGTTCTGTACAATATAGTATATGGTGGTGGCAGAAAAATGTTTGTGAGCAGGCCAATGTTGTAGGATTTACGGATGACACTACCACCGTTGTTACCACTTAAATAGCAGAACAGGTTGAGTAAATTGACAATGAGATCGTAATGATCCAATAGAAGGTGCTCAGCATCAAACTCTTAGAGGAGCACAAGAAGGATGCGATTCATGTTCTAAAAGAGGTTCATGTTCTTAAAAAAGGGCATGTTCTCTTGGCCAAAGAGTTGCGCTGAGAAGAAAACTGAAGGTGGCAATAAATCGAGTAAATCTCCAAGCCCACAAGTCAAAGATGCTTCTGTTGCACTTGTCTACAAGTTGTCTATAAGTATGGTCATGTAAAGTCAGAAGGTATTGGACTTGTTGGAATATGCTACACAAATGTATCGTACTTGTAAAAATTGGCTTCAGCTTGTAGTTTCGGAAAACTGTTCAGCCATGAATAGGTCGCCCTCTTTGGTATTTGTTTCTGCAATTTCAACTTCATTGTCGAAGAATTGTTACCCCCAATGATGCTCACCGCATGCATCATCCAATTGACGCGACGAGCATATATCTCACGTATTTTCACGAAAGCCACGAATTAACCTCGAACCATTAAGACGGAAAATCCGTTATGAAGTTACAAATCGACATCCATAAGAATACGATGGCTTTCGTACGTAACAAGTACAAAAAAAAATCAAAAACCGCATTTATCGTTCGTAATAAAAGCGAAAAACCGCCAAACTGCTTACCCACAAGGACACAATCAACTTTGGCCTTCGGTTATTATCTCACACGTCCCTGCGCCAACCATAAATTTCCAACTTAAACTATCAAAAAAGCCCTCATAGAGAACATCTATGTAGGTCAATCCCGAGAAGTGTGAAGTGTGAAGAAGAAAGAAATCACACGGCAGGTGGGTAGATGAAGCTCCTGATAGCAATGGTATACATGGCTGACGTGTCAAGGAGTATTTTATAGATCGAAAATGAGAATCCATTTCAATTTCCAACAGTCAACAAATTTTGCAACCCCCAACACAAACACACACATCTCATTTCGATTTAATTTTTCAATTTAAAGAGTGTCAAAGACATTTCAACACCAAACTCATGTCAACAGAGGCGAACGTTAAACATTTCCTTTTCACATTTTACCAGATGACGTGTGCTCATCAAAAAGGAAAACTACAAAATAGCGAAAGAAAAAATCAACAAACACAAAATGACATCAATACAAAAGAGAGAGAGAGAGGGCGACAAAAATGTGTCATTAAAACGGAGAGCGTAAACAGAGCAATAAACCAAACAAACGGCACAATACATAACTAACCGACAAGGACAACTGAAAGTGACCTTGGCGACAAATGAAGTTAAAAACTCCCTTGCTCTAGTTTAGTCCTTGTCAGCGATGGTTATATGAATGTTGGTCTACCATTCCCATGGCTTTTACATTTGGATCCACTTTCAACAGGATGAGTGCGAGTATCGTCGCAAGACACACACAATTTGAAAAATAAGAGGCCTTTTGCGGCAGTGTGTTGGTAACAGTTCGGGACGTTTATATAGGTTCAGTCTGTATGCGGGTGTGGGGGATTACAAGTTTGTAAAGGTTGTCATTGAATGATATGTAGATAAAACGATATCTCTGGTTCGTGTCTGTCGTTAGTTGGAAAGGATTTCACAGATTAGTTTACATATATTATGCTATTCCACTACGGGGTCATACGTGTGACTATTTTTCCTTTCGAAGCAGATCCGTCCGTTTTTAACAAGGCAGATATGGAAAATCCGAATGTGAAAGCAGTGCTGATATAATTTTTCAGTCAGAGGACAATCTCCAACATCCCTACTGTATACAGGAACTTTTTCCCGCGCCTGTAAAGTATTTGTCCAGAGAAGATTTTTCAACGACTGCACGAAATTGACTATGGTTTTCACAGATGCATTGCAAAATGTTCCCATAAGAACAAAGGATACGTCTTATCGTTTTCTGCAGCCATTTGACCGATTGGAAAAGAATTTCTTTTATTTATTGGGCGTGGGTTGATGCAATGTAACTCAATGGATTTTAAATTTAATAGTCTGGCGCATCAAGCCACCACGGGTCACCTAGTCTCTAAAATAAAGAGGTTAAAATTCTATGTATGGGATAGTCTCCGGAACTAATAAACAGATTTTAAAAATTCCTTCAATAGTAGAAAGCTGCTATATTCTTTGTTTATATAGGCTATTTATTTATTTGAAAATGATCGCAGGCATATGGCAGTCGGGACTGATCCTGACGAATTAACATTTTGGGTAATTTTTCGAACACCGCTGCGCATATATCTTGAATAATGCGAAGAGTATTTACCTCCGCTGGTTTTTCAAACGCTCACTCGCGATCGGTACATTTTTCAAGATCACATTTTCGTCAAATTGTGATCGGCATAGGTTGCGGTCACCGGATTGCTGTCATCCGTATTTTCGAACCAGAAGTTCTTAACACTGGCCCGGCGACAATATCCACTGACCCAACAACGTGCAGCTGTATATTTCTAACCATAAATGCCAAAATGCAGTATATATAGGTATCAAGATAAAGCGACGAAAGTGGTCCGAGATTTTCTACACACTTAGTAACAACATCTCCAAGAAGTCCTTCCTCGAATTTGCAAAGTGTGGGCCGAATTGGAAGACAACAAGTAACACGAAGAATATTCGAAATCCGAACAAGTTCAAACCCAGTTGTAGATTTCCTCGTCTGTTTCAATCAATCTGTGACAATCAAACCACAAAATCTGGTCATATCTCTTTGCCAGTAACAACAGCCCTATCCTACTAATCAAAGACTTGAATTTACTTCGATCTCCAAAGTAGGGCATACAAAAGTCCCAGTGTACCCAACTTCCCTGTCTTCGAGTGTAATATTCTCTTGACATGTGCTCAGCATACATACGAGTATCTACTGTATACCTATCAGAATGAAAATGTTCTACTGTGTTATTTTTTTTTTTCTGGGACAATAGGCATATATTTTACGTGCCTTTGAATTTTTTATTACCATAGTTTTGTCATCAAAATGGAACAAATCTCTTGAGTGTCGCCATAAGTGGGACGGGGGGTTGGTATGTTTCCTGTTTGAACCAAAAAAAACCGAGTCAGTGTCGTTTCTCCCTCGTCTCCATCCAAGTCATCAGTCAAAAAATCTCCATTTGTGATTTCCTTATCCCGCATGAGGGGACAAAAACAAAACAAAAGCAAAAAGGCTTTCATAACAAGTCTCCGGGAAAGGATTATATTTTTTTTTATTCAGTTGTTTTCGATTTTCAACTTTCATCACTCAAGGTCTGACATTAAAATGGTCCTCCAAGGAAATTGGAAAAATTATTCATTTTTGTGGCATAATAAACCACCAGCATAAAATTAAAACACAAAAAAAAATCCTTTTGTGGTATGACAAAGTTCAATCACTTTTTCATGGAGGGGAATGCATTTACTTTAATTCCAGTTGGAAAAAAAAAGAGTTACCGTTAATGACTGCGCAGCCCAATTTAAAGATCAAATTGAGGTTTATTTTTTCCAACTTATTCCCTGCGAGTGCCTATTTAACTTTCGGAATTTGTGTCCCAAGGCGAAAACTGATTGTTGCGGAGATTTTCATTTTTTTTTAATGGTCACTCCATCAGATAACGAGTCAAATTTAAGTGAAACAGTAGCGTGAAGAGCAACTAAAAAAAAAAAAAAATAACAAATGAAATAAAAGAAAGAAAAGAAACTATAAAAAGTCCAACTTTATAAAGCCAAGTATTTATTTTCGTGTGGATTTTCCACGGCTGTGGTCGTGGATTTGTAATTGGATAGGAGGCATCCCGGGGCGGAATGGGATCAACAAGTACAAATCATTGTTGGATCATTTGTTTGCGGCACCATTACAATCTCTCGTACCGAGACCTAGTTTTTTTTTTATTTTATTTTTTCATGATTTTGGGTTGGGATTATCTTTTCACTTGGATATTTCTTTCCGGGGATAATTGCTGACCAAAGTCACGACGATAGGTATACTGTGATGACGATGATTCAGTCGAAATGGTGTCACGCTGATGATGAAAGGGGTGAAGTCGTTGGTTGTTTTGATTTATCGGGCTTTGCGGTTGCTGATGCGCTTTTATGTGGTTCTTTTGAAGATAATAAATAGTGTGACCGGAGAAAAAGGTAGACGTAAATTTGGTGGTATTTCCGTCACAATTTTATGGTACCCAAATCGTTAAGTAAGCCAGCAAAATGACCGAATAATATTCAGAGATTTGTCAGAAGAAGAATTTCGAGATTAAATCAAAGGATTTGTAACTGAATTTAACTTTACGAGTAGTCATGAAAGAAACGTTTTACGGTTTGATCGAGCATAGAGGTGGACATTTGATGGTAGAGGGAAAATGTCTACAATGAAAAATTCTGCAATCGCCAGAGGACTTAATAGATAAATGCGAACGAACGGCTCGCCAAGTGAGAGATATTTGTGACGCACTTTTACCGCCATCCAAAGTAGGTACCTAGTTCGCACAAGAACGAATTTTTGGTAACGATAAAGTTATCACTATCTCCATGGCGGTATATCGTCACAGACAGGAACAGAAAACTTCTCACATTGATACGACTACCTTTTAGATTAAAGACTCCACACCGACGGCATACTGCTGAAGCTGTCAGCACTGCTGGAGAATCCGGTAAACGAAAACGTTAGAAGCTTGGATTGCCAGCTACAATTACTGAGGCAGGTTTACCAACTGCAGTTTGGATGGGATCAATGTTCAGACGGTATATAGGAGAGCACACGCATTTCACTGCCCGAGGAGAAATGAAATCTGGATGAGAATAAGCCGCAACATAATCAGGCACATCATCGTAAATTATTGCAAGGATAAGGAAACTATATGAGTGGCCAATCGATGTGATTGCTCACCACCCTGATTATTGGTAATTTAGGTTAAGTATAGCTTAGGAAGTTTTAAGTTGTTTTAAACAAAACAATAATAAAGAATTCAAGTTTTCTAAAGTTTCTTGAAAATTAAAAAAACAAAACAAATCATAGATATAGATAGATTTAAGGCCGAAAGGCAATAATTTTAAGGATATTGATAAGTTTAGAGCGCTCGCTTAGAGCCAGTAAGCTAGAATAAGATAATTGTTAATTTTGAATTAGATTTAATCGTTTTTGTCTAGTATGTAAGTTTAAACAAAAAAAGAAGTGAATAAAAATGAATTTTAAAGTTATGAAAAAACAAATAGTATCAGCCTTTTATGCGCTGATTTCTACATCGAAAAGAATACGATGCTGCCCAAGACTGTTCCTACGAGCTCCTTGAGAAAAATGTATGAACAATGTCCAAAGCATGACGTTGCAGTCGCCCTTAGTGTTTCTAGCACGAAGTAATTACATATAGCCTCGTCTGCTAGTTGTCAGTGTTTCAGGACGTAACGCTAGTAACGTTTTACGAGCCAATTCAACAGTTTTTTTTAAAAGCTGCAACAACATAATAGCATTGGCAGCACTCAGTCAGCTTGCAGTGGAGCCTTTGCAAAAAAGTGTGACAGAAGAGGCAGCCAACTTTAGTCTTGATTGAGGGCAAGACAAAGTACATTCTGTCGACAAGAAGGGATCCACAACGTCGACAAAAAGGTCGGAACGTCATAATACAGCTTTATGAAAGCTTTAACCAATGGATCCACATGGACTACTTATATATTCCCATTTGACAAATTCTTCATGCAAATAACACTTCTTCCCGTTTGTCACATTTCGCAAGTTAAACATTTAAAAAAAATTCCAAGAGTACCTATACATTTACTTTAATTTTTTTTCCCTTCTTACTAAAGATTCCACATGATGGAACGCAGTGGCTATTTTCCCATAGAAAATCCTCATCTATTTATTACACACGTTCTTTCTAAATTATGTAGGAGTCCACTTTAGTCCTATTTCTGCGCGTCTACGACGCCATTTGCCTTGTGCATCTGAGTGTTTGCCCTTTTAACCCATCATCCTCACATGACAGGTGGTACTAGTGCTCTCCTGTTTGTCGCCTTCGTTCCCTGGATATGCAAATTTTCATAACAAAAAAGGCAACCGACGCCAGCCAGCCAGCGGTGCCGTCTCCTTTCATTTTTTCTTTTCTCCCCGTCGTCGACGCCGCAACCCCCTAGTATCCTCAACAGCATTGTTATATTAAACTATCATATGTATATGTACATGCTACTCTTGTCCACCTAACCATGCACAAAAAAAAAAAAAAAACACGGTCAGAAAATAAATAAAAAGACGTATTTTATTACACTGTTGAGGTTGGCGGAACACAATCTGTCGTTCGTCAGGACTGCGACCAAGTTTGAGACGCGAACAACACACTATATGGATACCTCGCCGCACACACTCATGTAAATTTCAAAATATCTTGTGGGGCCACCTCAATGAATAAAAAAGAAAAAAAATTGTAAAAAGAAAATAAATTCCAAAATTGCCATGCATGTGTTGGAATATGGAACGGAAGGACCTCTCGTAAAATTCATCACATCTTCTAATCGCATTTCTTTGCTCCCAGTTCCCAGTGGATACGTTCTTCTGTTTTGGTGTGTGCTTGGTGTTGCCATATGGAAGATGGATGTGATTATTCTTTCTTTAAAATTTGAAAAGAACAAAGGGGAACGGAGAAAAAAATATAAAGCAAAAATTAATTCAGTGGAATAATGAAATTACGACTAGCTTAGGCGCCCCTCCTAAAACGAGAGGAAATACGTGCGCCAGCCATCGGTGAACGAGGAGGATGTTTTCCTTCTTAAAAAGGGGAAATCGATTTGAAAAAAAAAAAATATGAAAGCCTACAAACATGGAGGAGATTTAGAAGCAAGTAACTGATTGCTAAAAATTGTATCGGCAGACATGTTTTAATATAAACTATGAAAATAATTTACACGCACAATAATGTGCGCAAGCTATTTGTGAGTTGTGACGGTCAGTTTGAGAAATGTAAAAATTCGTATGAGTTTGCAATTGCGTTTCAAATATAATGAGAAACAAAAAGGATTCGAAAACGCACACTCATGTGCGCAAACAATTTCTTATCAGGTTGTTCACTTGTGCAGTTCAAATTTTGAATCAGGTGGCAGATATATTTCGGCATTTGTATTAAAAATTTAATAAAGAAGACACAGAATAGGGAAATCCTTTTATAATGAGCGCAGTTTAAGTAGGAAGCAAATCTTTGCTTCCACATTTAGTTCGACAAATGTAAATATTCGTATTTCAAAAATAATGAGAAAGAAAGAGAATTCGAAAACGCACACTCATGTGCGCAAATTATTTCTTCTCAGGTTGTTCACTTGTGCAGTTCAAATTTTAAATCAGGTGGCAGATATATTACGGAATTTGTACTAAAAATTGAATAAAGAAGCAACAGAATAGGCAAATCCTTATATAAGACCGCAATTTTAGTGGGCAGAAAATCTTTGTTTCCTCATTTAGTGTGAAAAATACAAAAATTCGTGTGAGTATGCAAAAACATTTAAAAAAAAAAATAGAACAAAATATTGCGAAGCGCACACAATTTATCCATGGATAATTTAAAATATGTGCAGTTACAGTTGTAATTATGATATTACAAAGACTTTCCAAAATTAGCGGGCAACAACTATGCAGGATTAATAAAAAATCTAGTGGAGAAAATGTTCAAGAAAACACAGTCGATACGGAAGAAGTCGATTGTTCGATATATTATTAACGACTGAAGAGAAAGAAAATACAATTCAATATAGATGTATGTGTGTGTCCATTTAACGAAAAAGCAAATCAAAGAAGATCGCCAAAGCGTGCGTGGGACCAATGTATAGATGCCAAAACCTTTTATGTTCAACAGTTACCGATCGCGAAAAATTATTTGCGAAGGAATAGACATTTAAACAAAAAAAGGCACACTCATGTGCGCAACATGTTCGCAGCTAAATTGATCGTCTTTGCGCTTTCGGGTTACAAAATGCCGTATCAGAAGGCAAAGGGCTTTTACCAAAAATACTCAAAAACTTCAATTAGAACGCACACTCGTGTGCGCAAGCCCTTCGTGGTTAAATTTCTCATTTGCGCAGTCTCAGCTTGTACACATAAGGATGTGGATGCAAGTAGTTTATATATAAAGCATTTAAAAGCCAATTTAACAGAACAACTTTCTTGTAAAAGATGCTTTTCGTAACAGAAAACCAGTATATCCATTGCCTCGCTAATCCGAAAGGTTGGTGTTACCAAAAGCGTGGGTTTTCATTACCGTGCCAAGAATACATTTCAGGTATTCCCAACTAACCCCCCCCCACATAACCCACGGCAAATAGGGCCTTCTTCGAACCCAATGTGTTGATCTTGACAAAACTCTTATTCAGGCTGAAAATGCACTATCTGACAATATTTATTTCAGTGGACAATTTGGGCACTTACTTCCTATGATGGCTTGCTGAACACTTAGCACCGAGCCTAAAACCTTTAAAGAATTGATGATTATTGAAATTTTGAGCCGAAGCTGTATGCCAGTTGAGAACAAATTTAAGGCCTAAAGTTGTGCTAGATCAGAAAATGCACTGGAATCTGATACCCAGTACTTCTGCACGTTTAGTACTCAATATCAACTGGGTCAAGCGCAACCACTGGTAACAAAAAAGCATTAGCAAAGCTTGAACATCTTAAAATGCTAAGTAAAGCAAAATGACGAAAAGAAAAAAAAAAAAAAAAAAAAAAATTACAAAGAAAACGTTAAAGTGAAATGAAAAGGTAAACGAGGACGAAGATGCTGTAGCTCGGTTGCTGTAAGCTGTACCCTGTGGCTGTACTGTAGGAGCAGGTATAGTGGAAGGGAATCAAAAAACCAGTCCACCCTTCTATTCGCTTCGTGACGATGATGCTGATCAGCAGAATGCGCATCCAAACATCTTTAGTCTGTCCTTATGTGCTCCCTCTTTCCTCTTTCGAGTTTTTTTCTTCGTGCATTTTCAAACAAATTCAATGCAAATGTGTGGTCGTTGGTCGCGTGTATGCATGTAAGAACAAAAAATATTTCATTTCCAGTTTCTGTCCCCGCCAATTGGCATTGGGAACGGAATGCATCTGAACGACGACCACTTTTTTCGATGACGACTCATTGCAACGACACGAACAGCAGATGAAATTCAATTGCACTGGTGTTGATGATTCGATTATGTGTATTATTTGGTTTGGATTGGATTAACGGCAATCGCATTCGCATTGATGCCAAGTTGACTTCCTAAAGTAGGATGCCAAAGGTGCACCCACCTATATCAAATTTAATTTACAGTGACAGCAAACGGATAACCATCATTTTTTTGTTATCAATGTCTAACGAAATGCCAAACGCGATAAAGGATGATGAGAACTTCACTTCGATATCTAACCATTGTTAGCTGATAAAAAAGCCGTTTAGCTTTGCCATTGTGACTTCTGTAAGTAGATTCCACCTACGATCATTTTGCGCCTTCACAAGAAATACGGCAAGCTATGGTTTTGACACATGTCAAAATCAATAAGTCTGCCCGAGGATAACATGTGCCCTTTCCACTTTTCCATGCCTTATTTATTTTGCCAGGCATACCTACTTCTACCTATTTTGGAAGTCTTCAGAAGGGGATCGGGAAATTAAAACGATTTTCGATGAACATTTCGATTTGATAGAGGCTTAGGGGGTCGGCAAAGGAAAACATACAAGGATTATATAATACGAACACATTCGAAACGTCTATCAAATTGAATACGATTTTGTTGAATGGGTTCGATTGTAGTGCCCTCCTATAGCATACAGCTATACCTACAACATTTGCCTTGCCGTTGCTGACGCGATATGGAACTGAAAATCCAAAAGAAGAGGGTAATCACAAGAAAAGCCGATAAAAGAAAATTAAATTTAAAATATTGAACAAATATTGGAGAGAGGTTGTGTTGGGTACAGGCTTGAAAGTTTTCCAAAATGATTTTGGTTCGGCAACACAAATTTCACAATGGAAAACAATATTTTGGAAACTCCTAAGGGTAATGGGGTGCGAAACAGGATGTACTTTTAGATGTTGCAACACCTTGGGAGAGGTATTCATCTATTCATGGTTAGTGCGTTGTATCATAATGATTTTTGTGTGCAGCTTTATATTTGTAACCCTTTTTCCGGACTCCCAAAGTTGTCACTTTATTGAAATGAAAGTTGTCGTTAATAGATTTTTTTCGGATAAAATGCGATGTAAAATAGAAAATAAGGATGTTTTAGACATGAATTGCCATAAGCCCATCAAAGGCAACAATTAACTTTTCTTATTAACATGTATTACATATTTTCTCCAAGAAAAAAACACGTTTCATAAAAATTTGTTAAGAGTTTTGTAATAAGCTGAACTTAAGGCCACGGTCCATTAGAAGTAAAGCTGTTTACACACTGTGCCATTAATAGAAGAAAAATGTGTTTTGTGAGTTATTGCGTCACCGAGACTTCAAGTACTAATCTGCAACTCAGCACACACTTCGTATACGGCAACAACCAATAACCAAAGTTGCACCTTTTGCCCCTTTTTCAAATTTTCAGCTTCAACACTGCCAACAACTAGTGAAAATGCATAAATATGTTAATTTTCTCTGCGGCATCTCTCAGTTATTGACTGAAACAAAGAACGAAAAAAGTACGCTGATGGAGGTCGACTGTTGAGTGAACTTATCAGACAATCCCAACAACTGAAAATCATTTCAAAAAGTTGCGAGATATTTACGACCTCCGATCGAATCACTTCCCCTCTTTCTTCTCGACTGTTATTGCTTCTACTGAACGCAATGAAATTAAATTAAGTTATATAAAAAAAAACAGTTTTAAAATATTTACCTACATATTTGCAGTCTTTTGTAAAAAAAAAAATTGTTAAATGGCCTTTGTGTGATGGTTGAGGATGTTTTTCAGTTCGTCATTGTGATGGAAGATTTATGAAACAGAGTTAAGCCCCAGAAGATTGAGGGGCATCAAAACGCACGATAAATGAATAAATATACAAATGGGTCTGTAAGGACCTGCTTCTCACAACCATTCGTTTTGTGTGAGTTTTTCATTTCTAGGACGAACGGAAGGGAAACTCTTCCATGACAATTTGTATACTCTCGGATATTTGTCGGAGCTTCGCGAGAGGTGGAGCAGTGGAAAATAAATTTATTTCTGATTTGTGTTTTCCGGGGATTGATCCTAGGACCCCTCTTAGTAGTCCAACACACTAACTAATGCGCCTTCCCAAAACGCAATAGTCCACTAGTCCATTTTCCAATAAAACAAAGACTTGTTTTTGTTGAATCGCGCCCTCAGTAGGTCAATAGTTTCATGGGCGTTATGAAAAGAAGCGCGGTGGCCGATCAATATTGCTCATATTGTGGCTTAATGGTTAGTGTGTTTGACTGTAAAGAGAGGGGTCCAGGTTCGAATCCCGAAAAAATCCCAAATTCCAACTTAAGGTTTTTTCCACTGCGCCACATCCTTCGAAAGTCTGCCAAACATCCGAGAGTATAACAGTATTGAAAGAGCTTCTCAATTAGCCGTTTGGATTCGGCATAAAATTGTAGATCCCTTTCATTAGTTCCAAAAATTAAAAAACTCACACAATACGAATGGTTGTGAGAAGCTAGGCTAGGGTCCCTACGGACCTGTTGCGTCCATTTTTTTTTTCGACTCCGACCTCATTTTTAAAAAAAAGTGCTAGGATGATGCCTCCAGCACAGTGGGTGGAATTCTGCTTCTCCAATCTTTTCCAACTATGACTCACTCTTGAAACAATTAAGCTGCCGACAAACTCATTTAGGCTTGAAAGAAAAGGAAGCTTCCTTTTGTTGTTTACTATCAAACAAAGAAGTACATCCAGCACAAACCTTTTAAACGTTCTCTTTATTGGAGAAACACCCTTTATAACTACATAATTCCAGTTTAGGTAAAAAATTAATGGATACCTAATCGACTTCTGACCTGTACTGTAGCTACGTGCGAAAAACACGTCTAGCCTTTATAAGAAATTGTTATGCTAATTAGCGACGTCAGTTCAAGATTGAAACTCCACGCAGCTTTTGAACCTGGGAACAGAACTTTTCGCTTAAGGGCTACAATCTGTAAAAAGTCAGACTATAGGGGATAGAGGTTGCAAGGCAAAATTACTTTTCACTTATCGAGTACAATCTGTAAATAGTCCAGACTTCAGACAGAGCTTGAAGGTTGAATTGCAATTATTTATCATTGCGGAATATTGAAGTAGAGCTGTGACTGCGCTGCCCATTCAATATTTCTAGAAGTCCACGCAGTAATCTCGTTTCAATCGGTTGAGATTAGGTATGTCGTTCTCAATATTTATTAAAATCACTTAGTATTTTGAAGGGCGATGAGCTCAATCCATTAAAACGAATCTGATTGCGAGTAAGTCAGGAGAAAATTGTTTGTTTATCTGAAACTGGCCCAGGACCCCAATTCTCAAATTCCGCATAGTGTAGCAAAAAAAAAAAAAATGGTATTCTCAAAGCTGTACGGGTTTTTTTTCTCCTGTGCGAAAAATATATTCACCTCTCGAATGGGGTAGAATTCAACAGCACTTCAAGTAAACCACTGTGAAAAAAAACAATCAAATTTAAGTTGTTTTCGTTGGGCCAAAAAAAAATATAGAAATGCTAATGTTTGTATGTTTAATAAACATTTAAGGGTTTCCGCAGTGGCTAGTTTGGGTGATATGAGCTCGGCATTTGTTCGAGTCCAATGAAGCAGTTAGGCAAAATCGAAATATACTGAAATATCCGAGAGCTTTCCACGAATGTCCCTATTTCCGAACATATTTATGTGAGTGTGAAGGGACACATTCAATAAATGCTTCCATTTAAATTGTTTGATTTATTTTAGTTTTCCTTTTTTTTCTCACACAAAAATCATACCATTTTGTAAATTGAATAAAACTCATAATTCCGTATACGCGATGCAAATCCGCATGGAAACCACAGACGAGTAACATTCGAAGAACAATACTCGTATACAGATTTCGAGAATTGCAAATTTCGGTTTTTCGCATCGCATTTTTGACAGATAAATGTATGCGAGAAGTTTTGAGAATTGGGGTCAAAGTTCTTAAAAATTTCCGACTGCTGAGCAAAATTTCCTTTGACACTAGACATTTAGAGGTTGTACTAAATTTCGAAGAATCGGTTTCTAGGTTTGTAAAAACGTAGATTAGGCCCATATTGTTAATCCTTTATCTAGACACTACCTCGCATAATGAAAGTTGTACCTATATAATATTTAGAAACATAAATTAATTCCTCAACCTTTAGAAACTCGATTTTCTTGTGGACTTATATATATAGTTGGCGCAACAGGTCCGTAGGGACCCAAGGCTTAGCTTCTCGCAACCGTTCGTTTTGTGTTAGTTTTATTTTTTGGAACGAATGGAAGGGATCTACAATTTTATGCCGATTCCAAACGGCTAATTGAGAAGCTCTAAAGACAGTTATACTCTCGGATGTTTGTCAGACGTTCGCGAGAGGTGGCGCAGTGGAAAAAACCCCAAGTTGGAATTTGGGTTTTTGAGGGATTCGAACCTGAGACCCCTTGCTTAGTAGTCCAACACACTAGCCACTAAGCCACTGCGCCTACTTCCTAATGCTTATATTTAAACGGCGTATGCCCGACTTTCTGGTAAGCGACGTTGTTACAGATCAGAACCCATGGATCCATAAACAGACATCATCAACTTTGGGAATAATCTCGATATAATGCGACTATTGTTTAAGCGTAAAGTTGACCATTGCGTTCCACGGGTACCCGTGGACATGCCAGTCTCGAAGTAACATGCATTTAAAAAAAAATAAAATCACATGATTTCAATTTTACTACATAGCTAAAAGAACCTTGAAAGACCGGCTACATTTATTAGGTGATGGCAATAATTGTTAAGAATGGCAGCACAGCTTTTAATAATTTGCTAATGTTTCCAGACTTATAAATCCGTGAGCACGACACGGTCGTTTTATAGCTTAGCGTTAGCATTGTTTTTTCTTTAACATTAATGCGATTCGAGCATATTTTATATAATAATATAAATAATAATAATAATAACCACTTTCTATTAACATCAACAGAACCTATGGAGAAAAAATCGGAAAATATGTTGAGCTGGCGCATGAGATCAAACAACGAGAAAGGCTAAATCAAATACGTGTGGTCCCTATCATGATATCCAGCACAGGAGTAATGGAACAAGCTATTATTGACGAGCTGAAAAAATTAAAGTGCGAACATCTTGTGCACGAAATGTCGAAAGCAGTCCTGCTGAACACCTGCAGGATAGTTCGAAAGTTCCTGGAGCAACCATAATAAAAGTGCCGATACGACTTGCAAATTGTAATTGCCGTCGTACTCGGTGTAAATGGACCCCAGATCGCGCGGTATCTGGGGCGGAAAGAGGCGTGGGAATAATAATAATAAACAATGTTTGTTTTTATTTTATTAACGCGGCGTTTGCCATGATTGATTCTACACTTGTACATCTTTTCGAAGACAGGCAACTATAGTAAGTCTGAGCTACATCATCATTAAAATCTCTCTAAAAACAATTTCAATGCGAGCTGATACTTTACCGACCTATTTTATTATTCATTTCACAAATTTCTACACATTCATGCATTAAGAAGGTGCGGCTTGGAAATGATGGCACGGCCGGTCTTCTTTATTGGTATTTTTTGCAACGCTACCGATAAGCGAGTGCGTACTAATTCCAAATTTTGTAAACGGCTTTATAAGTTTATAGCTTATGCAGAAAAGTTTAATAAAAGTGGACACACTAATAAAACATACAAAGGTGGGGCTTATTTTCAAGAGAACACATTTTTTGTACATTACTTCTATTTACATATATAGACCTATGTAGATACTGTACAAATATTTATAAAACCTGCACTACCATAAACAACCGCTTAACTGTCATACTTCAAACACAATCCTATATTAAATAAATAAAAAAAAAATAGCAATAGGTGCACCTAAGTAACGTCCAAGTCAAAGGTGGAGTTGGCCAACAACCAAACGCTTTCATAAGCCCTATAATATACGTGTGTGGAATTTCTCAATAAATTCTCTTATCAATTTTAGTTACTCAATCGAAATGAAATATGAAAAATGACGCTTCGTATGCTTTTTCTGGAAACACTATCGGTGTGAGGCGTTATCTCTTTAACAGAATTTACGAGTAAACAATTTGTTTGCCGAGAAACTGATATCGAGAATAGCAAGAAGTGTTTACTTCTTGGATATCTTTTGGTTCTTCGGACTTGTTTGCGGGTTCGTTTACCCTCAGAGAGACAACGGTGGATAGGTAGGTACCTTATGAGAGGTTTTTTTTTTTTAATTCTTCACTGTCAATAATTCAACGACCACAATCATCGAACCGTTTGAGTTGATCCCTTTATTTCAAAGCAAACAAATAGGATACAAACAACATTCGTTGGTAGACCCAAAACATTTCTACCTGACTGTGGATACGTTCTGATAGCTGTAAGTGTGTAGATAAAGAAATACATACTTCATGGAACTGAGACGACAAGAAACGTTTCAATCAGTGTTTCTAGATCGTGGACATTTTTCCTTTGGAGGGAGTTTTCAGTCATGAATTATCTTTGTTCGTTTGTTAATTAGGTATACTTTTTAGAAAGACAAGAAAAGATTTGAAAAGACTATCAAATACATTTAATTTAAACAAAGAAAATTATAAAAAGCTTATTTTTCCTTCTCAAATAAGAGATATAGTTCATTGATGAGATTCCGTCGTGGTACCTAGATCTTTAAATATGACAGACAGCTATTGCATTTGACAGTTGCGTAAGCTGAGCATTTTTTTATGCGGTGCATGGCAGAGGAGGGGAAGTTCACCACGGGAATTTAAATACAACCAGGTTGGCAGAACTGCAAGTCACGAGGTAAATTGAGTAGAATCTCGCGCCCAGAACAACTACCAATGCTTTTCTTTTACTTAACAACTTTTACTTCAAAAAGCGCGGACTTATGCTAATCACTGACTACAAGAAATAAAAGAATGACTTCGACAAGAATTTTAAAGTCTATGTACAGGACAGGCAGGACTTTCTTCCCCCAGGTACTGTCCTAAAAGGTATACATCTTCACAGATGGCTTAGAGACAGAGAATGGAACGGGAGCAGGAGTCTTCTTGAAAGCCAGTCAAACCGACTGGCAAATCACTGCAGCGTTTTCCAGCCTCAGATCTACGCGGTTAAGAAAGCAGCTCAAACTGTTTTAGCGGGAGAACTACCAGCAATGGAAATTACCATCTGCGTGGACAGCAAAGCAGCACTTGAAGGGATCAACTCCTATCTGGTAAACTCAGTCTTTAAGAAGGTTAAACCATCATTCAAAACTGATATGCTGCGTTCCTAGACACGTTGGTGTGGAAAGGAACGAGGCAGCGTAAACTGGAAAAACGGGGCTCTGAGCTGGACACACTATTAGCTGACAGGCAAGTACTAACAGCTTTCAACGCGCAGCTAAGAGCTTCATTGATAATGCCACATTGAATTTAGCAAAAGAACGGTGGAACAACACTTACGGTTGCCGCATAACGCGTAGCTTGTGGACCACTATTGACACTAAAAGGTCGAAGATCGTAACATCTCTTGATCGAAAACCCAATCCGAGTCCTCGTCGAGGTAATAACTGGTCACTGCATCATTGAAAACATGGCTAAAACAATGGGCAAAGGGCATCTTTACAAATGACTTCTGCAAAAATTGCAGCCACGCATTGAGCGACGTCTAAGTTTTGTTAGTTGCATGTCCTACCATGTTCAGTAGGTAGGTATAAGGGTAATCATAATGTTCCTCAACCCTTTCCTGGTGAAAATTCCATACATTTATAATGCAAGCCTTAATTATGTGCTCTGGGTCAGTAATCATTTTTATTTATTTATTTAGCATACTTAAGGTATACAAAATATTTACAAGGAAATCGTTTAAAAATTATTTTCTACAAATTCCTTAACATTGCTCTTAATTTAATGTTACGTGTGCCGTTTTAAACTTTAACAACATTTCCAAGCGTTGGGGAAATATTTGTAAATTAACATTAAAATCAGTGTTCGAGAACTGGGGCTTGTTTCCGTTCAGCAACAATTTGTGGAAATACTTAAGACTGTAGCCTTACATCATCCAAAGAGTGCGATGGCGAATTGCCATTTGTTTTGGTACAACATTTTGTTCCCACAACGGACTTTGTTTCTGTGAAGTCATACGTCTACTGGAAACAACGACTACAAAACAACCTTTCAAGAACATAACAGGTATACCAAAAGCCAAAGCCAAAAATGCATAAACTTCATGATAAGAACAACCGTGTTCGACGCCACCTCCCTCTAACCACGCTAATCTATCTGGTTAACTGACATTGTCCGTTGACCTCTGTTAATGCACATACCTACACCCTAACGTGTAAGAAAAAGGCAACGTAAAGTCTACAAAGCACACATACGAGTACTTTATGCATTTCAGACCCGCCGGGGGTGATGCGTGGTGGCGGGCATATTGCCCATATCACCAACGGTAATGCTCGCGTCTGGCGGACATAAATATTCCTCTACCCGTATCCTATAGGGAGGTTTCGGAAATATAAAATTATCACAAAGTCATCAATTATCCCATTCGCTTGGTGCACGTGTTCAAAACCCCCAAAGTACTCATAAATTTGAATGACACAAGAGATATTATGCCAGACACACACCGCGGGATTGATTCCCAGATACTTTTCCATGCACCAACCGCACAGTATCTAGTTACACATACGAGCGTATACCGAGTACAGAGCGCAAATGAAAAACGAAATAACGAGGGACTCGCGCGCAAGAGGTACAAATTGGTTTCATATCCCATTGCCGGTGTTACAATTTCTCGCGTGCAAACATTTGGATGCATTTGCTGTTGGATAATGGATATGCATTTATAAATATTTCAGATAAAATAGAAAATATACGAATCGGGGCGTCATTACTTGTGCTCGAGTTATTCACTGGGGGGCAAAATCCGCTGGGTTTTCCTCTCAAGTCTACTAAAGGATTTTTTTCGACTGAGTACCTCTGTGGTGGGATTTGTTGCGCATGCAGAAGATTTTAGGACGTCTAAACGTATGCATAATATTATTATACAAATGACTTAGGTATAGACATGTCTGGTACTTGGCGATGGCGTGTGTCTGGCCAGCTTTGTTGTTTCTTTTCTTTGTTTTTTTTTTTTATTTTTTTTCGGAGGGTGGTTTTAATATATGAATCAATGAATTTTAAATGCGGGCGATTACTTTACCCACCGTTCTATTTGTCCTTTTGGTCTTTTGCATAATTTATATTTATTGTAGCCATTTTATGGTGGAAATTGTGAGCAGGGAAGTGTAGCCCGATAACCAGGGTGGACAGTCAGAAGGGAGGTTGTCTTCTTTGCAAATCTTGTTTAATGGCGCGGATCGAATGGCTGTTGTGTCGTTGTTGGAGAACTTTCACTCGATTCTGTACGAAGCACTGGGCGGTGGGAATTGTAATAGATTTCGTTCTGCTCGACTGGAGAGTACTTCATGCAGTAGATATTTCATGGTTTTTGGGTTATTAATGATATTGGAGGCGGCGAATCTTGCAGGTCTTAAGAAGCTCCTAAGAGAGGAAAACGGACTCAGAATTACCTATAGGCTAAACTCTGTTTAAGAATTGAGAATTTTAAGCAGCGTCCACAGTTCTAATCTGCCAAAATGAGCAATCACAACGTCATCAGCATGTACAATCAATTTGCCACCAACTTTTTGTAAGTTTATTAGTTGACCGATAAGAACCTACAACCTTTTCGAGGCACCTGGGAGCTTGGACCGACGCCGACTTTTCAGCACTGTTACAAAAGGCACCAAAGACTACACTCAGCTGATTTATATAGCTCTAGCTTCAATTTGGGATACATTCCCCAAGCCTAGAGCAAGGTAAACTACGAGTAGGTTCTTAACTCCAAAACAGTGAAGTGCTTCCTAACTCATTTCGTCGGACGTAGTTTTTTCGTGAAACCAGGAAATATTAAACAAAACACCTACACAATAGAAACTTCTTAACGAGAAATACCGCCAGCGTGACCGTTGTGCGACTAAATTTGCAATTTGCCACTTTTTCCCGAGAGCCTGCAACAATTTGTTGCCATTTTGGTCCTTTTTTAGTTGGAAAAGGCGCTTTGCAAAATTTTGAAATGCTTTTTATTTCCAAATAAAAACCCTTAAAATGCACCGCAGTTGCCTATCACAACACAATTTAGTATTCAGCGCGCCGATGCTTGTTAAATATTGTTAAAAATTCTAAATCTGGAGAATAGCTTCGGACATGTCCTTTTTTGCTACTACATTTCAGAATTCTGCAGCGGTCACACTGAATACCGCACTGCAAACTAGTCAAAATGCCTATAGGATAGAAAGATCAGGGGCCTCTGATGCGAAGAAACATCACAATGTGCCTTCCTAGCTATTGATAGTGATTCAAATGATTTTTTTTCAAAGAGAGACCTTCCTAGACAATCCATCTGATCGCCAGTAAACAATGATGCCCGAAAGCCCTACTTCCAAGGAGATATGTTCTTTTATATCAGCAGTCAAAAAAGCTGTCACTCGTGTAAAATATTTCGAAATTATGATTTGCCAAAAAACACTAAGGACAGTTGTCCTTAAGTAGAACAGTAGATTTTAGTTTCGAATAGACTTTATTTACACATAAAATGCTGGTTAAATTTTCTAAGTCAATTCGTAAAAGCCTCAAGTCTCTTTCAAGCTTCATTCTATAATCTGGGACTTAAGAGTTGTTCCCATCCACTTACTTATAAAGAGTGAAACAGAAGCGTCGCTTAAGCCCGTTTGCTGATACTACTCCAGCGATTTAAATTCTACTTAAATACCTTATGGGCTACTTTTTCTACGTCTTAAACTGTCACATAAGATTTTAGGTGGAACTTAAATCGCTATGAGTCGTATCAGCAAACGGGCCTTAAAGCTATAAGATCAAACCTGATTGACTTCAAAAACTCAAAACACAGGTAGATTTGCCGCAACAATCAAAATCTTGTAGGTCTTTCCTTTTGGAATGATAACCAGGGTCTTCGACAAGCTATATCGAATGTTTGACGAAAACCAGGTGCACATAGCTAAAGGCTTGTATAACCTCGTGTTCTTGTTTCTGTCGAACATGCATTCAATATTTTTACGTAGGCTCGTCTAATCCAACCTAATTTGCTAAGTTTGTGAATTTTACGTGCGAAAATTGAATGCAGTGTTTTTCCAAGGAATGCACAACCAAAGCCATTGAGGTAAAATGTCCGAAAAGGTTGTAAATATACAGCCCTCCAATATACAACTGCCTAGCTGCACCAGCCATAGGTACGTCATCGTCATCGAAGTCTACATTTTAGAAACACAAAACGACCGAGGCCTTAAAGTTCAACTGAATGCGTGTTCTTCTTTCTGAACTGAACTTTAACATCTATTTTGTTGTTACTTTTTTTTTTCAAGGTGTCAGATCGAAATCTGAAGAAAGTCAAAGTAAACTTTTAGACCTCCCCATGAAGTCCAATTCAAATTTCACGTTGGTGGCCAAGTCCGTCCATACCCTATTCGAAAGTTTTGCTGAAATATTGCCCACTTATCTAAATCACTTACCTTTTGCAATGTATAATCCTTTTGGCAAAGCGAGTGTCTCACTCAATCCGTTTGGAAAAGAGTAAACAACATTCAATCTGTAATCCTTTAGTGACTGTGCAATTGTTATAAATCCTTGGGGTTTTCTGTTTTTCTTTTTGTTTGGAATTGAAATTCATTTACTTTTAAGATTCTCTTCTGATGTTCTTTCGTTTCACTTGACACTTTCTTGATTTATTTTTCTTCTTCCCAAGTGGAGTGGCAATGACACCACGAAAACACTTCACTGTTTCACTGTTGTAAACTCGATACACTTCAGCGGTTTCACGCTTCACCGAGAAAGGATGTTGAGTAAACTTCTTCACTTCTCGTTCTCAATAATTCGCAAAACAATAATGGAGATGGAGATGGAGAGAAGAAAACCAACAAATTCGCCGCCTTCGCAGAATCAGAAAAATTAAACAAAAAAGCAAAAAACCGCAAGGTGTACAGTGTAAACAATATATGTACTTCGATATTTTTTTTCGATGTTTAAAATGAACAACACACAACAGAGATAAGATTAATTAAATTCTCTCGTTTTATTAATATTTCCCACGCAATTGGATCGAGATGACGAACGAAAGCAAACCCGTTTTTCTTAGGGAATCTTCCTTCTTCCCAGCAGCACAAGGTATTTCTTGGAGAATCGGTTCTGCAGCCGACAACAGCAGCTGCTGTTGGCCACTTTTAGGGCAGCACCAAGCCAAACACCATGAAAGAGGAACCACAAAAAAAAAAAAAAAAAACACCAAAGATACACAAACACAACGAAACGCAACACTACATAAAAGTGTGGAACAAACCGAGCAAACAACAAAATACAGCAGAGGATGGAAAAAGGAAAAAGAAAAACACTTTTTAGGGAATTCGAGTGCAGAATTTGTTTTCGCTTCACATCGTTTCAAAATGTAAACTGTTGGTATAGCAATCGATTTATTTATTACAAATGGAAGTGGTGAGTTAGAGATAAGGGAAATAAACAAATTGCAGTTATCTCGTTCTTCTTATTTATTTAGTGGTAGAAACAAAAGCACAAATCCACGATCTAGGAGCGCACAGAGCAACAGCACCAACACGACCGGCGTTTACGAGTAAACTGACGTTTACATATTCTATGGGAAATTTTCAACGGAATGGAAAGGGGGATTTTTTTCTGTTATTTCACTGGAATGGTTGTGGAAGGATGAATGAACAGACAAGCATGCGAAGAACGAAGAAGAGCGAAGAGGAAGCAGAGCAGAAGCATAAACAGAACAGTTCACTGGAAAGTGTCTCGGATGAGTGTTGTAGAGTTTTGTAGCCGCGGCTGGTGGCTGCCGCAGGAAAACACATGCTTGGATTTTGGACGAATGAAGTGCGATGGAATATGGAACGGCGCTGCCAGGAATGTTTCTTAACTTATAATTCTCTAAGAAATGCTTGGCAAGTTAGAATTTCTATTTTCAGCAACAAGGAATACGTATGTTACATTGAGTAAAAGAATTGTAAAATGTGGAAGGGTTCGAATATTGATAATGTGAAAGATGGTCAACCGTGAACGAATTTTGCGGGATTAATAATATAATGGGTGAATTCTATCCCAATTCAACTATGTATATTATTCAAACCATACATTTTAAACACGATTGCTTATTTAATTCCTCTTTGTAAGACCTAGTACTTAGCTGTTCCGGAACGAAATTTTCCAGTGGTCTCCAAATAGACAGCGAAACGTCTGCGAAAAGGTAGCGGCAAAATAACTTGTGGAGAGTTCCATCAGCTGCTACACAAGTAGGTAGGTGGCAGTGCTGCCATCACTGGCTTTTTATCTCCGATTTGGATACTCGAATTTTTCGCTAGCTCTTTAAAATTGTCATTTGGAAAATATCCTAACTAAGACTATTTACTTTAAAGTTTGCTGATTTAACGGCTCCATATGTATTTATAAAAAAAATGCATACTTGAATTGCGAGCGTAATCTTTTCGCATAAGTCCCCAGTTACGAAACCGCAAACTTTCTTTTGCCGTTTTTGACCACTTAAACTTGATGGTTGAACTCAATCTTGGTCTTCAAATGTTGCATATGAACTACAAAGTTAGTTTTTCAAAAACAAATGAGCAAATTATCTTTTAATTTTCTAGAAAAAGAATTTATACATTTTTCCGTGTACGAAAAACTTTTTCCGATCAACTTCTCAGTTAATTCCACAAAAAAAAAAAAAATCATTCCACTGAAATATTTAATTTCTTTACTGTTCCATCTGGCAGGAATATTTTCCTGATGCAATCCCATCAGTGGTTGTTGATTTGTTTTAATTAGGTATTTGCGTAGGGAACACTTTTTCTGACAGAATTTTTGTTTTATCATTGTCGTCTTTAAAACCAATTTTCGATCTTCATATTCGAGTTTGGGTATTTCTGGCGCCAACATTTTGCAATTTGGCTCCATACCTCTTATAAAAGCTGGCAGCACTGCAATACAAATTTCAAATTTTCGCAAGAAAATAATGTCCCGGACATTAAACGTGTGCGAAAAGAGAATGGAGAATTTTACCAAGCAATATACTACAATTACCCACTTTTCCGCCATAATTTCGCAGCTGCTGCGTACTGCAAAACGAAAAGTAGAACGAAATTTTTCGTTCATGATTTCGTTGTGTCACTTTTGTGTGGGTTTTTTTCGTTTCTGAACATATGCGTACTACGCTTAACCTGGGACAGCTATTTTCAACAATAGGCGTGTTTTTTTGAGCTTCAATCTCAGTAAAGCAAAGTAAAGTAGGAATTTTCAGCAAGCAATTACAACAACAACATTGGGAGTCTCGAAGTGTCAAGTAGAGAGTAGCTTCTGTAATTGCGTGCCGAAAAGCCTACTTTACTTTGCTTTAGTAAGAACGAAGCTAAAAAAAAACAGGCCTATAGTCAGGTTCAACAGCAACAACTTGTCAAGTGGAGCAAGACTGTGTGCGTCGATAGCTGTGGACAATGATGAAACCAACCCCAGGTTATCAATTGTTAATTTCGTTACCTGCCTAACTAATGTCCTTTTCGAACTGTCACAACTCACAACCGTCAAATCTGTAGTTCAAATAGTTATCCGCGATTTGGAATGCAGCCGGGGAGTTCCGTCTAAATCTGGAAACTTGAACTACTAGTGATGCAATAAAGCTTAAGGCTTATGAGTGTTGAAAACTGAATTTGAACAAAAATTCATTTAAATTAAGCATTTCTTATTTTTCGAATATTATTTTGTAATTATTTATTAGTAATGGACGTTTTTTAATGGATTTTTTGTATAACGATCTGCGATAGAGAAACACAATGTTACCGAAATTGCAGTCGTCCAAGAGAGTCCTCGAAAAACGCTCACAAATTGCGTCAAAAAACCCGATTAAAATATGTTACAAAACGCGTTTTAAATTGTGTCTAAAAACTCGACCTAGAGCACATCTAAAAATTGATCCAAAAATGAATCAAAAAACGAGTACGCAGCGGAACATAAGTCAAAATTGCGTCTGAAAAAGTGTCGAAAACTTAGCAAGAAATAGTCCAAATTGCATCCCAACACATGTGAAAAAACGGCTAAAACGCGTCAAAAAAATGTTAAAAATTCATGGACAGCCATGTCCGAATGCAAATGGAAACAAATGTCAAAAAACCGTTCAAATAACCGCAAAAATCGTAAAAAAAAAGAAAACATTAAAAAACAAATCCTAACACGCATCGAAAAATAATTAAAAGGTAACTGTGAGGGTCATTAAAATTTGACTCTTATAGATTTACGTAATATAATCCAAATCTCTCCTACGAGCTCTGCAAGATCATGAGCTGCCAACAAATACATGCAAAATGTGTCAAAAGTGTATTATTTGAGCAAATCGTTCATCTTCAACGACAGAACAGTCATTAAATAAATAAGTACCTACCTCCTTATTGTTGCTTCGCTTTTATTACGCTTATTAACCAGAAACCAGTTTAATGTCTCACTTTAGCCAGCAACCGCACGCAATAATATTCAATACTAAAAAATTTCACTACCCCCCTCAATGGAGTAGGGCCAGAAACGATTACATTCAAAAGGACTACAAATGAGAATGTCATACGCGTACCCCGCCAGACCCAGATCCGGACCTAGACACTGTTGTCACTCACTGTGCCAATATCTGAACACAACACTTTAAGGAACTTTATTTACATTATACTCCAGCACTCTGTGGAACATTAAACTCTGTTTTCTGTCCCGTGTGCCTTCATAAAATCAACACACTGGGTAAAATGTTACATTTCTTCCTATATACCCACAACATCGGTCCTTTGGGCCACCCGCAATATTTTAGTATTCCAACCGCTGCTGTGCTCATTATCATCGCCCATAATAATCTAGGTCATTGTTTTAAGTTTTGGCCTTAATTTTATTATCTGGAGAAAAAACTTTATGGGCGCATTTGGGGATTTTATTGAATTATAGTTAGATATATGGGAGAGGATTACTGTACACAAAAAAGTTGCTAGACTTTGTTAAATTTTCAATTTTATGGGAATGCTGAAGAGATTATGAATTTATGAATAATGTCAAACGGATGTTAGTTTTGAAAAAAAGGATGGATTTTAATTTAGTGCTGGGGGGGTGTCCGGCAGAAGTTACTTCGGACATAAAATAAAAGGTTTTCCAATGAGAGGTGTTATTGTGTATGACCCGTTATTTCGGTAGCTGCCACTTTTGAAGCTTTTATTCTTTGCCATTATTTGACAAGTAGAAACTACGCCATTACTAAAAATGGAACGATACACATAATTATAATTCTGTTGTTTGCTTTTTAAATGAAGCTAAATATAAGGTAGGCACCTAGTTAAAACGGTTCAGTTAAGTGGTTAACAATACAAAGGGACTTGCGAGTCAAGCTGGCGGTATGCAATCATTTGGAATTGGGTTCTGTAAGCTGATTGTCTTGGTTAATGTCCAGAGTCTTAGCTTTGTTCGGAGTTTTCCTAGATTCAGCTGACGGTAACTGACTTTCGCTGAAAGCAATAAACATTTCGAACTGTCAACAAGAACTTGGCATTATTTGTCAGAGTTTAGTGGATTCCAAGTCACTTCCACTAGGGAAAAGTACATTATAAGAAAGTGCGTTTCCAAAATTCATTATAGTCTTCAAGAACAATCCAAAAGTACTTATTAACATTGGACTTGGTGTCCTACACAATACTGTGTTTATTTGATGAAAAAAACGTACACTCTCTAATGATAGGACATTAAGATAAAGTTTCAAATATTACCAGGAACGCCCTCCTTTGGCTCAGCCCCGATGACATATATTTCACTTTGTTCGCCTGAAATGTGTAATAAAACTTGATCAACTATTAATGGTGTAACATTCTGCTGTCGTCAATAAAACTACATCACGTTTCGAACTAATTTACCATTTAATTGTTACGGTGGAGTACGTCCAGTAAACTTAGTTTTTAGTCCTGGGACTGTTCGTGCTTTGTGTTGGTTACATTTTTGTCTAATGAATTTTTCAGTTCAATATTGAGGTGATATTGCCGCTTACTTTCTATGGAATTGTTGGCAACTTCTTTTGTGAATGGGAATTGTAACTTTTTAGTCTTGAAACACTCGGTCTCGAATATAAGACCAACTCAATCGAACAGAAACCCAATTCTTTGTATAACCTCCGCTACTTGTTGTTTCTGTTTATTGTTAGTGGCAGAGGCAGTGATGCCAGACTTTTCTCACTGAGTTGCCCACGACGATTATCAAAAATACCCTTTTATCAAATTCAAATGGATTTTCTTTAGATTAAAGCTTAGTACGCTGCTCGAGCTAAATTGTCTCTCCCATACAAAATTTAGCTGAGCTAAATCTAAGCGAATCCATATAGCGGAGTGGTACGCAGCTCGAGCCAAATAATCAAACTTTTGTTTCAGAATGTATTTCATGTATCCGTCAACATTTGGCGCGCCAATTTAATGGGTCGGGACATTTCCTCAAGCTAAATTTTGACGGATCGTTGTGTTCTGTTGTTTTTTTTTTGCGTTTTTGTGTTGCGAAGAATGGGAGAAGTTATCAAAGAACAGTTTTTTGAATAAATAGCTCGACGAGGAGGACATAGAATTGGAAATGGATGAAATCAGATAGAGTTGAATTTTTGAAGTAAGTTATTTTCCAAGAACAGCTGTATTTTTGTGACATTTATCCCTATTTTAAAATTTAAGTTAGACTTTAGATGATGTTTGGAGAGAAATTGGAGACCAGATAAAATTTAGTTTAGCTCGAGCAGCTTACTAAGCTGTATGTGGCATTCGATTGGGCGCTCTCAGAGCAATTTTTATGTTCGTTTGGTACAAAAAAAGCAATCATTTCAGAGAACTTCTGCGAATCTAGATATTTTCTCAGATTTGCTTCAGATTTACCAATATAAGTGCATTTGAGTTTGACACTTGGAGTTTGTTTACATTTTCGTGAATTTTTTTTCTACAGCAAAGAAAGGCATTGCATCGGGTGAATCTATTTTTGTAAATTATTTATGTTATAAATTGTAACCAGTGAATGGAATGAATCGCCGTAAAAGCCTCAATCACGGCACGCTGCGAGCGACCGATGACGTAGATATAGAGCGGATCTGTTGAAGATAGTGCCTTCCGTGTTGACACCTGCCCTGCGCACTATCTGCTCCAGCACGAGATTGAAGAAGTCACATGATAGCGCATCTCCTTGCCGAAATCCGGTGCATGTTTGGAAAAGTTCAGAGGAGCTACTTCCAAATTGGACGTAGCAGCGCGTGTTCTCCAGCGTCACGCGACACAGCTGGATCAGTTTTGTCGGGATCCCGAATTCGGCCATCGCCATATAGAGCTCCTGACGATGAATGCTATCATATGCGGCTTTGAAGTCGATAAATAGGTGGTGAGTCTCGACTTGAAATTCATTGGTCTTTTCCAGGATTTGTAGATGGGACATATGGAGCTGATAGCCCAGTCATCGGGCATGCTTTCTTCCATCCATACCTGGTTGATGATGATGGTGCATGCGCCCTACCAAAACATCACCACCGTATTTGAAGAGCTCCGCTGGTAAACCATCAGAGCCTGCGGCCTTGTTGTTCTTAAGCTTTTTTATAGCTAAGCCAACTTCCTCTATACTGGGTGGTGGAACTGGTTCTTCATTGACTGGACGTGGGTTCTCTTCTTGTCCTATCACTCTCTCTACATGATGCCCATTTAGCAGCTGCTGGAAGTGCTGCTTAAACACATCTACTATTCCCTGCGCTTCGGTGACTAGATTTCCTTCGCTGTTTCGAAGAGCCTGCGTTCCGGTCTTGAAGCCAGCAGCCAGTTACTTGGCTTTCTTGTAAAATCTCCGTATGTTGTTTCGATCGCGAGACTCTTCGATCTCCTTGAGCTGGGAGACTGCGTAGGCCCTCTTCTTTCGACGCAGTATCTTCTTCTCCTCCCTCCTCCTGGCTCGATACTCTTCCCTCGCTGCCCTTGTTTTGCGCTGCAGCTACTTCATATATGCATCTTCTGTCACCTTTTTCCGAAGTACGCATTCATCATCATACCACTGGCTTTTTCTCTATCCTATAGTAGTTTCGGCTACCTCCTTGATGATGTCGCGATACTGGGACAACTGGTTGTTCTGAAGAAGCCCAATTGAATACCACATTAGTTTTTATACACTGATCGTAAAAGATAATATTTGTAGTACTAGATCAGTAGCAGTTCATTTTCTTTACCACTCAGAGATGGCAGTGAGTGTCACTTACAGTGGAACCATGCAAAAATTAACTTATTCAGTGGCGGTGGGGTCATACCTATAAATGCTTATACTTTTTGCGATTGTCCAACAAGGATTGTCAAAGATGGAAGGAGAAGTACGCATTCAAAAAAAAATCTGCTTTGACATTTTTACAGCCCTAAACGATGTGTGCGATGTTACTTTATCCGGACTTACTGTATTTCATCGTTAATTATTGTCAATCGCAGATTTGCCAAACGCTCAATTGAACATTTCTGAACCACTTCTTCTTAGCCAGGTACGCGATCAGCCTGAAAGTCTGCAAGCATTAGCGATAAATTGTAATAAACTGGTATCAATTATCGATGTTTGTCTTCGGCATTTTGCGTGCGCTTGAATTTAAAAAAAAAACTGTGTTACAGGACACAGAATCGTGAATACCCTTAGTAAAATTGCGAAATTTGTTGTTATGTTTGGAAGTAGATACCATAATTTAAAATTATTTAATTTAAAAACGAATTAGACATGAATTTGATTATGTGCAAAGGAATTTGTAAATGTGTAAGGTTGTTTCCTTGACTTTTTATTTTGTTTTGAAGACCGACAACGAGTATCAAAGAAAACATCTAACAAATTTGAAAGAGGACGGCATACAAAAATTAATTTCGCAATAAGCTTAAGCTTGTGTAAAAACAAAAATAAACGAAATCCTCTTAAATATGTATTACAATCTCGCTGTTATGTTAATGTGCAATTCAATATTATTTTTCAGCTTTACAAACTATAAACCAAACCGAAATCTGTGAAATTCTGCGAAAAAGTTATTCGCTTGAAATTTATTTAAAGGACATGCGCCCCTCCCTGCTACGGAAAAAGAACTCTCAATGCAGTTAAAAAATATATAAATATCTATCTGTATATACACAAGTATTAAAGAGTGTACGAGCAATGGATGTTTTCGTGTGAGATTGTATTGAAATATTAAACTGCTCATTATCAGGAAGTAAATTAAAAAAAAAAAAATCATCACGACAAAATGGATAAATACAAAATCGATTTAAACAAGTTAACGAGCTTGCAACGGTTTAAGTGCAGAAAAAGTATAATATGCACAGCAAATTAATTTTTGTCTATATAATTCTGAATATGCTCCGGGGATTTTATTTTTATTAATTGACAACAATATTCACGGCCCAAATGTGTGGCAACGTAAATTGATTTTGTAAACAAGATTGAACGATTTTCTTGTTTTGCCGATTTAATAGGTATTTTAAGCCGATGGAGTTATTGCATGTCGTCTGTACTTCAATACAAATATTAAATAGTCTGACAGCTGTTAGCTGTATAATTAACACCTAATTATTTACCATGCTAATTTGTCAATCTGAAATCTGTCAGCTCTAAAATACGTACACAATTTTGTCATTATAATTTGACATTTAATCTGTATGTTTTAAATATTTATATCCGCAAAGCAAAGTAGGCAAATGCTCAAAAGAACAATCCCGAGCGACTTCCTCTAAGCCAGGTAAGAGATCAGCCTGAAAGTCTGGAAATATTTTTCAAAAATTTTCATAAACTGATGTAATCGGTGTTTGTCTTTGGCATTTCGTGTGCGCTTGAGTCTAAAATAAAATTAATATTTGAAAAATGTTTTTGAGTAGTTTTTATGACGCTTCCTTTTAATGATTTACGTTTTTTTTTACGGGATGTTTTTAAAAGAATTTTCGAAGCGTTTCTGCGATGCTTTCCGGTTCGATTTTTGGTTCGTTTTTCAAATAGTTATTTTGTTATATTCCGGCATATTTTCTGGGGATGATCGAACTTTTCAAATGGTGGCAGACTGTAATATCTATATATTTGTTTTTAGACATTTTGACTATTTGCTTTTATTAAACTTTTGGTATATACAATTTGACTTAAGGCTAGGCAACAAATGGTGGTGAATAATAAATATTTAAATGCGTTGGCTCAACAATAGGGGCCCAACGATATACAACAATGATTGTTTCCTTAAATCTATTTCATATAAACTGTGGCTGTCTTCTTGGATTCATACTCGTAGTATGCATCGTTGTCTGGGTTGACCTCAGGGTGTTCAAGTCCGGGTGTTGATATTGCCTATGAAAGTCGTCTGCCAATTTGCTTTTATATTGTAGGCAGTCATGTTTGTTAAGGTCATGGTAAGCCTTATATTCTTACATCTCCATGACCACAGGCTTACAGCAGAATGAAAATAAATACCGTCCCTTTAGATACAGTAGGTATGTATGTAATATTAAAAAAAAAAAAAAAGCGTTCAAAATTTAATAAAGTGAGAAACGATTTTCAAAATCAACACCGAAGCAATCAAAGTGCGAAAACTCGAAAATGTAAACCGTACAAACACAGTGTGTCCTCTGCACCCATCTCAGATTGTTATTTATTGTCATTTTGTTCAGTCTTCCATCGGATACTTTTCAAAGAATCGAACAAAAACAGAAAAAAAAGAACGAAACATATTTCCAACTCCACACCCCCATACACAATCCAGGACAGAATAAACTTTTTGGATGATGCAGGCAGACATGAACAGAGTAGCAAAACCAATTTTTAACAACGTTCCAGTGTCGCATTCAATTTCAATTGCGTAAAACCATAAACGCTTCGCTAGACTTCTATGTTTCTCTCTTTTGTCCGGCTACAGTCTGCCACCCAGTCGAAGCAGTGATATCCTTTTCATTCAATGTGGGACAATATATGTGCATTTTTCGTGTTATTGTATAGCTTGGGGACAGTATACGCCCGGTATACCTACCGGAGCGAACGGTCAACCCTATCAATGCCAGAAATTAGGTCCATCGTCCTTATATAAGCCGTGGTGGATATATAGGGCTGAATTTTGTGTCAGGACGGGAATGTTTTTGTTATATCATGTATCGAGACGAGCTACCAAGGAGAGGGAGCATTTTCCGACAAATTCCGATAAATTGTGCCAGGTTTAGCGGAGCGTATATTTATGGTGTGATAACTGGACGAAGCACAGCAAACGAACAAACATGGCGTTACACTCGCCGAGGCTATTGTATTATTGATGATGAAATTTAAAAGGATTAAATTCGCATTTGTTGTGAATGTTTCCTTCTGTTTCTATTAGCTACATAGTCGAAGAGGATTAGCTCTTTTCAAGCTAACTGGGAAATAATTAAAAAAGTGAAAATAAATATGATTTACGGATTTGTTCTTTGATAGTATATAGTATAGTATATATAGGATTTGTGTAGCAGGTATTTGTGCAAAAAATAAACAGAGTTAGGATGGTATAAGTTGTGTGTTACAAAGCAACAACCTCAACATAAATCTAAAAATGTCAAATTTAGTCATGTAAAATGTATAATCCTATTTATCGGGTGGTTAAAAAAATGCGGTCTTTAATATTGGCAGGGGAACTCAAAACAGTTTACTTTACCTTCAGGAAGTCGTTAATGATCAAAGTGTCCTCGGTATTTCCTTTAAATCTACCGGATTATGCTTTTTTCTTACAAACGCTTGCAAAATTTCCGGCTGGCTGCGATTGGCTTAACGCAAATGACTCGGGATAGTTTTATTAGGCAGTTGTCTACTTCGCGAATGTAAAAGTTCAATAAAACAAACCAATTGCGCGTAGTTGAAATCGCAGTTTATAAAACACGGATTAAATTCCTCAAACCCAGCCTATAACTATGTATATGTATGAAACCTTTTTCGAACAACCAAAAAATTTAAGTTGCCTAAGAATGACCACCACAAATCTTCCTCGATGACATTAAGTCCTACTGACCCAAAAAAAAAAAAAAAAAAATAAGGATCTCCAACAAAAGTTTGCAAATGTATCACCACGCTGGGTAAATATAAATCACCCGCACAGCGTATGCCTCAATACATCTTTCGCACCTCTCCTGGCTTAAACTGAAATTTATTCGAATAAATTGCGTACGAAAAAAAAAAAAAACGAACCCGAAAATCCATGTTGCACAGCTTAGTCTTTAGAACAAATTGTTTCACAGCAAAATTGACCCTACTTCGCATTAATGCAGGGCAAGGGACCACTTCGCCGATGAGGATAGCTTTAGCCAATGAAGTTCATGCCCTAAGCGGAGATTTAAAAAGGTTTTATCATACGTATAATGTACGCTCTTTGGGAGATTTATTGTTCCGTTGCTTGACCTCGACTTATTTCTCTTTTAATTTTCCTCGCTCGAAAATTGTTTATTTTGGGTTGGTTACTTCGTGCACCCCCCAACTTCGTATTAAAAAGTTTGCCACCTTCCCCGCCCACCCTAAGGTCATGCGAGAAACCTATTTCTGGTCCGAAAAATCGCTAGACAATTCAGGTGGAATTTCTCCGAGCTGAAATTTTGAAAAACAATTTCGAGTCTATGCCGAAGTTTCATAAAAATGCCATGGGGGGAGGTGTATCTACTTTTAGACTTCAGAAGAAAATCCTCGCACCATGGGAGCTACTGTATCATCGAAATGGAAAAAGGACACTCTAAAGACAACTCCCTATTCTCATTAGCATTATCCGTGCCTTATAGCCTAGTGTTTGGGTCTCCTCCATTAGCAGTTCTATGACTGCCTTGCCTATAGCTATTCCTTGTAAGAACTATATACCATTTGAATTTATATCCCAAGTGCAATGACACAGGGAAGTCAAAACTCAGCAGCCGAAGGCCCACAGACAATACAACAATTATTATTATCCTTAGTAGCTCGACGTTTTGGAATAGTTGGACTTGTGCGGTTGCCAGATGCCACTCTGCATTCAGTGGCAAAGGACTCCATTTAGTGCAGAGACAATAATGATGACGAGGAAATCCAGGAAACGAAACCATATTTTTCTGTGTGCGCATAAAGAAACAAAACCAAGCAAACCCAGTCTTTGGATGGTGTATCATAAGTCATATTGCAATCCTTTGTGGTGACGCGCAAAGGATGTCCGCTGAATGCATTTCGTCGTTGTTGCAGCTCTGAATGAGCCCCCTAATGGATGCCAGAAGAAAACGTTCTATACTATACGTATACTTGGGTAATTACTTTACGGTGCAGGAAGAAGTGGTTTTTCCTTCTTACAGGAGCCGTATTGTGCGGCGCATAGGAAACGATAATAATAATTAAAAACGACCGTCTGTGGGGTGGTTTAGTCATATTTGCAGTCGCTTGACTGCAGACAGAAGGCATTATTATTTTTTTGACATAAGAAATGTCAAATCGTTGAATTTTTTATTAATTCTTTTGTCCTATGAACTGCAATGACATTTGCATAAATCCGGTGTGTATAAGTCAGGTCAACAGTCAACTGTATGTCGCTTTCAATTAGCTCAATTGTTGGATATGCCAGCTGTCAATTGCAAAAGCGTTCAACTTTCGCTTTGGATATTCTATAAAGAGATTTATTACACTTGATCATACGTTGTGCCCATTTAGTATTCATCATATGCATGACCTTAATTAGTGGCTCTGTCAATTTGATTGCATGCAGACCATCAGTAATTGAAGAAGCAATAGTAGTACTAATGTAGGAACGGATGTGAAGCCATAGTGTAGGACATTCCGGAGGATTTTAGAGCCTGTATGAAAGCGTTCCTTTATTTGTATATATTTTTTTTATTTTTTTTGGCGAATCGGAGGCGACTTTTGGGGGCGGTTTTTGGTCAGATTTTTGGGAGAACTTTTGTTGTGATTTTTTTTAGAAAAATTTTGACACAATTCCAAGCCAATTTTGGAATTGGAATGACGGGTTTAGTAAAATTTTGTTGAATTTTGGAAGGATTTTTTTTTTGAATTTTTTGAAGCAGCTTTTCGACTTCTTGGGGTATTTTTAGCTAGTTCTAAAAAGGTCTTCTAAAGGTGTCTTATAATTTTTTGGAGTCATATGCAGGCTTTTTTGAGGCAACTTGTCATGATCGTCGAACCCACACCCTATGGACGGTCGCATCTCGGTTTTGATTGACTGAAATTGGTCATATGAGCAGCTATTTCAGTTGACCTTTATGGAGGGGTAGCCGAATCCAGTCAAGAAATTCGTGACTCTGTACTAAGTTGATAGCACGCATATCGCATAGATATGAGGCTGACGTAGGATAAGTGACGTTCCCGAAAAATTTATATTTTACGTTCAGGTTACTGCTAGTGAAATGTCAGTTCCATTTTCATACAAGCTCTGCCCAAAAAATTAAACCAACATAACTAGCGCTCGAAACCAAGAGCGAATAAAAAGTGTAACAAAAGCCCAACCATCTTGGATTTCTCCATAGACTGCTGGAGACACATATTGGTAGATTTGTTAATTAAAACGGTTCACATTCAAATTGTTGCGCAATGTCTTACAACAGATGTTGCATCGAAAATGTGGTGTAGTTCAAATTGTTAATAATAGATGGAACCAAACAAAATTGAATACAAACTCATATTGCAAGCTATTTATAATGAGTAGCGCACGAAAAAGAAACGATTCAGTTCGATTTAAAGAGTAATAATTTATTATAACGATCGTTCAAATAAATGAGGAAGCCCAACAAAGGAACAGAAAGAAGAAGACGGAAAAGAAAAGAAAGAACATAAAAAGACAGCCATCTTGTTTGTGGACTGTAGATGTGTCAATGTGGATTGTGGAAGTGGATGTGTTCAATTAAATATTTCCCACAACTTACACAATATATTGCCCCAAAAATGACACAATTTTCGTGTATTTATGGCGAATGGGTTTTTTCTGTTGATTTACATTTGTTTTTAATTTTTTATTTTTTTTTTTTTAAATATTTTGCACAAATTTGGACAATTTTACAATTTTCAAAATGATAGTTTGATATCATCATCATCATCAGGATGAGAAGGAAATTCCTGCGACAGGACTGGGGAGCTATTGAATGAACTTACTTCCTTCTTAAACTTTTATGCCGAAAGGTATACTAAGCTTTTTTGTCCTCAACGTATTTTCAAAAATTAATAATACCATTAACTTAGCATGGAATAGACTGACAGCTTCAGCCAAAAAAGAGGGATTGCCTACAAGCTGAATTTGACCTTGAATGTACCTCAGGTAGCCTGAGGTGTCTTCTCATTTCAATATCAAGTGTGGGGCTGTGTTGGGCAAATAATAGTTTTTCTGAGTTCCAGGTTGAAATTATGCGCTACATTTTTTATAGAAATAGTTGTTAGATTTTCCTTTTTCTTGGTATATCAAGTGAAACTAATTATGTAATTGAAATGCAATGAATGTTCAGATTGTACAATGTAAAGAAAAGGAATATTCTTTTAAATCATTCCATAATGAATTTTCGACACATAGATATCTATCATTTTTATGATATCGATATCAAAAAATTGTTCACATGTTCGCCATAGAATTTCCCTTAACTTGCGCAACCTGTTTCACCTTTCCCATTTTTGTCGGTATTCACAAGATGTTTTTCTTTCGACTATTTTTTAAAAATTATCGATTTGTTAAACAACTAACAACAGCATTAAACAAAACTGACAAACTTTACTGTCGTTTTAAAAGGTGTAAGAAAAATTACAAAAAAATATAAGTTTCCTAAAATAAATTGTTAAATGTCTGATAACTAATGTGTGATTTTTTTTTCGTTATTAAACGGAATCTTCATGAAAAGGTTATAACTAAAAAATTATAATTCAAATCTTAATATTCGTCATCAATCCCTCGCTTTAAATTCCCTGCCGTTTTTTTGTGAACATTCCCGGCGAAATAATTTTTTGCCAAAAACAACAAACGAAAACAGACAACAATAATTATAGGAACTTATCTTATTTTATTTTGACGAATGAATTTTTCACTGTTGATTCCTTTATTGATTTATGTTATCATTATTATATAAACCATTTTGTGGAGTGCATATTTTCGTGGTGAAATAAAACAACGAATATTAACTCTCAGAACGCATCCATCAGCTGATAATCTCCGTCAGTGTTCTCTCGCTCTATTTATTTTTCCCACGAAGCGTGGTCATTTTTCCCTCGATTTGACGAAAAAAATCTTCCTCTTAAAAGTAAAATTCGTCTTTTGCGAAAAGAAAATCGCATTAGTATAAAAATCGCAGTTTGTTAATAATGATTATTTTTTGGTACTAGAAATTTTTGCTAAAGGCAAATCTACTTTTTATGGACATTTAGTGCCTTGATATTCGTGGTGATATGTAGTTTGAGTATTTTTTCGTCAGATTATTTAAATTCCCACAGTGATGAAGTTTTTTCCTTTTACGCACGGAAAGTTTTTCGGAAATCGAAATTCCAACAAAAAGGCAGAGATACTACGATGTAGGAACACTGCCGAGTGTCAGTTGTTTGTTACACCTCCCGCCATTTAGAATTTTATTTTTTGCTGCTTCACACGTATTCACAGACAGTACGATTGAGAGCGGGAGAGAGGGGCTTATATTGAAGAAATTTCCGGGGGAAATCGGGGAGACGTAGGAAGCTGGAAAGCTCATACTTTGTTTATAATAATAGGTACTAACAATGAGGCCCATAAAACCGACTTTATTTATTCCGCTGTGAACAAAGAGCGCTTATGTTGGAACCAAGGCGAAGATGGGTACTTGCAGTCCATTAATAAGTCTATGGTGCAAGCAAACACTACATTCCAACATAAGAAAATTCAAAAGGCAACAGGACAATTCCCTGATCAAATACAAAAAATCTACTTTATCGCAATGCTATCGACGAAAGTCCTTCTTTGAGTGTCTTCGACGCCCGTATATCCCTAGGTAATAGATCGATTCTTATGAAATATGGTCCAACTGAAATGTGCATTTCTATATAGGAAAATTCCCGCATCCTACCTATACATTTGGCAAACAAGTAATTTAGAAGAGCTCTCCAATATTCCCTTCTGAATTACTGCAGAACCTGCAGCGGCATATAACGGGTTTTTCAATAAGAGCGCTTCAGTTATTGCGTCAATTTAATCTTGTAAGGATGTAGGCCAAGATCTTTTCGCAAAATTCGCCACAACGACGTCACAGAGATGCCCAACGCTTGAGAACGACGTGTGAGAGACACATTTGGGCTTTCTTCAACTGAAGCCTCAGCAATATTCTCGACACTACGGGCACTTCTTTGTCTCACTGGCACGGGAACATTTTGTACTGTGCCTGTGGATTCAAATTTTTCCACTAGACGCTCAATTGTTGATCTGCTAGGACGATTATGACGAAATGTCAAAAGAGCGGCAAGAAATTCGACGTCGTTTGCTGTCGCTGTCGCTCTACTTTTGTAGCGTCCCTGTTGAAAAACCTAATACAGGGTTTTAAAGTTTAAATGACTTGAAATGGTTTTACCTATTTTCGAAGGTTGGTTCTATCGAGGTCTTACTGTTAAAAAACGTGGTCAAGACAGAATTGGATTGCTCGTGTAAGTAATGTTCGCCAGGATTAAAATCGATAGTTAATTAATCAATACAACTAAATACAAGTATACACGTTTCCAAGGATACAGCTCGAGAAATATATAATCAAAGCCATTACACTACAACTTCCTACATGCGTGTTATCAAGGTCAGGCACTGAGGCTGAGCTCGCTTCATTCACCAAAATAATCCAATAAATACATCTGCGTCGATGCTTGATTATTATCTGTTCACAGAATTGACCAATATTTGGTTTGAGTTAAAGTTCACCTTTAGAAAGCAACCGCCCGCTACGCAACGAGTATCTTCGCCCCCAGCGGAATCGAATGGCACCACATAGCATGATCTCATTTGCTCAGCCACCAACTCATTCCATCCCCCTTTCAGACTTAGCCCCGGCCAACCACTGCCAACACTCACTCGATGAGCACGGACCGTGGAAGTGGCACTGGCTCCGGCACGTGATGGTTGTATCTTGTATTCCTTTTTTACACTCTGTCGGCGGCAATAATAATGTCAATGAAATGTATCCTTCCTCATCCGATAGTAGTTAGGGGTGGCAACAGCAGTTGAGGTTGTTTGTTAAATTACATTACATATATACAAACCTATTCGAGACGATAAGCCACATCCACTTGGTGGTTATTTGTGGAATTGAATGGTGTTTCAAGTTCCAACCTTTGGTCTAGGCATTGAAATGACATCTTCTATTCACAGAGATATAACCCTGGTCTCGAGATTCAGGCAATATCAAATGTTTTAAGTTGTGCCGTGTGGTTGTCATGATGCTTGGATGAAGGTGAACCCAACTCTAACCAGTTCTCGGTTGCACTTTCTTAAATTTCCTCTGGGTTGATGTAAGTAATAGAGTCGGAGAGAACTTGTGCAAATATCTCTATCCAAACCAAGTTGGCGGTTTCGCATGTAACCAGAGTGCAATCGATGAGGTAGGTAAATTACAAATTTACTATCGGAAACCATATTGAAATATCCATCAGCATCTTTACTATATATAGGTAGGTACCTTTTGTTAAGAAGTTGCTTAAAGAGCTAAATTGGTTATGGCTTTTTTGAAAGACAGAAATATGATCATCAGTAATCCATTCTGGTCGTTGATGGTTAAATAATTAGATTCGAAATGGTGTGTAGGATGTCAGGATAATCAGCTTTTAAAGACACGTGGAGATGGTACTTTTAATATTTCTCATAAGTAATTATTGTTAATAGACAATTTTTTATTTCTTCATAGGATTACGTAGATACATAGTATTTGGTATTGAAATATTTGGGTCGCTGTGGGGACTCCCTTTTTCAGGGTGTTTTAATCTAAAACAGAAATCAAAAATTACAGTGTTGAAGATGAGTAGAGATTTGAAGGATGGCGATGGCCTCTTCTACGGGTGGACTTATATCAGATACCATGGTCCTGATTTGATGGTAAGGTCTGTTCTCTTTAAAAAAATCATTTGCGATTTTTCGTAAGATGTGAAAACATCAACCTTTATCCAGGATTATTTTTTTTTACAAAATGAATTCCCTCTTCCTAAAGTTCCGGTACTCCCTAAAACAATCCTTTGTTGGGAATACAAACAAAAACGGGGAACTTATTTTGGATAGTTCCCGAGAGTTCTAATTAGAGTTCTTAAAAGTGCTCGAGTTAATTTTAAATTCAAGTAGGTACAAAATCAAAAACACTGTTTTTTTGTGCACATACATCTTACTGCAACTGTGCATTTTGGTCAAAATTTTCGCGCCCCTTTTCAGATAGGTGTACCTACTAAAAAAAATGGGCTTTAAAAAAATTCTCAAATGTCAAGTTTATTTCAAAGAGTTACCTAGACCGTGTTTTGAAAAAATCAAACTTATTCAAGAGCTTTATCGGGAAAGTAACTACTAAAAGCGGGAATTTTGTAACTAAAATGCAAAATAAAATATGACTGAAAGCTTTAATCTTTCCAAGCCTTAATACAACCGCTAAGCCGCTTAGGCTTTATAGGTCTCAGGGACTGTCAGACGGATTAAGAGCCTGGTGGATCCAATTTTATAAAAATGTAAGAATTAATTAAAGTCTTGACTTCTAAATTTTTTAAGAAAACAATACATATCTTACTACCTGTTCCTACCTGAGATAATTTTTTTTTGCTAAATTTTTCATATTTTTTCGATACGTGTTTTATTTTTTTGTTCGTTATGAGAAAGTATTTTTGAGCTTTTGCTGCACTTTTCAGAACAATTGACAACACTTCAAAATATATTATATAAAGTGTTGGCCTAACCTTGAAAGAAATAATTCTCTGGTTTTTGTTAATTTTACGGAGCCTCTTATCAAAGGTATCAGCATCTCAATTGACTAATAGAAAAATTCAAAATGTTTGCAAAACTTAGAAATGGACGTTTTTAAATAAACTTGTATCGAAAACTGTAGAACTTTTGTCCATATAAAAATTAAAACAGAAAAAAATCCAAACTTGCATACGTTGCAGATGTGCCCACGTTCACACTTCAATGATGTACATTTCTTTACAAACACTTAGTTGTCGGTATAGGTCTCAATAGAAATCCGAAATTTTCGGAAATCAAAAAATAAAAAGGGTCTTGCAATATTTCTCACGACATATAGGCATCCATCAGACTTGCCAAGACCAAGGTTGACTTTTTGAGTCAAAAAACACTTATTTCGATAAGTTCTTCTTTGGGTAATTCTTAAAATAAAAGTTAATTAAAAAAACAAATAAACCCGACTGACTTTAAAAAAGAACTTCGAAGATGTAAACAAGACAATCGGAGGCTGTCTAAGTGTCTACAAATCTTAACAAGTTGTTTGGGTACTTATGAAGCTTTTTTAAAGCGTTTTCGAGAGCTATTCGTTTTTTTTGATAGTTTCATTAAATCTGAACTTTTAACTTTGGAGTTTTTCGAAGACCCATTCCTCAACCTGCCAAATTAGCCTTCCTCCCTCAATTTTTGTGTGTTTTTCAGGCGGCATGCTATTCATTTTTGGTTTACTTTTTAAAAAAATCGGAACACAAAATTGAAGATATTTGTAGATTAATTTTTGGGGACATTTCGTGGAATATTTCTATGGCGTATATCGGGCGTTTTTTGAATCCATTTGTGAAGTGTTGTTTCGGGTGTTTTTGATGCAGTTTCTGTGGCGTTTACACAATGCGACTCCCAGTACGACTCTTAGACGTTTATTGACATTGAATCCTTTTTACGTGGAGTTCTCGGCTTTTTTTGTGTTTATTAGTAGATTTCTTGCGTTCTTTAGAAAGAGTTTAAGAGCTTTTTCTGGTGAGTTTTTCTGGGCTATTTTCTGCGATGAAACTGCCTTTGGCAAGTGATTTTCCTCTGTTATGCATGGCCGCGCATTTGCCTTATACCGGCGCATTTAGCCTTGATGCAAATTGTCATTGTTCACTTATGTGTCGAAAACTCTAAATATTTTATAGGTTACAATATGTAATTTTGTATGGAAAATTTCGCCATTGTGAGTTCGAAAAATTTGCCTGGACACTTAAAATGATTATTAGTATCGCTGAAAGAGTTTTGCCTTGGGAGCTTTCATGTTAAATAAATTCGCATGAATATAAGCACTCATCCTATACTTCTATACGAAAATTACAACTTAAGGTTTCTCTTTACTACACCAACTTTGGGAACTTCTGGCAAAATATCCGAGAAAAAAAAAACAGTCCTAATAATGCCTCTTAATAGTTGAAGCCGTTCGGACTCGGCATGGAATTGCCACACAAATGATTGGTTGTAAGAAGCCAGATCTAGGGTATTTGCAGACCTGTTGCACCCGCCATTTGTTACCTTTTTTTACGTTACCTGACCCAGTATTAAATATCAAATGACCACTTTGCGATTAGTTGGTAGTCAGAAGATATTCGTATTCAACCAACTCTTGACTAGATAAATAGGCTGACAGCAGAAAGGTAGTTGCCCAAATAAATTTCCCACACAAATTATCACCGCTCTCTCCCACTTGAATTTCAGTCTATTCACTTAGCATCAATTTTGAGTTATTGAATCTCCGACCAAGTCTATATGGAATACCACTAGAAATGTGCGCCACAAAAAGTCAACCTTCGTATATCCAGGGATAAAGCTCTTCACAAAAATGCCACTCAGAGTCTAAAAGCGGTTCTTAGGAAATTTAGCAATTTTTGCCATCTTTCATAAATGTCGTGCAAGTCTGCTTTTTTTTTCTGTACGAAGGAATTCATTACGCCCGTAGCAGGAATTCCTTTCAAGCAACTCGGCGACATCGACCAACGCTGAGGATGACTATGACAACGAGTTCACCCGCTGTTTGAATACAAATTGCTATGAAATGTTCCTTCAAGACCCCGGGGCGAGGTCATTCAGAGAAGATGCACATTATTCTCTCGAAGAGCGACATCTTGTTCCATAGTGCTGGCCAATTATGGTGCATGACTGTCATCAATGAAAAGACTTCTTGAAGATGTAAGCGAAATCCAGTCGAGAAGAAATCGATGGCGGGTGAAGAGCACGTGAACGTGAGGTGACAACAGACCAATAGTTAAATTGGTAGTGGAATTGTTTGGAATCTCAGACCTTAGATGGGTAGGCATCATTACCCTGCATATGTTTGCCAATGGTATTCAAATTAGTTTCACAGTCGATCATTAAATTCCGACTACCTACCTACCGTTGGTGATGAACAGAATTTTTTGTTTAAAAAGTTTTCGCTATTGGAACAACTTTTCCCAAGTTCTCGAGAAATTCTTTTGTTTTCGGTGAAACTATTTGCAAAGTGTGCTCTCCACATTCGCACCCTGACTCAACTGAAAATCGATTTTTGTACTTCGGTGAGTTTGGTTTAGGACCCAGGAGGCAGCCCCAGTAGCGGATAAAAGAAGTTTCAACTTCGAATTGTAAAGTGTACTAGTACTTGCTCGTACTTTTGGATTATCCTATTCCTTCAAAAGGAGTGATATTTTGTTTTTGCAGGAGAATCCTTTTGTTCATTTCGGTGCTTGGAAAAGTCACAGCCGATCACAGGTGAACATAGGAAACATCGCACTGGCAACATTTTTGAAACATGTCTTTTTGTGCGTTTATTCCATGTTAATGATGGCTTTTCAATTCGCATTTATTTTTAATTTGCTCGCAAGCTGTCTCATTTGAGAGGGAAATGCGACAACGGGCGTTATGTTGCTGCTGTTGTTTCTTCTCATGGATTGAACATACTGATGATGATTTTGGCTCGAATCATCGGGTATGCTTTTTTCAGGAAATAATTTACAGATAAGTTGGCTCACGTACCCTACCGAACCATCGCCAGAATAATTCAACAGCTATAGACCAACAGGGCTCGTTGCCCTTACAGCCAACGTCTATTATGCCAGAATTAACTTTGTTTCGGTCCAAAGGTTTGTTATATTGTTCATTTTGACTGATTTTTCCCAACGCTGCTTTCTTGATTGATTGGTTTAAGTAGCTTTTTTGCGTCTTCCTGACGGAAAAACACAAGCTGCGCTTAAAAATGCAGACATACGGAAAGTAAAGGAACGGAATCGTAGCGAAGCTCAAAACCAGCCTGTGGAGTTGCAGAACTGGATAATGTTACTTAAATCGATGCCTGAGATGGACAAGATCTCATGTAATGAGAAAGCGAAGCACTGATGCATTCTCATTTGCATTTGCGCTGCTACTAGGGGGAAGGCAAACTTGACTCCGTGTGTTCCTAGACGAAATTGGCCCGCACTTAGGTACTGCCGTTAATCCAGTGGCATCTGCAACGAAGAGGTTCTTTATTCCGTCGCCGCCGTAAGGTGGTCTTATCTTACTTGCCTGGAGGAACTGATTCGAATACTTAGTCCCTGCCTTTGAAGGGAGGATTCTTCTTTTGACGCGGACAAAGCTCCCTCTATAGATGATGTGCAAAAAGTATTCTTTTACATATGCGTCGGCTCTCTGTTAATCACATCTGTGTTTCAATAGCCGCGAACACAGACTAGAGTGGTTTGCAGTCCGAAAAAGATGGGTCGATATGAAAGCCTCAATTGCTGCCTGCATGTTGAAGAAGATAGCTATTAATTTCTTTGTATGTCATTTGGTTAGGAAGCTGGATGCGTTTAGAAGTCGAAAAGATGAGCAAATATTTATTTCCGTTGACAGCCGACTTTAGAACCCTCTGTGAATATTGGGTTTGTCGAATTTTTTTAGTATTGTGCTCTGCTCCCATTCCTATCTTGAGGGGAATCTTGCAGAGAAAACGTACCGCTGCTTATGTAATTGACGTGCGGACTAAGCGTCAAGTCATCTGATAGACGGGCAAAACCAGCAACTAGAGACAATTTAAATGGCTTGCAGGCAGTGCTCCCATTATTAGCCTTTGCGCTTCTTACTGCGCCGGATCATTACCAGCGCTAGAAAGACTGAGAATCCTTTTCGAGTTCCGTCCCTATATAAGATATCAAGTTTTATTATTTTCTATCTAAACGCGAGTCTTTATACTTGGAAATTGTATCTAAGGCGATGTTCGGCTCCTCTGAATCTGAACAGAGTTAGAAAAGCAAGTTTGTCATAAAACTTGGTGTGCTCAGCTAGATATGACTTTGAAATAGACAAAAAAAAACTTTTTAACTTACAGCCATGCATCATCAGATCACCATTGGCAAGAACCGTTTCGCAGTGCAGCTATATTTATTCGGCAGAGCAACCTAAAATCCATTTAACCAATCCAAAGTAGGTATCAGCAAGTAGCTAAGTGAGGCATTTTTATTTTTTAATTCACGGAAAAAGCCAAATTCCAACTCATTGTTTTTTTCCACTGCAACACCACTCGCGAATGTCTGACAAACATCCGAGAGTATGACTGTCTTCAAAGAGCTTCGCAATTAACCGCCTGGACTCGGCAAACAGTTGTAGATCCCTTCCATTCGTTCTTTAAAAATGAAAGACTGACACAAAACGAATGGTTGGGAGAAGCTAGGCCAAGGGTCCCTACAGACCTGTTGCACAATTTTTTTTTTTAATTCACTTTGTAGCTGAAATTAAAACCAATTAATTTATTTGACCTAATTATAGACCTATTTTCTTGTCACCCCGTACATACCTCATACCTCAGTGAATTTTATTTCTGAATAGCCATGTCATCGGGGTGCAATTACATCCTGCTGTGCTTAATGATTATGCGGCAAGTCTGTACGCCATTTTCAATTAGAATTAATTGTGCGATATATTTAGCTCTGGCGGGTGTCAATTGAAAATAGGTTTCACTTTCATTTCGTATGGCTCTGTAAACTGTATGCGATTAGATACATGCGCTCGCTGCTCATATCCATTTAATAATTGGTAAGATTAAACATTCACTACGTAAGTGGTAATCAATTGGAAGGCGAAATGACATTGCAATGTGCAAATTTACATTTTTATTGTTAAGTTTTTCATATGAAACTAAGCATTGGAAATTGAAAAGATATTTAAATTGTTGGGGCTTGTGAATGTTGCTAGAGTTCACCTTCTCGATACTGATGTGCCGGTTAATTGTTTCTCATAAATATAAAGATCAGAATTAGCAAGATTTCTCATAACAGTGTCGCATTAAAATGATATTTACCTGAAAATATGAGTAGGTACGAGTATCGATTTATATTTCCTTCTCATCCAAATATGGCAAAATTCACTTTGTCTAGTTATATTTCACCAAACTAGTCAAGTCCGCCTTCATTTATTTAAATTTCATTAAGAGAAGAGCCGCCCGACGCATGTGTCAAGAGGGTGCCACCAAATTACACTCGACTGCAATTACTTAACTGTCGACACGTTCGCTTCTCTCACTGAGTTACTTTGAAAACTTGCCAAGCTCCGTCTAAATTTCCAGACTCAACTTATCACTTTAATAAACTTTTGGCTTTTGCGAACAAAATCCATTGGTGAAACAGATTACCCCCTAATTCATCCCCACGCGCCTTCCGTATGAAAGTTTACAGCGAATTAATGAAAAATATATCTAAACTTGACACATTTTTATTGTTTTTTTTTTTGTTTTGCTGTGAGTAAGATTATGCTGACACAAAATTCCCAGGTGGGAATTCCTAATTTCATTGTCTCCAGACAGCAGCGCGTAAAAAATAAAATAAACTTTATGATAAATGAAAATGCGAAGAGAGCGCCATTCATCATAGAGAAAGATATTTAGCAAACAAAGGACGGAGCGCGGCGTAATTAATTTTTGACAAGGATTAAAGCGAAGAAATTATGTTGTTTGTGATTTACAATTAGTGGAGATTCATTCGCCCTTCTAGGGTATGCGATCGGATATTGTATTGGACCAATCATTTTGTTTTTGCCTTTTTTTATTTCCACTGAGTGTCGGTACTATTAATCATTGCAATTTGATGCTACACCGCTTGGAGATAAAATTAATTATGCACCCTAAATGAGGGTCGGCGATATTATTTGATTTTGGGAGGAGCCGAAGTGGTGAAAGGTTGAAGTCGAAATTTACTCCGATCTTAGTCGTCTTCATTTTCCTTTATCATGGTCATTAAAAAACTGTGGGAATCGTTGTAAAATTAAGCTAAGGGTACCGCTAAAAAACCAGTCGTGACTCTTGAGTAAACTTTAAGCTATGCTGCGAGCTGGGCTTGTGAATATCTTACACTGTCCTCAAAAATGGGTATCCAACAAAATTATAGTCATTGCATTGCGCCTGATGGTAGATGATGACAAAATGATCCCAAAATTATGGGATGCCCGGTTAAGTTGCATACGTTCGGGCTTGCTATACTGGAAGTTCTTAGAGCACTGAAACTGAGGCTAGAATTTTTTTCTCTACAGAAAGCAATATGAAGTGCCGAAAGGCTGACAATTGCTCCCATGGTTGCTATTGGTTTGTACCTATTTGTTAACTTTTTCCAAACAAATTACAAAGATAAATATTAATACGTAGAGCAACAACAAACAGTGTCAGCAGCAAACAACACGTGTATCTTATCTGTTTCTCCCTCAATCCCCTCCAGCGTCAGCTATTGTATCTGTGAGCAATCGCGTTACGTCCAATCTGACGTTATTTACACTTAATCCTTTAATTTGCCATTTTCGTCCTTCTTCTCTTGTGCTGCCGCGAATCGCAAATCACGAAAAGAAAACCATTAGCCAAACAGAAGTATTAAGCAAAAGTGATGAAAAAAAAAAACGACAAAAACCCTATATCCACTGTTAGAAGTTTGTTTTCATTCCCTTTCGGTCCTTTTTTATGTTTCCTTCCATCGAAAAAACCCAAGCAACAAGGAAGCAATTAGGAAGGTAACAAAAGGAAAAGCAGCTTCATTAAACTCCCATGACACAAATAAGGTCTCACTAATTGCGATTATTCTATCGGACTGGGCAGACAGACGTTAGGATAAGGATATAAAAATATAAATAAAAAACAAAAATCCTGCAGTTGCTAGGAATGATGTTCATTTGTCGTCTTCTGCTCCGTTTTTTGTCATCATTGCTTTTTGAGCGAGTGTGTTCTGTTTTTTGCTCGCCCGTGATTTAGGTCAAGATAAAAGGATACGTCTCCTTAAGAATGGACACACAAAACAATCACTGTGCAACACATGTTCGACGAACATTAGTTGGCCCGGTAGATGTTTGCCCCTTTCAGTTTCCTTCGACTTCGAAGGAAGATAACCGACTTATTCAGGGTTGAAAATACAGTGTTCTCCAGTGTACGGATGTGAACAAATTACTTTGGATTTCTTTTGTTCTTTTATCACACACCTGTATTAGCACTTTGCTTGCATTAATTGTATTCTTGTTTTAGCTTGTAATCGTCCTGTCTGTGTGAACTGTGAAGTGTTATTGGGTCGGTTGCGTTGTTTACTTTTTTAAATAAAGTTGAACAACCTATAAGTTATCGGTATGGAATTTTTGTGAGAAAACGGACCTCTTTTGCCTTATGAAACTGGATTTAAGTTCAGCAAACATACGGCGATACGAAAAATCATTTTTGGTGTCCAGGCTACATTTTTCGAACTCGAATTGTGAATGTTTCCATACACAATTGCATATTGTGACCTAAAAAATATTTATTGTCAAGGTTAAAAATGATTATTAGTAAGGCCCATACACGCTCAAAAATTGGCTCTAACAGAGTGCGATTTTTGCTCGGTTAAAAAAAAATGCGTTAAAATTAACCAAGTCTCTGTTGAAAAACACCGAGTATTCGTTGTCGATATAAGTAGGTAAAATGCATCCTGTTAAAAATAACACACTTAATCAGTTGTTAAGAACCAAGTTTCTAGATAATGTCAACCAGCTGGTTTGATTCAAAAGGGTTAGTTTGTTATTTACAACCGACAAAATTTGGAATAAAATGATAAAAGGTTAATTGTAGCAAGTTGACTCGGTTATTTTTAATCCACTAACTCTGTGGGAAACATATTAACGGTATCACTTTGTAGTTTTTAACCGAAAGTTGGTTGATTTTAAATAAGCGATTTTTCTGCGTGTAGTCATCAAAAAACGAAATTGATTCAAACCTAACCACTCTTCAAATAATTAAATGCCTTCGCCCAGGCGACTGGCACTTTGAGCAAACACCTGGAATTTAATTTGGAATAGAAAAGCTGTTGGTTGTTGTCGGAATTCATTTGCCAATCTAACCACTAAAATGAATATCCTTTACAAGATGTCCATCGCCTCAGTCAATTTACACATCCTTAAAAGTAGGTACGCATCAATTATTTTTCGACGGAGTAAAGGCCATCGAATGAGCCTACCTAGAGTTACCTGTCTAGACCAAGAATTAAATAAATTAAGGGTTCTTTAAAAACGCTTTTACAGAGAATTTATGCAAAAATTCAATTTCATTTATGTATACTCCCACCGATTTTCTTGAACTTCATAAGTTGGAATGGATGGAAAATGTTCTGTCAGAAATGATTCGTTTCAAATTTGAAAAAGAAATTCAGCATTGACTGAAATGGCGAAGCCAAAGTCTCAATCCTCTTTTGTTGATTAAAACACAATTAGATGACATATTGAAGAAAGCGACGCACATTTCGGGATGAGGAGTTAATTTCCTAATTGAATCATATTCAGTCTTCGCAGGATATGGGTAGAGGAGAACCATCTGCTTCATATATTTAGCTGGGGCTGTACTGCTGTGTGGTTAGTTGATATTTTTTTGTATGACAAAAATTTGGTAGTTTGATTATTAATTGATTTAAAATTTCACATCCATTCCGACTGTAAGATGTTTGGCAGAAGTAGACTTAAGAACTAGCAACTGCACGAAATTGACTCTTGTTTTCACAGTTGTATGCAGAAAATCTCAGTTAAGAGATAGGAAACGTGTTTTTGTTATGCGAGTTCCAGAAGTGAAGATCTAAGTTGATATGTTAATAGAGCGTATCTTAAGAAATATCACTTAGAACTCACAGCTTTGAATGCATTTGTCGTGGTCAGTTGGAAAACAAATTCTTTTATTATAAGGTTTGTTAGGAACAATGATTTTAAGACGTGAAAGTGAACATTAGCATAAAGTTAAACATTTTATACGTTTCAAAATATGAATGGCTCCGATGGAAGGTTTAGAGCAGAATTTTACCAACGGCCAGTGAATATGATTTCTTGTGTGCCTTTAATGCTGGTTTTCTATAATGTTACAATATATAGAGTTATAAATTTAAGTAGGTACAGGTAGGAGAAGCGATGAGAACACGAGCCATTTAATACTTAAATTAAAGAAAAATAGTTTAGGTACCATGAGACTCCAAAATTGCTGTTCTAAATTATTCCGCCAATGCATTGTACTAATTACTGAAGTTTTTCTACGTGTTGTTTGAAAATTCTCTTCTCAATCATTTGGTTTTTGGCTGGATTTCTAAGATCGAATTTGCACTTGGCCGTTTGTTTAAATTTAAATTTAAATGCAGGCTTTGAGTTCTGGAAAACTCAATTTTGGAACTTTCAGAAACTGCATTTCTCCACAGTTTTGGTGTTAATAAAAGTGATTTATTTGTGCATTCGTAATTAACCATTAAATTCCAATAACGTCTGTTAAAAAAAAGTAAGCTTGCTTATTATTTGCTTTTAGCTTTACTTGGCGCGTATTGAATTACAAGCCACTCCCACCGAAATGAGAAACGTCTTAATGAATTACATATGAGTGTTAGGGATCGGGTCGAAATGCTCTTTTCAAATTTCTTCTCACATAGGAACTTAGCTTCTTGAAAATCAGTTTTTTCTTAGATCTGCTTTTCAAAGTTCTCTTTATCAAATTTTAAGCAATACAATTCTGAATATTCTGCCTTTTTCCAACTAAAAGGAAAAAAATAACAAATAGTTGGATCAACAGGTCCGTGGGGACGCTAGGCCTAGCTTCTCGTAACCATTCGCCCAACTAGCAAATAATATAAACAAAACAAATACAAAAAAATACTATTTTAAATTTATAAAATTTTTAAGTTAAAACAAAAATAAAACTTAAATTTAAGAAGAAAAATAATGAAAAGAAAGTTCTCTCTCGCCAAATAAGGGTTAAATGTTTCGCCAAGGCAACAAAGTTTTCTATATAGATCAAAAACATTTTTTTTATATAACTATAAGCTATCAATGAAATATCAAATAAGTGTAAAATGTCAAAAGATCAGTGTAGTTTTCTTGTTATCACTCTCATAATTTATCCAACAATGAAATAAATCGGTTATAAAATAACGTTCAAGAAATTTACGAGTTTCACTCATCATTTGACAGTTTCATAAAAACCACAAACTTCATAATACGTACTATGAAAAAAAGACATATATTTATTTATATACCTAGTGAAAAGAAAATTGTTATTGGTTTATGTTTCATTGAATTTTCTAAGCAAAGATTTATCCAACTTGCCTTGGTTGGCTGAGACCTTTTTTTTATATTTTGCTTTTTGTCGCAAGTGAACCAAAAATGAGGCTCATCGCTGATCAATATTTTGAGCTAAAAATGAGGATCAAAAGCAATATCGCTTTTGGCTACATTTATCAAATTTATATGTATTTTCCTGGTGGCTGGTGAAGTGACAAACCAGAAAGCAGTCAAGTGTCACATCAATTTTAAAAAATTCTCTTTTTTTAAATAATTAAAACCCTCAGTTCCTCTGCAAATTATTTAAAAAAAAAAAAAAAGAATAATAAACCTGTATTGTATTGAGTGACGCTGATGCACTATTCGAAAATGATGTACAAGTACAAACTGGGAACTCTTACAGCGGGGCGATCATCAGGCCACAGTTGTCAACGAGCTCTTTGACCCAAATTAAATAAAAACACAAAATGTCAACTAGCAAAAACAAATTTAAAATGCCGCCAAAAACCAAAAGTGATGTCAAATGAAATCTAACACTCTGAACAAGTGCTGTAATAAATTTTTGAGTGAATTTCTACCATCGCCATCAGACTGACACTTTAATACCCCGCAGAATATTCAAATTTATCAATTCACCACCACCGTTTGTCTTTGGCGGAAATACTGATTTTATAATTAACTTTTGCAAAGTCTTATCAAGGCCAGTGGCTCTTATTTGGCCAAATCTACAGCTTATCGACGTCCATTTACAAGGACTTTAGTTTGTGTGTGTGTTTAATTTTGTTTTCATTTGTCAGACTCTTTCACCAGAATATCATGCATTAATTACACTCAATGGACCGCATTTAGGGATTTGCATTTTGAGTTCGAATTCAATTTGCGCCAGCCATTCGTTTCGATGAATGCCGTCCTAGGCCGCAGTTGTTCTACGTGACCGAAAACATTATTTTTCACTGAAAATCACTGAAAATCCACTAAAATAATCAAGCGAATCCTTTAAAACTGTAATGGGATTTCCGGGGGATTGTCAAAGTAAGTAGATGAAAGTTGAAAATAACACTCGCAGTACGAGCGTGAAAAGTGCACACAGTCACGTTTAGATGCAGTGGGTTGGGGGTCCGAAGTCACTGAAGCGTTAACTGTACTGATTTAATATTTATTAAGTTACACACACACACAAATATAGTTGAGCGAAACCAACCTGACTTAAATGGATCTAAGCAACCCACAGGAAGTGTAATCAATTTACGCTGCGTAATCGCACCCGCGCTCTGTTAAATTCGATTAGAGTAGCTTTATTTTAACGAAGACTTAATTACCGACATTAATTTGTAAATTTAGCGCAATTAGTATAAAACAGTTCGGTCGGATTGGAATCTGGCTAATTTTGGTGAAATACGCTTTAATGGGTATGAGTATCTATTGCATGCGCTAAATGTTTGTCTGCTGGGAATGGCATTCTAGATTTCAAAATTAATGGATTTTCGCAAGTGGGAAATATGTGTTGGTGTAAGAGAATAATTGCGATTGGTTGGGGTAGGCGATTGTTAGTTTTGGAAGTGCGTTCTCTGGCCGATTACAAGTGTCTAGCTGAAAGGGCCCTGTTTTAATTATTCGAAAATAGTGCTAAGAACTGTTAAATCTGAGTGGGTTTTGGTTATCAAAATCGACTCAAGCAAATAACCAAAGGAATCTAATTTGAAGTCAGGTGATGGGAGCCCGCTTAGTAATTGTTTGGGAAACTTTGCCACTTTTTGAACGCAGTTCGAGAGTCATTCATTCTCGATGTACTTACTGTAAGGCATCATAATTTTGTATGTGGTACTTAAATTGTACGAAATTTAGTCAAAAATAAACAAATTGTAAAGTTGGTCTATTCTTATATGGATATTGATCACGGAAGAACCACTCAACCAATCTGAATGTATGGCTGAATATAGAGTTTTCATTTATTTTTGCAATCGGCCAACACATTCTGAAGATATATTAGGCGAACCTCCAATTTTCTGAAAAATTATTAATGTTATTATTGGTCTTCCTCGGCAGTGTTGCCATTTGGCCACTTTTTGAGCCTCAGGACCTTTGGCCCCCACTTTTTGAAAAAAATTATCAATATGGTCCCTTTTTCAGTTTAAGTAAGATTTTATTCTTAAATGAACAAAAAAGAATGCAAACATATGAAAGGAATAAATTTGTGTTTTGTTAACAACAAATGTCTTTCTTGCTCTGTTTCCTTTTCTTTATTTTGCTATGTAAGTATTTTTTTGTGGAGGCCCCTTTTTTCGGATCGCTCCCCTTTTTAGTCCCCTTTTGGAAAATTTTCAGCGGCCAAGCTGGTCCTCGGCATATGTAATATTTGAACGCGTTGTTATCATAAGCTTTTTGCTTTCATTTCATCGACGTTTGAAGTGGGTAAAAGGAAAATAGCTAAGTAAAGTTTAAGGACTTAAAGAATAGATTTCGGCTTCGATGCAAATTTACGAAGTCACTGGCAGATGTAGTTTTAAATAAAAGAATATCGGTTCAGCACATCTATTCACATTTGGTTTATATTTAAACTCAGATAATGCAGCTACATAATGTTCAGTGCAAAACATAAAAAAATGCAGCACGGCCTTGTGTCTACTGGCGCTCAAATTTTAAATAAGTAAGTTGGGCACCAACATTTCTTAACATTATTTATAATTTTTTTTTTTTTCAAACTGGTGCGGTGTCCAAGTCTGCATGATGAAACTGCATGTTTCGACAAATTGAAGCCGACGCAAATGTACATCAGGAAAACTCATCACCTCTTAATCTAAGAGGCGTAAGAGCTTACCCAACGAAAGTGACAACTGACAAGGCATTTGAAGCTAAGATGATAGCAGAATCCCATGGACTGTGAAGCTGTCATTTATGTTCCAAAAAGAGGTGAGTACAGTGTGGCAAAATTTTCGAAGCAGATAAGTGTATTTCAACCCCTAATTCCGCATGATGGACACAGGAAGGAGTGCAACTTACCAGTGCGCCGACTTCCTTAACCCAACAAGCCGCACACGTTCATTCAGAATTTGCTTCTTCGAAAACGTAATCTGCATTCGAAATGTGTAAGACTGAGTCATTCGTTACTTTCTCCTTTATACTAAAATCGATATAAATTACATGCGATGATAATTTTTATTCAAAAGACTTGTGGTGGCCACATTCAAGAATCTAGGATCATTTTTATTCAAAAGACTTGTGGTGGACACATTCAAGAATCTAGTGATCTTAGGTCGAATAGATTGACCTGTAATCTAGTTTTTGCGCTCAGGTTACATCTTACCTGAGCGCAAAAACTAGATTAGTCGGGAACATCGCTTTTTCTACGTCAGCCACACATGCGAACTGTCATTTTAGTACTCAGTACTTGACTAGATTCGTCGGCTACCCCTCGATAAACGTCAACTGAAACAGCTGCTCATACGACCGATTTCAGCCATCATCATAACCGAAATACATGTAGTCAGACAACTGTCAGACTTACCAAACTAAATACCCGAACGTCCGCTATTGACGAGTGAATTCGTTTTTCAAATTCTACAGCTTAAAAATTGATGATAGGAAAAATTGAAGCTTTGAGAAAACTCGAAAGTAACCGAAATCTCGCAGAATGGTGGCACTACCGAGGAAAAGTGAAACCAAGCATGCTCCTACAGCGTAAAAGTCTTGAGAGAAAGAAGTGACTTATATTCGTCAAGTCCTCAGAGGCTAGAAAAAGTAGCACCACACTGAATTGACACAGAAGTCAGTTCTGCGGTTGTTTACTTAAAGATGGAAAGGACTTTTTCGGTACGAGTTTGGCTCAGCGTGAACAAAAAAAAAATTAAACGATCTTCCTGCAAATTTTGATAATTTTCGATGCATGATGAATTCCAGCATGAAATCAAAATTCCAGAAGAGTAAAAATTCATGTCTAGAAAAAAGAAAGATTGCTGAAACAAAAATCTGAAGACTGAAAGTCGTGCAAGTATCACTATTGAAAGGAAAAAGAAAAAAAAACACTCAAATAGGAACGGACCAGAATAAAATCTGTATGCTTCTCTCCCTCCCGCAGCCTTTGTTAGAACCATTTATCGAACATCCGTCCCCAGCAATAGATCTGACTTACCTACATGCGGGGATCCCTCCTAAATTTGCATATTCATATTCTCTTCGGTTACCATCCGTTTTGACTACAAATGTTCATTGTTGTGGGAGACTGCCTAGAAGTGGTGTCCTTTAAAAAATTCCACAGCCCAATTTGATACCGTATGTTTGTAGTTCAAGGCCTCTCCTGTTAATAGGGAACTTTATTTAAACGGTGCTTTCCAGTGAATCCCCGCAGTATTGATGATGAAAACCTCTCTTTCATTCGCCTGTTTAAAAAGCAAACCTTGGCAAAAACTTCGATTTTCTCGGAACATATTCTGTGGGAGGAAATTCTACTTACAGCAATGAAACGTGATTGGAAAACTTGAACACACGTGCTCCCAAAACAGGACCCCAGCCATATGATAAGATGTTACATGCTCCTGCATAAGAAAAGGTAAAAGACACCAGGTATGGGTGCGGTAAATTGGTAGGAAATTGTCAGGAATTCTATGCAAAGATAGGATCTATCTGTGTGTGGGTTGAGGGTGTGAGTCATCTTCTCTTCTAGTTCTTCTTATGTGTTTGTAATACGGAAGTAGGTAGGTTGCGTGAGATATTCTATATAGCTATTTCTAAGAAAATGTGTCTGTGCACGAATCTGCAATAAGAAGATTTTTTGCCTTTGGGGACGCAAAGTTATTGACCCTAGCCGACATTATGAATTTGTAATGACGCTTGCGGAAAGGAATAGACAAATTTTACTCCACGATGAATTTTGTTATTCCGGTTAAATTGTTTCTATAAATTTGAAATTCAGTTGTGGCCCGCACAATATGTCACATGAAGAGTTGTGGGCTGCTTTGCTGTGGTTGTGTTTTTGTAGCCAGAAAGTGCAGAAGTTATGATGAATGTTTTAAGTAGTGGATGAAATTTCAAAAATACCTACGATCCTTGGAAGAAAGCCTGCAATCTATTTAAATTATTTTTTCTCTTGTAGTCTGAGAGCATTAAACAACCTCCAAGGTACAATTTCTGGGTAGTTTGCTGTCATTTTGAAAATGCTGGTTGACATAAGTTTCCCCACAGATGTTGAGTTGAGTAATCGTTTTTTTGACCCGACGAATATAACCGTAGAACAGTTCGAAGGAATCTGAAAATTGAACTGCGCACTCCACGAGTTGTACAGCGGTTAGAGAGGGATAAGGCCAATGGTTCCATTTGCTCTTCTATCTAACACACTTTTAAATTGATTTCACCTTCAAGCTCTGCTGCAAAATACGTTATTGTACCTCCCACAATCTTGTTCGATTACCATGTCCTTCAAGACAAGGACGGACAAAAAAAAAAAAACCTCCGTTCAGCATTCGCCAATATCCATTTCAATTTGATGTATCGATTTGAAATCATAAACTCTGATACACAATACTTCAATTGTAAACTCATTTCAAACAATCACAGGATATTTGTCTGTCAACAGGAACAAGCAACTTCCTGCGTATATCAACTTCAAACGACAGACATGCAACGTCTCGGAAGTAATTCATTTCCGATTTCATTTCTGCTTACAAAAAAAAAGGAAGAATAACACAAACAAACCGCATGTCAATGAATTTAACCTTTTAAAAAGTAAAAAAGGAAATGCAAACAAAAGCCGCACAATAATTATTATTAATTACGCAAAAACATGAGCTTCCTACATTCTACACCACATCGCGAGGATAACCTCCAGCAACCGGCACATCAATCAATACGAGTTGATAAAAAAATGTGTATTTAATTAGAATCGGCTCAAATTGTTAGGTTTTCGGTTTGGCATTCGCAGTGCTGCCAAGTCACCTGTGAATCAACCAAACCGAGTACCTACCGAAAATGGTACGAAATACCTTGGAAATAGCAAAAATTGTTTGTCATCGTGACAAGTACAAAAAATATCTCCGCGAAATTCCAAAATTTGTATTTTCTATATAAAACACAGCCATAGACGTAGACATAGGTAAACATAGATACCTCTTCCTTGTTGTTGGTGTGTAATTTTTTATGCAAATTTTATATTTGAATGGGCTTGGTAAGAGGCATGGCAATTCTGTGAGGTGAATGGTACCTTTTTTTTTTGCTTTAAGGAGGACAAATAGCGGTCAAATGAACCGTTGATTTGCATACCATCAGGGGAATATATTCGTTGTGAATAAGGGTTGTGTGATCAAGTGGAATTTGTACTACAGGTTCAATCAGATTGATTTCCTTGAAAAATGTGTTCACTAGGCCTTGGATTTGTAACTGCCATATTGACGAGTGTTATAGGTGGCAGAATGTGAACTGATTGATATCAGGGTATGATTACAGCTTGGAGAAGAATATGATTTGGCAACCTTTAGAGAGGCACGAAGAGATTTAAAAGGAGGAGGGTATTTTTGTTCAGCTCCTTTAGCATTGCTAGTTAAATACATTCTTGCCTAGGTGAAGGAATACTTTGGGGATGAACCTGAACCTGACACAATAAGGACGTGTTTAAGTTACTGCTTTTCTTGACCATCTGCCTTTAGTTAAGTACTCCAAGTGGTTTGAAGTTTAGTGTGACTTATGCATGATACCTAAGCCAAGGTTCTTTTCGACTGTCATTTTCATCGAACTTAAATGCGAAGACTCTTCATACCGTAGAGTATAAGTGCACGTTCTTCACGGTAAAACCATTTTGGACAACTGATCCACATTTCGCAGACCGTAGTACAGCTCGTTTAGTTGCCTGTAAGACTAAAGTCATCCTGTGCACATATCTACGGGCATATCCGCCCAAGTCTTGGCAGATTAGCCTCACGGCTGTGTTTTTTTAAATCCCAGATAGATCTGTGTAACTATCTAAGTGGAAGGCATCTGTGCCAATTGTGCCACAGCGTGTCGTACATTAAATCGAAGACTCACTTCGACATAGGAAGTCAGCTTTTCTAGACCTTAGGAAGCTTCGAAGAACTTATAGACAAAGAAGTAAAATAAAAAGAGTTTTCCGACCTTTTTTTTGTTTTTTTTTTTATGTGTTTTTGGACAGTTTTTTGTTATGTTATGAATGCAGTTTTTTAACGCTTTTTCTGACGCTTTTTTTCTGATTTCTTAGCCGACTTTTGGGCCATTTTTTTCAATTTAATGAATTTCGTTTCTTAACAATAAATAAAAAGTTTTTTTTCAGGTTTTTTTTTTTTAAATATATTTCAAGCAGTTTGAACAGGATTTTTTCTATGTTTTTTATGCAGTTGTTCGTTCTACTGCAACATTTTTTAATATCAATGTCAAGCTCTGCTAGATTCTCGACAATAATAATATCGAAAAGGTAGAAAAAACCGATGAACAAAATTTCTGTGAGCGATGAACGCTAATTTGGAAGATACTTTTATATAGTCAACGATTGATACACGACATAACATTTTAAACCGCGTATTTGAAAAAAGACACCAAAATCATCTGGTCGTCAGAAATGCATTGGTCGAGCCCAGTGGCGGTTCGTCCATAGGAGCACATGAGCACGTGAACCTCCATCTGTTTCAAAACATTGTTACATTTCAATTATTATTTGCCACCATTTACCATTTTATTCACTCCTACAACTCAATGAATGTTCATTTTCCTCCTCAACATGTTGAAAGCACACAGAACAAAGTATGTATGTACGTACGTATGTATGTACACAAAGAAGAAAAGAGAATGAGAAATAAAAATCTGGGTACACATCGCTATCACTATTCTACATGTTGCGAGAGCAATCGCACGTGCGATGGGCTATGATATGGTATCCATGAAAGTTTTATAAGTATGCGTGTGCAAAAAGCCTTTTACAAGAACAACAATGGGAGTTTGGTTGCCTTTATCAAGCAACAACCTGAGCACAGAAAAATTGTGCTCCGTTCATGGAATGTATACGTTGCGTACGAGGGAAGTGGATACAAAAATAAAACTTTGAATTTGTTTGCGATTCTCGGAAGAAGAAATTGTAGTGTCAATTGCAGTAAATTTGTCGGTTGAAGGAAGAGTGTTGTTCTTGTTGTTGTACGTTGTTTCCTTAAATGATAGATTTTCATGAAATTGGTAAATTGCAAAATGAAAAACTGTTGTTTTCTAGACTAATATCCACATTATTTTGTAGTTTGAAGTTGATTTTTACTATTGCAAAAATAATGTGAACCCTTGAAATCAAATGTGACGAGCCGCCACTGGTCGAGCCATATAGCCAAAGGCAAAGGTTATCACCATTTTAGTTTTCGAAAACCACTTCGAAATTTTTGTTCTCTTGGTTACTGTCTTGTAGTCTTCAATGTCCCAAAATCATAAAGGAGAACAGTTGTTCTGCATTCCTTGTTTGGAAACTGTGTATTATAAATATGGATACGTACAGCTTTCTGATTCTGCAATCATAAAGTTTTCAATTCAAGACTTTTGTATTGTGTTACCCAAAAGAAAAACAGTTTAAACATAGCACAATTAAATAGGTGTCATTGAACCGCCTGACAGTATCTCCACTACTGGCAAACTATCATCCATTAAGATTTTCAAAATCGTTTTCCATCTATTTTCTATGCATTCGTCTGGTGATCCACTTGAACTGACGCAGCAAGATTGATGGACATCGTTGTGAGACAGAACTCCCAAAACACACAAAGAGGCTCCAAAAATAACCAACTGCTCATTTGCTTTCGCACACTGCGACTGTCAAAAATTGTCAATGGAATTTGTTTCCTGCTTTGAAGTCCATCATGTGAACACAACAGTAATTAAACACATTCCAAAATAATGACAGCGTATAATGAGAATGATTGAGTGGATTGACACATGTCAACCAAACTGTAAAACCGACACGAGCATCTACAAAATGAAAAAAAAACCATCCAAATTCAATCGTTTTTACGACCCTTTTTCAAGGGTCATCCCCTACCACAGGTATAAAGCCGTTTAAATGCAATCATTGGCGAACATCCTTCCCACACAAAAGCTCCAACCATTAACCACGTTCTCACGTCAATTGTCATCGTTACAGTGAATGATGTAATGTAGTCGATGTCATGGGAAAAGATGTAACATCCGAATTTAGACAGCAACATTTTCCCATTCAAATTGGGCCACAAAGTAATACATGTTCTTTTAGAACAATCTTCAAATATCTACCTATCGTATGAGAGAGCACTTTGCGATCCAATTTCGGGGGACAATAAATTATTTATTGGCACCAGTTAAATATTATATTTTATCACCAAACATTTGTGAGATATTTCACAATCGAATATCTTTTACCGCAAATATCCTGGCGGATATGAAATGTTGTGTATGAGGTAAGGTGGGCTATTTTGACAAATTGCGTTGTTAAAAAACTGGGTAAGCAAATTTAAAAGAAAGGACTAGCATTTTATTCCCTCAAATATCCATACAACAAGTGCAATTTACTGGATGGCTAAAAATTTACGCTGGGACGGAAGCGGCAGATCTGTGAACGACAATTGACTGCCAGAATTCCCAAGTAGAAATTTGTGACTGTTATCCAAATTGACTTTCAATTATAGTCACCACACGGTATATTTGACTCGGTTTTGTGTCGATAAAGGCATTTTTGTTACCATTACGTGTCTGACAAAAGTCCTTTACAGTAACATTTCAAACACACACAAAATGAGTTTTCCTCCTAAAGAATTAATTTTCATTTTAAATCGAATAATCTTTTATTTGTACTTTAACTTTGTACAACGCACTGAGATTGAATGAGATTTCTGATTTTGCAACATAAAACTGCAGCAGAATAAATTGTAAAAAAAGTAGAACTACAAAAACTTACTTACTTACTTAAGGTGGCGCTACAGTCCGGGGTGGACCTGGGCCTCAACCAACAAGCGTCTCCAGCCAGCGCGAGCTTTAGCTAGCTGTCTCCAGTTTCGCACGCTAAGTTGGTTAAGGTCCCCTTCCACTAGCGTGCGCCACCTGAGTCGCGGTCTTCCTCTACTGCGCCTTCCCTCGGGTATGGATTCGAAGATCTTCCGGGCCGGAGCATTCGTGTCCATTCGCTCTACATGACCCAGCCACCTCAGTCGTTGGACCTTCACTCTTCTGACTAGGTCGATGTCGCTGTACAGCCCGTACAGTTCGTCGTTAAATCTCCTTCTCCATTCACCGTCAATGCAGACGGGACCAAAAATAACACGAAGAATTTTTCTCTCGAAGCAACCAAGAGTAGCCTCATCCGCTTTTGATAGAGTCCATGCCTCTGCGCCATATAGCAAAACTGGGATGATAAGGGTCTTATAAAGGGTCACTTTAGTTGTTCGAGAGAGGGCTTTGCTACTCAATAGCCTTCTTAGCCCAAAGAAACAGCGGTTGGCAAGAGTATAATTCTACGTTTAACCTCAGCGCTGGTGTCATTGTCTGAGTTCATAGCGGAGCCAAGGTAGACAAAGTCCTTAACCACCTCAAAGTTATATCTGTCTATTGTGACATTCTGTCCGAGCCGTCGGTGTTGGGTGTCCTTTTTAGCCGACAGCATATACTTCGTCTTGCCCTCATTAACCGCCAAACCCATCTTCACCGCCTCAGTCTCAATACTCACAAACGCGCCATTAACATCACGCTGCGTTCTGCCAATTATGTCAATGTCATCGGCGTATGCGAGTAATTGGACGGACTTTTGAAAGATAGTGCCTCTGGTGTTGGCGTTTGAGTTTTGCACTATTTTTGCGCATCGCCTTGTCTAAATCCTTTTTTGACATCGAAGGTCTCGGTAAGTTCTTTACCGACCTTGATGGAGCAGCGTGCATTCTCCATCGTCATCCTGCACAAACGGACGAGTTTGGCAGGGATGCCAAAACTAGACATTGCTCTATATAACTAGTTCGTCCCTATAAATGCTGTCATAGGCGGCCTTAAAGTCGATGAAACATTTTGCACTCGGGTACGAAGAAATATTAAATTCGCATAATAAATACTATCCGCATTACAATTTTTATGACATTTTGTTCGTTTAGGTACTTTAGCATCCCCATTAAAGAGGGAAGGTATTGTGTTTACGTTTTATATGGGTATCAGCATTTCTATTACACATTTTCTGTTTCGTGCGAACCAACTTACAAACACATGAAACCCAATTTGACAGCTCACTAAAATTCGGTCACATTTCGGTTAGAAGTCATACCCAAAATACCATTATGGGTGTTTCCCGAAATAGTAATTTTATGAGCTAATACTTATTCCCTACTTTGGTCAACGTTCCATCCTGCACTGAAAACAGTACGCACTTTGATACATTATACGCACTTTAACTGTTATACGGAAACATGTCTGAAATGTAGGAACAGCGCTTACAATATAACCAACAATGTCTACTTGGGAATCGAGCGCTTTTTACACACTGAACAAAACAAATCCAGTAACAAAACCATCGTCCTTTTGGAAGTCAGTTATTTAATAAGCAGCTTTGTTGTCGCCCTTCTTTTGCATTGAACAACAAAAATGCACCTTATCGATCTTAGCTTAATAAAATCGGAAAAAAGCGAAGATCTGAAACGAGTCTTCATGGAAAGTAACGACCGGTGATATACTATTTAAGAACACCATGATCGATGGACAAGATAGACAAGTCAGGTATCACAAAGCCAATGGAAGTTAAGGAAGTTTCGCTCGCCGGCAACCTTCTAGCTAAACCACAGTCAAGGACAGCAAGCGTTGAATTCCGTTGGCTTTTTTGACACTAAGAACTGAAGATTGTAAGCTTCTAATGATAATAAAAGAAGACAGCATACCTGATAAGCCTCTGGCGATCTTTTTCCCGTTTGGGAGGAACGTTTTTTTCTGCATCAAACAACAGCCCTAACGGCACTTCGTTTGCATCGAGATGCGAAATGGCACAATCGTGGTACCATCTATGGACAAAGGAAGATCCTGAAACTTGTCAAAAACGAGATTAGGGAGCTGAGCATGCCTATGGATGGGGTTACAAGAGTGCGTATTATGGAGAGGAATCGTATTGTCGTATTGAGAACGGATTACTTCCAGAAAAAAGGAGTGGTGAAAGAGAGATTTTCACAGATGGATCCATGATGGATGGCGCAGCGGGGGCCCGTATCTTCTCAGAAGAGCTCGAACTAGCCCGTCACGTTAGTCCGGGAAACACACTTTAGTATACCAGGCTGAGATGATTGCATTGCTGCATGCGTTGGACTACTTGCTTGAGAGTCAGGTGGAGGGATGAAATATCCTTATAGCATCGGACAATCAGGCCGTGATCAGACGCATGGAACAAGCAAACATTACAACATTATTGCCACTGGAATGTGTACTCAAGCTCAATAAGTGTTGCAAAACAAGTGTCAACTGAAAAGTTGCTGGGACCAGAACCATTCTCTTCAATTGGCAGAGGAATGGTTGAACAGCTGATTCACAAATGCATAACGGCCAATCACCTGAGACGGTGGTCAACCGTGGAACAATGTAGACAGGCCAAAATGACAATTAAGTGGCCGACCTGCTCCACTCAAAGAAGGGTTCTAAGCATGAGTCGAGGAACATTGAAATGGGTGGTGGCTTCGTCTACAGGACAAGTTAATTTCGGGTATCACTTAAGGAAGATGAGCCTTAGAGAGGGCGATACCTGCATAACTATGTCTGGAGGAATCTGAGACAGTGGCACATATACTTTGTCAATATGGTGGTCTGATTCACTATCTCTCAAAATATATATATATATTCGGCATCATTGCATTTCATCATCTTGGTGGCACTTGCTTCTTGCCAGACTGTACTGTGGAATCTTTGAAGTTGCGGCCAACCAATCGCGACAGAAAACCTTGGGTAGGGTTTATGGCGACGTTGTCGATCAGATTCTTAGTATCTTTGTCGCCCAATTGTCTTGTAATACATTCATGAGTTTTTACAAAAATGGTACCCAAAATTTTATATGTTTTAGTTGCTCATTTGAATGAAAATACATTTGAGAAACAATTGCATTTGACACGAAGTTCTACCACAATCTGCCGAGCCCAACAATTTCGTGCTGGGTTTCTCAAAGAAGTGTAGGTACCAACAGGATCCATCTGCTGTCTTTAACTTAACCAATCGTATTTTCCAATATTAAAACCTTTTTCGTGTGAAATCGTGTCTTTAAACATCTCCCGAGTATCACAAATGTTCTCCTCTCAGTGCGGAAGTAAAACCACTCCGCTTTCACCCTCTGAAACCCACCCAATAATATCAAATTCGATTCAATGAAACTGTCCATAGTTTGTCACCCAACTGCATTGTGCATACCTTGGTTCGTTTGCGCGTGCAACGATATCCCTTTGAGTTACAACATCAATCAAACACTCAACCAGCCAACACAACCACGACCAACCATATGCAAGGACAATCAGACATTATTTGATGGAATTCAGTTGTCAGAGCAGGTACATCCCCATAAAGCTAAACAATGCACACCACAAACTGCATCAAGCAGCCAGCACAGCGTCGAGATAACAACACGAGAACAAAGCTCACGGTATGCTCTGGCAAAACCACCTTCGCATGGCAGGTTGAAGTTAACACCTCCTTTGCATAATTTATGGAACAAGTGCGATAGACGGAAAGGAAAAATGTAATAGCTGTACATCGCGTCCGTGTCGGCAAGCACCATAGTTTCCAAATGATGGCTCCAACAATTTCTTGTGCCGGCAGCGGAACTGGATGTTTTGTCACTCAACAAATGGAAGAAAAGCATACAGCAACCGAAGGACGGTTGCTCGCAGAACGGTTATCTGCGTGATGCACTTTTAATGATCGGGAATGCATGAAGTGAAAGAAGAAATGTAAGAGATACTGTGTGCAGCTGTTTGGAACATCTACAGATATCATGGGAACTATTTCTCGTGATGCTCAGCTGAGTAGGAAGACGGATTCCTTGTAGTTTGTTAAAAATTGCATGGGACTCTGAATCAAAACATTTCCACGATTTATTTGTTTGAGGACATTGGTGTATGTACGGTCCGCAGAGCGAGGATGTGAGGTGGTACCTGGTACTTTCTACTTACAGACAATATTGTGAGTTCAAGCTAGTTCGCTGTTGGTTGAATTCTTATTTTCTAATGGGCTTGATACTTTCAACACCCGGGTCACCGATAGCTGCCACTGTAGTGCCGGTTTTTGTCAATCGAGTTTTGCACATGGTTTTTGACGTGTAAAAAAACAGTTGTAGAAAACTGACCAAAACAAATCAAGAAGATAGAGGTGAAAAACAAAACAAATCAATCCATTAATATAAAAGCTACCTTCTTCGTGGTCCTCAATCTCCAGATAACAAGAATCGCTAGATTTACTATTCAAAGTAAAATAAATGTGTACCTATAAGTTTTTTCGACCTCTCGAAAGTTGTCCTGTTCTGAAGAGGAGTATGGAAACTGGTTTCCGACATTCAGTGGAACAAAAGTAAGAAGCACTGCACGGGTGCCTGCCTGGTCGAGTTTGAGAAGGCCTTCGATACCGTATGGTTGGAGGGGCTCTTCTACAAGCTCAACAGACTGGGCATTCAAAAACCTTTGCTATATATGACTTATGACATGCGTATGGGAAAGAAGTTCGTTGTCAAAGCTGGCAACGTGACTTTGAGCAGGGTTTTCGAAATAAAAAACGGCTTACAACAAGGAGCAGTGAGTTCTCCGCTCCTGTTTAACATTTACACAAGTAATCTGATGGGTTCCCTCAGACACGCAGACGATTTAGTGGCGTACAGGTCAGGACCAAAAATTGAGGTCATTAACATCCTTCTGCAGTGTGACTTCGAGCAAATTTAGTGGTATTGCCTCTATTCCAAAAATCGGAAACAATCCTGTTCTGGGGATACCAGAAAAAACTGAAGAAAATAAACAATTATTGGACAGCAGGGGCGACCATTGGCGGTGAAAAACGTGGTGAGGTATCTTTGGCATCTGGCTGGACCAGTATCTGTATTTTGACAAAGATATAGATGTTTGTCTTGCTGGGGCTAGGAGGGCCTACGCTCTGACAAGGAGACTGTTTCTCAGCAGTCAACTTGATTCCAGGGTGAGGGTCATTTGCTATGTGACCCTTATAAGGCCTATCTTCGCTTATGGCTGCCCCGTGTGCATCAATATAGCGCCGTCCTATATGGAAAAGATTCGGGTGTTTCAGAGACAATGTCTCAGGGCCTGTCTAGGGTTGTTTAGAACTCCTGAATCGCAGTACATAACATACTATCCCAACAGGACCCTATACAATGGGGCTCCACTGAATAGGATTGACAATTTCCTTATTAAGGTGATTTGGAGGCACGTCGCAAGAGCGATGGCCAGTGATAATAACCTGATCTCAGGGGCTTACTATCCCAATTTAAAGTACCACGAGCGTACGCTTCGGTCTGGTTCTATCCGGCTGAGGCATTTCTTCATGTATGAAAGGGTTAGTCCAGACAAAAGATGGTGTGCCGGTATTGTACCACAGCCACCGCGGCGCGAGGGATAAGCGGCTCATCCACGACGGATATGCCGCCAATGCTCAGGAGCTCCTCCGTTTTAGCACCGCAATTGCGGAACGGGACAGGGTCGATACGGTCAAGCAGTTCACCAAATTTTGATGGCTTGATGAACAGGCGAGGGTGGATACTCTCTCCCGGACCGGTGCGCTACTTCCGTAGCGTCCTACTTAGTCTTAAGCTATATATTAAGTTCGTAGGTTTAGGCTTAGAGTAGGCGGTCTTTGGGAGGGGCCGGGGTAGCCAACATGAATAGTGGCACTGATGAACCCTTGTGGGCGGCTGTCAGGTGCCCATGGACGCGATCAGGATGGTGACCAATCGATGAGATTGCTCACCACCCTGATTATAGGTAATTTAGGTTAAGGTAGTTTAAAGTAGTTTTAAATAAAAAAAAAATAAAAATAGGGAATTCAAGTTTTAAAGTTTCTTGAAGAATAAAAAACAAACAAAATTAAATATAGATAGAAAGGAAATCATTTTAAGGATATAGCTCGCTTAGAGCCAATAAGCTAGAATAAGATAAATGTTTGCTTTTAATTAGATTTAATCGTTTTTGTGTAGGATGTAAGTTAAATGAAAGTTACCAATCAAAATGAATTAAAAATGATATTTTAAATAAAACTCACTCGATCTGTGCGGATGACGCCGCACGGAGTTAACGGAGACATGGTGTCGCTTAACTAGACTCTCTTCGATGTACTTGCAATCTTCGTGAGCTTGGGTTTGAGTCTGCACTCGAGCCCAAGGTTAACGCTAAAAACGTTCAGAAAGGTCTTAAAAAGGGGGGTCTACATAAAATATAATTAAGCAAGGCGGCAAACGCTGCTCACGCATTTTTGCAATTCCCCTTATATTCTGTGTGAAGAGTAATAAACTATGTGTTGCAGATTTAAAATAAGAATCTATTTCCAAACAATTTATTAAATAATTATGAAACTACATAAATACTAAAATGCCCTATTTATATACAAAGATCGAGGTTACGAAAACCAGATTTGTCCGACAAGTCATAGTTGTCATTTTGACAACTAGAAAAATGTATATAACGTCATTTTCGCTCTATACTATAAAAGAAATAACTTGAAAAAGGCCGCAATATTATTATAACACTGTCCGAAAAACTGTGCTTTTAATTTTATCTGTTTTAAGTAAAATTCACTGACCAACGGGAAGATATTCTTTTAGAGTGTACAGTTTCTCCTTGTGTACCTTTTCTCCATACGACAGTTTTGTTAACGACTCAACACTAAGAAGAACTCAATGTAATCTAATAATTTTGAGTAATTAATTAATTAATAATGATTAGTTGCCGCAACAGGTCCAAGGGACCCAAGGCCTAGCTTGTCTCAAATATTCGTTTTGAGTGAGTTTCATTTTTGGAACGAATGGAAGGAATCTACGATTTTATGCCGATTCGAAACGGCTAATTGAGAAGCACTTTCAAGACTGTTATACTCTCGAGTGTTTGTCAGACGTTCGCGAAAGGTGGCGCAGAGGAAAAAACCCTAAGTTGGAATTTGGGTTTTTTGCAGGATTCGAATATTCATTCCTCGCGCTCTGCATGGTTAAGAGGTCATTGCAGTAGCAACGAGGAAAGGCCAAAGTGGATTAGTCCCATCAAAGTCCACGTCACAGTGCTGTTCAAATTTGTAATGATCAAGTATGAAACTTTGGCATTTAAACAAATCGCGCAAGACCTTCCCAAGCCTTTATAAGTTTGCCGCTTCTTGGTCAAAAAATTTAAAGAAACAAGCTTTTTGATGACAACATCTTCCTCGGACTGAAATTCTCACCCCGGGTAAGACTTGAGCTGAGATGGGGGAGGCAGTTAGAACAGAAAAAATGTCCGACACTTAGGAGAGTAGTTCTTTCACAATGCCAATGGAAATAAATGTCCATGGATATAAATGAGAAAGCTGAATATCAGGTTTTTCCGCAACCCTTTTTGAAGCCAATTTGCAGCGATTCTGTAAAGCAGAACCGGAGTCTGCTGCGTAAACACTCAAGAGTGCCAAATATAATGACCAAAGGCTTTGCCGCAAAATGCTCGACGACAAGTACCCAAGTATGAGGGTAAGTGGTTTAGATTGTAGGTTGAGCTGGGGGAAGTATAACAAAGTCCAAAGACGATGCCTTAATGTGACGACCTTTATACAGACCTTCGAAGTATGTCAAAAAGACGACTTACTGCTTGAAACTATATCCTTTGCTTCAAGATAGAAGTACTTTAGGAAACGCTAAAGTTTTTGTCAAAAAGTTGAACACTTTGTAAACAAATTTTTCATGTGCATGTCTATGTCCATTCACAGGCCTGTGGCCAGTCCAATCTAGTCCAATCACATCCTCAGTAAATGAGAAAAATCTCCTTTTGGCAAAGGGCGAACACAACTGCTCAAGCAGCAGGTCAAAATGGTAAGGAACACAATTACAATTTCCTATAAACCCCAATTGAACAACAGAAACCTACTTAATGGGAACAAAAACGCAATACAAGATCCCATAACCGCTTCTTAATCGATTCTATTTAATTAAGTGTAACATCATTCTGAGAATGTGGAAAATACTCAGCTAATTGATTTTTATTTCCTTCATTTGGAAGAAAGGACGATTTTCGGGAAACATCTATATTTTCCCTTTACAACTTCTGATTTTACTGCGCCAAGTGAGGAGGAGGCAGTCAAATCATCGTAAAATATTGTTCGCCACATTTACTCAGATGACTGTGCTATTGGGATAGGGAATGTGGAATCGAAATGGAAAGGAACCCGACCTCAAGGTTGGCAGAACATTGATGTGTGTTCACATTGCCATTTTCATTCATGTTTATGAAGCCTGTGTAATTGTCGGTTTAATGGCAATGTGCGATATGTTTGTGTGTATCTGGAACATAAATAGGTGAGTATGTCAGAGGTAAGAGCGTTCTTCGAGCCCAATTCTATAGGGTGTTATAAGTTGCGTCGTCCAGAGTTGACGTGTTGGTTTGTTGAGTGGAGAGTTGCGTGTTTAAATTGCCTTCTGAACCGATTCCCATGGAACGATTCAATTTAATGAGTTAAATAAAATGGTGAGTAATTATGACGTTATAAAATAAATATGGGAACTGTAAGCGATAGTTAAAAGATCGTAACAATTCTCAGTTCTAGTTGGAAAGGAAATTCCTATTCCGCCAGCTTTTATACTGGCCTTCTTTCCTATAAACGGCGGCGTGGCAAAAAATCACAAGTCTGAACAAAATAAGTCAGACCTCAGCACAGGCGCTCTGTGAAGCCTGTTACGAGGGTAAAACGTAAAAGTATTGACAAACACAACACAAAATTGAAGAAGTTTCGAAAACAGCTGAAAAAAAAGAAGCGACATGGAAATAACAGAGGCTGCTTTGTTTTTCTAGACCTTTTTTCTTAAATCACAAGTCCGCGGGACGCTTCTGGTACCTGGAGTTGCATGAGATCTAAGTATCTGATACCCCTTTATTAACCCAACCTAAGTTAAACACTGGAATGACACTATATGACAGAAGAACTGACAAATCCTAATCCAAAATGTCATTTGCTTTGAATTATCTAACAGGCTCTGTTAGTTATAGGGTACCCCACGATCCACTTCAGAAGAGGCTGCATGTGTGCCATATCTTTTTATATTGCCAAACGTATTCGTATGTATTCGTCATTCGAGTATAGGTATAAAATGTCTATTTAGTCGTAATGAAACGATACCTTCGAGTGTACGACGGTGAGGATTATTTAACTTAAAGCTTATGAGTCGAAAGTGTACAAAAACCAACTACGGTTCTTACATCGTTTTTCATTTAAAGAAGCGAATTTATCTTACACATTCGAGAGTGTGTTAAATTTCCTTTATGGCATAGTAAAGCATCGTGGCTTGACAGATGTCTGGGAGAAACCAAACAACAGAGTGGCAAAACTATTTCGCCTTGGAACGGTGATATGACTCATCGGATCCAGGGTTGGGACCAAAACAGAGGTGTGTTCAACTTTTTTTCATTTTATGAATAAATAGCTGACGTTGACCTTTTTTCACGACTAACGCTCAGAAAATGATCAAGGATTGGCTCAAATTTCGCAGGAAAAGTCATTATCACCTCGAAAAGGTTCACGAATCATATTAAGGCTCTGAGACTTAAAAATTATATGCTTAAAGTCGTTAATCTCGGGGCCTTAAGTATAAAATTTAAGTAAATCTTGTGGCACGTGTGCATTTTCATGCATTTTATGATACAGGTTTCTGTACCGCAGATATAGATGCATTGGACAACGTTTATAGAAATTCGACAGGAACATTTTTAAGGCAATCAACCGGTAGTAGCTTCAAACTATAGCCGACTTCTTTTCATAGTCCAACGTTTTTTCTGTAGGTATTCTCTACTTATGATTATTGACTTTTGACTCAAAATTTATTTCATTCCATATTATTGGTCCATTCCATTTGCCGGAGTTCACGTGCCTTTTAATCTTGGCAGTCAACATTGATAAAGGTTATTCGGAGAACAATCTGACATTTAATTTTTCACCTCGATGAATGTGGTTTCAGTTTTGCCCGTCCATTTTTATTTGAAACTAGCTGACCCAGCGAACTTCGTTCCGCCCAAATTCATTAATGTACCTAATAAAAATAATAATTCTGAGCATGCAGAATGCACGACGCGCTGCTTTATGAAATAAATGAAGTACATATTATAGCAATCTCGATGGGTTTGCTCACACGTGAGCACGCCATATACAATTGACCATGTGAGAAACATGGTAATTGAATTGATGCCACAAATATCCAGCGATTGTCCTTGCGACTATTTGTCATAGTGAAAGCGAGGCACACGGAAAATTTAAGACGCTCAAATACGAATGGCAAATCGTTCTGAATAAGGGGATTCCGCTGAATGAAAATGTTGGCATTTGAATTTTTCCCTCAAAATCGTTTGCTGCATGACATTCGATTTGAGATTCTTCACAATCAAATCAAATGCGTTCCGTTGCATACTGTTACATTTGGGCTGGGATTCGAAAAGATAAAACACTATTCTGTTAAACTTTTCTAGTCAAAATCACTTTTATTACACTTTTACGGATTATCCACTAATTAAGTACTAGAACAATATTACTTAAACAATTCCTCAACGATTCAAACCAATCACTTATTTCACTTTTATTACTCTGCACTTATTTATCTTTACAACCGATTACTATCTCGAACTTTAACCAATCACTGATAAAAATCAACTGTCCCCTGTTCTACAACCTCTCCTTTTATATCTGCTCTGCCATCTCTTCGAGAACTTTCTAGCTAACTCCAATTGGTTCTACAATTGGCTGACATACTTTTTCCCCTTTTCAGCAATTGATAAATTCCCATTTAGTTTAGTGGGGAATTGACAGATTCCAATTTCCAATTGGAAGTGGAACTTATTTGGTGACTAATGGGGGTTGTTTTCATTTCACCATTTTAGTTTGTTTTCATTTCACCACAATTCATTCCACGCCACAATACTTTCGGAGCATTTAGGTTGCGCAACAAAATTATAACTGAGCCGACTTTCAATTTCATCCTATCTTTTAAATACAGCAATACGAAGAAAACAAAGAAAGAATCATGAAAATTGGCCCAGTGGATATCGAGTTATAATTATATTATATTTATGTAGATATGTGGAATAGATAATGTAGAGGGGTTTTCAATAAGAGCGCTACAAACGTTTTTTCTTTATTCCTGTGAAAGCACGTTCGATACCATTATGTATGGAACTCGATTTCTTTTGCATGGCCCAATTTTCGACGGTTTTGAAGCATAAATCGGCCGATACTGCTGCAATTTCACGTAGTTCATCAATCGTCGCTGGATTGTTGGCATAGACCATATGACTTGACGTAGCCCCACAGGAAAAAGTCTAACGGCGTCAAATCGCACGACCGAGGCGGCCAAGCGACTGGACCATTTCGTGAGATAACACGTTTTCCAAACTTGGTTTTCAATAAATTGATTGTGACATTCGCTGTGTGGCTTGTGGCGCCGTCCTGTTGGAACCACATGTCTTCCAAGTCCATATCATCCAATTGGGTTATCATTGAACGGTAGCGATTCCCATTCACAGGAACGTGCCGGTCTTGATCATCACGGAAGAAGTCCGGCCCAATGACGCCGCCGGCCCATAAACCACACCAAACCCTAATTTTATCGGGATGCAATGATGACTCATGGAGGACGTGTGGATTTCTGCCTGACCATTACTGCATATTTTGTTTATTGACGAAGCCGTTCAGCCAGAAATGATGACGACCATATATTGGACGTACCGCTCTTAACGTATCGCACGCAGTTTTCACAAATCACTAACTTACCTTTGAAATAGCCAAAATACAGAAAGCAAACGAACGAAAAGGGTGCAATTGAAATTTTGAATACAACTGGAAAAACAGAACAAAACACTTAACGATCTAACAAAACAATAATAATAACAGTAAATTTAAAATGTTGTTTTATTTTTCTTTCTTGATTTACAAAAGGGTACAACTTCTTTATCAGTACACATTAGTTAATGCCCCCCCTCCTCCGTGACCACACAGCCCAAATTATCAAATCACAAAGAACATATACTGTGCTATCAAATGGAATGACCGCCTACAGCGCCACCTGTTGAGAATTTTTCAATTTTTCTTTTTTCCTAAACCTTCGCGGAGTAATTACGAACAAATCCGCAGAAGGAAGAATCCAATTTGGTCCAGTCGTTTTCGAGTTTTAAGCATCCGAACAAACCAAGATCCATTTTTATATATATAGATGAACGATTTTATGCTGTCAAAACAGGATATGAGAAAATGATCCGCATGTCATATTGGCTATGTTCAATTGAGTGCAACATTCAGAGCTTGTTGATTTTTTAAATGTTGAAAAAAAGAACAAATCAAAAGCTGTTTATCTACCTTTCACACAAAGGAAGTAAACTCTTTTTTGATTCCCAAAATCAATTGCACTTATTAAGAGGTTTTTAACAGGAAGGAAATCTAATTTTTATTTGAAATGTATACATACGTTATAAACTTGAGGAGGGTAAGAATATCTTCCTCAAATTTTGGCATTTGCAGAGAGCCCTCAAAAATCGAATGAAAGAAAGGGGAGAGATAAAAATAAAATTTCAATGAAAAGACAAGAATGACGATTTATTAATTTACTCAACGAAATGGCAGTCAGATTTAAAGTACAGAAAACACTTAAAAGCCAATGAACAGCTGCGCCGGTCTATATCCTACCAAAGGTCTAATTCATACAGGGTAACTGAAGACAGCAATCCTTTGAATGCTTCCACCTTCTTCCAAAAAATATATGAATCAAAACCTGTCTGCATATCACCGTTCGCATTCACCACAACCCAAAAGCAACCAAAGTCTTGAATATATTTAAGAATTTTAATTGATATTTGTGTGAAAATAATAAATGTAGTAGTTGTTCGGCATAAGTTGCGTCTTGCGTGTGGCCTACAAATCTTAATTGTTCGTGCCTCCAACCACTCACAATATACAGCCCAACACTAGGAAATGTTGTGCGGCCGCGGTTTTGCATCATCGCTCACCCTAAATCACTTCCGTTTCAAGGACATTATGCTTGGAACTTCATCGCACTGCTGCTAGCCATAAGAACTATGCATCTATTTAGTAACCAATTGTATTCGTTGCAGTTATCCGGCCGTTTATCGACTTAATATGCAGCATATTCATAAATATCCAGTTCTCCCTGAAAAATTTCACACGATGCGTGCCAGAAAGCAATTAAATCATTTTCTTGCCAAGAAATCCATTTATAGACCCAAACGTATCTGCAATTGGGCCACTGGTTTCCGCCAAGTATACCAACTATCGACCTTGGGCAAACATTTAAAGCGATTTTTAATGAAACCCTCATCACGTGCAGATAGTTGTGGGAAATCCCAAACACATGGCCAATTTCCTAGTTCTGTTTTATTACGTTCCGCTTCCGGCAATGTCACGTCAGTAAAATTATCTAGCATTATCCTTCTCACAGAGTTGCCATCTGTGGCCAACACATACAATGGATCATAGCAGAAACTCAACTTCTTAGCCATTTCCACATGTGATTAATTATTTTGTTGACACTTTTGGGCCCCCTCTGCCACTACAGCACTACATATCAGGCCATCAGTTTTGCCTCGCCACTAAATGCTAATCTTGTGGGCTTTCACCTACCCAACGTGCAATTGTAATAAACTGACATTTAGGACATAATTGGACGCAGTAATCCTTATGACAAAGCCAACCAAAAGAGTAACACACGCACACACACGTGCTAGAGAAACATGTACCAATTTGCCGGGGAAGAGGTCTTGCGTTCTCAGAAGAATTAACCAAATCCCTGCTACTCAGCCTTATGGGGGGAGGATTACCATTCATTTTGCCAGATTTAATTAAGGTCAGACTTTGTCTCGAAATCGCAGCATGGAGTAGTACCGCCTCTCTGGTTGGTATGTTGTATTTTTCTCCTGAGGTGGTTGCTCAGATGTCATAACACCGCAGTGACAATCAGGACCTGTGTGGTGTATGGCTTTACGGGATGGATTTTTTTGTCTCTGGGTGTTGGCTATTTTGTCTGGTGTTACTCTTATTCTAGACGTATAAAAGTGCAATAAACTCACACACTTGTCTTTGGCTTTGTTTGATCCAAGGAGTACTCGTCTCCTTATTAGACTTTTAGACATTGGAATTCAAATTAAAAAGAAAGCCAGTAAAAGTTCCAGCTCTTCCCATATTGCTGTCATAATGTCGTGCAGATTTCAAAGGGCTGCTCATTGTTCTGCACACTAGAGTCGCTCCGACGACGGCGAGAGCGAGTAATAAACAACCAGTCATAAGTCATAACGCACTTCAGACTGATAGCGACAGTGAGATTTGCATATTACTTTTTCGTCCTGCCGGTGTGGTGTTGGTGTGTCGTGAGCGTGACATTTTTAAAAGGAAAGGCCTCTGAACCCTCATCGGTTGGAAGGCTGTCTGTCTTCTCACAGAATGACCCGTGTACCTACACGATAGAGTTCCCGAAGAAAATAATAAAACGAAAGACTGGCAGCAGATCCTTTAGATACTGCAACTATTGTGAGTTGTTTATGCCGTCGCTCATGTGTCCTTTGGGTAAAAACTGTGAAGTTTCAATGTCATTGTTAACACATGTTTCTCGTTTATAGTTTCACATTATTTTCCCATTGAGTGACGTTTCACGCTGGAGGTGATTTTTCATACTTACGTTGAGTGGATGTTTTCATTTCATGGAGGCACTATCATTTTTAATATGCAAGTATCACAGTAAGTGCTCTGGCATGTAGCCAGATTAGTGTGTCTGCATCGTGCTACACAAATCATTCGTAAAATATTACTGCCGTTGATAAATATGGGCATATAAATATAAAAAAAGGTCGTTAGTGATTTAATGACACAGGGTGATATTTGTCAAGGAGACTAAGTTGACAATGAGGTTCTTAATCAACGCAAGGACCGTAAAATGAAGCCTTGGGAATGAAAATACGTAACGAACTTACAGAGCCTCAAACAAAAAAGATCGCCTTACAATGGCTCATTCTATAGATATTGACGATGAGATTTTTATTTTGTCTTAAAAGTGCAAAAATAAGCTCTTTGTATTTGTAACCGGGGTATTTTTTTTTTATCATTAACAAAAATTTATTACATGCGAAAATAGACATACGAAAATTCACCTTTCTTTTATCTTATGTTTCATAAAAATTAGCCGTAGTCTGTACGACAGTAAAATTTAGAAATTTTAAATTTGGTGTACAGTAGAAACCATTGAATTACTAAAAACGTTAATTGATTTAATTAATTTTCACTGTCCCACTCCCATGTATCCTTGACATTTCTTGATCTTCCGCCAACCTGTATAAGTCATTAAAGGCAAACCCCATACAGTATAGGAGAGATTTTGCAGCTGATTTAACCAGTATGAGCTTTCCCAAAGAACGTTTTCTGTTTTAAATCCAATAACCCTCTGTTGGGTAATGGTTGAAGATTGGAGAATGAAAATTGAAGATTGAAAATTGAATTTTGAGGATTGAAGATTGAAGATGTAAGATTGAAGATTGAAGATTTAAGATTTAAGATTTAAGATTTAAGATTTAAGATTTAAGATTTAAGATTTAAGATTTAAGATTTAAGATTTAAGATTTAAGATTTAAGATTTAAGATTTAAGATTTAAGATTTAAGATTTAAGATTTAAGATTTAAGATTTAAGATTTAAGATTTAAGATTTAAGATTTAAGATTTAAGATTTAAGATTTAAATTCAAGATCTAAGATTTAAGATTTAAGTTTAAAGATTTAAGATTTAATATTTAAGATTTAAGATTTAAGATTTAAGATTTAAGATTTAAGATTTAAGATTTAAGATATAGATTTAAGATCTAAGATTTTATTATTTATTCCATAAGACTTAACAATTGTTATACGTTTCCGCGAAGCCTTAGTGGCTTTTCTGCAGAAGGTTGCTTTTCGAAAGGATAGAAATACATTTTAGATAGGAACATTTCGGTTACATTTTACAAATTTAAAAGATTATTAAAAAAAGAAACTTATTTAATATTAATTTAACTATTTGAATTTAAATTTTAATTTAAAAGAAAATTTTTAATATTTTTTTTTCTAGTTTTAAAATTTGTTATATTTTTAAGTTCTTGCGGAAGTGTGTTTAAGATTTCGGGAACGCTGGACTTGAGCTGTCTTCTACCATAGTTGTTGCAGTTGCGGGGCACTTGGAGCATACCTTGGGCACGTCTTCTTGTATTTATTCCATGGTTGATTGGCGTTATAAATCGGTTGTCATCATAGTACTCCAGTATTAAGATTTAAGATTTAAGATTTAAGATTTAAGATTTAAGATTTAAGATTTAAGATTTAAGATTTAAGATTTAAGATTTATGATTTAAGATATAAGACTTAAGATTGAAGATTAAAGATTAAATATTAAAAATTGAAGATTGGAGATTGAAGATTGAAGATAGAACTTAGAAGATTGATGATTGAAGATTTAAAATTTAAGATTAAAGATTAAAGATTAAAGATAGAGAACAGAAGCAATAAGATAGAAAATGGAAGATGAGATGGAATATGAATGAAGAAAGACAAATAGATCATAGAACATAGAATATAGAACAAAGACTATCGAAGAAGGTTTATGAGAAATCTCTTCACAAAACCTGTTTAAGCCAAGTTCGAAGATGAAGAACTGAGTTCATTATTAATATATATGCACCGGATGTTCCAGCGCAGTAAGGATATTTTGTTCTTCGCTGATAACTTTGTCCTTCGCGCGTTCTTTCGGGTTGAATAAAAGTCCCACCCGAGAGAGGTTTTTTGTACTCTAATGTTCGAGATGGGTAAATGTGTAAAACAATCTGAAAGTAATGGTCAGTTTAGTGCACTGTTGATGTAAGTGGTCCCTTTGAAACAGGTGAAGGTATTTATGTCGATCTTACGATTGTATCTACGAGCGAAGGATACAGCAATGGTCAGTCCTTCTTTTTCCAAAATAATGTTCTTCTTAACAAAAAATTTGTTTCGACTAGAGGACCTTGAGGGTTTTCTTCACTGATTCAATCACTTTCTTCCGACAGAAAATATGTATTCATTATAAAAATGAGAAAATTCTGTGTGAAACCCTTGAGTCTTCTTGAACTACGACAGTAATCTTAAAAATATGGTTGAAAACACCTTTCAAATCGACATTGTGTTTCAAAAATGCTTGAAAACTGTCCCGAAATGAGCATATCTATGCTCAACAGTTTCATTTCTGTGCAATGCCAAAAGTTGACAATTCCTCAAGAGACGTTTTTAAGATGTTCCTTAATGTCAGTGCTTATAACCCACAAAATATATACATAAACCATTATTTTGAAGGGGTTAATTTTCAGCCACTTTTCCTCAAAAATCATACCAAAACAAGCAGCGGCATACAAGATTCCCAAAGCCGTTTCTATTCATCAAATCGGATTAATTATATAATTTCGCAGACGAACTCTTATCTCGGCGGGTTTTCAATTATCAATTATTCAGCAAATTAGTTTTAAGCCACTTCAACTTAGAATTCCCCCAAACAAACGTGGCGCTCCAGCATACAGCCGAAAAACGTGCACTGTACAGATATACGGCAGTGATTCGAAATGAATACGAGGGGTGGATGGAATGTTCTTCAAGGCTGATACAATGGTAAGTACCTAGTAGATACATACGTGGGAGGTGGGACGTAGTCAGCTTGCAATATGGATGAACCAAAAGGGTACAGTTTACTTGAGATGGTCCCTGTCTTATACTTGAGAGGATTACGTAAGGCTCTCTGAGGCTATTCAAAAGCTGTGAGGAATTTTGGGACTATAAATAGCGAAGAGTCCTTGATTTTTTAATTCTCTAAAGGCTAAAGTGGAAACTAAGCCGAATCGACTTATAACTTATTTACTTATGTTGTGCATCCGAGTTTGATCAACTCTGTGGTTGTCGTGCGTGGTCTTGCCATAAAGTAAACAAATGCCATTTGATGAATTATTCAGAAGAAAAGATGGACTGTTGGGTACGTCAATCAGGTTTTAAAATGCCTGAGGTACATTCAAAGCCCTTCACATTGAAAACAAAAAGCTCCCGGTAATGAAAACAGAAAATATCCATTAAATTCATGGGCCCTCATAATTTTTTTAACAATTTTCCGACAACTTAATTTCGTTTCTCTCCCCCTGGTAAGTGTAACCAAACTGACTCTCTGGGCCGGCAATAACTAGTTGCGTGTCGAGTGTCGTAAAAGTTGCCATTAATGACCCCACAAGTATAGCAAATAGTGTTACGAAAGCGTATATAGTAGTGGACGTTGAAATGCCCCCAAAGCGGGTATACAGTGAATTAGTTTAATTAATATTTTTCCCGGCTCCTGGGTTTTGACACTTTCCCCGACTAAGCATCGGGTTGTCGTCGACCATGGCTCTATCCTGTAGGCACGGTGGGCGTTGAAGCGGAATTTTGAAATATATTCGAAAATAACCGCAATTAGGAGCACACTAAGCCCTTGTGGTATACACTAATAAGGTCTTTTGAATTAATGGACGGCTTCAAATTGAGGACTTCTTTCATTGTCATTGCGTTGCCATGGCTGCCGTCGTCGTTATTATTATCTGTGAAAACATCTTCATTCATTTGTGCGTTGCCTTCTGGTGGTATAATAATCCTTGAGAGGATATGAATTTAATTGCAAGCAGTATTGTCATTAGCTCCTTTTTTGGCTATACTATTACCACTTAAGGAACCATTTAGCAAATTATCAATCTAATGAGGTGGAAATGGATATTGTTTGTCATGCTTTGTTGAATTTTATGAACGCGTTCGACCAGGGGGCATTAATTACAGTGGAGGATGGGTTTTTCTTAATTTTAATTTTAAAGTGAGCTATGGGAATTCCCTGCAATGAGTTTGTTAAATGTTTCCTTTTTGTGCCAAAAACTGTTTAATTAAGTGACGTCTTGACCCAACCAATGTACCCCCGACAAAATTCTGGGTCATGCGGAAAGTTTTAAAGATCGTTTTGCTACGATCTTAATACGCAGGGTGGACCTAGACATCCATTCGGCGTTTATAGATTCTTTGCAAACGATGTTTGGCTGGTAAGTTGGCAAGCACAGAATACACGAAACCACAAAAAATTATTGAAGCCACCAACACATCGATGTTGCAGCAGCTTGTTATACGAGGTTTCCAAGGCTAAGGATCCAAAGTCGACTACATAATGTGCCAATTGATGCGAGCCACGGATCCAACATCCTCGACGTACACACGAGGGGCTAAAATCGAAACTGACTATTTTCTTGTGGTGCGTAATTCAGAGCTCGACTGTTTAACGAGAAGAAGCTGAAATTCGACTGCGGACGCCTGGGAACACCTGTTGCCGAAGCCATTGTAGGGTACGACGAACGAGCCACCCAAGGGGAAAAGCCTGTGAAATGACAATGAATCCGTAAATGAAAACCGTGACAGGGGATGCACATTTTCCGCTGCAGCGGAAAAGAACAGCAAAAAGGGAAGACCATCGAGTAAGAAAAAGGAAGAAGGACTACACAGTATTCCACAACAAGGAGATCGAAAAATTTCATGTTCTAAACAACATCCAACGCTTTCCTTTCAAAGACTGCCTTCAAGACCGGAACACAGGCTCTTCGAAGCAGCAAAGGGAGCCTAATTAAATATAGTGAATATAGTAAAAGCTGCATTTTTCGCGTATCTACTAAGTAGGCATCATGTTGAGAGAGTGATAGGACAAGAAGAGATTCAATGACGAACCAGTTCTACCTAACAGTTTGGAAAAAGTTGGCTTAGCTTTAAAAAATCATAAGAACACCAAGATAGACAACCAGCTCTGAAGGGTTACGGGCTGCTTTTAGTATTTTAACTATGGTTTTGACTGGGCGCTTTCATCAAATCATCAACCAAGTACGGATGGAAGAAAGCATTCGCAAATACTTGACTGTCAGCTCTATATGCCTCATCTACCTAAAGGTTGGTTATATGTCTTGCAAGAACTATCGAGGCATATCTCTGCTTAATGGCGCTCATCATCTAAGTAGCTATGTGGGCTACAGCAGAAGCCAAAAGTTATTGCCAAACTAGTATCCTAGCCTGCACAGTGGAACCCACTAGAATCTCCCCTATATGAAAAGCTGACAAGAATTCCCCCCAATGGGATATTTGAAAATCGTGCTCCGTATTTGCATGGTAAAATTTTTATTGTAAAAACTAAACCACTGGGGACTAATGCATTTCATATCAAAAGGAAGAACTACCAAAGTACGACCCAATTTAGAATTTTTTATTTTTTTGTTCTACCACACCTAAGTCCCTTTCGTGACAAATTGACTTTTAACACCGCTTCTGCTCGAGCATTATAGGCAAACATCATTTGAGGGTGATAAGATTCAAACAACTGTGTTCACAAAGGATAAATACAAGTAGGTAATCAGTATCTATACCCCGATCATCCCATATCACCCACCTAAGCTCTTTTGGCTTTCATTTCCTTTCTTCCGCATGATTCGTGTGGGGCAATATATATTTTTTCTTTTGATTGCGCGATGAGCGATGGTGGTGGTGGGCCGAGCTTCAGGGGGTAAAATGGGATTTTTTCCTGCGTTGAGCAACTCGTACGAAGCAATATTGACGGCGGTGAATATTTGCGAAAAGCTTGTAAGAAGGTGCTTCGTCTCTTTCTCTCCAATTTAAATAAAATACTCGTATAGGCACATTATCAAAGGAAAGCAAACTCCTTGAGGCTGCATTTATGCCTTGTGAAGGATTAAAGGCAAAACAAATGATTAAAAAAATGCTTTTAACTTTAAACCAAATCGTCGCGACTTTTTTCTTTCTGAGCTTCAGGATGCGAATAAGTCCACCCTCAAAGCAAACTCGTTGACCTGCTGAATGTTTTTTTTTTTTTTATCGCACACAGAATTATTTACAATAAACGTAAAGCCTCAACAGCACCGCGAGTACTAGGATGCCACCCAGGTACATAAAGCATCTACACTACTTACCCAACCAATCTTTGGAGGACAACTTACCTGTTCAAGTCTTTATACCTATACGTTGGTGGAGTTTTGCTGTAATCAAATGAAAACTATGTTCGTGCGTGAAATTGATGCGTGCATTACCTTGCATGATATTAGGATCCGAAAACTGCTAATTAAGTTGGTAAAACTGTACGATCAGGTGGGAGTTGACAGGCATTATGAGCGGAAGTGAAATGTTTTGTGAACGTGATGTAGTTTTATGAACTCTAAAGGGGCAACTTCTAGGAGCAAGGGACGATAAGTAGGTTTTGTGGGTGCAAACGCAAGGGTTTCTGCTGACGGAATGTTCGGCTAATTAACAAATATATGCGAAATGATGAACTTCGGCAACTTCGGTGGTAGTTACGAAAGTTGATTAAATTAGGTTTTGATTGTCGCAACGACTGTAACTTGGTCGTATCCAATTAGGTGGGGCAATGCTTTGCAACATCTTACGGCGAAAATGTGATTGAGAAGTAGGTGGCTTATTTGTGAGCGCAGTTAGGCAACTGAACCCAGAAATGTAATCGTTTTCATTGAACTGGCTACAAAAATACGACCTCCAACTTTTCCTAATTCCACACCTTGGACACAGATGAAATATTACAGACCTCTTTTAGTAAAAAGGAGGAGAAGACAATGAGCGATAGTAATACTACAAAATATTTATTGTGAAGTTTTAAAATGTTTATTTCTATGACCCTGTTTGTAGGTGCAAAGATTTGAGCTGAACCTGTCCTTAAATGCATTGCCGCTGCCGCACTCTCTGTTGGGTTCAATTATTTGGTGAGCTTGTACTCAGTGGTAGGTTCGGTTAATGCTGAAACGGTTCAAATTCTGACAGGGAAAATAGAAAAGTGTCTTCGAAATGTGCACGGAGAATTTTCTTTCCGTTCAAATTAAAAAGTTGAAACAATTTTTTCCGTTTTTAGACTCGTTTTTTGACCCGTTTTTATGCATTTTTTTATCCGTTCCCGACTCATTTTTCGACTACTTTTTGACTCGTTATTTTACGGATGTCTTGCCGAATTTTCGTCATCGTTAGAATCAGATTTTTTTTGTGTTTTTTTTTTTGTCCTTTTAAGAAGTGTTCGATGCAGGTAAATTAGGTTGCATTTTGGGAGAGATTTTCGATATATTGATTTAGATAGAACTAAGAACATTTTTCTGTGTGCTCAGTTGCCCTAGTCGCGAAAGCCTTTTACGGCAATGCTTGGTTACTATGCTATAATGAAAAAAAGCGGTCAAGCGGTCCGAGCCAAAAAAGGAGCTTCCACATAAAATACGTATATACCTAGGTAAAAAAAAAAACGTAAAGCAAGAGCAGCAGAGACATTCATTTATAATAATAATGTATTCATTACGAATCACTTCTTTTTATACTTTGGAGCAATTATAATAATATTTTGCAATATATATGACTTTTCTATGGCAATACTCACATTTCGTTGGCGCAATGGCTCGGACTTAGTGATAAGTATTTATGATCCCATAATGTTAGACCGCCGGAAAAACCCAAAATGACTCCACATGCCCTTTTTCTACTACACCACTCCTGAACATCTGATATAAACACCTGAAAGCCTTCAGTGAGCTTCCCCATTCCGCCTTTTGGTTTTGAATACATAAATTAAACATGAATTCCCTGCCTAATGGCTGACCCTGCGACCTTAAAGATCTTTTGTACCAACATTGAATGAATTTGAATGACAAACGATTGTGAGTATAATTTTCGTATGGACCTATATACACATTTTTTTAATTTTTTCCCCCAAACGACATTTCAATTAATAGAGCTACCTCCACTCAAAAACTATAAATGAATAGTTGTACTAAACATACGATTATTCAAATGCAAATCCTCATGACTGCCAACGAACCGAAATTCCCCAAGCTCCGACACAAAGCCAAAACAATCCAATTCCGCTAAGCCACATCCATTGTCTTTAAAAACCAGACAACTGCAAGTGCTCTATTTCTCACTGCAGGATTATGTTTCTAAGAACCAATTAAATGCCAAGAAGCATACGATTTATGCGGAGAATATTTTACATGACCCCATTATAATGTAAGAAGTTGGCTTTCCTCTGTCTAGGGTGCGGTTTTCCACTCTTCCAGCCCATAAGACTAATGGAAGTGCAGTCGTCTCGGCATGAATCTCTTACGCTGCAGCACAAAACCAGATCCATTATTTTAATTGCAAAATCGGTCGTACTTCGCCTTCAAGTGTAACCCCAAACAGATAATACAAAACAGCTCACAATTAACGTGCGCCAATCTTGATGTGCACCCACCGCCGTAATGCATCACCAAGATAAGCAACACGAAGAATGATGTAAGCTCACTTAATTTATGACATCCAAATGACCCAGATCATCTAGAAATTTATGGGCCCTACCAAAAAACAATTACACTCCTGCCAGACACCGTGGCCCGAATACAAATCCCGCAGCGGCCGCAGTATAGCCAAATCCATAATCATTTCCATTAGTCAATAAAAATGCAGCAATTAAACGCGATTTTATCGGCGCCCCCTATCGAAGACCATATTAAGCTTAACTGAGGTTGCCGGCGCCTCCCATGTCCGTGATGGGAAATTGCTTCCAAAGAAGGTCGTTAATGGCGCGAGGGTGCACCATAATCCGCTCTGTATCGGCGCTCTTCTTAAGGGGGTAATCTGTACAAAAATGGAAACTAGTCCAAAACAATAAATAATCAAGGGTAAGGGGGTAGAAAAACAAAAAGTATCTGACCAATAAAATATAATATGCATTCTCCAGCGGACTCGTTCTCTGGCCTGGCAATTTAATTCATAAATCTAGTGAACTCACGTTAGGTACGTGCCATACAATTAAAGTGCAGCCCAACTTGGGGCCGGCGGCGGTTGCTGGAGTTCCCCAAACAGCGCGCAGATTGCATGGTGCATGCTGCACATGCATTTTCCATCCGCAGATGGTGGGGCGTGATAGCGATAAAAATAGGAAGCGTATCGCGGAAGATTTTCCCCAAAATGGAATTTTCTAATGCTAAATGTTTTTCGGCGCGCCACGGAGGGAATAAATTACCCAAAGCTGTGACCGTGCTATTTATGCTTTGCTGTATACAGTTGGGAGTCATAATGAAGATTCTTCAGCATCGTCCAGAAGTGAATGGATGCAGCTGGACGATGATAATTGGAGTGCTGATGCCGCATCCTGTGATACACAAACTGACGGATGCTGTTGGATTTAATATCTTCATTTTGGACAGAGGGGATTAATTAGAATTAATTTCAACGGTGGTGTTTAGTGTTCTACTGGACGATGAGATAATTTTTATTTTTGCGATATTTAGTCTATTTGGGATTTGATTGTCCTCCTAGCTCCTACTAAGACACGGTAAAAGACTGCTGGTCATTCGGGAATGTAAGAATTTGGTCAAATTCTTTACAGCCGGCGGGCAAAATAGTACACGACAATCAATTCCTTTTATCATACTAAAAGTGTTGATAATACTAATGTGTGATTAATGTAATTAGAAAAAAGTATACTCTTTCATGTGAATAAAGAAATGGTCACCGTATATATAGGCGACCGCTGTTTAATTATGCGTTGAATAATCTTACTTAAGTAATCTACTATTGTGCAGTCACAACAATCACTATTTTTGGGAAAAATCATTATGAGCGACGAAGCACTTTTCAACTTGTGGCTGGCTTTGTCAGAAATAAAATGCAACGTCCTCAATTGATAGACAAAAAACCTCAACGCTCTCGTAGAGTCTCTCCAAAGTGTACTTGGGGCTGCGGCATCATTGGTCATATTAGTTGGTGGCGACCGCTCTCGGAAATGTTGTAAAAACTCTCTTGTGACCCACCAGCTACGATGTAAAATTTGCGAGAAATTTCCCGTGCCGAAAAATGTCAAAAGTTCTGACATTGAATGGCGCCCACGATTTAGTCAATTTTAGGATTTTTAAAGAATAAGGTTAAGACCAACAAGCCAACCACAGTCTTGACACTTTCAGCAAGGATAGGATACTATTTGAAGTGAAATTGTTGGAATAACACCAAAAGTCTGCAAACTTTTTTAGATATGAAAAGTCTCCTCAAATAGAAACAGTGACGTTCACTTGACCGATATCATATTTCATTCACAATGCCACACATCAACTTGCGACATAAATTTCAGGAAAGAAATAATAATATCGGGTAGTTCACCACTGTCTTCACTGTGAAACAGGCATTCAGTCTATGACATGGACTTCCCCGTACAAAAGCAGTTCAATCATTGAGTCGTTGTTTTGTAATGTGAAAAACGACATTCCCAGTTGATTCTTTTGAGGACAGTGTCTTTCTAAGAAGAAACACTCAGTAATTGAAAAAAAGTCAAAATGGAGAAAACTGCTTCGATACTTAAACCTGATGACATAAATTTGTACTCAGACTAAAAGCATTTCTTCCAAAAGCGTGGGGAAACACATGCTCTCTACGGATTCTTCAGAAAAGAAAGCCCATTCAGGGCCCATCAATCAAAAGAAAAACCACAGTCATGAGCAACTGTTATTGTTGCCGATATTTTTCGATTTAATGAAATAAAATAAACTAAACTAAAGACAAGTATTTATGTCAAAAAGAAGTGATGTTAAAAAATAAAATGTTGATAGAAATTGGAATAAACATGTAAGTAATGTGTAAAAAATTAAGAACTTTATAAGGCATTAAGTTATGCATTTTTATTTTGACACTATGATTTCGCTTTTTTTGGTGAACCGCAATAATAAATGTAAAAACAAATCTAACTTCATTGAAGCCGAACAATTAATTAAAAGCAACAATCCAACGTTATAATGATTTAATTCCTATCAAACAAATTATGCGAACTGTAACTGAAGATCCAGATTGTTCGATCGCGGCACGACTGTTCTGCTCGGTGGTTGCTACAAAAGTGAAGTTAGGAAATGCTTGCACTACGCTCTGCACTCAAAAGTCTCCAAAGAATGCCCCGTTAAGTGCTCTTATAGGCGAATACAGTTGAGTTCGTCATCAAGAGATAACAATCACAACTTGCATGCGAATATGATTTACATTTAACGGAAGAACCACTAGTTATATAGTGAGAGCACTTTTGCATTTCGATCGAACAATAAGGAACTTTATGTTATGTTTGGTAAGATAGAGACAAAATTTAAAAATAGTGTTACATATTCTAACAAATGGAAGAAATTATGATGAATGAAATGAAATTAATTAGTGAACAATATCATAACTGACAACTACCAACGGTTAATACAAAAGATTAAATGAGTTTCTCAACAGCAAAAATTAATTGGAAGCTATTTTTGAGGTAAAACACTAGACCATATCTTTTTCAAACGTTGCATTTTTTGTGTAAGATGTCTCTCATTTGAGAGATACCTTTTGCTTTTGCATTTTTACAAGAAAAAATGTTGCAGATAATGTACATTTCTTCAGTATTTTACACATAAATAAAATATTAACAAGTCAATGTAAAAAACGGCAGAAAACTGGAAGGGACACGCAACAGTGACGAATCGGACATAACGGCATGATGGGCAGCTATAACTTCAAGGTAGTAAGGGACTTTATCTACCTCGGCTCCACTTTTAACTCTGAACATGACATCCGCTGTTTCTTTGGCCCAAGAAGGCAATTGATTGACAAATGCCTTTTTGAGAAATACTCGGGAAACTCTACCTACATAAGATGCTAATCAGCCCTGTAGAGCTTTGTGGAGCAGAAGCATGGACGTTTGCAAAGGGGATTCTGTAAAAAACGAAATGAAACCCACTTTCGCATTTGAAAAAACGAAAGAAAACTCACGAAAGCGAAAATATGCTTCATGTAAGTCCTAACGTTTTTTTTTTCACATTCGTTTAGGTTTGAGAAGCTGTATGACAACAAAATCATAGTTTGGTGGTCTCAGTAGGTTTGTTTGACGTGCCTAGCACTAGTGCCCACTCTAGTGCGTACTGAGAAGTATCAGCTGATTTCCACATCTTCTAAAAACCCTGCACAACCCTGAAAACTCGGCTATGTACTATATCGAACGCAAAATATGTTGCCCTGAAGTCTGCCAGTTTTTGAAATTGAAAAATATTTATCTTTTGGTGAACGAAGTGTTATCTTCACTTTATTTTTTGTTTATTGTTAAAAATGAATGAACTCAAATCGTTTGAATACCAAATTTATTTGTATTTACCTTTATCACGATAAACAAGTGAATGACAGCAACCGAAATGACAGCGCAACTCAGCACTGAATTCTTGCCCCGACAAATTAACTGGGGTTAGTTTAGGGCACATCTAGGGCGCCCTAGAAGTCATGTCAAACACAGGCTTTCAGTGCCAGGGCGAGTTCAGTGCTATATCGAACACGTTAGGGTTAAACCAGTGCGCACTAGTGCCCACGTCAAACAAACCTAGTATGTCGTTTTATTTTCGTTAAATTATTTTGACAACTAACAGCTGACAGTTGAAAATATTTTGGTTTTTGAATTTGATTGCTCACAAAGGCGGACGTTTGGAAAGAAAATGTAAGTTAAATAAATAAATAACAATTTACAAGCTGTTAGATTTCAGTTAATTAGTTTTCAATGTGCGCATATTTTATCCATCAATCATAAAATGTATGAATAGGACTTCAATAACAAACTAACTGATTTTTTGTTTTGTTTTAAATAAAACTATATTGAGAAAACATAACATCTCATAGTGGTCAAATGAGTTTTGATTCGATTCCGATATCCTTCAGCAATTGTACTAATGGATCTGACAATTGTTTCTTCAGCCTCCCAGTGATATTGCTGGTCATCTTCGATTGCTGTTTCCACTACTTGAACATTATATAGTATGCAAATGTTATGAAGAGCAGAACAAACGTTGGTGAATTGAGATACAGTTTGCGGATTGGATCAGCATTTTCTTTCGAGTAGTAGAGTTCTCCATCTGATTAATGACTGTATTGCATTTTACGTTATCCTTCAAAACACCGATACAACGCTCTATTATGCTGCGTGCCTTGGAATGAATTCTATTGAAAGCTACCTCAACTTCTACTCGTGCTCTTCTATGTGGTGTTAGACGCCATGGCTCTGTGTAATGTGAGAGCATTCGAATAATCCCGCAGATTTTATTTCATTTTTCACATTTTCACATGTTCACTCTCAACTTCACTTTCGTCGCTATCGCTGGTCAACAAAAAATAGTTTGCTAGCATTTCTAATAAAATATTCAGCACAATCTTAACACCACCAAATTCAAAGAGAATAAATAGGAAATTGATACCTAAACGTCAAGAAAATAGGTGTCGCTTGTTTTCTTTCGTGGGGACGATAAAATCTGTTCGTGAAAACGTATTTAAGCGTTTCAGGTGATGTTTGTCTTCTTTTTTTGCTTGTAATATTTAAGAATTATTGAAATAATGTCAATTTATATGTAGTCCAGTAAGTAAAGTCGGAAAATATTAATTTTGGTGAAAAACGCCCTCAAAAAAAGGCGTGGCTGATGATGAGGCTTTATTCTTCTCGGACTCTTGGAAAACATGTCAAGGAAAGTTTTAACGAAGGTTGAGTAATTTTCACTCCAACTTGTAACACCCTGCAAATTGTTTTTATAAACAGATTTACAAAACATTAAATAAACATAAATGAACTGAATTTTCTTGCTTTTGTTGCTTTTGCTTACCATCTAAACTTTTCCTACCCATCAATTTGAACGTATATCAGAAAATACTTTGTTTCCAGTTAGTAAGAGCTGTAACTCTCAAAACGACAGAATTCCACGCAAATAAAAGGAAAACAGTTCGCTTGAAAAAGTTCCTCCTTGTAAATCATATTTTTTTATTATTGCAGTGTATTATCATTCAAATATTCTGCGCCAACCATCTGTACTGTATTCCAACTCCAACAGAACTGTAATCAATTTGAATTGATTCGAACTCCATTCGCCAAAACTGAAAAGGTACCCACTGCAAAAAATAAAAAATAAAAAATAAAAAAATATCACCTTGGGGGCTTCCTGCATTCTCCTATTGTGATCATTTGTATTTGAAGATTGGAAATTCTATACAATGCCAGTGAGATGAGATTTCCTTCCTTATTGAAGTGATTCCCTTTGCATACCAAGTTGATTAGAGTCGAGGACAAGGCCATATATCGGTATGGACTGATTCGTTTGGCTTTGCCTTGAACGATATCCAAACAGATTACTTTGATTCTTAAGACGACACAAGACGATTCACAACGAATTGTATTATTACTGCATGTCGTCGGGAGCGGGGACTTTCTCTCCGCATGGTAATAAAATTATGAAACCAAATCACGAGAGCTTAAACTCACTCTTGTGGAATGTGAAGAAGCAGGAAGGCACTTTAAATGAATTCCACGTTATTTGTATTCATTCTTTGTTGGCACAGTTGGCATTTTCCACTGCAAATTGACTGTTGACAGAGTTGAAACTGTGCGTACGAGTTCCTACTACCTATGCAATATGTTTATTTTCATAAAACGCAATCAAAGCAATAAGTGGGATAGCACAACTTCAAAGGATTGTACATTACACTGCAAGAACTTTATGGTTTAGTTCGGAGCCCTTTAGCTGACAAAATGAAAACGATGTAAGTAGCAACTGCTTCCACTTGAAGCACTGAAAATATATTTAGATTACAAATTAAAATACGAGGTAATGCATTTTCTATCTTGTTGTTCTCTGACCTAATTCGAGAAAGCATGGTTAAACTCACTGCGCGGTACTAGCTCATCCTTTAAATAACAGCCACTCGGCTAAATTTTCCAAATAAAAATTCCTATCCATTATGACCTAACAAATATTTACTTAAAGCTTACTGAATGTATTACATCCGCGTATTCGTTTTAAAGCTAAAAACGGAGAAAAAAAATAATCTCTGGCCTGAAATGGTGAAACCCTACTTAAAATCAATGAGCTAAGTTTGGTTGGGTACAAAAATAAAATATTCCCCGAACCACACATTTTTTTAACAAAAACAAATTGTTTTTCACTGTGTCATTTGTTTGTATTTTTAACTTTGTATCCTATTTAAATGTTAATTTGTATTAGTAAATAAAATAAAATTGAATTGAATTGAAATTAAAATTGAATAATAATCTACAGCTACAGGACATTCTTCTGCATTCTCACCAGTAACCCCTCGCAAGGGGGAATTTTCTCCAAGACACACTATGCAATTCATTGTGTCGGGAATTACAGCCGGTCGCGGAAGGTTCAAGCTGATGCAAAAATAGGATCAAACACAAAGAGTGATCCAACAAGGTTACACACAGTAACTAGTTATAACGTCTGCACTTCAGTCAAACGAATTACAACCCCGAGACAGTAATTCCTGACAAGCGAAAGGGATCACAAGGTGTGAAAATAGTCGGATGGCAGATTAAGCTACAGTGCATTTCTACCAACAGACTGCCATTTCACACACCGTTGTGGATGAGACGACAGCAAGCAGCCAGCAAAACAACGGCAACTACAAGGACACAACGACAGCATACTAAGTCTGGGACGGTAATTCGTTGAAAATGCATACAAATGTAAAATTAAGGAGCATCAAATTGCACGTGAACAAAAGCCGGGAGTGAGACCTTGTCCTAGCTTTGCCGGTGTATTGTGCAACGGACCAAAGGGACTCTGTAATTTGTTTTAATAATTCCATGGTGCAAAGACAAAGGTGCTAAAGATAATTGCAGGTTGCAGTCAGAGGACTCTGGCAAAGAAAAGCGGACAGACACCTCGAGATTTGAATTTGCACAAATGGATTGTTGTTTTTATTTGACTTGTTTATGGTAATGGACGTGAGGTGGAAATTGTGCGGGCCAATTGTAAGTGGATAATGGTATCCAGTGAAATGAGTCAGTTGCAGTTGAGAGCGGAGTGGGGAATAGCATTGTAAACGGTCTTGCGGACATATGGCTGGGAGTGCACTTGAAAGTCATTTTCTAGCACATCAGACAAGTATTTGCAAACATATCTTCATGCATGTAAGGACGATCTTTGCTATGGAAATCCCAGTCTATAAGCAACAGATCTGGATATAAAGTTGACTTCGGCTTACAAAAGTTTCGGCTAGTGCAATGATTTCACAGAATGTGATATAAAAATGGATAGAGGGAGTGGGTATTTTTATAAAATGCTCTTGATCTCATATTTGTATAATCCTTTCAAAGGATTTCATGCTGATAAATTGAATCCGGTAGAAATAATGTTTTTAAACAGATTGTTCTAAAAATTGTAGGATAACCTCAACCAACTTGGTGTGCGTAACTGGAGGTAAGTAGCAAGGGACCGAGATGGCTGGAGACGGTAAGCGCCACCGAAAGCTCGATCGCATATCGGTAGAGAGTAGCAGCAGGTATGTAGGATTATCATTTCTGTTGAGCAGATTTTTTATTTTTTTTAAATGATAGACTACTATACGGAAGATATTCTTTCTTAGAAGTCAAGAAGACTTGGCGATGAGGAGCTAAATTTGTAATTATTCACCACATCATCGCCAGGTTTATATCACTTTAAGTTGCAAGGCGTCTTAAATGGGAATATTCCCTAGTTTCTTGTTCCCACTTAAGGTTCTTCCAAAACTTCTTCAATTTCAGTGACTCTTCTTCAAATATTGTGAGATCGGTCTACTCTTCTTCTATTGGATTGCTCGTTTATCTATCAGGGTTTTGATTTTTTAAGAAGTATCTTCAGCAAAAATAGCTGCTTCGCACCCCGGTAATTCAGGAAAATCGGAAGTATACAGGTTGTAAAATATAGGCTCCAAGACTGAGCCCTGAGGTACTCCTGACTTGTATTGTATTAAATTAGACACACCTCTGTGGACATGCACTTCAAAACATCGATCAGACAGAAAACTTAGAGCTATATTGCACAGATAAGGTGGGAAATTGAGTTTGGTTATTTTGAAGACCAGATCATTATACCAAACTGATTCGAATGCCTTTTCTATGTCTACTAAAATCATACCAGTTGATTTTCCTATGCTAACCGATTACTTCTTACTTGATTGCAAATCCCCATTACTTGATGGGAAGTGCTATGGAAGCGCCTAAACCCAAATTGTCCATTGGTTATCTTCAGTAAACTTAATGATTTTCTCTTTAAGAAGCCTCAAATAAATTTTGCTCCAATTACTAAGTAGACTGATTGGTCGGTAATTCTTTGGATCGTCTGAGGGCTTGCCCGCTTTTAATATCTTATAACCAAGTGACGTCGAATATATGTGCCCCCAAGGTATATCGTGGTAACTTTAATTGAGTTGGACCATCTTTGTTAGCTGTGATCAATAAATCTATAGACAAAGCTGTTTTTCCAAAATCATGGCAGCAGTCTATACTAACACCAATTGAAATAGTTGTAACTGCCAATTAATGTGAAGAGTTTCGTCCTGTGAATTCGTTACCATTATGTAAGAAAGTATTTGAAAAAATAGTGTTTCGTTAATTAAATGAGTATTTCGAAATTTTATAATAGACGATCAGTCGGGTTTTAGGAAGTCTCGCTCATGTGTAAGTGCAAGGTATCTTACTGAATGGAAAGAACAAATAACCCAAAAGGAACGGGTGTCCTGTGTATTCCTAGACTTAAAATGAGCAGTTGAGACTATAGATAGACAAATGCTGCTGAATAAATTAGAAAAGTATGGTGTTAAAAACGGAGAATTGTCGTGGTTTAAATCATGCTTGAAAGATCGGACACAGATAGTTAAAGTGAGTGGTGAGCTGTCCAAAGGAGGTACCTCACCTAAACTATATATAGTTGGCGCAACAGGTCCGTAGGGACCCAAGGCCTAGCTTCTCGCAACCATTCGTTTTGTGTGAGTTTTATTTTCGGAACGAATGGAAGGGATCTACAATTTTATGCCGATTCCAAACGGCTAATTGAGAAGCTCTAAAGACAAGTTATACTATCGGATGTTTGTCAGACGTTCGCGAGAGGTGGCGCAGTGGAAAAACCCTAAGTTGGAATTTGGATTTTTGCGGGATTCGAAGCTGGGACCCCTCGCTTAGTAGTCCAACACACTAACCACTAAGCCACTGCGCCTACCTAACCTAACCTAACCTTTATTATATATTATATAAACGATATGAGAAAAGGTTTAATGAATAGCAAACTTGCTCTATTTGCCGATGATGCGGTCATTTACGCGATGGGAATGAACTTTTCCGGGAGCCACTTTAAAATTTTAGAAGATTTAAAAACAGTCGATAAGTGCTTAACACAAAATAGACTTAAACTCAATGTTAAGAAGACGCAAAGGCTGATAATGAACGCGAGAGCAGCAGAGGACGTAAGACTGCAGAAATGCAGATTGATGGTGAAACTATCAAAAAAGTAAAATGAATAAAGTATTTAAGAATAATTTATGAAAACGCTGTAGGCTTTATAAATCATATTGGCTATGTATGTAAGAAAGTGTCTTAAAAGTAGGTTTTTTAAAAAGAATACGAAGATGTATTTTAACTTGAATAGCAATAAATAGATGTAACGTAATTGCAGAGCCATATTTAGAGTACTGTTCAACGATTTTCTTTCTAGTAGTGATAATAAATGTGATTAAAAGGCTCCAACTTTTACCAAATAAGATGCATCTTTAAATGCAACAGATATGTATCCATCAGTGTTATGTTAAATTCGTTAAAGTGGTTGTCTGTAAAACAAAGAGAAAGTATCGAATGGAAATTTCTATATTATACCTTCAAATGAGCTTTCCTGTATAGCTTACCCTTAGAAATGCAGATAGAAAATAATGTCCGAATGGACACTTTTCAATGTAATTTTTTAAACTACACTGGGTTTGGAGCTTAGAAAGGGCGATCTAGGAAGCGCTGTTTATTCAAATGATCCTGTACATGTTAGTGATCAAATTTATGAACCCCTTAAGAAGTGGAAAAATGGGGTAGAAACTGTGGCTCCACCCAGGTTAAATTCAAAAATAAAAGCAATCCTACCAAGGTTCGTCACACCTTCCTTTTGAGGCGCATGCAAAATATCGCAGACTTCATTTGACAAGAAGCTCAATTGAACACTAAAAATAAACGAAAGGATACTGCAGTTTCTTTTAGTAAACTACTGGACCATCTCCCATATTTCAACTCTGGATACATACTTACCTATGAGAGCCCAGCGCATAGAATCCGTTGCCCCCATTTCGTCGACACTCCTATACATTATGTCAATGCACTTCAAATAATTGCTCTCCCGCCACAAAAATTTTTTTTTGATTGTATTCTCAGTTTATTCGATGACAGTTGCTTTTCTCTCAATATTTCGACCATTCGCTGCTTATGGGTATCTCCTTCCTTAAGCTGCTGTGTGCTCTATCAACCTGTCAGTCGAGTATGGACGCATCGGATTCTATGGGTTTGGTTCTTCAACAAAGTCATGTGAGTAATGGTCGTCAGAAAATTTCAAAAACTATCCAATTTCCCATCACATGCTATATAACGGTATGTATCTGAAATGCATAAGACCTCATCCACACCAAATCGAAGAAGCCTAAAGCCGTCATACCTTTAAGCTCTAACACGCAATTGACTGTCGTATACACAGTTCAAAAATTAGCGCCCATCTATGGTCTCGCATCTCTCCCGAATTCGCTGGGTATATCAAAATCTGTACCCCATCCAGGCGATAGCAGTGTCGAAAATTGGGGACACATTGAGTTTCCACTGACATTTTCCACCGTAACATTTTTGCTGTCAAATTTTGTTTAGAAATTATAACTTAGAAAATTATAATAAAAAACAAATCCTGTAAACAGTCCTTTTGGTGGGAATTATAAGTCTTTCAAGTGGAAACCATGGCAGTGGCAAAATCAGCCCATGAGCCAGCGGCAGAATCGCAATAGTGACGGCGCAGCAGATGGAACTGGGCCGTTACCTTTTTTTGACAGCCATTCCGCTTTAAACAATGAAATCGATACTTTGTCATCAAGGTACAGCTTTCTCGGAAGTCTATAGATAAAGTCAGTTCATTCAATGAGAAAGCGGAGTAATTGGCAAGCATAGGTGGCAACTTGTCCATCTGTACCTATCCCGCTTAGTCCATTCATGTTTGAAGAAGGGCTTAAATCCGCATGAGAGGTGAGCACCAGATGTATAGCTCCTTCGAAGGTTGTGTCACTACCAAAAAGATGTAGCTTAAATCGAGAGGATAACATGGAAAGGTGGTAGATGCCTTTGAATCTTATAATATTCCAAGATTTTATATGAGAAGAATACATCTTTCTTTAAATAAACTGCTTTAGAGCCGATAAACTTGTTCACTTGTTCTTTGCTGGTTCCGTTTTGAATTTGGGGTTGGTTGGCTGACTCAATCAATGGAAGTCAACGCAGAACTGCAACCTGTTTTCATTATGTCTTTTGCCTTTTGCCAAGGTTACCAGTGTACGAGTCTAATGAACTGATTCACATCCAATACATCGCTTGCACGTAACAGCGTCATCAGTTACTGTCACTGATCACATTACCTATAAGTAGGGTATCAATGACCAATAAAATTGGTGTGGCATGCAACATTCCCTCGCACCCGAGCTCGCCTTGAAGACATTCAAGAGGGTTAGTGCGTTATGCTCCTTTGCCCAAATTTCGAAAAGAAAACGTAGATGATCGTGCTTCGTACAATGGGTACAATATTTGTTCCTTAAAAATTATAATACCTACAAAGCCTGCTTAAAACTTTCTCCAGATAATTCCAGTTCACATTCCGCAACACTTGCGGTAACCCTTTCGTCTGCACAAATGTGTGCTGCGCACATCTGAAGGTAATTTCTTTTTAATGCTGCACTCATTCTAATCGATAAACTTTCCAAATCCACATGAGCACAAATTTTCATAATTTCCCCCGCAAAACTGCTTATGAGCTAATAACAGTCAAATGGCTATGGTTGGAATTTCGGTTCATAATGGCGATGTTAATGGCCAAATGTATCTCATTACAGAAAGTATGACAAGAAGTGGGGCAGGGCATCCAGATGCCAGCTTATCATTGCTTTCACACGTAATTCTGCTTTGCATATTGATACCCATTGTAAAGCTCAGTTGGGTTTTAAGGGAAATGCTATGCGCTGGGTGGTCCTTTAAACAGTCACGACTCAGCAAGCTCTTTGTGGACAGCATTCTTATAAACTCTTTAAGAAAATCCACTAGCAAGCAACATTTCACACGCGGGTTAAGTTTGTGCAAATACGAACAAGTTGTTAGCAAAGATGATTAAAGCAAGGAAAAGCAGAAATGCGGATAAAGAATACGCTCCTTGTTCTTATCTCTTTTGGTGAATCAGCAATTGTGCCATTTAAATGCGAAGCTCTGGGGAATACTCGCAAAGAAAAGGAGTAGCAACAGAAAGGACGCCCATCCGCTAGACAACCACTTGAATCATCACTTTAGTCTCGGTGAAAACTTCCTGGCAAATGATGAAAACAATTTACACATCCTAGTGAGAAACAGGAAAATGTCTGAGATGCGAGAGGCCGCCTTTAAAGAGGTTCTTTTAAATTTTAACACATAATTTTAATAACTCGATTGCAGTACAGTTGGAGATATTATTCCAGGATTTGGGTACCCACATAAATCAAAGCCAAGCGACAACCACTTTGAATTGCTTTTGATTAATAACCCGAACATAATTCAGATGTAAGACCACGAGTATATGAGTATGAAAAATGATGTACAGCTAATTAAGGCATCATGTTGAAACACTGTCTTGGATAAAATGCAAACTCAGCAAGGTATTTCAGATACATATTCATTTCGTGGCCTTCTCGGCGGGTAGTTAATTATGCAGTTTGTTTGAGCAATTATTCAAAAGTTCGGATTTGTTACCGCCGACAATTGAATTAATTTGCTCACTAATAACTACCAGTTCATTATCATACATATTCATTCTTTGAGTGTAAGTTAGATCGAAGGTGCGTTTAAAAATGATTTATCTTTTCATAATTTGTCTTCTGTAGGTGGGTATGTGTTAAATTGTGATACTTCCCATACCATCTGGAGCACAATGAGGGGAATAGCGTCTGCAAATGTAAACCTTCTAATTTTGATTATCCTTTGTGTAATTAAAAGCACTGGTAAGTGAAATCACTTGAAATTGGAAAGCCTGTTGGTAAGCAATCGGTACAGATCTTCGTTTCTTTTTCTGTTACACACAATATGCACCTGTTCACACAAATTCGCAATTTCAAGTGATATAAGTGGTTTTGAAAAATTTTTGTTATACATGAGGTGACACACCACGTCAAACATTTAGAAGACATTTTGGCTAAATGTGTCCAAATTTAAGTGCATTGGCCTCTGATATCCCGCATCTTTTTATCTTTTATGTATGACAGCTTAAATCTTAAGATCGACCCCTTGACACAGTGCAAATTTAACTTGCGCAAAGCTAGTTTCAATAAACTTTCCAAACTTATCGTAACTCTGGCAAACATACCTCAGATGCAGATCTGCGTCTCTCAAGTTATCTTATAGTTTATTATAACTTTTCCGCTACGTGTGGACGTCTTTACTCTGAATACCTTGTCCTAACGTTTATTCCAATTTATAAACACCAAAAGGAAAACGGATGGGTATCCTTCTACCTTAAAATTCGATAACTGTTCGTCTGCAGATTCTAAGATAATCACCAACCTTTTCGCTGATTTTTTCAGTCCGGCGTTTGTGAATGACGACGTTGAGCCCGACCCTAACTATTTCAGTTACATGGATGGCTGTGCTCAAACCATATTTCACATATATGAATCTAAGCTTATCCTCAGTTGTAGTTGAAAAAATCAACCTTCTTAAGGATGACTACTCCTCCGGTCCAGATGGTCTCCCTGCCAAAATTTTAAGGAAATGTGTTAACAAACTAGCTCTGCCCCTTTATGCTCTTTTCCTGCTTTCAATTACACAAGGTATTTTCCCTAAATTGTGGAAGGACTCATTTATCATTCCCATGCACAAAAGGTGTGTAAAAGTGATATCTCTAATTATAGACTCATTGCTAAGCTCTCTTCTATACCCAAACTTTTTGAGAGCATATTTTACGATTCAACGTTCTTCCATTGTAAATCAATCCTCTCCTCTAAGCAACATGGGTTTTTTAAGGGTAAACCTTACAAATTTTGTCTCTAACACATTATGTGCCATGGATTTTTAATTAGACAATAAACGATGTAGTAAGTGTCATTTTACTCTCAGACCTGGAGATTTACGCAGATGATATGAGATTCTCTAAGCAAATATTTTGCACCGCTGTCTCATTACAATCTGACCTTAACCACTTCTACACCTGGTGTCAGCAGAATCGTCTAGAACTTAACGTGAGTAAAAAAAAAAAAAAAACAGTTAAAAAACCAAAAAAAACGACTGACTGTAAAAAAAATTTCAAAAGATTAAAACAAGACACTTTCAAGTATAACTAATTGGCAGTCGGAGGCTGCGCATATTTTTGTCAGATTGTGTAGGTAGTCTTACAAAGCCGCTTATAATCACTACAAGCTTATACGACTGCGGATTTTTGCTGTAGTCTTTCGACCTTTTATATATGAACTGCAATGCTGATTGTAAGGCACAATAAGGTCTAACGTATTTTATGTGTTCGTATTCGATAAGCGACTTCCTTAACAAATATTAAATTGAACTAAGCGGTCAGACCTTGGGTGTATACTGTATATGTTCATCGCGAGTTCAGGCCCAATCACTCAGGGAAAAAATGTAAACTAAAATGTAATATGATCTATTTGATTTTACGTGGAATAAACTTTGATAAATAATATTTATTTTCACGTTGAAACATATTTGATTTGAATACGCAATGTAATTTTAAATAAAGTCACCCTAGATTCAAAGTGGAACGTATTCACTTTTACATTATGACCATGCCTTTTTAAATATTTAAAATACTCTCAACGTAGATTTTAATTTTAATTTTTTTAATAATAATTCTTACCTCTGTTTTTCTCCACTAAATTCAGCTCTCTGGGTGTTTGTTAAATATGTTCGTCTTTTAAATGTTTTCTCATAGGCTGAAATAAAATTATTTTCTAATAAGAATTTTATATGAAATGTATCCAACTGAAGACGATTCGGATTTCCTCAACTCAAATGTCCTGAATTGGCAGAAAAAGAATTTTGAGCCAAAAATTCTTTAAATTGATAGTAAGTAAATAATGGGAAAACGTATGTTAAAAATAATTTTATTTTGTATCTTTAGTTTAATAAATGACATAATGTTGTTGAAAATAACATTTTTAAAAAAGTTAAATTGTTGTATGGTTATTTTTATTAAAAAAAAAACAAGAAATGTATCAAATAATAAACGTGATATTTTCAAAGTCGAAAGGGGTTATATCTACGAAGCATCATGGTAAGATTAAAGTTAAAAAATGCTAATTCAAAATGGGTCCACTTTGATCGAAGTTAAATTAAAGCTTAAGCATAGAACTTTGATTTGTTTGAATGCACAATTACTTCAAAGTGTATTCGTAGTGGTTTTAAGGCCAAATACATTTGATCTTACCATGAATCATTGTCAAATTAAAGTTGAAGCATGGTATTTTCAAAGTTGAATGTATTTAAATCTACGATGCATTATGGTTGGATCGAATTTTATAAACGTCAGGCGAATGCGTGGTTCGATCAAACTACAAATATATTCTTTTTAAATTACTGAAACACTTTGAATTAACGTCATGCCACTTTGATTTAAAAATTTTCGTAGTCGAAGCTAAATCATTCCGAAAAATCTTTAAATCAAAGTGGTGTCCTTGGATTTTACGTTGTTTATTCTCTGGGTGATCTTTCAGATTATATCTTGCTTTTCCTTGAAAAACTCTTAAGCAAATACATTTTCATGATATATTGACGAAGGCGACTAAATGGCGAAGCTATAATGAAGTTGGAAAGCGAAAGCGAACCGAATGACTACTTTCAATCTAACCTGTCATGAAGTAAATATTGGCCAGACCAATCTCAATTGTTAAAATTCGTAGTTACGTGCGGTGGCTAGATTGGCTAGTTTTACAATCTGACAAAAATATGCGCAGTCACCGACTGCCAATTAGTTAAACTTGAAAGTGTCTTGTTTTAATCTTTTTAAATCTTTTTTACAGACAGTCGGGTTTTTTTGAGTTATGTTTTTTATTTCTAGCTTTTTAGTCTAATATGTATTCGGACTTCGGAGAGTAAGTAGGTTCGTTAGTATTGTTGTGAGTTCGTTAGTAGCGTTTTTTTTTTTAGTTTTTTGAAAGGAAAAGTGCGAGTAAACTTAATTTATAGGTACATTTCGAACGATAAGGTTAGTGCGGAGGTGAGTGTCCAGTTGCAGAGTTGAGATGTAGATGCCGCTGGGTGCTGGGGATGAGATACGATGACTCCCCGAAAGAGTATTATATTCACTGTGAAAAAATGTCATAAATTAAAGCCACGTTTACACTCAGCCTCATTGCACGATTTGGGCTATTTCGAATTTCAATACAAATTAATATACTTGTGACTACCACTCAATTGCATAAATGAGTATTTTTTCTACCACCCTAGTGCTGAATATTTTTAATTTGAAAATCTACTAACCAAGCTGTTAATATTTCTAATAAAGACTTGTAAATTTCGAAGGTCACACTGACGTCATATTAGCGTCGGCACTCCGGGAAGAAAACGAATCTTATGACACCTCAATATTCAAAATCAAGCCTTAAAGTAGTCTATTTAAATGAAGAAGGATATGTGACCATACAATGGGATTTACCAATAAACATTATTAGTTTCTCACAGTTTCTCAAAGTAATCTTGATCAAAGAGATCTAGAAGGAGCATACAAATTCAAGCACATGAATAGATTCTCAAAATCAACGCACTTCTTCCAGATAAAATATCACGAATCAAGAGTTTGGAATCCAAGTAGAAGAAATTTTGAATGTTAAGAATGATAAACCTCAACTCCATTAATACAAAACAAATGACGTAGAGCAAATGCCGCAGATTTCGTTGAACGCTTTCAATTCTGCATGAATTTAGAGCAGTGTAATAGAATCCCAAACAGCACAAGCTTAAATCTGATTGTGTAAGCTCAGCTTTTAAGGTGCATATTTAATATGTATGACAAAATTAAAAAGTGTGTAATATTTGCAAAGAAAAAAGCTTTGCGTAGCTGTTTAGTTTATGGCATTTTTATTAGAAGTGGGGCATTGAGCTTATTACAAAAATATATACCGAAAATATATTATTTGAAAACAGATCATTTTTGAGATGTAGGTAATTAGAAACCTGATTTATTTGATATATTTTTGAGGAAAAATATTCACAATACATATTAAAGATAATATAAGTATACTAAATAAAAATACAAATATTTATTATCTTAAATATTATCTTAATTCGTTAGATCGGTTTTTTGAAATTTTGCAATGATTAGTTTGAAAAATACCATTACTTAACTATTTAACTGAAAACTGAGCATTAAACATTGTTCGGGATGCAGGAATCACTTGGTTTTGAAAGTTTTATCGAAATCGAAAGTGGTGGAGTTTTCGAGACATCAGCAGTTTTCTAAAATTAACGTTTTCGGTGATTCGAATTGACAATTAAGGACGCAATAATTTTGGAAACAAGAATTTTACTCTAAGTATGCATTTTAGTCAAAATCGTAAGTGCGTTTTTCAGGTAAACTAAAGAAAAACAAATGATTTTGTTCAAAAATCCTTTGTACGATAATGTAGAGGAAAACTGAGTTTGGTTTTAAATAAGAAATGACCATATCACCTCAAAGATTAATTTTTGTTACAATCGTATGGACCGTTTTCGAGATTTGTCCAAATTTCAAAAGTCTTGTTATTCGATTTTTCAGCGAAAAACTGAGTATGTAGTAATGCTTACCTCACCTACTTAAATCCAAATATCAATTTCGGTTGAAATCGTTGAAGCCGTTTTCGACAAATCAAACTGGTTTGAACATTTAAAATGGAAAGTAGTGAAGTGCCATTAATATTGACGTTACGGTGCAAAAAAAAAGAACAGCCCGAACTGTAGGCTCACAAATACCAAATCCGGAGGTGGAGCCCAATCCGTTCAGCCGTTTAGGCAGTAGACCTTAGGAGCTTACGAACAAACGAACAGACGGACAGAATTTTACGACCCACTATTTTGAGTTCCTCTATCATCGTAATGTCAGAATTTTTTAACATCTTGAGTTCGAAATTTTGTGCTAATACAATATTTTTCTCTTACTACGCAATCGAGAAATTTAAAAAGTAGCTCTCAATTGGGACAAAAATAAGCTTATTTCCACGTAGTTTCGCTATTGTTTATGTGGTAAGTATTATGTTTAAAAAAAATTGTTATGTACCTAAAACATTTTGCCGAATAATGTACATATGTGGATTGATATCCTACTTACAATAGGCAAACATCGGTCGACAAACATAGTTTGAGTGATGGACATAAATGACGTCTAATGCACACAATCTATAATGAAACATTAACAAAACTTAAATCAAAATTGCAATATCCCCAGCAAAATGTTATACAAATCGATAATATAATAGCCTAATGCAAGAGAAGCGCGTCCTTTTGTAATGTGACATGATTTTTTGTTCTGCTCAGTTTCAATGGCGAGAACAAACGAGTAACCGTACTGCAACTTGTACCAGATCCATAAGTATGAATTTGCATATTGAAATTGAATACGCTCGAGGGTGGGCAGAAAATACCAAACATCATGCTCTGACGACAAAGTGCAAATTTACATCGCAGTATGCAAACGACGTTTGGCAGTCAAACGTTTCGTCGCCAATGTTAACGTTATCGACAGATGATTCCCAATATGATGACATTTTGTACGTATACGAGTATATAGATAAAATCAATGTTCCTGACGTGCGCCCTCATTTGAATGTCAACTCGTGCTGGTGGTTATTGTTATTTTCATCAAAATGATTCGAAAATTCAAATTGGGGTTCAACTGATTGAGGTGTTGGGCGGTTTTTCATGGTTAAATTTGGGAGAAAAAATATGACAATGTGTAAGAGGCAACAAAAATCAGTCTCGGCGAAGATTGATTTTATGTTTGACAGCCCATACAGACGATGACATTTTGATATGTACGTGAAACGTGAGGACCTTGAATGGAGCAAGAGTTTCCACTAATATTTTACGAAGGTACATGAAGCCTACAATGCAAACATCACTCTGTCGTGCGATTAGACAGATAGCGAGAAAGCGATGTGAAAAACTGTTCCCAACATTATGTTCGGGAAATTTCTACCGCAAGCAGAAGCAGTATCTGTTTGTGCCCATTAAAACTGCGTTTGAAAATGGAAAAGAGAGAGAGAAACCAGTCTTGTTCGGAGCGAACATAGGATGTGGGTGACGTAAAAGGGACCTAAAAAAAATATAGTGTCTTAAAAAAATGCCCCAGGAAATATTTAACTTATATTGAACGTACCAAAAATGTGACAAAAAATACGCCCCATTCATGCTCCGAAAAAAACGGCCTAAAAACACTACTTTAAGACCCACTGGTTGTCTGTCTGGTTGCTTCCTGTAACAGAATCGTTTTCGGAGCGCTAAATGTGACACAAAATAGTTTCATCTCAGCAGTCCATTAAAAGCAACTAAAAAATGCTGCAAAAAAAAACCACCCAAAGAGAAAAGATCTACAAAATGCAGCATAAAAAGTACCGAAAAACGACAAGTCAAAAGCTGAAAACCTAAAATCGTATCATAAAAAAAAACGACCAAAAACTCTTTAAAAACGCTACGGAAAAGAACTCCAAAACATCCACTGAAAAGGATCCCAAAAGAACGCCCATACTCATACTAAAAATGTCACATAAGTCGTCATGAAAAACGCTCCAAGAAGTACATCGATAAGTGACTCAAAAACAGTCCAAAAACTTGTAAAAAATGTAAAGAAAAATGTTTATCACAACCCACGCAAAAGTAAACAGAAATCTCCTGGAAAGTATACAATTTTAGCATGTCCCTTAAAAAGCTCTTATAATTTCTGAAGTTAGCTAAAGTAGTTTAATATATTTATCGCTAAGCTTTCCAATCGGCGTTATACCAAAACAAATGACCGGCATTGGTTTGGTTGAAGTTTACTTGTTTTTTTTTACTTTAAACAGTTTTTATACAGAGAGACTGTAAGATGTTTGTCCGGAATAGATTTGAAAACTACTTCAATGAAATTGACTCCGCCTTTCACAGTTTAATTGAAAAATGTAGCGATTAAAATATTGCTACAAATAGCTAGAAATAGCTTCGGTCTTGACGTGCTCGTTGGATTTTAACAAAAACCAGTGGAGATCATTTCTAAACCAATTCCACTCTTCCTGTGCATCCTCATAAACACTTTTGGAATTTTTCTGGAACTTGGTTCTGATACTTGTGCAACATGTTGACCATGTCAGGAAAGTTAAAATGGTTTAAACGACATTGCTACACTATTCAAAGATCCGCTAGATCCTGCCATCCGAAGCGGACAAAATCGTGGACACTGCGCCACCTTTAAGAGTTGCAGGAAGGATAAAATCCAACAACGACCCGAGTATCACGACAAAGTTCTTAACTTATCGTGATCAATTGAAAAAAGGTCCAGCAGTATTTGTGTCCCTATATTACGAATTCTTCTCGATTATAAAATGAGAGCCGAAGCCGACAGACTTCATAAACTCTTCTTTCGTTTCTAATAGACTTGTAGGGATTTATCTACCCCATCAGATCTTTATAAACAATTTCCATGTAAGTTACCGAGTGTTAGAAAATGAGTAGTAAAGGTTTTCCTTCAAAAAATGTTAGCTGAGTGTGCTGGCATGGTGGCTATAGAAAAGTATCCTACCTAAGGTGAAACACCTACTTGGAGAAAAATCACAAGCTCTATGCTTAAGATCGATCCGCCTGAAGAGGCACGTGTGATTTGTGCCATCATCCGCCCCCAACTGAAATGCCATGAAGAGTGACGCAAGTTATCATCGAATCATCTCATCATCTATGGGAAGAACTTTTTTCGTTTTGGAATCACTTAGCAAAATTGAAAAAGTTTTCTTCCTGCATGCAAATTCGATCTGAAAACCTTTTCTTCGTTAATCCTTGAAACACAATGTCAATGGCTTCATCATTATTCCAGATGTCAATTTCCGAAACAATTCCAAAGGACCATTCAAACACACCGTCAAAGAGCAATCCAAAGCAATGTGAGCCACACACGAAATCTGATCATACCCCGAAATTGAAATTTAAATTTCCTATGTGTGGGCGGCGCGTACAAACGACACCAATCATGCGTGTGTGCGAATGGCCTTAAGGACTTCCTGCAGGCAAATTGGAAATCCAAACTGCGGTCTAGGGATAGTGGGCCACATATCTTCCCTTTCACAGGCGATAAAGGGCTCAATACATAAAGCTGGCATCCTGCCTGGAAGGAGAAGACGTCCTTCCTCGCATGCTTAGGTAATGACATTAAATTATTCAGGGTTACATCAACTAGCATTACATTTGAGGGCTTACAATATTAACTCTACACAAGTGACAGGATGAGTGTTATTTCCTTGATGATGCGTGTCCTGATTTTGTCCGAGAACGATTCTTATTGTGGCGTTGAGATTGCTTTCGACTTTCGAGTTACTTCCAGGCCAGGAAGACCGAAGACGCTTTCATTTGGAAAACTTTTCCCTCACAACTACACCGGGTACGCAATATAAAACAGGTCAGTCGACAGCGCTGACGCCTTGGAAATAATTTAACGAATTTGTTTCTGACTAATTATAAATACGGGGGTATCTTCATGACACTTGGCAAATTTTGGTCCAATTGCAGGAAACTTTGTGCGAAAAACAAACTGCAAAGTGTCTCTCATAAGCAACAATAATTTTTGGGTGTACAATTTCCAGCGAACTGATTTCTTTTCTTTTTTTTATTCATAGAGAGTAAGTCAGGACAAAAATAACAAAGTTTCGCAAACTAGGTCAGTGCTGTTTTCGTCGCTTTGTGACTAGTTTTCTTTGGCTTTTTGCAGCGTCGTCGGTCGGTCATAATCGCTTAGTTGGATGACTTAAAGGACTCCTTGAAGCTGTGCAACGGGCTAAAATGTGCAGACAAAAGGCGGAGAAAGTTTTCGTTTAAATAAAATCATTCATGTAAGGGTGTTACCGCTTTTTCACAATTTAAATGGTCATTATTTATGGTGTTGTTTTTGTTACAGGATTGACTTTAACGTCGGCAGCACTATTTTCGCGTTTCCCTGGTACCTACTATCGCAAATATTATTCATCCAAAGAGTCTTACCTTTTGAGGGGTTTATACATTTTTTTTAAGGATTTGCAGAGCTCTATGGTCAGCAGAGCTTAAAGTATGACCCAACTTGTTGTTGAATAGCAAAAGTATTGGTGATGCGTTTACTCTGTGTGTAAAAAAGAGGTCTGCAAACTAGCTGTTGCTAAAACTAAGTCATACAACAAAAATGCAAAAGAAGAGAGTAACGAGGACGATATCGATTGTCCAGTTTTGTAAAATGTTAAATTATTCATGCATTCTAATCCAAATATTAATGTTCCCACCTTAAGATGTATGTTATGAATTATAAGGCAAAGCTCAACTTAAGTTTAATCTGTCAAACTGACCACCAACCACATGTTAAATTGTTTTACATTGACGTCACAGTTGTTGTGAGCTCAACTATTTTTACTGTCAATTACGTCCCTTCAGGGAGTGGACTAGATGCCTACGATAAACACAAAATTTGTTATATAGAATGAATGATTATGAGTCTCCAATAGTATGGTCTGATCATAAAAAAATGCTTACGCCATTTAACTTAAAGAAAGATTTTGAATTTGTTTTAACTGCTTTCTTATAAATTATGTCAAATAAGCTCAATTTTAAAATACACTAGTCCTAGAGATTATGAACACTTTGACAAATTGCGTAGAGAAAAATTATGCTATTCAAATATAAAATAAAATAAGAACTGAGTCCAAACGCTTCTGGTCTTTCATATAATGGTTTAAAAAAATACTAGATTTTTTGCGAATTTCTTAGAATCTGTGTACTCAAGTTCCAAACCTTATAGTTTTGTACCAGCTAGTGGATCCAAAATTGATATTGACCTCCTTCAGTGAAGCCTTGACGACATTATCTTAGCTCTTGATAATCTCAAGCCCAATTCAAGTCCCGGGCCCTATTACTTATAAAATGTGTACTCAAGCAATTTGCAATCTCCTTTTTCAAATTTTCAATCTGTCGCTGTCTTCTGGAATTTTTCTTGAAGAATGGACTTCACCTATTCTTATTCCAATTTTCAAATCTGGATCCAGAAATGATATTGAAAATTATATGGGATTTTGCAAACTACCTGAAAGTATCGTTAATTCCAAATTTTTTCCACAGGAATTTGTGTCTGGGAGGTTCACTACCACTCATCTAGCTTGCTTCACTCATTATGTTAATAATGCTACTGAAGGTTGTAATCGAGTCGACTAAGCTTACACTGACTTCAGTGAGGCATTTGATTCTGTCAATCATCAAATTTTATTAAAAAATAACTGAAAGTTGTGTTAATATTGTTAAAATAGATGATTACTCTTCACTACCTTTTGGATGTGGTTCAGGAATACCACAAGGTAGTCATTTGGGTCCGCTCCTATTTATCATTTTTATCAACGACATGTCGCGTGTATTAAAATATTGCTATTGTTTGATGTCTGATGATGACTTCAAACTGATCTTTAAAATAAGAACTGCTCTTGATTTGTGAGTTGTGAGCAATATGATCTAGAAAACCTTTCTGTTTGGTGCGTCAACAATTGACTTGACTAATATTAAATAGGTATTAGTTTCGCTTGTGGTCGAAAATCGACCCTAACTTTTGGAAGTATCTAACACTTAAAATTGTACCAACAATTAACGAAATTATGTCTTTTTTTATAAGCGAAAAAGCGACATGTAGATATCGAGAAAATACCCCCTTTGAAGAGTTATTTTAAAAATTAATATTTTTAACGTGACTTTTAAAATTTAGAGCTGTTTATGTCCCATTATTTGACTGTAACAACATATTGACAACAAAGCATTAATGGTGTAAAATGGGTCAGTTACATTAAAAAGTTTACATATTACATTAATTTTTGATCACAAGAGCAAAACATCGTTTCCATAGTAGCATCAATAAAACTGTCAACACCTCTCAGATATACAGTCCGTAACATATGAATTTATTTTCAAACTAACAATTTTTTTTACCTTTTTGACCTGTACATAATATGTAATTGTATGTAGGGTTGAAGGGTGAAGGACTGAGTTCTTTAGACAAAGAAAAGTTTCGAAAAGCTTTGGGAATTTTCTGAGGTAATTTCGTTTTGATTCACTAAAGAGTTTTTTTTTTTGTAACATTGGAATAGAATCTCCTTGTTTTTTTTTTTTTTGTTAAAATGAACACGATCTATTTTTTCTTTTTAAGAAAAGTATTTTTATTTATTTACTATAGCTTACACAATCATTTTAGTACTTTGTACAACTTCTCTTATTTAGAAATATTTAAAAAAATGCGGTCTTTTAAAGAATCATACAATGTTTTTAAGAGATCAAGGGAAATACTGGCCAGGGCCACTTTGATAAGTTCAAATAGGTCCTCTTTTTTGGTATACTGCTTCCCACCTTGATACACATTTCGTGTCAACCAACCCCACACTTTCGATGATGTTCAAATCTGGGGTGAGGATGGCCAGGAATGTTGTTCTATTTGTTGGTCTTGTAACCAAGTCTTTTTACTCCAACTGTGTGAATTGGCGCATTGTTCTGCTAGAAAAAGATCGGCAGCCATTTCTAGTACAGTTTTGTAGTAAGGTGCTGTCATTCTGCAGTACACAAAAACCAAATCGATCGTTCCGTAATATGATTTAGCGCCCCATACCATAACTCCTCCCTCGCGGCTGTGGTGACGGTCCAAAAACAATTTTTCTTTTCTTAAATCATGGTAGTAATTGTTGTATCCGTCGGGCCCATCAAGGTTGAACTTCTTTTCATCTGAATATTTCACTTCCCGCCAATCGTTTGAGTGACTGATGGCATCAGTGTTCCAACCCCTGTACGATCTTGCAAAACTAAGCCGCTGTTGTTTTCGAACTATGTTAAGTAGTGTTTTTTTTTAGTTTCAGATGCTTCATGTGTCCGGCACTCTTAATTACTCTTCTTGTGGTCATTCGACTAACTTCTAGCCCGTCTCGTGTCTAATCTAACTTATAGAATGGGTTGAATTGGAAGCTAACCTTACAATTTGCCGTTCGTCTCGGCTTGAAAGTACAGTAGAAGTACGGCCTTAATATATTTTTTTTTTTCCGTAAAATAATGGATTTCTGCATATTTCCTTGCGTACACATGAAAGAGCTCTCAAAACAGTTAGTTACACAAAAAAAAAAATAAAACAATATGTGAGGCTATCCAATTCTTTTTCTTTTTTTATGGATCGTATGTCCCTGATAAACTATAATTATGTATACAGTTGCTTACTTTAAGGGATAGGTAAATTGCATTCCTTCAAAAACGGTTTTATAAAACGAAAAGTGAGCATTGTCGGACCGTCATACCCTTATTTAACTCTTTATTGCCTAAGTTAGGTTTCTGCTAGAATATGCTGATATTATATGGACCTCGTTATATAAAATCACTCAAACCGCATTGAAAAAGTCCACAGGTGTTTCACAAAAGATATCTTTCAGAAAATGAGCTTTGACTTTGAAATTCCGAACCGAACTCGATGTCAATTATTAGGCATTTCAACCTCGAGCCCAAGAAGAATAGCTCATGATATCATGTTTGTAAGGGACTTGTTTTGCTGTCATCATAAGTGTCCACCTCTTTAGTGCCCCAGCTAGACCTTTAAGGGAAAGATATCTTCTCCGTCGACAGAAGATTTAATTTCGGCCATAATGAGCCTTTATCCAGAGCTTTTGTTTCATTCAATGAGGTGGGTAGATTAGGTTGATTTGCATTTTGATTTTGATTTTTTACATGATCGCTTCAAAAGTATTGTTTTAATTTGTTGGCAAAGTGATTGTTTTTCTTTTGTTAACAACTTTTATTTATACTTGTAATCTGTACAGCTTAGCTAGATGATGAAATGAGTAAATAATATGAAAATTTAACTATCCTTACCTTCTTTTGTTTAACCTTCTTAATCTATTGAGTCCTGCAGTATTTTCAACATAAAATATTACATTCCACGCTCGGAATAAATCATAAACAACTGAAGACCACTCACGACTTAATTGACATAAAGGTTCAAGGTTCAACAGCTCAACTAAAGTATGTGGTTTAAAATGATTGGCGAAATCTATCAACAAGTACAATCCGTAACTTTTGTCATCTCAAGGAGAGCAACCCTTTACTTAACCTTATTTTTTGTCAGTTTAGTTCTATGGTGAAAGTTCGTCACAATTGTAAGAACCGACATTTTTATCTATCGACAAGAAGCACTTGGATAACTGTTACATGATTCGACCATCGTTTTTAGGGCTTCTTGATTGGAAACTTCCTCACACCCCTTCGTTTTTGTCAAAGATGATATATAAATGGTTGCAAACCTTGATGTCTAAAATTCTTATCGAAGAAAGGCTTTGGCAGAACACATAACAACATTATTCTGTCACACTTAAGGCTTGGTCCCTTAATTAAGTCGTGAGGCATTCCTCGTGCTATATATATCTGTGGGCATTTGCCAAACTGTTCCATAGACATTAATAACTCAACATGGTACCATAATAGTGGTGTTTTCCAATTGCGAACAGGTTTGACCCTTAAATAAATTCCTCCGTAATTAAGTTCACAGTCTCATTTGACAGCACCAACTTTTCCGCTTCACCTCTTCAACTTGACCAACCTTGCCATGTAAATGTCTGGTTAACTCCATAGGCAAAAACTAATTTACCAGAAACCAGTTTAGGATAAATAAGTTCCATTCGCTCCCAAACTGACTGATGGAAATTGCTTGACGTATCAATTAGGCAAAACCGAAAGCCCATTAATCCCAATTTTAAGAGTGCACGTCGAATCACCGCATTCCGATGCCTATGTCCATCGGTTAGGAGTACTCTTTCGCTTGCTCACGCCTGTCACAGACTGACATATATAAATGAAGCATTCCTCTGATGAGAATGAAATTGAAAACTAAACGGAAAGTGTCTTTATAGCGGCAAAGTGTTACAGGAAAAAGGACGGAACAACCCATTTCAATGTCAAACTTGAACAGAAACTTACACAAAACATGTATCTTTGGCTTTAACTACTACCTCAGATAAACCTGCTTATCACTCAAGCCTTTGAGCCTTCGTGTATAATGCACGTCCGTGATAAATGAGGAAGAGTCCCAATTGTCACCGCGCTTCCCTTCCGCACATTGATAGTAGTATGTACCGGCATTCATATCTGCAAGTCACTTTGCATTGTTCACACAGACGAAAGGAAGACAAAAAATGTTTTTTTTTTATAAAAAGCAAATTGTGGCAGACTCCCCGAATGTCGGTCACGGTTGTTCTAGTTCAGTGTTTCATGGTCTTTACACTTTCTGTTTTATCAACACTTTTCCTTCCATTTGATATCCCTCAGGCATTTTCATGTTTCCATTACTATTACCTAGTCTTATTCTTTGCAATGAATGAGCCGAAATCATCTCCGGGCTATGACAAAGTCAATACCAAGCAGCAACACAACGAAAATTATATCCAACCCCAATGCTCAGTGCAAAATGCAAATCCTTTCTGACAGGAGTGAAAAGGAGCAAAGCACTAGTAAACTTTCGTTGACACGGAATGTCTTTGACCTGGTGTGGTGCAAATTGGAAAACATTTTTGTGAAACTGACAGGCTGTTTGTCTTTTGCGGTAAATCTACCTTGACGGAGCACGTAGAAGGATGCTTTGTTTTGCATAAAAGGCTTCTTCGCTCAGCCTGGGGATTGAGTGCTGAACTCATCGCGTTGGCCTATTTCTGTCAATTTCGTAGCTATGTGCTTAAGTATGCAGCACACACGTACATGTGTATATATGCAGATGAAAGGAAATGACGGAGGGTATGTTAGGCAATTTGACAAAGAGTCCTTTTATTGATGACTTGAGTGTTGGGTCAAGTGTGCGTGCCATACGAAGAACGACCCGGATAAAGAAGTGTAACGATAATATTAAAAAGAAAAAAATACAAATTGAAAAGGGGTAACACTGAGAGGCTTTTTGCAGTAGCCAACATGACCTAATGGGACGGGACAGTTTGTGTGCGTTCACTTTCTGGGCAATTTGTCAAGTCGGCTGGAAAAGCCTGCTTTCGTTGAAGTTAGTTTCTGAGGAATTTATGTAATAAATTGACTGCGTCAATTTTCGGCTTTGCAGATGGATATTGCTAGCGCCTTCAACAGCAGTCAAGCTATGCCGAAACTCGAAAGGATGTGTGTGTTCGGTGGATGGAATTTAGTGAATTTGGGGACGCAGCAATAACAATGACTGCGAGAAATGGGGTGCTCCTAAGCAGACCATATGTATGCTAAATGATGCCTATTTGGGGAGGTCCTTTGACGTGCACGCACAATCCACGGCGCATTTCCATTTTTACAGCCCAAATAGGATGGCAAAATACAGCTTGGCGCATAGACGAAACTAGAAATAGACAACCAGTTGGTGAGAAGTGCCCTTAACAAGTGGGTGTCATGTTTTCGGGTGCGAAATACTTGCAGGGGTGGTTTTTGGTTGATTTTTATATTTTGCTATCTCGACGCGGACTCTCTTTCATGCAACAAATGTAAGCGAAGCTGTATGAATTTTAAATTTGTATTTGATGGCCTTCGCAGAGGTGCAGGGTGACACCGGACGTTCGGTGCTTTCGAGGTAATGTTAGAAACTAACTTAATGCTAAAAATAATTGAAATATAGTGAAACACTTAAGCCCAATATTCGAAGAATTCTGACAGACCTACTGACCAAGATTGAGCTACCAATTTTATTGGATATTCTGCTCTCTATCCGATCTTCGGTTTGGCATACCAATTCGTGGACCAATTGACTGCGTTTTTAAAATTCATTCGCAACCTTATTTCGGGGGAGCGTCAAATATTTAGTTGATAATAATAACTTACCGCATGCTCGCACAAGCCGTGAACCGTGATTACAGAAATCCACTCCCCTTTGGGAGCTAAACATCTACTGGATCATAACAGATCAAGTTTCATGGGCAAACATTTTTGGATCAGAGATACTCGGTCCGATTTTTTTCTGAAGGAAGTTCAACACATTTACCCACTTTGGCAGGATTATAACATCAGGAACAATATCGGTCCATTTGTCCAGTTGATTGGCCCTGTTTACAGTCAGTTAGAAAATCAGATTTTAGTTCGGTTCGGTTATGTTAGGTGGGTGTGCAGACAGACAAACTGAGATCATAGTTATAGTCTTAATAGCAGGCAAATTCCACATAAATGCTTAGAGGACCTCCATTCTTCTGAATGCAGAATTCTGAAGAGTCGAAAACGGGCCAAGCTAGGACCGCCACAAAATCTCCAACTGTCCGAGATTTTTCGTGAACATTAGGGCCAGCCATTTTGATTATTCAACTCATTAGGTGCAAATGTAATGCTCAGTTATCGATTTGACTTTAATAAGGCACTTGGAATTTTGTTTTCCTCTCCTAATATTGACTGCGTAAAGTCTCACAGGGAAATATTTGGCGCCTTTTTCTAAGCTTCAATAGAACTTGTTGTTGCGGGACATCATTACCTTCCTAGACAGTTTGAATATACCTCATAGAAGACAAAGGGCCTTACCAATAAACACTTTTAGTTTCGACTCTAAATTCGAGTGGCCATATCCATACCTACAAATTATTCAATTGCGAGCTTCCGTAAATTTAAAGTCGAGACTTAAATTTGTTATTAGTATGAAGAATAGCTTCTATTTCAAAAAAAAAAACCTTTAAGAAGATGTATTTGGAACTTCGTAAAGGTCTGCTGTTTACTTGAGCATTAGCTTTGGAAAAAGTTTAATTTAAAACAATACCTTGTCACTCGAACCAATAAATTTCAATTTAAAGCAAAAGCTTGCCGTACGAGACAGTACCGGACCTAAAACTTGTCATGCCTGGTTTTATTTTTGTTGTCAAACGCCACTGAGCGACCGCGCCTTTTTTTACTTTACCTAACCAGAAATTTGACAAACCAGCTTGAGTTTGTCGGAAGTTTTGTTAGCCATTTAGCTAGGTTAAATGTTGCATCCCACATACTTAGCTTGACGAGTTGTTATCTTGCTCTTAAGGTTAAGATTTTGTATCATCCCGAGAGTCGTCATTAGAAAACCTCGCTAAGAATTTCAGCTGAAAGTAGATAATCTAAAGCGAACGCAAGGCTCAACAATGCAAGAATACCGGAATGGACCGGAAACACTTGTTAGCTCATGGTTACCTTGATTCGGATACCATTGCGACGCAAGATTTATGGAAGCAAACTAGCTGACGAGCTGCGAGGCAGTGCTCAGTCCACTTGCAAAGTCAGTCCTGATTTCGTTAAGACAGAATTTCATCAAAATTCATACCAACCTCATCAGATGGACAAGGTGGACGAACTGTATCATGTCCCGAAAGATATCGCCAAGCTATACACACAAACAACAAAACAGCCCTGCATCAGTGCAGCAGTTGGAATGAGGCAACTAAAAAAAAAATTCTCATTCACAACCTATCCGGCACAGGCTAGAACCAGACAGTGAGCTCTAATAAAGCCCTTCTCTGACTCAATGGAAGATGTCGCGAAGAATAGTATCTTAGGACTTTAAACTTTCTTTAGTTCCACAGGTTAGATCTACACTCTCCTCCTTAACGAATTTCAGGAACCCGGTCAAATGAGTTTTGGTTACAAACTGGCACATAGAACTGCTTGGGTTTTTAACCGAGCATATCAACCTACTCACCTCCGGAACTGCCATAAATCCGACATTTTTTTAATTCAAGTTTATCAGATTCTGTAAATTAAACAAAAGGAATGGAATCCATTCTTACAGTGGTAATTTATTTGCTTCAAGTTTTGGCTCACCTTCTCAAAAACAAATAATTAAACTTTTTTTTTCACATTTTCAGGTTTAAAAATGTATTAGGAACACATTTCATATACATTTTTTGAGTTATTTACAAAAAATTAGCAACGGATGCCTCGGCCTTGGTTATAAAGGGTGATTTTTTAAGAGGTTTAGAACTTTTTTTAAAAAAAAAAACACAAAAAATTCAAAAAAATGAATGAAATATTTATTTGAATCGATAGTTTGAACCTTGCAATTTAATGTTTAAAGATAATTTCATGCAAATGTTGACCGCGGCTGCGTCTCAGGTAGCCCATCCGCTGAGTCCAATTTTGGCATACTCTTTCACACATATCGGCCGGTATCTCACGAATGAATGCATGGATGTTGGCTTCCAGTGCGTCAATCGAAGCGGGCTTGTCCCTATACACATTAGCCTTGGCATACCCCCACAAAAAATAATCTAATGGTGTCAAATCGCACGATCTAGGCGGCCAATTGACCGGCCCGAAACGTGAAATTAACTGTTGACCAAACTCGCCTCGCAATTGCGCCATTGTTTCGCGTGCTGTGTGGCATGTGGCACCGTCTTGTTGAAACCACATATTATGCAAGTCAAGAACTTCCATTTCGGGCAAAAAAAAGTTTGTTATCATCGCTCGGTAGCGTTCACCATTGACAGTAACGCTGCGATTCGCATCATCTTTGAAGAAATATGGCCCAATAATGCCGCCGGCCCATAAACCGCACCAAACAGTGGCTTTTTCGGGATGCATTGGTAGCTGTTGCAATGCTTCTGGCTGATCTTCACTCCAAATGCGGCAATTTTGCTTATTTACGTACCCATTCAACCAAAAATGAGCCTCATCGCTGAACACAATTTTTCGATAAAAAAGCGGATCCTCGGCCAGCTTTCCAAGAGCCCAGTCACCAAAAATTCGGCGTTGTGGTAGGTCGGCTGGCTTTAGTTCTTGCACCAGCTGTATCTTAAAAGGCTTTACGCCCAAATCCTTCCGCAAAATTTTCCACGTAGTGCTGTAACAAAGGCCTAACTCGCTCATATGGCCGCAATATTTTCTTCACTACGCACAGTACGTAAACGTGTTGGTGGTTTAATGTCCAACAAAGTAAATTTGGTGCGAAATTTGGTCACAATCTTCCGAATAGACTGCTCAGAAGGTCGAGAATGCCGATCATAAAATGGAAGCAGCGCGCGATGAACATTTCGAACCGAGCACGAATTTTGATAGTAAAATTCAATAATTTGCAAGCGTTGTTCATTTGTAAGACGATCCATGGTTAAATTGCAAACCAAACTGAAGCTGTTTGACAGTGACACAAGGTACTAAACACACGTCAGCTGTCACAACCAGTGTTGCCAAAACCAAACCAGCTAAAAAATCACCCTTTAGATAGCCTCATACATCATGTAGGTAGGGAATCATATAAATTTTCAATGTAGTCCAGCGAGATGGATGCCCAGCTACATTTAATTGCTGCAATTAGTTTTTCCTTATTAGAGAACTGCTTCCCTGACTCTTACACTTTCCGAGCAAGCCATCACCAAACATGGGGAGGGTATTGTACCTCGGTTCCATTTCAGGTTTCTTGCAAATATTTTATGTGTCGTTTCTTATTTTTTTTTGTAGTAGTTATTGCCTTTTCTATGATATGGCGAAGGATTTTACTTAATATTCCTTAGAAAACTTACCTTTTATGAGCTAAAATCAATCGGTCCAAGGTACAAGACGTGATTGTACCTTGGTCCACGGAGTGTTGTACCTTGGACCGAAAATGTTATTGAAGGTTCTCCTATAGTTTAAAGGTGAGTACTTTAATTTCTTTCAATAAAAAGTAAAAATGGTAGGTACCATTCTTATTTTATATCAAAAAAGCAGCGAAAAAATTCGTAAATTTAAAATTCTTTTATTTCACATAATAAAACTGTCGTTTACTAAAAAAAATACTTAACAAAGGACTTCAATATTATTTACCTAATTTGCTTCTTGGCATATTTCCCTAAAATATACAAAACAATTTATTGTTTTTTAAATCTAATAACGTGTAACTTTGACCGGACACGTTATTAGACAAGGTACACGGGCTATGATAGGTCCAAGGTACACGAACAATACTTTAGCCAGACAAATTAAATTTTAACGTAGTACAGGGTGGTGAATACTGCTACATTAAGAAACTGAAATAACTTTTTTTTCAGTGTCCTGGAATTATTTTTCTTTTATTCATGTTAAAGCTCATTCAATTTTACTAAACATAGCTTAGCAAGGGGTTCTTTCGACCGTTCCATACTCGCAAAATTGTTAACAAGTCTCATTATGGTCCATCTGCTCGGAGGATTGCCGCCAGACGTCCGTCTATACTCTCTTTGAACCGAAACTACGGACTCCAGTGCGGGATAGCGGCGGACATTGAAATTCTTGTACCAGTGACCCAGTTATCCATTTTTGTTAAATCTAAGAATCAATCTGCAAAATAAAAAAAAAAAGAATTAACCAGAGTCATACATTCATAGAAAAAAAGATATAAATTTTTTTTATTGGTAGCGGCTTTCATCAGCCACCCTGTATTTTAAAAACATACGTACGAAAATGTGTTCCTACCAAAAGATAATTAATTCACTTAAAAGTATCGGAAAAGACAATTAAGTAGGTACTACACAACTTCAGAGAAGAGATAAAAAATTTACTGTTATCACGGAAAACTATGTTTATTTTTTTCTGCCGACTCGTGCTGCTGTATACGTTCAAAAAGAAACTGAGAAGACAAATAACAGAAGAGCAACATTTCACAGAAGAACCGATTTTTGCGTGCTTTTTATTTTCTGAACACTGGCACTCGGACCAAGGTGCAATACCTTCCCCTACTGTTCGCCCTTTCATATTTTTGCCACACTTGGACTGGTTCCATAAAATGTGGAAATAACTTTGCGGCTTCGTTGTTTTTTTTAGCTATTTGGTGAATAGACAGGCCGCACTCGCTGAAAGCCTTGATTTTAGCTTTCTCGTCCTCTGTCAATGGTTCAACTGAACTTATCGTAATATGACTAAAAGAAATTAAAGAATATTTTCGCATTGTCTTTCACACGAAAACTGATAATAGAAGGGGTTGCTATTCAAGTGAACCAAACTAAAGCTATTTTTTCCCCAGTATAATTTTAAAGAACATATCAAAAACTAGTTAATTGGACATTTCCGATGCATGAAGTCGCTCACAGAGAGAGTGTTTAAACAGATAAACAAAATATAAATATATTATTGTACCGTTGCATATTCAGAGACTCGAATTATTTTCAATTTCATTATGGACAACGGTGGGGCTCTATTAAAGAGAGCGCTTTAACATCATGGTCAGTAGGGTACGCATGGTCTGCGGCTCAATCGATCAACACGTGGTGAATTTTCTTCCTGCTTTGTAACGGGTGATTTTTTAAGAGGCTTAGAACTTTTTTTAAAAAAAAAACACAAAAAATTCGAAAAAATGAATGAAATATTTATTTGAATCGATAGTTTGAACCTTGCAATTTAATGTTTAAAGATAATTTCATGCAAATGTTGACCGCGGCTGCGTCTCAGGTAGCCCATCCGCTGAGTCCAATTTTGGCATACTCTTTCACACATATCGGCCGGTATCTCACGAATGAATGCATGGATGTTGGCTTCCAGTGCGTCAATCGAAGCGGGCTTGTCCCTATACACATTAGCCTTGACATACCCCCACAAAAAATAATCTAATGGTGTCAAATCGCACGATCTAGGCGGCCAATTGACCGGCCCGAAACGTGAAATTAACTGTTCACCAAACTCGCCTCGCAATTGCGCCATTGTTTCGCGTGCTGTGTGGCATGTGGCACCGTCTTGTTGAAACCACATATCATGCAAGTCAAGAACTTCCATTTCGGGCAAAAAAAAGTTTGTTATCATCGCTCGGTAGCGTTCACCATTGACAGTAACGCTGCGATTCGCATCATCTTTGAAGAAATATGGCCCAATAATGCCACCGGCCCATAAACCGCACCAAACAGTGGCTTTTTCGGGATGCATTGGTAGCTGTTGCAATGCTTCTGGCTGATCTTCACTCCAAATGCGGCAATTTTGCTTATTTACGTACCCATTCAACCAAAAATGAGCGTCATCGCTGAACACATTTTTTCGATAAAAAAGCGGATCCTCGGCCAGCTTTCCAAGAGCCCATTCACCAAAAATTCGGCGTTGTGGTAGGTCGGCTGGCTTTAGTTCTTGCACCAGCTGTATCTTAAAAGGCTTTACGCCCAAATCCTTCCGCAAAATTTTCCACGTAGTGCTGTAACAAAGGCCTAACTGCTGGGAACGGCGCCGAATCGACATTTCGCGGTCTTCTGTCACACTAGCTGATACGGCCGCAATATTTTCTTCACTACGCACAGTACGTAAACGTGTTGGTGGTTTAATGTCCAACAAAGTAAATTTGGTGCGAAATTTGGTCACAATCTTCCGAATAGACTGCTCAGAAGGTCGAGAATGCCGATCATAAAATGGAAGCAGCGCGCGATGAACATTTCGAACCGAGCACGAATTTTGATAGTAAAATTCAATAATTTGCAAGCGTTGTTCATTTGTAAGTCGATCCATGGTTAAATTGCAAACCAAACTGAAGCTGTTTGACAGTGACACAAGGTACTAAACACACGTCAGCTGTCAAAACCAGTGTTGCCAAAACCAAACCAGCTAAAAAATCACTCTTTATTTAAAGACGGCTTACGGCACTTTCGCAGATGCGGCACGTATTGAGCAATATTTTGTACACGACATTGAATCCTCACTTCTTGCCAATGGTGTATTATTTTGCCATTGATATTTCTAGACTATGCACACAGTACTTCAGAGCTTTCCGTATCCGAAGTTCATGTTCCATTCGACCCTAGAGCTAAGTGCGCTCTCAATGCATCGCCCCCATAACCCACTTTGTACTTATCTGTCGAAAAGACTAGACATGTATTCATCAGTGGAACGACATAAAAGGCATTTGTCGCCCGAGGACTTAGACAATTTGTTTCGTCTTACATTTAAGCATAGCATCTTCTGAATATTTACGCAGTATCAACCCATCAGCCATAAAACATTTTCTAATGAATGAAAGCCCCAACAGAGGACCAGATTATTCTTCTGGCAAGCTGACATCATTGATAATAATACAATCACTGAGATGGGAGCTCAGCTGGTTCAAGTGCTGCTGCTTTTCATATAAATTCCATAAGATGTTCATTGCCTGGGTGGGATTTACTACGCCACTCAGATAACTTGAACTTTTCCCCTTAAAGAGTTCACATAATGGTGTACGGCTGTGCCTTGTACGAGTAAGTGGCCCTGATGGTTGGGCAAATACAAAATTCCACATCTCATACTTTGTTTGTGCATTTTATAATACAGCCGGGTGTGGGATAATGAACGAAACACATACAAGACTTGGCGACGGTAACGATAAATTTCCCATTCTATTGATGAAGGAGACAATTTATGGTTATGTCGCGCAATTTCAACAATTTGGGAATAGCAGCGTATTTTCCTCATTAATCAGTCAAATGAATTCGATTCATGATTCAACGGGGGCTGCAATTAGGTTGATGAAGAAGAGAGTGATTGCCTGTCTCCGGTGAGTGATTCAGGAACGAATATTCACCTGCATTCTGAGGCAGAAAAAAGGGCACCATTTGGACAGTTTCTATATCCCTTCCAAGGTCTGTCTTTCGCCTACGATATAGCTCAATATCTGGCAGAACTATTTACGGTTTTGAAAGCAAAATATAAAAAGAAATCGAACAGGACCCAGACTGATGGCTGCCCCTAAAATAAATATCTTCCTCGGAAAGTGCCAAGCATTAAAATGCGAACAATTCTGATTCCAGCCTCCGTTACGGTGGGGACTCGGCATAAAGGTCTAGACATTAGCACTCATGTACCACGTTCTCAGTGCAATTATTACAAAATGGGTCCCCTTTGGACAATTCACCTCCGTACGAGAAAATGACACTAAAGTGAGAACAAGCCAACCAAGGGAGATACCAATGAATATATGTGAATACTATAGCCAATTCGTTGCCGGCTATTTGCTCGAAGCAAAAAACCGAAGCGGACATGGCAAGCACAAACACAATCTTCGCTTTATGGCGCAAAACATTCTCCGAAATTGTTGTTATCTCCGAAATCTGTTTGTGGCGACTGGCTGAGTTTGTGTAATGTGCCCCCAATGGTTGGGGGGCAGGATAATCCCATGTTTTTTGCAATTCGACTGGCTTCGCATGTAGGCATTCCATCAAATGCTCTCGAGGCTGTAAGATGCCGTTTCGCCTTGGATGAGCAAACACTTCGCGATTATTCTTGTACTTTAGATTGAAGTTAAGGCTATTTAAAGCGTTTTTGAAATAAAATTAGAGGCGTTAGGCACGGAGACAATTCGTGTGTGCGGCTTTTTGTGTCAGGAGGAGATGGATAAAAGTTCAAGGGCGTGCAGTTATTTGGCATTTGCTTTCTTATTTGTAGGTTCCACGGGATCTTACGCCTTCGCACCTGGCGCTTTTTGTCTCATTCCTGACCGGCCAGTGCAGTGTAGATCGACCTGCTCTTCTTACATCTCGGGTTGGCTGGTTTTATTTCACTTCGAGGTTAGCTCCGAAAGTGCCCTAGAAAGTGTCATTTTTAAGGGTGATGGTAGTTATCGACAACTGCTATTGGATATTCAGTTTTTTTTTAAAAAAAGAGAGTCAGAAAATTGGAAAAGAGTTACAGTGGTAGACCAACGGCACAGCTGCCGGTAACTCGGTCGTTCACATGAGGGGTATACAATTTCCAAGTGTCGGGTTAGCATGGAAGAGTAGGTAGGTATGAATATGAAGCAATCGGAGCCGAAGAAATGGACGATTTTACTCCAAGCATCTCGAAAAAACGCATTTTCATTAAGAAGTGCAGGTGAGATACACAAACTTTATATCTTTGTTAGCAGTCGCCGCTTAACAATAGCAGACAAATCGTCTACTAGTATAAGAACACTTGGGTATCAAAGGATACAGCAAACTTAATTTTAGTTTCTCCGCCAATAGACCTAAGATTGAATTCCTGCCAAAAGAATTTTGAACCTTCTTTTGTTAAGGAAAACAAATGTTTTCGTTGGCATTGATTGAAACGAACATGGTCATTTAATGTACTAGAATTTGTATTGAATGCAATTTTATGAGTGCATTTAAAATATATGCCATAATAAAACAAAGAAATGAAATTAATTTGATAATATCTACCCAACCTTTTTTTTCAAAGTATTACAACTCGAATGAGAGCGAGTCGCGTACAAAGAGAACATAAGTATGTTTTCCTTTAAATACTTTTGTTATACTTTTCTCTTAAATAGCCAAATAGCCATCGGTCAATTGAATCTTTTCGACGAGGGTAGGATTTGACGTTTAAATTAGTAACTATAAGCAACATAAAACGATGATCGTCCAATCGTTTCGACGATTATCTTTTTATGGTTATTAAACGAGGTAGAAGCATCGTCAAGGCTATGTCGTTCGATTGTTTTGTCCTTACGCGATGGGAGCCCTGATCTAAAATGAAATTTGGAAATGATGTTTTGTTTTTTGTATGTTTTTGTATGCTTAACAAGTTAGAACCAAAACGTGATATAAGCGAAAAGAGGTGAATACAATTGGTTTAAAGGTTGGCTTTCTCAGAGGCAACTGTGACATGTGATATATGTACCAATAATTGTTAATTGTTAAATTCAATTCTAGTTTTGTGGTACAAAAACCATTGGTAATTGTTTAAATTCGCCTGTCGTACATGACTTCACGTTTAAAAATATAGGCATGTGTTTTAATACCTCCGCCGTATTACAGGTCTATCCAATGCAAGAAAAATTAGTTTTCAATATTTCCAATTTAGTAAAATTTTTCTGCAATATTTTTGTATTCAAATTCAATAATTTGTTCATTAAAATGCTCATTTTAATACGAATTTTCTGAACATTAACCTGGTAAGATTAAAATCCAGTAATTTTGTTCCACAATCTAATCCGGTCTATATTAAAATAATGTTTGAATCGAGAATTTATTACAATTAAGTTATAGTTGACCTGAAATATAAGATCTACTCTGATTACATTCAATACGAACTTATTAAATAAACTTCATAACATTTGGGTTTGGTCTTAATATAGGATCTGATTAGATTTAAATGTATCGGTATTATTTTTATACCCAAATATATTATTTAGCCGCTTGGTTAATCATTTAGAGTTAGTTTGCGCGTCCTACTCAATGGAGTGAATGATTTGAATAAAATTTTTGTAAATTTTTTTGTTTGAAAAATACAAACAAGTGAAAGTCAGGATTAAAAAGGGAATTACATTGATGCCCAATGAGAATATTATTATTACAAGTAAGTAATTTTAATTTCAATATATTCTTGTAAGAGGTTATAATATTAGTTTTATGTCTTAAAGTTGTGAAACGCCAGAGATGTTCCTAGTGGGTTGACTTTTGAAGACAAGGGCGACCTAGAGATTCTAGTTCATTGCCTCAGAAATATAGCTATTACATTCCAAAAAGTAAGTAATTAACTGAATAATTAATAAGATAATTCGGCCATACATGAGGTCTCTTTCATTTAAGGGTCTAGAAAAATATACCTACTAGAAGAAGAAGGGAATAAAAGGCCATAGGAATTTGCTTACACTCCACAATTTTGTATAACTATGAATTATAATATTTAAAACCAGTAAGATTTGTATTAAAATAAAAATCTAAATCTAAATCTAAAAAGTTTTAAAATATAATAAGATTGTATTAATCTACAGTTTATTTAATTCAAATACATTTGTATTAAGATTCGTTAATTTTTCATTATAAGTAGGGACTTAATTTAAATTCTTTTGAATAAGTAGGGGTTGAATTTAAATACTTTTGCATTGAAACCCATCTCCATCTATATTAAAAGTTAATATTTCAGACATATTTTGTAATAGCATTACTTAAAATTAATAACTATTTTATTGGTTGCTTAATTTGATTATATGCAAAATATTAAATATTATTATTTTCTCGGCGTGGCCTTATAAATTTAAATTTAATATTTTTAACCGTGTTGTAGTTTTGTGGTACAGGCTCCCAGGACGAGGAAAGCCATATGGGTGAGATTAAAAACATGTGTGAGGACTTTAAAATTACACTTCTCTAATATAATCCCCAGGAAGAAACTGCCCAGACTAAATAAAATATTACTTATTCTGCCATTTCCTCTTTGACCTTAAGCAAACGACCTACACATTCATTGCCTGGAATGTATTTCCTTGGTCTGTCTTCATTCCCACCCAGTTACCGCGGTGATTTAATGCGGACATTGCATTTTATTACCATGCATCGTTGTGGTGATCCAACACACAAGGGTTGCACAAGTCATTTGCATGAGCATTTTAATTATTAACACAGCCAGCCCTTTTTGCAATTCTACTATTTGCCAGCCAATGCTCTTCCCTTCCAAGATCATACTTCCATTGATTTGGCCACAACCACTATACAAGTTCATGCATGGCTTTCGCCTCACTACCCTCAAATCTTCTACACGAATTGCTTCCAAGTGGATGCCCTTGCTTATCATCGCAGTGGCAAGTCAATTAACGAATCTACACATATGCACACCTCGAGCACGACATGGGCTTCAGCATCACTCACTCAACATCAATTAGACGAGAGCATGCACATGGCATGTAACCACTTGCATTCGACGGAACGAAATTTCCGATATGCCTGCCCAAGAGTGGGCTGAGTGTTTGAGATTCAAGAGCTTTTTCGCAACTTTTGTATCTCAATTCGATATATATAGTGTATAGCTGGGCAGGAATGTGTCTCCATATTTGAATTGGTTTAGTGAAGCGGACTGGGTATATGGGACGCGTTAATAAATGCGAAGCTGATGTAGTTGAAAGTCAGGTACTATAGAGGCGAAATGTCTCGTCCTCGTGCCGCGTTCAATTCTGATCACTGCAAGTGTGGATTACTAGTGGAGGGCTCTATTATTGGAGCTGAATGCTTGAATGCTAATTGCGGGGGCTGAGTGGGTATGTGTCAGTGGCCTCGAAGTTTTGATTGATGTCTTGGAATGATATGTGATCCTGCTGAGAACTAGTCGAGGCTATGCAGCTGGGAATGTTACGAGTCATTTGACAATGAAATTGTCAGGTATCTGCCAGTCGTCTGAACACCCAATTCTGTCATTGTCAGACCATTGCCAGACGCTAAAGACATTTGTATACTCATTTGCTATTTGCAGATGTGCTGTGCGCCTTAGGAGTGCACTTACGGACGTCAGTCTTTTTCTAGATTTTCAAAATATTTAAGGATATTTTTTTGATGAGCCCATAAATGTCCCACCGGAATTTTCAAACTTCTTGTCTATTTATTGATCCATTATCAGAATTATGAGAGGGGAATTTGCTTCGTTCTTACGATAAACTTCACCCAGAGAAAAAACAACGTAGAATCAAAGGACACCACTTTGATTTAAAGATTTTTCGGAATGATTTAGCTACGACTACGAAAATTTTTAAATCAAAGTGGCATGACGTTAATTCAAAGTGTTTCAGTAATTTAAAAAGAATATATTTTTAGTTTGATCTGCCACGCATTCACCTTGATTTGATGTGGAATCATTCTTGAATCAAAATCACCCATTTTTAAAACAACGTTTATAAATTTCGATCCAACCATAATGCATCGTAGATTTAAATACATTCAGCTTTGAAAATACCATGCTTCAACTTTAATTTGACAATGATTCATGGTAAGATCAAATGTATTTGGCCTTAAAACCACTACGAATACACTTTGAAGTAATTGTGCATTCAAACAAATCCAAGTTTGAAAGTACTATGCTTAAGATTTAATTTAACTTCGATCAGGTATTGATCAGCATTTTTTAACTTTAATCTTACCATGATGCTTCGTAGATATAACCCCTTTAGACTTTGAAAATATCACGTTTATTATTTGATACATTTTTTTTTTTTATAAAAATAACCATAGAAAAATTTAACTTTTTTAAAAATGTTATTTTCAATAAGATTATGTCATTTATTAAACTAAAGATACAAAATAAAATTATTTTTAACATTCGTTTTCCCATTATTTACTTACTATCAATTTAAAGAATTTGTGGCTCAAAATTCTTTTTCTGCCAATTCAGGACATTTGAGTTGAGGAAATCCGAATCGTCTTCAGTTGGATACATTTCATATAAAATTCTTATTAGAAAATAATTTTATTTCAGCCTATGAGAAAACATTTTAAAGACGAACATATTTAACAAACACCCAGAGAGCTGAATTTAGTGGAGAAAAACAGAGGTAAGAGTTATTATTAACAAAATTAAAATCGAAATCTACGTTGAGAGTATTTTAAATATTTAAAAAGATATGGTCATAATGTAAAAGTGAATACGTTCCACTTTGAATCTAGGGTGACTTTATTTAAAATTACATTGCGTATTCAAATCAAATATGTTTCAACGTGAAAATAAATATTATTTATCAAAGTTTATTCCACGCAAAATCAAATAGATCATATTACATTTTAGTTTACATTTTTTCCCTGAGTGTTTCTTGTTTACAAGTACTGCTATTGCAAGAATGAAGTTGAAGGTGTCTTAATTGAGCTGTTAACATGGGTTTACATAGACACCAAAGCTGAGCTCCTTCCTAAAATAGTGAAATTCAATATGAAGAGCACACCTCGTCGTGTTGCACTAAATATTAAAAGAAAACTAAAACACGAATAGGTGCATTTGCTTTTATCTGCTAAGATCTTCATCTTCGAGCGCACCACTGCAAAAATGTTGCTACATCACCAGTTGTAACTAAATGTTGCATAGCCGAATCCCGAATGCATACACGCTGCACGTGTAGAGACGTGTCATCCTATAACGAAGAACGTCAATTTATTCGTACCACATAAGGAGCACTACAAATGCGCACTTATCCTGGCGCAAAAATCCCCGATGCACGGGACAGTTCTTGTACGCCAAATGCTTCCACTCTCTCTCTGGCTCTGCATACCAATGCATGTCCTTGATAAAATGAAATCTGACATCATTTGCAAATTTCGCCTGCACCATGTACATTGTACATAACCTAAAATATGGATATAGCACTTTTGCTTGGTGGAAATGTTTAATTCTGCTCCTGCCGCGCCGGCGTTTGTTGCACAATGCTGTTGCAAGGACGTATGGCATTTGTGGGTATTAATAATATATGGCCAGGTACGAGTTCGAGTATTCGGAGAATCCTTTCAACCGAGATGGCTTTTGCTTTCAATTCGAGGTGCTGGATATTATTGCATCCTAAGGCCGGTTTTGTTTTTTTCTCCCCCTCAATTTAAGTCGTCGGTTTTATACGGCTGCTCGTGGAAATAAAGCCGAACAAGTGCCAATGATACACTTCAAATTGAATTTAAATTTAAAAAAACCACCCGCACACCCTTTGCATTCACAATGGAAGTGATTACATTATTGTACGCTCTCTCACGCGCAGACGAACAAATTTTATTCTGATTCGCTTATTGAATAAATCTCCAGCGAATGCGATTAATTTAATGCGCACTCATTGAACAAGCAGTAAATCTCTTATAAACGAATCGAGCAAATAAAATCGATAGCATTATCGCGCGACTTTAAAGGACGAAATGGCTTCTACCGAGGGGAGGGCGACAGAAACGAATTTGTTTGCACGTAATTTGAACAGTCGCTGAGATTTTCCGATGAGTAAATATGTACGTGTTGTTTTGAAACATTCTAAGGCTATCAATTGAACTGGAAGGTAGACAGTAAACAGAGACTTTTGTGGCTGCATATTATAGGTATAGGTAGTATTCGAGTTTTTAATGGACACTGAAACTTGTAAAAATTATTCAAATTTGTTCCCTTAAAGCGGATTTAAATATTATATCGCATTAAGATGGGTAATTTCGTAAAAGTTCTCTATACAATATCTGCTTCTGTAGTACCCGATCAGATTTCCATGGTCGAAGTTTTAGTAATTTTTACTGCGAAGTTTTAGTAATATCTGCTTCTGTAGTACCCGATCAGATTTCCATGGTCGAAGTTTTAGTAATTTTTACTGCTATAGCTGGCAAATCGTTGATTGACTTTTCTGAATTATTATTGTATAGCACATCTCAGCTTATATGGCCAAATCTAGACAGTAAAAGGCCCACCAGACTTTCAAGACACGAGAGAGTTTCCAATGCCACAAAACAAATATTAGAGGTTGGATATTTCCAATACCGCTGAAAGATTTCCAGAGATGATGAAGAGGAAGGACCAACAGTGCACTTCGCTAAATGGTTCCCTTTTACCTCTATGTGAATGATCACAAATATCTCAACAAAGTAATTGTTTCCATCAGCTGCTCCAACTGTCTATCCCATTGGCAACACAATTGAGTTCTGTCTGAATGTACCAAATCAAGGAGCACCGCTAAACCAACTAACCAACTGCCATATGTAGCACTTCAGATATTTTTGTTGAATAGCCAATGATACGTGCTCTTGTCCAAAATTTTGAAATTAATCAGGCCATAAGGCCTTTTAAACTCTGAAAAGGATAAAGAATCTGGAAACGTGCAAGAGACAAACATTTAGAAAAGCGGTCACTTTTATATTTTAAAGGATTATAGCACCACCAACAGCTTCTTTTTTTTCCACCAAGGGTGGACTTCACTTCGGACGTGCAAAGTCCTATTTACTATCAAGTTTTTTTTTTTAACATTCACTTGTCTTGTTGCTCTGAACAAAAGAAGTTCTGACAACAATAGACCTCCAAGGTAAATACTTCCATACACAGGGTATTTCATCGTCGAAGGCGTTCAATTTCATAAACCAAAGTAAACTCCCGACAGAAGTCATGGAAATTTCATTCCCACACAGTTCCATTCCTTCAACTAGGATATTAAAATTCATATAAAAACAACCCCAAATTTGGGGTAAATATTTTCCCATAATGGCAGACACATCATCACAAAAATACATCTACCTACAAGCCCATTACCGTATGAAGCTTTTTGCCGTGGCATGTTTACCTGCATCTGAAACAATCCACAAAACTTTGTGTAAAACATTCCCTTTTGTTACTCGGAAGAATGCCTCAGATTATGCCGCTCTTTAGCCTCTGAATTTAACCTAACTTATGAACTTTTCTCGCACACACCCTCTCACAACAAGTGCATAATGGAGGTGTTACGCCTCTCTGGTTGGTTTGCGTTTTGCTGCGTTGAGCAACAACTCCCTGGCGGGAGAAAGGACATTTAGATTCTGAACGTGTAACTCTTAGGGCCGGGTACAATGGATTGCATACACCTTCCCCTTGTGAACGGAACTTGTTTACTTCAGGTGTTTCCATTCACACATATGAGGTGGATTTCTGTGGGAGTCAATGCCAATGGTATATGAGGAATTCATGAGTGTGATTGGTTGTTGGAATTTTTATATTTTGGGAGGATAATACTCCGAATGGGCCTTTTGACAGTTTCACTTCCGTGTGGAACACGGTTTAGTGCTGATCTAAGGAGGAGACGGTGGATACTGAATTGTGTGCCATTCAGGATTAGTACGTGATGTTTATCTTTATTTCTTCTTTATCCGAAAAAGCTTTCTTTGGATTTTGGCCTAATAAGTCGGGTCTGTAAATTCGACATTAAATAAGGTGGAAATGTAACTGCGGAATTGGCCTCAACAACTCAGCAACTACACGCTCAACAAAAATTGGCTCTGACAGAGTGCGATTTTTGCTCGGTTAAAGCAAAATGGGCTAAAATTAACCAAGTCTCTTGTTAAATAAATACTACCGATATAAATAGGTAAAATGCATGCTGTTAAAATTATATCAGTTGTTAAGAACCAAGTTTCTAGATAAATATCAATCAGTTGGTTAAATTCAACCGAGTTAGTTTCTTATTTACAACCGAGAAAAATTGATAAAAGGTTATTTTTAACCGGGTTTCGTTAAACAAGTTGACTCGGCTGTTTTTAATCCACTAACTCTGTAGGAGCTATATAAACAATATCACTTGTACCTTTTAACCGAGAGTTGGTTGATTTTGACCAGAAGATATAAGGATGCAAAATGATACACTGCGCTAACTCGCCAAGCGCCCTGTTCGATCAGATACGAATAATGAGAGCTAAACTCAATACGCCAGTCTCACTTGACGAGCTGCATTGTGCAGACCTACTCTAAACTGTTATACCTTTGAGCAGGAGGGATTTTCCTGCTCAACAAGCTAGATCGAGTTGATGGGTAGATTACATTTAAGGTAGCAAAAATATGCATCTCAAGGATAGGTGAGAACTCTCTACAACATTCATATCTACGAGTGCAAATTTAGCAAGCAAAATGTGGTTGCCCGAAAACCACCCTCTCCACCTACCGACCAAGACAATATATTTCCAATACCATTAAAGATTCATACGTTCAATTATGATAGTCGATTGCCAAAGTTATTGGCCAGAGGCCTTCTTCTTATTGCATTCTTCTTATACTTTTTGACATTCGCAGCGAGCAGATTGCAAAAGTTTTATTTTTGCCTAAAGATATCAGTGTTTACTGACAGACACTTTTTCTTATGTTCTTCCCTTTTCTTTCCTATTTCATTTTCTGAACGGAGAAGCAAAAGTGCTGGTCAGTCAAAGTTCGTGTACTTATTTCAGTGACTCTTTCTATTGTCTCCTTTCTGTCAGAAACTAAAAAACAGGAGGAGCTTTCCTGACATCCGATAAAAAGTTATGAATATATTATGTGTAAAAAATATTAAATAGCTACCAATGAGAAAAGGAATAGACTCAGCTACTGTGAGAGATTGTTAGATCGAATGACATAACAAAACCAACAAAGTGGAAGGGGTTACTGTGGGTGAGATGTAAATCAAAGGACTGACGTGCGAATGTTGATCACAGTATAGTTGCTATGACATACTTAAAAGTTTGAAATTCACCTGAAACTAATATTAAATTCAATTTACATATAGTTTGAGTTTTTGGTTTTGTTTAAAGTCAGTCCTTGGAGGTGGATATTGTTCAAGTGTCCACCGTCACTTTGTTTGTACAAGGACTCAATATTTTCAAATTTTTTTAAGTTGTGGGGAAAGTGAATGTTTTGACACATTCAAGCGGCAAGTTCTTAAAAAAAATATGTATCAGATAGGAACGTATTTTGCTTATTCAGTTTTATAAGGTCTCAAATATCCGAAAACGCGATTTTTTAATTGACAAACGGTACAGTAAGTCCTAATTTCGGTAACGGGGATTAAAAGTTCTAGAGTAGTGATGTCGGATGGTTCGGGTATCTCTAATACCAGCCAAAAGAGAATGGAGAAAAAATCATCTGAAAAAGTGAGACTGAGACTTAAGTTGCTGGAGCAGATGTGGGTACACTTTTGAAACATTTTCGCCAAAACAAAAATTATATACAGCGGTACGGATACGGATAGTCAGAATGAAAATAGAAAAATTATAGACCTGTCTGTATATTTAACGAGTATTTATAGCTTCTCTGTTCCTATAGACGTTTCTGGATATTATGTGTAGATATGCTTTTATTATTCTTGAAAATCAAAACAACTATTCTGTGCTGTTTTTTTTGTTTGTTCAAATGTTCAAAAAATCTTAGAACAATGAAAAATGGAAACTAGCAGGCTGCATAAATTTAATTTATTTTCAAAACTAATTATTGGGAAACACATTCCTTTCACAAAATATTATAGAAAAATCTAATTACAACGGTTTTCCCCGAGTTTTTTGAATCAATATTGATTCAATATCAATATTAATAGAAATTTAATTTATGTGAAGTGTAATTTTGACAGTCAAACGTATGTTCTCTATGTGTGCAGAGAGAGAGAGAGCTATGTTGCAGTCACAACGAGATTAACCATGGTTGAGAGACCGAACGCGCTGCTGCTAGTAATCGTACGCATAGGTACCACTTTTGAGTTCGTACGCATTCCACTTTTGAGTTCATCATCATCAACAGAACGACCACTCCCTGGATTATGCCAACGAACACAACTTGTGAGAACGCCATCTATGAGTATAATTATAAAAAGTAGAATGTTTAATTTGAACTAACTTCAGTTTGTTCTTCTATCCAATCTAAGCGGAGCAGAAGTGCAAATTGCTGATTTTCCTTACGGATTGCAAACTGATTTCCTTTTAGAAATAAAACACATCATGTTACGGAAACGGTGTTGTTGTTTTCGAGCCTCTGGCCGAGAATTTCCGACAGTAAAAAGCATTTCATAAGAATATAATAAATACTTAATCGGCGTCTACACCGGTAAAAACAGAAATGTTTGACAAATGTTTTTGAAATGTTTCTGAAGCAATTCGAGAACATTTCACAAATGTTTAAGAAAAATCATTCGCCTCCCTGGATACATCTTAATATACCAAGAAAAACCGAAATACTATCAGCAAAATATTGTTAATATTTGAACATAGAATCTTAAATAAGTTTTTAAAAAACAATATCAAAATTAAAATTAATAATTTGATTCATATGGTTACACCACCGACAAGCAAATGAAATCTCATGTCAATTGACATCATATTGTGACGTCACGTTGCACAGAATTTTTGCAATATGGCAGGTGGCAATATGAAGTTCGTCATACACACACATTTTCCGTCGTGTTTTGAAAGCAACTGTTGCCACAACTAAAAGCAAAGTCGTTATTTTTAACCAGATTTTTTAAATTAATTGAAAAAAATTAGTTGAACGAAACTATTGCACGGCAACAGGGTGGGAGGTGGAAGCACAATGTACTCAGATGACAAATACAGCGGGCACCGGTAGCAGCAGAAAAAGAAACTACCTAATTGAATGTATTTTTCGGAACAGTGCAAAAATATCGACAGCAAGTTTGCCTGTTTCTTTCCTAATGGCAGACATTTTTTATTTTATTTTTATTTTTGTTTTTTCGTTCAAATTCAATGCAGGGGTTGGATTTTATTTTTTTTGTCATCATTGTCATCGACATCGACGAACTTCGATAGAAAAATCAATTTCTTTCCTAATTTCCGAAACAATTCGAAGGGATCCCAAAAAAAAAAAGATTTCCAATAAGATAAAGCATCGCACACACATATACTCGTATTGGTTAACCGCAGGGCAGTAAAATTGAAACTTTTATAAATAAACACAAAATGTTATCATGCTGGCATTCGAATTGATCTTCTCGACGATTCGGAAATACGGGTGCTATCCTTTCTGGGAACTCGTTAGCCTTTGAAGGGCCGGTAATGTGGGAATATAAATATACACACTTTGAATGATTTTTGGTACTTTGAAGTGATGTTGACAAAGCCCAAGGTATAAATCACAGAAGCATGCCAGCTGAATTAAACTAATGGCAAAATGGAATATAATTAAGGCAAGCATTTAAGTTATTCTTTTAAGATTGTGCGTGGGACATTTTTAAATTTAAAAACAACATTCAACATACCTACCTATACACATACTGACATTGTGTTGGTAGTTATTTAAGGAGTTTCGGTGTAAATCGAATTTTTACTTTGAACTGTATCATGCGACATCACCCAAACCAATAATGGCTTATTTTGTTAGTTATTAAAAGGAAATAAACTGTGTGCGCGAATTCAATTATATGAGGTTAATTGATGGAGTTTTTTTTCTGCTTGGCTAATGTAAGTCTGGTTGTATTTTTCAATGGAAAATTTTTAAAATGCACCTAAAATTTGTGTCCCTCCACCTTATGTGAATTCCCCAACTGGCAAATGTTCAACAAAAAAGACGAATTGAACAAAAATGTCAATAATTTGTGACCAGTATGAGGTTGTTCCACTTTTCTTTTCCTCTGCTTTTTGTTATTGTAAGCAGCCTTTTTACTCTATTGTCGATATTCACACAAAAAGGAACCTTTCCGCAGTTTCCTATGTAAATGTTATAAATCTCCCTCCAACCTCTGCGCCCTGCCAATTCGTAGAAAATCTCTGAAGGATCTTCATTAGCAAAGTGATGCTCGCCTCATACCAGAGGCTGATTGCGTTAATAAATAAATAAACACAAGTTCGGTAGCAGGCGAATAACATGACAGGAACTTTCTGTATAAGACTTGAAAGTGGAATAGAAATTCCCATTGAATGGCTAAATACATTTTGTTGCCTATCTCAAGGGACTTCCCTTCCTCTGTAAATCATATTTTTTGATGTTTTATGATGTGTTGTGTTATTGGAATCACAAAATTATCCTTGATATAACATAAATTCTTTGGAAGAATAACATGCCACTTCCCATAAAAGGTCTTACGGATCGAAGGGTTATGACTATCCCGACTATGTACTCATCGCATGCGGTTGAATTTTTGACGACATGGATTCAATTGAACAAGGATGAATATTATGACAACAAGATGATAATTACCATCAATATTTATCATCCTATTGGCATAATATTCATCCTTGAACCTCGAATTACTGACAAGCTTTTACTGGGAGGGAAAAACTGGAGGACGAACCTACAAAGGATATACAAATGCCATCAACGAAAAGTGTATTCATCCGCAAACTAATAAGTATGTACGTTCACCAGAATACAGAATACCCATAAGACGTGGAGCCTTGTTAAGGATACCTAACTCCTCAAAAGCTACATTAACTACGCAAAACTTGCTTCAGCATTAAAGTTCCCTTTTATTTGTTGGCAAATAAAGGAAAATCCTTGTATTATTTCGTTTCCTACTTTAAAATTTACTTCAGAAAACTTTGTCCCGACGGTTCACTCCGACCACACGTTCAACGGCTTTTGTTTGCGTTCATGTAACTAAGTGCATTTTTTAATTACAAAACAAGGTTGCCTTCCTTGGAAGGTGTACGAACCACTCATGTGCCAAAAAAAAGTAAACCACTCTCTGACATTTATCAGACAAAAGTGTACGTACGTATTTACCAGCAACGAGGTATGGTACTCCCATTTGTTCACTTTTGTTCTTGTAGTTGCATGTGCATTTTCAAGTGGTATACTTACTTTGACACCATCTCTTGGAAATAAGTCGGTAATGAGCGCTCTGTCACTGGTACTGTAACTTTTCACTTGGGAACAAGTACAGGAGCAGCATATGATCCCTCTTATCAAATTTAATGGAGCAGAGGATTCAAAGAAGGATGGGCTGGTCGCTGGTGTCCTTTGCAAATAGTCCGATTGCAATCTGTGACGGATGCGTTTGTGCTCTCCCATTTCGACGGAGTGGTCAACAAGTGCTCAACATACATATACAGTGGTCAACGTTGAGCGATGCAAACTGCTTTTGACATTCAATCTCCTACGGACCCACAAAAGGCGATTATTAAAGTTTATTTTCCTTCTTAACCAGTAACTATTTCGATAACGGAAAAGAGCAAAACTTACAGAACTGACTTTCAGTGAACAACAGGCGATGTTGGGCAGGGAATTGGGTCAATGATTTTATATTTCTTTGGTATTTATGTGGATATTACTGCCTCCATATAGAATGGAGCACGTTCTGCATGAATTGATAAAGCTATGAATTACTGGGGTCAGGATATTTTATTGACAAACTTCTTTGAGAACTCTTTCAGCATTAAATTCGATGATTATGTTAACTGGTATGGTTACATCCTTACAGTAAGATCTTTAAAGATACTTCCTACATTTGTTTTGCGCAGTTATATTTCGTGAAATGAATTCGGAAAATCAAAAACTTTGAACTGTTGGTAACCAGATTCATTCGTTTTGAATTTGAATGGAACTTTTATTTCCATGTGACAAGTAACATAATATATTGTATGAATTTTTGAGCTGCGGAACAACAAACATGGATACTCTTGAAAATCTGTCGAACTGTGTAGAGCTTAACCCCGCCTGGCCAGCTCATCTGACCGCTCGTTTCACTAGTATCGCCACGTCATCTGCATAAGCGACAACTTTCACTCGTTCCCTGTCAAGTTTTATAAGAATTTTGATTAGCCAGAGTAGGTGCGAAAGACGCCTCTATGGGCAGACTTGGTTAAGTGGCTGTTGCCTAGTGTTGCCTGAATGGTTCTTGTTCTGATCATAGAGACTATCCATTGGCTAATAAATTCCTCTATGCCCTGCACGATCAGAGATTCAAGAATTGCTTCGGAGTGTACGTTGTTAAAAGCTCCCTCTATGTCTAGAAAGGAGGCTAGGGTGTATTCCTTATAGTGTAGGATTTTTCAATAATCTGTTAAAAATCAGCATGTTACATTTCTGTTCGGTATTTGAGCGGCGCTTAGAGGCTTAGCACCGTGGTTCTATAGCAAATTTAATATTTTTGTGAAGTTTGTTGTCGAAGTATTTGCTTCACAGGCTATTGAAATTTAAGTCTAAGTTTGGTAAAAAGATGTATGCTGACAGAACTCTTGAGGACCTTTGTTCAATGGTGCCACTAATTTGGAAAGCAAGCTTAATGGATACAACTTGACACATATTTGGGTTATTTCATATTTAGTGAAATTATTATTTTCGAGACAGCTAGAAGTCGAACTTATAAAGTACGAAATGCGTCAAAAATGCTGTCATAAACGTTTAGAAAAACCACATGAAAAATTTACCAGAAAATGTCTCCAGAAAGTGTCTGTAAATGAGTCCGAAAAGTGTCGCAAAACGTGACAAGAATTTGTCCAAAAGGTGTCTCAAAATGCCTTAAAAAATAATGCCTAAAAGCGGACAGAAAGTATTCAAAACTATTACAAAAAGAGTCAAAAAATGCGTTTGATACTAATACTTCCAAAATACTACCGACAGCAGTGAAAACGAGTCCGACAAACGTGTAAAAAAACATGTGCAAAAAAACGTTGAAGCGTTAAAAAAAATTGTCCGATAATACATCACATAATAATTATGACAAAAACAGCGTAAAAAAACGTCGCAAACGTTGGCGACCAAAATGACTAAAAAATACGTCAAAAGAATCAACTGAAAACTGTCAAAAATTTTGTCGAAAGATGTGTTCAAAAATGAGTCACAAAAAAACCCTCAATAACACATCCAAATACGCAGCCCAAACGCGTCCGGAAACACGACCAAAGCTCGTCGCAAGAGGCATACAAAAATTACTTCAAAAAATGTGTCAAAAAACGAATGCAATACGCTTTCAAGTGTGGAAAACAACTCCGATCGGAACACCCGTTGAAGAGGTGCGTCAAAAAATTTGTCAAAAACGACACACATCGGAAACGCTTAATTTTCGTAGTTTTGCTTTACGAATTCCTTACTTATTGCGAGTATTTAAAATGTCTTTGTACAAAACAGTACGGAGACGCTCATTCTCAAGCGAACCTAATCCCAATGTAGCAGCAGATAATTTTTGTATTAAATACACCACAGGATATCATCCAAGCGTTAGCTGACAAATCGATCGATTATTCTATCGTTACGCACGTTACTAACTAGAAAGACAAATATGCATCGATCTTCATTCATTACCCGCGTGTCGTTGTGATTAGAGTCTTGAACTGAACTAAGGCTTCTGCTTCCTCAGCCGTTTTGATTAATAACCACTCCCTCATTGCACTGTTTTTCATTTCACCTTCCCTTAGTTTTCTTTTGTATTATTCAGCATTCTTTTACTTATTTCCTACGGCAAATTTACAACGTGCAATTAGCATACAAATGAAGACAAAACGGAGAGCAGAGAAAACATTCTGATTAATGGTCCAGTTTGGGGTTTTAGGTCTTAGGTCTTATTAAAACAAATGCACTGATGCTTTAGTTTACAAAGTACCGGAGCATAATGCTCCACAATGGAGGTTGTATTTATTTTTACACAGTGTCAAAGTAAAGCAATTTAGAAGCTTATTCCGTGCCTCGTTTGCACTTGAATATATTTGCGTTTGCAGTAGCCACATGAAAACCGGTGCGTGTAGTCCCATTAAATTTTCGTTACCAACGACTAACGAACAGAACAATTGCCACTTTGCTGGGGTTTCCTCACCGATAAGCAAGAGTAGCAAATCCCAAAACATCATGCACAATGAGTCTCATCTCTCATGTAGGTATGTACTTTTATGTCCTCTTGAAAATAAGGTAATAAAGGGAACAACCTAAACTGTTTATCGGATAACAATATCCGACAAATTGTGAAAACCACTGGCAAGACCACTTAATACAGGGAGCACTGTTGAAGACTCTAACCTTAAGGGCAACACCCAGGTATTACTTCTTAACTACCTCGCCAGAGAGGTAGTTTTAATCAGCCTGAGGTTAGTAGTTATTTTATGTCACCTTGGTTATCCCCAGTAGTGAATGATTACCGCTACCCTAAGGGTAGAAATGGAATCGATCGTTTCCTCCCTTACAGAGAGATGCAATTTGCACAAAGTGGGGAGCGTGGAGCTGAGTCGGAATTACTGCGGATGGCGAAAGTCAAGTACGAATATGAATATAACTATGACATCCACTTTCACACACACAAGTGTAGGATCTACATCCTTGAATAATTAATAGTCCATAGACAGCACGCGGCTGTTGGTGTGATATTATTGATAGCACGCCAAGTTACAATTACACATGAATTTATGGTGTAAAGTGACTGCAATTAAATTTTAATTGCGAATGCAATTTATTTTGCACCCTTTGTATCTGGCCAGTATTGTAGTATGACATACCAATAAATTCAGAGCGCCGTATGTGGTTGTGAATGTTATTGCCCCCGCCTTGGACGGCGAACGTTACAGATGGGACTGGCTTAAGTAATTGAAAAATGCACGTCAAGACGGGTGTTACCAATCCAAGTGATTTAAATTTTATAGCGAAGTGTGGTCGATGAACTCTGTCTAACAGGTAGTCTGTTATCAAATGGAAAGTTTTTTTTTAAATATAAAACTAGACTCAGATGGCTGAAAATTAAACGAGTGGAACTGTTTTATACATAAGAGTACGCAGTTTTTACTTAAAACTTTTTAAGACCAGGGCACTTATATCGACTACAAGAATTAATCCATGTCCTCCATAAAAGGCTTTCTAGGATCTTACCCCTTACCCACAGTCCACTCAGCCGAGAAATACAACTACGAAATTTAAAGTCGGCAGCTTTTATATAGTAACTATACCCAAAATCGTTATATCCATTTTAGTCCTTCAGATATAAGACTTATTACTTACTTATACTTACTTTTTTAGAAGAACTTGATAGACCTGGGCCTCAACCAATACGTCTCTCCAGTAAGCGTGATCTTGGCTATCTGCCTCCAGTTGCGCACTCCAAGTTGGTGGTGCACCGCCTAAGGTGAGGTCTTCCTCTACTGCGTTGTCTCCTTATGTTAAATTGAAGGCTTTTCTGGCCGGCGCGTCGGTGTTCATTCGCTTTATATATTGCAGCCATCTTGATTAATGCGTGGTTTTCTGACCAAGCTTGGGTCGATGTACTGCTCGTAGAAGTCGCTGTTGAATTTGCTCCTCCAAAGCCCGTCAACGCAAACGGTACCGAAAATCACTCGGGACCGACCAAGAAAACCTTCATCCGCCCTTTGCAAAGGCTAACGATTTACTTAGCTGTTTCAAATTTTACGTATCTGGTCAATTCTCAAGGAAGAATTAAAATTGCTCTCCCCGCTGCTTGTTGAAAAGGGTCCTATTTTACTTGGACTCCACTTATATTCGGATTTCATTGCTTGGTTTTAAGGACTGCCATCATTTCGGGCTAGTTTCCATCACCTTTAACTTATCCTTCAACGCTGAAAGTAACCCATTCTAATGCGTTACAAAATATTCAATCAGAAGATCCCAAGACACACGACTTGTCCTCATGTCTTCCTACAGGCCATCACTATGTTTGCTTCTTTTGTCGGAATTACTATTTGAACAACTAGTCGGCTCTTCTTCGTACACAGTTCGAGAGATTCTAAATATATTTAAAGTTCAAAAAACGAATTATTTTTATTCTATCTAGAATATTTGAAAGTTGTCAGCTCATGAGGTTCTCAAGACATTTTAACTTCCCTGGATACTTTGGACGGAACATTTTATTGACTTACTGTATCTGAATCTGGCTCTCAACTGGTTTCTGACAGTTGGACGACTCTATGTATATGTAAACCTATTGCTTTGTTACGGTGGCGTATACGTAACTTACCTTTATTTTCAGCTAAGTATCACAATTTTTGTATGTAGAACTTGTATACATAGTACAAATATTTACAAGCTACATATTAAAAGAAAGGGAATTTCCTAAGGCACATAACTGCATATTTACTTTATAAATATTTACCAATTGTTAGAACAAACCACACAAAAGAGTTCTTCTGTTTTTTTCACTTTTTCTATATTTCTTCGAACGATTATAACTTGACATTTTGTGTTGATATAGCAATTTGATTCGAAAATGAAATCCACCTTAAATTCACTACAGTTGTTAGTTTGAATATTTGGACACACATAAAGTGAGTCATCTTCTAAAGCTCCATGGATTATTCACTGTCGAGCTCTGTAGAAGTAGATAACTTTAAAATGAAATTTGTTAACTCCTTGTTTAGCTTAATGGTTTGTTTTGGTATTTTTAAATGTAAAAGCTGAAAAAAAAAAAAAACAAATACGCCGCTTGAGTGCATTAAAATATTTATGACTAAATTCCAAACACAGTGGTATTATTTCAGACTGCGTAGTTTGTATACTATTCTTAAGATGAATTTGCAATAACGAGAATGGTTCATTCAATTCGTCCAATTCCTGCAACCTGTAAAAGTATATTTAATTTATATCTGTTTATAAATAGAGCTTAATTTCAATTTAAAATGCATCGACAAAAACAAAAAATACTGAACTTATTGCTCAATGCCATTAAACAAAAAAGCACACAATTTAAAATCAACCTTTAAGCGATTTAATTCGCAATACCTGAATCCGCGGATTAAAGTGCTGCAAATGCATCTTCACGAGTTGGGTAAATCAATTACAACTCAGTAACAAAATTACATTATTTTAAAAATGAGCTCCATTTTACAGAACTGTAGTTAAACTGGCAGTATAAAGCTACTTACACTGGGTAAGCAAACAGTCTGCAGCTATTGTAATGGATTTAGTGAGAAAACAGAGAAGAAAAAGTAGTTTTGTACAACTTTCTATTAGCAAGTACTAAACTGTTGGAACTGTATTTGTAATTGAATAGTTAGCGTTGTTAACAGAAGTTTGTTGCAATAGAGGAATGCAAAGTTAAGGGGGGTCGATGGCATTTTCACATTGCTTAGTTAATAAAAGAACACTTTATGTAATTATATTATGTACTAGCGGACCCAGCGAACTTCGTCTCGCCCCAATTTAACGCCTTCAGATAAACTCCAGAGTGAAAATAAAATACAGACAGTTCGAATTTCAATGCGATTTATTTGAATGGAAACGAAATCAGTAGAGAGCGATATGATACGCAATGTTTTTCGATTTGTTTTCCGGCGCAAAAACAAACAACGAAATCGGTTTGCTAACACGCGAACAGGTAACGAACAGCTGACCATGCGAAAAACAGGGAAAATCGAGATTAACCCCACAGACTTCCAACGATCGGCCTTGCAATTTATTGACTGTCATCGCAAAAGCCAATCGGACGGGCAACTGAATCCGCTTGAATTAGAATACAAGATCAGTTGGAATAATCGGAATTCGTGGGATAAGGACTTCCTCTCCTTTGAACTTACCCTTGATGATCGTCGCTTGAATCACATTGTTCATCAGTTTCTTGACTGTCAACCGCGTACCGTTCCAAAATTTCGGATTATTCAGATTCCGCAGCGTGATTATGATCGATCCCACCTTCAATTGTAAATTATGAGGCGGAGTTCCTGGCACATCAAGCAAGTTCAAAAATTCCGTCGAATAGTTGTGCGCTTCATCCTCGTCGGACACGCAGTCAACGGATAGTTCGAAGTTATCGTGGAACTCTGTGCAAAATTTTGTCAGCCATCTCGTCCTTGTATTTGTCCCACGATGAGGTCGGGTTCGGCGGATGACATGTGGCTATGATGATCGCAAACAGTGTACGCATTTAATTCGCTGGCGCAAAAACAGTTGTATCGGCGAGCATTGAGTCCCAATGTGTATCGTTTTCGAGCGTATTCAAACGTTGGCAAGCCTCCCGCAAAGTGGCGCACCTCAACACACCATCCACACTACAAAGGGAATCGAAGGATATAGAGCCTCTAATGCTTACCAAAAGCAATCGAAGATAGATGCATTCGTTTTGGCGTGGATGAACTGCGTGTATATTCGTTCGAGGGCATCAATCGAATAGACATCAGCGAAGCCAGCATAACCTTTGAACCACACATAAACGTCAAGTTTTTTTCTACATTTCATTTGAGATTTCTCAATTTCAGACTAACTCAATTTGAACCATGGAAAGATACACAAGCGAGCAACGCGTTAAATTTATTCAGGCTTATTATGACAATGGGCGTTCAAATCAAAATGCATATCGTGAAATTTTCGAAGAAAATCATCTTCAGTGATGAGACACATTTTCACCTCAGTGGATTCGTCAATAAGCAGAATTGTCCCATTTGGGCGAATGATAATCCAAGAGTGGTTGTCGAAAAACCAATGCATCCACAAAGAGTGACTGTTTGGTGCGGTTTATGGGCTGGCGGCATCATCGGACCGTATTTTTTCCAAAATGAGGCCGGTCAGGCAGTTACTGTGAATGGTGTTCGCTATCGTGAGATGATAACGAACTTTGTGTGGCCCGAATTGGAAGATATGGATGTGGACGATATGTGGTTTCAACAGGACGGTGCCACTTGCCACACAGCTAACGAAACAATGGCTCTTTTGTGGGAGAAATTCAATGGCCGTGTTATCTCACGTCGTGGCGACCGTTCGACTTCTGTCTTCAAGAGCTAAAGGATGAGATAATTCGGCGCATTAACGGCATAGAACCTCAATTATGCCTCAGCGCCATCGAAAATTTGTACCATTGGATGGAGGTGTGCCGCCGAGGTCGCGGCGGCCATTTGGCCGATATTTTGTTCCATACATAATTGAACCATACCAATATTATCATAATAAAAAGAAATGACAGTAATTTTCTAAATAATTTGTGTTTTATTCAAAATCAACATCGGCCCTTAAAACTTAACCACCCTTTATAATAGGGGGGCATTTCCGAACAGAGTAAAGTCCTTGCGAACGGATCGCGTTCGCAGGTAGAAAATAAATTTGTATCACGGACATTCTGACTAATTATGTACGCCCAAGGTTTGATCGTCTACAGGACCATTACATGAGCGCGAACTGTGAACAGGCGAATTGCGAACAAATCAATTTAACTGTATTTATGAATTGAAAATTACTATTTGTTTTACCACAAAATCATTATATTCGATTATATTCGAACAAACCCGCGAATGAAAAATTCGTTCGAACTCAATCTTCAACAATGCAAATGATTCGTGGTACCTGCAACTATAAAAAGTTTTCGTGTGAATGAAATGTCAGAATCTACGAATATTCACCAGTTCACAGTTCGCAGTTCGCCATTCGCTCGCATGGGAATGATCCTTAATAGGAAGCATTAGTCAAGCAAATAACTCTCCCTAAAGAATATCAAAGTCGTTTTTGACTAATCAAATCATATTCAATAGAAAATTATAAAAAAAAAAAAACTTACAGAATGAATGAATGAATACCCGCAACTTAATTGGATAACCTCAGTTTTTGCACGCAAACTTATTTTCTGAAAAAAAAAAAACTATCGAATTGATAAATATCGCATTGAATTTCAACTGATCTTTATGCTTGTACCGCGCGATATATAACTATCCAGAATCATTTTATTAATACGCAGAACTCGAATCAATTGCAGAAAGAAAAATAGCATATTTGCTCAATAGAAAATGACAATGCGAAAAGAACACGTGTCAAATTGCGCACAACCTAAGTCAACGTATAACGTCATCAATCGGTTTGTGGCAATGATCGCAGCACAGCGCCATCTATTATGTATCTCGTTAACTTCTCCACCCAAAATGCACGCAAAACGTCTTTATCCGAAATTTTGCGAGCTTCACAACGAATTTTCCATCTTTTTTCCTCGAAACAAAATTTTTCGCATATTTTCGGAATTTTCCGAGTTTTCCACTAAGAATTTTCTATTTCTCAATTCGAAAAGCCTTTCCGAAACAATTGCACACAAAATTGCATTCAAAAAAATCTATTTTTGATTTTTTTCAATTTCCCGACTTTTCCAGAGGGTTTTCTAAAAATTGTGTTTTGTGAAAACCTTCTCCTGATAATTACAAACAAGTGAAAAAAAAAATTGAGCCAAATCGGCCCAGCCGTTCTGAGAATATAGTACTCTGAAGATCCAAGAATGGTTGAAATTATTTATCACTGGATGGACAAGAAATCGAAACCGCTGTAGATTACTTTTTTGTAAACCTTCAATAAGTTTTTTTCCCTTTATTAACTATGTCAATAGCCGAAGCAGAACTTTTAGTACTCTATGAGATGGATGGACGCCTTTACGGCCTTAGTTGTCGATATGGTTGACTATTGACTGGCGGGAAGCTCTATCTGAAGCAGCATTGATACACTGCGCTTTGGGCAATGAGAACTATTCTCCATTTGACAGTTTTGTATGGTATTACCAATCCAAACTTGGAGATGCTGTTTTTCTCGGAATTGAACAAAATTGGGTCATTGCTTAATCGGAAATATCACGCCGTGTAGTTCTCATCGACCTAGAGCCTTATATTTTATAAAATCCAGGCGGGTTATATTTAGGATAAACCTCCCCTGCACGCACATGTCATGCCAAAAAAAAAAACTCTCTGTTGAGCCTCTGTTGAAGGACTCCTATTCAAGTCAGGTCACGAATATAAACAACGACCGTTGATATGCCATTGTTTACTTAATATCTCTTCCTATGATAAAGCGGTACCGCGAAAAATTCGCATCAGTAAGGATTAAATGCCTGGGGTTGTTTTTTAATGGATTCTCTGGGTTAAAATGTTACACATCCTGGTTGTTTTTATTGCTCCCTTTACGTTCATTCCTGATCGGGGTTGGTTGTGGAACGCAAATACAAGGCAATTCCAGATCGAGTTACATTTCAAATTCGTATGAATTATGTCGGTTGCAATACTTTTGGCGTTTATGACGGAGAAAAGCGAATATTTGCTGTGTATTATCTGACATCCGAATGACACCAACAGTGAGTGGTGGAAACACAGGGTCAGTTAGATTTCTCGCACTTAGCCACGGCCTTACTTAAAACCATTGGTCACATTTACATGTGTTTACATTAAGTACCTTCCATAATAAGGGTGTATACTGTATATGTGTATAGGCGGCTCAAGCCGACCCTTATTATGACTGTTACCCTTGGAAAAGAAGCAGTTTGACATGAACTTCGAGAGCAGGAACATCTTCTCAATCGCAGTTTGACATTTAATATTGTATGCCAAATGAGTATATGGAATTGTGATAAAGGATCCCAGCTGCACAAAAAACTATGGAAAAATTTGACTTACAGATTGCGCTGCAACCTCAAAAAATTCGTATTCATATCATTTCCTTCCATCGAAGTGCTTTTTTCCACGGCAAAGTTTAGTCAAATTTTGAAATACGGTTTCTGAGGCACCCACTTACTCCTTCTTCTTTTTTCTGAAATAATCACAAGGTAAGCTGAATTTATTTGCCGCTTAGTGTAATTTTGATTGATAAACAGTGTAATACGTAGGTAGAGGTGATGAAATTTAATGGTTCAACAAATCGAGCAATGCATCATAATTTGGATTCTATACGCATAAACAAATAATGAACACTTTGTCAGATTTGTAGGCACGTAATTGGCATTGGGAAAGTGTTTAACGTTAATTTGTTTTTATTTTCCTTGTTTTTGTTCATTTTTTATTATCTTTTTTCCACAACCTGTTTAAAGCTTAACTTAATGCGATTGAGCAGTTGACAAATTAATGGCTCATATAGAAAATAAAATGTGTAATTCTTACCTAAAAGCTATTTTTTTTCAGGAAAAGTAAGTTATACTACTTGGAAGCTGATGTGGCGCAAAAGTCATCATCCTACCGAAAAATGTTATAGTTTTTGTAAAATGTCAGTTCTATTTTCACATTTGTGGAGTAAACAGAAAGAAAATTTAAGTTAAGAAGACATGAATCGGTGTATCCGAAATAATTGTTTCGGATTTTCTGCGGAATAATTCGTCGGTGGTATTGGCACAGATTGAATCTCGACGCAGATTTACTGGCCATACTCCACCAACTATGGGCAAATACTACGACACGTCTAAAAGACTATGGAACTACTAGAGATGCTGTTAGGTCTGGCCTTTCTCCTCAGATAGTCGCATCAGTATATTGACCAGAAGCTATAGAGCGACGTTCAACATCTTTCTCCTTCCTTTACAAAAAAAACTGGGAATGGAAAAAGTGTGGTTCCAACAGGATGGAGCAACGGCACTAGCCACAACAGAAATTCTGACGGCTGCACTTCCGCGACTCATAATCACTTGTTTTGGCAATTTGCAATTGCCGGCAGGATCGCCTGATTGAACGCGTCGAGAATGATCCTTATTGCTGGTTGTACACTCGTGAGGGGTATTTCGGTCGAGAAATAAAAGGAAAGAGAAAATCCACAGTAAGGGTTGCTTTAACTTTATTCGAGTGCTTATTGAAAGGTCTTACTTCGTTGAGAGTTGTTACAATAAGACCAATGTTAGGTTAGTAATTGAGGAGTTAGGGAATAGACACTGGCGTAGGATGGAAGTCATAAAGCGACATCTTACATAAAATTATGGGAACAGCATACTTAGTGATGGGATTTCACTAAAACAACCTCAAATAAGCATAATCCAGAAACAAATATCAAGTGCGCACTTTGCGAACTCGACCGAGCGCCCATAACTGTCGACATGGAATGAATATAATATCTACTCTATGCAATAACTTGACCCAATCAAACTGCAAGCAGTATTGTTAGGACTCTCTCTTCAATTTTTGCCATTTTTCGCCATTTGACAGTCCTTAAATTCCCTTTCAAACCCCACAATACTTTTTTCCGCAAAATTCTAGGTTTTAAAGTAAAATTTGAACTGGACGGAAAAAAGTAATATTCAATTAACCCTTAGTATTAAAATTGCAGACTGTTAAAATTACTATGACTATTTTTGGTGGTGCTAGAAAATGTTCATAAAAGACAATTTACTTGAGCAATTTTTCATGTTAAAATGTAGATATTTTGATAAAATTGCAACAAAAATTTATAATTTGAATGTTTTTTGTTAGATTCCTAAAAATCCCACGATTTCGTGCTGTTTCCCTTTATCCCGGAATGCTTTTTAGACATCCTAAATCCCACAAAAAGGGATAACCATGATATAACAACACTGGCTGCAAGTGCAGGGTCTTGGTTAGCACAAAGTTTTGCATTCATAATTAAATGTACAGCCAAAGACCACCGGGTGACAACTTCTGCGCCACCTTGTAGATATATGCAATACTTCTTATTCTCATTTATAGTTTAAGGTCTGATAAAAATCCGCGAGGGCTTCTTTACTCAGGCATCCGCACTGGTCTTAAAATTGCTGCTCGCACAGTCAACTTCCGTTCTTAGATTGAAGTTTCTATTATAAATATAAGGGGCTGCAATTTTTGTTTTATTTTGTTGGACTTGATTTTTCTATAATCAGATGGCGCACATATGAGCTTCCATAAAAATACTCGTCTGACCATTTAAAGCAGTTTTTGCAGAACTTTATACAGGTTTAAGAAAAAAGAATCTTCCATTTTAAAAGAAAAATTAAACTCCTCTCCTTCATACTTTATTCATATTTTTTGAACCAATGTTCGGCACTGTCTTGGATACGATTTTGTGATCCAAATCGTGTTATTACTTATTATCAAATGTTATTGCAATATAAAAAATAAATGAGCAGAATACCAACAAAAAAAAGAAACATTCCTATGCACAAGGCTGATAATGAATCGGGATATTCACAACTGGAGTGGTTAATTGCTAAACAGATTGCTGCAGTTGCAGTAGCCGAACAAGAGGGCATCCATTCACCGGGAGCTGCAGAAAAGTCCTTCAAAGAAACTCGCCCCCAAATAGAATATTGTGTACAGAGACTTCCACACATACAAAATGTGTGCGCAACATATTGTTATGAGCGTTGCTCCTCTGCATTGTTTTTCAATTCCCATAACGCGGTCGTAGTCGTCTGTCGACATTTGTCGCTGTTATTGTTAAGAGTACCTATACCTACATGCATACCAGCACTCGTACCGGGTTGTCCTTCGGGATCTCGTTTACGTCAAGTGCTGCGTGTTTTACAAAGCCATTTGCATATATGCAAATAATTCATATTTCTTTTATTATTTAATAAAAATGCATTCATGTAAAATGCATGACATACAGAGATCCGTGCACACACAAGCACGGGGGACACTATATATATATCTGCTGTGTGTTTCTGGTGGGGGGGGGGGGGGGGGGATACACTTGAAATTAATCTTATTTGTAGCGTGCATTTAAAGATAAACGTTTATTTAATGAAAGTCGCACATGCCCTTGCGATGTCATTTGTAAAAACTGTGAAACTGGAGAAAATATTTCACTTGCTTAATTTTATCGTATTTCGCTCAATCAGATTTTGTTTATTGATATGCGATTTTTGTTCTTTCGACTGACTAAACAAATTTATGTCGTTACTGCGCATGGAATTCTACGGAAATGTCTCAGGGAAGATTCCAGCAGCTTGTTCACGTTTTATTGAATTTAGTAATTTGCATTTCGGTTTTCCATCTGATGACTTCTGACGAAAATTGGCATAATAGACAAAATAAACAGATTTAGGAGCATTTGAGGAGAAATTGTCGCAATTGAAATGATAGGTTTGGCGGAGGGTGTCTGAAAAGAGGCCTCTTCTTAGGTCTTAAAATTGTTTACACAGTACCCAGCTGGTGAACAAATAATGCAGACGTTTTCAGTAACATGTTTCGGAAAATTTGTTGAAGACAATCAGAATGGAGCCTCGGTGTATACAGAAAGGCACTCACTGCTATGAGGACCAATTTCCGTCGAACGCATTACAGCTTAAAAGTCGTGAAGAAAGTCTTCGCACATCGTTACGAAGCTGAGAATGTGTACACCACTGACATTGCAGATGTATCATAATCATAATATCTTAAAATAAAGAAACATCTCAGCGAGAGTTGAGTCTGAATGTCAACACAGCCCAATAATCAGTAAGTGCGTCTTTTTCAGAGGTAGAACTAAAAACGTCTCATTTGGATCCGTTTAATTGCCAAATAAAAATATACGAGCAATTTTATGAAAACCATAAAAAATACTCATTTAAAACAAAATTGCTTTATGCAACAATGGTAACCCACTAAATAATAGCACACTACAATACTGTGTCCATTTAATGGTTGCTCAGATTTGGATAGACATCTTTCGGAAATGTAATTTCCTGAATGAAAATTCAGACATCCTCTTTAGGAAACTTGAGTGATTAAGATATATTAGTCCGATAAACACTTTGATGATATTAATTATCGTGTTGCATTCGCCTCGGAAGATACTGATGTATTTTATTTCCGAGATTATTGTCTTCGGAATCTGTTGGGTTCTTTAGGAAAGGAAGGAATATTCCTTGTTTAATATTCAAATATTTATTCTTCTTAAATTGAACCACACCTTGGTCTCTTATACGACTACGCACCATCGTCTGGCCATAGTCCAAATGTTCTTAACTTTCTTCAACTGTTCTCAAATTTCCGTCACTCCCCTTTTACATATTGTCTGCAGTGAATTGTGTTCTTCCGAATTACTTCATTCAGTCCGATGTGGCAATAGCATCTTCAATAGCAACAGCTGAGTCTCGAAGTTAAGTCGCCAACGCTCGTATCTACACAATTTATTGACACTCAGTACCTACCTCCTCGTTTATATGCAAACAAATCTTATCGTACACTAGGCTTACATAAATAATTCGCACACAACAGAGAAAACCCCATGCCGGCGTGTAATGCCATCCGAAAGACTTCTCGTATATTTGCGAATCGCCTATAAAGGATGTCAGCAGTCAGTACATAAATTGTTATTATGCCCGCAAGTAGACTCAAAACATTTTCTTCTTTTTTATGCTACATAGAAAACACATTTGAGAATATTGATGCAATCTATTTTATTTTGTCTATTTTGCTAGATAGCATCCATCTAAATAGTAGGATTAGCCATTCTCCCAAGTGGCTAGACAGCTGGAGTTGATTTACTGCTGCTGGCAGCCCTTCGAAGTCCCTGTATCTTTCTGGTCATATCTCTTGATTTAGATCGTTTAGTGGCGATTCATGCAGATAATAGGTAGGATTAAATGATTAGGGTGACGTGGTGGGGGAATGAATGAACGAATTTCAGATCGGTGGATATATTAACAAAATCAAGGGTCTGAACTCTTCAGGTCCATATGGAACCATATGCAGCCTCTTGCAAGCAGTTGTTTGTAAAAGCTTTATTTTGAAAGGATACATTTTAATTGAATTACAATGATCGCATTTTCTTGCAAAAAGGGATATGTTAAAAACGTGGGCGCGCCCTTCACAAGTCTTGGACGTGTTATCTTTATAAGGAGCTTTTCTTTTTGTTTCTCTATATTTCTATAGTCGTAATGACTTGCCTAGTAAGTTACGTGACACACACAGCAACCTACTCGACAACTATTTAAAAATAAAAAAATTGTTGGTAGCCTTACGAAAAGCAATCAAATTTTCTTCGGTGCACTGTAAAGGCACAGTCAAAGATTTCTCCAAATGGAATGATAGCTAGTCTTGTGACTACTGAGTACTCAACCTTAAGACGACAAAAGGTATTATTTTCCCAACTGTTAAACTTCGAGAATGCTCAAAAAATCGAATCAATGTCGTTCTTGCCCATTATTAAGTTAACAATAACAATAAACACTTTCATCGTTTTCTAGACAAACGACAAGATTTAGGTACGAGAGCAACTGACATAGTAATTATCAGGAATAATTCCAAATACTGTTTTATTATTCAAAATTACTTCTCTGGTGTTTTGTCCGTTTAGAAGGTTGAAGTTCGACCTTTTTTACGAAGAGAGTTGGCAAAGGGATTATTATAAAATTCAGTCATCCTAAGACCCTAATAATTGTTCCGCAAATAGCCAAACTTATTTTTAAAAAAAATGTTTATAAGCCTCAGTCTCACCGGACGACACAGAGGACAACCAAAGTCAGGTTGGTCATAAATATTTACTGAAGGTGAATAGACTGAATTTGAATTGTGTGACTCTGGGATTAACCAAATTTTTGCCGCTACTCATAAAACTCTCTATACAGAAAGCAAGTACCTATAAAGTAAAAATATTATTGTATATTATATTATGATATTCCCAAGTGGTTTGCTGTTTTCCATTGACCGAAAATGTGAATGTGACTCTTTCTTGACTCTCTTGACACCTCTTATTAGTGGCATTTATATGAAAATTCCCAGCAAATAAATGCAAATATTTAGAATTTTTTTTTATTCGTAGAATTTCATTTCACTCGTCAGTGTAATGAAATAAAAACATTTTCACGTGCTCATTGACATTCCTGTCCTTATATGTCAAAATTGGTGCAATGTAACGATACAAAGCAAGATTTTTCCTATTTATTATTGATGCATCAATAAAAAATTTTACAATCAAAAATCCATTGTAATTCTGTTTCGAAATCTTGCTTACGGAGATACAGGATGCTTCAGTTCAAACATTTTCAGAGGCGTTTCTGGAGTAGTGTCGGGCAAGAATAAAATCTTGGAATGAATTGTAAGAAAAAACTGACACAATATGATGACTATACATTAATTGCTTTGTAACATTATTTCATTTTTTTTTTTTTTTCAAGGATGCCTTTTAATATGAGATTTTTGTAAAACACTTAAATAGCGACTAAATATTTCCCAGTTCGTTCGTGTTTTATTACTTCCCATTTCTGTTTTAGCAAACTGTCCCTTTATATTTCTTTTAAGTATACGATTGCTACTTGCGCTGCGCGATTTATTCACAATACCTTGTATAGAATTTTTATTTACTAATTTAACAGAACATTTGCGTCTTTGAGAATTTAATAAAGAGTACATTTTTACTAATTATGTTTATAATTTTTATATTTTACAATCGCTTCTTATTAACGCTTCTACATACATATTAATATTCTTAGCAGTTTTCTCATTATTAGCGAAAATTATAGAATCTTATTGATGTTTCGAAAATATAAATTAAAAATACTTATAACACCCTAACTAGTTTCAAGCTAAACAGGAATCACGCCCATGACAAGAAGATTTTCACATTGAACCGAAGCACTTTGCATTACGAGTATTTTCGAAAATAAAAGCATTTACAAAATCAGAAACAAACTCAGAAAGGGACTTTGAAACACTTAAAGACATCAGTGGATAGTGGACACAAGTCTAACCATTAACAGCCACGTTTTCAAGTGAACTGATGTTTATGTTTTGGAGGACCCATTTCCAACCATTGGAATGTAGGGATATTTTTGTTCCTCTGGCTCTGACACAACATCCTTTCTGGTTCCAATTCGTAATCTCACTCTCACAAAAATGAATCCCTATGAAAAGAGAAAATCACTCTCTTCGGAATATTCCATTCGTGTTGAAGAGCATTTTTTATGGAGACTTGAATATTATACTGGAAGGCAATGAGTTTAACTCGATATCTGAGCAGATTTTGAAGTTTGATTTTTGAATGCACTACGAAGGTGAAGAAATCGTTTCTGTGTAAATAATATTAAAGTGAGGTAGATTGGCTTTAATTTTTTTTTGTATTTATTAGAGTTACGCGTATGAGCTATATTGGGATCAAGATAAATATTATTCGAATTATTGTATGTGATTGCTGGATATAGTTTATTTGGTAATTCTGTTCGCAAGAATTGTGGTCGATCTTACCTTTTATAAGTAGTATGCAGGTAATACTAAAAAAGGTACCACAATTTTCGATATTTATGTTGTTTTTTCTTATAATCGAAAAGGGAACTTAGTTATGGAAAAAATACACCCCTTTGGAAATAAGTTTTACTCATAATTTACAGTTTAGAACAAAAAAAATAATGTCGAAAAATGTACGTTTTCATTGTAACATCAATGAAACGAAAGTTGTTGGTCAACACCACTCATCGACTGCCCCTGAATTAAAATTAAAAAAAATTGACTACTTTTAGGGGTAGATAAATTGATTAGTTAATGGGTGCTGGTCGCACCATCGAAAACAGGTTCTAACATAAAATGACTTATACTTGAATAAGTAACTATGGTAACATTTCGGCGACAAATTGAATGTCACAAAAATGCTTTCAATCATCTGATAACATTTTTGTATGGCGAATTCTTAACTTAATCTATCAGCCTTAATAGTGACATGTACCCACGTTTTTTGTTTGTGCTCATCTATGTCGCAGTACCTTTCGAATGACGTTACTTTCATTCTACTCATTTCATAATAAACACTAAACATATAATGATAATTAGTCTCAATCGGCCATACCAATAATCAACTTTAGTCTGGCAGTTTACGTACGTAAGACTCCTCCGTTTAAAAAAAAATCCTTTACCAATAAACAAATTTAGTTTCCAGAATATCGCTTACTCTAGGGTCAAATATAAATGTTGAGAAAGCCATGTTTATCTCTGGAATAAGCTAAATAAATCCTGCATTATTGTCATTTTGAGGAGGAGTGTTGCCCAACCACCCAAAGTGGCGGAATGAAAGAAGCGAATTTAAATACCTTTCTGTCCAGGCTGAGAGTTTATAAATATATGATTTATTCGTAGGCAAATGCAAGTTAGTCAGTTGAAAAATATTGCATATTGCATATAATTATCTCTGCGCACACATTTATTTATTTCTTTTGATTAAATTAAATGGTTAACGAGTTTCTCTTCTTTATCTTGTTCAGCCGCTAGTGCTTGCTTTTTGATTGGCTGTCACTCCAATAGTTTGAAAGCAACCAATGGATGCTTATTAAAAAGTATTATTAAAATTATTAAATCTATTAAATTTTTTATAGGCTTGGGATCTTTCCTATTTAAGTCGTCACAAATAAAATTATATGTTCTCTTAAGTTTCGACGGCTCATACCTGAATACATACTTTTTCCAACAATTGTCAGTACCTAAGGCGGTTCATTCTAATGAAATAATGGATTTCTGCGAAAAGTTTCACTTCGCGGAAAATATAAGAAAAAAAAATTAGCACTCACCGAAATACACCCGAAATAACAAATTTAGGAGCTCCTGGAGAAATAACAGGTAGTACATAATAATGAAAGCCATGGCTTTAAATTTTTCTGTGCGAGTTTAAACTTTTGTCGGTTTCTAAGTGTCCTATAAGTAACATGTATTTTTTAAAACATCAAATTGTATTTATGTATTTTCAAAAACGGAAGCGATAGGGTCTAAGACGCTTATAGCTTCCTACGTGAGATTTTAATTTATCCTGAAATGAATTAACAGGCTATTATTTGTATTTTCAAAAATATTCATTTGCTATTGATTTAAATGCAATCTTTGGTCCAACAATAAGTGTTGATTTGCATCATCAACTTACGAATAAATCAGGACATTCTAATAAATTGTGTTTATTTTCTGAATAATTTGAATGGGACTTTATTGCGACTCCAATGCACTCATAAAACTACCTTAAAGTAGTATTAGAAAATAATGGAAAGCGTGATATAAAAAGTACCGAAAATTGAGTCCGATCGAACGATAGGGCATTACTGATTTGCATATGATATTTCACAGATCAGCGGATGTTTTGTGCATTTCCTATTTTGTGGGTTATTTTTTGCTTGTAATAAAAGAGTTTGAAAAATATCTGTTGGCCAAATTTAATTGCAATTCATGTATTCCTTTTTTCAGAATAAAATCCTAATTGTGATAGCAACTATTGACCTTACGAAAACAAATTATTTCATTTGAATTCTGCGATGACAACAGAATGTAACAGATTCTAAGAAAGTTGCCGCACTAGAAAATGTGGAGGAATAATTGTTTATTGGTAGCAGCCAACTAATTGTCGACATTAGCGCCTGATTATAAGTAAGGCCGAATGTCATTCGACCAATTTGGATTAGAAATCAACACTTATGCCCATAGAGTTGCACTTTGACACTTATCTAACCGAAACCGAAAAAAAAAAAGATTTGGACAGTTTAAGAAGAACTATATATGTATAATTATTCATAACAATAACAAATCACTTAATAGTACTTTGGCCATGACCTTAATTCTTAATGTTTCTTTTTTCTCTATTAAACCGATTTAAATGATTTATGGATTTGTTATTTCCGAGATATAGTCTTGACTTGCATTAGTAATTTATCCAACCCCTAACTTGGGGTTATAATGGGAACAATGTATATACTTCTTTGAGTTTAAGCCAAATTGTGCACTCCTATTCTTAAACAGACAACTTGTGCTTGAAGGCACACCTCATGGACACACACACCATCCGTCATGCCTTAGTTCATAAATAACGGTTCGCTACTCACATTAAGTAGATTTCAGGCTGTCATCTCAATCACAATATTATCTGGCATAATCACATTCACCAATCAGCTTATACAACAATATTGTGTTCAGCTCAACTGTCATTAATCCAAACACTGAAGGACTATTATTACACAATGAAAATCTGTGCCCTGAATGTTAATTATGTGACGCAACTACGTTCAAACTGCTGGGGCAGGTTGGATTGGATTGATTCAAAGGTAATACGCAGGGAGACAATAGAACCGAACCATCAACAACTCAAACTGAAATCAATAACTATAAACGTGACCATCGAATCCGATTAGTGGTCACTAATTGCTGATATATCCTTAAGTGCTTCAATTTTATTGATTTCAGCTTCAGTTCATATCAATACAAGTTAAACTTCTGAGTGTTAAAGTGAACCATATACTTTCGGGGCGAAATTTCCTGCTATTTTTGGTTTAAGGACAATTGTCTTGTACACGGTTTCCCTACAGTGCGATCATACAAAACCACAAATTTTGAAAGGGAAAATATTGTTTTTCGGAAATGTAAATAAAGGCAAACATCTTGAAATGCGACCGGATGTGGGTATACATATTTAGAACACGTTTTTAAGCTGAATTGCTTTTGCCAAATATTTGTGAACATTAATCATCAACACCCGGACTTGAACACCCTGAGGTTAAACCAGACAACGATGCATACTGCGAGTATGAATCCGAGAAGACAGACACAGTTTGTATAAAATAGACTTAAGAAAAAAAAAAAAACACTTTGTATACCGTTGGGCCCCTATTGTTCAGCCAACGCATTTCAATATTTAATATTTACCACCATTTGTTACCTATCCTTTAGTCAAATTGTATACCTATACCAAAAGTTTAATAAAAGCAAATGTATGAACATTATTTTCAAGAAAATTGTAGGTCTTTTCATTCTTTCCTAAAATTATACTCCGTAAAAAGAAGTTGCTCAGAGTTATTTGAAATCTGCTGATTGAAATTTCGGAGGACGTTAAGATACTAGTTTTATTGTCAGAATTGCGGTGCCTAATAATAAGCCTCAAATAAGTACAACTAAACAAAAACATTCTCTTATTCAAATATTTATAGTCCATTTGGTTCTCATCACAGGAGAATGTGTTAAATAATTTATTGGATTTAGGAACATTACATTTTACCCCTCAAAACGATCAGGAAATGTCATTTTGAAAAATCTCAGAACTCCTTTGTTACTGAAAAGTTTCAAATTCATGCGGATAACGACTGATACCTCTTAAATGGCGAGTTGTCGTATCCTAGTCTCCTTCTTAGTGTGCCCATACTTAGCTAATGGAATCAACACTGAATATTCTACAACTTCAAGATTATGTTTTTTTTTGTTTGAAGGGTCAATTCATCGAATTGGCAAACCTTTGACAACATATGACAAAAGTATGACATCGAATCGAAAAAAAATACGTTTATTATTTATCATACGAGAACATTTTCAACAACTTTTTGTCGAATCGAAAAAAAAATACTACGTTTATTATTTATCACACGAGAAAATTTTCAACATTTTGTTTCAGTTTTGAAAATACATAGTCGTCCAGTGTACTTCCCTTAGACTAAAAATACATCCGACAAAAAAACTATTGACAGTTTTGTCAAATGGCCGTAACTATTTAACAATCTCTGTGCCATATTGCTTACGGATCATTTTCACGCTTGAGCAGTAACGAATAATGTTACTCCACATTCAATTCAACTAGAGGTTGCTAGTATTATTCCCAAAAGGACCACCCGAATGATTCCTTTTTCATAGCAAAAACAATTTGAATGACAATTATTCTGCTGTAGTGACTTTGTCTGGTCATTTTGGCATTACGATATTATTGGCATTTTATTTATCAATCTGTATTGATTTTTGAAAGGGAAATAAGTCGAGGGGGCCAATTCTACAGTACGAGGTTTTTGTGTACTGATATAAAATGCATTGACCAAATGTAAAAATACGTGAAATGGGAAATTATGTTTTCTTCACATCAGTTTCAGTGTAGATGATAAAATTACCAAATATGAGAATGACCAAATAGACAAATGGACAATAACCAACACCACATGTAACATTTTGAGAGATAACAAGAAGCCCGTTCGCGAATATTTACACAGCTTTGATGGTGGTATGATCACATTCAAAAGATAAATTTGCCGAGTCAATTGCTAGGTAATGTAGATTAAACACATTCATCCAGTTGAATATTTAAATGCACTAACTCCTAAAAATATTTATACATTTACCATCTCCAGATAAACATCTATTGACATCCTTCGAAAAAAATCAATAAATCTTTTACTTCCCTCACATTTGCATTCGCTTCTCATGCTCTTTCGAAACGTCTATTCCACACGAATTTAAATAGATAAGATCAAAAATGGAGCAATCTCAGTGTAGAAAGTTAAGTCATTTATATCCACTTGCTGTGTAATAAATTATTCCCTTGGCTCGCTTTGCAATGTCTTTTGTTGGAGATGAGAAATTCCCCGATTCACACACGAATGATTTCAAACTCATGTGCCGCAATTTGAGGCACTAATTGGATTTGATTTTACAAATGATGTACCTAGTGATTTTCATTGAATATGTTGTTGAAAACTCGTATTTTCTAATTCTCCAATCAAAAATGCCAAATAGCCGTGCCTTGGGGGTTTTACGTGATTCGAGGAAATCAATTTTGTATATAATTCGGATATACACGCCAATATATAAATATTTGTAATTATAGGCGAATCGCATTTTAAAAAAAAATATTTACAACGAAGAATTTTTTTTTTTTTATTTAATTTTTTATTGTTTTCTTTCTTTGATCTTACATACTAGACAAAAACGATTAAATCTAATTTAAAACTAATATTTATCTTATTCTAGCTTACTGGCTCTGAGCGAGCGCTCTAAACTTATCAATATCCTTAAAATTATTGCCTTTCGGCCATAAATCTATCTATTTCTATAATTTGTTTTGTTTTTTAATTTTCAAGAAACTTTAGAAAACTTGAACTCTTTATTATTTGTTTTACTTAAAACTAATTAAAACTACCTAAGCTACTTAACCTAAATTCATCGATTGGTCACCATCCTGATCGCGACCATGGGCGCCTGACAGCCACCCACAAGGGTTCATCAGTGCCACCGAGACTCGAGCTAGGCTATAAGCTTCGTTCGAGTCTCGGCAGCACTATTCATATTGGCTAGCCCAGCCCCTCCCAAAGACCCCCTACTCTAAGCATAAACCTACAAACTTAATATCTAGCTTAACACTAAGGAGGATGCTACGTAAGTAGCGCAGCGGCCCGGGAGAGCGTATCCAACCTCACCTGTTCATCAAGCCACCAAAATTCGGTGAACTGCTTGACCGTATCGACCCTGTCCCGTTCCGCAGTTGCGGTACTAAAACGGAGGAGCTCCTGAGCATTGGCGGCATACCCGTCGTGGATGAGCTGCTTATTCCTCGCGTCGCGGTGACTGTGGTACAATACCGGCACACCATCTTTTGTCTGGACTAACCCTTTCATGTATACATGAAGAAATGCCTCAGGCGGGATAAAGCCAGACCGAAGCGTACTCTCGTGGTACATTAAATTGGGGTAGTAAGCCCCTGAGATCAGGTTATTATCGCTGGCCATCGCCCTTGCGACGTGCCTCCGAATCACCTTAATAAGGAAATTGTCAATCCTATTCAGTCGAGCCCCATTGTATAGGGTCCTGTTGGGATAGTATTTTATGTACTGAGATTCAGGAGTTCTAAACAACCCTAGACAGGCCCTGAGACATTGTCTCTCAAACACCCGAAGGTTTTCCATATAGGACGGCGCTACAACGAAGCATTCCTCAGTAGGTAAGGTACTTAAAAATAATGCAGGAAATACTTATGTTCAATTCGGTTTCGCCTATAATTTACATAGTCAGTTTAAAAGAGACTTGTACTAATTTATCTGTTTCTACAGTACAGTCTAAGTGTGTCGGCTGTGCCATTATTTCTAGGAGAATTCCAAGTAAATAAACATTATACCGCCTTGGAAAAACTTACACTGAGTAAGTTAAACCAACAACATACTTTATGGTCGCCCTTAAAAAATCTTTTTTTAAAAGTTTCATATTCTTTCTTAAGAATAAAATATAAAAAAAAAAAAATTATATTATAGCATTCTACCGTAAGGTAAGGTAATTGCTAACAACTATTTTTCCAATCTTCCAACGAGAACTCTACCTTGTATTTTTGGGCAATATGTTTTTTGCTTTTACTTAATTCTGTTAGGTATTTAATAGGTATGACAAAATAATGTTCAGGGCTGCGAGACGGCCGGGACTCACCGGGATTGTCCACATATTGTTAGCCGTGTCAAAAGTCCCGGTTAAAAACAATTTGTCCAATCAAAAGCTCAAAGGTCTCGGAAAAACTTGTGTTGTTTTTTTCGAATTCTTACAACTTTGATAGGTTTTAAAGAAAAAGGTAGAAACTTGACTTAACTCACGCACTTAACGAAACTTGAATCATTTTGAAACTGAAGTTTAATATGTTTAGTTTTGAACTTTGAAATTGCTGTCTTTTGAGGTTTGTTTCTTCTAATAGATAGTAGTTAATAATAACAAAAATAACTTCACATGAACGTAAGAGAATTCTAAGACTAGATGGTTGTCATTTTGTTTGCAATTGCAGCTCTCATTTCACCTTGGCTTTTAAAGCCTTTCTGCTGTTCCTGAGTAGCTTTTTTTTTATTTCAAAAGACCACTTTTAAAGAACTCTTCCGATGAGTCGAAAAACTCGAAGAAACTAATTTCAACTGTACTTGCGTCAATAACATTTCTAAATATTTACAAATATTTAATATACAAGTGCAAGACTCTCTAACAAACACTAACAAAATAAATGTCCAAAGTTAATCCGAAATCATCAGCAGGTGCGCATTATACTCGCAGACACCCAATTGCATAATAATTCAATATCATTACAATTTGTAAAACGTGACTCTCGGCCGGCACATGAATTTGTTTCCCAGTCGAAGCTAGCAGCTTTTAACGGCCTGCCATATGGGAACCGTGCTTATTCAGAGTTCCGTATGTACCTACTACCTACTTCAAATTAGGGTAGCTAAATTAAATGTAAAAGAACGCGTTCAAATGAAAGGACATTGCCACTTGCATTTTAACATAAATTCAGTCTTTTGCAAATGTCAAAGCAATTTTATTGTTATTTGAAAACAAGAAAAAATGTTTAATAAACCATTTCTGTTTCCATTGTCCTTGGCTGCATCATAACAGATATTTTTACTAACCCTTTTGGATGTCGTTTAAAATTACTCTCTATATGCACTTGACGTCTTTGGCAATCTCCATATTGCAACATTCCAACGACGAAGGTACCATGACCGTGTAATTATGCCTCCAGCAGAGCAATATTCATTATTAAAAAATTCCTTACACATGGGTGTGCATTTCAACTCTCGTATTTTGCCCTTCAACCTCTTTTCATAAATTCTTACTACATAATGGAAATTCATAGCAAAATTCCACAGTATCTACCGGCAATCTTTTTTTTTACAGAAATGCGGCAAAAATCACAATTTATTTCGCAAAATTGGAAAACAGAAAAAAGTTATCCGATTGCACAGAGCATAGGTCACAGCAGGCCGCACGACTGTTTGGTGCATTTAAATTGACTTCGGGTATTAAATTCATGGAACGGAGGGATACAAAAATAATGACGGTGCATTTAATGAATAATTTTTCAGCTAGTTAGCAACAACCGGTCGGTGGAAGCGTCACTATGAGCGAGAAGGTAGGAGTTGAGTGAATGAATGCATTCACCGAAATACGGATTTTATTTAATTGCAAATGGAACCCTGCGACTTTAGTTGCTGAGGTTGTGAATGGAGTTGTAGTCAAAACAAGTCGCAGGAGATGAACCACTTGAACACAAAAGTTAAGTTTAGCTGTTTTTTTAGCTTTAATTTTTATAGGGTGGCTTACGGTTTAGGTTTAGTAACTCCTCGGACATTTTACAGTCGAAAGATGGAATTTTTTTTATCAACTGTGCGCGGTACTTATAACTTAATTTTGTGTTCAGGCTAAATCTTATTAACTCACAACGACGAACATTTTCATATAAAAGTAACCATTGTGACCTACAAAATATTTACTGTGAATGTTTAAAATGGTTATCCGTAAGGACCAATGGTTTTGAAAATTAGAAAGGTATTTTATTTTCGGCACCCAGACCATTCCTGCCTAGAACCGACTCGTCAGATCCAAAGATCCGAACGAATGATGTTCAGACGGTTGAATATCTCGTGTCAAGCCACTTGGTATTTAGACCTTCCGATTGTTTACTACAAATCCAAGGAACTCTTTAAATGTTGGCTCCTTACAAAAAACTTTTCTTGCACGGAACGCAATATCCATTTGCTTGTAACCAACATTCCACAACATATTGGTACGTACTCTGCCATGCCGTATAAGGCTGTGTAAAAAAGAACAGGAAGAGTTGAAAATTCCCTTTATTACGTACATCCATCCATGTCCTCACAAATGAAACAAAACCATTTAACCAAATTGATGTCCCAGTCAAAGTACAATAACAAAACAACATAAAAACAGGGCATTTTAAAATGCCTCATTGGAGACAGTCCGGCAACGAGTTCAGTGAACACATTTTATGCATAAACCTAGTAGCGAACAGCACACCATACCGCATAAAACAGAAAAAGGACAAGGACACACTTTTAGGTGGACAGTTGTTGTTAGCGACACAAAACCGAAATATTATAGCCACCTACCCTCTCGGTTCGCTGAGTGTGGACAAAAACATTGTTTGTTAGGGTCAGACACAGCACTGGTCATGGTTATAATTTATCTGTGTCATAGTACAGTTATGGTGTATTGTTTGGGATTGGGTTGGGGGTGGACTCACCCACGAAATCAATAGTTGCCATATGTAAATTTTGTCAACTTGTCTGTCGGTGTGTGTGTCGATCTGTGAGGATGATAAAACAGCTTGAGAGACAAAATTAGTTATCACAAAATAGTTTGTTATGTTTTTGTGCACGGAGGTGGGGTTCAGTGCTGGTGCGCTTGGTTTGCGTTTGTCAATGTAACATATGCGTGATAAGCAGCTACGGGATATGTTTATATGGTGTGGTTCCAATGAAACCAGCAGACAAATGTCTTGGAAATTTCTGTCATTATGTAAGACAGTTTCTTCGATCTTGTTGGGAGTACCTCGTTGAAGGAGAAACTTTTTTTAATTATGCTAATGGAAAGCAGATAGGCGAGGTCTTTCTCAAATTCAACCTGTTGTTGCTCACCCAGAGGCTTAAGTTACCAGATAAGACTTTTGCGTTAGTTCTGTCAGGTCATCGAATAGCTGAAAATGGACCTCATTTACCATATGCCGTCATGTATTACATCATTGTTCATTTGGACCTAAGTGGGTTGTAGTTTATTTTTTAAAATTCACTTTGCTATGCATTCTTACTCTGAACACTATCAGAATGCATTTCTTTGCTGGCAGTGTATAACTAGTGGACTCTGATTTGACCTGAACCCGATTGACAAGCTCCGTCTGACCACCTACATTTTCTTTGATAAAATCGAGGTTTTTTTGAGTGAAACTTGGCTAGTAATTTTTGTAAAGTTTCTTTGCTTTCAGTTAAACCGCCCGAGCTTGTTGAACAATTGGGTATTTTTTAAGCTAGGGCTTGTTTTGAAATATTGTCCAATATCGGACCAAATATAAAGTGACTGCCTTTATCATGACAAAGGTCTTGTTCAATAGGAGGCCTTTAACTATGGGATTTGACAGACCTTAGTTCATGAATCAGACGGTGCCACTGTTGAAACGAATATCTATTGAACTGTCATACGTTAGCCAAGTAACTACACCACGCAAAGTCGCTAGTAAGAAGTAACAGAAAAACCCGGTTTACGACGTTTGTGCTAAGCCTATCTTACAATGCAGTGTGGACGTAAATTTTTAATTTACTGAAAGTGAAGACTACCTATAAACTTGTCAGTATTTCCTTAAGTAGATGAATAGAGACTGCTCACTTCGATGATTCGTCTTACGGAAATCCTTATGAACGATAGCGTAATGGTTCACAGTGTATAGATCATAAAAATACTGACCGTCTTTAGGTCTGAAGCTGTTCAATCGATTATTTTGCTAAATATGACAAGTCTTCTATTTTGAAGTTTTAATAAACGTCAGCCTGTTTAGGCATTAAAGTTTCACCTACAAATAAACAGAGAAGCAACAGGAAGTGATGACAGATTGAGTGGAAAACGGCAATTTTGGAAACCGAGGGACATGCTTAAAAAAGGAAAAACTAAAAAAATAAAATCTCGGTGAAACGTAAATTGTTTTAAAACAAAATTAGAACATGTTCATTAAACGTGAGAGAACAGTCCATCGAGCGTTTAGTAAGACTTTTTGTGCAGCATGCATTTACTCGTTTTGATATTAAGTCTAAGAGAAAAGAAAATTATTATTTGTGCTCGTCTTGCTACGCCAGAGTACCAATTCTTAAATTTAAAATAATAATAACACAATTAGCGTTATACAAATCCATTCCGCCAAATTTGTTTGATAGAAAAAGAACCATTAATATCGGTTTAGCTGCTATAAGTGAAGTGTAGCCAGAAACAAAGGAAACAATAACTTAGTTTTGTAATAGTAGGGATTTATTAATTATATAAGTATGTAGCACTTTAATATGAAAATTTCGAAAGAGAGCAATAAAAAACAATACGGAACACAAACGTGTTTTGTGGCATGCACATTAATAACTACATACCTAACTAAAACGCATATTAAATCACAATTGAGTGAGTGTGACTCCCTATCAATCTCAATTACATTTCATACCCTATCTCCCTCAATCCCATGCGCCACATACGCTCTAGGCTCTAAAACTAATATTATTTTATATAAACTCCAGTTCAATTTAAAAAAGAGAGCAAAAAAAAAACACCATACAGCACAAAAGGTGCAGAGAGTATAGATTTTGCCGCACACACACACAAAACTGTCCTCTACTGAACGCTGGGAAAATCCAAAGATCTAGTTTCAATCGAACATTTTAGTGTATTCATCCCAGATGATAATTTTACACTGTTTCAACACTGTGGCCATAGACGATTGTTTTTTTTATGTTGCATACTGCGTCAGGATTATTTTGAATATTTAGTGACATTAAACACGGAATGAGCTGTTCTGCCTCCGTCCAATTAAGTTGCCGCAATGCCAGGTGATGCAACGGCCAACGCGATGCCATTATTTGATCGTATTTCAGCGAGAATTAGCGAAATAAGAAATGTTTTGCCAGTTTCACCTGGTGCATCAAAAAAAAAAAAGAATCCACCTGCATTACACGGAAATGATAAAATGATAAATGTAAACGTCACTACTGCGATCGATGTACAAACACTTACAATGTCCGAAACTTTCCCGAAAACTGTAAGAAGTGAAATACAGCTTATTGCAAAAGAGACGGGAAACATGTTTTTTCTGTACAGTTCAATGCTGCTTCAGCAAGCATTCATTCCCACTGGTTGTCGTCTTCCAGCAAGTCGAGTGCAAGTCAATCATCTTTATACGCTTGATGCTCATGTCCATCGGCTCTTGCATTTTATTTAACATACCTTTCACCTTTCATGATATTTCTGACAGAGAAGTTGTCCCTTCAATCGAGAGTAAAGAATAGAATAAAATAATAATAAAAAATAATAAGCTTTTTCCTGAGTATCAATTAAGCATATTAGCCGTATTTTATTATCAGTGTGATCTGATCCGAATCAGAAAATAAAACAATACGGATCATGGACAATTTTTTATTTTGAAGTTGAAATGAAGAAATGTGTTTCCCAATAATTAGTTTTGAAACAATTTAAATTTATACAGGCAGTTTCCATTTTTCACTATTTCAAGATTTTCTAGATATTTTTTTATGTTAAAAGAGCAAAAAAAAAACAAACTCACCTTTCGGCAGGGAGACTTGTGAAACAAACAAACGAACTGCGAAACATTTCATAAACATTTTGTTGTATATTAATGTTTATGAAACATTTACTAAAATATTTCGCTGGTTTGGACATACCTTTATGAAATGAAAAAGAAAAATCATCTCGAAGGACGGAAATTTATTCGATGTGCAAAAAATGCTTTTTGATTTTTTGAGCTATGAAGGGTGTTGAATATTTTAGTCCGGCAATGTGACTGTGTGGCTTGGCTATCGTTTACAGGCACACCAACATTGAAGAATGAAACAAGCCACCTAGTGGGAAATAGTAAAACACATTTTCAGGTCATGATTCGTGATCTCGATCAACAGCAGGATCATATGCTGCTTTTATAGGTGCATGTATTTCGATGATTTATACGGATCATGGCTGATAATAAAAAAAGGGCTATAGTAATCGCTTGTGTGTGTGCATAAATGTATTGTGTCTGACGAAATTTCTTGCTTCCTTTTTATGCTATGCTTCTCGTTCCCACTTCCCTTTTCCCATTCCCAACAAACAAACATTTTAATTTTGCTGGTGATAATAAAGCAAATAAATGTAAAATCGGGGTTGATAGAACAAAAATCGACGATTGTTTAATTATCTCACTTTACACTCGCTATGAAAGAAAAAGGGACAAACACATTTTTCTGATACGAAGTGTTATATAGGGTTTACTGAGTGCAAGTTATAAATTGATTTTAGAATGTAGCATATCGTTTGGTTTTAATAGTTGAAGACTTAATACAGAAATAATAAGGATACATATGGGTAAACTAAATATAGAGTAGAATTTTGGTATTCCTTGGAGTAAAGTGTTTAATTGCTTGTTGAAAAAAAAAATATTTAGATTTCCTGAACTAAATGATGCAGGGGCAGGAATCTGTTTGGAAAAAAATAGCGCAATGTTTATGAAAACAATTAAAAAAAAAATTTGATTTTGATTTGAATTGCAAATGATTGGAATATACTAAGAAACAATCAAAGCTATTGGGTGCGTGGCTTGGTTTTTGATTTTGTACTTTTTTTTAATTTTTTTGTTTGTGTACCTTAAAAATATCATGTTTTTTTTTTAATTTTATGTATTTTTTTTGTTTTTATTTTATTTGATTTTCTTGCGTGTGTATACAAAATATCATATTTTTTCATTTTATTTTTTTAATATGTTTGTTTTGTTTTTTTTTTATTTTTTGTTAACGTTTTAATTTTTGCGTGTACATACGCATTATACGGATCAAAATCAAGCCCACCATCAAAGTCATCATTTGTTGCAATGGTAGGTACTGGTTTTGTTTTTTTATCTAAGAAGTGAGTAGGAATCGCATTCGTTTTATTTACACAATATATTCAACAAAAGTAGAATTACCTATTCTCTCCACCAACACCATTACCAGCCACAGGTTACCATCAATGTGAAAGGCACTCAAGAGGTATCTAAAACTCCTGTCGGTAGCAACAAACAGGCGTTCTCCAGACCAGATGGTTAAGTGAATCCACATCAGAGGATTATCAAAAGTTTTCGTGCAATAAATACCAAGCGACCCCATTTCGAATGGAAGAAAATGGCCTCGCACGCAATATGACAGGTACTCAAACGAATAAAGTTATCAGTTCTACCCTCGAAGCATATCAATTAGCCGATATACCTACTCGATTCCATTTAATAAACAAACAATAGGTTGTACAAAGACGATGGTTTGACCCTTATTTGTCGATATGCTGCGCTCTTACGTACGGCCTTTGTGTGGGAACGTGACAGGAAGTTCCATATAAATAGGTAGCGAATCTATGCTAAGGATATAGTTTGAACAAGCAAAACTGCCAATGAGCGTTTCCTTACACATTAGAGTACATATGTCCGCAAAAGCATCATTCAGATTGGAACTAACTAACTGAAATCCGATCATACCTATACAAATGCGATTGAAATATCATGGGGAAAATGCAATTTTCCTTTAAATTGAAACACCCCACGGGATTCTGTATGGCGTATGCAATCAGGCTACCGCAAAAATAAAATCCATAAATGTTAACTTGTTGTAAGATCCATTTACTTTGGTAACTCAATAGATTAATTTATAATTAACCGGCTTTCAGGATGAGTTTTAAAGCATCGACGCATTTCGCAGAGTGCGATTACATTTTTATTGCCAGTGGGATTATTCGATGGCCTTTGTTCGCTCGCACACGCAATTATCTCTATCGATATGGGTAAATAATGCGGAGGATTTTTTTCCCACGCAAATCGCAACGGGTGCATGGGAATAAACGTAAGCCAATTTGAAAGGCAGCGCTTGCAGTAAAGCGATGTGCTTTGTTGAGAAAAGGAAGTCCGTTTTGCATTGAATGTCTCTTTAGTTTCTTTTTGAATTGTGGGGTATTGTGTAGAACTTACTCTGCTGGTAAATGCTGTTGTGGGATGATTTTCAAACAATTTTCAAACTTCACTGCAAGGTATATTTTTTTGGGAAATTGTTCATTACAGGGGAAAGTAACAACAACCGACGAGTCACCTTTCAGACGTCAACATATTTTCCCCCAGATTTGATTATATTTTAGCACAAAAAACCCAATTTCTTGTAAATCTTTTTTTTAAATATTTTATGTATCTACTACTTAAAAGTAAAAATTTCAAATTTGAAACGCGAACGTGTAAGTCTGATTCGTCTGAATAAATACAACTCAAAATGTCAACGCATGCCGCAGTTTGAAACTATCTTTAAAAGAATTTACACAGCCGCAACTTTGATGAAATTGTTGTTATAAAAGATAAAGATAAGGTTGGTGCTTAAGTTTAGAAAAATAGGTATTTAAAGATTTATTACAAAACACTATAACGTTTTCGCAACGAAACTGGTATTTGCTGTTTTATAAAGACTTGTAAATAAAAATCGCTCAATATCTTTGGAAAAATAGACAATTTTCACTGCAAATACAGTTTTGGGGATCGGTCTATTATGTAACAGCATTTTAAAATAGCACACGCATTTATTTCCCGATTGTCACGCTCAATTTTGAATCATTTGGTTGTGTATAGAATAGAATGATGAATCTCTACGCAACCTCATTTTAGGTTTCTTGCGTTCGCAGAATGAATATAAATTAAATTTATCTGCGGAGGCATATTTTAAGGTTACCAAAAAGGATAATATATACAACGAAACACAAATAAACCAAATTTAAGAAAAAAAATCCATATTTTCGCCTTAATAATTTCTACCTCCAGATTTCCCCATCGACCAAACAAACCCCTAAGCCTGGGGAGAAAACCCAAAAGTTGGTAACGATGCCTGTTGCCCATCGTCTTAATAATTGTCTTTTGAACATCTATCTTGTCTATGGGTTTGTTTTTTTCTCATAATGGGTGTCTTTTTCTCATAAGTTGCGTGTCTCAATATGTATGTCACACTTCATTTGTGCATTTGTTGTACAAGTCACCAACACAACTGCTCAAGGACATTCATGTTATATTTTATCGTCAGGATAGTGAGTTTTCGTCTGCATTCATGAATGTGCCTCCTACTCATGTTCGTTTTACTAGTGAATGGGGTACGTCCAGCTACTCTTTTCGTCTTTTTTTATCAGGATTCCATCCCAAATTTATTATTTCTAAAAATACATATTCCTAAGCTTCTTTCCTTGATTGCCATTTTTCATTTGCAATGTGCCTGTCTATCTTTACTGACACGAAAGAATAATTTAAGTCATAATATTAGGAGGGAATTGAGCATTTTTGAACAGATTGTAAAACTTTTGGTGGATTTGCCAACTTTTAACGCTACTGTTTGCCCTCCTCAAAGCTGTCTAGCTGTCATATTCACTGCCCTCTTCTGAATTGACCCACTTAGAAACGTTCTGCGTAAAATATTCATCCCATCGAAAATGAAACACACCGTCTGCGGATTTGATCTCTTCAATAATATTTCGTCGAATTACTTGCCAAAATAGGTACGTAATCAGGATAAATATTTTTTTTGAAACACTTTCCAAGATTGCTCCTTGATTGCTTAAGAAGCCAATTTTTCAGCTACTCGCATCTCCATACCAGTATGTAGTCTGTACCTTAAAGAGGTAGTCTTCCTGATGACTTCCTGATCTTTGGGCGTTTTAAACCACGCAATTCTAGTCTCACGATAAGCTGCCAAGCCGCTATACAGCGCAAAATTCTCCAGCAGAGGCATGGATTGCACGTCTAGTAAATTGTTCAGGGATTTTTTGTGAGCTCACGAATCAACAAAATTTAAAAATTCCATACAGAGATATACGTTTCACTCAATAGGTACCTAGTCCTTCCTACGGCTTTTTAAGTAAATATTTATTAAAAATGCCAACCTAGACTTACTACAAGAGCAAAGAATGAAGAAGTTTCAAACTTGCCTGCCTACTCTTTTTTCCTCATACAATACTAAACTCATTTTAAATCTAGGACAGTTGTGAAAATATAGCAGCATTGCCAGCTTCACTTAAATCAAAACCCCTTTAAGTTTACTGTAAATGCAACCATTCTCGGAATACCAACTACCAGCTTAATAAACTGCCCCCAGCTAGGGATGCCAGACGTCCCGCTCGGTGTGGGACTGTCCCGTTATAAGGCTTTTGTCCCGCAAGTGTCCCACAATGAAAAGTGTCCCGCAGTGAAAATTTGTCCCGTAAAGTGTCACGCCTTACAACTTGTCGCCCTATTATTCCTTCATTATTAAATAAATTACAATTAACAATACATAGAAATTATAGCGCTAGCCCTAGTTAGCTGTAATCATAACTTACAAAGTGTGAAGTGCGCCTTAATCCAATGATCATAGTTCAGTGGTCTGAGTGAAAAATTGGGTTAGTTTTTTTTCAAAAAGGCAGTAGTCCCAGATTGAGGGGAAAAGCGGAAAATGAAATTATTGTTTAATATGTTCGTTTTTATGTGATATGCTTATTTTAAGCTTGTTAATAAAAACAGTTCAGTTTTTAAGTTTTTCTTATGAAACCAAGTACAGATTTCATTTGGGGGAAAAAATTATTTTTTTTTTCGAAATTAAGGAGAAAACTAAAAGCTTTCCTAATAAAAAAGGGGACAACAGTCCTCAAAGTCTGGGAGCACTGGGTTGAGGCACCAAACTTCGAAATTCTTGTAAATTTTGTATTTTCGTTGCCTATTCAAAATCATGGAAAGATGAGCTTTCAGCTTTCTATGGAAGCATTGGAAGCAGAGCTCCTTGTAAAGCAAAATTTTTCGATGAGTTGCAGGGAATTTAAGAATTTTTGCGAAATTGACTTTGGGAAAAACCAAATAGTTTCGAAAATAACTTCATCCGATAAGTACTGAAATTTAGAGTTTTGCTTTCGTAGAATTGCATCTTTTTTATATTAAAAAAGTTTGATGTGTATAACTTAACTAACCTTTAAATTGTAATTAAAACGAAGACTGAGAGTATTATAAATTAGAAGTAACATTATATTAAGTGAGATAGTTCCTTGTTGATTTAAACTTGTTAGTTTCGTGATATGAATCGATAGTACCCACTATTCCTTTTGTAAACTAATTTTTGTTCAAATACAATTTATTACAACAAATAAAATAAAAACGTTTTTTTTTCACTGCAAATGCAAAAATTGTCCCGCGATATAATTTTTCAGATTTGGCATCCCAGATTTTTCGTTTTTATTCAAACACATCACAATATAACGATGCGAAACAAACAGCCAGATGACAGATGCAGAAAAATCCGAACGAAAAAAACCTCACCCCCACGATAAATTGGAGTTTCTGTTGCTGTCAACAAAATGGTTGTATTAACTGATAAGCAGTTTGTATGGGGAATTCATTTTACCATCCTTAAAGGCAACATACACCTACGATTTTTTGTTTGTGCAGACCTATGGCACAGCACGTTTCGAATGATATAAGTTTAACTCTCCTCATTTCATAATAAATACTTAAAAAGTGTACGGAAACTTTAGATGTTCACGTATTAATATAATGATGATGAACGTCGTGGATAATATTCTCTTAAGATTTGCATTTTTATACATCCAAAGGTACGAAGCAAATAGAAAAGCAGCGTACATCAAAGTAAACAATATTATTGTCTGCTTCCCAGAAGAGGAATATCCATCGGATAACTTAGCTCGATTGTGCTTCAGAAGGCTCTCAGGATAGTCTGCATAAAGATGTGATTCAATTCGATCCAATAACGCACATACCTTCTTTAAAAATTCCAAGAAAGATATATCTGTTAGGATGGTGGCCGTCTGGGACACAACACCTTCCTTCGCCCCCAGATTGCCGCACCGACCATTTCAGATGCCCTACTAAACTCACATACTCTTTTAGCAAATCATGTGTGCGGACGATAAAAATGTCGATTATGTGCCCTGTGATGGAGGATACAAACTGAAAAATTGACAATCAATTCATCTTTTGGGCAACCCCGAAAAAGGTAGACTTTAGGTTAAGGTGATCCGTAGGTGCGAGCCACCATATTTCATCCAACAAAATCGAAAGTTTATGTCCACAGAAAAGACAGACAAAACATTCTTTAGGGAATTAATCAATTTGAAAGGCATCTTCCACAGGGGAATTGACAGGGGAATTGAGGCACGGAATTTATTTTAAAGTGGAGTTGGGTCTCATGAATTTAAATGGCTCGATGGAATAAACTGCATGACTGGATCGTGAAGCGTTGTAAAAGTGAAGCAAAGTCGGTCGGTGTCTACATTTCCCTCAGGACGTTGCTGGTGTATCCCGATGAGAGCGGCAATGGAATTGTGATGTGTTACTTGGAGCTTGATTTAAATTTTCGCCTCAATTTGACGTTCCTCTTTGTGTTATTTGTTATATAGTCAATTGGTAACTTTCTCTGAAATAAAGTATTTTTTTTTTGTTTTGCTTTGTTCAATAAACGGGATTCCCTCAACGGTACTGAAAATTGCATGTTTTCCCTTCAAATTCCCAATTGAACTCTATATTTCCCCATGATACTCACTCACACTTCTATCGCCTCATGTCTCAATTATGCTGAACCCAACCTCAGTCAGACTTTAGCATTGTCTTTCATATATTTTAGTTTTGCGACCACGTCAAACACTTGCGGAAGGTTTGCACGAGTAAAACGACCAACAGAATGCTTATCTCGGTTGTGATGGCTGTGTAAATAAAAAATGCGTGCCGCGAAAGGCACGCAGCCTGCGTGCAGGCTTATCGCTCCCTCTAAAATATACTGTTCCAATGGAAATTTTCGTATAAACGTAGTTACTTCTAATACTAAATCTGCTTATTGCAAATAAAGGGTAAAGGAAATTTCATAAAATATATGCTTTGACATGAAATGCCTATTAAACTGGCCACATGCAAGAAGGATATATAATTCTCTGTGTAGGTGAAACCGTAAAGGAAAGAGTTTAAAATATTCGATAGTTTCCTATTATGTGGGGAGACAATTTTTTATTAGGATGGGTATCATATGGTACCTAATTGTGTGCCATGAATACGAAATACTCAGGAAATTTTACTTCAGCCTTGGTCCTGCTTTTAGATAACAGAAAATTAGAATAGGCAGATCAGGGTGATTGTGAATTGGTTCTTCTATCCATGCTGGTTGACTAAATTAGTTATTGGTAGAGTTGATCAGATTTTGTACCAATATGGAACTGAAATGGATGCGAGTTCTAGTGCAGCATAGAGAGGTAGTAGCGATAAGCCTGTCCTTCTTGGTAGCATCTCAGTTGACGTTGGTAAATTCTAAAATTCTAGCAACTAATTATTTTATTGAATGAGCTTCATGTCAGGTAAGACTAGAACGTACAATGTCATCTTAGTTTTTCTATATTTTTATCTTTTATTTGTATTTTAAGCCTCCTTTTTTGATCGTAAAATTAACTTTTTTCTTTTTGCCGTATTTAGAGAAGATCGACAGAAAATTGTATTCAATGAGTTAACAGGTTGATCTATGTGGCTTAGTAGAATTGTAACGGAATCAATTTTTTTTGTATTTTTCAATGTTTGTTTTTGTTAGGTCTACCTTGCCGTTTTTGGCCCATGAAGAGAGAAGTGATAAAATATTTGATCCAAACGGAAAGTAGCCTACACGCTTCTTTTGAGACATGTGGCGTGATGAAATTCAAGTGGGTTAATTTTTTTATTAATTTTTTCAAATCATTTTTCTTTTTGCTTTTCCTTGAAAAACAAAAGAGTTTTATAGCGAACTGGACGTCGTTACAAAAAATTTGGACGAATTTGTACATTTCCAATTAAACCGGTGATTGGTATGCGCAAGTCCTTCAAAATTCGATGTGGTAGATCCGGCTTTACCGGTAAGCTAGGTCCGCCACAAAATCTTACACTTTCCGAAGAGCAACGAAATCGAGAATGCAGCAGTCAAATAGCGATTACATAGCAATTTAGTCTCATGTAAGTACTTTGTTTGGCGAAATTCCAATGTGGCGGACCCAGCGTACCCCACGTCGCAATGTCATATTTGGGCCTTTTAAATAAAAACAAATTTCATTAGAAACTTACACACAGCTTGTTCCATTGCATTTCAACATCGTCTCTTATGAAAAACAATTGAAAATCAAAACGGTATGATCTACTGAAATGATTTTCGTTCTGTGACAGCATTTAACAGGCTTCGTATTTATAGCTGCATGAATATAAAGAATGTGATTACTTGACCTAACGCAGATTCACTCTATACGCTGTTGCCACTGCTAAAACATCCGCTTGAAAACCTCTTCTAAATAAATATATATACAGATTTGCAGAGGACAGTTTCCAGACAAGATTCCTTTTGCTAATCTCAAGATTGTTCAGGTCAAATTATACTTGCGGGCCGCTTTTGTCCATATGACTTTAGATCTTACAAACACTACCGAATGTATTTACTCAGCTGCCTATTTTTGTATAGGTATTGCTTTTGAGAATTCCTCCTCAGGCTGTTTTCAGCTTTTATGCCATACCTCTCCCTCCCAAAGTACTAAAATATAGTAAATCCTATTGATTTAGACAAAATATTATGTATTCAAAATAAATATCAGAAGACAAATTTGTTTACAAAAATGTGTCTACCCATACCCAGTATGCATCTGTTCTTTAGTTGTAAAGTATAACTAAGACCACAAGAAGTAGGAATGTTCTGAACTAAGCAGCCAGCAGTGATGGAGATCAACTCAACGGCTTAGCCCTCCCTAAGATTATTATTCTTGGAACAACGCCAGGCTAAACAGCTTCTATTACAGATATTTGATTGAGCTCAATGTAATTCTCAGAAATAGACAAGCGTTTGGAATGTTTGTCTTTATTCTTTCCGGGACTACTTAAAACGACCTTTGGTGAACGTAAGAGTTATAATGATACCAAAAGTCACTAAGAATACTTTGACCGGATATAATTCGTTTCAACTGACTGATAGTTATGAGAGGTCAACAGATTCTTGGAAGCAAGTACAAAAAGAAAGCGGGAGTTAACTTCAGGCAGAGTTTTCAGAAAATAATATATCATCCAAGTGAAAGGTTTAGAGTAAAGCGAATTGATAAACCATCGCAAGGTAAACGATATTTTTTATTGTTTGGCATATGAATGCCGTTGAACTTGGGGGAACAACCTGGTATCCTAAGATCCGTGTCTATTTTGCACCGTTAGATGCATTCCAATAACTATATCACTTTTTCGAAGAAAGCTATCTTGGCGCACGGCTTATATCAGCGACTATAAAAAAGGTCAATCGCAATAGTACCCTCCTGGATGAAGTTTTGTCTTTTAAAAGAATGCTAATTTATTCATCCACAGTTCCCACCCCTCTAACAGTGGGTAGATTTGCCCTGCTAATATTTGCTGGGAAACACTGGATTGTTTAGCAAGTGTTCCCGAACCGGACTATATTTATCTGATAAATTATTCATCCAACCCGCTATTGACTATAGGTATACAAGTTGAGGATAGAATAGAAAACACTGCCACAATTGGGAAAAAAATCACTAAACATGGACCGTTCCATTAGCATCTAATGCATTCGAGTCTCTCTATGCCGAGTCTTCCACCGCCGATAACAATTTCATGGGTGCTATTATAGATAATTCTATATACAAATACATACACGTATCCATGGTAGTGCTCTGCAGAATGTGTTTGAGAATGAAATTTCAATAAAGTGGTTAGCGACTCAACTCCCCGTTGAACTGTTGGCATAAATACACATACATACAAGTGAGTGTTCAGGGATCCCCTTGTATTTTTATCAGTGAAATTGTTTGTTCTCTGAAAGATTGCGGCGCCTCGCAATATTTTGTAACTACCTTCATTAAAATGAGTTGCAAAATGAATCGATACTCACCATCTTTTCCTTCGATTTGCAAGTTCACGCATAGATGGAGGCGGCCCAGTATAAATAATGATAATGATAGCGATGTTGTTTGTATGGTATCCCGTTTTAGCTTTGCGTAAAGGCAGCCCTTAAGGCATGTAATTATATTTAACAAGTTAGAACTGATTGCATCTGATAAAAGAATACAAGTATTGTCCTGTCAGTTTAGTTGTCTTGCAATTTCTGAGTTGTGAAAATAGGGATCAATCTGTTCAAAAACACACATATTCTGTCTTTACGTTGCCTCTGCTTATACGAAGCCTTATGCTTGTATTTGCCAGTGAATACTTTCAACTTTTGCTTTGAGGGGACATTTTTTAAAAGAAAACTTACGCATTGAAGGTATGCATAACTGTCTTCTTTTATCAAGAAAAATATCATTTGTTTCTGCCACTTAAGAAAAATGATTTAACTCAAGATGGCTGAACTGCCTATTTTGAGTTGTAGACATGGTGTAATTCGCAGCACATCTGTTCTGTCGCCCCCAATATCAGTGAAACTTCTATGTAGCATTTATTTAAGTCCCTTACTTTCACACTTCACCCTGCAAGCTTAATATTTACCCAATTGTCTCTACGCAGCCCGCTAAACATTTGACTTGAAATTTTAAAGGTCAGTGACATTTGAAATTTAATTTTCTGTTCCTACAATTGAAGCTTAAATCGGTTGTCCTTGTCCTTGTCATGTTGGTGAATTTCAAATAGTTCGAGTGAATCTAAGAGAACGCTCTTACTCTCTTATTTTTCCCCTGAAAGTTCACAAAAGCTTTTAAAAGATTTCTGCCGAAACTTCTAAAGTTTGCCACTTAAATTCTCATCGCTATCAGCAGAAAGCTTTTCGCTTTTGAAAATACTTCGAGGAGTTGGACGCACCAGGGAATATTAAAAGCTCAATTCCATATATCTTGTGGTATGTTGTCTTGTTAAGGACTTTAAGGTATTTCTTATGGGATTTTTATTCAAAAGCAGAGGCGTAAGATATTTGTAAATTTCATTTAAATTTATGAAGGCGTACTCTAGATATAAGGTGAATGATTGGAAAGCATGATGAGAAGCAAATAAATCAAATAAAAAAAAAGAAACAAAAAAAAAAAGTATAAAGGACTACTTTAAAGTCGGAGTTATCCCCCCAGATCTGAGTAAAATAGATCTACATGAATGTTGCTGCTTAATTTTGCTTTTCATCAAAATTATTAATTATTATAAAATTGGCTGCATAAGTAATTATCAAGATCTTGAAATTTGGAGCTAAATTTGTGTGACCTCTTGCGGTTATAAAACCTATGCTATTCAATTTTCATATTTGCGCTTTATGTTCCTTCAAGATCGGTATGGATGTACTTAACCACAGTCGTCGTAATCGTTTTTTTTTCTTAACAAATCCACAAATGAGAAATTACTTCCTGAAGGCAATGTGAGCATACCCAAACCTTTGAACAAATTACCTAAAAGGTGATTATTACTTTGTCGAACTTTCTTTTGGTCACCTTAAAGCCGATGGTGTTAGGAGGTACCCCGCCATAAGTTTCCTCCACAAAACCGTTTTATTGTCTTGAATGGCGACGTTTCTTGCAGTGATCAACTATCTCAACTTGTGTAAGCTTTTTATCGACGTATGACAATTTTTTAGCTCTGAGATTCTCCTCGCTTCTCGTTAGATTTGGTTGCAGTAAGGTGTACTGCAGAAACAGAAACATAACCGCTACCACACATCATATCCGCCTTTAATCCTTATTAAAGTAGCCTTTGATGATTTATTATTTCTATTTCCAACGTAATTTTGTAATCCGCTCAATGAATGCTTTCAACCCTAGTTAGTGATGCTGCCTAGCTAGTTATCTGCACTCTATTTCCAAGTTCTCAGCTCTAATTTATCCAACGAAATAAATAAATTATACTTAAATCGTTTCTAGAAAAATCATTTTGAACCACATAAAACTGCAGCATGTGGGCGCATATTAACATTTTATTAATACGCCCCTGTACAATACATTTAACATTTTATTCATATTAGCTTTTCATACAAAAGAAATAAAATTGATTGAAAATAATATTGCACACCACCATTGCAATAAAATCTCAAACGACATTTCAATGACTGACCTAAAATGAAAATTCCAAATCCATGTACCTACATTATACCCTAACTGAGTATTTTTAATTGTTCTTGCTCCTTTGTCGTTAGCTAGCAATCTTGCAGTTATTACCAACCCTCCTTCAGTATTAGCGTCTATTGTCCTTTTGACTTAATCGAACATTTTGACACAATTCTATTGCCAAACAATAAATATATGGAAACGCCACCCTCATCGCTTTAGAATGAAAAATATTTCTTCACAATGCCTGTTGCATTTTAATATTCAAGTTGAGAACTTTCTTAAGTGATCCCAACGCACTTGACCCGAAACTGGTGTACAAGAAAGCAAGTGGATGAAAACGTTCGCTCTGAAAGACCAAAAGTAAGTAATCCTGCCTGAGATTGAGAATATTTTGCTGAACAACAAACGGAGCTGAACTTTTCCGCAATTATCCAAAGTGCTTTTCAGTGTAGAATGAAAGTGTAAAAGAAAATCGCTTCCCAAAGCGCTAAAGTAATGTCCAAATGAAGGTAATTTTTGTCTGCTTCTTAACAGGTTTCGTAACGTGTTATGGCATTAGGGGTAGGTTCATTTTTACATTTGCAAGTGTTTGTTCAAAATAATTCAGATGTGGAAGAAAATTGTTTTCACGATTTTAATTTATGCTGCTGTTGGTGCGTTTATTAAGATGGTTCCTAAACAGATCTTAGAGAGCTGTTTTTGGGTACTGAAACATGCCTTACCATAAAATTGGCCGAAAAATACCAAGCAGATTAAGAACTAAGGTCTCAGTTCTAATCAGCTGTGTCTCTTAAAAAATTATGTTTCCATGTAATTGCATGTGATTATAAAAATGTTACGTATACGCCACAGTAGTTTTGACGGTTAAAAGTAAAATTGATTGTTGGACATTAAGTTGATGTTAATCAGAGATCGTACAATTCATACAACAATCAACCACCCATTGAACAAGTTGTTTAATTTATGCCTACTCCTGTTCAAGGCATAAATTTCCCAGGTAGATTAGGAACTGGATCGCAACAACTGTGTAACCCCAAAGCTCTTAAAAAAAATATAAACTGAATTTGAAATTGAAAAGTAGCTACATTCCAAAATATGGCCTATCGGGTGTTGGCTTATATGTGTCTATCTATTGTTGTTCCGGCATTTGACTCAACTTTCATAAAACATGCAGCTCCAATTCAAAAAGAAATATCAAAAACAACCATCGTATTTAAATCTCCCTTGGCATTCTGTTACAAAAGTGTAGCAGGAGCTCAATATTAATTATTTCATGGCTACTCCTGCAACAAGCTGATCACTTTTGTGCACACAGACACGAGGAACAATTGGTACAAAAACGGCAAGCAGACAAATGAATTGGGACAAGCTCCTATACTTTTGTCGTTTGAGGCTTGCTATAGTGGGGGCAGATAATAAATTCGGACTATTTTCAATATTTATAGTTTTATTAATATCTGAGTTGGCCGGATACTTTAAGGCTCTTGATGGATTGGGATTGGAACTGTGCAGTTCATTTGATGGAATTTTACACAAAATCAATGTAACTGAGGGTCCAGCTATTGACCTGTTTAAGGTTCCTAGGAAGTTTAAATATGTTTTAGAAGTTAGTGCTGTATCTTTTATGAGCCTTTTTTAAAGTGATTTATTTGTGCAAGTTTGACAACATTCCATTGATACTTTATCACAATTTGGGTCAAAGGACAGTTGTTGCTTAGCTAGGCAACACAAGTGGATGAGTGCATTCATAAGCCTGTCATCTCTGTTTCGAGTTACCTACTTCGGGCTTCTGCCCACTTTAACCTAGAGCAGAGATTATTACGTTATAACAAATTAGGGTGACACAAACCCTTCCAAGATCTAAGTTGTAACAATCGAATCAATCCATATGTGCTATTGAGTCCATTCGTTGCAGTAAGACGAACAAAATTTCATAGTCCTGTCTGATCAAAGAGAATAATAGAATAAAATCCACCACGTACACAAAACAAAGCGATACGACGTGCAGGTACATTTTAAAAAAATTTCCTGTGTCGTCGTTACCTCATAGATTACTCTGCTTAACGTGTTCGGTAACACTCTGCGGTATTGTTCACATCCTTTGTACCATCGACATCAGACAGAAAAACAAAAGGAACGTTTAACCAATTTTTACCTGTTCCTGTGAATGTAATTAGGAGCTTATGTCGGTGAGATAATGAAACAGCTATGTTTGTTTCGGTATTTTCTAATTACTTCATTGGGAGAGGTTTTTCTTTGTTTAAACGAAAGGATAATCTTCATTCTGGTTGCTATGGCTTGGCTGTGGTTGGACTAATGTATTTTTAATTTTGTTTAATGAAGAATGTGCTTGTGTACGGCTGCGATACACAAGACTTTTTCATAAGGACTTTAATTTGTAAAACTTAAAAAGAGAAATGCAATGGTGGCGCATGTTTCTCTGCTGTCAATTATGAACCATACAAAAAGTTTTTGCTTCCCACCGCATCAAGTAGAAATATTTTCATCATCAAGCAACCGTTTCCAAAAATTGCTCCAGCCAATCAGGATTTCTTTAAGAATCTTCTGACTCCTTAATGTCCAGCAGTTCGATAAGATTAAACAAACTGCAGAAATTCGTCTTCTTGTCGGCGTTGGTAATACTTCCAAAATCCATGTCAAGAGAAAGCAAAGCACTTTAAGGGGAAAAAAAAATCACTTGTGTCACTAAACGAGGTTGAAATTACCTTAAACGGCCGACCATAAAGTGTAGGTAAAAAAAGGTAAAAATCTTGTTACCTACATATTTTTTAACACCAAACCTATAGCCTCAGATTCGATTCAAAAGTTGTTAACTGAGGCAGGGGATACACTGCACAGTCTACTGCTTAGAACATTTCCCATGAATATGTAGTCTTTATGGCAAGCCATTTACTTTTATGTAGAAAAGGTGCAAATTTGCCTGCCGTTGAAACAAATTGCACAACATACACAGAACGGCTGCGGAAATGGGGCTGATGTCGAGGAAATTTACAAAACTATTTTCTTCAATACTACGATGTTGCAATGAAGTGATAAAACGCTTGTAACGACTTCCAGATATGGCACGGGTTGCCGTTTAAGTGTCTGCAGGGTGTGTGTGTGTGTGTGTGTGTTTTTTTTTTTTTTTTTCTCTTATTCCGGTGGAAAAGTTTTCTTAAATTAAACACTCGGCATACTTATATTGCGTATAACCCTTTTGCACCTTAACTTCCTGATTTTTCGTGTTGATGTCCCCATTTGCTGCAACTAAGTCAATCGCGTGGGCAAGTACTTCATACTGCTCAGAACAACTTCATCAGAGCGTTGATTTCACTGATGAATTAAGGCAAACTTGAGAGTGTCGGTGCTGGGATACCCTTGTCTGTGATGATGACGTCTATTTGTTCGCATCTAACTTCCTTATTTATGGAGCCCTGCTTCCTGGTCCACAATAAATAAAGCAGTCAAGGAGATGAAAAGCATACCAGTGCGTGAGTTGCTCCGCCATCGTGTTTCTTTTGGTGTGCTGATTAATTACCAAGTTCTCATTACACGTTTTTTTTGTTCCTCTTTGCGCTTCCTCTTCACACTTGAGCATCACTATCACTATACCTATACCTTTGGTTTGGCTGCTTTGTTTTTATGCTGTTTACTTTGCTTTGCTTTTTTTGGTCGTCCATTTCTTTTGCTCGTGCCTTCTCCTATCTACTTACGAGAACTTGTAATTAGCATGCAAATTTAAACGTAAAGGAAGAAAAATTCTGATTAATGGTATTTTCTTTTGTGCCTAGACAGTGACACTCAAGCGAAAACCAAACGCAGTGTTTGGCGGAGTAATTTGTTTGGTATTTTAAGGACTTTTACTGTTTTTATTTTTATATTTTTTGTGGGTTGCTTAAGAAATATGCTACTCGAGTGTTAAAAACTGGAACTTGTTTGTGGGAGAGAAAAATTCGTTATCCGTGTGGTGAGTGTGTTCAGGACAACTACTGCCGCAGGAGACAGTGATTTAAAGGGAATGCAGCAAATGTGAACAAAGAGAGAAAGAGAGACAGACAACAGTCCGAGAGGGGTGCTGATGGAAACGAAAGAAGATCTAGGAAGAATGTTTTGTACCAACAATTCGTTAGCAGTGCTCAGTCAATGTATTGCCCGCCAGTGCTACCCAAAGGAGGAACATAGCCACACAAAGTCTAAAATTTGAAATTCACTAAACTGGAACGCGCTTATTTTTGGTATTCTGTACTTAGTTAAGGTTGAGGACAATAAACTTCGATCGACGCGCTTTTAACATGCCTGCCTACCCAAATGCCTTACCTTTGCTTCAAATCGTGAACTTTCCCTTTTGCAACATTAATGCAACCGCAAAACTAGTCCATTTCTTTGGGCGCCAATTCTGACAACTTTTTATGTAACTTTCCCTCCAAACTCCTACATAAAGGCGCACCCCATTTAGAGGCGAAATCTGTGCACAAATGCCATCCATAATTATATTCCCTGTTTGCCATCATTCGTTCAGGCAGTTCGCTGCAAATACACTGTTTCGCACTTTTATGTTTAAAGTGCAAACAAAGTTCCGGAAATGTTAGCCTTCAGTAAATATTCATCCCTTGTTCGCAGCCATCAATTCGGTATGATGTGTATTCAACTCGCTCACTTTAGCTTATCTTGAGTTTACTCATTTAAATGTTTACATTTTATCTGATGTATTCTGTGGTTGTGGCAGGGGTAAACTTTAAATTTTGTTCAATATCGGGAGATGGTTTCTGATTTTGAAACGCATTCTATGAACCTACGTTCGCAGCTGGGAAATGGGTTCATAACTTTCCGTTTCGATGAACAAACTCAAAAATTAATGGGGGTGGCACCACTAACCGGGTTTGTAATTGGATTCAAAGTGACTGCGACTGCTACGTAACTAAACTGTAGGTGGGCTTATGTTTCTTAAAGGTTGACTTGAAAACTACGTCACAGATTGCGATGAAACTATTCTTAACTGCTTCTTAGGGCTCAGAGAATACTAGTCGTTCATTGCCACGCCTACTGTTTGAGCTGATTTTTGAACTAAATGCCTGCTTCTGAAAGAAGGATAGAAAACGAAGGAGAACTCACTCCTTCATTAATCTTTAAAGTTTTCAATGAACCTTATGCTCCATCCAAAAGCTCAGCTACAGTCCAAAATGTCCAAAATTTGGCATAATTAATTTAAACTGCTCTTGATCGTGGTTTTACATTGGGGTTCTGGGCGCACTTCTTAAGCACTCTGTGAGGGTTTTTCTGTTATAGCGAAACTAAGTGCGATTCCCGTTTTCCTAAGTACAAAATTTCTACCCGCTTGTCACTCTGCGCGTATGTTTTTGGCCCTTTAAGCTTTGTATGCAGATGATGTGAAGTCCCATACAAAAGTAGCACAACGAAAACATGTACGAACAATTTCGCTCTCCTTTTCGTTTTACAGTACGCAGCTGCTGCGAAATGATGGCGGAAAAGTGGGTAGTAGGTAGTAGATTGCTTGGTACAATTCTCCACTCCCTTTTCGCACACGTTTGTTGTCCGGGACATTGTTTGCTTGCGAAAATGTGACATTTATACTGCAGTGTTGCCAGCTTTCACAGGAGGTATGGAGACAAATTGGAAAATTTTGGCGCCAAAAATAACAAAGCTTAAATATGAAGATCAAATGCAATTTTTTTTTTTTTTTTGTAATTCATTGACACACTTATTCTGATTAAGTTGTTTTGAAAGACGACAGTGTAAAATTAAAAATAGGCGGTCATAGCGAAAATTCCATTCGAACAAAATTCCTGTAAGATGGTTTATTTTATTTTTTGTGGAAAAATTTAAAAAATTTAAGGAAAATTTGCTAATTTATTTTGATAAACAAATTTTATAAAGGGTGATTTTTTAAGAGGTTTAGAACTTTTTTTAAACACAAAAAATTCGAAAAAATGAATGAAATAATTATTTGAATCGATAGTTTGAACCTTGCAATTTAATGTTTAAAGATAATTTCATGCAAATGTTGACCGCGGCTGCGTCTCAGGTAGCCCATCCGCTGAGTCCAATTTTGGCATACTCTTTCACACATATCGGCCGGTATCTCACGAATGAATGCATGGATGTTGGCTTCCAGTGCGTCAATCGAAGCGGGCTTGTCCCTATACACATTAGCCTTGGCATACCCCCACAAAAAATGATCTAATGGTGTCAAATCGCACGATCTAGGCGGCCAATTGACCGGCCCGAAACGTGAAATTAACTGTTCACCAAACTCGCCTCGCAATTGCGCCATTGTTTCGCGTGCTGTGTGGCATGTGGCACCGTCTTGTTGAAACCACATATCATGCAAGTCAAGAACTTCCATTTCGGGCAAAAAAAAGTTTGTTATCATCGCTCGGTAGCGTTCACCATTGACAGTAACGCTGCGATTCGTATCATCTTTGAAGAAATATGGCCCAATAATGCCGCCGGCCCATAAACCGCACCAAACAGTGGCTTTTTCGGGATGCATTGGTAGCTGTTGCAATGCTTCTGGCTGATCTTCACTCCAAATGCGGCAATTTTGCTTATTTACGTACCCATTCAACCAAAAATGAGCCTCATCGCTGAACACAATTTTTCGATAAAAAAGCGGAACCGAGCACGAATTTTGATAGCAAAATTCAATAATTTGCAAGCGTTGTTCATTTGTAAGACGATCCATGGTTAAATTGCAAACCAAACTGAAGCTGTTTGACAGTGACACAAGGTACTAAACACACGTCAGCTGTCAAAACCAGTGTTGCCAAAACCAAACCAGCTAAAAAATCACCCTTTATTTCATAAGCAACATTTGAAGACCAAGACTGAGCTCAACCATGAAGTTGACGTGGTCAAAAAACGCAAAAGAAACTGTTAACGATTTCGTCTTACGTATGGCTATATGAAACTGGGGCTTTATACGAAGAGAGTACGAATTATGTTTTTATAAATTGTTATAAGAATAATTCCCAAATGACAATTTTAAGGAGCCAGCGAAAAGTTCGCAGATCTATATCGGAGATGAAAGCCGGTGATGGCAACACTGCTATTTGTGCAGCAGCTGATGAAACTCTCCGCAAATTATTATCAGCTGCCTTTTCGCAGACGTTTCTCCATCCATTTGGAGACCACCAGAAAATTTCGTTTCGCACCATCTGCATACTACGCATTATAGTGATTAACAAATCCCGGTCAATGGTGAATGTAAACGTTACCATCGTAATGTGTGCCTCTGCATCCCGGCAGCATGACATATCGTCACCGCATCAAAACAGGCAGTCATTCCATACTTGTTTTCGTGTCTACACCTATAATCACAGTTGCACAATCCATCGATTGCATTATCTGCCTGCTGAAATTCTCATTTCGCTAATTTCCTTTGACGGAACGCGTATGATGACACATAAAGCCATTTACAAATGTCAATATCTGAAAATGATTGCCGTTGACACACTGACAAACTTTGAGGAAGTGCGTGTAGGTAGGCCTCTGCTTTCGTTTCTCATTGCTAGCTAGATGGTAATTTCGGTCATTCAAATGAAAGGAGTCGAATTGAATTTACGATGTCACATGTGAGAAATGAATTCGATTGCCTCAGGTGCACGGGTATAGGAAGAGAACTTGCTACGGAACGCAGAGCTAATTTGGAGCAATCGATGAGAGCTTGTCGGTTCTACACGCTTTGAAGTTTGTTTGATTGAATTATCATCGGGCAATGTTGCGTGTTAGGTTTTGGAATGAGCACCGATTAGCTGTTCGATAGTTTTGATGGCCTATACACATCAAGACTGGAATTGGTTTAACTGAGTAATTAGTTTATTTTAGGTGGCAAATATCCGGTACAGTCGGAGTTCTATGCACTTGGACCAAGTTAAGTGAAGTGTGACCACACAGGATCCGTTCTGCCGACTACTCACAGAACTATTCTATGTTTTGTCCCCGGGCAAGGGTTAGTTGACCTGCTGATATTAATCAGACTCTTTGTTCAGCGTCAACTTACCAGTAGCCATTGTCAATCTTGCATGGTTATAGCTGAGCAGATTACACCGTCTTTCGTTAGCCTTTTAAACTGTATAAGTGGTAGGCACTGAATCCCTTGCAGTTCATAAGGGCTCATCTTCTGTAGTTGAAAACTTCAGCTTCGGCTGCTTTTTTTTAATAAAGTTTTTACAATTATCGAGTCAGTTAAGCTCACAAAAGCGAATACTCTTCTCATAGGTAGTCCAATATGAACCTGTTGTGCCAGCTATTTGTTACAATTGTCGACGTTCCCTCCCTTTCTTTGTACATTGCCAACTACCATTTGGTTTACTCGATCTGCTTAATTTGCAAGGAACTTACCGCATTTCGCTTCCAGATTGTCAATTTAAACTACGAGCATATGCTACCCTAAGTAAGCCATTACCATCCATCTGCCAAATGATATCTATATAGACATAAGCATTCCTAAAAAATAAAAATGTCATCTACTAAACAATTAACTTCTTCCCGAAATGGCAGCCGCAACATTGGCCATTAAATCCAAATTGCCCTGGAAAATAGCAAAAATTTACCAGTTAGCCTAGTTCCGAGCGGAAACTAATTTGTTCTGCGAAAACATCGCAATGGCCAAAATGCTAATTTCAAATCGCAAATGTTTCAATTAAGCCGATTCAGACTACCGCTATGGACCAACTAGCACACCGTACGCGTGGCGTTTCTAATTGCTTCGTAATTTGCGGACAACTTAATTGGTACTAGTCTACTTTTATGGGAGTAATTTTTATTTTCGGGCTATAACTATGAAAACCGCTCACAATCAAGGACTTCTCGTCTGTTTACTGTATTATACCTATGTCAATTTTCCTTGATTTTAATTTATCAAAAGCATGTTTTCCTTATTCATGCGAATTGTATGAAATACCATTTCCAGGATTGTAGGGAGCACAACTTTTCACAGCAACATTACTCGGCACAGAGTGATTGAAAGTGCGAATGAAATTAGTTTCTGTTGTTTCACTTCTTCGCAGAATTGCACCCTCCTTTGAGCGATATTTCAATCCTGCTACGTCTTGGCAAGGAACGCTGCAGTTTGCAATCGCCTTAGCTAAATATCCAGCAGTTTCATTGATTCAGTTCCTGCACGGGGAGTGCAATTAGTCACTGTTCGAAATGTTTTCGAAATGTCGGAATAACTACTTTGATGTAATTAACATCAGTGACGGGTGCTTATTATAATCTGCTTATAGATTTAATCTTAGGTTTCACTTTGGAGTTGTATTATTTCGTAGAGTATTTGCATTTTAAGGACGCTTCTTAAAAACACTCCGTCAGTGTTAATCGGAATCACATTAAACGGAATAAATGACAGAAACAAAGTCAAGTTGACAGGGACAATTAAATAAGAAATATACTCTTTCATTAAGAGCTACTGCGTTGTAAGAATGTAAAAAAGACAACAGAGCATTAGATTCATTAAAAGCATTAGATGCATTAAATTTCAAGCTTTTTATCATGAGCATTAGACGCATTGTTATGCTGGGAATAAAATTTCAATCAAATGTCATAACGTCGTTTGTCGCATACACACGATAGTACTTTATGATTGCTCCAATTTCGAATCATCCAGTTTTCTATGTAACACACTTTGAGTACCACTTGGCTCTGACTTTTTGGATTAAAGTGAAAAAGCATGCTCGCTTTGCGTTTTTCTTCTGGTTTTGAGGCTTTTAAACTCACGTTTTTCCTCGCGTTTTTGGACTCGTTTTTTGACGCGTTGCTCCTAGCGTTTTTAGAGGCGTTTTTTCCTGCGTTTCTTGAGACCTTTTTCCTCGCGTTCTTTTGAGCATGGAATCTGAGGAAAAAAACATCTTTTATGGCACTAGTATAACGAAGAACAGCTCCGAAATAGCACGCCTAGTATCATTGCAAAGGCTAGCTACAACTGATCCTACTGCAGCAGAAAAATTCAACATTCGTTCTGAAAGTTCGCCAAATGTCAGTATTACTGGTTATCCGTAGAAAAAGTGGGGTCACCATATAATAAAGAAAAATTAAATTTCCCTAAAAATGCAGGAATCAAATGAACAGTCTTTCTTCATCATCAAAATCCTTAAAAGGATTTTCGAGATGTTCATAAAAAATAATATCGTGGGAACATTTCTTTAGAAATCTCAAAATAAAATTCAAAATTTAAATTTTACAATAGAAATGAAAGATGGGAGCGGATTGGGAGTCTATACTAAGGGATGAAAAATGTACTTTTGGTGATTTTAAGTTTAATACCAGGCTATAACAATAAAGTGAATTTTATGTCGACTATTAATAGAAAAATGCCAGTAGGGACATTGTCAGCAAAATAATTTAAAAGTGGGTTTAATTAGACAATAATTTTGCGCCATTGTTTCAAAGTTTTGTAAGCCTTTTAAATAAAATCCTTTACAAAACCCACTTAGCTTTTCTGAAGCGTAAAGCTTAAGAGATAACTTTGAAAATTCTTTCAGTTCCAGAGAAACGCAAAATCGTTTTTGAAAACCATACAGAAAATAAAAGAGTTCCTTCCCATTACGTAGGTACAAAAAGCGTGTGGAAATAAACCTTACATTTACTGTACACAAGAGTTCAAGCGGGCGACTCAAGAGAAATTTACTACTTCGTTCTTCTGCGTTTTTAGAACTGTTTAAGCGTTTTCTCGATACCTTAGAAATGACAATTTCTTTAAAGTGTTATATATTACTTTTACTAACCTTTGGCAAACATCTCAAATTACGTGTTACTTTCCTGATAAAGCTTCTCAAATCAGCCTTTCTGCATAATATATATGTATATTTGTGACTTTTTTTCATTTGTCTGAAAAATAAAACACACACACGTCAATTCGTTGTGATAAGGTAGCCGCAGGGTCCTATATGGGACCAACTCGAAATGCTGTTGGCTAAACCCGCATGTTAACTTCGTCCACAGATCACGCATTAACACCTCCGATAACTTTTACTAATTTTAAATATGCAACTAGAAAAAGAGTTCAATACATTTTAATCTCCATCAACGAATTTGTTTGTTTATTCCCTGATAAATGCGAACCGCAGGTAAATTAATGCAATTCGTGCTCCCGAATAAGTGTGATTGTTATTCTGAATAGGGATGTATCAAACCCTATACCATCTGCATGCGAATTTGTTGTTCGAATATTTGACCAACACAAATTTGTTTCCACTCCCTCCTTCAATTTCAAACGAACACTAACGTTTCAAAAATGCAATCCAAATTTTAATTGCACAATAATTGATGTCTCTACATTATAAACAATTGCCATCATATTGAGTACAGCATTTAATTGGATATAATATAGGCAAATGGCTGAAAATAATGTTTCTGCGACCGAAAATGTAATTAGTTCAAAATAAACAAAGTGAAATCAAATGTTGTTATTAAGGTTCACTCCAAAATATCCCCACCCTATCTGATAGAATTAGGATGTTTTTCAATGTGTTATCCACACGTTATAGACTTCAATTAATTTCAAATAAAAATGATTTCTAACAGCAAATGAAACAATTTTCTGACACTTAACTTGAAAAGGAATTAATTAATTCAAATTATTTTAATTAGACTTAAGGCAAATTAACTTTTTTTGCTTTTAAGAAAACATCATCAACTAATGCTCTTAAGGCAGTCTGGGTGAATTTAATATTCATATCTACGTAACTAAATCACAATATAATTCGTTAAAAATCATATTGCATTTTTGCAACCATAACGATTTTAGTTTTCCAATTTTCTTTCTGTATAAATAAAATGCTCTACGATTTGTTCTCCCCTCCAGTAAGCAAACAGTAAATTCCTGACTGCAGAAAATAAACTTGTCACCAAACGTCCAACCAATCCATTTGACAAGGATAAAGTTACTCTGCGATGAATTAAGGACTTAAGTATTATCATTTCTATTCCATCTGCACGTATAAAGCAGTAGCAAATCAACGACTGGACGTTATTATAAAATTAATTTGCAATTGAAAATCTGCTTTGTCTAATGACATTTATAATTGTTGATCCAAGCAATGCGGGAATTATTCTATTAATTTTAAATAGGAGGAACTATGCACATTTGGTTATGAGGGGTGATTCTTCTAGAGGATAAATAGCTTCAAATAAGCTATATAAGTAAGCGGCAAGGTATTAATGGGTGTTGCGAAGAGAAAGGGCCTAAATAAGCTAGAGATACAAATATTTGAGAGCAATTTTGTGAACAAAAAAAGATGTTTAAAATTTGTTTCAACGGTCCACGACGGATAAAATAAAATCTCTAAAATACAAAAAAAACTGAGTTGTTCTTATATAAAGAACACAACTACTAATATAAGAAATAATGCTCCATGTAAATGGATCTGTTCCTTATAAGCGATTTTCTCTTATAGGAGTGTTTCTTATATCCATTATATGAACTTATAATTATGCTGTACATAGTAATACAATTTTCGGGCTGAGGTCTAAATTCTAGAAGGGAAATTTAAAGCAAAAAAAAATCTGCCTATTCTGCTTTTATCCAACTAATGAATAATTTAAATTATTACATGAAAAATTTGATTAAATATTGACTAAATTTAAAATAAAAATAATATCTATTGAAATAAATATAAAAAAAAATGTGAAATATAATTAAGAAAATAAAAGAGGGTCGAAATTACGGATGGGTCTAAATTCTTTCTACACAATTCAGTTTTCAAAATTCTGTTTTACAAAATTCCACAAACAATGGAAAAAAAATCCGCACTCAAACGCGCAGGCTTTTGAATAGTCTCCAAAGCTTCTTTTTACTGTTTGCAGAATTTTGCAAAGTAAATAATTGTAGAGAATATTTTCTTTTTAAATTTCCATTTTTTTTTTTCTTAATTTTTAACTACTCTTCTATTTATTAATATTTTTTTTCGCACAATTTATTTTTTGCTTGTAATTTTTATTTTTTTATTTTTAAATTCAAAAAAGTTTTTTAATGTCAACTTTTTAGATTTTCTTTTTTTCGTTGTTAATGCTTGTTACTGCGAAAAAACAGAATAAGCTGGAATTTTTTGTTTAAAAGGAACGGCGAATTTCGTAAGGCAGAACTAAAATAAAACAGAATGTTCGTGAGAGAAGACAAAATGTCGAAAGCAGCATTTCGATCCGCTACCGTTCGTAACTCTGGTTTTGACTTGTTTTTTGTGCAATTTTGATACGCTTCTGGTGACTTTCCCGCCATGCTTTTTACGCTTTGTTTTAAGTAGCTAGAAAATAATTTGTGCAGTAAAGACCAAAAGCATTAGTGATATACTTATAAAATGGAGGGCGTAAAATGTATGTATTTTCCTTTTTATTTCTAGTTCGTATACGCTCTGATTTATTTCTTATCTGGCAGTAATAACAGCAAAATTAATAACAACATCACACAACAACTGACAAGTGGTTTAAGTTCCAGAACATTTCCTACAAAAAGATTTTATGCCATTCCGGATGAATTCCTTGAGCCAACCTTCATAAATGAATAGGTACAGTTTGGTTCTATTTGTTTACATGTCTGGAGTAAAATGGGAATGAGAAAATATTTGATAGTGCCAGACAACTTCTATTACTTTTCCCAAATCGTCCCACAAATAATAAGCATGAACAAAAATCTTCTTTCAATTTGAAACTATGTGCCAACTAAAACTTTCCAACCATCAAGCAATACTTCACCCTCTAAACTGCTAAACCTTGCAGCAGGTCATAAAACTCATCGCATCGTCCTTCGAAATGCAATCAATATTTAAATACTGTTCTCTCTGTCTTCATTTCGACACCCCCAGATAAGACCAATGAAAATCATTGTAACACTTTATTCGAATTTATCTACGCGGCCCCCATCGACCCCGTAGTCCATGTACCCAATCTGATTGAATTTTGTATTTACCGCCGTCGTCATTACCCCACGTTGCGTCATCATTCACAATCTTCATTATCCTCATCATTGTTATTGTAGCAATCCTCTCCGCCTCTTACGACTGTAAATTTACTCCTAATTTTATAGCCAACAAAGTTTATATGCATTTTCGTTATCTCACAGAAAATATCTCATGGCCAAAGGAAAAAGTACGATAAATCGCGAATACGGATTCTCCCCATCCAACTTTATCGATTACAATAAAATTTCCATTTTTCGAAGAGCACAACGGCACAATCTCGGAACTCAGAGTAAATAGGATAATTTCTTGCTCGCGTTCTTTGTTCATCGACAACTTTTTAAATAAAATTAGAGAAAAAGTCCAGACAAAGTTATGAAACGTAATGAAAGCACAATTCGAGGGCTGCGTGGAATTCTTTAATTATTGACGGACGAACTTACCTATGGGCAGGGTTGACATTGTCGTAACTATTTCCAATTAAGAGTGTTGAATAAAATTTGGCATTCTAGACAAAGTTTCGCTGCCTTCCTCCCTACTCTCGGGGCAGGGTACTTTAATTGGTCTTTGAAATTGGAGTGCGAGGACACTGATCCGCTTTCGGTTGGGTTTATTAGCTTTTAATTATTTTAATCAAATTGACTAGATTTGATTGGATTAGATGTCCTTATTCTATTCAAAGGGAAAAATAGGTATTAAGATTAAGATTCGAAATGCCGAACTTGACATAAGCATTACACTTAGACGATATCATTTGAAATGTCGAATTCATGTTTGGTTATATTACTAGGCCTAAGTTTTACCGGCATCCATTCACTAACCTAGGGGTGGCTTCACTGCCCGCAGAGGACCTAAGCCTTAAACAAAACGCCTTTATATATCCGAGGCATCTCAGACGACTTATTTGCACTACGTCGACGGCATTGTAAATCGTTTATACTTCGCCCTTAAGTTTTCTCCTCCAAAGGACCTCAACGCAAACGCACATGAACAATTTTGTATTCAAAACGACTGTCGATATCTGTGTCCGCCTTCGCTAATGGCTAATAAAAAAATTAAATCTCGACTTTAAATTTACGGAAGCCCTCAATCGGGAATTTTGTATGGGAAATAATATCCTATTTAAATTTAAAGTCGAAAGAATAAATGTTTATTGGTAAAGCCCTTTGCTTTTGTATCACAAAGCAGGACTAGCTTTACGAGGGTTTTTAAGTACAAAATTCAGTTTCGTTTCTGTCATACAGTTGGTTGTGTGTGCGCACCATATTCGACTTGCGTTTGATGCAGTGTTGATTTCAGTTTCGCACAAGGGTAAATGATTTTCCACCAGGACATACATATCATGTAAATCTAGGTACGATTTGGGTACACTCGCACCCAGATAAAAATCATTGAAATGAGGTCCAAATTAAATCGTCCGTTTCTCGAAGAACGGTACAAACATCAGCCCTGAAGCTTTGCCTTTCACGATCTAAGAATCTTAAACATTGGTTAAAGCAGGCTCATGACAATGATGCACACTATGAACTGCAGTTCATAAAAATCTTTCAAAAGTACTGTGAGCTGTGTCTCCAATCCATCCAAATTTCAATGTCTTCAAGTCTTTCACTAAATTTAGAGACTTCGCGAGGTATACCCCTATTTGACTACAGGAAGCTTTGTTGGGTGGTTTTGTGATATAGTTAAAGTAGTACGCATTTTACAGAAATTCCAATCGAAGAACCATTTCTCGGTGAATAGTAAAAAACATCGTGTGCTCCCTAAAACTTTAGCACACAATGCTAACAGGATTTGACTCCATACACAATGTCGAAAATGTCCCTAACAGTGATCTTTTTAAGGCTTCTCAGTTCAGTGTCTTAAGATCGCCATAACAATTGGTTCTTAGAAGCTATTCTTGTAGTATCTTATATGGACTTTTTTCGCCAACTTTCTTATTCCTGTAGCGCCAATTTGCTTTTACTTGAATAAACTTGAGCATTCTTCTTGTTTGCCTCCGTATATGTGTATATTTCAATCAAGGAACCTTACAGAGCCGTCAAAATTCAAAATTTAGTCCGTCGATATCCGGCATCAATATCGTTTGCGTTTATTAATTTTGGAGACGAATATTCAATATAAATACTATACGAGCGACACAGCGACACCAAAACAGTGAGCAAATACGAACCTTCGGCGTCGGTGGTTATTTAGGTGGGTGGGATAAGTAAAGCAAATGGACATACCTTCAATTCTAAAAATTAGAGTCACTACCTCAATCAATTGGAGGAGGGTGCCATTGCAAGTGAGAGTAACTGGCGAAGCTTTGAACTAGAGGCTGACCCCTAAGCCTGCTGCTTTTTAAGACTATTGTTCTACTTTGGTTGCGACTCTTAGTCAAAATTATGAAGTCTCGTTTCAAAATTTTTTCCTTGCACAATCCTTAGTTGTAAGCATGATGTTGTGTAGCCCATAGACTTTAAATTTAATCACCCTGTTTGGCTGAAAATTAGTCAGTTGGCTCCAATTCGCACCTGGAGTGTTTGGAGAATAATTGGAATGAAAACCAAAGGAGGGTGCTATTGTTTCTACAGTGGGTACTCTTTAGTGCGCCTATCTGTTTATGACTGTTTTAATCTTTACACGATTTGAGAACCGCATTGGATGATTGTAGTTTCGATTGTTACGATCTTCATTTCTCTGCCCTAGTGTATTAGAAACTGCTATACAAAGGCCTTATTCTTCTGTGTCGCCTTAAAGCTGTGCTCCTTAGCAATCTCAATATTGTTTTTTCTTTATTTTGAAACTTAGACATTGAAGTTCTGTTTGGAATATCGGAATCCATACAGTGTGCCGTTCAAGTGTCCACCAGGATGTGCTTACACAAACGACGAACAATTTTGCTCCAATTTTTTATATTTTGGCCAAATATCTGCGCCTAAATGGTAAAAATAATAGCTTGAACAAAATGTCGACTTCCCTGCGATAATCAAAGAATATAATCTAGATCAATGTAGGTTTTCTCAAGATCTGGGGACACATATTTGAACAATATGGCTCTATAAAACCATCGCTCTTGACAGCTTTGTCAGTTCGAAAGATATTAGGCCCGATGAACCAATGAAGGTGAAAAGGATCACATAAATATGAGCACTTGGCAATGTACCCCCTACTGCAAAAGACCAGCCTCACCACAACTTGATCATCCCTTATACCTACGTATGCTCATGCTCATTATCCCCGCAGTGATTCATTTCTATGCCTGTCAAGGATAAACATCGTATACTCTCGTTTAACACCACATCTTAGACCAAATCGGAACCACCCCGGTCTTATATGCATACATAAAAGTACTCTCAAATGTAGCCGGCCTTCGCACCAAATGCTGCCACAGCCATTCCACCGAACGGCAAGTCTCTTTGTTTGCCCCGTGATTTATGTTCCGAATTTTAGTGATAATAAGTCTCATGATTTATACTCAAAAATGCTTGGCTACGCATTTATCATCTCAGCAGTTGGTTACACTAATATTGCGCGTTGATTTCTTATTCACCCCTGATCGGGGGTACTTTGTCATTGCAAGACGAACGAAAGGCAAACGTCTGGCCCGTTTTTTAATCTGTTTGTACCGTTGTCAAAAAGAACCAAACCAGATTGTTGTGCATAAGAAATGCTTTCATTACAGCAAAGCGAAACATAAATCCAGATCTCTTTGCTTCTGTTCCGGATAATCGGTATCTCCATTTCAAATTTGGCCAATTCAAATTCATAAATCAATTCGTGATAATGTAGGGTATGAGGTGCCTCTCCATGAACGTCTGTGTCTTTTAGGGACCTTTTGAATACACACTTGTCTTGTGTGATGAGGCCGAACAAAGTTGATTTCACTAGAAGTGTTATAAATAGAACCACAATCGAAATAATTTGAATCTGGGTACCAAAAGTCATATACCAAATCGAACCTCTGTGTAAAATCGAAAGCGATTTAAAATATTTCAACTAGCTTCTAGGACGTGGCTTCTTCCCTCTTTCAGTTTCAGGAAATAAAAACTTCTTCTTGGTGAAAGGTTACCCAAACTTCTGATTAACAGTTGCTTATGAATTTCTTTAGCCTGTTTTGCGGATTTATTCGAGTTCAAGGGATGTTTTTCATTTCCCCACCAGCCATGCCTGAGCTAAAGTTCTTTTATTAGTTTTCCGATTTATTATTTTCCTATCGTTGGCCTTATTATCTGATTCCGATTCCAATTTGACCTTTAATCAATGTGTAGTAAAAGTTTGCGCTTCCTTTGTGAGGATACAATATTGGTTCGCATCTGGTTGGGGGCATGCTATTGACTAGAGTTTATTGATTAATAAGATGAACGGACGACGGCTCGATATAAATTGTGTGGGGAAGTGAGTTCACTTTGATGTTTTGTACACAAATACCTGCTTTTAGTTGAGCTTGTGATGTGTTGTAGCGCGGTGGGAGGTTTTACTCACCCTAAGGAATGTGATTGAGGGAGGATGGAATTTCTGCAATTGGGAATTGGGATCTGTGGCAATCGGATCGGATGGATGATAGATGTGTGCCAAAGAATTCAATGTCTGGCATTGCTATCTATCAGAAGATATCATGTTTGTCTGGGGTAGACAGCTTGGGAATCTTATTCGCATTCATTTCAATGGAAGTTGAAAGATAATGATGTTGGGTATAATAATGCCTGTCGGTGTACGTGTCTTCAGGGAGAAGTGCTGTATTTAATTCTTCTTTAATTTGTTGCTATCTGAAAGCAGTTGGTACTATGTCTGTGTATTCAAATGATTTATGGGTTCGTTATGAACCTAGTTGTGGGACAGACTTTCTAAATTTCAGTAGTAGGTGTAGACCTTCCAATAAGGTAGTGTTTTTTTCAGTAGGCATATGATATTTTCGTAGTAGAAAAATTGTACAACGCCAGTGAGGTCGCATTTGTATACATATATAATTATGACACACAACTCAGACTTATCGATCGGTAGGGTCTTTTGTTGGCCAGGAGTTGATGGAAATTATTGGAATACCCCTTCCTTACATGTCAGTTTATGTCTTCAAATCATATCTTATCTTTTAATCACAACTCCTGACCAAAGTTCGAGGTCATTTATATCGGAACTTAGTGTTTGTTAACCAGTGAATCGGGTACTAAAAAATTGGAGCTACTGGCAGCGTCAGTTTATCCAAAGACACTGGTGGATATTTGAACTATAGGTATCTCTTTCTAAATAAAACCACAAAATTAAGTAAAAGCTGAAAAGTCTTGATGAAAAACTCTATGGTACAGTTTGTCTACTTCGGTGGTGCCTTAGAAAATCTTCTCCCTCTTCTGTAAATATTGTAGTAGATCTAGAAAGCATTGATATAAAAGGTTTGTAAGCTATCCGACTTGTTTATTCCAATTGTCTTTTTTCTCTGTGCGAGTTAGATCCATTTCCTGATACCACGAGGATCCAGTTATTTCCCGGCGGCCGGAATTTTTCCATAAGCCTCCTGCAAATCGTTGTTTGGCCAAAATCATGTAAAGCTCCTGGAAAGCCTTTTGGTAAAAATTTTCCCGTCAAAGTTCTGCTTTCAAAATTCAGCGTTTTAAAAATCCTGCTCTGTTTGCGTTAATCATATTTCCTGGTTCAATTGAAGCTATAGATTGCATTTATATTTCTGAATTTTATTATTTTAATTTCAATTTCCACAAAAGAAAAATTCAAAAATTCAAATTTACTGGTCAAGTTTGACAAGAACTGCAAGGCAAATACACGTACAGCCAAGTAAATGCTATGATCGAACTTACTATAGCAAAGTTGATTTTTATTCATACCGATTCAAAGTAATTGCTAAAAGCTTTTACTTTGCTATATCTTTTTGCTCAAGCCAAATGCTGGTTTGTATTCACACGACCCATTATGTTAGTTGGAAAAAACAGAATTTTATTGCTTCAAATTTGAAAATCAGAATTTTGTAAAGCAGAATTAACATGGATCACAGGCTCTGTTCCTTACTTATTTTAGGTTTAGGACTTGCTCAACACAAGCGGAACTAAAAATGTTCTTAAAAATTTTCTTCACAAAACAACCAAAAATATATGAGTCAGTAGTACATAAGATCCGCAGGACAAAATGGGGGCTTTCAAGTTGTTTTGTTAACACTGAGTCAACCTAGCAGTTTAGAAGGCGGTCGGAATAAACCGTTTTTGTTCAGTGTTTGGTTTTAAAGTTTATACCAGGACCAATATAGTCAGAGTTCCTATAGTTGCGGCTATCTATTGTGACGATCTTTCGATAAAGTTTGGTGGGCTTATTTCAACTTTGGTACCGCCTGGATACGGTCTCCACCTTTGGTTTTAGTACCCGCTATATTCTACCATCTATATCGCCTTGTAGGCGAAATTTGTCTGCTCCAAATGGAGCCGTTAACCCAATGCGACGTATTAGATCCAGACCGCAATTGATCTAAAAATATCGTTACTCTTTTACCTCAAAACATCATTACCCATAAGAAGTATGCTATAAGAGCGTTGCGATCAGGCTTAAAAGTACCGAACTATGAAGAGACTAACCATCCTTTCATCCATATCCAAGCACGCCTCTATATGTCTTGAAAAAGGCTGTGAAACTGAAATAAAGTACAGGAATCAATGGGAGGAAGAATATGTCCCCAAATGAATGTCTTGAACAACACTGGACGAAAGACAGTCGGTAGTAATGCTGTATTATAAAAATTACATCGCCTACCTAGGCAGCCAACGTGTCGTAACATATTTAACATCTCTAGAAATAAAATATATGGTGTTGCGTACTTGTTGTCTTTTATCCTCAGAGGTACTACTCTCAGTTGGGTCTTACCTTGATGTGTTCTGTTTTGGCAAAAAATATAACAATCTTTGTATATTCCTTGTCCCTTATATTTTATTTATTAAAATAGGGGTTTTATTCTATGAATTTATCTTTGGTCTATTATTAATGTCTATTATTAATTATATGTAGGTATTATATAAATCTAATAATTATGTCGGCATTAGGATAATTTAGTTTAGTTTAGTTTAGTTTATTAATTCATCAAACAAAGTAACAATATTTTAGTTATTACTTGACAATAATAAAACATAATAAATAAAATACATTAAACATTACCACCATTACTTCAAATTAATAGCAAATTATTTTTCAAAGAAAATCTGTTTAGACCAAATTTGGTTATGATTTTGTGGCGATTAATGAACACGATTCAGAATGTACGATTAAGTTCCAGAATTAAAACACGATATAGATTATACGATAAAGTTCAATGCGTCCGATCGACTGTTTATAACTGAATGCCGCGTCATTGCACAGTAGCCAATATAAATAGCCTCGTTTGAATCATTCAATTCGAGGTTGGATGGGCGAAAAGAAGAAACAAAAATAATAGGGTAATCCGGAAGGGAATTCCCGGATAAGTCGAGTGGCTCATGTTACTTTGTTCCGCATATACGATCGATACATAAAGTGATCGTTCGTATGGTGAGTGAAGTGCGACATCAGCAAAACGAATTAATTGGCTTGTGCACTTGAGCTCTGTTCAGACGATTGCCAGATCTGACAATATTGCCAGGTCTTCAAATGAAAAAATTATCTCAAATCTCAGCCAACCGTGTGAACTGGCAATTTTGTCTACCAATATTTGCAGAAAAGTCATTGTCAGACCGCAATCTGACAGTGAAATTGTCAGGTATCTGCCAACCGTCTGAACAACCAATTTTATCATTGTCAGACCATTGCCAGACGCTTAGGACATTTGCAGACCCATTTGCTATTTGCAGATGTACGACATCTGCAAATTTTTCATTTGTAGACAAATATTTTTCATAATTTGAACGAACAAAACGAAGTTTCGGTGTTTTTTTCTTTGCATTTTTCTGTAGATAGGTGCAAAATGTGTGAATTATTAATTTGAAATGTGCACGTGGACGAAAAAGTGAAGATAACATTGAAAAGGATCAATGAAAACTTTTCCTTTTTTAATACTAGGTACTTCTAAAAGGATATAGAAATATTTATGATCCTTTCTCCATTGCCAAAGTTCGTAAATTTGGTAGCAACTGAATCCCAGGCTTCTGGTTCTCGGCGTCTAGAACTCAAATTGTGCTATGTGTATAAATTGAATTAGGTAATGAAATCATTTTCCTGAAGATATTTATCCACGAGCACTTTGTAGATTGCATCCAGGACATCTGGAATGATGGACACGATCGTTGACGTAGGAGTGCGGGAACAGATATTGCAGGGACCGAAAATGTTCCTAGGTATCGTGGAGTCAACATAAGTCGCTCAACCGCTGAAAGGCTTGCACGAATATTTTTTTCTTGCTTATGGATATGCGGCGTCACTAAAGCAAAACGATCATTGAATTGTTTGGAATCCATACTCAAACACCTACAATACAATTGTGGCTCCTCTTTTCTCAATTCTACGAGCAATTTTGCTTAGTGTCCCTCCTGTTTTCTCGGGCCACCCAATCCTTCGTCCAAACACGCCGAACCTTGTGTATCAATTCATCCTCCTCGCTACTCTCACATACGTAGCGGCCAAAACAATCGCAATTGCATCATTTTGTTCGCTTTAAATGTTTGTTGTTATATTATTACGTGCTTCTCAATCAAGACTTCGCCCCCGAATAAAAAAAAAATAACCATTTTGCATTTGTCTGACAATGCCTGCAAACGGATCTGCAAATACTTTGTAAGCAAACATCTGCCAACCGTGTGAAGTAGCAAATTTCTACCTGACAATGTTGCCAGAAAATTATTTGCAGGCAAACCATCTGCAAATGAAATTGTCAGAGTTTGGGAAAAAAACTGGCAACCGTGTAAACTGGCGATTTCGTATTGTAAGTCATTTCGCTATTGTCAGATCATTTGCAACTCATTGCCAGATCATTTGTAGACCTGAAAATATTGGCAGATCTGGTAATCGTCTGAACATAGCTTTAGTTGCGCAAGGGAAAAATAAAGAAAGACCACAAGTAAGCATTGTTTATTTCTGTCGGAAGTGTTGGTTATTGACGCTGGAAGTGGCAAGCTAAAATATCAATTTGGGAGGATGTTTATTTTGGACAATCAATATATTGTTACGAAGTTGTAACATTGATCGTTGGGCTAAACATCTGCAGACAAAGTAAGAAGGTTGTAAAGTGCTAGGTATGCGTCAAGTTGCACACTTTACAACAATGGCCCCAACAAGTTGCTACACAATATCCTCACAAAATAGAAAATCCAGTAGAACCACACTTAGCTACTCACCCTGATGCAGTACGAAAAGTAAACCATACCCCGGTGTAATACACATTTTAGCGGGCAACGGTCTCAGTCTTCTTTCAAGAGCCACCTAGTATTATCTGTCTAACTAGTGCATGAAGGATTTTATCCGCCACTCCTAAGATGCCATTTTAAATCATAAACAGCCTTAAAGATATGGCGCTTCGAATTTGAAGTAGCTCAACGAAGCACTCCAAAGCATTTACTTTACTTTACTTGACCATAGCTTTCCATCGCATTTAAAGGAGCCAATCAACTTAAACTTTCGATATAACCAAACACTATAAAGACCTCCACCACAAAGACCAACGATACACCAATCTAACGTATATAAATTCCCCGGACCTTGTAAATCTTTATTTTAATTTAAAAACTTCCGACCATACAAAATGTGCTGTGTTAACAAAATTTTCTTTGTGCTTCCGACCTCATAACCTCAAATCGGATCGATACCGGCAAATCCCCAACTAATGGCTGCACGTCCTTCCACATTTTTCCCAATGGATGCACTCGCACAGTTCCTCTTTGCGCTCGTCTTCTGTAAATAAAGTAATGCAAAAGTAAAAGAAAATTAATTATATATTATCGCTCGATAGTTCTTCTTTTTTTTCCCTAATTAAAATTTAGTGAACCCTGGGTCTTCCATTACAAAGTCCCAATATAAAGCCATGAGCGGATTTATTTTGTTTCCCTCCAAAGGTTGTGCCCTCTGGGGGTTTCTGCGAATACTAAGTAATGCGCTTTTTAATTAAATGCTATTAGTTTGCAATTGCCTTAGATTGTGTGAGCTATTCGTAACAGTTGGCGCAATTACCATGCACAAAAGGACGGCAAGGACTTTTTGCACTTGAAGATCGAGGGAAGCGAATGGTTTGACGCTGCGAAGGTATATATATATATATCGATGGCATGTGATTTGAATTCAAATAAAATGGAGGGGCAGAAAAAATGCGAAGGGGGACTAGCACCATTTGTCGAGTCGTTTAGTATGCATCAGATGTGCTGATAGTGTAGTTGATTGGGACGAGTGCAGTGACACATATAAGAGTAGTCGTATGTGGAAGTAAATCGTTAAGGAGGCAGCTGTAGCTGTAGTATGTACCTACCGCACTAGCGGAAGGAAGGATGTCCTCGGGATGAGGATGACGACGTCTGGTAACAGCGGATATTTCATTATTTGCATAACGTCAATTGAATGAGGACTTAATTTGCAAGAAAACCCAATCTGGATGGAGAAACTGAGAGAAAGAGGTAGAGGTGAGGCAGATCCTTTGGTATTTTATTTTTTGTGGAAACTGTGTGTGGCATGTGCAGTGCCATCGGCTGATGCCTGACGGATTTGGTGGGAAAAGTAAAGGAATTCTTGTTGGTCTTTTGTGGGCTTTAATGCGGAGCAGATTCGGGGAAGGACTGTTGAAAATGCATACCATTAAGTACTGGGGTGACGAAAACGCGCTGTTTGAAATTGATGTGAAGACCATGAAGAAATGCCACTAGGGTTTTGTAGATCGTGAACATTGTATAGGGTGATTGGAAAATACCGCCGGAACCAACATACACATTATTGAATTGCACTTAAGAAGATGTGCTAGTCCAAAGATTTTAGCCCCGATGGGGTGCAATGAGCAGAATACTCTTTTAAACTATTCAAAGCCCTCGGTGGATAAAGGTTATCGACCTTCTTCTGCCGGATATTATCTCTTCATTTATATTGCACTGGCCTTAATGGTCTAAATTTTCGCAGATGAACTGATGGGCCGAGAGACTCCATGTCTATGTCTCGCCTCCCTCGCTGTTTGTCTGAACAAAGTTAGCCGGAACAGAATTCGACGAAGCTACCTTGAAACGATTTCGGAAGGCCCAATGGTTTCAGCTCACTGAACATTCCTTTGAAAAGTAGAGCTCGACGGATAACGCTCAGTTTCACGCCATGATGGCGACAGGCTTGGAAGAAAAAAAAATTAGAGCCACACTTGTCAAATGAAACCCCTACCGCTTCACAAGACCACAAATAAAATGCCACCGCAAAGCCAGTCGGTCTTCTCTGCTCGGAAAATAGCAACGAACTGGTGCTGCGAAATCTAGACGAGTCGTTGTGTAGTCTGTGCATACTTTAATCTCGGCCTGTGCGTCTTCTGGTACATCCCTGTCAGTTTCGGTGAGGAGATCAGACAATTCCTCTATTTTTTTCAGGCAAATGTGTTACATAAGAGATACAAAAATAATATAACATCGGTAAACATTTAAGTGGCCTGTATTTCCCAATGCACTTTGATCAGTTTGGGGTCAAAATTCTTTTTAAAAAACTCCGTTCTCAAAATTCTGCTTTACAATATTCTGCAAATAATAAAAAAATGCCCCTTTTGACATTTTCTAAGATTTTTTTTTAATTTTTTGCCGAATTGTTTTCTGTTTTTAATTTGTATTTTTTTTGTTCAACTTTTTAAATAAAATTTCTAATTTTAGATATATTTTTTTTTTTTGCTTAGTACATATTTAAATTATTTATTTTCAATTTAAATTCTCTTTTAACTTGTCATTTTTTTTTATTAATAATCTAAAATCGTTTAATATCTCCCTTTTTTACATTTGTTGTTTTTTTAGAATAAAGCAAGCTTTGAATTTGTTGCCTTTGAATTTTTGTTATTTGTCAGTTGGAAAAAGTAGAATAAACTCCATTTTTTTGCTTTTAATTTGGAAAGCAGAATTTTGTAAATCTTTTAGATCCGACGTGTCACTTCTGCAAACCACCACATAATAAAATGTTTACCTGATGTCCACCGAGACTTATGAAATTTAATATAACATTTAAAAACAATTTTTGCCTACCCAAGATCCAAACAAAAAATATCTGTAAAATGCCCTTACGTAAATAAAATCCTTCAATCACAAGTACGCTGCTGCGGAACGTATTTTGTATTTAAAACTAGAAAAAAATGCGTTAATTAATCATATTCCACCGCAAAAGAGCGCTTCAGAAAACCATCCAGTTGTTGGTTAACATAAATCGCAAGCCAGCGCACAAATTGTTCACAGTCCTTGAAGTGTGCTTCTCTTAGTCCGTCGCTTATCCCAATTAATCACACACACAATGTGTCAGTTGACCCCAAATCCGTTCGCCTACTTTATGCCCATCTTCCTTAATGGATGGTAGGATCCCATGTGATTCGATATTGAAAAGCAATCAAAGTGATTTCTATTCCATACGACCGACTAAAGAGCAGCAAGAGTGTTGAGGGAAATAAAAGTAACGATATATCTCTATAATGATTACTGATGCGGTACGATATATACCCTGCACAGAAGGATTGATACTTTGAACAAGATTTGTGTTGGATGCAGAATAAAGTACTGTGTCACCATGTGTTCGATTATAGAAAAGTGCTTAAGGCCTTTTCCTTTTGGGAGTAGGAAATAAACGAGTAAAATCGTCTGTCATCGGAGATGAAACTATGAATTATATGTTGAAGTGACAAATAGTTGTCGTTGTCTATGAAAAGGGGCATTTGTAGTTCAGGAAGTGAGTTTTTGGTTAATAGGAAATGGCCAAGTATAGAAGTCGATAATTAGAAGAGGTATTCCGCAGGTAGGATGATCATGCAATTAATATTAGAGAGGGGTTTTTAAAGGTGCAAACTTTATAAATGAAGAAAGAAACAGTTACCGCAACATGTCCGTAAGGGACAATAGGCCCAGCTCCTCACAACCATTCGTTTTGCGTGAGTTTTTCATTTTTAGGACAAACGGAAGGGACCTTAAATTTGATATTTTATGCCGAGTAAAAACTGCTAATTGTGAAGCTCGTGCGTGAAAGTTATACTTTGGGTTGTTTGTCAGACGTACGCGAGAAAAAAACAGTGGAAAAAACCTTAGGATGTAGTTTGTGAATGATGAATGTAGTTACCGGAAATATATGACAGAAGAAGCACCTGTCAAAGAATATGCGTAAAAATAAACAACAAAGCCTCCCATCTCTGGGAAATCGGAGATCACCGCAATCGAACAAAACACCTCACTGCTACATTATCATTTTAAGATCGGAAATCATGGCCAGATCTGTAGTCCTGCCTTTCGAGTCTATGAAGGTCCTCAATTAATGTAATTCTGTCTTGACCTCCATATTCGATTTGGCACCATAAGTCAAAAAAATGCAATTTTCGACCATAAATTTCAGTAGTTCATAGTGGCTATATTTTCCATCCAAATTTCGCAATTGTAAGCTTTCGTAAATTTAAAGTCGAGACTAAAATTCGTTATTAGTACGGCGCAATATATCTAGTCAACCCCTTTTTATTCGCATTCATATCCACAGCAATAATTTTGTAGGTGGTCCCTGTTATTGAAAAGGCAAAATACCTTCGGTGCCGTTATTTTTTTCAATTTAAACTCGTTGCACTTCGAAAGGAAAATTTTCAATTAACTTCCTGCCTAGTATCCATATTCCAATATCTGTGTCTGTATCGCCTTTCTTTGGTAGCCATGGATTGGAAATTCGATTAATCGAAAATCCGATTGGGGGGCGAAAATGATTTTTAATTTCATGCTTTAGCAACTATGCAAATCATAAGTACGATGGATATGAGTTTGTGTGCTACAGGATTTGAAATACTGTATCAAACAAAACATCAAAAAAATCCAAGAATATTTAGATTCAACGGATATTTTATTATTGACTAGCGGCGTCCCGGCGTTCTTCATTCCGCCCAAACTCTTTTATGTACATAGTGAAATTTATAATGTGAGTTAAATTTTTTTATTCTTAAGTAATATTAAATGCACATAGAAATAAAAACAAAACAAAGTCCGATTCTGAAGTCCACTTTTGCTAGTGACCTCTATTTTCCTCCTAGCATTTCAAACAAATGAAACAAAAGTCAACTTCTGCTAGCTATTTTGACCCATTTTTTTTTTGTTTCACCAGAGGCGGGCTTCAAGTTGCATGTCGTTGATAAAGTAAGGGGAAATTCGATAAAGTAAAAACGTTTTTGACTTGCCTTATTTGACAAATGCCACTTTAGATTTGACTTACATCGTTTTCGATTTGGCCTTTCAGATAAAAAAAGATAGAATTGAACGATAGAATGTTAATCACCTTGTCTAACCTTTGTAATACATGGAATTTTTATCTTTTTAACAAAAAGGCATTAATTTTTCAAAAGAGGCATATTTTTTCGGGTTTCCTAATGTTGGAGCACTTCATCAACATTACTTACAAACAAAAAATTAAATTCATTATCATCTAAATACTTTGAATTGTATAAAGCCTTTATTTTCGAATTATTGAATTGTACTAAACTTTTAAATTTAGCGCTCTATTGTATCGCAAAAGCCATATTTAATTGAATATAGTTTCGTCAAGTTTATACCAATTACTCGCTATATATAGAGAAAATAAAGCTTCAGTTTTGGCTCTTTTTGTAAAAATTTTGAACTACCCGGACATAATCGTCTTTTCTCTCGCTGCGTTTCGTTTTCTCGGTCACATAGGTCACATACCGCGTTGTTTTGCCTCGCTTTGCCTAAAACCCGGAAAAAAGCATTGAACCTACAAGTCCCTTCGTTGGTGGGGATTTTCCTACGCAAGTAAATTTTTTCACCAAACGGTCAGAAAATCGTTTGATCGTACACCTAACTTAAAGCCAAATTTAATGCTTTATTTTTTCTTATTTGGACTAAGATTTAATTTTTTGCAACAGGTCGTATCTGAAATCATTTATTGCTGAGGGCCAATATAAATAACTGAAGTATATCAATGTCTCAGCCGAAAACCATGGTAGCCATGTATTATATTACTTTGTATGTTTCATATACCTGTAATAAAATAAAAATAATAATAATAATATCAAAGTCGATGTGTTTCAATCAAACCGCAATGATTGACGTTTCGGCCTACCTTCCGCTCTTTCACTAAAATGCTTTACGTTATACGACGTTAAAGCGGAATGTTTGTTCGCATTTCGTGAGCATCAGTAAACCACACACAATTGACCATGAGATAAACTCGGGAATTCAAGATTGTTGCCACAAATATCCAGCTATTATCCTTGTGACTTATTATTTTTCTTATAGTGAAAGCGAGATTTATGGGAAATTGAAGACGCTTAAGACGCAATGGCAAATCGTTCTGAATAAGCGAGATCCGAAAATGAGTATGTTTGTCTTTGAATTTTTCACCCAAAATCGTCGCTTGCATGATATTTGATTTGAGATTCTTATTCTTCACAATCAAATCAAACGCGATCCGTTACAAAGTTTCGGTGCCAAGAGGTTGCGCACGAAAATTATAACTGAGCCGTTTTTCAATTTCAAATGGTGTAGCGTGTTAAAATTAGCCTGTGCAATAAATTAGGGAAAATCTGGAAACAAAAGAAGGTAAATTAATCGTATTCAATAGCACAAAATAATTTATTACTATAATTTACGTCCGTGATGTTGCACTGCCAGATTTGATTTTGACGTTTTGTCTTGCCAATCGTTTCTCCATCGTTAAGTTTTTCTTCGTTCCATTCCATTGTGTTCTAAGTTAGTGGGTGATCGTGAAGATGTATAGTTGAAGATTTTTTTGTTGCCCGGGGCACAAGAAAGCCATTGAGTCTTTCTTCCCTCCCCGTCCGACGAGCTGAGCCGAGCAACCACAAGCATGCCGCGCCCTCCTCACCTGTACCGAAGCCGCCCCTGTGGCTCGACCCTGGCTCACAAACAAGCGGAAAGACGGAAACATCCAAAGAATTTAATTTATTTGATGTACTGAAAGTGACACTATCTATCGTTGTTATATCCAGTTTATTTTTTTCAGAGTGCGCTTCTCCATACAAACTTCTTATGCCAGTCGAATCCCTCAAAGTTTTGTTTATGTCCTTCCTTAGGCCAATACGAATCTACCGGGCCCAAAATCGTAAAAATCGAACTATCCACTCAGTCTCTTTAATATATATTTATAACCACTTTAATATATATTTGGCCCGGCGGTTACCGAGTTATAACGTCGTCGACTTTCACACCGAAGGAATTATGTATATTATTTATAACATATTGTCATTGTATTATTTTGTTATAGAAGATAATTGAATTGAACTGAAAAACGAAATGTGTGCCTGCAGCGTCACCTCTTGCGAATTTTCGAACTTTTCTTTTTTCATAAACCATCCCTGATTGAGCGGTTCTCGAATTTTTTTTCCCGACTAACTCAATTGATTTATATATATATAGATAATAAGAGAAGAGATGCTTCTCTCCAATATCAGGTAGGAAGCCTGTGGCATTTCAATGAACACTTTTCAAACACCCCAATGGGGAGAATGGTTGGGTCAAACAATTCTTTCTCAAGCCGTCATCCGGCCATAACTGGTTTCGTAACTGAAACTGAAACCGAAAATAAAACACATAAACTAAATCTGTTTTTCGCGTGAAAATCCCAAACAATTAATCCCCACAAAGGAGATTAGCGCGTAGTCCAATTGTGCCCACATTCATCATTCGCTATCGATGTGCTTGTGCATGTCATGACGATTGTTGCATAAGCCACAAGTAGGTACTTTTTGGTGAGTTCTATCCCACTCAACTGGTGAACAGCGATATACGCAACTCATCCCTTGTTCGGGGGTGAATAATCCCTGAACAGATATTTAGGAGGATTGACTATTTCGGTGGCGAAATTGTTGACGACGTGACTTGGTCGTACCATTTGAAATTGAGGCCGGATATGGGTTTGTTTTGGGAATCTGATTTTAACAGTTGGTGTGGGTTTTTTTTATTTTTATTTTGCTGTGCCATTGTGGACTTTAATGCTTATAGGGGAAAAGTGCTAAGCAAATGCATGAAATGAGTGCACTCAGAGGCGAAAGACTATGTACTTAATAAAAAGCTATGGCGAAGAGGCACAACATTTTGCATTCCGTATCCCCTTGCAGAGGTAAAAGCAACAAGAATTAAAAATAATTTAACTACATACCTGCGCATCGGACTATCACTTCACCACAACCCGGGCCAACCAACTTTCGAGTAATTCCATCCGCTTTGCTAACTCCGCAAAATGAAACTAAAAAATAGAAGAGAAAAAACAATGAACGTAATAAAAATGCCGGGCAACGAATAAAATTAAACATTAACTCTGAACAAAAACTCCTTTCAGAGATGGAAGATTTCGCCAAGTTAAAAGTATATACAAAGTAATATCGCCAAGCACTAAACGGGTCTATTATATACATAAATGTACATATATATATATAACTGTACAGCGTACAGGAGCAGAGATATGTAGCTGTTCTCCTCCCGAAATTATAAAAGTTAAGGATTATAGTGTTCCATCGCAATGGTGTAGTGGTATCTATCGCAGAGGCGAACGCAACAAGGACATTCTAAATGGATATACTAAGTCTGGCCAACTGGCATTTAATTACAATAAAATTCTGAATAAAGTCCGCCATCGGTTGACTTACCAAAACTGAAATTTGTCCTTGTCTGGAAAAAGTACGACTAAATTTTGTTCACGACAGAAAAGAAATGGATGTAAAACTGCAGCTGGTGGAAATGAGTGTAATGGAAATAAATTGTGGGAGTGGGATTTAATTTTAATTTAACAATTAGCAACACACTAAAGGTTGGCAGGTTCTCCTACAGAAAGTCGGTTAGATTCCCCAAATTGTTCGCACCCCTCTTGCTATATAGAGGGTTTAATCAGATTCTTGAGTTTTTTAGAAGACTTACTCAAAGAAGTTGTCTAAGAAAAAAATAATTATGTACATATATATAAATAGTAAGCAATCCTGCGACTTAAGACTTGTTCAATTTGCTAAGAATCTGGGAAAGTCTGTTGTGCCGCCAATAGAATTTATAAAGATCGAAAAGGAAATGGTTTTATTTGCTGAAAATACTCAGATTAGTATGATAAGTTATAAAACGATTTGTAAGGCACTTACAAATCCTAACAACTCCCCTGTGAACCAAACCTTGTGCGGCAAACTAAGCTGGTTCCTATTCTCCCTAAGAAATACAATATTTTAAATACAAAGCGGCAAAATATAATATGAAAACTAACCTGCTTTTCTGGTCATACATATCCAAAATGGCCAACTAACCTCGCGGGCAACGTGTTTTTAGCTTAACAATTCTCAGAGCAAGAAAATTATGACATTTCTCATTCGTAAAGTCAAAGAAAGAGACAACAGAGTTAACGTGTTCAAAATTCAGGCAATGACATTACCGCACAAGGTTCAGGATATTAGAACGCCACTATAGTTCAGGCTACTAACTCCACAAAGTGTTATTACTTTTTAAAATAACTATACAATATGATCGGCTCGATGACAATGGAAACTTCAACTTCTAGACTCTCCTTGAAAGCCAAGTCAAAATAGTTGCTGTGCAAAGTGAAGAATTTTCAATCTGAAAGAAATAAATGGGTCCACTTGAAGACTTTCTATGGCTCAATGGTAAATAGCCACCTCTGCATTTTAAGCTTCCGTACTTCTTTAGAGTTGGAAATTGCGAAGATTTTTTGCAGATGAGCTAAACTACTTAACGTAAGCGTAAGAGTAGAGAACACGCTTTAAGAATTAAATGAGAAATGACCGAGAGGATATTTGTGCACAAAAATCAACAATATGTGTGGAATGTGGATGAGAATGAGTATCCATTGGTAAAGTTCCAATGGAAGGAAAACGATTAAGAGAACACGATTTAATGAATGGAGAATTAGAGAATTGGAGATTGTCGAGAGCACAAACCATAAACTAAGTATTAAATAGACCGTCAGCTCTTCCAACTTAAGAGAGTTTGCCTACAAGCTGTTTTCCGTGTTCCTATGTGCGAAAGTATGTGTGCCATGTTAAAGTCCATAAGACGCACGCATACATTTGCACATAGCAACCTGACAGATGACTGACAACTCATTCTGTGGTGACATTGGAAAAAATTCAAATAATTCAAATAATTGGCCTTATCGGGATGTGTCTAGAAAACGGTGTGTATGGTGTGGTGAATTTAGTAACAATTTCTATTTCATTAACACGAATTTTACAAGGACTTATTTTATTTTATCTAGATAATCCATACAGTACAGGATCTTTACATTGTGGTTGTAAACAATGGAAACCGATGAACTATAGGGATCATCGGCAAAAATAAAATAAAATCAGTACATATCTACAAATAATTATTTGGAATTTTACCGATAGTATACCTATACATTTTATTCCCGTACAGTATAAAGAAATTAAATTCGCTTTGGTTGATTGTATTTATAAGACATTTTTGTTATTAAAGTTCAATGAAAATTTAGAAAAAAAAATAATTTTTTTTCGTCAGTAATTTTTTCGTCATGCGAAGTTCAAAAAATTAGTTTGTTATGTCCTATGAAAGTTGTACATCGTTTTGAAGGTAACATTTCGAAAAGAAATTTGCACCAAAATAGTATGAAGACCAACAGCCCAATTGATAGGACAAAAAAGTTATTTTCTAAATAAACATTATTCACGGCTGTTCTCGGCTGACTCAAATGTTTTCATTAATTACGCTAATTTGAAATGCTTGAAATTGTTGAAATTTTGTAATAATTTTTTTGCCTTTTTGTTTTCTGAAAAATTCATGAATAAGTTTTAACTCAAAACTCAAAACTGTTACCCACTCAGAAATGTTCATATCTCTGCCCTGAACCCCAACGAACTCTAAATTTGAATATTCCTAATCTATTCTTCCATTTGAATTCGTTGCCTTTTTCCTGTCGACATTCCCCGGCGAAATAATTTTTCGCCAAAAACAACAAACGAAAACAAAAGAATTGCTGTAAGTACAAAAATGTATTATTTTATTCTTGCGAATGAATATTTCTCAGTTTATTTCTTTATTGATACGTTGATTACATTAGTTACTAACCATTTTGTAAAATAAATGCTTTCGTGGTGAAATAAAACAACAAATGTAAACTGTTGGAACGCATCCATCAGCTGATAGAAACTTACCAACTACCCTACTGTCAGTCACTGTGCTTAGCACTGTCTCTTTATTTTTCCCACGAAGCGTGGGCATTTTTCCCTTTTCACCGAACTCAAATTCCCTCGATTTGTTTATGAAAAAATGTTTCTTCGAAGAGTAAAATTAGTATTATTCGGATAGAAATTCATATTAAATTAACCTTCAGTATAAGAATCGCAGTTTGTTATCATTATAATAATTATTTATTGGTACTAGAAATTTTTACTAAAAGTTAAATCCCTTTTTTATGGACATTTAGTGTGTTGTAATGTAGTCCGAAGGTTTCTTCATCAGATTCCTAATATTTCCACAATTTTGATGCTATATTTTAGTTTTGCACGGAAGGTTTTTCGGACGTCAACATTTCTACAAAAAGGTAGAAATACCACGATGTTGGATGACTGCTCAGTGTCATTATTTGTTTATACCCCCTCCATTCAGAATTCTTTTTTTTTTGCTGCTTCACACGTATTCACGCATACGAAATTTAAGAGAGAATTTTCTTTTCAAAATTTTCGAGGGGAATCGGGTAGGTGCACGGGAGCTGGCGGTCTATTTAGTACTTAGTTTATGGCACAAACACTAGTGTGGCTCAGTGATGCCAGATTGTGGGTAATTACCCATTTTGTGGGCATTTTACCTTCCAAAATAAGCTAAAAATTCCATTTTTAAAGCGTTCAAAACAACAAAAAATAGTGTATTTTGTTGTTTCTTAACGTCGAAATGGGCGAAAAGGGCATTTTTGATAATCCTCGTGGGCAATTCAGTTCGAAAAGTGTGGCGTCACTGGTGTGGCTGATTATTATGTGGACTGTGGACATGGAGCAGTGATGCCGGATCTTGGGTAGTTACTCAATGGAGTGTGGTGTCGGTGTGAGAATGAAAATGAGTAGGGTTGGGTATTCATGGAAAATTCCAATTGCAATCGATTAAGATTAAGATGGAATCATTGAAAATTCCAATTGGAATCGATTAAGAGAACACGCCAATAGCGAATGAAAAATGGTTAAAAGGAGCGTGTACGATCGTGGGGTTCTCCGATCGTCAACCTCGGGACCTCTAGTTTACCTTCGAGTAAGGACTAGGTAGATCCTGGTTGTTGCGTTTGACCGATTGTCAAACGGATGCGAAACTTTCGAATTTGCAATAGAACCTCGTCTATTTTTGGATAAGCAGCAGAATTACAGCGAGTTTGTGGATGGCGACAACGAGATCGAGAGCGAAATCAAAAACGATGGTTTTCCATGAATGGTTTTCAATAACAATAATAAAACTTTATTTCATGGAGTTTTTATATAGAGGATGAAATAACAGGTTTTGTTTCGCTTGAGAGAGACATTACGTTATATTTAAATGTTTAAATTATGTGGCGAAATGGCAAAACACAAAAAATATAGTAAGTGGTATAATTTAAGGCACCAGGTTCAAATATGCATAATCAAATATTAATTAATTATTATGACGACGATGATGACGAGGAGGATGATGATTACCCAACATTCCGCCACCTTTGAAAGCATAGGCTTTCAACTTGCGAACCGGACGTTTTATTTCTCCCTTGGACTATTTTACAATTGCTATTCTGACTCGCCCGTCAGAACCTGGAATGATGGTTGTAATTCGTCCCATAAGCCATCTTTCTGGAGGAACATGGTCTTCGTGGACGATAACTAAGTCTCCAATTTTGATGCCTGGGCTAGCGGATGGCCACTTCCCTCTTTTTTGCAGCAGCTCCTGGGTGTATTCTGCAGACCATCTTTTCCAAAAGTCTTTGGAAAGGTCTTTGTAAGATGATTGACAATTTTTTTCTAAATATCTTATAAAATGTTAACTTTTTCACAAAACAATCTTCACACCTATCACCTATAGCTACGATCATGATATACAAAAATGTATTTATATTTTTTTTGTGGATCAAGACATAAACAGCTTTTTCAGCGAATGAAAATATTTTTTTCACCAAATTACAAATTACTCTGTAACCAGTCGATGTATCATTATTTGTTTTTAAACTAGAGGTTATACCGGATGTTGTGGGCTAATTTCAGCCTTCTATGTGAATTAGTTTCTGAGATAGACCTAGAAACTAAATTTGGTTCCGTTCCGTTTTTTTTTCCCCTTTGGGAAACAAAAGAACTAGCAGCAGTGCAACCTGGCACCAACTTTGAAACTCATAGTTAGAAGGAACATATCATGTAAGAAACTAACTTTTGACTGAAAAGTCCGCGAATTGCTTCCGAGTCTTAAATGGTAACTTCCAAACTGTAGAAGATCAGAGAAGCCGACTTTAAGGCTGATTTTAAGAAGGCATCTTGCAAATTGTGGGACAAAATCAAATTCATGTCTGAAGACCCTTTTTGTCATTGAAGCTCAATGGCAAGAACTCATTTATTAAGCTCATTTTACAACCGTTTTTCAATATTTTCAAGGACATCATGCCCGCCAGAGAAACTATAATGTCACATCATACCTCGCCCTCATCCTGTTGCGTGCAGGGAGCCATAGCACTGTCATGGCGAAAAAACGAAGATCAACAAAGCAATCATTAGGAAACAACAAAAGAATGAGCAAACTAGTTCGCAGTTAACCATACTGGGCTTGACCACCGATTGCGTAAAATATTCCAAAATAATTTATCGATAATCTTCCGCTATCAGGCGCTGATGGGGATACACTCCCTGGCGTTCGTGTTCTCGTCCAAATACGCTTTTGATAATCTGTCACAAACACGAAGCCCGTGTGAGCTTTTAACACTTCCCTCCTAGTTTCGGCTGTCTAAACCCGTTAATTCTTCGCCCTGGTGATTGATTAATATTCCAAATTGATTGTTCTGACTTTTCGATTAGCCGAATATAGAAAACTAGTATCGGGAAGATACGGGAAACACAGCACAGTGCCAGTAGAATTGATAAATTCTTGATGATCTTATATATACGACCGCTTACCGCTTTTAGTAATGGGATTTGCTGGTCCTTTCATATGTCATCCATGCACTGTGCATTATAGGAGTTCAGCTGTTAGGATGTGCACAAATACAAAAACGGAAATACCTTCAATTAGGACATGGACTAATGGGAAAATAATTTCTCTCTAATTAAGCTTTGCCCCACTTCAATCGATAAGTTGACGTGCGCTAATATTCCTTCCTTGGGGTGGTATTACACATAAATACGGTGAGCTGAGTTGCCTTTTCTTGGGGTTTTGGTCGTAAATAAAAAATTAATTAAAGCCTAAGCAATATATGCAGCTGGATTATTGCACAGAGGGTGTTTAGTCCTTGAGCGGAATTGAATATCGTTTTAAAGTGTTCAAGGGACTGTCGCCAGCGGCTAATGATGTGATGATTCTCTCTGTCCAATAATTTATTAAACACATTGACGCAGGGAGTTAATGGTTCGAACTCAGTTTAAATGAAAGGGGGGGTTTTTCACTGAACACGAAAGGAATATGAAATTTGGTGGAGAAAGTCGTGCTTTTGCTTCAAAATCATGTACAGAGTAAGAACAAAACGCGATGGAAGGACTGAATCGTTAGGAAGAGAGCTGTAGTTTAAATACAGTTGTTGTCAGAGGGAGAGTCGAAATTGTGGATTTTTTTAAATTTTTAACTTCTCTTTTTTAATATTTATTTTAGTTAAATTTTGTTTTTAGTTACAATCAGATTTTTATGCATATTTTTTTGTCTTTCTTTTTCTTTCAAATATTTAATTCACGATTTCTTTTAGTTTTTTTTCTTTTATTTATATTTTATTTCCTTTTTACCCGACTGGACACAGCGAGGGTAATTTGGCGCGTATCCTATATGTCTGTTCCTACGTGGCGCCGCGTATTAAGACACATTCGAGTATACCTCTAACTCTTTGGCAGTCGGAGGGTACTCATATATTTGTCAGGCTGTATAGGTATAGTCCCCGATTGTCAATTAGTTGGGTATACTTGGATGTGACTTGATCATATCTTTTTAGATAGGTATTTTAAAGGTTCCGTATCCAGAGGGGAAAACGGAACCTTATTAGTTTCGCTTTTGTCCGTCTGTCCGACAAATAGACCAATTTTGTACCAGATCTATCTCAGAAACTAATTGACGTAGAAGGCTGAAATTTCTCCACAACATCCGGTATAACATCTAGCTAGACGACAAATACCAATGGTTGCGATACATCGATACATGTACCCTAAACATAGTAAGTGATTTGGTGAAAAAAAATATTTTCATTCGCACAAAAAGCTGTTTATTTCTTGATTTACAGAAAAATGGATACAACCACAGATACATTATTACTAGATGGTGCATTTCATATAAAGGAAATGGTTATTCCGAAACACCCCAATATCTATATGGCGCCACCGTGAAAATATACCTGAAACTCGGATACATGCTGCAAAACACTTGATTTGAGGTGTTTTGTTGAGAAACATTTCCGATAAACGTGAACCGTGGACCTCGTTGGCTTCGCAGTTAAGTCCATACCTGGTTCTTCTTTATTTTCCTTTTTCGCAAAACAAACAAAATGTTCCTTGGTTTTTACGGCATCATGTATCTTAATGAGACTTTTGATATTGCGTTGAGGAAATGTGCTTAAAGAAAACACAAGAAACAAAACAAAAACTAACTACTCGTGGGCATTTTTTCTTTCTTCATTCATTCTCGCCATCCCGAACCGTCGGTATAAAAAGTCTTTCTGATATGACAAACCAGGGTAGGGAACTGGTTTTGGTTTGGTTTTTCTTATAAATAGAAGAGGAGGACAAAGGAAAGGAGATGCAATATTATGATTAAGTATCAATCAATAGCATGGTGAGGGAGGATGGTGCAAGGGATGATACCTTCACACAGAGCTTTGGGGTGGGTGGGTATGCACCTGGATACATTTCGTATTTTTATAGAACTAGTAAACATATATGTAATATAATATGTAACTACCTGTATATACGTTTTCTTTTGTGTATGATAATTTAAATGAATACGTGTGTTTAAAACTATACATAGTTAACTGAATCATAATTATAATAGATTCCGAGAAATGTACATTACACACGTAAATAAATATATGTGATAATTGAAATTTTAATTTCGACTTTCAAGCGAACTAATAGGTAGGTACCTACCTATAAATTACTATTCCCTGTTTAGTTATTTTGTTCTATTCATGCAATCAAAGTTTCAAAAACGCCAATATGAAACCTGAAAATTTATCTCAATAAAAGTTCGAACATAAACGCAATATTTTTCTAGTGGCAATGTTATACCTAAGTGGAATTAAAAAAAAAAGTGCTGTGTCAGTCAATCATTCAGTTGGTATCTTTAATTTTCTTCCATTCACTTCCCAGCATCAGCAATCAAGGAAGTATTTATATACCTGTCTACTTTAAATAATTTATCATAATCCTTAATCATGACCTTATTTGCTCACATACTACCTAAGTATTTCACATTTCCATAGACACATTCTTTCCACATTGTTGTCTTCATAAGATACTCCATCCTCATCGTCATTAGTATTGTCACGCTAAATGTACGTTAGCCCTACCACACGAACCATACAACTAGCTATATGCAATATGCTACATATTCAGGCAAAAAGAACTCGATCTCGATTTCCTCATCGATGTTCTTGAACGGAAACGTGGAGATGTATTAATCAGGAATTCTGGAACCGGTGAGATAACACGACGAAACATAGTACATCTAAAAAAAGTAAATGGGCTGTGCAAAAAAGAGGATCCAAATCATCATAGTTGGGCTAATTCTTTTGATCTGAAATTGGAATTTGTTAACTTGTTTTCTTACATTGAAAAAATTAATTTTTAAATGTAATTCGTTATAATATTTAAAAAAAAGAAGGAGAGAATGTAGTGTATAATACTGTAGTATATTAGTACTTTAGTTTTGAATAAGAATTGTTTATAGTAGGTAGTTATTATACTGAACAAAATAATAGAGATACTTAGGTATATTCATTCAATAAAGAACACTCGACAGAACAATATCTAATATTTATATACATATTAATTTCTACGTAAGTGTTCGTGACTTCATGAACTTCTTTTTTTTGTTGGGAAAACAGCTTGTAGGCAGCCGCCCTTCCACTGGAAAGTTATAAATCTGAAACCATTAGCTTTGGTTTGTTGTTTGTTCGCAATTTCCAACCCTAAAGAAGTGCGAGTGACACTCAACAACACTCAACAACTGAAAAGAGGCTATAAATTTGCATGTAATGCTCTAGGTGAATTATTTACTCAACTCTTAAAATAAGTTAAGAAACAAAATCGACTGTGACTAACGATTTAATTTTGGAATTTTTTTGGTTTCCATTCTGATGTTGCTAATCGTTTTCTGGAATCGTACTCTCACTCTGAGCTACCGATTAACAACAATCGATGGGCTGTCTTGTTTTTCACACAAAAGTTACATCTTATGGTAGTTCGGTTATTATCCTTATATGTACTCACTCGTGAGATTTGATAGCAATACCAAAGAGGAAGGATTTCCAAATAACCTATCATATCCTTACTAAAGGATCCGCCATCTAACTTCTTTTTGTTCAACTAGTGCTTATTTCGCGAATGGTAACACTTAGCTCATGTCTGATTCGACAGATAATTAGTTTTATCCTTCCGCTGAACGAATATGGTTGTGTATACGCTTGAACAACGCTGGGAAATATTGCGACATTACTTTGAAAATCGACTTAGAGAAGATGCCGATTTTGCCAAAAAAAATCATCTTTTCAGATGAAGCTCATTTTCATCTTGGCGGGTATGTAAACAAGCAAAATTGTCGCATTTGGGGCACAGAAAACCCGCACGCATACATTGAAAAGCCGATATACCCAAAACGAGTCACTGTTTGGTGCGGAATTTGGTCCAGAGGCATAATTGGGCCATTTTTCTTCGAAAATGAGCAAGCAGTGGCCGTTACAGTCAATGGCGATCGTTATCGGGCCATGTTGAACGAATTTTTGTTCACAAAAATTGAAGAGGAGGATATTGGCAACATTTTGTTTCAACAGGACGACGCTACGTGCCACACAGCCGAAGCTACACTCGATGTTTTGCGCCCTGTTTTTGAAGATCGCATTATCAGCCTCAGAGCTGATGTCGTTTGGCCACCTCGGAGCTGCGATTTGACACCGTTGGACTATTATTTGTGGGGTGTCGTAAAAGATAAGTGCTACGCCGACAAGCCAGATGCAGCCATTTGAATGAAATTATTTTCCATTATTAACCGGAAGGATTGTACTTTCAAATAAAAAGAGAAATTTGAGAAAATATTCAGTAGTTTTTTTTTTTATAGCATTTTAAGAAAAAAAGTTATTTGGCGGGCCCTGTATAATAAAACTGTAACTATTTTTCCGGCTGTAAGGTGTTTGTTTGTAAAAGATTAAAAAAGTACTGCACGACGCTGTCCGGAAGCGGAGATCTAAGCTGATATTTAAGAAATGTTGTACTTCTCGAATGCCTTCTAGCTCCTAGCTTTGGAATGACTCATCCAAATGAGTATATATAAATTTCACTTATGTACACAGATTTTAAGATATAAATCATCCTTCTACGTTCTTTTTCTATAGGAAAATTTCGCGGAGTGGGTTTGTATAACGAGCAGGGGTCAGCTAGTAGATAAATAAATTGTTGTCGCTTCTCACAACCACTCGTTTTGTGTGAGTTTTTCATTTTTGGAACAAATGGAAGGGATCTACAATTTTATGCCGATTCCAAACAGCTAATTAAGATGCTCTTTCAAGACAGTTGTACTCTCAGATGTTTGTCAGATGTTTGCGAGAGGTGGCACAGTGGAAAGAAACCTTAAGAGGTAAATTGATTTTTTTTTGGGAATCGATCCTGGGAGCCCTCACTTAGAAGTCCAACACATTAACCTCTAAGCCACCAACCTATCAAACTATGAATAAAATGTGGAGATCAAGAAAAGTATGGCTCTATAGCTAAAGGGTAAAGGCCAATTCTTCGTCTATTCCACAAAATGCATTACTTCAAAGAGAACAGGTAAACAACCTCTTATATCGTGTGCTTAGTTCAGCTTTTCAATGTCATCGATTATATCCCATAGAAGTGAAACTCCCGTCTGTGTATATTCGGACCAAATTTTGAACTCAATGAAGGGCCTAGAAATATCATAACAACTGCACACACTTTCAGCGGCTAACTGACTCCCCAAGTAAGTTGTATTAAATATCTGGCTGAGAACACTTCCTACCAGGTGACCTATATTCCTCTTGAATTTACTTTCCACACACAACTTTCCACGAACAAACCAGCACAGAACCCGGGATGTCCTTGTGAGCATAAAATCAGATTTTTTCATACTCTGCTTTTATTGTGCAATTTTTGTTTACTCCAACTCATACGTCTGAGTTATGATCTACGATTGCGGAGCGTATAATATTCCGCCCTTAAGACAATGCAAACATACTGCAACAGGACGAAGTTATAAATTTGCTAAAGCGTATAAGAAATCCATTTACTCGGTGCTATTTATATGATACGTGCTCGGAATGTGATGGATGCGAACAGTGAACTTGTTCCAACGCGTTGCACACAGCAGTCCGCGGCACACTCAGTACATGGATTGTGAAATATATTGTGAACAGTAATTCAATGTTGGGACTTTGTTGCTTGCGTGTATTTCTCAATGTATAAGAAGCGGGTGGTCGATTAATAATGCAAGCGAGTCCTTAGAATTGGCTTGATGAATCGCCAACTTCATCCGGTGTTGAATCATTTAAAATGTTGTTTTGCTGTTTGCAGTAATCCTTGGGGTGGCAACGTCAGTGATGTAATTGTGTTGTTTCTTTTTTTTGCCATGAGAATAGAACAGAGAAAAGGGGGTCAGAATAATTGCTTGGCATTAAGTGCACGAAAAGTGTCAGAGTAAAAGTTGTCCAATCAATCTCTTATTAGGCTTGGGTGTCGTACAAATTGCAGTGTTATTTCCAAGCCGACTGTAGTCAAATGTGGACCAACTGTTAGGCAGATTTGGTAAATGAATTCCTACAAACCAAGGTGAAAAAATATATACCAAAAACGACAAATGCGACAAAGGCGGTTTGAATAGAGAAGATGTTATGACCAATATGTAAAAGATTCCCCTACGGATAGGGAACAACAAAGAAGTGAGTCAAACCTAAGACACTTAAAGGACGTCTTGAAAACTGAGTTGCAATATTCGTTGTTCATTACGTGATCCACAACATTTTAAATCAGAAGGTACGAGTATACCTCGTACAGAACACATTCAGTTGGTGTTATATTTACCTCAATTCTACTTAAATCTTCTCCAGATTGTGGTGGAAATTTTAGCTGCTGCTTTTTACAGTCTTCCGTCTGTCTAGACGCGGACATCAAATCAACTAGTCCGATGTTTTTTATGCAACACGGCCACCCCACAAAGTCACGTAATCCGCTGTAATTGAACCGCCATCTTAAACTTTCCTTAATTTCGGATACTGTGGATGCCCCTCATCAAATCGTTTAATGTCTACCCAAATTAAGTAGTCATCTGGATTGCTGACCTTAAATCAAAGTCAAATCGAAAATCGATGGCGCAGTAAGGCAAAAAAGACAAATTACCTTGAAGATTAAAGATGCCACATCCTGGACCTGTACTGAGCGAATGCTTTATGATTTCTTTCTTGCCTCCACTACATCTGTATGTGTGTGTAGATGGAAAGTTTACGACTGCTAAACTATTGCGAATAAAATCTCTTTCGGTTTTCTTTTCCATTAACTTCGCAACAATCTTGAGATTATGCTGTATACGCTTTGCTTCGTCTGACTTTGGTTTAATGTCCTTCGTCGTAAAAAAAAAAACAAAAATGAATCAAACTCGCCAATGATTTTTATAGAAAGTATATACCTTTACCTAACACGTGTGGGCTTATTATTGGGCTGTAGATATTCTACGATGGATGGTTTGATGTGGCAATTGGGTACAACAAGATTTCTCCTTCAATCATAAATTAACGTTGACTGCAGTAAAACTGATTCGCCAGCACAAACTTTTGTTGGCAGGAACGCAACTATCACTGTTCACGTGGACAGAAATAGAAATATTGTTTTTCTTTGACCTTCGCTCTCAGAGCTTCACGAAATCTGGACCCCTATGCAGGGAAATCGATTATAAGCCCGAATTGATCTTTTATGGGGGCCATTGGCATTACAGCATTAGAAATTTTCAACGGGCTTCTGTTCACTATAAAACTTTGTGAAAGTCCGCGCGACCGTCGAAACATGAATAGTGCACCTTTTTTTAAGTATTTTTGACGTTTGAGAAATCATAAAGCCTTACCAGTCAACATTTTTGGTTTCATCTCTAAATTTTAGTAGTTTAAAGTTACTTTATTTTCCATATAAATTTCGCAATAGTGAGCTCCCGTGAATTTAAAGTCGAGACTTAAATTATTACCCCACCGCATAGATTCAAAAGATCATCCACGATGCGAACCTTCACTAGGATAGCTGCTTAGGGCTTATATCTTTTCAGAATACTACCAAAATGTTACGTTTAAAGTAAATGTTTATTTATTTGGTGGTATTTTCAAAAGCTGTCAGATTTGTACTTTGATAATAAACTTATAAAGTGTACACAACATTTTTTTAAATGAAGAAAAGTTCACTTTTTTTTTAGAGTTCAAACAGGTACTTATTTTCTTATTACAAGTGCTTGCCATTCGGAAGGAATAAACGACTTTCACTTAGTTCTTCCAATTCGAGGGGTTCTTCGCCATGGCTGGCCTGCACCGATGTAATGACGACAAAGAGAGGAGGTCTTACGAACAGGCTTTTATATTTTTGATATGTTCGATGGAATCATCAGTTTCATACACTTTCGGTTTTGTATGAATTTTCCAACTCTACAAAGCCCACAAAGACAAGTGTCCAGAGTTTACTGCAGTACCTTAACTAAGAGTAAATAACGGATCTGTTCAGCTTCTGTCCAGACGAAAACCTCCCCCAAACCTGAAAGGTGTTTCAAAACCCACTTGGGAATACTTTACCGTACAGAGACTTGGGAGCCCTATTTTCAGAGCAATCTATTTATCCTATCCCTCTTTGCTAGCCGCCAAGTATTCCACCCTAGACACCACTTTAGTGACACTAGAGCCATATTACACTTCCTAGAGCCTTGATCATATCATGCCAAGCTTCATCTACCTCCGGGCACTTTTCATGACTTTGGCTACACTCACATTGCGCAAATATCCCTTTCAGAGGCAGTGAATTTTTTTCTGAAAGGAACCGGCTAAAAGTTGTTGACACCACTTTCAGATACCTGAGGAACAATATCTCCCCCCAAATAGAGCATCGCTGAATCAATCCTGTTTTAATCTTTGGCATAGAGGCTGTTTGAGCGTTGAGACAATTTTGGACCACTTCAGGTTTGTGTCCATGAAATTTACGACGATAGTACAAAAAGAATCGATCACAGACTTCTGCTAAAGACTTCGCGGGATACTAGGTATCACTTTAAGTGTACAGGCTAAATTTTTTGAACTGAAAAGGGTGAAATTTTCCATACAAAATTGTATATTGTGACCGACAAGGTATATAATTATTCGTAAGACCCTCTGACAGTACAATGTCGAAGACAGCGTCCCCGGTTTCGAGCCAATATATTAAGTCGATTGCCTAGCTTTCATAAGCTGTACGTATTTTCCTGTGAGAGAAGAGAGATACCGATATTGATAAGCTTTAAGTCTAAGATATGCCCCTATCACTGCGACACCCATGATGGAATTTTACAGGAAGCCAGAAGATGAATGAGCTAAAACTGGTCGAATCTTGACCGTGGCAATAGATCAACAGACGCTTCCAACCTGTCACTAAAGACTTGGCTTTTCAGGGCGCCCTAATTTGAGGTTTAACTGAAGCTGGTTAAATTGTCTTTTACATCTTTGGTATAGCTGTGTGCTTAGTTAACCATGGCTGAGTGAACCTAACCTCGGCAAAAGGGGAAAGTCTTCAACTAAGGCAAGCTCGTAATCATTACACAAAAAGTCCTCAACATAACAACAGAATCAAGTACTTCAAACTGCGGCAAACTGCTGAGTGATAATGACGCAGCGTTGGGTGGATAGATGATTAATATATATTTTTTGGGAGTCTTACCATCATTCAGTATTGAAAGGAGCCTCAAATCTGCAGTAGGTATACAAAGAATGCGCATCCACTCATGAAAATGCCACATCTATCCATATCTTTTTATAAATTGAAATTATATCCTCTTAAAAGCTAATTTTCCACGTAACAAGTTGCATTATTCGCCAAGTTTATACACATAAACCTTCCTTCACTGAATCCTCTCTAATTTGTATGTTTCCAAAAGACACTGCGCCGACACCGCACAATCAGGACATCGAGTATTTCACTTCATGGTTTGCGGTTGTGACCTCATTCATTAATAGTTACCAAGTCAACAATTTCCAATAATAATACCGTAGGTATTCGCAAACAAATTTTTTTTTTCATTGTTAGTCAACAAGTTGAATCAATTTATTTCCAAAATATTATCGCATGAAAAAAAAAAAAACAACCAGAGAGCAATCAGATCCCAATAACTGTTGGCGATTTTTCATTGTTCAAAGCAACACGATGACCAAATAACCGATTTTTCTTGCCCACATCCGATTTCGCCCGAAGAACGGTTTCATGGCGTAAATTTAATTTCATTCCTCACGCCCTCATAGTGGTGGAGGTGGATAAAACGATTTTTCACTTAAATTTTGCAGATTTAATTGTTTTCACCCTCGCGCTTAAATTGTGCTGGCATTTTTTTGTCCTCTGCTTTTTTCCGCCCATCGTTTGCAATGATTTCTAAAGGCGTGATGCTGCTGTTGTTGGTCGTATCGTCGACGAATTTTCAGGACTTCATTAAAGGGGTACCGGTACCTAACCAATGGAGGCATGGCGTTATTTGCATATTATGTTTCGCGGGCGTAGAGGCAGGATCCTTAATTAAATAGATGTTGAAGGCATCGTTTAACGTTATTCAGCTTAATTCAGCTTACATATCTTGCTGCTTTGCTGTTCTTTAATCAAGCATCGCATGCCAGCAAATATATATATAAAGAGAGCATTTCTGTCGTATACTTAATTACAATTAAATTGCCTTACGAAACTACTCCCCATACACATACGAGATACGAGTACAAGTCGACAGTCGAGTACCGCACAGAGAGAGAAAGAGATCAAGATGTGTGCGAAAATTAATGAAAATCATTTTTAGTTACTTCTCGCATTTGTTTGCCAAAGTTTAGCGCTTCTCCGAGTACGTGCAGATACATTTATATGAGTGTCTACAGGACATATAGTCGTGCATACGAATTTTATGTAAATTTCAATTTAATGTTCTCTGCTGACTTTACCCACAGAGTTCCATTTAATGCGAAGGACAAATATAGGTAAAGTAAACTGATGTAATCGTGCCGCACACACATCTAGTCCTAGACAAAGGAAAACTTTAGCGTTTGCGTTGCTCTTCATTCAACGACTTGACACTCGCATTCATACGAAATGAATTCAACTTGAATGCAATGGGGTATGGGGGTCGGGGAGGCTGGATATATATTCCAAAGAAACAACAAGAAGATGCATAGCTCTTTTGGAATTTTGATTTGACTATTTGATACGGTATGTCTTAGCTTTTGCATCTGTGTAAAGTGAATGAATTTGAACGAGAACTCTTTGAATTCAAAGGAGTGCTGCTGAATGGGCTGCAGAATTATCTGTGGACAGGACATGGTATGTAACAAGTTACGGTATGGTAATGAGGATGAGTTGGTAAAAGGATTTCAATGCGTAGATATGACCATTTTAAAGTGACCACTTTAAAGGTGGAGGGAGGGGTTTTGATAAAGTAACCATTTGTTTGGCTATAGACTGGCAAGGAGTATCCGTCACTTATGTTGGTGGGAATGTGAAAGGGAGCATTTACCACGTTTAGGTGTTTTTTTTAGAAACACTCTCGAGAAGGGCACACCTAGAAAGATTGTCTAAAGGTGCCAAGGGACGCTTGCAGACAGGTGGCAGTTCAGGCTTAAATTGGTATAAGTTAACGTCCTGTAACTAAACGAGTTTTCCAAATATAATATGAAATGGGATTTTAATAACTATACCTGATTCAGGCGAATATCTACCTCAACCTACAATACATCTTTAATACTAAGCGGCTCTATCCAGCAAAGTGACGAAACCTTACCAGTCACATTCGGGACCCTTACTAGCAGGAGAACGATCATCTTCATAGTTTCTCCCAGACACACAAAAAAACAAGTACGACTTTGAAAAGCGAAAAAATGTTCAAATTCTTGGAGCGCTTTTTTATGACAGCAATTTATATTTGCCCGCGGATCCCGCGGATGCTCCGGAAACAACTAGACAGATTTCGATGAAAGTGATTTCGAAATGCTTTTTACTCCGAGAAGGCTGTAGGATATTTCATTTATTGCCACGCCCACTTTCTGGGAGCAATTTTGAGCAAAATACGGTTTTTTTTTTTCTGGCAGGACTTGACGTATGTTCATGTTCATGGTTGCCGTAAAACTACTGGCCAGACTTGGATGAAGATGCTTCTTAAGAGAATGCCGACGGATTTGTCGCTCGTTGCCCATTTTCTGAGTTGTTTTTTTTTCTGTCACAATTTTTTGATTTGTCCGCCGTTGCCGCGAACACGAATGGACAGATTTCGATTAAAATACTTTAGAAATGTTTCTTATTAATCCAAGAAGGCTATAGGATGCCATTTTTTGATCAGTAGCTTTTTTTTTTTGTCCTTGATTGCCGTCGAAACTTCTGGACAGACTTCAACTTAGTTCAAAATGTTTTTAAAAACTACAATAAAGCTAGGATAGGGATATAAAGATAGGATATCGTTCATAGCTACGCCTACTTTTTGGGAGCATTTTTACCTAAAATATATTTTATTTACTGTCTACACTGTCATTCATTATTCAAATAACTTCTGCCATCGGAATTGTTTTATTTTGCACGGAAGGAATTAAATCGGTGAAAATCTTTTGTAAAGGGAAGAAGTCATACATTTTCATTGTAAATATGGAAACCAGAAACCTTACATGAATTACCTTATTTTACCATATTTTAACTTTCACCTGAAACAAAGAAGTTACTTATATTTTGAAGATTGAAAACAAATTTTTCGATGTTCAGAGAATTCTCTGAATTCTAAATATCCTTTGACTGCGCCATCGTGTAATGTAGTCAAAACTGTTCGGTGGGTAAGGAAAATTTATATTTCCTCGAAACTTGCACGCAAATGTTATTTGTGTGTGATAAGTTCTCGTCTAGGTATACACAAGAACTTTATGTAACCTTTGGCATCCGTTGTGACTCACGTATTTTGTGCCTAAGTCCCTAAGGCCCTGCAGTATACAACAGACAACGGTCTGTCTACATAGAAACACTGCATAATTTATTCTTAGCTTAAGCGTAAAATGTGACGCCCCAAGTCACTCATAAATACGAAAGGCCCACAATATGGTGATTTTTTTTCTTGTTGGTTTACCCGTAAAGGTGTAAATTAACAATCACAACCCTAACAGGATTAACACACAAAAAGTGAAAGTTTGCCCGAGCGCACTGAAAAGAGTTTGGAACATAACAGGAAGAGGATTTTCCACCTCTAACCCTTTGAATATAATGAGGCCTATCAGAAAAAAGTGTATCATAAGCGAATGGTGAAACTTGGTTAAAAAAAACTGCCAATCAGGATGAGGAGCAGGGACACATCTTGTTAAGCACAATTTATACACTTTGTGCGTCACAAGGCTTTTTTCTCCACGGCTTCCCATATCAGATTGCATTTAGTCAGGCAAGGGGTGTGATCCTGAGGGATTTCACTCTGACTCCACCTGCAGTTTTCTAAAATATTTTTGAATAGACGATATTGTAAAAGTTTCGCAAAATATTTCCGGCAATTTCTAACGCTCACACTAGAAACATAATAAGCCTGGACAAAAAATATAAAAAAAAAAGTTACGGTGGCAACTTTTTGCAACCTGCTGCGGGGAGGTAGTTTCAGCTGTCCGTTGTTGGATTCCCTTTCGGAATGTAAAAGTTTCCAGGACCAGGACACCCCCCCCCCCTTTTTGAAGACAGACTATGAATAGGGTATTGGGGTTAATGGACGGCGGGGACATGTTTAGTGAGAGAGTTGGCGAAAGTTTTTGGGCATAACTTTTGCGCCAACCTTCAATCATGAAATTATTCCTTAAATTGTTTTGTTAAATAGAAGGCCAGTGTGGGTGTTTGAAAGTTGTTCCTTCTCATAGGAGGACTTTAATATAATTGCCAGGAACAGATTCCAAAAGTTAGTAAAACGGGAAATATAGATTGGTATACCTAGGAGCTACGGCCAATGTTATATAGAGTGCTATAGCTTTAAGCAACTACCTTACAAATTTTCTCTTTATAATCCTTAAAAAGAGCTGTCATCCACATCATCATTATCGACCCAACTCCTGTTTGAATAAAACCACTGCGGCGGAGAACGGAAGCGTCGCTTCAATTTTTATTGACATCAAAATCCGTATTGTAAATGTTTTATGTTGTCGCATTAACGTCATCCCTGAGTAGCAGATTTATTACAATAAGGACAAGCGCACAGCGTTCGCTAATGTGGTGATAAAAAATTAATTTATGAACCTATAGAAACGAAAGAAGAGGAACCTCTAGTGGTTTAATAACAGCGATGGCAAAACGTTATCGAATTTTTGGCATTTCCCGAATGAAATGTATCGTAGACAGACGGTGCATGAATTAATTGGCCAGGAAACTGGGAGCACTTGTGAAACTGTTTTTTAATTGAACTTTCCCAGGCAAGGATGTGGTGAGGATGCCACATGAATTTTGAGATTTTCTTACAGGAACAGACAAGAAAGCGGGTTGAAAAAATACACGATTTTTTGTCGGCCGATATAATCTACAAAAACGATTTAAATTTATTTTTTCAAAAGCACAATTAAGTCTGATGTCGACGTACATACTCACTGCAGACTGCAAAAGCTTTGCGCTAAGTTTTTTAATGCATTTTATGGATGTTGAATTCAAACCAATACAATGCTGGACTTACAACATCCCGTACGCGCATTTTTACACGAGATAGGACAGAGAGATCTGTTTGTCCGCACTCAATGCCAATAAAGTCGTGAGAATGAGATCATAAATCGGACGCCTAAACATTTCGCCAATCACTTGAAAAGAAAAGATTTATTTTTCTGGTTAAAAACATGTCAAATGAGTTTCAATAAATTTAACCAACAACTCATTAAATAATTCTACGAAATGGAAAAAGTTCAGGAAGCCATTTCGTTTTCTACTAAAGCGAAATACCCTAAGCCATTACGAAATAAAAATTTAATACGCAGAATTTTCTCATAATTCCCACCACATAAACAAGATGTCAAAATGTCAAAATTTCGCCACGAAAAATGACACGTGCAATCTTAGCTCCAGTATTTAAGTTTACTTTGATCCCTAGACTTAAGTGGCTTTTGCTTTGCCAAGAGCTCGTTCTTAAAAAAGAATTCTAAATTGAGGGGGTATAATGAAATAATGACCTTTCTTACTTTTTGTGGAAATGTTGATGCCCGAAAAAGCTAGAGTGCATAACAGAAATAAAGCTCAACATTGTCGAAATATCAGGAATCTGACGAAAAAATCTTCGAACCACATTGCAAACAATTTCTAGTACCAATATATAATCATTTTAATGTTAACAAATGGCGATTAATCTTAAGGTAATTTAATGTCAATCTTTTTCCGAACAATGCAAATTTTACTTTTAAAATAAAGATGTCTTCATAAGCGAATCGAGGGAAACCAGTTCAATGAAAAAACAAAAAATTAAGAGACAGTGCTAAAAGCACTGACTGAAAGTAGGGTATTTGGTGTGTTCCTGTCAGCTGATGGATGCGTTCGAAAAGTTTAAATTTGTTGTTTTATTTCACCACGAAAATATGTATTTTGCAGAATGTCTAATACAGAAAAAAGGCAACGAATATTACAATGTTGGGGTTCAGGTGAGAGACATGAACATTTTGTCATGAATTTTCCATACAACAACAGGAAACAAACAAAAAAAAAAGAACGAATTAAATTTATTTCAAAATTTCAGACAATTCGATATATATAAAAGAGAATGAAGTCCGTGTGTGCGCGCATAACTCGAGAACGGATTGTTCGATTTTAACGATTTTGGGCTTGGTGGATTTGTAAGGACTATGCTACTTTTTGTCGGGAACTTTAAGTGGATGAGATTGGGGATGGAAGTCTGTATGGGGAAAACTCAAAGGCAAACATTTTCATTCCGCGATTTAAACGTCTTCAATTTCAAGTGTGCCTCGCTTTCGCTACCTATGACCTAATAAGTCGCAAGGACAATCGCTGGAAATTTGTGGCATCAATCTTGAATTACTATGTTACTCACATGGTTAATTATATGTGGCGTGCTCACGTTTTTGCAAACCTTCCGCTTTGTACGCGTTGTACCATTCACTTTAGTGAAAAGGCGGAAGTTTGGCCGACACGTCAATCATTGCGGTTTGATTGAAACACATCGACATTGCTATATGTACTTCAGTTATTTCTATTATATGAGTATAAGTCTTGAATAAGAATTTTAATTCAACGAATTACATATAGCAGCATGTGCATTGTGCACGCTTGTAATTATTATTTTCATTGCATTAACGAATTTGGGCGGAACGAATTTCGCCGGGTCAGCTAGTTTAATATCAAAAGAATTTCAACATGGCACAAAAACGTTTGCACATAGCAACACGGAAAACACCTTGCAGGCAAACTCTCTTAAGTTGGCTGAGCTGAAGGTCTATTTAATACTTAAGTTGTTCGCCAAAAAAACGAAGATTCTAAGAGATTGTTAAACGGCTTTCAGTCGTTCGACTATAGATGTAAGTTCAGCTCTAGATGATGCCATCGGAGGAGGCGCTTTTGCTAAGGACCATTGTTGTGAGGTTTGAACCGGAATCATCAAAATGAAAGGCAACCGGTCTAGTACGTAGGTGTTGTTTTAAAGCGACTTGGAACGGAACAAGGACAATCGCCTAGCATTACTGTTGGAACAATAATACTCCAACCTGACTCTGATAGCAGGAAGACACAGTGAACGTAACACCATCAACCAACTGTTCCAGATGGAGACTAAAATGTGTCATGTGCGTCCTTAAGTACTGAAAGTTGCCGGTCATGGATTTATAGACTTCTGAATGATTGACCTTGTATTCTTTTATGCGCACTTTTTTCCTTCTGGTACTCGATAGTGGAAACATAAGAAAATTATTGTGAGAAAGATCTAATACTCAAAACCTCATTGAGCCAAACACGGACACACACGACGCACCGTTGAGTTTCCATCAACAAATTAATCAAAATATAAGCCAGACCGACCAAAGGCAAAAATAACTAGCGTGTATGCAAACACACTTCTTTGTGTGTGGGAATAACTGCTCCTCCATTATCCGGAAGATCTCTTGTTGAATGACTCAGAGGATTTATGTATATGTACGTGTGTGTATACAATGAAGAATGTAAATGGATAAGGAAAATTTTCTAGAAAAAGAATAAGAAAGATGGCGACCATAAGAGAGATTCTAGGTATGGAAAATATCTTTCGCTCATCATTATCCTACCATTGAGCCCGGCACAACACAACACACAAGTTCTCCATCGTTTTCTATGAAAATATTATGTTTTATTCCCTCTTTGGAATTAAATTTGAGAATAAGGTGGATGACACACTCGCAATGGCTGCGGCAAACTACCTATATCAAATGGTTTAGTTCTGTGTATTTAATGGGGTATCCTTGAGGAAGATAAAGGAATTATTAATATATCATCGTTAGGCATGATAGAGTTCTCAACTTCAAAAGAAAACTACCTAGTTGCGTACGAGGTGCAGGGGACATTGTCAATTTAAATACTTAAAAGGTGATTTCTGCGTTCGGACTTTGCTTGGTGTTGTCGGAGGTTAGATTGCTGATGCCTGTGTTCAATTTAGTTCTATTCAATTTTTATTTGCCAAGTCAAAAATAAGAACAAATGTATTTTAGAGTACATGAAAGCTCATACCGAAAGAAATTAATTTATAAAAATAAAGGGTTAATGACAATAATAGGAGTAATATTATACCGAAAATCGTTTTTTGTTTATCGACGCGCAGGTGTATTACTTGCACTGAAATATGGCCGAAGGACATGTGCTAGAAGGGATTACTGCGATTTTAGATTCCTCGAACTCAAACGCTGACTCGAATGACATTAATTTGGTATTTTCTACACCACGTGTTGTAGCTATAGGTTGAGTTGATGCAATGAGGCACTCGCTACAGCTTAGAGTCCACTAGTTTAAGACACGAAGTTTGGTTGCACTTTTCTTTTCTGCTCATGATATAATTTTCATCCCCTCCGACCCATCACTGAGTGTTGCCCATGGAGGGAGCTGCATCCCTATTCCATTCCAACTTCAGAGTGTTATTTACTCAACCAATGATGGCAATGCCTAGTCCAACGAAAGCAAACGAATTCAGTTTTCAAAAGAACACCATCTCTGATATAAAGGAGTATATTTCAGGCTCTTTCGTTATTTTTGGGCAGTGTGATTGTTTTTGAGAATAATCCACTTTTTTCACAGGAAAACACCTTTTCTCTTCCACCACCAGAGACAACTGATGAATTAGAATTATTTTTGTGTGCAATTAACGCGTCACTTGCTGCATCGCATACACTTACACTTGTTGGATTTCAATGGAATTTAAGTAAATTATTGAGAGTGGCTCCAGTCTCCCATATGTTCAAGTCTCCCGCTTTCCCCCCCATTCTCTCCAGAAAGCCTAAAACTCTTTCCATGGTATGCTCCTAAAGCTGGGGCTGTATTAAAGCCCACCCAGTGACAGATTTACTTTTAAATTGCAGACCAACTCCCACTGAAAATTCAGCTTTATATTTAAAAGAATCACTTTGCAGTTTAAAGAAAAACAGACACACCATCCTAACCACAATGTGACAGGCAACAACAGACACAAAAAACGAAAAAAAAAAAAACAATCTCCCCACCACCATAACGGATAATATCACTCTTATCACGTAATGTCCATCAGAAACATCTGTTATCCTTGCCGGTAAGAATAATCAAATAAGGTACTTCTACGCTCTGCTATAACAAATGAACTTCTCTGCAAAATCACCTTCCTTTATTTAATAAAGGGTAATCATCATTGAACAAGAGATAATGGAATTCTTTAGCCAACACAATAAAGGGACCAGCATCAGACCAACAAAGGAGAACGAAAAACTAAAAGGCAAACTCAATCACTTCCACCTGCGTGCATCATTCAAAAGAAGGAGAAAGATTATTATTTACAAAGGCAAATGAACTAGAATGAATATTAAGGACACTTACAAGTGTTTGCTCTAATATAAATCAGTAGGTCAGCGGGGCATGTAAGGATCCTTCTTATATACCTATGGCTATAAGTATATATATAACGTGTTTGTGTGTGTGTTTGCTTTTGTCCTCCCAACATCAAATGGTTTGAAATTTGAATAATGAATGAATGAACTCATTCGGGCGGTACTCATGGTACTCGTATGAACGGACAGATCAAGGATGAGTTCAAGGGTATAATAGCATTAAGGGTTTTAATTAATAAATTGTCGTGGGTTGGATATATTGACATTTTGACAAGTAGGCAAATATCTTGAGGGACGCTTAGATAGGTAAAGTTTTCAGATCAGAATGATGTTGTTTTGCTAACAGGACACACGAGACTGTGGAACTCGATTGGTGGAGAAGTATTTCCAGGGAACATCAGAGCCGATATATCAGGTTTCTTTAAATAATTTCTGGCGCATTTGAAGCGTTCAGACAATTTAATTTTAAAGCAAAACCGTAACTTGGTAAAAAATGAGTCTTGAACCTGAAATTTAAATTGAAGTTTTTTTAATTAAATTTTTCGACGCGTGTTTTGATGTTTACGGCGAGGCACGCAAGTTACATAACAAGACTTTCAATTTCGGCAGCTTTTTCTAGTTCTTTTTGGGCAAGGCAATCGGGTATACATCATCTTGACAAGCTCAGGAAGAAATTTTTGGACTCAGTTCGAGCCGGTGAGCCAAATTCGAATGATTTTTAGAATTTATTTAATTTAATTTTAATTTCATTTATAATGCGTTAAAAGGGAGTTTGATTTTTCCAGAAATATTTAATGTATTCCACAATTTATAAAACAAATAAATTCTATAATATTGTACACTACCCACCAGCGTTGCCGCTGAAAAATTACAAAAAGAAGACTTGAAACGGGCCCAACTCGAAAAAAGGGGCCTCCACATAAAATACCAATAAAGCTAAAAAAAAAAACAGAGCAACGAAGACATTTGATTTTAACAATTTATTTACTAATTTATTCATTGGGAAACACTTTTTTTTCATATGTTTGCATATCAATGTAGAACAAAATCTTAATTATACTGAAAAAGGGACCATTTTGATCATTTCTCGAAAAGTGGGTGCCAAGGGTCTTGAGGCGCACAAAGAGGCCAAACGGCAACGCTGCTGCGCACCAATTGGTGGTAGGTAAAACTAAATACGACCACATTCCCTTAACCAATATAGCGCTATTTAATTAGGCACATTCAACTGATAAACATCTTCTTGTCTATAGCTGAGTCCTGTTTTACTAAACTAGACTTGTATTGATCTTTACTTTGTCTCGTAATAATTCACACACTTACAACACTTGCGACTTGGATTTAAACTATTATTATGTAATATATAAAGTTGGTTCTGTTCTGTTCTGATATCAGCTGTTTGTATAGCGGGTCATTGATAACAGAAAGTCCAATGGTAAAAATGTAACCGCATGCTCGGGAGTAGTAGTAGTAGTTACTATTCTTGTTTTGTGTCTCTGTTAATGAAGGCGCATTTTTCCGGACCTTTTGACAGGATCAGATTAATGCATTTGGAGTAGTACCTGAAATATCTCAAAAAAAACGTCAAGCCTATTAGTTTGCAATGCATTCCTTCGTTTCTTTCAATTCATTGTGTAGACTGTAGACTTTGGCCAACAAGACTTGAGGAAGTCAATATAGACTGATGTACAGCAGAGCGACGAATAAATAATAATATGGAGCAACAACGCATAGCGGAAAGGAGAAAATCGCTTGGGTTATGGTTACGGCACACAGAAGTGGGGCCTTTAATTAACACTTTCCGTATTTTGATGCTATACGGCAACACGAATATTCATTCGCCCATTTTCTGTCTCCGAGTTTATTTTGTTTGATTTTCCTTTTTAACTAACTTCCTGTATCTGTTCAATCACTTGAGGAAAAAATACTGGTTGATGGTTGGCGTGCTTCTGTCGTGCAAAAAGGTCCGCAAAGGAACTCGAATTTTTTCAGCAAAAAACTGTTTTTATGATTTATTTTTTACATCAACAATTCAACATTCAAATACAATATAAATTTCGAATTTATTCGATTGAAAAATAACAGGTTCTCACATAAAAAAAAATAACGTACACTTCTGAGTTGCGTCTATTTGATTTGGCACAGTTTTGCTTTTTTTTTTTTCGTTGCCAAACAGCATGAAATTTGCTTAGAGGTGCGTTTTGTGACATTTCCTATTTTGTTTTACTTTTTGTTGATTTCTTATTTAGCTCCAACAAAATGAAGGAAAAAGGAATTAAATGTAAGCTTATGATTATTATTATAAATAGGTAGATATACAATGCATATAAACACATGTAGCTACTTGTATTACTTCAGATTTGAAGTAAATTAAGAAAACCGAGTGTAAATGCAACAATTAATATTTTTTGTTGTATTTTTTAATTTTTATTCATGTTTTAATATAAAAAGTTCTTATTTAAATTTTCATAGCTATTTATTATTTTACTTTATATTTGTAATAAACAAGTTTACTGATTTTCTTATTTTCACTTTTGTAATAAATGAAACTACATGATTGAAAAACAATATTAATTTTGTCACTTCTATGGTTCCCAAAAACCACTTTAGATTAAATAAAAAAAATATGTTTTTCTTTTTTACAGTTTCGGTACTTCTTCTTTTTTGTTGTAAAAAAAAAACAAAGGTTAACCTGCTTTAATAGATTGCGCTGCCGACATCATTTTTGGAATTATTTTTAAAACAACGTCAATAGCTCGGCGAGCATTCCTCAAACCAAATAAAATCCTTGCCATGGCACCTCAAAGCTTTGCGAAAAATGGTGAAAAGACCGCTGGAAAAAATACAAATTCCCGGAGCAGAAAATCGCCGCCAGTGTCAGTGAATAAAATTACGCATTTGTGGACTGAATTTAAAATAAAAAAATGCTTTACTGAACAGCAATTTCAAATCTCAATATTATTTTTGTGACACCCTGTATTTGAATTCCCATTGCTAAGCCATTATCACAAAAACCACAAAAGTTGCAATACATACGCAATACCAGTCAATTTGGGGTTCAAATATGAAGCAGACGAAAATCCTCAATCATCCGCAATTTGGTTTTGAGTAATCCAAATTGATATGGATTGAGATGGAACATTCCCTCGACTATATCGTATTTCTGAATGGCATGTCTTTATTGTCTGTTTGGGGATAGGTAGAATAAACTAATTGTGTGCAGCATATCGAATAGTTTCAGAACTCGCGTATACCACTAATTGGTTTCGGTTGCAAATTACAAAATTATTACCAACTATCATGTTCATGCTTAATAGTGTTGTTGGCTTTAAGGAATTTCCTGATATTTAAACAGGATGAGCAAATCAGTAGAAAAGGCTTTTGAATTTTTGTCCATATGTCCATAGGCCTCAAGTTTTTTGTCGTACAGATGAGGACGTTATTTTAAAACCAATTCGTATAAAATAGGGACCAAATGAAAGGTGCTTGTCCGTAGGTGAATTCCCGCATGAATTTCTTTGTCAAAAACGATGATTGTGGGTAAAGGAGAGAGTAAACTTAGATCTAGATTAAGGTCTATCTGTCTATCTAATTCAGCGTTGCCATAACGTGCCCTCTGTTTTTTCATTTTGGCCCTATGAATGGCCCGCATATCTTAATTTTTGGATTCCTCAAACAAAATGTTCTAAAAAGCACACTTTCTTATTTCATCAGAAATATTATCAATGGGGACGTTCAAGTACCTAGTTTAGTAAGTCTGACAGCAGCTGTCTAACTAGATGTATCTCGGTTTGAATTGACTGAAATCGGTCATATGAGCAGCTGTTTCGGTTGACGTTTATGGAGGGTTAACCGACGAATCTAGTCAAGAAATTCGTGACTGAGTACTAAGTTGTCAGTTCGCATATTATGTGGCTGACGCAGGAAAAGTTGCCAACCTGGTTTTTCGTTCAGGATGCATCTCATGCAGACCAATATAGTCGAATTAAAATAACTAGAGTTTTGAATGTGCCCAATGTGTTTCCTTCATAAACAAGTTGATATATTGAAAGCGACACTGAATTCATTCATTGTTACCATCAGTAGACTTCGACTCCGTATTTTGCCATTTCTTTCATTGTTTGTTGTTTGTCTGGAGGTTGTTTGTGCGTAGTTTTGGAAATACATATTTGGTATTATGTGATTTAAACATAAACCTTTATATTTTTTTTTATAGCTGTGAGATACTGTATTGAAACAGGTGTGATACCTTAGGCCTCAGTTAGGCCCCAGTTATAGCCATACGTAAAAAGAAAACGTTCAATTTTCTTTTCGTTTTTTGACCACTTCAACCCATGGTTGAACTCAATCTTGGCCTTGAAATGGTGCTTATGCTCTAACTTTTCGGTTGACGTTTATGGTTGCATTTTACGTATGGCTATAAATAGGACCTTAAAGTTGGAACAGTGTGAAAATGAGTTTATTTACGTTTAGGCGGTCATAGCAAAAATTCTGCCACAAAAAATTTTCCCTACGAAAGCGATTACAACAAATCAACTACCATTGATTGGATTCCATCAGAAAAAAAAATTCGTGACAGATGGAACGAATTTTTTCTTTTTTTTTTTCTTTTGTGGAATTTACTGAGAATTTGATAGGAACAAGTTTTTCGTACGCACAAATTAATAAACTATTTTTCTATGAAGTAAATTTAAAGATCATTTACTCATTTTTTTAAAAAATTACTTTATAATTTATAAGCAACATTTTAAGACCAAGATTGAGTCAAACCATAACCTGAATATTTTTTTCTTTGTGGCAACGCTGAATTCTAATTGTCCTTTAAAAGTTGCCACAATATTTTGTTGTGGACTTTCATAGATTTCGGAATAGACCGCCCAAATTAACTCTCAAGCGCTAAGCCCTGCGCTTTAAAATTTGGTTGGTAAATGAATACATTTTGCTACATCATACGACTGAATAAAATTCAATAAACACGGCCAAAGAAGGAGATTTCAGTCAAACCGAATCAAAAGTTAACCCTCACATTTGTAAACAAATAGTTCTGTGAAGCCATTTCCATTTATATCCAAGCAGAGCTGAAAAAGTGTTTAAAAAGACATTCGACCAACTGCACTGCCCAGCAAAATCAGTGTCGCAGTAATCTCCTTCACTTAATGATTGTTAAATGCCTACGGCTCCATTAAATCATGTCCGCATTAAATGTTACATTTCCCTAGAGAATCCATTTGCCATTCACTTTGCTATACATCCCTAGGATCAGGATTTTATCTCGTATTTTGCTTCAAAGGGTCATCATCCACACACACAGACGGCAGACGTCTGTTTCCCTTGTTTTTTTGTGAACAATCTGTGATAAACTGAAATGTCCCCAGCAGACATTCAACGTGACTGCCCAATACTTAAACGGATAAGTTCTCAGAGTCATCATGTCTTTATTTTAATTAAAATGTAAAATCAACTCAAGAGCGTGTGTACGATTCATGTATAATTTTAGTCCCAGGACAGACATGACCGATGGGTAATTCAATCTTTCTTCGAAAGAGCCAACGATCATGTTAATTAAGTCTCAGGATGTATCAAGCATCCTTTCACAATACAACCTCTCAACTGGTGTCAATTAATTTTTCGATTTGCTACAAACATGCTGCCAATCTTGGCACTGTTGTCTGAAAGTGTCCAACGTCACCAGTAGCTGTGTCCATATCACGACTGCACAGTGTGTGTCCTTAGTGCTAATTGAATGAATTTGGCAAATTTGTGAGGCTGAAGAACAAACAAAATGAAACGTTTGCAAGTGGCTGGTAATGCGCAGCTGTTCCATCTGTGGACTCGACCTCAAACGTTGACTCGGTTGCACTTCAGATTCGAGTGTGTCCAACAGCCGGCCGACACCGGTGGCTGGTGGTTGTAAATACGAACAAAGAGACCGTAAAACCGAGTCTTGATGAAATACGCTTTCAAAGTTCATCTAATTCAAAAAATAACAAAAAATACTATCGCCGCTCGAATCGTGTGAGTCTCATTAGGGAAGGGTGACTTGAAAAAGCGGCCAGCTGCCGTAGCATAGTAACAAATGCGCCATGAAATGTAACGACAGTGGTATGGTGATGTCTCTGTATCTCTTTTATTTGCATTTCCTTGGCAGGTGAATGTAAGCACTATGAGGTGAGTGATTGAAGTGCTGACATACTGAGCGAGACTGAACCCCGACCAAGTTACGCAAGTTGCACTATAAGGATTTTTCCACATGATTTCAGGGGGCGGTTTATAGATTTGCTTTGAAGAAAATCGGGGAAAAGGAACGGCTTTTGCCCCCAGTGTAAGGAATTTTGTCAGCTCTGGGGGGCTTGCTAAGAACCTGAATCGTAGGGAACGTATGCGTCTTTCTTTCAAATCGAGGCAGTGGCATGGCAGATGTTGGATTGGCTCCATCTCTTTCTTACCTCGACTACTTGTGCTTAACTTGTTGGACTTTGTCCTCCATTTACGGAGCATTACTCAATGGTGAAGTGATCTGTGGTTATACCAGTTACAACGCAGATTGACAATCAATCGATACTACGTTCCACTTTTTGTTTCAACGCTATCCACAAGTTATCAGGGCATTTAAACGTCTACCTAACTTACGCTTCGATTACATTTAACCACGAAGAACACGAGAGAAGAAGAGCCGAAACTCAAACAGCAGAAACAACCTCCACAAAATACAGTATCCCAAATCCCACTTCACGCAGCACTCTCGAAACTACCCACCTTCCGCTACATAACTACACTCATCAGATTTTCAATTGTAACATCCTTTCGAGTGCATTGCCCATTTAATTTTGGATTTGAATTTGAATTTGCTAAGCAAAAAAAAGTACACAAAAAAAAACCTTTTATCTGGAAACATTTTCAGGATATTAAGAGCATCCAAGCTCACAATTAATATAAATCTACTATTCACTTTTTAAGGAAAAAAAAAAAAACACCGCAACACAACATTTCATCCACCATTTGCAATCAAAAAGGAAACCGCATCCTGATTCATTATTCAGTTCGGGAGTGTGTTGGTTAGAAATTTGTTTTTGCGTTTTTTTTGTCCCTACTCTTCTGGCGTTTTTCATTTTATACAAATAATTCTCCCACCAAGTTCGCTGCATTTCAATTGAAATCCCAGATGCAATTTGCACGAACAACCCCATCCGACTGTGTTCAGCCCAAGTAAAATACATTTTCCATTAACTACTGTGCTAACAGGAGCATTGTTTGCATATATTACTATGTCAGTAAAATAGTATAATATCCAACATTTATTTTTAGTTTTTTGTTTTTTAATTTCTCTAGAAAAAAGGCGATTCAGCCGAATTATATTGCATGGTGTAGATATAGGTTATAAAAACAAATGCAACTTCCCCGGAGAAGAGGGGAGAATATTGTGGTAGACGTTCAGTCAATATTTGTGGTAGAACTGTTTTTAGATTTGAATGTTTAAAAAGTTTATTTTTTGTAATTTTGTACTTACTTTTGATTGCACATGAATTTTTTCACTATATATATAAAATAAAATTTGTTATACAAGTTAAATTTTAATAGAATAATGGTTGTGGCCATATATTTGGGTGTGGTTTTATGAACCTTTTAACTGATTTTGGTTTGTTAAAATTTTAATCTATTAGAAAAAAATGGAATATCCTTGAGCCGTATAAAAAAAAAAAACTGCTAGTTGGTGCCTTTGGCCATTCGCGATTGTACTGTCGAATGTTTGCAGACGTCCACGAGAAGTAACCCTGTGGAAAAAAGTTTAAGGATTTAATTTTGTTTTTTTTCCCGAAGATCGAGGATGTGCGGTCAATGACTTGATGGGGTCGACTTGCAATTATTTTTATGATTACGGCAATCTCATATTGCTCTCCTCAAACAAGAAGGCAATACCATAATAACCCTTTTTTATTATCAGACATGATCCATATAGATCATCGATTTACATGCACTTACAACAACAGCATATGATCCTGCTATTCATCGAGATCACGAATCATAATGTGAAAATTTATTGTACTATTTCCCACTAGGGGGCTTGTTTCATTCTTCAATGTTGGAGTGCCTGTAAACGGTAGCCAAGCCAAGCCAAACAGTCGCGTTGCCAGACTAAAATATTCAACATCTTCATAACACAAAAATTCACCGCCTGTACCATTCGAACAACTTTGATCAATATAGCTATCAGGGAGGTCATCTGTCTTTACTCGGCACCATGGAGCCTTCAAGCCCATTCAGCATGCCTCTTGATGACATGCTTCCAAAATATGGCTTCCACAAAAACTTTAACCTAAAAATATAAACCCAATCCATCTCGTCTTGATATCATCTGGTACACAGACGGTTCTAAGATGGAGTCAGGGACTGGCTCTGGAATCTACGGTGAGTCGCCCCAGGTGAACTTGTCAGCCAGCCTTGGTAAAAACTTATCCATATTCCAGGCTGAAGTCCTCGCAATATACCATTGAGTTAGAATAAATCTAAGTTCTAACACACGGGGTAAAACCATATTTATCTTTTCAGACAGCCAAGCAGCTCCCAAAGCTCTTGACTCATCTGTAATAAAATCAAAACTTATCTTAGAAACATTCTTAGCCATCCACGAACTCTCTAAGAAAAACCTAGTCATCCTCCATTGGATCCCAGCCCACAGAGGATTTGAGAGTAACGAATCAGCTGACTCGCTGGCCAAAATCGGAGCTAACACTCCACTTATCGGACCTGAACCCTTCTGTGGAGTTAGCAAAATCCATTTCAGGACCTACATTAAGAATCTATCTCGTATCGAGTCGAACAAAAATGTGGAAAAATACAGATGGCCAGATCTGCACCAAAAAATTTCTACCCAAATTCTCCCCCAGAAAATCGCTCTTCCTAATTAATCTGGATAGAAATAATCTGAGGATCCTTACAGGAATAATCAGTGGCCATGGTCATGTGAAAAAACACCTCCACCGCATTGGCGTCTCACCGAATCCTATCTGCAGGCTCTGTCTTGAGAGTGATGAATCCTCTCTTCACATACTTATAGCTTGTCCGGCTCTATGCCGCCTTAGAAAAAACATCCTAGGGAATGAGATTGTCGATCCAGCAACTCTTGCTGACCTACACCCAGAGAAGATCCTTGTCTTCCTGAATGCCTCTGCAGTGAAAAGATGGCTCTAGGAACCTACCTGGGAAGGCACAATAGGCTACTCTTGAAGCCGCAGTGCCAGAGCCCTATGAAGGCTTTCCCGTCTTCTAATCTAATCTAAGCTAACACAAAAATCAAAGAGCATTTTTTCACATCGAATAAATTTTCCGTTCTTATGGATTTTGTTTTTCATTCTATACGAGGTATGCCCAGATCTGATTCGTATCAGATCACGCTGATAATAAAATACGACTAATGTAGTCAAAGATGCGAGCAAACTCTGTCAATACAGATGTGTAGAAGTGGGGTAAGAAATGTTGGTCCAAATTAAGGCACAGCTTACCACCTTTTTCTAAAGAAAAATTAACCGACTGCACCACAAATTGAAATGAATGCCCGACCTAACAATCCAAGGCAATCGATCCATCTTTCTTGAAGTCTCAGTACATTCGGTATCATCATACCAAGAACAACTTTTCAATACTGCAAGATCAACGTCCTGAACGTAATGTACCTATTTATAGCAAGGGGAAACTTCAGTCTGAAGTAGCTCATTATTCTCCTGATTCACTTTTTTTTCGAACACAGCTTCCATTTAGGGAACTTGGACCCAAAACAATGACTTAACCTTCTTGGCAGCATACGAGGCGAATAGTTCGACTAATACACCTTAGAATACTAAAAGCTGACTAAAGCCTTTATTCCGTAGATATAACTAAAGCAGCAGAGATAGAGAAGTAGACATTGGATATCCCTCTCTATGGACACACTCGTATCTCCAGAGCACTGCAACTTACAAAAAAATCTAAGTGGATAACTTTCACCCATCTGGAAGTATTTCGAACCGGATTTGAAACATTATAGGGCCGCCTTTCCCGAGAGAAGTTTATCAAATCAAATTGATGATGTGGCTAGAAATTGAATAAATGAAGCTGAACTGCTAAACGACAAGTAGTCCAAAAAATTGCAACTTTGGCTATTTTCCCTTGCACTACGTCTGAAGTCTGAAAAACGATTAACATTCGAGAATGTTACTGTCCTGAAGAAGCTTCTTAAATGAGCCTTTCAAACTTGGTATGGATTGGAAGAAGAAGAATGGAAGTTAGGGTGGAGTGAAATATTTTTTATTTTTTTTTATTTTTATTTTTCTATTATACATAGTCGGGATAGGTGCCATTAACCTTCAAAAAGGCGGTCAACAAATTTCGGCATGATCAAAAAATATCCTGAGGGTTCACAACAGCCTTGAAAATTTGTATAGGGATATCAAAATAAAAAAGATATGCAATGGGGAAAATTATATGTTTTGCAGCGTTTCGCTGATTTCTGTTACAAAACCACCCAGAACTCACCACGTGGAGGTTGCTGCTATTGAGTTCCACCCCCACCCTACCCAACCTACCTTCCATAATTTATTTGTATTTATTCTATACAAAAACTCTTTTTTGAATGAAATTCAGGCATTTTTTGTCGAGATGCGATTCTAGCTCTTATTAACCCATCCCTATTTTGGAATCCAAATACTTCGCTAGAAGCTTCGGTTACTAGCTTAACACAACGTTCCACACTTTGAGTATGACATGGAAACCGAGGAAAAGCAATAATACTGCAATCGCCGCTTTTAACAATGTTCGAAATATTTTCATCGCCAAGGAACTTCGTTACAGGGGGCTCAGTTATTTGTAGGCTCTGCCAGTTGACTAAATCTACATAATCATTGGCTTTAAAGTTGAGTTTTGGCACTGTAAACCTACGAATATTTATTTCGCTTCTTTCCGCTCGAGCTTTCATCACTCGCCGAAGTGCCAGCTCACGAATCGATTTTCTTGGGTCTGTCATCATAGCTAAAAGTAGGTTTTCCGGATGGGCATAAAATGAATTTCGTTGGATGACAGGGTCTATGATCTTTTTGAATTTTGAGTCGAGATATCGAGATAATGAAATCATTTTCCATAAGTGACGCGCACCATCTTTGCAAGAAGGATGACTTTTGATAAGAAACCATAACGGAGCATAAACGCGACCAATGAAATTTACTAGAACGACCAAATTGTCTGATGGATTCTTAGTTCCAATATAAAGTCTCATAATTCTGTTTGCCGCAGTCAGCCAACGAGCATGTGATAACTTGCCAGGATTTCTTTGTAACAAAGACACGGGACAGTTTCCAGAACCTACGGCTTGGCATATATTATGCAAGTACTTTTGGTCACAGCTTAGATCATTGGTATTTGTAATATCCGGTAAAACATGAAGTATTTCTTCAATTGGTACAAATTCTACAATATCCGACTTTTCACAAGACTCCAACATTTTGCCGATTGGCCCGGAAAAGCCATATGGACCTGTTGTTTGACCGTCTAAATTTTGTAGAAGATGTCGAAGAGGCAGCTCATTACAATGAAGCAAACATACATTCCATTGTAGAGGTTTCCCCACAGCTTCTTCCATCAATCTTATGACACCCCCCTTTGAACCAGTATTTGCAGCCGTTCCGTCGCATCCAATTGCAACAAAGTGATTCAGGGATATCTTGTTTTGATGTAAGAAACTGGTTATGGACTCGCATATGCTTTTTGATTTTCCATCACTAGGGGAAACATGTCCCACATAGCGTGCACCGGGTTCTTGAACAAGAGAAATATGCTCTTCGACAGACAATTTATGATATGATTGCTCACCTTGCTTTGATATGATTTTAGTACGATCTTTTCGGCCATCAAAATAAAGGCTTTCAAGCTGGGTACCTTTAAGTAAATTATTTTCTTGTAACTTTTGCCTGACTCCATACCTTAAGCGCCTTATTTTTGATCTATCTATGACCTTCGATTGATCCTCCAGGGTTATTATACCAACGTCTGTCAAAACACTACTTGCAATAATAGCGGCATTTCTATCTGAGATCCCTGTTCGATCACAAGCAAGTCCCAAATTAGGTAATTTAAGTCGCATTTGGTTTGTAACGAGCTCTGTTTTTATCTTTTTAGGAGGAGAGTCTTCAAAGGCACTGCTTTTGTCAGTTGTCTCAGATTCAGACGTATTGATTCGAGTTTCGACAAAAGTTGGTTTAATACCAGTATCCGTACTTTTTGATTGTCTCTTTTTTTCAACTTTCTCAGCTCTGTCTTGTTTTCTTTTAGAGCTTTTTTCCATTTTCCGAGTAGCAGTCCAGTCAATATTTCCGATACACAACTTTCTAATTGTTCTTTGATCCGTTAAAAAAGCTCGCTCCATAATAGGAACTTTATTTGCTTGATCACACGAGCACGCTTGAAATAGTTCACACTGGCAAGAGCATATGTCAAATAGCGTCTCAGATTTTTTCAAAAACTGCTCCAGCTGTATTTTGAAAGTGTCTAATTTGTTCCGTTTTTCGTTTATTTTATAGTTTTTAAGATGTTTTTTATATTTCTCATGGTATTGCCGAATTTTCCTTACGACAGAGGAGTGAGAAATAGTAGGAAGGGAAGCCTTTTTCCATACCTTAACCAAATTTTGAGCCACTTTTTCAGACACTTGAAAAACAGTTGGTTCTTTTTTTGTTGTACTTTTAAGAATACAGACAGTATTTAAGAACTCCTTCATAACTTCTTTGAAAGTTGGCAAACATGATTCTTTAAATGGTCCCGTATTTCCAAAAATTAAATCTTGCACCCTTTGCCTAGTAGTCATCATAAAATATAATCTTTTATTTTATTGTAGTGTGACGTATTTTTTAATTTTGTCTGGATATCAACACAACCTCTCTCTTACATATACAAATATTGAGTGAGAAGAAATTAAATTTCCTAGTATTAAGAAGTAAATTAAATTTTCGAGAAACAGAATATATTCTTATGACACCGTTAATATTTAAAAGAATGCCACAGAAGAAATATTTAGTTTAATATTAAAATTAATACTTAATATTATTTTTAATATTGTGTATATAAAGTTTCCGCATTATCAATGTTGTATGGAATTATTTATTTATGTCTGACAAATCCAACACTTTTACTATTATTGCTGTTTTTAAAAACTTCAAATGCGTTGTGAACCCTCTAAAAATATTTCAATTGATCTCAAATTTTTTTACCGTTATTGGGAATCTAAATAGCACCCATTCTGCATATGTATATGGAGAAATAAGAAAAAAATATTTTTCGCTCCACCCTAATGGAAGTCCCTTCCATTTGTCGCAAAAATCGAACTCAAACAAAAAAATGGTTGTTAGAGACTAGGCCAATTTGGACCCTTCCTTACTTACTTAGACAGTTCGGGATGAGCGTATAGGTCTCAACAAACAATTAATACAATTAACCACATCCCTAGCTAACTGCTTCCAGTTGCACGCTCGGATTGAGGTCAACATTTACCTTTTTGCACAACCTAACCTGAGGTCTTCCTCTGCTCTTTTATTGCATTTGGCTTGTACTCTACTCATTTGCTCCACAAGTCCTTGAATGACGGACGGGCAATTTTATGAACAGTCGGATGTCGCTGTATAGTTAGTTCGTCGTTAAATATTCACCTCCAAAGCAGATCAAAACAAATGGGACAGAAAATCACTCAAAGCATGCGTTTGGAGCGATCAGAAAAACTTCATCCACCTTTGTGAATTAGATGCTTCAACGGCATGTAGCATGACTGAGAGGAATAGACTCTCCTTACAGCCTTTCCGGAGGAAGCCGTACTATAGTCAAATGCCAATTGTTTGCCAAAGAAACAGCGGTAGCTGAGCTGTTTGCTTGATTTCTGCTCTGATGTCCTTTTGAGAGCTAAGCGCGGAGCCGATGTAGAAGAAGTCCGATTTGTAGACGTTGTGTCTCTTATATTTTGCTTAGCCCTCATTCGCCACTTAACCAAATTTCCCGCATCTGCGTAACTCTTACAAATGCAACAGTGACTGCCGATGTTGTCAACGTAAAGTAAAAGACTTTCGGAAAATCATGGGTGTTGGCTATTTATATTTATCTTGTACTCTGGGATGTTTGTTGCATGTTTTTCTACTACGTGCTTATTTAGGCGGCGCTACAGTTCACATGGATCAGGACCTCGACTTATACTCTTTAACTAGCGTGGTCTTGGAATAACTGCTTCCGTTCAAAAATAGTCTGAGACACTCTTCCTGTTATGTGCTTTGCCTTCGGGCTTGAGCTTAGCACTCTTTTGTTCCTCTGGTAGATAAGGCTCCATCTGTACTATTAGTCATGGAAGGTGGCTTTATAAAGTTACCAACGGGATTTGCACAAATTTTGCAAATCAAAGTAAAAGAAAAATATGTGCATTTGAAGTGCCGAAGACTAGAGATGTTTTAAGACAGAAGAACTTCAAGAAATAGGGCTGATACACGGTAAAAAAAACGCCCTCTATATATACATCCATAGCACTGTTGTGATCAAATAATGTTAAAGTTAAATCAAATTCCAAAGTGCTATAAAAATGTTAATGTAACTTGCCCATCATAAACCTTTCATTGTTTTCATTATAACCTATCAAATTGAAATGCCAAGTTATTGTCAAATGTGTAGTCTTTCAGTTATATTATTAATTCTCCAACCAGAAAATAAATCGGTGCATCCTTTAGAACTTTTCAAGGAAATCTTGAGTTTTATTTCAAAAATAAAGTTATATTTACATCTCTAAAATTAAAATAAATGCAACCAAACAAGAGAGAGAACTTAAATTGATTGCAATCATCCCACTTTTTCCTAGGAAAGATGGAGACATCCCCCATCCAGATAGAGAACTTCAGCATCGATCTACCTAACCCTCCTTTAATTTCAGTGACTTTTAAAAGGCCTTCCGAGAACCCATGAAATAAGTTTTAAATTATTTTTTATGCCTCTAAGGCAGATTCACAACAGCAACACATCCACCGCAAGATAACTCAACTGTTAAACACCAAAAAATCAGTTAACTACATTTTCAACATTACATACAAGTATGTGTGCATTAAAAAAATGTTCATCGCAGTTCAAATTATTAAATGTCGATCTATTTCAGACATTTCGAAAAATAATAACTTAGCTACCACAATTCTTCAATAACAGATGAGGCAAAAGGTCCTCTCTTCGAAATCAATTTATTATGCTTCACCTTCACAGGCAAAGAAATAGACGTGTGCCAACCCCACTGACGGAGCACTGATAAACCGCGTAGGCGTATACGTAACATTTTTTATTTTTTGTTTTGTTTTTTTTTCCAATTTCACACCCACGTCAAATCTCAATCTCATAATGCTAAGCGGTGTAATTACACACTTTGTTTTGTGTTAACCTACCGATAAACAAACTGAGGTTAAGCCCATAAGGCGGTGCTACAACAATTCCGTTAAAAACAAATTATGGTTTCCATTTACAACTTCTTTCGAAATACATTTCCTAAATAATTCCATCAGGTATACACAACAGTAATATCATCATCATCATCATCATCATCAGTCAAGAGTGTGTAGGCAAGGTATACCGTGTACGTATCGTCAGCTATTTATAGTCTTGCCATCAAAACTTCCTCACAAGACAACTCCATTAGTCGTTCTCAAATTTTGCAACATAGCGAAGCCGAAGAGAGCGCTCCCATTGAAACGGGCACAGGAATGTATCTAGAAAATGTTCCGCACAGATTTCAGCCGCCTGAAACGCTGCCTTTGGCCTTGGCCAAAAAGTTTCACTTCCCATAGATAAATACCACCACGGATAGATGCGGGCTTAAGCACTTTATAATAAATTTCTCACGTTCCTTTTCCGGCAAAGGAGAATGTATTAGGTTTGCATTTCTGTTCCTATTTTTTCACTCTCGCTCTCTTTGCCTGAGCAATGAATTTCATAACGCTGCTGAATCAGCGTCGACGTGCCGTTTCAGTGTTAGTGCCACCCCATTACTCGTCATTATTCATACGCGCTGATGCCCTTGCCCGGGGAAGTTTTAATCTTTTATATGTAAGTGCAGTTTTATTGCTCACCAACTGTAGTGCGGCTCTGTATAGTTGAAAGCACCAGTGCAAGTTTTATTGGAATTTTGTGCGACACTTTTGAAAATTATAGACTTTTACGACAAGCCCAAAGGACTCGCAAACCCCCTTGACTCGGCGCCCGTTCTGTTTCCACTTCATTAAAGAGATATTCGGGTAATTGCTTTGGAATGGCACAGCAATTCACTGTGTACGACAATCCAGTTTGCATTAAATTCATGCCCGAGGAAGGATTATGTGGCACGGCGCACAGCAATAGTGAGAATTCACTTTCATTAACATTAATTCCTTGACGAATTGAGATAATGATGTTGTGCTGACTTAGTAGTATGGATAACTAGGGGAATGCCAGCGAATTGGAAAATCCATTAAAATTGTGTTTATACCTCATTAGGGTGGCAAGAGGGATAAATGTTTATTGCCGTAGGCGGTTGAGGATATCCTTTTCTTTTTCTGTTCGAATTTTCGTTTGTAAGAATGATTCTTTTGATAAGCGCCCCATCCACGCGTATCAAAAGAAACAAATTGCAATGTAATATTATTTAACGGCAGTAAGTTTGAGAATCGGCAGCTTGGATGATATAGATTACAAAAGTTGACAGGAATGAAATTAATTGAAAGGTTACGGAAAACCTAGAATCAATTTTGCAAATATCAAAACGATTCGGACGATTGAAGAAAGTCGATCTAGGGTAAAAGGACATTTTAATCTGCCATCGGGTTTTGTGTTTTCACAGATATATTGAGGTTTTATTATATGACTGTTCTTTCTCAGATGAAGTCAGTCATCATTTTAAGCAATAGCAACGTCAAGATATCTGCTGTTTCTACAGAACTTCTCCCAAACGAATATGAATCTTCCTACTGGATTCAGAGGCGGACTTTGCATTTAAACGTGTACATCATACTACCTTAGATTTAAACTGGACATAAGATCAAAGCGAACTATTCACTCAAAATGACTGAGACTGTTTTTGCCTTGACAGAAAAGGACTCCTTGTACAATATTTCTACATTACTATGATTTTGTTGGTAAGACGACTTTACTATTGTTTTTGTAGGCCATTGAAACAGCGACTGACAGGAATTTGATTGCTTTGTCTCCGCTCTGATCTCATTGGTCCATTCTACCAACGAGCACATGAATAGAAAGTCTTTACAGCATAATGTCTGTCCATTATGAGGATCTTCCGATATCCTAAATTTAGCGCTGACAAATTCATCATGCTGCAACTGATTTAATAATCTATGGCTGTATGCAGGGATGGGCAATTCGACTAACATCGGAAATCATTTCTGTCTTTGTGAATTCTTTTACAAAATCGTTAAGAGGAAATTAGCCTCGACCTAGCATACAACTTACGCCACCTGACAGTGAAAGTGTATACCTGACAACCGAGAGAGCAATCCCTTTTCGATAGTTATTTGGAGTCGATAAAATGCCAATATTGGGACCAGCTTCACGGAGACATACTTCCACGGTACCAGGCGCCAGTTTTCAAAATTTCAAAAACTAAAACCTATCGTGAGGCATAAGTTAACCTCTACCGAGAGAAACTTTACATGCGAAGTGAGAATAAAAACTCAGTACAAAGGATTTAGCTTTTCCTTTATAAAGAAATATAACCAATTCCTACTCTTAATATCATAAAAAAGGTTGGCGATTCTAATGCCAGCGGTTCACTTGATGCCCACTTCCAACAGCCTTTTTTAACTCTTTTAATTTAGCTCATAGATATTGTAAGAGCAAAAACCAATGTTACTCACGTTAAACTGTTCGAAGATAATCAATTGATTGTTAAACGCGTTGCGGGCCTCATTATGTGAAAGGGTTTGTTTTACTGCGACCTTTTTTCTTTTGTACCCCGCGGGCCTCATTTTTGACATTTTAAATTCATTTTTATTGTATCATTATTTAAACTTATATACTAGACAAAAACGATTAAATCTAATTTAAAACTAACATTTATCTTAATCTAGCTTACTGGCTCTTAGCGAGCGCTCTGAACTAAACAATATACTTAAAATGATTGCCTTTCGGCCTTAGATCTATCTATATTTAATTTTGTTTGTTTTTTATTCTTCAAGAAACTTTGAAAAACTTGAATTCTTAAATTAGGGAGGATGCTACGTTAGTAGCGCACCGGCCCGGGAGTTATATTACTGCGGTTAAGGAGAGGACTCCTTCCCTCATACGTCAGACCTACACGAAAAATATATAAATCAAAAGTTCCTATAACTGGATTGAAAATTCATGACAATGTCATAATATCGAGTTTCGTGTATAAGGACTACGTAACCCTTGCATGACTATACACAACTTGCGCATAAGAAAGATTTGACAATTAACTGAAGGTCATGTACGGATAAGCCCCTCCAGCAGATAATTCCTCAGGATCCTATTTCTGTTTAAAAATACAACCAACCCCTTTGACCATAAATAATACGCAAACTGAGTACATACGAACATTATTAAACACGGATATTATTACAACAGGATTTGTTGAAAATTCCCTGATAGCGACATCTTTGGTAGAATGCAAAATAAACAACTTTCAGAGCAAACTAATCAAACATGCCTAAACCAAGGATTAGATCTAAGCACACGTATAAATTGCAAACCCAAGTACGATAGGGACAGCGACATGAGAACAACCCCATAAAATCAATCAATTTCAATATCAATCTGACAAAGTGACGAAGAAAACAGCTCGACCTTCTTCTTTCTCAAAGGCAATCGAACGTGTACACAATTCCCTTGTTAAGTGTCAGTCAAGACTTATTGACAGAATTGTGTCAGAAAATTTTACAACAAACTGATACACATAGAATATTTATATTGACTACGAGGACTTTGAAAGGAACTCTCCCATCCTTCCATTACTCGTGTAATCCTTTTCGGAAAATAATTGACACAATTTCTCTTGAGGATTAAGGGCGATAATAAGTGGATTGTCTTGACACAATTTTAAACTGGTGACAAGTATTTCATATCAATTGCGGGGGTCGGCATTGCAAAAGAGCAGGGTTGTAAGCCTTCACTTCTATATTTGGCTGTGTGACAGCAGAATGAAATATGCTCACTTAGGAGTAATAAAAAATAAAAAAGAATGTTGAAAGCAAAAAAGTCGTTCAAAAACGTCACTCTAGCCTCATATTTGATTTATAATTCTATGTGGAAAAGTGCAGCTGGTAGTAATGTGGCTTACCCCAACATGACGTTCGAAACAGCATTCTAAGCGAATGAATTTCTCCCAGTCAGTATCACACCCAATAAGGACTCCCATCAGAGAGATATAGTTGGTTTGAAATATTCTCGAAATTTAAAAGTCTCTGTTCAATTACTACAAAAACATGGAGACCCCAACGTCATACCGTCAAAGCTGTCACTATAAAACAATCTTGCCCTCAGACGAAAAGCCCTGCTGAAAATCAAATCATCTCAGGTGTAACTTTGCCCCCAAAGCTTCATATATTTAATGGCTTCGGATTTTTCAATTCCCACGAGAACCGAAAAGAGAAAATATACCTCAACCCCCGATGCACTGAAAAATGAGGACCGCCCCAAGAAGCACGTTAAAATAAAACAAGACAAAGGAAAAGACAACAAAAAAGTGTAAGCTTAATGTACCATAGCATGAAGACATCAATCGGCGGAGTCAACTCGTATATTATTTCTGTTTCTCATCCTGACGCTCATGTTATTTATTTAGGGTACTGCAAAGTATATGATTCTATAGCATATGACAACGACATTAGAAAGTAAACAGAAAAAAGTACAACACCCTCAAATCAATGAATCCACTTTACTATGGCCACCCCACAGCATTTTCAGCTGGCTGTACTTATTTCCTTGGAGAAAATTGTTTATTTTTTGCGTACCTCTATGAAAGGGTGGTGGAGGTAGGTCGCTAAGGAAATCGATTTACTTGAAACGGACTCAGGTGGTGGGAATATTACTCCCTTAAGCACTTTAAGAGCTTTAATTTGAGCGACAGAAATCCCTTGAGTTTGCGGATAGATTGGGCGAACCAAGGACAAAACAAAAACCAAGGAAAAAATGTTACATGAGACTCATTGCATGTGAAGTCGAAAAGAATGATGTTATAAAAACCAAGGCAGGTGGATATGACGTTTCGACATGAAAGAATTTTTCCCGTGTTATAAGGTCCTCTAGCAACGGTTTAACATTGGATGAAGATAGGTGCGTGCTGTGGAGGTGCGCATTTCAACATGTAGTGTTGAGGTTCGGTTGTCTGAAAGCAGACTAAGTTTATTTCTGCAAGCAAATAGCTTTTTGATTGAGATGATATATGTGATGTTATCAACAGGTTACAGGCATGTTCTTTACAAGTACTGTTTTTAGTACTGTTACCGGTTACGAAATCATGGTTGATATATCATCCTCATTCAAAGCATAGAAGCTTCACGAGACGTTGTAAGCTTCGGTAAATTCACGGTCGAAATGGAAAATAGGTAGAAGAGTTTGTAGCCGTTTATGATTTGAAGGTTAAATAAATAAACAAATGCACATACAAACAGAGAATCTTTTAATTCACAGTAAAGACCTGTTCGCTCTGAAAAGAAACCTCACTCAAATGATTGGTTGGGAGCTCTACAGATCACTTTAATGTTTGCCTTACGGTCATTATGACTTCAGTCGTTTTTAAAAAGAACTGAGACCGGAACATTCATTACCTACAGTAAGCAGCCAAAAGATACTGGACATAATATTCCTTCAAAAAACATTTACTACATTGATATCGAAGATGGCGCTACTTGTCATACTGCATATAAAACCTTTGACATAATAACATCGGTCAAACAAATTGTAGATGCGACGCCCGCATCACGTTGTATACCTCCAAAAGCAAACCTGAACAATTTTGAGGGCGAAAAAATCGAGGGTTCTCCCAATAGAGCCTTCCAAACTTTGACAATAGATAGCGGCCAATTGCTGAAGCTACATCTGTCAAATTGGCTTTCTTTTGTTCAGTCTGCCAAATCACCATGTGCGGACATCGTTCAACAACATGTGCAAATGATAAAAAAGTTTTTTCAAAATGGGTGTTCTGTTTGGGCACGCATTCCACGCATTCACGCCGCATTGGAAATTTAGCACGAGCGATTCGAGTTCATAGTCATCTCACGTGGAGATGATGTGAGCTGGCCACTGAGAACGTGCGATTTGACTCATTTTTCTTGTGGATTCTCAAGTCGCAGGTTTAAGCGAATAAGCCACGAACCACAATGCCGAGCACTTAATGAAAGATCTTTTACTTTGGCTTATTATATCGCAATGGAGCAGCAATCTCAACCTCATTCAAAAGACTGCACCAAGCTGTAATCCTGAGCTTGCTTTTTGCTCAGTATAGTTATCTGGTATGCCATTGGGCCTTACTATAGAAATCATTTCTAACCTTCACACTAAATATTTTGTAGGTCACAATGGATTAATTATGCATGGGAAAATTTCGCCATTGAAAGTTCGTAAAATTTACCTTGGATACTAAATATAATAATTAGTATCGCGCCTTGTGAATAGATTCAAGGTTGAATTCAGACAATGACACCAGCCCTGAGATTAAACGGTGAATAACTTTTGCCAATCGCTGTTTCTTTGGGCTAAGAAGGCAACTGAGTGGCAAAGCCCTCTCTCGAATAACTAAAATGACCCTTTATAAGACCCTAATCATCCCAGTCCTGCTCTATGGCACTGAGGCATGGACTTTTTCAAAAGCGGATGAGGTTACTCTTGGTTGTTTCGAGAGGAAGATTCGTCGAGTGATTTTTGGTCCCGAACGACGAACTGTACATCGACCTATAGTCAAAAGAGTAAAGGTCCAACGACTGAGGTTTCTGGTCCATGTTGAACGAACGGACACCGTTGCTCCGGCCCGGAAATTCTTCGAACCCACACCGGAGGGACGTCGCAGTAGAGAAAGACTGTAACTCAGGTGGCGCACCCAAGTGGAAGGGGACCTTAACCAACTCAGCGTGCGAAACTGAAGACAGCAGACTAAAGATCGTGCTGGCTTGTTGGTTGAGCCCCAGGTCCACCCCGGACTGTAGCACCACCTTTAGTAAGTAAGTATGTATTCTCTATCAAATCCACAAACAATCTGAAGACAACATCGAAACTTATTTATAACAAAATGAGGAACTTTAATTGATACATTTTTTGTTAGAAGTGTTGCAATAACATGTCCGAGATTTGAGATTTGTTTTACACAAGATTGCGCTTCATATGTCGACTGTAATCACAGATTTATTTAAGATAAATATTTGTCGAGTGATTTCAGGAAAAACAGCTTTTATACAAGCCATCTTTAGATAGTTAGAAAGTCTACACTAGTGCTACAAAATTCGACGAGTGGAATGCACTTCGACAGGATTCCCCCAGGCTGTCATATGCCCGACATCATATCTTCAAATCTTTTTCTCATATGTTGATCTAATGAATTAAATTAGAAAATCAGATAAGAATATAATATTTCAATATTCTAAGACACCTTTTAAAAATTACTTGTAGCTGTAGACGATCTCTACCTCTACCTACGTAAATTAAACCCTTTTCTTCGTCTAAGAAGTTTGAAAAAGCATTTCAAATGCAGTTTTACTTATCAGACGAAGTCTTTAAAAGTTTTGACTGAAACTGATAAATCCTTAAAACACTATTGCTCTCGTTCTGATTTGTGTGTTGTTTTAAATTAAAACGAACCATCTCCAATAAGTCTCCTTAGTTCGCTATAGATTAATCAAAATATTTCGCAAACACACTTTGGATCGCATTTAAGCTGTCAATCAGTGATGCCAACTGTAGGTATAATTTTTAGAAAAAATGCATAACTTACAAATAAGTTTGAGTTTTATAAGTCTGGTAATTTGATTAAAGTCATGACTTACTAACCCAACCCAAACCTTGGATTACAGAGATCCAGATGTTCCGTTAAAAATTTTTAATCACCTTGTAGGTTCGTTGCACTTCCTTTGTAGAATATGCAATTTTTATTTTTCTTAGCCAAGAGCGCATAACTTTTTTAAAAAAGGCATTAAAACATCGATATGGGTTGGAATCACTGCTGCCAATTGACTCATGACAACCGGCCAGTTAACATGCGTTTAGTTACTTGTTAACTGTTAACTGCCAGATATGAACACCCTGTACAGCTAGAAATGTAAAAAAAGCGTCTATCAAACTTCCACATACAAAGGAAGGACTGTTGAAATGCTAAAACTCGTCTCAATCAATCTCAGGTCGTAATTCTTATTATTTTTGGTTATGATTCTCATAAAGGATTCCATTTTATGTACCTTTTTCCGCCAGACTCTCCTTCCAAACATAACAAAACAAAATTTCGTGCTAAATACGTAAACCGAATATTTTGAATAGGAATTTTATTCACCACACCGTATATCACCAACAATACACCCGACGGACGTTTGAAGGGATACTGACGTTTTCATGTAAATTCATTTTTCGATGAAGTGCTGAACTTTTGGCTGTATTATGCTACTATTCGGAATGAATCACCCAAGACCAAGAAGCAGCGAGAGCTATGTGTATGGAGAATCTAACGTCGAAGAGATTGAATGTCAGTCCGCATGTGCAGGAAAATGGAGTCTCAACGCTTTTATCTGGTAGCATTTTGGCAGGAACTGCCGTACCGGCACATCTTCACGCGAAAGGTGTTGCTGATAGTTAGTATGGATTCAACACCTATGCATATAAGGATTAAAGCAAACAACCTTAATCCTAATTTAGTTGAATTTAAATGGCAATCGTGTATTTGTTGGTGAAATAATTTGGCCTGTGTTAGGATTGGAAAATCGTATTTATTTATAAGCTGTCGAACGTTTTCTGGCTCTCTGAATGAAATGGGTGTAATGCTACGTTTCGACCGGACACTAATCGCGAGATTTAGGGCAACAGATTACAAATAATTCCTGATATGTTTCCAGCAAAAACAAAAAAAAAAAAAAACAAGATTAATTTGACGTTTCATCAGATGTTGTCAACTACTGTCAAATCGAACAACCCAAAATTGTAAGAATTGAAAAATATGAACCAATTCTAAAATATTAGATTTTGTCTTATAATTTAACTCTACAAAATAAAATGAAAGTTTCGATGGTTGCCTTGGCTAGGAGATGTCGCTATTACCAAGAAAAGTGCCATCAGAACTATGTCCAGGAATCTGTGCGGTGTGAATGTTCCGATTGTTCTCATTGACGACTCAGCCTATCGTTTTTCCAACATTTTAATGAAACCATATCCTGTACAAGAAAAACACTTCAACTATGTCGGTACTCACAAATTCTCGGAGAGTTGTTGAAAATGCCTTGGGACATTTAAAAGCTAGGCTCCGAAGGATTGGACAACCACATTGGGAATAGCGATTTCCTCGAGATCAGGAAAAGGCAGATACGAAGACCTATCCCATGGGTCATTCAGGTACTCTTCTCGAAATTGTTCTAAAATCATAATAATTATAGAAATTGAATAAACATTTCAAAATATGTTTCAAAAACAACACACGGACTTAATTGTAATTCGACTTAAAAAATCCTGGTTTATCAATCAAACGTACATAGCACATTAGAATGCGCCCATTCAGGAATTTCAGGAATCTGGTGATCTTAAGTCGACTAGATTGGTCTGGGTAAGATGTAACCTGAACCTAAGAACTAGATTGGTCGGGAACGTCACTTTTCCTACGTCAGCCTCATATGCGAACTGTCAACTTAGTATTCAGTAACGAATTTCTTGACTAGATTCGTCGGCTACCCTTCCATAAACGTCCACTGAAACAGCTGCTCACATGACCGATTTCAGCTAATCAAAACCGAGAGACGTCTTGTCAAACAGCTGTCAGACTTACTAAACTAGATACTTGATCGTCCCCAATGTCATTTTTGCAAAAAATTTCCCTGCGATTTCGAATGTAATTTTTTTCTTTTATTATTAAACTAGCTGACCCAGCGAACTTCGTTCCGCCCAAATTCATTAATGTACCGAATAAAAATAATAATTCTGAGCATGCAGAATGCACGTGCTGCTTTATGAAATAAATGAAGTACATATTATAGTAATATCGATGGGTTTGCTCACACGTGAGCACGCCATATACAATTGACCATGTGAGAAACATGGGAATTGAATTGATGCCACAAATATCCAGCGATTGTCCTTGCGACTATTTGTCATAGTGAAAGCGAGGCACACGGAAAATTTAAGACGCTCAAATACGAATGGCAAATCGTTCTGAATAAGGGGATTCCGCTGAATGAAAATGTTGGCATTTGAATTTTTCCCTCAAAGTCGTTTGCTGCATGACATTCGATCACAATCAAATCAAATGCGTTCCGTTGCAAACTTTCGGAGCATTTAGGTTGCGCGACAAAATTATAACTGAGCCGACTTTCAATTTCATCCTATCTTTTAAATACAGCAATACGAATAAAACAAAGAAAGAATCATGAAAATTGGCCCAGTGGATATCGAGTTATAATTATATTATATTTATGTAGATAATTATGTGGAATAGATAATGTAAAGGGTTTTTCAATAAGAGCGCTACAAACGTTTTTTTAAATAAAACAAAAACGGTTTTGGATATCAATGAAATTCTTTATTCCTGTGAAAGTACGTTCGATGCCATTATGTATGGAACTCGATTTCTTTTGCATGGCCACCACGGGCACGCTTGCAGAAGTCCAGACATTGAATCCAATTTTCGACGGTTTTCAAGCATAAATCGGCCGATACTGCTGCAATTTCACGTAGTTCATCAATCGTCGCTGGCTTGTTGGCATAGACCATATGACTTGACGTAGCCCCACAGGAAAAAGTCTAACGGCGTCAAATCGCACGACCGAGGTGGCCAAGCGACTGGACCATTTCGTGAGATAACACGTTTTCCAAACTTGGTTTCCAATAAATTGATTGTGACATTCGCTGTGTGGCTTGTGGCGCTGTCCTGTTGGAACCACATGTCTTCCAAGTCCATATCATCCAATTGGGTTATCATTGAACGGTAGCGATTCTCATTCACAGGAACGTGCCGGTCTTGATCATCACGGAAGAAGTCCGGGCCAATGACGCCGCCGGCCCATAAACCACACCAAACCCTAATTTTATCGGGATGCAATGATGACTCATGGATGACGTGTGGATTTCTGCCTGACCATTACTGCATATTTTGTTTATTGACGAAGCCATTCAGCCAGAAATGATGACGACCATAAATTGGACGTAGCACTCTTAACGTATCGCACGCAGTTTTCAAAATCACTGACTTACCTTTGAAATAGCCAAAATACAGAAAGCAAACGAACGAAAAGGGTGCAATTGAAATTTTGAATACAACTGGAAAAACAGAACAAAACACTTAACGATCTAACAAAACAATAATAATAATAGTAAATTTAAAAATTTTATTTAAAATTAATTTGACTTTCTTTCAAATGTTGTTTTATTTTTCTTTCTTGATTTACAAAAGGGTACAACTTCTTTATCAGTACACATTAGTTAATTCATTGCCCCCCCCCCCTCCTCCGTGACCACACAGCCCAAATTATCAAATCACAAAGAACATATACTGTGCTATCAAATGGAATGACCGCCTACAGCGCCACCTGTTGAAAATTTTTAAATTTTTCTTTTTTCCTAAACCTTCGCGGAGTAATTACGAACAAATCCGCAGAAGGAAGTATCCAATTTGGTCCAGTCGTTTTCGAGTTTTAAGCATCCGAACAAACCAAGATCCATTTTTATATATATAGATATTCGTTACTATATTTTTATTTTTTTTTATCTTCAGCAAACTAACTTTCCAACACGTTTTCCAGTCTGAGTGTGAGAAACTTAAAAGACTTCAAACTGAAAGGAAAAATCAATTTATTCCGCCAAAGGAGTACATGTAACTTTAAAATTAAATAAATTGAGATTGAGAACCAAAATTCGATCCATGAGATACTGGAAAACTAAAGAGCTAACTGTACTAGTAATCTTATCCATCTTCACTCTGAGACCTGTCTTTAAGAGTATGAACTAAACCAATCTAGAACGAGACAATGAAATCCGGCTGCAATTTTCTCCAGAAAACATTGTTGTTGAAAGTTTTTCTAATGTCAATAAAAAAAGCAGTGCTACATTTTTTTCCATCGCAGTTTGACATTATTTATTCACAAAACTGCAAATTCCAGATTTTATCCCTCATGTCGATATGAAAGCCAAACAGATTTGGGTAAAAGACTTGTTGTTACTTAAAAAACTCACTTTTCTAATTTTTAAAAGGTTTCAGTAAAATTAGAAGAAGTGATATGGGTCAGTAGATACATATTCCAGCAGCAGTACCTTTTTTACTGCTTCTGACTACACCATCCCTGCCAAGTAGTACCTTGAGGATAACTCCTTTCGACCAAATGGTGCGTGGACTGTCTGGATCCGTTACGATGACCACGTCTCCTTCCTGCATAGACCTAGTTGAAGAGTACCACTTTGTGCGTCTGGTAAGGTTAGGCAAGTATTCTGTGACCCAGCGTTTCTACAAATGATTCGCGTATTGTTTACTGGTCAACCAATTTTTCGTACCACTTCATTATACGTTGATCCTGCTAACTTCTCGCCGCTCGACGATCCCAGTTTGCCGTAATGCTTCATCATCACCGCCATCTAGAGGAAAGTCAGTAAGGGGACGGGAATTAAGGGTTCTCTCTACCTCAGAAAGTATAGTATGTAATAACTCTTCAGATGGTTTTCTCATAGGAGAAACGTAATTAAGTGTTGTGTTTTACCGACCGAATAAGCCTCTCCCAGCTTCCTCGCATATGGGGAGCCAACGGAGGATTGAAGTGCCATTTGACATTGGGCCCAGCGAAACTTTCAGCCATCGGCCAAAAAATCTCCTTAAGCCGTACATCACCCTAACTTCCAATGTTTCAAGAAAATATTTTTTTCAATTTCAGTTAAATTTCAGTGGATTTCCAAATTCTGTAACCTTAAAAACGGTTCGCTTTACAAAATATCTTGACTCTAGTCTTTATAAATTGCTCCTTCTGAGTAAAAAAATAAATAACCTTCCGCTAAGTTGCTTACTAAATGATGCAAAAAGAACGTTCATCCCTCTTTTAGAGACGCTTGCTGACAGAGCTTTCATTGCTTGTTGAGACTATACCTCGTAAAATATATTCCGTTCAGTTTATATATATTTCCAACGTCAAACTCCAAGTACTAACTGTAACTTAATTATTCGTTCTGTCCGAACCATGTCGAGTCACAACCAGACGTGCTAATTAAGCTCTTATGCCCAATAGCAGCCAGAATCACAATCAATATATAATCTTTGTTCACTGATTGATGGACCAATATCCGCTTACTTATTCACTATCACTTACAATGGACTAACCACCCGATGCTTATGAATAAATAAATGCTCTCCTCACACTCGCCCAGTTGATTAATACATTCCCAATGTAATCAGAGCTCTGACACCAGATATGGACCACGGTCCCAAAAGTCTCAATATAAATCCAAAACGCTTTCCAAATCGTACATCCAATCTATCCGAAAATAATTCCCCAAGACATCATCAATCCCCAATCAATAATACGTCTTCTGCTCTCCATAAATCATTTATTCAAAAAATAAACTCCCATAGTCCCTATTATACTCGGCAACTTCCCACACACACAAACAAATAACCTAGAAGAAGATACCCAGAAAGGATAATAGAAATAAAAATAAACCAACCATCTAAAGCCAAGTCGAATAAGATACATTTCATTTCCCACTGATTATGAGTATCGAATTCAGATTAACACTGCGTGAAATGTCCGCAGGACGATAGGCGCCTATTGCAACGCCTAGGCAAAAGTAATATAACACGGAAGGGGAAAAGAAAATCAACTCCATTTATGAATAAATACGAAACCGTTGCGAGGAAGGGGCTATGGGAAATTAGTAAGATCAAACGGAAGCAAGGGAATCCATTAGGCATCTGGTAATGAGACGATGTTGGTTTCGATTCGCCGATTCGCTTCAAACGAGTCGTAATTCCAGAACTGGGGACTTCTCTGCAACGGAAGTCGGAAATATTTCATTTCTGTTGCCGTCCCCTGGGACTGGAAATTGAAGACACTGTGCGGGTAGTAGAGTGTAAGTGATTGAGATCGTTGTTTGATATTTCGGCAAAAGTTCTTTCCAACTACGACCGGCGGACAAAAAACCGTAGTCCTCTGTAACATTGATTTCTGAGCCGTCATCCTTCCCGTTTATGGAGGAAATTAAAAATAATTTGTACTTGGGTAACCTTTTTTGGGGTCGGTTGTTTAAACAATATGATTTTGTTTTAGCTTTTTATCGGCAGTATTGGTGAGGGTTTAATGACTTTGTGAGCCTCAGTTGATTTATGGACTATGCTCGGGAGATCATATGCCCTTTTTTCAGCAGGCAACGAGATGCTTAGCTCAACAAGTTGCTTCCATCAACCTGTTGTTGATATTCGGGCTGTTGGCATTCGTTGTACCCACTCACTTTATGTATTTGTTTGCTGCTGTTGGTGTGAGGTTTGTAAATAGTTGCTGAGTAGGTGAGGTTTTAGTTCATTGGCGTGTAACAGCAGATGTTGCTGTTTGCTTCGGTTGAATGTGGTTGACATTAGAATTTATGCGGTAAGAAAATGATCAGGCGATAAATGGCACCTACGGCTGTACGGAAAGTTTTGTAGGTAGCGCCTCGTCTTAATAATAATCCCTACGACCTCGTTTGAGGTAAATGTACGATTGACAGGGAATAAGACTGATAGAAATGCATAATCTTAGAAACCGATGCAGCATTTGTAAGGGCATTTCAAGCACCAGAGCTAAATGAGTCCTATTTGTGTGATATTTTCTTTCAAAGATTCAGTCTTACTTATTTTCACTATCCCGTGGGGGTCTTTTCCGCCTTCGACCTAAGAAACTGTGGCCAGGGTTATTTTTTTTAATCTATTCAAAGTATTAAAAATGAATACCTACTTCTGTTATGTAATTTTATCTTGCCACTAAGAAACGACTTTTTTTTTAAATTTTCGTGGACATTCGCAAGCTTTGACAGCGAAACTCTACCATGGATTCATATGCTTGAAGTGATGCTTGAGCCATTTCCCCTTTCTATAAATTACATATCGGTTTGTTACCAGTAGCTCCCTAAGAAAATTTGTTCTAAAACTGCGACTTCTTCGGTTTTACAATGGTTGGGAGCCGAAAGCCTCTGTAGCTAGTGCTTAATTTTTAGGTGAAGAATTTATTCTTATTAAAAATGTTGAAAATGTCTACCTTGAACTATTCGCTGGTATTATTTTTTTTGCTCCGGCTGCGCGAATTTAAGTAATTGCATTTAATCTATTACCTAGTTGCAATTTTTCCCAGAAAGGATTGGACATCGCCTTTGATTTTATTTGAAATAATTAAAAAACAACTGCCTAACTTCAAGTTTGGTGTGTCAAATCAGTGTGGAAATGAACATCGCCAGTCCTTAGTGCTGACTGGTTGAAATGTAATGGTGAATTCCCAATATTCAACACGACTATTCATAAATAAATTAAGTTCGACACTTTCTCCAGCAATGTCAACCAAAAAAGTCGTAAAACAAAAATCGTTGTGTTGAAAAATCAAACGCCATCCACCTCATTCGACTGAACGAATGAATGTACTACCCTCTGAAACAATTGCAACACCTGTCCAACGGATGTCGAATTTAAATGAGAAAAAAATTATTCATAGCCAAATAAAGAACGAGTTGCATACGTAGTACTTCTCCACCACGTCTACCTTTGCATCTATTCATGTCAATAAAATTGGCATGCTACACTCGCATAATAAAACTAACCACACTCCTACTGCAGTGCCAGCCACAAAAAAAAACAAACTACGTTATTTAATAGCACAGGATTCGCAGGGGAAGAGCGTCCGACAACTTAAGCCAAACTGGACCATCATACTCGTAGCTCGGTGGCTCAATTTGTTTCATTTTTATATGGCAATCTTTAGCGCAATATGGGGTCTTCTTCGCTGGAATGGTCATCAGATTTTCTGTGATTGCCCTTTCATGAGTTGCGTGCATTTGGGAAAAGTTTGTTCGCAAAGCCAATTACTTTGGCAGCGGATGCAATTGTTTGTGCAGTAGTTTGTGTCGTAAGTCTTGTTGCTGGCGAGATAAAACTTTGAAACTTGCAATATCGATGGAAAATATTTTATAGCTTAGTTTGGAGCGTTGTCCGATGCATTTTAATGCGCCATTCCTTCAATTCAGTTTCTAATGATTTTGCTCTCAATCTTTACGTGTGGGTAGTTTGCATGTCCTTGTGAGGTGTTACTTCAATTGCATTTGAAAGTTTTATCTACCATTCAAATTATATAAAAATTGTAAAAAAAAAAAGTGGTAGGTATGGAGGGGGTGTAATTTCAAGTAGTACCAGGGTTAAGTTAGGTTAGGTATATGAAAAGTCTGATGGAATAAATCCAATCACGTCCATTAGATGAATAGAAAAAGTCTATTGTCGATTTTACGTAAGACAAAAAATATGGACGCTAACTTGGAAACCAATTCCTGCTTCGTATTACCAAAGTTAGAAGAACTTCCATAAGTAGCAGGAGGCTGGCGCCAGCCGCCCTACTGTGAAGGAATTTGTTTAAACTATCTGAATTATCTTTGTCACCCAAGACTAGGGTTGCTTTTGTTGTTATTATTAACCTATTTGGCTGTCAGCCCAAGCTTACATGCGCTTATATCCCCGTGAATCTTAAATCTAGCCGTTTTCAATTGAAAAACACCCACTTTTTTTAGTAAATTCAGACATCAATGATCCTCCAAAAAAGAGAAAATATGCCCAATCAGGGAGAGGACTGTCTTTCTTCTATTCCGCTGTTACTTTCCCTACTTTCCAAGTAGGAAAACTAAATTTAAAATTACACAAAAGACAACACTGCTTCAATTTAGTAAAAGTGACATCCGAAACCGCAGCACATTCTTCTCCATTTCCGAAAAGTCCATCCTATCCTCCAAAAACACACAATAAATGGTTTCCGATTTATTAACGCCACTTACGGCATTTATAACAGCCATGCATGCAGGCAATTTAGACAATGTTCTCTGATCAAATCAATTCGCCTTTTGTCTGATGGTATTTTGAATCCAATTAGTCAATCATCGCACCCAAATCAAATTTGATTTTCAATTTCCCCCCAAAAAAGAGGCACCTACCAACCGCTCCATATAATGACGCACACTAAAAACAGAAAAGGGAAAACTGGAGTCAGCAAAAAAAAAATAACAATCAGTAACGAAGAGCAATCAATAGGTTTTGTTCTGCTTCTTTTTTTTTTTCTCGGTTGTTTTCGAAGTTTATTGAGGCACAAAATAGAATATTTAGCGGGAAAATAAATTTCCAAAGTTGTTTGCTGTTCTTTCACGATTGGTCAGCCATGACATTTCCAATTTGACGATGGAGCAAACGCAAAAAACCTAGCCAGTACAAAATGGAAAATAATGAAAAACCAAACAAAAATTGATAAGTGACCGACAAAAAGGATAGGGAAAAACAAGTTCTCTACAGTCAAACTTTGCTGTTCTGTATACGAAAGGGAAAACTTTCCCCATGCACCGAGAGAGTCGAAGATAAATACGCAGAAGAAGATACTATATCCTGTGGATGGATGGATACGAGCACGAGTACATGTAGGAGCTAAGGAGTTATTCAAATCGATTCGATAAAGGGTATACACAGTCGCCAACAATACTGGAGCAAAATCTCATTTTGGTGCTCTGAACTAAGTCACTTTGGTTTTAGATTAAAGTTCAATTTAAGTTTGCTGTCAGTTCGATTAGTTTAACCGTCATCAGGCTGACGCTTGAGGAAGTGAAAGCCACTCTATGCGCCGTTTAGTAGGAAAAGTTCTTTTGCGTTCCATCTACGTCGGTGATCTCACACGTTAGTGGTGCTATAAGATATATGCTATACTGTGAGTGGGTAGGTGGCGAATAAATTGTTTGGAAAAACTTTTTCGATTGCAAATCAGGCAACGTCGCAGGAATAAATAAATTGAAGAACACTTTATGGCGGAGGCAAAGTGGAGGCAAAAAAATCAACAATCCTGAGTGAGGTCTATGTCTTTCGATTTTTGTACGAATTTTCGAACTTTAGGCTTGGAAGCGACATTTCGCACAGGCGGTATTTAAATTGCGTTTAGCACAAAATTAAAAATTGCGTTTAGATGTTATATATAAGAGCCAGCGTTGCCAGATAAATCTAAAAAAAAAAAACAGATTCGGCTAACGTAAGCATTTGCAAAAGATTGAAACCAAAAAACATAAGAAAGTTTTTTGGTGAAATTAGAATGGCTTAATGGTGAGTGTATAGGACTACTAAGAGAGGGGTACCCAAATTACATCTTAATGTCTTTTTCCCACTGCGCCACCTTTCGCAAACGTCTGACAAACATCCGAGAGCTTAACTTCCATGAAGGAGCTTCTCAGTTAGACATTTGGACTAAGCATTAAATTGTAGATCCCTTCCATTTGTCCCAAAAACGAAAGACTCGCACAAGAGGAATGGTTGTAAGAAGGTTTGCCAAGGGTCCCTACGGACCTGCAGCTACAGCTAGGTTCTTTCGTTTGCTACACATACGAGTTTATTTTAGTCAGATAAATGTAAACATTTATTTGTCTACCAACACATCTTAAGGCGTTTTTCTTTATTAGTTCAGACCAGAACCTGAACTGTTATACAAAAAGTTCCTGTTTCTTTTTTAGCTCAGATTTGTGTTTCTTTTTTCGTTCAGAGTATGTTGTCAAACTTGGCAGCACTCTCGAATGACAGCGCCACAATAGGATGACGTCTGTCAGCAGGAAAAACCATACGGAAAATCGTAGAGGTTCGGACGCAAATAAAACGTAGGCCTAGAAGATAAGCCGAAGTAATTGTAACAAAAACAATAAATCTATATATAAAAGAGAATGAAGTCGGTGTGTGCGCGCATAACTCGAGAACGGATTGTTTGATTTTAACGATTTTGAGCTTGACGATTTCGTTTTGGACCAAGGAAGGACATTGGCTACTTTTTCTCGCAAAACAAAAACTTTCAAGGGGTGAAAGGGGTTATGACAGTTTGTATGAGGGAATGCACTTTTAAAAAAATTTAACTGGGTAGAAACTGAGTAGTGACACTTAAAATAAAAAACAAAAATATTAGAAATCTTATTATATATTTTCTTCTATATTTTCTATATCTATACACATATATGCTGACGTTATAGCTCGATAACCACTGGGCCAATTTTCAGGAAATTTTGTGGATGGGTATGGTTGCATCCAGTTTGGAAGTTAGGATAGTTTTGGACCCTAAATGTATAGCACTTTAAAAATGATTAGAGGGATAGAAAAACAGGTTGTGGCACCTCTCATTCAAAAATAAAATTCAAACGCTAAATTCAATTTCTAAAGTTGTATAATTAAAATTATTAACGCACATTGTCGAAATTAAGCAGTTTGCGGAATGAGGTCGGGACTTATTACGAAAGGCACGGACAAAAACGGGTGGGTACAGCTATATATATAAAAGAGACTACGTCCGTTTTACGATTTTGGGCTTGGTGGACTCGTAAGCAGTGATGCCATTCTGGCAGTTTTATTGCTAGATCTAGCATTTGATCTAATATGTTCTGCAACGAAGTTTCAGGATGCTTCCCTCCACTTTCTCATACATCAGATGGAATGTGAAACGTGAGCGGGGAAGTGTGAGTGCGATGAATCCAGTGTACAGAGAGGTACATACTCTAATACAAATATGGAAGCCGTGAATCGAAGGATTTGTATCTTATCTGAAAGCTATATACCTATATATATACCTATTTATAAAATTGGTACTATTGATATTGTGTTTTTTATTGTTCTGTTTGTTCTGAAGACAAACAAAATTCGTTTTTTTAAATACACGTTTTTTAACTGTTATTATTTTCATAGTTATTTTCAGGCACGGAATTCCTTACTAAAGGGACAGATACACAGGCTCTTAGATGATTATGTAGTATAAAAGACAACTTATTATTATTATTATTTTTAAAAAGCTGATGAAAACAAATTTTGTTTTGTCTAACATTTTTTGTTTTTGCAGTCTAGCATTTTCCATTTTGATATTCGTTCGTAAGGACTATGCTACTATTTGTTATACTTTAAGGGGATTAGATTAGGGATAGAAGCCTGTATAGGGAACCGCACTTTGAAACGAATAGACTGGATAGAAAAACGGGTAGTGTAACCAATACAACAAAAATTATTTAAGGTATTTAATATTTTTTAAGTTTTAAGTCGGCTCAGCTATAATTTTATCGTGCAACCTCAAGTTTGCAACGGAACGCGTTTGATTTGATTGTGAAGAATCTCAAATCAAATGTCATGCAAGCAAACGATTTTGAGGAAAAAATTCGAAGGCAAATATTCTCATGCTCACGTGTGTGTGCAAACTGCTCAGCTTTGAACTAAAAAAGACAAACGCCTTTGATTGCACTGTCGTCGTTCATCCTACTACTGCGCGTACGACTGTACAATTCTCAGTAGAAAGTTATCGCAAGTCCGCTACCAAATAAAGTCATAAAGCCTCTTTTCCCCAATAAAAAAAATCTTCGTTTTATTTTAGGTTTAAACATAGGTATTTATTTCTTTTATTTCTAGAAGTACTTGGCAGGAACGTTGTCCTAAAGTACCCATTTGGGTAATTTGGCTCAAGTATTTAAGCCTTAGCTCAATGCTACGAGCCAAAGATAAATGGCTCACATTTGTGTCAAAATTTAAACATAACTTTCTCAAAAACAGAAACAGAAAATCCTTAAAAATAGAAAAATCTTAATCAGGTAATGAGAATCTACTCGAATGAACACTGTCACAAAAACAATAACCGATTAAAAAATTCACCAAGTGAGCGCACCCATAAATCTTGTATCTGTACTTCTATTATTTTTTTCTTGGCCATAAAACTAAGCTAATAGTGTCAATGAGTATCGGATCGACCTCTTCTCTTACGTGTCTTCGGAGAAGTTCTCTAAAACTGTATGCCCATTATCATCATATGTAACTTCTCATCATCATCGCCTACCTATGCATTTTATTCGCTGCGTATATTCTCCGACGGAACTCACTATGGTGTTTTCTAATTGCGGTTTCGGTAAGAAACGCTTACCTGATAAAAGAGACAATGAGTATCGGATCGACCTCTTCTCTCACGTGTCTTCGGAGAAGTTCTCTAAAACTGTATGCCCATTATCATCATATGTAACTTCTCATCATCATCGCCTACCTATGCATTTTATTCGCTGCGTATATTCTCCGACGGAACTCACTATGGTGTTTTCTAATTGCGGTTTCGGTAAGAAACGCTTACCTGATAAAAGAGACACTGGTTGCATAGGACTGCTACGCAGGGCGGTAAGGAAAGAAAAGACCAACGTACTGTGACTTGGTAGGAAATTGGCCAGGGATAAAAGAAGAAACGAAAAATAGGTACTGGTTCCGCTTACAAAATGGCCATAATTTTCGAAAGTACTACTTTCGAATTCCGGATGTTATATAGGGATGCGAGTATAAGTTATTTACTCTATTATCTTATTCTTGTGAACATCCGTATCACACTCGTCATTCATCGATCGATACTGTCGCAGATGCATCCACCAAGCAAATGAACATTTAAAATTCCCACCAGCTCATTAAAATTACTTCCTCCGTTGAATGAACAAAATAAATCCTCAGCAGATTTGTATCTGTCAAATATCCCCAATTAATCTCATCAAGCATAATGGCCAGCAATAAAATTATCCCCCCTAATTGAAGAGCGTGAGTACTGCAACCACACAGTCAGCAACAGCACGAGCACCATCTCATGATCACACCCAAGTAAAGTAGCGTAAACGGTAATATCCTTAAAATCGAAGCAATTACCAATCTGGACGCGTTGCGGTGGACTGCCTGTTCTTTAATTTGCAACAAACACGACCTTTATGGATTGTATTGATACCGGGTGTTTCGTATGTCGTTGTTGTCCGTTCGCCTGCCTCCTGCATGTGTGGAAAAAAAAAATTCAATAACGTTAATCCCCTGAAGCGACATGAAAAGGACATTCTGTACGTTCGATTCGTTTCGCATGGAATCGATGACAATTTAATACATTTAGCGAGCGTGTTTACACTGCCCTTGATGTTCATAAAACCCGAGTACACTTTAGCTGCCGCGTGTGTGTGCGTGCGTGTGTGTGCGCTCGTTTGCCGTTCCATTCGGAGTCTCTTAACGAAAGCATATGTGTACATTAAGCGGTCCACGAAACAGTTAAATTCCTTTCGTACAAGCCTTTTGGAATTGAGTGTATATTGGTGGTAGGTACAAATTGAGTTATCCAATTTCGCAATGGATTATTGCGGGTACCTAGTATGGCGCCGGGTCGATGACGGGTCCCACAACAGAGGATACGTTTGTGTTCGTAATTTTGAATAAATCTACAACCAAAAAGTGGCAACAGTGATTTTGCCAATGAATATGGGAAAATCTATTTAAGCACTTAGGACTTCTTTCATAAGAACATCAGCATCTAAATCAAAGCATCTTCTGATTTACCTGCTCATTTCCGACGAGGGTAGGGAGCAGTTCTAAAAATGCCTGAAAGACAGCGTACCTACATAAATATAAAGTTCGGTAAGATTCCTTAAAATCTAAACAAAGGCCGCTACTGTATTGAAGAAGTAAAGCTGCTCGTTTATGTTTATATAAGTATATACCTATATAAATGCCAGTAATAAACCATGGTGAGCCCGGGAAGATGTTGCAGGTCCGATGCATAAAAATATCAGAAGTGAATACCGACCTATCCACCGAACTGCGTGATGCAGTCGCAGTCCTGTACTAACATTATATTTATATAAATTTCAGCCTCAGATATTCACTGCTTGCCATATATCCAAAGAAGCAGTGATCCCAGATAGCGCCAATTTTGGAACAAAAACTAATGGTTTTGCTGATACAAAAAATGCGGAAAAGAGTCTTTACAGTCTGGGAACACTGCAAAGAACTTCATAAATAATATAACAAACTCACAGTTGTGAAACGGGACTAGTGTAGGTTGTTTATTTTCACAAGGTGGTCTAATAATGACAATGTAGGTTAGGTTAGGTTAGGTTTGTGGGCTGGCGGGAACTTTTCCGCGCCACACTCAGGTCAAAATTGACCCATTGTGATACCCTTCGGGGGAAAGAGATTGTCCCTTACCCGTAGTAACCTATTCAGTGCGTTGTGTCATTGCATTCAAACCATTTTGAGGATTTGATGAAGTTCATGATTTTGTCCGTTGGCGTGCTAGATAGCTCGTTCAAGTCGTGGAAGAAGAATTTTCCAAGGAACTTGTGCCTGGAGTGCTGGAGACCTGGACAGTGACATAGGAAGTGGGTTGTATCCTCTATGACTCCCTCGTCACCACAGCCTCTGCAAAGCTCCTCTTCGGTCAGTCGCATTTTCCTCATGTGGTATCGCAGGGTGTTGTGTCCCGTCAGGATACCCACAAGCAAAGAAAGACATTTCCGGTTATTCCGCATTATTCTCTCTGTTCTGGTTTTGCAGAAAGATGGACATAGTTTCTTTGTGCTAGCGCACGTATCCATGGATATCCATCTGGCGTTCGCCGCATCTGTGGCCTTTTTCCCTGCTTCAAGCTTAAGTGTGCAGAGCGGGATATACACAGAGGGGTATAGTTGTTCTGGTGCCTTAGCGGAGCCTAGTCGTGCTAGTTCATCCGCTTTCTCATTGCCTTGGATGCCTTCATGTCCAGGGACCCAGCACAGCAATACCTTGTGCTGTGTTCCAAGAACCTTGAGCTATTGACTGGCTAATTCTCATGGCACTCGTTGCTGCCATAGATTGTACAAAGATATCTAGCGGAAGGAGATTGAGGATAGCCTCGAGTCCGGCGGTTGGAGTTGACCTCATCGCGCTAGTGACTCCGATGCAAGCTAGTCTTTGCACTTTTGTCATGGCCTTTAGGTACGTAGCCTTTTTTGTTGCTGGCCACCATACAAGACTGCCATATGTCAATATAGGTCTTACAATAGCTGTGTACAACCAGAGTTTAATCTTGGGGGATGGCCCCCATGTTTTTCCAAAGATTTTGCTACAGGTGTAGAATGCTATTGTGGCTTTCTTGATTCTTTCGTCTGTGTTCATTTTCCAATTTAGTTTCGTGTCTAGTATTAGTCCCAGGTATTTAGCGTTGTCAGAGATTCTGAGGGGTGTGCCGCCAACAGAAGGCATGACAAACTGCGGAATTTTCCTTTTATTAGTGAACAATACTAATTCAGTCTTCTGGGGATTGACTGATAGACCACATTTCCTGGTCCAGGAGTCAATGATGGATAGGGCTCCATTTAATTGCTCGGCCAGTGACAATGTAAGATCAATATATTTAAACATAGTCTAAGTAATAGCATAGTTTCATAATTTTTCTTAGGATATACATGGGTAGGTACCCACAGCTGCTTGGATATTTGTTTTCTCCCTCCTAGTTCTATATACTATTAGAAATGGAAATTTAATATTCAACTGCGGGTAGTTCCTGTATCAAATATGCTTTCGTTTTAATTTTTTTCTTGTCATTCCTTTTTATTTTATTTTTTTTATTCAATTACTAGCTTCAAGATGATTTTTTTTTATTTAAATAAATTTTCGAAAGGTATTTTTCACAGGATTATAGAAGCAAACACAGCGGATAAAGTCCACAGGTCAAAACTGAGTACTGAACAAAATCTCTATACATAAAAGAGTAGCTAATTGTAGGCTCATGAAACTTTCATGAACTGTGTAGACGGGCACTAAGAAGGGATTTTTCGATACGACCCGAGAGGTTTTGCTGTAACTCACGAACCGTTAGTCGTATAGAGTTGAAATTTTGTAAGTTTATAGAAAATAAGAAACCATCGTATACCTATTTGGCTTTTTTTCAAAATTCACCTTATTAAGGTTGAAAAAGAGATTGCAAACGTTTTTATTTTAACCTTACTTCACGCAACCTTAGAAAAAAACCTTAAAATGCTCCTTAACCAATACTTCCCCTAGTATTCTAAGCCGTCATTAATCTTTCTGCACCTTCCATAGGCTGAGCTAGAAGAAATTAGAGACAGATCTTATTTAATCAACAAGAAATTAAGATTCATTTCTCTATTGCCAGCTAAGCTTGGGGGTGAGTGGATTGAGTATGAGTGTATCGCATTATAGTTGGATACACATACCCACAGCGACAGTGCGTTCGGTCTCTCAACAATGGTTGATATTGTTACGACTTGACGTTCCATATTCCATTCCGTATCGGTTGTGGACTTTGGGTTATGTGCGGCGGGCATGCGCGTATGACTGAAATGAATAGCAATCGCAGTCTACTCCACGTCCATAGCAACCAATGGCTATTTGCTGTGGGCTTGGGCTGTGGATTTGGTGTTGGCTGTATTAGCCCTTTTATAGATCATCGAAATACATGCACTCACAACAACAGCATATAATCCTGCTACTCATCGAGATCACGAATCATGATCTGAAAATTTATTGTACTATTTCCCACTAGGTGGCTTGTTTCATTCTTCAACGTAAACGATAGCCAAGCCACACAGTAAAATATTCAACACCCTTCATAACACAAAAAATCCGTCATCTGTTTTCGAATAAATGACTAAATTAAAACAGCATGTACTGTTCTGCCGATTCCGATTTCGTTGTTGTCTATCTCGGATTTTCGTTTTCACGAACAGTCACCCTCCCCACACGTCGAGCATTACAACTGCGACGTTAAAAGTTTGAACTTTTCACTGGCCGCATACGACTTTGAAGCACAGAAATCAATCAATATTATTTTCAAAAATTTAAATAATTGTTGTATTTGAAGTCACACTCCTCGTTTTTCTATCCAGTCTATTTTTTTCAAAGTGCTTTTCCCCATTCAAACTTTCATCCCCTATTTGATGCCCTTAAAGTTTTGTTTTCGCCACAAACAGCCGCCTATGTCCTTCCTTGGGCCAAAACGAACACCATACAAAAATAACAACAAAAAAAAACACTTAGGGGTATACAAATTATGTATTAACCTATTCTCAGACCTACTGAATATACATAAAAATTTCATCAAAATCGGTCGAGCCGTTTCGGGGGAGTTTTAACACTAAAACTGTGACACGAGATTTTTATATATTAGGAGAAGAAGTAGTCAAAAATGGCTTAAAAATTTACAGGAAAAGCCAGTTTTCCTGATTTCCCTTAAATCTCAATGATTAGTCCCATGATCAAATGAAAAACATATTTGTTTTAACCTTTGAGCGGTACCATGCATAATTCCAAGGTCCTAACGAGTTTCAAGGGCAAAGGCACCCCCTGTGGGTAGACAACAAAAGCAAATTACATTCCCCAGCATTTGATTGTTCCAGCGCTCATCGCGCGGAGTAATGGAGTATGCTCTATACCAAAAGTAAATTTTCAGGTTTTTCCAAATTTTCTTGAAAAGAGCATAAAATAACCGCCTTCAGCTAAGCGATGTAATGAAAGTTTTCTCTTTGAGTGCTGCAGTGTGTTTTTTTTTTTTTTAATTTTTTTCTTTGCCTAGTACTTCATAAGTACGTGTAGTTCTGTTCACTGTTCGTATCTACTCTTTTGGTCGTCTGAATTCTGATAAATGTGTGCTACGAATATTTCGAAAGAATCACACTGCGAAGTGCTTTGCAAGTTTTTTTTTTTTTGTTATTTTGTTTAAATCGCTTTCAGTATTTTTTCTCATTTCTGTTTATCTGGTTTTAATTAATGCAACTACTGCACGCGGTTAGGCATTAAGGGGGTGGTGGTGGTAAAAGCATGCAGCTGTCACAGAAGACACATTCCCATTCACAGTTTTCGTTTTGCGGCAAACCTCCCAAGTGGAAATTTGTTGCCCAAACTGTACTAAGCTCCTTCATTATCCCAATTCGTTCCTCAACTGATGAAATTTCATAATAAATGACCTGCAATTTCAAATACAATCAACTCAACGGCCTTTCATTAGGTTTAATGAATCGAAACAAAGCTGACCCAATATCTGATGCACTTCCGCTCTCCGCCTCCTTTTGCACAAAGGCGGAAGCGAACGGCAATCCGTTTAATCAAACTCATGGGCACGTATCACGTATTTAATTAAAGTGTCCATCGAAGTTGAAGTCATAGCTATGGCGATACTGACTTACACATTTGTAGCGAGCGAAAGTCTGCCGTCTACATAAAAGTGTCACGCACTGGGTGACGACTGACGCCGACGCGCCCCCAATCTACCATCGCGTCGTTGTGTCATTCTGCTAAGTGCCATTTAAAGCGAGAACTAGAAAAGAGTTTCCCCATTATGACACTTAATGCTCGTCATTAAGTTGGAGTACGTTCTTTCATCACGGCTCTTAGGCGTGTATAGTAAACGCAATATAGGTATACACGGATACGAGTAGGAGTTCGTTGTGGTGGGGACATGATGAGAAGCTGTTTGACAGACGCGTTTTAATTGGAGCAAAGGCTTTTGGGAGGCAGCCCTCAGCAACTGCAGGACCTTTTATCATTTTATATGGAAACTGGAAATTCCTATATTTTCTACTGAAAACCCAGTAGAAATATTCGCAAAATGTGAAAAAGTTTAATGGGGAGAGATTAAATTAATTTGGCAAGATAATGGGACGGAGAGAGGAGAGAGAGAGAACATGCCGGCTGGTCACTATGAAGGCAATGATGATGGAAGATATTTCTTTTCTGTTTGGGAAAAAAAGTGCTCATTTGAACTCATTACTTAAGTACCTATTTGATGTAATTTGGGATCCCCTTTGTGTAATGGATAATGAAATAGTTTTTACATTGTCTCTCATTAGGATTGTGCTTTAAATGTGGTGACTGCAAGGGATAGGTGGAAGTTACTATGCCGACTTTGATGGAAGTTGGCAATTTGTTAAGGAAGTTGTGAATCTAAGATTGTAGCTAGATTGTTGCACTGATATAGATAGTTAGGCAAATTGACTCAAGGTAATGTAGACAAATTTGCAAGAATGTCATGCAGAGGGATGTCACTGGTGCGTTTGTTTGTATAGAAATGGAGACGGCAAAAATGGACGGCAAAAATGGACTAACGACGAATGTTGACAATAAGGGACGCCCATCATCGACGAATAGGACGAAGGAGCTTTGTCTACTTCAGCTTTGCTATAAATTCTTATAGTAAGCCCCTTCAGAAAATCTTCAACAGAGAACTTGTAGTAAGCGCACTTTATTTTAAAATATAAAATAAATGACTTTTATCCTATTGGGAGCTTGATCCACAGCACAATGTATGGACGAAATATGTCTGTTTAATCACGTGACGGTTATAAAGACCAGACAAAAACAAACTAGACGACACAGGGCGACAACTACGTAAAACTCGTCTTACATCGGGTGCGTTCCGCGCCTTGCACCCAAGACCAAGAATTTTTACTAATGGCTGCAGTATCAGCTCTCGCTTTGTCCTTGTCTTACAGCAAAAGATGCAATGAGTAATAGCTTTCACGACTCACGGAAGCTTACATATTTTCTGCCAAATAAGGAGTTTTGAACGAATTAGCGTTCTACACCTGTGGCTTATTTGCACACTGAAAGAAAGGTACAGCATACGCATGAAATAGTTCATCAATATGGCGAAGAATTCATTAATTTTAGTCCAGTGAACTTTATCATTGATAAGATGAAACGGATATCATCAATATGATGAACAAAAAAAGGAATTCATCATTCATCAACTTTGTTCATCAATATTATGAAAAATTCATCGATATGATGAACCGAATTTTCATCAATGTGACGATCTATTCATCATATTGACAAATTTTTTCAACAATATGATGCTTTCTGTGCTATCAATTTTGTTTTCATGTGTGTATTTGTAAGTTGGTTCACACGAAAAAGAAAATGTGAAATAGAAATACTGATACCAGATAAAACGTAAACAATTTAATTTTATTTCGAAGCTAGGAATTTTTATTTTTCGAGGGACTATTTTTATAAAATAAAAAAGTGTAGAAAAGTCATACTATTTCTAGTTGTGTTTCAATTACATATTATATTTAATGCTAGTCTCTCTTGTGGTCGAAAATCGACTCTGACCTACCTTTTATAAGTATATGTATACCAAAAACAAACACTTTTCGATATTGACATTGTTTAATTACAAATGAAAAAGCGACATCCAAATATCAAAAAAAAAAATGTTTTACCCATGATTCAGATTTTAATACGTCACTATGAAAATAAATATAGAAAACTAGGTTCTATCCTAAAATGAGTTTTATTTGAAAACATTCCTATAGTAATATTACGGCGACATATTGAATGTCACCAAAATGCTTTCAATTAAATGATAAGCATTTGGTATGGGAAATTAATTTACACATAATTTTACCTGTCTTTAAAGCGACTTATACTCACCGTTTTTTGTCTCTATAGCACAGTACCTTTCGAATGATATAAGTTCCATTCTACTGATTAAAAACTAAATACTTAAAATATATTAGTATACTGATGCTATTTATAGAACATTGATTACATCTTGTAAATGTGAATAATCGAAATTAGACTATGTAACGTGCAGCTGTATAATATCTCTTGTTGACTATGCAAATGTGTTAAACATAAGAATACAAAATTTGATCACCACCCTGTACTTTCAAAACATTCAAAGGCAAGTCCTTCGTTGAAAATTTGATGCGATTTCGTATTCAATGTGTAGAGGTCGTGACCACGATTGCACTTGACACATGAATAGAGCATGGGAGGCTATTTCCGCTCGACTTTGCTTTCTTTCTTTTCTAAACTTCGATCGAGTAAGACGTCTCTCTAAGGTAGATATAACCGAACGACTCTCTGCCTTTTATTTAATTTAATTGTGTAAACTACCTACAGTAAATGTAATATCCAGAGCGTGTGGTATTAAAGCCTAAAACAACTAAATTGTGGTTCTTAAGTTCAACACTGGCACACCCCAGGTAATTTTTTTTTTTATAAAGTGATTTATTATGGCTGATCATAGCATCCTACAGATATTGGATCTCTGTCAAAAAGTGTAAAAAAGGCATATGGTAATTACTTTTCCAATCTCCTAATCTGATTTTGATTGGAAAGAATTATCCATCCCCATTGCCCCGCTCAAGAGATCACGATCGCCACAGCAAATACTCTCGTTATACATAGAGAGAAGAAGACAAACTTCGAGCCAAATCTATGATCTGCCCCTTACCTCTGGAGAAGCACAAGAAGCTGTGGTATACACACGAAATTCCCTGCGCAGCCCCTGGACCAAGAAACCATCTATTATTATATTCTCGGCATTGTCACAACAACAAACAACACCGTTGCTTATCTCAGCCCTGCTCATCACCGGGAGACGACTTCCACCTCGCTATCAGCTACGAGCAAAATTCGGCAAAGTGCAAACAGCAGCAGCAGTCGCTTGCAGCACTTACTACCTGCTCGACCACGACACAGAATGTATGTATCATTGGCATAATTTTTGGTTCTAGTTTTTTTTGCTTAGTCTTTTGTTTTTATTGACAAACAATATAAATTTAGTTCTTAAAGCAAATCTACAAAAAGGTGGAAACTTAACCTAGTATAAAAAAAAAAGAAATCTTAAAAAAAAAAAAAAAACGTAAAAAGTAATGAAATCCTAGCTTTTCTTGCAATCTAAAAGTAAACTAAACTAAAGTAAAAACCTAATCAAAGAAAATCAAAAATTGAATTCATTATAGTATATATTAACACAAAATCGTCTATAAGCGATGTGTACCTATCTAAGAATAGTGAAATAAGATATTTAATCGTTAGTATCCCATACTTAGTCTACATATTATTAATGAAGGTAATGAAATTTATTATTGTGAGCCTAGGAAGTTAATGTGCACATCAACATCAAGGAGATAAAAAGAAAAAAATCGGAATTTGTTAGTGTAGTAAGGGAATACTGATTGCAGAATTGCATAGATTGTCTAGATTTTGATAACGTGGTAAGAATGAATATTAAAAGATATTTGACATCAATCAAAAATGAATTCGATTGTGTGCATTTTATTTTGGTTATTTAGATTGTGAATATGTGCTAGGTAAATAAAATTGAAAGGTGAGATCGGTATGGATTAAAGGAAGGTGATAGGTGGCTTGGTAAAAGGGGTCATTGACAAATAAATTTAATGAAGGGAAGTTAATGACACGGTGTGACACTAATAGGGGTGGCATATGTGGAGGGTTTTCCCGAAGTGGTGGACACAATATCTGCGCCATCATAAATAGAAGGGGTAGTTCTTGACCGTGGTATTAGGTAAAAAAAAAAAAAAAAAAAAAAAACATTTTTTTTTTTGTTTTCATAGCATCTTGTGCGAATCCATCTAGCGCTTATACTACCTAATAAATCGCTACAGGAGTATACAATAGCATTTCAATTTTAACTTTTTTTTTGTCTTTCTTTACCATACGTATAAATTTGGCACGAGTTAATTATAAAATTTGTTTTGTGTGGGAGATGATAGCAGCAAGTTCCCCGACCAATACGGCGAGCTAAGCCGAGCTGATGCCAGCGTGCCAACCAGCTGCAGAACTATCAGGACTATTTTTCATAGCCATGCTTACGCATAGCCAGTCCAGGCACTCCTCACAAACATGGCGCCCAACGACTTGGCCTTATCAGTCAATAGACTGATATCCCAAATACTTTTTATCCAATCATTTGTAATAGACTCCACAAGTTTGATTTTATCCGACACTCTCGTCAATTAGATATTTTTCTTATTCTATTTATTCTTTGAACTTTTGATCATTTACTGTATGCTCCTTATAAAACAACATTAATGTTGTGAATGATAGTTTCTCAAAGAAGTTTAAAAGTCGTATAAAGGACTTAATGTCCAGTGATTAAGGTTACTCTTCATAGAAAACATCTAAATTAGCATGAACTATCTCAGCTTCCTGATATATAGTAGCATGTGTACAGTTGTGAAATTCAGTTGAACGAGATAGAAAGTTACTACATGCTATATCCTCAAACAAATTTTGCAAGAATAAGCAGTTTATGAGTCATTGATACATTTTAATACATTTTTAGTAAGCTTCAATTTGCCGTAGACTGTTTGCATTTGTAATTTTTCTTGCATAGTATTTTTCAGCTTTAAATATCTCTACAGAGATGAATTCATTGTAGGATCATTTGCGTTAAATACATTTTTAGAACTACATATGTACTTCAGTATTTTTTTTTGTAGCCAAACCAATTTTCACCTTCTTTAGTTGTACTGATCTCACCTGCATAGTTTTGAATTTACATTTATAACATTACAGTCTATATATATTTTGCGTTTATAAATTTATATTTATATTTTTTTTTGCTTATCACATTGAATTCTTTGTTTGTCAACACTTTCGTAAACATTTAACTAGTCGAGAAAATGAATTCTTCAAAGGGAGCTAAACCTAAAGATAAAAGAAATTCTGCTTTTGATACAAGTCGTGGTATGATGACTCGATCCCTATCGCACAGGCAACCCAATTTTGATAACTCGCGTGATGTTTTTCCCGGTAATGAACCCAGGCAGGCTATTCTACATTCCCCTCCTGTTCCCGCTAGTGTGGTTAGAAGTCCCCTTTCTGATATTGAACGCCAACATATTGCGAATACTCAAAACATAGTTGTTACTGAATCCAGCGCTTTTCCGCTTCCAATACCTACGTTGATTAGAAATACACCGATCACGACCGCAAATACGCCTCAAGCAACAGCTCCCATTCATAATAACCCCACTCGGATACCGCAGAATGGTAGAGAAAGTATGACTAGTGCCTCAGCCAACGCAATTTTTGTCACGCCTAATAAGCAAACATCTTTCAGTGCGCAAGTTAAATCGATCGTAGATGCGAGTGTTGGAGCAAGTCAAGCTTTTATGCTACGATCACTCATGGACTCGATGAAACAATGCGTTCAAGAATCCGTTCGTGACGCACTTGTAACAAATTCGAATGTACGCCAACCTAATCCCAATAACAATTTACCTAATAACAATCCTCAAAATTCGAGAGATGAAAATGCTCGACATTCTCCTGTAGAGCAAAATCATCGCAATGATGAATATTCACTAAATGTGTCCAATGATAGGAATTCATATCATAATGATCAGGATTACCCTCAAGTTAATAACCAACATCCATCAGCAGCTTACCGATGTGATGATCGGAGGCAGCCAAACATAGATCGAAAAGTCGATATAGACCGCTGGGGACTAAAATTTGACGGTACATCCAAGTCTATGTCGATTCATGATTTCCTGTTTAGAGTTGAAATACTCAAAAACAACCACAATTTTTCGTGGGCAGATGTTTTAAAAAGTTTTCATGTCTTGCTTTCCGGTGTTGCACAGGAATGGTTCTGGCAATACCTTCGCACTAATCCCAGACCTGATTGGTCAGAACTACGGAGGGCTTTATACAAACAGTTTCAGACTCACGATAGTGACGTAGAAATCATCCAGCAAATTACTGAACGACGACAACATCCGCAAGAAAATTTCGATGATTATTACAATGCTATCATTTATTTAAAGAATCAATTACGGCGACCAATGTCTGAGCGTCAGTTGCTACACATAATGAAGTCAAAGATTAATAACCGATTATTGAATCTTGTGTATCCTATGCCAATTTATTCTCTTGACAACTTTCGAGATGAGTGCAGAAAAGCCGAAAAATTATTCTATTCTCGTGATCAAACTCGATATGTGAGAACACATAATGTTCATGAGGTGGAATATGAGAGCATTCCAAGTGAGTTAGTCGCATCAGATGATCAGATTGACGTATCGGCATTGAGATATTCTGACAATAACAACACCAGTGGCGTTAACAACAGGAATCAGAACAACTTTCGTTGCTTCAATTGTAAAATGTCTGGCCATAACTTTATGTATTGTCCATCTCCAGTCAGGAGTTTATTTTGTTACAAATGCGGTGCTGACAATGTTACCACTTTAAATTGTCAGAAATGCCGACCTATGGGAAACACAAGATCGAGCGGGATGCAAGTCGGGGAATCTCGTTCGACCCAAACAAACCCCGAACAGTAAATAAATCAACCTCCACTGATTCTCCACCTTTATTACCTAATAGTACTGATGAGAGAATGCAGATACTTTTACCGGATGCTTCATTTAAAATTATATCCAAACCGAAAATCAAAACCATAGTGCCGTATCAAACTAGATTACAAAAATATAATGAAATTCGAGCAAAACTTTTTCACTTAGAGGAAATTAAACTTTCCGTCCCTTCATCTAAAATCGTAAAGGCTAGAATTAGGCAAAAGAAACGAAAGCTTTATAATAAAATTATTGAGTCGTGTACTTGTGTAGTAGATGGAGATGCAAGACCATATGCAAACGTTTCGATTTTAGGGAAAGAAATAGTTGGCTTGCTTGACAGCGGCGCAACAGTCACGTGCCTTGGAAAAGGATGCCTAGAATTTGTTCAAAGTCTAGATCTCAAAATCATTCATCTAGCAACTCATTTAAAAACGGCGGATGGTAAAGAGCAGCATATCATAGGCTACGTCAAGATCCCAGTCAAATATAATTCTGTAACTAAGGAAATGGACATTTACCTAGTACCGAGTTTGACACAGCCGATGTATCTTGGTATCGATTTTTGGCTTAAATTCAATATAATGCCAAGTATAGTGAGTGAATTAGAAAAACCAAACGAAACCTCTAAACCAAATCATGAACTTACTGAGGAACAATCGCTTGCGTTAACAGAAGTTGTCAAGAAGTTTCCCTCCTTTTGTGAAATTGGACTCGGAAAGACCATGTTAGAAACGCACAGAATAGACACGGGTACAGCCGATCCGGTCAAGCAACGACATTACCCGGTCTCACCAGTCATTCAACAGTTGATGTACGAGGAATTGGATCGTATGCTTTCGCTGGGAGTGATTGAAGAAAGCAATAGCGCATGGAGTTCGCCTATTGTGCTAATCCGAAAACCGGGCAAGAACCGTTTATGCTTAGATTTTCGAAAAGTCAATCAACTCTCAGCGAAGGATGCGTATCCTTTACCTCATATAGAGGGTTTGCTAAGCCGTTTGCGGGATACACACTACATAAGTAGTGTGGATCTCAAGGACGCGTTTTGGCAAATTCCTCTCGATGAGAAATCAAGGGAAAAAACCGCATTCACGGTGCCGGGTAGGCCACTCTATCAGTTCACAGTCATGCCCTTTGGACTGTGTAACGCAGCACAAAGGATGTGCCGTCTAATGGACAGAGTGATACCGCCTGAGCTTCGTGAATGTGTATTTGTATACCTTGATGATCTCCTGGTGATTTCTAAGGACTTTAATGAACATCTAACTATGCTTGAAAAGGTTGCTGACTGTTTAAAAGGAGCAAACCTAACGATAAACGTATCTAAATCTAACTTCTGTTTTAAAGAGTTGAAGTACCTTGGTTATGTTATTGGACAAGGACACATTAAGCCCGACCCGACTAAAGTCTCGGCTATAAAGGATTTTCCGGTGCCAAAGTCACAAAAACATGTCCGGCGTTTCCTGGGCTTATGTGGCTGGTATCGGAGATTCATTCGAAACTTCGCAGCGATATCAGCACCCTTATCCGATACATTACGCAAGGGAAAAACCTTTACAATTTCAGAAGAAGCGATGACGGCGTTTGAAGCTTTAAAAACAGCGCTAGTTTCAGCTCCTCTACTGAGCAATCCCAATTTTTCTGATCGTTTTTATATCCAGTGCGATGCTTCGAGTTGCGGTGTAGGTGGAGTGTTATTTCAATATGATGAGGACAAGAATGAGAAACCGATAGCCTTCTTTTCACAAAAGTTGAACTCTTGCCAGCGTAACTACAGCGTTACCGAGCAGGAATGCCTGGCCGCGGTACTAGCTGTAAAGAGGTTTCGCCCTTATATTGAAGGACTTCCATTTTCAATCATAACAGACCACGCAAGTCTAAAGTGGCTAATGAGTCTAAAAGACCTTAGCGGTAGACTTGCGAGATGGTCACTCAAACTACAAGCATTCCAATTTGACATCCAGCATAGGAAAGGGTCACAAAATATTGTTCCGGACACTTTATCACGTGCTTTCATAGAAGAATTGCCGCAAGGTAGTAATCTCACTCCGATCGTTGATTTAAATGGCGATGAATTTAAATCCAAAGGATATCTCGATCTAATTAATACCATCTCCAATAATATTGAACAATTACCTGATTTGAAAATATCGGATAACCTGATATTCAAACGAGCGTTTTCGGCAGAGAAAGAACCATTGAACACTACTCTAGAGTGGAGACTGTGGGTACCGATAGAATTAACAGATTCCTTGATTCGATTGGCTCACGATCCTCCAAATGCATCTCATGGGGGCATTGTAAAGACACTAGAGCGGCTAAGAGATAAATATTATTGGCCCAATATGGCGACTCAAGTCAGAGAATTTGTAAGTGACTGCGAAAAGTGCAAGGCGAACAAAGCTCCCAACATGACACTAAGACCTCCAATGGGCAAGCAATTGCAAATCGAAAAACCTTTCCAAAAACTCTATGTAGATTTTATGGGACCCTATATTAGATCAAAGAGTGGAAATCTGTATCTGTTGGTGGTACTTGACCATATGTCAAAGTATGTGTTTTTAAAACCATTACGCAAGGCATGTTCGAAGTCCGTAATTGAATTTTTGAAAAAGGAAGTTTTCCACAAATTTGGAGTACCTGAATTCGTCTTATCTGATAATGGGAAACAATTTGTGTCGAAGGAATTTCAGACATTTTTAACCTACTTTGGGGTAAAGCACATAACCACAGCTTTATATTCTCCACAAGCAAATGCGTCTGAGCGAGTAAATCGCTCAATCCTATCTGCTGTAAGGATGTATCTTAAAAGTGACCAAAGGGAGTGGGATGAATACATATCTGAAATCCAAATGTCCTTGAATACGTCGTACCATCAGTCGATTGGGGCTAATCCTTACTTTTGTATCTTTGGGGCTAATATGAACCTTCACGGAAGTGCGTACAATCTTCTGCGCAAACTCAACTTGCTAAACGATAGTGAAAGCAATATGCTTAAACATTCTGATAAACTGGAGAGTATTCGTAATAAAATTAAAACAAACCTGAAGCTAGCATACGAGAGAAATGAAAGATCATATAACTTGCGCTGTCGCGTAAGAAACTTTCAAGTTGGTGACGAAGTTTTCCGCCGAAACTTTATTCTAAGCGACGCGAACAAAAAAATAAACGCAAAGCTATGTGCGAAATTCGTGAAGTGTAGAATACTTCGTCCGGTTGGAAGATCTTTATATGAAGTTGAAAACATGACAGGAAAGAGAATAGGCATATTTCATGCCAAAGACTTGAAGTATTAGCCCGGCTATATATTTTTTTTTTTGTTCTCAGGGTCATGAGTCGAAGCCACACGTGACCTTTGAAATAAACATATCTATGATAGCATTCGTTTTCATCAGAGACAGCTTTGTCTTCAATGGTTTTTCGCTAGAATGATAACTGTGTTCAGCGAATCCCATTGTGTTGTAACGTGCAGCTGTATAATATCTCTTGTTGACTATGCAAATGTGTTAAACATAAGAATACAAAATTTGATCACCACCCTGTACTTTCAAAACATTCAAAGGCAAGTCCTTCGTTGAAAATTTGATGCGATTTCGTATTCAATGTGTAGAGGTCGTGACCACGATTGCACTTGACACATGAATAGAGCATGGGAGGCTATTTCCGCTCGACTTTGCTTTCTTTCTTTTCTAAACTTCGATCGAGTAAGACGTCTCTCTAAGGTAGATATAACCGAACGACTCTCTGCCTTTTATTTAATTTAATTGTGTAAACTACCTACAGTAAATGTAATATCCAGAGCGTGTGGTATTAAAGCCTAAAACAACTAAATTGTGGTTCTTAAGTTCAACACTGGCACACCCCAGGTAATTTTTTTTTTTATAAAGTGATTTATTATGGCTGATCATAGCATCCTACAGATATTGGATCTCTGTCAAAAAGTGTAAAAAAGGCATATGGTAATTACTTTTCCAATCTCCTAATCTGATTTTGATTGGAAAGAATTATCCATCCCCATTGCCCCGCTCAAGAGATCACGATCGCCACAGCAAATACTCTCGTTATACATAGAGAGAAGAAGACAAACTTCGAGCCAAATCTATGATCTGCCCCTTACCTCTGGAGAAGCACAAGAAGCTGTGGTATACACACGAAATTCCCTGCGCAGCCCCTGGACCAAGAAACCATCTATTATTATATTCTCGGCATTGTCACAACAACAAACAACACCGTTGCTTATCTCAGCCCTGCTCATCACCGGGAGACGACTTCCACCTCGCTATCAGCTACGAGCAAAATTCGGCAAAGTGCAAACAGCAGCAGCAGTCGCTTGCAGCACTTACTACCTGCTCGACCACGACACAGAATGTATGTATCATTGGCATAATTTTTGGTTCTAGTTTTTTTTGCTTAGTCTTTTGTTTTTATTGACAAACAATATAAATTTAGTTCTTAAAGCAAATCTACAAAAAGGTGGAAACTTAACCTAGTATAAAAAAAAAAGAAATCTTAAAAAAAAAAAAAAAACGTAAAAAGTAATGAAATCCTAGCTTTTCTTGCAATCTAAAAGTAAACTAAACTAAAGTAAAAACCTAATCAAAGAAAATCAAAAATTGAATTCATTATAGTATATATTAACACAAAATCGTCTATAAGCGATGTGTACCTATCTAAGAATAGTGAAATAAGATATTTAATCGTTAGTATCCCATACTTAGTCTACATATTATTAATGAAGGTAATGAAATTTATTATTGTGAGCCTAGGAAGTTAATGTGCACATCAACATCAAGGAGATAAAAAGAAAAAAATCGGAATTTGTTAGTGTAGTAAGGGAATACTGATTGCAGAATTGCATAGATTGTCTAGATTTTGATAACGTGGTAAGAATGAATATTAAAAGATATTTGACATCAATCAAAAATGAATTCGATTGTGTGCATTTTATTTTGGTTATTTAGATTGTGAATATGTGCTAGGTAAATAAAATTGAAAGGTGAGATCGGTATGGATTAAAGGAAGGTGATAGGTGGCTTGGTAAAAGGGGTCATTGACAAATAAATTTAATGAAGGGAAGTTAATGACACGGTGTGACACTAATAGGGGTGGCATATGTGGAGGGTTTTCCCGAAGTGGTGGACACAATATCTGCGCCATCATAAATAGAAGGGGTAGTTCTTGACCGTGGTATTAGGTAAAAAAAAAAAAAAAAAAAAAAAACATTTTTTTTTTTGTTTTCATAGCATCTTGTGCGAATCCATCTAGCGCTTATACTACCTAATAAATCGCTACAGGAGTATACAATAGCATTTCAATTTTAACTTTTTTTTTGTCTTTCTTTACCATACGTATAAATTTGGCACGAGTTAATTATAAAATTTGTTTTGTGTGGGAGATGATAGCAGCAAGTTCCCCGACCAATACGGCGAGCTAAGCCGAGCTGATGCCAGCGTGCCAACCAGCTGCAGAACTATCAGGACTATTTTTCATAGCCATGCTTACGCATAGCCAGTCCAGGCACTCCTCACAACTATAGCTTGAATTTTTCACACTTCATTAATTGTTTTCAATTTTATCTACTGCAGTACATTTAGCAAAATCAGTCGCTTTTGGGGGAACATTAATTGAAAGATTAAAACACATATTTCTACTCTTTTCAGATATTCATTGTTCATCGTTAAACTATTCAAGATTTGTTTCCATGCCACCCTGTGTGGATACTTTACGCTGTGATGAGCAATGTCATATAATTTTCCATTAAAATATGCATGTTACGTGTGTGAGTAAAAATGGTGTACTTACTTCGTGTGTGTACACATACAGCATACATCATACTAACAATCTGTACATCACATTGAAGAAAACGATGAAATATGATGATTCCATTCATCAGTATGATGAATATAACGTTGAATTTGATTCTTTTCATGAATATAACGAATCAGCTCATCTATAAGATGAACGCTTACATAAACATTCTCCTTAATAAAAATTTAATTCTGTTTTTTGATGAACGTGGTCATCAATATAATGAAAGCCGTCTTCAATTCAATGAACGCCGTTATCAATATGATGAACATTTAAGACTTGGCAATCGTACTTGAATATGATGATTCCTTTCATCAATAAGACGAATAAATCATCAACTGGATGAACAAATAACTTAATTCATCATAATAAGTGTTTTCGTCATGTTGATGAAATTATTAACTTAGTTCATAAAAAAATTCGCCAAATTCTTATAAGAATCCTGCCAAAAAAACGGTTCATCAATTGTCAAAAAGTTTTCATGATTTTGTTCATCATATTGGTGAAAGTTACTTCATATCAATGAATATCATGTTGATGAACGCCATTCGTCTCTTTTTTTTCAGCGTTTATTTCAAACCCCACCAATTCCGTCTTTTGTTCAATGGCCATGAAAATTCCTTTTAACGGCCGTTTGGAGGAGTCGATATGATGTCTATACTTTTCACAAAATAGCGACTTGGACAAGTTGGGTAAAGTTGTAAAAAGCTTTCAAAACGCACATTGATCGTCATGTTTTCCGGCGACCCGCGGCATGATGGGAATAGTTTTGCCAGGTACCCTGCTTCGACCGACACCATATGGAGCTCATAGCGATGATCTGATCCGGTAGTCATTTAAAGTCATTAAAAATGTTTTACAGCTGGATTTTAATTTCGCTGGTCTCCTCCAAAATGAACTAGGGTCGAATTTAGGGATCAAAATATGGTAGATCTGGCAGGTCGAAAAAGATCCACACAGCCGATTTTTATGGGATAGAGCTAGATTGTTGGGTGAATATTAAGAATTGTAAGCCAGGCCATCTTCAATATCTCAGGATCCCCATTTTGGTCGTCAATAAAACGGGACGACTTGACATTGTCTGTCAAAATACCACACTACACCGTGACTCGACTTGGAAACTTATCCCTAATTATTAAAGAGCTTCTTGCAAAGCTTTCCCTGCGCTGTAGGGTGCGCAGAAGCATCGGAATTCTCTACATCGGATCAGGACTTCTTGGGATATTTTAGTTAATGGATTGACGGGGTGAACGGCTTGTATTAAGTGCGCAGAGGATAAGATACAGCTGTGATTGTAAAAGAGCTTACAAAACGAGGAATTGGATAGCTGGGTGTATTGACAAAAACTCACCAGCCAGGCGAGTCTTTAATTCCACCACTGAGAGACAACAAAAAAGAGGTAGGTAGAGGTAGTGCACCGAGCAAGCGGGAGAGGCTATGAAATGAGTTTTTTCAAGTATCTAGAGTGCATAGAAATGTAGACCGACTTATCTGATATATGTTGACCTGCGGTCGAATTAGCGCATCCGTGAGCGAGCCATACGTCACTAAATTTTCTGGATTTTACAAGGAAAACAATAACAAATTCAGTCACGTAGTACTCGATCACGGATGCTGTATAATTCAACACCTGAATAAATCTTGTTGGCGAAATTGAAATTGATGTGGAAATGTTTCCTTAAAAAAGGAAAAAAGTACCTACTACAGAGAGTCCTCGGGAAAAGGGACACACAACTCAATGAGCTGTACTGATAGTAAATTTAAGTATCGACTTTAATTCGTACGGCAAATATAGCCATTGTGAATTACTTAAATTTAAAGTCCGAACGGAAAATGATAATTGCTAAAGCTCAATGTTTGCTTTATCCATTGTGATAACACTTTCAATCGCTGATGCTATTGCTATGTGTATAAGTAACTCTTTTTTTAAGCCAGGCCTGCTAGAAAAAGCGGACAAATTGCTCTTAAAAATTGCTACGTCATAAAGTTATTTTTTTTTTTAAATCCACTTAATATCGTTTTGTCTTCCTGAAGGTAGTAGGCCAATTCGTTATCTTAATTTTACACCTCGGCTATCTGCCTTAGCTTAAGCGATTCGATAGCTCGACCTCGTAATTCCAAATGTCAAAGCTTTTGGGGCTTCAAGTGGTGGATAAGTCCCTGCATACAAGAACTGAGATACGTCCAAAGTAGTGAAAATAATTTCTCAGGCTCTATGGCATCAACTTTCTGGCAATAGGTTTTTTTTTTTTTCAACTTCCGTCGCAGGGCTTAAAATCGGCCTCAACCAAAATGTTCCTTCAGGCAACTCGGTCTCTAGCTTAGTGCCTTCAGATTTGCACCTCAATTTCGTTAAGATCTTTCTTCAACTGTACGCATCAGCTTCGTTGGGGTCTTTCTCATATATATAGGCACCATCAAAAAGGCTAAATACCTACATTTAGGGTAAAAGCACACAAGTCATACCCACCACCTTACTGTGCGAGTGAAATCTATTAAAATATTTGCAGATTATTAGCTAAAAACATAAACGCTACACCCATCGAGCACCTAGACATTTCCTGTGTATTTCAAGATATGGACAACCACAATATAAACACTGCATTCGAAAGCACCACAATAGCAACAGGAAATAAAAGAACAGCTCTCCCTTAATAGCTGCTTTAATTCATCTTCCACTTACTGTCATTCTGAGTTATCTCTACACAATCTTCCCCGCACAACAAATCTAAATCCCTCTTCGGCATGACATCCCAAAATATATATTTACGTAAGTGTCTGTACACGCTGAGGCTCAACCCAAAACAATATCCACTCATACCAGCAACCGAATTTATACTTTCATATCCGACTTCATATCCTGTTGAATACAAAAGCAAATCCTTTCACTCTGTCAACCAAACGTGCTGTTAGCTATCCGTAGCTTACACTATCTTCTCGGAGTACTTTCGCGTAACAATGAAACCTTATTTTATCACTTTGTTCTATTGGATACTGCCACATACGACAAGTATGTCGAAGTTTCCCGCATAGATATAAAGAAACAAACGAGAAAAAAAAGTGAGCAAAACGAAACAATATCGTGAATGAAAGGATAAAGGATCTTCTGTCGACACACCCGCATATCTCTCTATGTTCATCGTCAAAAACACATAAAAACTACAAACTCAGGAAATTGGCGCTCGCACACAACAAAAAATAAACTTGCGATACAAGGAAACCTCCGCACAAAGGGATAATAAGTACATCATGAGCAGCACTCATTATTGTGCCACTGAATACGTTTATTGGATACATGGACTATGAAGAGCATCATCATGGGGCTGAATGGAAGGTTGGTCATGTTTTAGTGCACTCAGCTGTAAAAAAAAACACACAGAGGGACATTGTAACAAACTTTCTGTGGGCAGTATTGCACCCTTGCCCTTCTATTGGGCGGGAGAAAATTAAATGGTTTATTTATGAACTGATTTTACAAAGGATAACTGCATTTTATCTAGGGCGCTTTTTGTGGTCCGATTGGAATCTGAGACATTAAGTCACAGTAAAAATTAACGAAGCGACCGTATGTTTATAATTACAGCGGAGTAGAAATTTCTACCATTACAGTGACCGGACTCATAACCAACATGTTGCAAAAACAAATAATTACACACAGCACTGCATCTCTGCACAATCATCCCAACAAAAAAAATCAAGCGAATATGTTGGGCTCAGGGCAGTAAAAGTGCTGCTTAACTATTTGCCCTCTCCTATGAATATGTAAGATTCTCAGGACTATACTCAAATTAAGTACGTCCTGGTTTGTGTTCAGTACTAGGTATGGGCCATGGAAGGGTGTACGATTTTTGAGACAAATCCAATTTGCAAGTGTCATAAGTGAAAATCTGTTTATGCGGGAAAATCTCAAATAGAACTTTCGCTTCAATGAATTAACCCGCAAGGAATTAAAGCCCACGGGTCTTTTTTCCCCAAAAAAAAAAAATAACACCCACGGCGAAAAAGCTGTGGGTTTTAATTCCATTAATTTCATTTTATCTGGTTAGATAAAATTTTGAAAAAATAAAATCAAACTTGTTCGAAGCCAACACGAAATACGAAGTTTGAAAAATCCCGGTCAAGCCACATGGCCCTATCAGCGTTACCATTGGCGTTAAGCAACTCCCATTACCCACACAAATTGAAAACATTTAAAGATATGTATAATTCTCTCTGTGTAAGTGTGGGTTTGCGTTATTTCGAGTGCGGAGCATTCCATTTCCCTCTCGTCTTCGACTATGCACTTGGACATTCTTTTTATTTATGATCTGTGTTTTGCTTGGTTATTTTTGTTTCATTCCTTAAGGCCACTTTTTAAGCCCTCGGACATTGGTTTTTGTCGACTTTATCATTTCCGCCATCGGTAACGGTGGGCCCTATATAGCAGGAGAAAAGTGACAGAAAGTCGGAATTGAAAAGTCCAATATTCTGCAATTGGAATAGCTTTCTAATGATTTTCTTATTTTAATAGTTTTTTTAACCAGCATTAGAAATACGAGATGAATATGTATTCCTTTGAGTCGGCAAAGTAACGACTTCAAGTTTGCCGTCCACTTGGGTGTCAGCCATCTCAATTCATGACTGCGTCTAATTATTTCCACACTATAAACAAACAAAGAGGGAAAACCGCCCCAAAAATTAAAAAAAAAAAAAAATCCAATGATTCCAGCGATACAAATCAAATTGGAATAAAATCCAATCGAGTGCAGCTGATTCGAAACTCAATTTGGCGTGTACAACAATCCCCTTCATGTCCTCGAAACGAAGAAACTACTATTCCCATTCATCCGTTTCGACTTAGAAATCTATATCTTAATTATTATATCCCAGGCATCGGTGCCTTTGCAAAATAAAGCTTAATGAGGCATTTTATGCATCGAACGTAAAAGTTCTCCCAACACACAAAGCGGATCGCCATTCTGCGTTTTCACAATAGTCTTAGCTGAGTCAAAAAGTATATATCCCATTCAAGTGCAAAATCGACAACACTTACAACATTTGCAATTGCAAAGGACGATATAATGTTGTCATTGGCACTACTTCCAATGCCATTATTTCACGCAGCACATTCGGATGTTGATACGTCGTCGCCCTGTAAAGGTATCGCATAAAAACATCATTTTATTGCTTGGAAATTGATTATGGGGAACGATAGAGTCCCTCGAGGACTGAGGTGGTGTGGCTGGCACATCCGACCTGATGATGTGTTTCAGCAGCATTTTGTTTCGATTGTTTGCCTTAGGTGGTTTCTGTGTTGTTTCTCCTTGGTGAGCCCCTTTGCAGTTCGACTGTTTTAGGTATTTGTTTTATCGTCCTTTTGTCGGCTTCTTTCTGCCGAGATACAGCATTGGCGACAATGTACTGTCCAATTATGATCCGCAGGGGATATTACATTCTGGAATTTTATTTGCCAAGACAAATGGACCATGAAGGTGGAAATCTAAATTGCGAATGTGTGTGGATGCGATGGGGTTGGTGGTGGGTATTAGGCATATCGTAGGTATAAGCTAACCTTATAAGTTTAGTGGTCGGCCCGCCCCTTGGAAGCTATTTAGAGGTACACACATCCGTTGGAAAAAGTCCCAAGCTGTGTAGGTAGCTTCATGGAGCTGCAAAATTTCACTCAAAAGAGTATAGACGGAACGGTTATTGGAGGAAGAGGTAACAATGCTTTTCGAAGGCAAGAGATTCAATTGACTATAAACTTTCAGTGTTCTCGACGCACTGTGAAGAAAACTCTGTAAAATTTCCAAAGTGTACATTCGGTATAACCTTTAGTCAGACAATCTTTTTTGAGATCCGTCCATCTCTTCAATCCTTTGTCAACATCTGAGACACAAACATAAGTTTGGATAGCTTTTGGTACCAAAAGAAGGCCTTACATCGTTCGTTTTCTATCAAAAGGCATAGATATACCCTTTGGAACAATGCAACTTCAGAGGAAACTCTAATGATGAAGTCACTTCATATGTGCGCATATACTCACGCTTGAGCTCATCATAAGCCAACTCGGCCCTGTTTCGCTCTATAGACATAGCAAACCCACTGAATCATTGATTGAATAAACGTGAAAGAGAGTCACATACCCAGAAGTAGCTACTTATCAAACTTCCCATTCTATCTCTGTCTTTATTCCACATCCATTTCTCTGAAAATCGATTTTTTACTTAAACTTTGAGGAGTCTACAGTTAAGCGAAGTTTCCATTCTAGTTGCGCATTGCGACTTTTACCTTTCGGGTGGCTCTTCGATGTTCGTAGGTATATGTGAGTTGTCGGAATGACAATATTCCAAACTGTGTCGAAAAGTTCAAAAGTCATCCCTTCCCGTGAACACAACGGATACAAATTGCTTCGCAAACGGACTAAACTACAGGAGCTTCACTTCCACCTCCAGTAATGGGCTTCAACTATAAGTTTCGAATCTATCAAGTTGGAAAATTGTTGTGAAACATTCGATACCAAAACGAACCTAGAGGAAATTTCACTGACTTTTTCATATTCAATGATGGTATAGTTAAAAGTTTTATGTTACTGCGGAACTTTGTCTGAAATGGTATACATATTCCTCGTGGCATTTAGATTTTTTTTTTTTTTTTTATTCTGTTGATAAAAAGGATTTAGTTGCAACTTTTGCTAAAAGACTAATGAAGTCTATAGACTGACAGAGTGAGTGACCTGTGGAGGTGGTTATGACCTACCTATCTCTGAATCAGTGGTCATTGTGCTGGACTGTGGAGCAGGGGGTCGTAAGTTTAACCAACGGAAAAGCGCAGATTACATTTAAATTGTACCGGGTGTCTGACAAACATTTGGGCGCATTATTGTCGCATTCGTCCCGAAAGTAAAATCCCACAAAAGAAAAAAATTTTAGTGGGATGCTAGATCAAAGGTTCTTCATAGGGCTGTTATGGTAGCTCTAATTTTTTATTTATTTATGGTTATATTCCCAAGCAAGATGGCAAGAGAAAATGCCCCCATGAAGGGTAGCTCGTAAACGCGTGGAACTTTCGCTGAACCTACATGAAAGGTTATGAACCTATCAATTATAGACACCCATCAAGGCAAGCAAACATCTATATTTGCACTTGTCTTTCGAAGAATCATTGTGAGAAGTTTTTATGTCCGCAAGCTCTGTATATCTGTTGAAAGACTTAGTCTCAAATAGAAATTGTACCCCGGAGTTACCCTAGCTTACTTGAGTAATTTTCCAGACTTTTTGAGAAGGTAACGAGGAGCTTGTAGACATTCAGCATCTCTATGGGACCGAAATCTGATTTAAGAAAAAGTTATAACAGTCGCAGATTAAGTGCTCCGCGCTGTCACCAAACTCTGCATAAGTGTTGAAGATGGGTGAGCTACTAAGTTGATTTAAAGGGGGGTGACAGTGGTGTAGTGGATAGTCGTTCGGCCTTATCAAAAATCAACTTTAGTCTGGCAGTTTATGCAAAGACTGCACACTTTCCAAAATCCCTTTAACAATAAACAAATGTCAAATGTTAATGTTAGGAAACACATGTTTATCTCGGGCATTAGCTAAATAAATCCCCCCTCAATGTCATTTTGAAGACAAGTGCTGCCCAACCGTCCAAAATCACGGTATTAAATTTCGTTATAGGGGCGAATTTAAATAAGTTGTTCTTCAGTCTGAGCGTTTACAATTATAAATTAATTTTAGTAAATTGTAAATGTTTTCTAATTTTATTCGTTGCAATACAACAATGCAAATGGTTTTTAAGTCTAACAAACACAAATTTGTACAAATGTATGTAACAAATTGAAAAATATAGCATTTTTGTTTTATTTCTAAACACTTGAAGTATAATATGTTTCCTTGTTTTTCTCTGTTTTATCTTGCTTACCCGCTAGTTCTACCGTTTTCATCTTAAATAGCTATCAAGCAACGAATGGATGCTTACTTACACATTAATTTTATATAAGTTTGGGATATTTCCAAGACTTTCTTGACAGTCATCGCAAGCAGAATAAAATATCTTCTTACTTAATTTTGGAAGGCTCATACCTTTGTACAACAATCCTCAGTAGCTTAGGCGGCTCAGGTAGATATTTGGCTGCAACCCTTATCGAACTCTTTGCAACAGCAGTTTTTTAACCGAGAATGAGGATTTCTATTAAAAAAAAAATGGTTGGTGTGAAAAGGTTCACTTCGCGGAAAATACAGTTTTAAGAATAGAATTATCAGCAAAATACACGCGAAATAACAAATTTATTAACTTCCTGGAGGAAAAACAGATGGTACGAGAATATGTGGAAATTCATAGAAGAGGAAACATGACAGCTTTCGTGCATAAAAATGTGCGCTTTATATTTTTCAGCGAGAACTTAAACTTCCGTCGGTTTCTTAGTGGCCCGAATTAATTATTACTACTTTCGCTAGCTGCCTGCGTGAGATTTTAATTTATTCTGAAATGAATGAACCGGCTATTATTTCTGACTATTTAAAAAAATATTCATTGCAAACGATGCAATTGTGATGTTTAGACCACCATTAAGATTTGATTTGCATCATCAGCTTACGAATAAATCAAAGCATTCAATTAAACTGTGTTCCGTTTATTGAATAATTTACAACACAAATGCACTCATAAAACAATCGTGAAATAGTATTAGAAAACAATTGAAAGCGTACTATAAAAAGTACCGAAAATTAGGTCATAACTGATTTGCATATGATATTTGACAGATCAGCGGATATTTTGTGCATTTCCTACTTTGTGTTTGGTTTTTTGCTTACAATAAGCTTCAAAATTGCCTTGAAAGATATGTGTTGGGCAAATTAAATTGCAATATATGTATTCCTTTTTTTAGAATAAAATACTCGTTGTGAAAGAAACCATTGACCTTGTTTTTTCATGAAAACAAATTATGAAATTATAATTCTGCGATGACAACAAATGTAAAGATTCTAAGAAAGTTGTCGCACTAGGTCTAGGTAATTGTTTATTGGTACCGTTTCATAAACGCTGTAAATTTTGACTAAAACTGACAGCCAACTTATTGTCGACATTAGTGCTTGATAATTAGTAAGGCCGATTGCTTGTAAGTTGTAACTTGTAAGTTTTAACCCGGGCGCAGCAGCAGCACCCCTGGTGACACTCTCTTTTACCATTCGAAGGAGAGGAATGTACGCCAGTGAGAGGCACGCAGGTCAGATTTTCCATGGCTAGGTAGCGTGATACCCGAAGACCCGAAACCCTAGTAAAATGCAATAGTTTGTTGCTCTGTTGAAGAGGTAGTTTTCCTGTGAGTCATTGCCTGGACTTCAATTTTTAGCTTGCCTGACTATTGTGAACACTGCATCATAGGATGTCATTCTTAGGGTTATATAGGTGGTTGCGTTAGGAGAGCTGATACGGTAGGTTTCGACTAGTATTCGAAGCAGTCTTCTTCAAATATAAGGCAACATTCTTGCTAGTGCAGCGGTTACCCTTGATGGCTATTCACCTGTGTATTGAGTGTTTGGCCAATAGATTTTGACTACCCGTCTGTAAAAAAAAATGGCTGATGCTTCATGGAATCTATACTGCTTAACACCGAAGTTTGATGAGGTGTACAGTGTAAGAGAAGGTAGTATATTCTGGGGCTGTGTAAGGGATGTTTCGGTCAATGTTTTCGACGATTAAGAGCATCGATGCATTGGTTAATATAAGCTACGCTACAAATAGGAAATACAAAATAAGAAATTGTCCAAGGTTTTAAATTTAACTGTTTTTATTAAAATAACAAATCCCAATACTTCCGCTCCAAACTTTGCATGGACAATATTTTGCTTACCCGCTTTTCTTGCGTTTTATTCCGTTGTTGACGGAAGCCTTTCCGAAGGAACTGAGCGGGCTACCATAGTTTAATATTTATAAGCAATTTTAAACAGTTTTTGGAGCTTGTGTTCGGACCAAATTTCCAAAGGATTTTCGCTAAGGCGACCAACAGGTACCCTTAAGCACACGGAAAGCTCATCGCAAACACTTTTTTCGAACAAGTTTGTGATGGTCGCTCCAAAGGCTGAAATCTTCCCATACTTTGTACAGTTTCGATATTTTCGATGTATCGATGTATTATGAGGAACCCTAGGCTGCTTTTAGTTGGTGAATGGAGTCCTTCAGACTAAGTCAAAGGTGGATAAAGTCTAGGGATACAGTTTGCACCTTCAGGTGACGGTTCGTCTTTGGAAGGGAAGCAAAGCGTCTTTCCCTCCCCTTTAGCTTCTGACAGCTCGCTTGCGAAAAAGGAGACTTGAGCGAAGCAAAACAGGTCATTGAAGCAATCTAAACTGACCCTGACCTAAGACTTAAGGTAGGCTTAAATTCAAAATGCCATTCCTTAGGTTCAATTAAGCGACTGAGGCTCTGCAAAAAATTTTCTAAAATATTTCGATCAGTTCTTCAAAGATGTATAGCCTTCTATGTTACTATTGGGTTAGATGGCAAGATCTGGATCGGTGCAAATGATGTGGATCTGGATAGTAGTTTCTTTTTCCTCCTCCTCCATACTCTCTAAAGCTTCTACAGAATTAAATTAAATCGTTGTAGGGTACTGCCCTGCTACGACCACGCTTGCGAAGTAGGCAGACTTTGCCGGATTTGCCTGAAAGCTATGCAGATATTAGTATACCGTTTCAGCTGTTGTTAGCGACTTTTAGGGGCTCTTTGAGAAGAAAGAATTTTATTAACCACAATAAAGCATGCTGTCCTTAAATAGAGTCAGTCATGTGGAGGCTGTCTGACTATAGTTCATCCGCTTCGTCTTTCCTATGTTAGTTATAGTTCATTCGATATTTGGATAAGTTTGCATTAAGCTAACTAAAAAAAAACTCGTTATGTGTCAGAATGGGTTGTAATAAATAGTCCAATGTTTTCCCCTCCAGTGAGAAGTTGGTACTTGATCGACCCACCCCTGTACCGACAATACAATCCACAACTAATAATCCACTTAAACTGGAAAAAATCCCAAAAAATCAAAGCTGAGCAGTATTTTCCTTTGTAAAATGTCACACAAGCTGTAGTAACATATGGCTTCCCCAAGCCCCGCCTCACTCCCGTACATAGTTATTTTAAGCCCCTCGACCTCCTTCCCTGTCGATGGCTGTGTATATGTCACCTCGTTGAATAATTAGCAAAAGGCAACAGTCGGGGCTTGTCTAGTGTGAATTTGCAATTCCCGAATACTAATCAGTAATGTCAAAGTAGTTGTGTAATAATTAATCCAACCGTTTGTCGGCATGTAACCTCTGTATAATTTTAATAACTTATCACACACCCTAACCCCCGAAGCACTGCTAAAATTAAAACATAATTTCCCTAGTTCACCATTCGCCCGCTGGAGCAAAAGTATTGAGAAATGCCACCCCTAAGACGTTCGTCAAAATGAAAATTTTATTGTAATCGATAAAGTTTTAGATACTTTCGCACGCGAGTAATACCCATCGTTATTCAATGAAATAGGCAAGGGGACTTGCTTAGCCGGCGAAAGAAAACCCCCCGAACGCATAAACTTTGTTAGCTAATAAAATTCCTTTGGAGTGAATTCCAGAGTCATGATTCAAAATTATAACCGATGGCTATATGGCTATCACGATGTAGGCGGTGATAATGGCCATGTTGTAAAAATGAAATATTTGTATCCACAAGGGCGCGTGCCAAGCTTGAGGAGCTAGTTTTATTTCTTAGAAACCAAAGGGTGGGGTGGTCTTGGTTTGATGGTTCGAATTATTGTTGTGAATTTGCAATTTTCCTAGAAAATGGAGACATAAAAAACGGTTAATAGGGAGGAATTACCTTGGACATGGTATTCAGGGTGCATTCAATTATTTACGTCTTGGGTCTTTGGGTTATTTGTAGCTCTAGCAGTTTTCTGCGAAATATTTTTATACATAAACTTACTTCCCTTTTAAGGAAAACTGTTTCTCAGGTACGATTTACGTTTACTTTTAAAGGTTAAAAAGTTGCTGGTGAAGGTACGTACTCCGTGCCACACTCAGGTCAATATTGACCCATTGTGATGCCCATTGGGGAGAAAAGGTTGTTCCTTACCCGTAATAGCCCTATATAGATACTTGTGGTTAAGTGCTCACTGTGCTGTTGCATACAAACCATCCTGTGGATTTGATGAAGCTCATTACCTTGTCTACTAGTGTGCTGGAAAGCTCGCCTAGGTCGTGGAAGAAGTGTCTCCCTAGGAATCTGTGCGTATTGTGTTGGAGACAAGGGCAGTGGCATAGGAAGTGGGTTGTGTCCTCAAGAGATTCCTCATCACCGCAGCCCCTACAAAATTCTTTTTCCGTCAAGCGTAGTTTCTTCATATGATACCGCAGAGTGTTGTGCCCCGTTATCATACCTACGAGGATGAAAAGAGATTTCCTATCCTTTCGTATTAGACTCTCGGTTCTAGCTTCATTAACGGTTGGCCATAGTATTCTTGTTTTATGCCAGGTTTCTAGTGCGGTCCATCTAGCGTTCGCTTCTCTTGTGGCCTTTCTTCCTGCTTCAAGCTTGAGTAAGCAAGGCGGAATATTCACAGAGGGATCAGCTTGTGCTAATACAGCTGTCGAACCTAGTCTAGCTAATTCGGCAGCTTTCTCGTTGCCTGGAATGCCTCAGAATGTACTCAGAGTTACTCTCCAAACAGTTTTCATAGAAGTGCTAACACGGTAGATGGCTTTTGAAGCAGCTATCGAAAAGGTTTCTAGTATTTTCGCCGAATTACATATAAAACGTGGCGAAAGGCAGCAGTTCCATGCCTCAACAGTGAGAGATATTAAGACTGGAAACAAACTTTCGAAGCATCATTCTTGGTGCAGACCCTAAAGTTGGTTTGACGCCTAAAAACACTGAAACGCTTCGCAAGAAACGTAGGTCTGTCCGATCTTCAATATACAGGCGCTGGCCGCAAGGTACGCAATAGTAAGGCCCGCCCTAACCTCTGTTATCGTATTGGACGTACGCAGCTGTGGTCTAAGTGTGAGTTCTTAGAAAGCAATGTACCCAGACCTTACTTAAAACCATAAGACAAACATCTGGATCAAAGTCCCAGATTTGTTACCCCAACCCATCCACGCATAGTATAGTTGTATGTATCTACATTTGTCTACACCTATAGCACAGATTCCAAAAATATATACTTCTTCTTCTTCCACTGATGATGTCACACTTCGTCAGCAAGACTTTCAATGTCCTGCCTATCCAAGGTGGCAATATATGACCTAGCTCAGAAACTGACTCTAAATCTTCAAGAGAAACCTCCCAGGTGGGGAAAAGAGAGATGCCGAACTTGATGCAACTATCTTGTGCTGAGATCTATACCTGAAAGCATGGCTGCAGTAGAATAAGAAGCCGGTTTGGGGGCATGCGTTAGCCTTAAGCAAACCATTTGGGTAGAAGAGACTATTTTCCAACGTCCGCACGTCCAACTTCAATAGATGCAGCTTGGACCAGAAGATGTTTCCTTCAATTCATTTCCTGTTGATGCGTGCTGTCTATACCGAGAATATGAATCTGATGTATACTGAATACTCGCTTTCATACGAAGGCCCCAGTGCGGTCCTAGGTTTCAGGCTGTAAAACCTATTCAAAGAAAAAGAGCACTAATGCAACATGCAATTCGTCCCTCACACTTATCATGTGTGACAGTCACAATTAAGAGGAAATACGAAACCATAGTCTCTCAACGTCTTTTCAGACCCGCATCACCTCAAAAGATTCATTCAACACGTTCCCTTATAATTTGAAAGAAAAAAAAAAACCCTTCCCAATTAGAAAAATGATTAATCCAAGTCCAAGCCATAGAAACAAAGGCTTTTTCTCAGAAGATTGCATCCTTCACAGCGCAGTGAATCACAAAGGATGTCCTGTGCAAGAACCACTAAAACCCTTTCACCTATCCCAGAGCTATCATTGAAAAACACTTTGGATAATTATCCCACAAAAGTTCGCTCTGCATCCCCATTACACCGGACTCCGCACTCCCACTTTATAGGATATCCGAGGTGGCAGACTTAAGTCTTGCACTCCAGCTGCGATGTTCGGTTGCAATATTTCCTTTCATTCAATTTATTCGGGTCAAGTCCCGGGGTTTCTCTTAAGAAAAAGCATCGGCATGAATTTTAATGTGCCCGGGACTCCTTTAACGCAATCCTCAACGCGCCGTACAGCAGCAATGCAACCATCACCATAAGAGGCCCAGCATACTTCACGAGTTCCTGAACTTTGTGCCAAGTTGAAACTTCTGAACAATAGATTTCAAGGAATACACAACCCTTCAACTTGTAACGACAGAATCCAATGAGCTTTCAATTTTGCCAGTTCATATGGCAAAAAGCATTTCTCGGTCTGGCAGCAGGGGAAAATTGTTTCAGCCGAACTAGCCCACCACAAAATGAACAAAGATTCCAGACCGAAACAACCCGAAAACTAAACAGGCTACCCACATGCACGCAGCACACACATTCCAATTTGCCTGAAAGGGTTGTGTCGGCACTCTGGGTACATTGACCGAAATAAACATGATTTCATGCTTGTACACCACAACAAGCAACAAGTTCTTTAGTTGGAAACTCTGGATAGTCATCACCCTAAATGGGGAAAATTTATGTTCGCCATACAGACCGTCACGACGACCGACGGCGTCACCCCATAACCATAAGCGCATTTTTGGCAGAAAAATGAAATTGAAATGGAAAACATGTCAAACATTTTGTTCTTGTTTTTTGTTTTTGTTTTTATTTTTTTTTTTTTTTTTTTTGCTGGATTTGTGCCTTCATTAGGCAGGCCGAAAAGGAAAAAACGGTTGGAGGGATCTGGTGCTGGAAAAGCGTTTTCCTTTTCGCTTGGATGGGACGATTTTTCTTTGCCATTTGAAGAGTGAGCTTATGGAACCATGAACTTGGAAAACTTGTGCGTTGCGTCCTTAAAGTCAACTGGTGGTTGGGACCTGTTATAAGGGGATGGGTGTGCAAATTGGGTGTGTTCCTGTTCGTCTAGGAAGTGCTAATGTAGTGGTAGATGGGGTGCACGAGGCGTATGTAGCCATTTGGAGGCATGTTGGGAACTGTGTGTTGAAAAGCAAAGTTATTCGACTCTCTTGAGACGGACTTGTGGGGATTGGGTGTTGGTTGAGCGGGTGCAAGTGTGAATGAGCTCAGGGGAAGAGCTGCTAAGGAAACTGGACAGAGGGATTTTTGTTTGTTTTTCTTTTTTTTATTTCTGGCAAGATTTTGCTTAAACTAGTCACAGAACCGTTGGACTATAGTCTTCAATTAACATATTTATAAATGCGTTGTGCCATTTGACACCATTTCAGTTTACATTTAGTTAAGTCAAGTTCGAGTACGTATTCACCTGACTGATGAAGATTAGGCCCTCTGCAAAGCACTTATTTGGCAAATGAATTTCCATGAATTAATTCAAGCGAAGACTTGGATATGTAGGCGCTAGGATTATATGTGTCTACTCTAAAAACAGAAAATTTTATGTTAGTGTCTCAAATGTTCTCACAAACGTCCGAGGTTATAAAAACCTTTGGCGGGAATGGCTTTTTTTGGATTTGAGTCTAAAATGCACCTGGTTAATTTATTTTTTTAGTAAGGAGAACTCTTTTCCTCTCTTGCCACAGGATGTTACACGCTCAAAAATTGGCTCTAACAGTGGGTTGAAATTAACTAAGTCTCTGTTGAAAAACACCGAGTAGGTATTCGTTGTTAAATATTACCGATGTAAATGGGTAAAATGCATACTGCTAAAAATAACACACTTTATCAGTTGTTAAGAACCAAGTTTCTAGATAAATATCAACCAGCTGGTTAAATTCAACAGAGTAAGTTTGTTATTTACAACCGAGACAAATTGATAAAAGGTTATTCTTAACCGAGTTTCCTTAAACAGCCTGACTCGGCTATTTTTAATCCACTAACTTTTTTGGAGCTATATTCAGTATCACTTTGTAGGTTTTAATCGAAAGTTGGTTGATTTTAAATAAGTGATTTTTCTGCGTGTATATTTCATAAGAATTTATCACCGACACGACTGGTTGAACTAGTGACAGACAAAATGTAGATAGGCTTCTATATCGAGAGTTAAATGATGAACTTTGGAGCATCAGGGTCGGAGAAAACTTACGAATCCAAGAATATCAGTCAAGTAGTCGTCTAGAGTAACACCTGCACCTAAATCGGTGTATACAGATACACTCGTCAAAAACTCATCAACCATGAGATAGTTTATTTGTGAAAACGAGACACGTTTTCTTTGTGTGTCGGCTTGATGCAAATGAATTGGATTTGGATTCTTGCTCAATCGAGTGTCCATGCCTTGGCAGTGTATATTGGTGATTGCCTGTTTGATCATGTTCATTTCCGTGATGACACCGATGAAGCTAAATCGCAAGCAGACAGCGAAAATTTGCTTTAAAAGGTTGTTCAAGGCTTAGAAGTTTATCGTGCAAGAACTCCTTTCATTTTTGAAGTAAAACTTCTTAGGTGGCAGTGAAATTTCAAGGAAATGTAACGTTTTGAAGAATTTCAGTCAACCAGAAAGAAGAAAATTTGCAACGTAGTGAGAAGGAGCAGGAAATCTATATAATCATTATAAATACTAAAAAAGAGGACGGATGGTCACCGTAAGTATAGGAATAGCATTGTATAGAAACGTGGTTGACGTGGTGGTGGTGTTGGGGTGGAATTCTTTAAGCATGATGAGTTTCTTTACTTTGAATTTTCTTCATTCTTCATTCAACTTATTATCTAACTCTTTATAGCCGATACTTCCCCGAGTATTTTGACCTAAAATCAGATCGCAGTTCATCAAATTGCTATATCGAACATTTTCCATTTTCGCTGTGCTTTGGGGTGCTAGGCGTATATCACAAGAATTAAAGAATGTGCCTCGTATGTGTGCGTAGGCCGTACGGCGCATACCGCTTGGCTAAAAGAATAAGAGGCAATTTGTGTTCGTTGTTCATACTATAGGTATCTTTTATATGCAAAATTTCATTGCTGTATATGAGGCTGTGTGGCAGTGGGCTGTAGGTTGCACCTGCATACCGCTTAGTGGAAAGAATGAGAGGTAAATTCTTTTCGTTATTCATATTACCTATACATATTTTAAACAAAATTTTAACAACTCGCTCAAGTATAGTCCAGCATATAGTAAACAACATATAGATATTAAATAAACAGATGTTTTTATTTGTTTACACAAATTTTGTATTTATTGTGAAATGGTCTCTTTCTTTTCTTAAATAAAAATTGAACATTGTGTTGGCGATGCAAAGGTGACGACGTAATCTTCGGTAGGTTTTCCGACGGAAGTGACGTACTCTTCTTCGGTTGGTATTTAAAAAAATCACGTGTCGTATGCTAATCTCCGAAACACCTCAACCGATGAAATTTAGTGGATAGGTATGGTTGGTTGCAGCTTGAAAAATAGGACAGTTACGGATCTGATAGCTGGCGATGTTAAAAATAAAATTTAACATTAAATCTAAAATATGTGAAAACGCATAAAATATTATCAAAATATTAAACTTTGGTATATAGCTTCGGAGTTTTACTTCTGATGATGTGTGGTCACAAGCACACTCTCTCGTTTCTTCTGAACCTTTTTTAAGTAAAAATAAATGATTGGAGACTCATGCTTGAGGGATGTATCTGTATATGCAACTTCAGACAAAAATTTACTAATACACGCTCTCAAGCTTGATGAGTTTTTGATCTGAGTGTATGCTTCTTAAGAGACGTACATTTTCAAGGCCGTCAAACAAAAATTAGGTCTCGAAAACTATAGTAAAAATATAATAAAATACAAATATATTAAAAAAAAGACTAAGCAGGAGATATATTACAATGGTCGGGAAAGTTTCAGGAATCGTTCAGCCGATTAGCGTCTTGATTATGATTTTATGACGAAAACATTTGAGTGAAGAGCTGCGAAGGCACATAGTACATTCTCGCCGAAAAAAAGAACCAAAATGTACAATGAAGTGGTAGAACTTACACTTAATCTAAACTAACGAATAAATACTCGTTGTGATCTTACAACAATTGCGCCGAATGTGAAACGGCACAGTTCTGTTGTAGGTTGCTGTCGAGGACTGTTTTCTTATCAATCGAAATAAGCTAAATGAATGGTACAAAAAAATTGTTCGGTTTCAAAGTTACTTTCGAGTCACACTGTATCGTTTAATAATTTAATTGACTACACGTTTTCCTAGTCGTACCGATTATGGCGGTATTTCAAGAGTGATTTTTACAAAGCATGAAGGAAGTGAAAGGTTGATTTCCGCACGACCCAGAACCCAGATGCCTTGAGGGACCTTGCTGTTAGGTATATTTCTTTCACCTCTTTCGTTATGCGACTGTTTTTTTTTTTTTCAGATGTACAGCTCACGTCTGATAAACATCGGAGAGTATAGCTGTCATGAATTAGCCGTGTGGAATCGTCATACAATTGAAGAACCCTACGATTCGTCGCAAAAGTGAAAAAAAAACTCCCACAAAACGAATGGTTATCCTTACGGACCTGTTGTACCAACTATTTATTTATTTACTTTATTTTTTTTAACAGCGGTTTTTGATGGAAGGCTTGTATCAGTCAAAACTTTGATCTTGCCCTAACCTAAGTTCATAACGTATTCTTCACAATTAAATCGAAGAACTGCCTCGCGATGTTTTCCTTTAGTCTCTCCAGCCAATGTGGCTGCCAAAATCATTGTTCTCATACTGTGTCAACTGACACGCACGTTTGCGCTTATTGTTCCACCAAATTTTATGACTCATTGCCTCCCAAGCTATAAATCGGGCAACATCATAGGTACTTCATTTTGGGAACCAAAATGCCAACAAAGCCTAGTAAAGGGCGGACGGTTCTGCAAATAAATCGTTTCACCACCCTACGACTTTTTCTGCAAATAAATCCTTTCAGAACCTTACGGCTTTTTCTTATATTTCCCAGCACTCAAAGTTCCGTCAGCCACCAAAACCACGATGTCATTAAAATTCTCAAAGGCAACGTTCCAGCAGAGTAGGTATTAATTCAACAACGATTTAATTTAATTAATCAGTTGCCCGTTTCACCCATCACAGCCCTCGAACGTTTGCAAGACGAACACCAACAAGTAGATACCACACCAAAGTCACTCCAAAAACAAAATGTTTTAACTTTTAGCGTTTTCGCCCATTGAAGCTCAGACAATGACAATGGTAAGTAACGTGGGATCCGAAAAACTCAACTCAATGCAAATACACCCAGAGAACAGAGCGGTCTCCGGTATGTGTATTCACACCGAAATGTGAACAGTAAAGTACTAATCGATTGGGATTTCCCGCACCTAAATAAATACAGCTGGGTGGGATGTTCTTACTGGCATCAATTGCCGTCCACTGCCCGCTCAACTCACACAGTCGCCTTTTTCAACTTGCACCATGCTTAAGCACCCCAACAGCTGTGTGCGGTCGCATTTGTAATACTCGACTCAATATAAGTCGAACAAAAGAAACATGAAGCGAGGAAAGAGCATACTTCCCAAGGGAGCGAGAAGGGGAACAAATCGTATGGGTCGGCACTCGGCAAGACATAGCGTCTGAATTGTACCAATGCCACGCAATTTATCTTCTATTTCGATTAGATTGTATCCAGTTACCAGTTGTCGTGTTTTCATGTTCATTGGGTCTGTTGGTTGCTGCTCGATGGGTCCTTGTTTATGGTCATCATTACCCATGTACATATATCAGTGGATAATATCCTTTCTTTTTTTTTTTTCAATTCTTTTCAATTTAATTTTTTTCCTAACGCATTTCTCGTTCCACTTTACGTACTTCGTTCATCCTTATTTGAAGAATGGAAAGAAGCAAGCATTTTGAGCGCGGTTGAGAGTGAAACAAAAAACACACGCTCGTAGGGGGCGGAAGGACCGACCGGCTAAAGTACCCCCAAGGAAATCCAGTTGAGTGCATTTCAACGAATTGGAAATCCGCATGCATATCCCCTTGGATGTTTGTTGGATCCCGTTTCTCTATATAAAAAGGATAAAAAATGCGGTCTAGTAACTCGGGAAATTTACTGAATATAGCGTATAGCCTCAGGTTTTGTGTAGAGAAGAAAAGGATATTGTCATTTTTGTCATGTTACGAGAGAAGGTATTCGTGTGCACAATGCTAAGGCACTGACTGCGGGAGGAGGAAGGCAGTCGGATGACAAAGAACCCGAAGAACCCTCTATGGGGATTTGCAACTTGATTTGTTGACCATTGAATTAGAAGAAAATGTGATCAAATGGCTTTAGGAGTGGATTCGCAACGTTGATATGTTCGTCATAAAATATAGGTATATCTGAGTGTGTTCAATTAAATTTGGAGTACATTGGCATATGAATATTGGAGGCCTGGGACACACAAAAAACAGCCGATAGGTTTCAGCTTTTCTAGTCACTTAATTCCACTGTTTTGCGCGGCACATTCTCTTCGAAATAGCAGTTCTTCTGCTATACAGTGCCAAAAGACTTTCAACCTTCTATAAGTTTCAGGTTACTACGATGTCCTCCATCATATACGATAGTTACATTGTTGGCAATCAGCCTCTGATCCATTCTTCGTTGAAGCTGTGATAGGTTTGGTTAGGTTAGCGGGGCAGTTTTCATTATTAAGACAACCATTCGGATCTGTTGACGAATCTTCTTAGATCTGATAGAGGTATCGTTGCTAGATCTTCAAGGCCTTCGATGAACCTTGCTCACAAACATGAGTAGCGGCGTTCTTGGAGGACAGGTAGGTCAGGAGATGTTCAGCAGATTCGATTCCCCCTTCGTCTACCTAATTCTTCCGAGAAGACTCATGCTTCTGGTGTTCTATTCTCTGTGTTTGAACCATCTGTGAAGATGGGTATGTCTTTTATGACAGCACTCGGTGCGAGTCAGTCCTGCCTGTCCGGTATACAGACCTTAAATTTCTTGTCAAAGTCATACTTTGGTTTCTTGTAGTCCCCGAGTTGCATAAGTCCGCTCTAATCAAAGATGTCAAGTATTTGCAAGTGACCCAATGATTCGGGCTTCCAAATTTTGTTCTCTCTCAGTCTGAGAGCACCTTTGGCTGCGACGCTCTTGGCATGAAGATCAACAGGTGGTTCAGCAGCGTTTCTAGGCCCGTTGTACCTTATACAAGCGATCCTCTATACCTTTGTCAAATTATTGAGGTAGGATTTAGTGTTAACAGCCTCCCACCAAATGACCGAGCCATAGGTCAGAATTGGTCTTACAATGGCGGTGTACAAGTACAACCAGTGCACTATGTTCGCTTGTAAGCCGAACTTCTTCCCGAAAGCTTTTGTGCCGGCGTAAAAGGCAGCCCCTTCTTCGTTCTTTCCTCCGTATTATTTTTCCAGTTAGATTTTGATTTGGAGTTGAATATAATACCCAGTCCCACGTATTTGGCTTCGAGTGAGAGATTAAGACGAATGCTTTTTGTTGGCTCCCGTTTTGGTACCTTATATCTTCTTGTAAACAGAATGAGTTCAGTCTTGTTGGGGTTGACCGATAGACCGTCGTTCTCCATCCACTTTGATAGTTCTGATAGCGCAGATTCCATAACTTCACTGATGGTGGGAACATATTTTCCTGGGACCAGTACAACTATGTCATCTGCCCTTGTTGACGAGTGAATTGAGAAGTTTGTTTATTGAGATGTGCCATAGGAGAGGAAATAAAACTACCCCATGTGGCGTTCCTCGATAAGCCGATTTCTCAATCGAGCAGCTTCCAAGGCTGCTGTAAAGCATTTCTTTAACCCAGTTAGTCAGGTAGATATAATGGTTCCCGTGTTTAGGTTATTGAAAGCACCTTCTATGTCTAAAACGGCTGCCAACGTAAATTCTTTGAGGTTTAAGGACTTCTCAATGGTTCTAGTGACCACATGTAGAACTGTTTCCACAGATCTGCCATCAGCATATGCGTGTTGTGCACAACATAAGGAGCCATTAGCACCTAGAATATTCCTTACCTGCAGGTCCAATAGTCTTTCTAATGTTTTCAAAAGAAAGGAAGATAGACTTATTGGCCTGTAATCCTTCGCTTTGGAGTGACAAGGTTTCCCAGCTTTGGGGATGAAGATAACCCTCACTATTTTCCAGCTGTCTGGAATGAATCACAATTGAAGACAACCTATGAATATTGCCTGAAGCCATGGGATAGCCGTTTCCCTCGTTCCTTGTAGCATGACTGGTATAGATTACCGTCTGATCCAGCAGATTTGTAGGCTGCTAGTGCAATCCATAATATACTTGCCAGTTCCTCCTCCCAAAGTGAATGGGGGTTGGTTATAGGATTGGAGAGCTGATTAGCTGTGATAGCTTTTGAAAATGTTCCAATTCAAATTTTCCAGATATAGTTGAACTTGAAGGTGAACTTTCCAAGCCTGTTATATTTCATGCGGAAGTTGCCTTGGCCTTCCGTCTCCGAGTGTACGTTTGCATGTATAGCTCGCAGCCTCTTCTCGTACATTTGATGTCTAAGTCCAGCTGCACCAAGAAAAATTTCCAAATGATTCCAAAGTCGAAGTCGACGTAAGGGGGTCATGAAACTTCTCCTTTTCTTCGATGGAGTTTGTGTACATGTTTATGTCTTGTGACGCTGTCTCGAGTTACATTATATTTTCCCTTCGTCTTCTTAAAGAGCTACATCAACCATTCACTTGTGAGCTTATTTGTCCCGCCACTTGCTCAATAGGCACACCTGCTAAATAATCTTCAGTTGTTTCTCGGTCATTCACGTTTCCCCGTTTTATGGTCATTTGTCAATGGCTACCAGATTAATGACAGTGGTAATTTGGTTCCGCACCAAATCCCTTATAACTGACATCAGCTGTGCACAATAACGGCTCAGCTCTAATACCAACAAACACAAAATCCCTTTCGATAAAATTTCACACTAACTGTGCACAATTTTACGAGCAGCAGCCCTCAATTAACGTTCACCGTGTTCCCTCCCGTTGATTGTCCAGAGTAAACGACCATAACCACTGACCTCCTTTACTTGCAGCCAAACTTGAACAACTTTTAACCCCTCTCAGAAAATGGTTTAGAGAATCTGATAAAAACAGAAAAAAAAAATATATAACCCTCTCACTGGTGTGCCACTAGTAAATTCCTTAAACCTCTCGGCAATAAACAAATCGGACTGCCAGCCAAGTACAAGTTGCGAATTTAAATGGAACACTTAAAGCGACCTACAGAAGAGTGTATACCCGTTCCGTGCACCGCCGGCGTCAATCCGTTGGAATGGACGCACCTTTTTGAGTTTATCCGACCGTAAAACGCAAACCAAATTCAGCGCTCAATTGAAAGAAAAGTGTGAAATGCCCAATTTCAGGAGCAGAACCACAAAGAACGGGACTCGTCGCACCTCTAATTTTCTTTTTCCTTTTGTTGCTGGTTTTTTTTTATGTTTTCTTTCCTTTCATGCAATGTCCTTCTTTTATAGTTGAATCGGCAAAAATCACAACCCCAACACTGGTGATGACGACGATAGGGGTGATGGAGTGGTGGTAGTGGCGGTGAGCAAAACAGGATAAGTGCCAAAATGCAAACATTTTTAACGTTCCATTTCGTTCCGTCGACTGCGTAAATTGCTGGATGCTTCAGTGAGCCTTTTAACACAAGAAAGAAAACTGTGTAGGTAAGTAGGTAAGTAGAGGAGGGAAAAGTTAAATTAAAAAAAGACTGACAGCTTAAAGTGCTTTATTTAATTTTTCTCCCTTTTTTTTTTCGGAAATAAAATCCTTACCTACTAGATCATTGGACGTAATTAATATGGTAAGTAGCGGGAATCACTCAACTGCCTCAGAAACGGTTGGCGTTATGGTTGAGTTGGGCCGATTTCAAGAGCTGAGTAAGCATCGTAAAATTATTGATTTAACATCGAAATGTTACTGTCGTAGCAGTGCCTTGGAGTGGCTATGTTTTGATGGCGTCTTATTAAATGTTTCTCTTAGGGGGTTAGCCACAAAATGGATTCTGATGGTTCTCAGTAATGACTCGACTGAAAGTTGCATGCTTACGTTTTAAAGATACAAATCAGCCTGATTGGGCAGAAGTGGTTCTAGCAGAATCCGGCACTGTCAATGGAGGGTGAAAACCATTACATTTTTACCTCATGCAAGGCTTTCCAAAAAAAAAAAAAAAAAAAAAACAAGTCTTCATCAGAACCAATATAAACCTTAGAGACGAAAATTCAATGTCTTAACATAGGGTCAAAATTCTTCTTACAAAATGTTGTTTCCCATATTCCATTTTCAAAATTCTGTTTTTCGAAGTCTGCCTTTCAAAATTCTACGATAGTATACAAGTTTCTTAAAAATTGTTAAAATGCGCGTGTTTTGCGTCGTAATTTTATCCTTGACATTGCAAAATTCTCCTTGACCTTCTTCGACCTTCACCCAAAATCTCTCAACCAAGAAAAAACAAAACTCCTCCCTTTTCGACCACGTTATAATAATTCATTTATTTGAGCGTTATAAAACTAAAAACGCCAAAGTTACATTTGACAGTGACAATTCGATGTTCAATTGACACATATGATTATCTTAATGATAAACATTTGAATGTATTATATTAAAATAATTGAATCTTGAAACACAATAAATTATTTATACAAAGGTAATTCAACTTTGATATTTCAGACATGAGTTTAGTATTTTACGTCAGGAACAGCGCGTGCTCTTTATCATTTTCAAAACACTTGTAAAGCAGCGGTGTGGGTAACATTATTTTCTTTTTCTAACTTGTACCTTTTTCAATTAAGTTTTTTATTAATTTTCTTTCCTTCTATTATTAACTTCTTTTTTTAATTTTTAATTATATTTTTTTAATATATTTGATTATTTTTTTTTTCGCTTGCTCAGGACACTTCTGGCCCGAATGTTTACTCAAACATTTTGTGAGCACACGAAGATTTGTTGTAAAATCTACAAAGGCAACGGATTTTAGGTTATTTCTACGCCCACCTCTGTTTTGCATTTTAAAAATCTTTGCTTGGTATTTATAGAAGCTGTTTGACTTTGCCATTAGATGGCTTTTTACCTTGAGGGAATATTTATAGGCAGCAGATTAAGTGGTTTTCGTACATTTTTCTGCGTTGTTTAAACAACAATTCTTATCAAAACAGACCAAGTGGAAAGTGAACTTCCGTAGGTCAGTTTCTGCCATTGATAGTACATAAAAAAAAAAGAATACCTACCACGGGTCCAAAATTTTCCTACTGACGTAAAATTTCCCCTACCAATCTGCTTGCCTACATATTTGGACAAATTAAAAGAAAAGTGTTCAAATGCTGTATTTATTTTATTTAATTTCTTTTTTTTTTTTTTTTTTCATTAAAAATGTTCGTTCCGTACATAAAATTGGTATGAAACAACGAGTTAGTTTTGATATTAGGAAAAAAGGATGAAATATTTACAAATAGGAAAGCAAAAAAAAATATTAGTAGGTTATTTATAGAAAGTATAATCAAAATAGGAACGCAAAAGAAATTGTTCGTTATAGATTTATTAAATTAAATTAGTTTATTTATATAATTCAAGTTGCTGGCCATATTGTCTTAAAAAGGTCATGAGAGTGGATACATAAACATAGAAATGCGATTCGAAACAGTATAATTTACATAATTTTTATCAGCAAAATAACCGCAAGAAATTTCCGGATTCGCGGAAAAAAGAACAATCTAAAATACAAGCAAGTAGTTAATACAATACACAACTTCTGAAAAGGAATAAATATTTAAGAAGAGACAAAAAGACAAAAAAAGCACAAACAAATGCCTTTTGACAATGACATTTAAAGAAGAGTATACTTGGGGGAAATAGAATTCTGAATTCAGGGTAAGTGGTTGGTAGTAAGATCTCAAATCTAGTTTCTCTATAGAAACACGAAAACATTGGGATATTAAGAAAAAAATACACGTTCTCGGTTATCAGGCATTTTTTATAATATTTAAAAACTACGTTTACAGCAAACGGTTTTAAATATAAAAAATCTGTCGTTTTTCCCCTATAGAGCAATTTTTAAGTCGAAAATACCTACTTGTAGTGATTTTTCCCTACGTGTACTGCCACTGGTTTCCGCATGTAGTTACATGTTAAGCTTGGTGCGCACATGGTCCGAAACGAAAAACCCTCATACAAAAGTGGAACAACGAAATCATGAACGAAAAATTTCGTTACTTTTCGCTTTACAATACGCAGCTGCTGCGAAATGATTGCGGAAAATGTCACATTTTTGTACTCTTTGTTTTGAAAGACGTAAATCTAAAATAAAAAATAGGCGTTCAAAGCTAAAATTTTCACTACGGAAATAATTAAAACAATTCAACTACTGATAGGATTCCACAGAAAAAAATGTCTGACAGATGGAACAGTAGAGAAATTAAATGTTTCAGTGGAATGGTTTATTGTATTTTTCGTGGAATTAACTGAAGTTTTTCGTACAGAAAAATTTAGAAAATTCGCTTATTTATTTTGATAAACTAAATTTATAATTCATAAGCAACATTTGAAGACCAAGATTGAGTTAAACCATCAAATTTAAGTGGCCAAAAAGAGCAAAAGAAAATGTTTACGGTTTCGTCTTAAGTATGGCTTTGAAGAATGCATTTTTTTCATAGATACATAAAGAACCTTAAAATCACCAAACTTTTAAGTAAATAGGATAATTCCCAAATGACAACTTCAAGGAGCCAGCGGAAAGTTCGAGTATCCAAATCGGAGATAAATAGCCGGTGCTGGCAACACTGCTACTTGTGCAGCAGCTGATGGAACCCTCCGCAAATTATTTTCCGCTGCCTTTTCGCAGACATTTCATCCTGCTTTATTTCATCACCTATACAAAAATTCCTACAAAAATAAAAATTAACGAGGCAGTTTAGCAAAGTGGTACCCATGCTTTTTGCAAGCTTAAGTCTTAGCCTCACATAGATGGGTCGATGACAAGTGTCCACCCATTGAATTCGCGAAATAAATGTCCGGTACATCAAATCGAAAACATAAAAAACAGAGGAAAAATTTTGTGTTATTTTACTTTGGATTTTTTGGATTAAAACACAGAGAACCATTTTCATCCGATTAAAAAAAATCTTGCGGGTTGCGGAGCTTGCTGACCAGCAATAGGGAACCTGCAGGACAAATCCCACTGCAAATAGGCATTCACGCGACACGAAGGAAGGTGTCGTCTTCTCCTTGCTACTACAGAAATTCTTTCAGCTGCTGCAGCAATGATAATACCTTCTTTAACTTTTTTTGTATCCATAGCGGTAGAGATGTTCAAAAATTACGATGCCCTTGAAGTTGGTAATGTAATTAAAATAACATTTACAAAAATCTGCTTTGAACATGTGGTTTATGTCCCATCTATATCATGTTTATTACTTTAGCGGCCATTTATCTTTGGTGTGGAGAAACGATGTCGAGACTACGAATAGGGACGCTAAAACTGAGCGCGACAAAAATGACACAACCAGCGTTGCCGAGTCATTCTAGCGTTTGAGCACTGTTTTTAGAATTATCAGCGTTAAGTTTCACCTCTTGGGCACCAAAACTGTATTTTTTTAAGAAAAAATAAACGTTAAAAAATAGAATAAGAACTTCTACAAAACTTAAATAAATAATATTAAATTTAAACTGCCCCTGTGGTATTTGCCTGCAAGTAGGCAAAAAAGACGGTGCACTAAAAATACGCGCAAGCGCTTAATCTACTTTTTCGGTACTAAAATTAAGTTTTGGGCACTAAAATTAACGCTGAAAACACTGACTTGGTAACGCTGGGCACAACTAAATCATGAACGAAAAAGTTCGCTCTCCTTTTCGTTTTGCAGTACGCTGCTGTTGCGAAATGATGACGAAAAGTGGGTAATTGCTTGGTAGAATGCACCACTGTCTTTTCGCAAACATTTATTGTCCGGGGCTGATTGCTTGCGAAAATTTCACAATACACACTTGTATTCAGTACTGCCAGCTTTTATAAGAGGTATGGAGCCAAATTGAAAAATATTGGAGCCAAAAATACAAAAGTAGGCATCATCAAAATGTATCAGAAATGATTTTTTTTTTTTAAATCCTATGCCCACAAAACAAAACACAAACTCGTATTTGAGCGACTTTTGTAGTTTTCATTTTCCAATGTTAACAAAAAAAAAGAAAAAAACTTTTTGCTGAATACTTGGACAATATGTTTTCATATTCATACACATCTTGTGACATGATTTTACTGTTGAGATGTGAGAGTCTATTCAAAATCTGTATGAAAATGGAATTGGCTCAAGCGCAAGAAGTTTTGTTTATACGAAAAGAGTACGTTCGCAGTAGAAGCATGCATTTTTCTTCTAAGTTCCTAAGTTGCCTGAAAATTGCAAAACTTTTCAAATTGGGACAAGTCCCTTATGTAAATTTTAAAGAGCCAGTGCTGGTAACACTGCTACTTGTGTAGCAGCTGCTGGAACTCTACATAAATTATTTTCCGCTGCCTTTTCGCATAAGTTTCGCTGCCCATTTCGAGACCTGCGGAACTAGGCTTTAGCCTGGAATTCTGTAAACATTTGGCAGCAGGATTTCCCCAGTTACATTAGGCCCCAGTTATAGCCATACGTAAAATGCAACTGAAAAAGGTGGAACAGTATGCAAATCAGTTTTTCTTTTACGTTTATTCGGTCATAGCAAAAATTCTATCCGAAAAATTGGAATTGACTGAGAAGTAGATCGGAAAATGTTTTTCGTACGGAAAAATTAATAAATTATTTTTCTAGAAAATTTAAGGATTATTCGTTAATTTTTTGATAAACTATCTTTATAATTCATAAGCAACATTTTATGACGAAGATTGAGTTCAACCATAAGGTTGAAGTGGTCAAAAAAAGCAAAAGATTTTTTTTACGGTTTCGTTTATTTACATATGGGAAATGAAAATAGTGCTTACAGATGGAGGTGTATAAGTGTTTTGCTAGTAACAATTTAAACTTCATTTTGTTTTAATATTCAAGTAATATCTATAAAGTCGATTTTTACAAGGTCAGATCATCCTACTCAAGACTTTATATTTTCGATCTCGATTCGAATTACTTAAAGTTTCTAGTCGTTGAGTATTCCTTCCTTTTATTTTTGTAAAATGTAAGTCAATTAAATTTTCCACCCACACACAACAGAAAAAAGACTGAGGTCAACGCTCTTATCTAAATTGTCAATCTTTTGTGTTTGTAAACACAAAAAAAGAAAAAAATCGCTTTCAGTTCAGCTAAGATAATTTTTTAAATTCATTTTTTTTCCCCAAAATGTCAGCATGGGTGGAGTACACTAAAAGGATTTTTTAATCCTATTTTTAGATTTATTTTGTGTCTCCCATTTTGCATTTCAGCCTTGTACGGCTGTCAGCAATAAACTGTGGAAGCTGTTTGGTTTTATTCTCCCTCACATGGCGATACACTCGTACGTACGAGCACAATCATGAGCACTAAGGGAATTAAAGGATTCCAAGTGTTTTTTTCGTTGCCTCTTGCCTTCAATTGATCGGGTTAATTTATCATTCTCCGCAAGTTGACATTCAACTGGTCGTTAGTTCGTCCCTGCCAGCATCAATTATTCAATCCAAGGTTCCAATCAAGTCAAGGCAACAATAACGTATAAGACTCCATAGCACTCGATATAGTGCAGCATTTGCCTGCAAAGACTTAAATCCGTACTCTCCTCAAAAGAGGAAACCAGAAAATTGAATAGTGCTCACCACAGGATACGTGCACAACAGCTGACCTGGAATTAAATCGACTCTTGTAAAATGCAAAAAACTTCTCTCCAATGTAGTACATCGTGTAGTTGGAAAAAATAGAAAAGGAAGTTGAGGGAGTGTACAAGAAGAAAAAGTAGCCAACGTACGACGACGATATACAGTAATTTGCACGCCCAGGCGCTTCCTATATGCCAGGTCACGTGTATCCTGGTTCTATTACCATTGCTGCTAATCTCATAATAACAATTCAACAACCTTTATTGAATAATTTGTGTGGGAAAAAAAAACAGATGTGAATAGTAGTGTAGGAGGAATAGCTCACGTGCAGTTGTAAGTTGTCGGCTGATGTAAGGTCAGCATTGACGATGTAAGGCGGGTGGGTTATATACCTACTTAGAATTCTTCAGAAAATTAGATTTCTTTCGTCTTTAGCACTGTGCGAAGTCCTGGAGTCCTTGTTGCAATAGCAAATGTATACTTTGATCACGTTTATATTGCTGGCCATCGGATGAAATTAGAAAAAGAGATTTTTTTTGCATTGATCCATGGGCAGGAATGGAAGGGGATACTCATTTAAGAACCTTTAAGGACCATCTGCTGGCTTTTTGCGTGGAATTCTTTGAGCTTTACTTTCGGATTTAAATTCTGCAAATTTATTGCGATGCATTAGATTTCATAATAAGTTGGAGGGGCTCTTATTTCAAAGTGTTTTTTCTTTTCTTGTAAAACATCTGATTGAGTTGAAGAAGTGTTCGTAGGACCCTTCTGATATGAAGTAAAAAGTTAGTTTTTTTCTATTTTTTATTTTTTTTTCACCGTTGTGCGCGGTTTCATTTTAAATAGTAAAGAAAAATAAATAATCAGACAAATTAAAGCTCGCAATAGGATTAAAATTATATCTTTTATTGCCACGACAGCGACAATTCCGGTTGAACTTGTAACCGAAGATAAACTAAACTGGGCAATTGATACATTCTTCCCGTTCGAATCCCCTGGGGGCGACGGTATATATTTTTTTCAATTATGCTTCAGAAAGCTAAGACTATTATTACACCGGTCTTAAAAAGACTTTTCATTCGCAGTCTGGAATGCGGCTACATTCCTTTAACCTGGCGGGAAACTATGGTCGCCTTCATTCCGAAGGCGGGGAAATCTAGGCCTTGGCGTTTATCCCCAAAAAATCGAGCTTGTCCTCTTTACAAACAAAATAATAATACTAAAATTGGAGTCACCAACTCTTGAGGGAATACCTCTAAAGGAGACAGATAGGGTGACATACCTAGGTGTGATCCTCGATAGGAAACTTAATTGGAAGCCGAAAGTCAAAGAAAGACTGAAGAAGGTCGCTAATGCTTTCCACGCATGTAACCACATCTTTTTCAGGAGGTGGTTAGCAAACCATTAAATAATCTTGTGGATGCACACGGCAATCGTGCGGCCAATACTCAGATATGGCAGCGTAGTCTGGTGGCAAGCCATAATCAAGCCGACTAATCTCAAGGCAATGACAAAGATGCAAAAACTAGCATCTATAGGAACAACCAGCGTAATGAGAACTACACCGCCACAGCTGATTTGGAGGAAATTTTCAATCTGACTCCTCTGGACCTATACATGGAGGAATCAGTTACCAAAAGTGCCTTATAGATTAGTCAAACTAATAACTGGAACGCATGCAATTTTGGCCACGCACGAATTCTAGAGAAAAACGTTGGGAACGTTGTCACTTCTGACTACATTTCTCCCCATCTAAACTTTGATAGATCATTCTCCTACTCTTTTCCGAGCTAAGCTCTAATGCTTAATTTAAAGAAACAGCGCAAAAGTCTTTTCACCAACACATTGTTGAAAGTATTACACTGCACGGCTCTACTTAATACATACGACACTGTTGAAATAAAATACAAGCTAGGTCACCGCTGTCGCGAAGAGCTCAAGATTCCTAGCTCGCAGCACTCCCTGCTGCGTCCCTGGATACAGTGACAAAGCCGGCAATGAGATAGCTGACGAACTGGCGAGAAAGGGATCTGCAATGGATCATGATACTACTATCGATCAAGTCTCCACTCTGTAATTTCAGAGAACGAGTGGAGAGCAAGATTCCGATGACAACCAATAACAAGTGGAACGCACTAACTACCTGTGAAGTATATCGGAAGCTATGGCCAGTATATGAAAGAGGCCGAACCATCAAACCTCTACAGTTTAACAGGTCATCGCTGTCTAAGCTGGTAGGGTCTCTAACGGATCATAACTTCTTAACAAACCACACGATGAAACTAAAACTCAAAGATGACGTTAAATGTAGAGGCTGCGTAGACGAAGAGGTCCATGAGGACACACCTCACTTCCTCTGTCATTGCCCAAGCCACTGCACTTGAAGAACAGAACACTTGGAAAAAAAAATACACTTGGAAGCTATTACTTCCATGACTTAAAATAACTTTCTGATCTTTACAGGTTTTTGAGGACATCAGGATGGCTGGACGGCGTCGGGTAAATACAAGAAGGAAAGACACGGGCTAACCATCAACAAAACCAACGGTTCCCCCCCAAAAAAAGCGCTTCACAATGGGTCCACAAGCACCCTACTCTACTAACCCGTAAACCTTACCTAACCTATATCTTTTATATTTTAAAATAAAGTGCGTTAACTATAACATAAGAGTTGAAGATTTTGTGTAGCAAATTTCTAAAAAAAGAATGCTAACAACAACTGTATTGCGAACAGCAGGTTCCCTGGCCAATGTGCATATACCGGACTTTGTTATGAGAATTTCCTGAATTTTTTCTGAAAGCCTTTCTCAATTCCCTGAATCAGCTTTTCATACTTTTCTCCTTCAATTACACATTAAGACTAAACTTTGTGTAGCACAGTCAGTCGGACTTTTTCTTAGAGAAAGTATAAGCAGAAATATTGCGAAGAAAATGATTTACATTCATTCTGACAGTAGGACAGCTCTTTTCTCTATAAAATCTATACTTAAAGCTTCAGAAGAAGACGTTGGTGCCTACCTTAAGCAACTTACTGGCCAGCTTAAGTTCTATTAGATACCAGGAGAAGGTGGTAGCGACCGACGGCAACAAACGAACAGCCGAATTTGAAAAAAAAAATTACTTTGACCTCTTTAATGTTTGCGCTCCTGTGATACTTTGACCAGATCTGCAAAAGATCGGCTACAAATTGAAGCCCCCATTACTTGACTTAAATGGAAAGTTGGCCAAAAACGTTTACCATTACTATTCCTTAGAAGAACTAAAACAGATATAAAAACAAATGAACTCTTTTTTAAATGTTCCTTTAGACTCTGTGAAGGGGAGAAACTTGTTTGGTCATTGCCACGCCTACCTTGTGGGAACTTTTTCAACCAAAACGCATTTTCTTCTGACTTTACCCTCCTTAACTTTCCCGTTTAGACCCGAAACCTCTTTTGATTCCAGTGATTGACTTCTGAACGTGATTTATTTCTGTATGCTTATGGCTATTTGTGCTCAAATGATTCTTGATCAGCACGACATCAGAAAGAATACTTAAGGTAGCCAAAACCTCCTTAAATATTTTAAGCTGTGATGAAGCTTATCTTCTATCAGCTTTGTGGGCCATTTGGCTGAGTACGAATTACGCACGTCTTAAGGTTCTTTCTACTGCGACACCTTTTGCGAGAGTTTGACAAACATTTTGAAGTAAAACTCGCCTTAAAAGCTATTTGTCAGCCTATCAGACTCGGCAGAGCTTTGAAGCTGGGTAGCGATCCAAACAAAACATTAGAAAAGCGTTTATATTCTGCCCACATAGAGTACAGACTATAAAGTTGTTATTGCTGTAGAAAACGCGAGCTGAATACTTTTCTAGTTTTTCGAGGATAAACGTACTACGGCTACATTCGCAAATGAATACCAAGTTTACTACCTGTAGCTACTCTCAGCTTAGACATCAGATAGCCTCCCCACTTCTGGACAGCGAATAACGATTAGACATATCCTATATTTGAATCGCAGTACATTTTATGCAACTGCTAGAACTGGGGTCAATTGCGTACTATAGTTGCTAACTCTTTTTCTTTCAAAAACCTTACAGACGGAAAAAGGTTACGGTGTAAATATATTGAGACGAATATTATCTGTAAAACTTCACATCGTCTGTGGCGATTTCGGTAGAGATACAGCTGTAACTAGGATACGAGAATTATTGAGAATGGGTGGTATGAATAAAACGGAGCAATTGCTTTTACTCAAAGGGAATGTCACAATCGAAGCATTTGATACGTTTCGTATGAATAGAAACTGATTGAAGCTAACACTAACTTTTGCCGTGTTCGAAAAGCGGCGCCACTTACCTTTTACTCAGATCTGTATGAATAAAACGTAGCTACGATGTTCCAAGTCTGCTATTTACCTGGCTCAGGCCTTTTGCTAAATATTTTGTATGCACTTTTTTAACATAGAACAATCCAAGCATTGGGAATTTTCGATATTTTTTTATAAATAGTTAAGCTAAATTCTGTTTGTACAGGAACACCAAGAAAATAACTATGGAAAAAACAGCAATTATTTCGTGTCACGCGAAGTATTGAGTGTGGACTATTTGGCTAATATTTCGTTCACATGAAAATGTTAAGAAAGAATCATTTCTAAGGTCCTATAGAGGATCGGGTCTTTTAGGTTGAGCTTTCAAAAACCTCTCGCTAACGCATAGTTCTTCTTTATCCGTGTCAACAAATATTTCCAACAAACCTATGATCAGATACAATTCCGGCAGCTGAAGAAGAAATAAAACATCAATTTGGCAAACAAAAATCCTACTTCCAGGTGCAATTGGAGCTATGGATTGCATTCATATTTCTGAATTTAATTTTTTTAACTGCCATTTCCACAAAAGTCGTTAGAGTATCAAGGAAAATTCAAAAAATTCAAATTTACCGGTCAGGTTTGACAGATATTGTAAGGTTAATAATATGTACAGCGAAGTAAAAGCTATGTTCGAATCTTGGAACTTACTTTAGCAAAAAAAGGTTTATATTCATACCGATTCAAAGCAATTGCTACGGGCCTTTACTTTGCTTAAACCTTTTACTCAAAGCAAGTGCTGGTTTTCATTCATACGACCCAATGACTTTATCGAGTATATAAAAACCGAGTTCGTCTTATTCAGCCAACCAATCATTTGTAAAATGTAAGAGTGTCACACTCCCAGTCGCAATCTAATGAGAAATGGAGCAGAAGGGTGTAGAAAATGTCAACGAATCGAATTTAATTTTTTTATATACCTACTTGAATACATTGGAGTGAGCAGAATTCAAACTTTCCCGGAAATATTACGTACCCAACTAAAATATCAATTCCATGTAGAACTCCATGTCCAACTGTCAGTGTTCACATGTGTTTGTCCAATCTAGCCTCCCACAAATGATGGTAAATTTATCTTCTATAAGCTAAATCTCCTGCGAAGCCCCTCACTTCTGTTGAATGTTATTGTAAGTTTGTTATTGTACCTACCTACCCAAGACACTTATCGCTTTCTATTAGGTATATCAATTTCATAGGTAAGCTCCAACTCTATAAATCAAGAATCATCAAACACCCACCTACTCAACCCAACTCCCAACAGAATGTTGTCATAAAACTGAGATAAGACAACACAACTTTTTTACGTCTTGCGAACAATAGAAGAAGAAATTTCTATGAATTCCCCAATGGATGCGCTATTGTATCACATCGTTCAATCATTGGGAAAACAAACCCACAACAGCCCATACAATTGGCAAACTCTGAATAAAATTCTAAGAACGTTCGATTGGCAGATTAAGTTCAAGTTCAGTTTCTTTTCAATGATTCCCAGCGCGTACCAAACCCTGATCACAAGTTGCAGTTCTGCTTAATATTCACACCTCCTATACTTTTGCTAGTTCACAACCGAAAAAGGCACCACACCATACAAACACAGAATTCCTATACCGACATAGATACAAATAAAAACACAAATAAATCTAATACCACCCCGAGGTAATGTAACTGTCGTGCAAATGTCCTGGCAAATATTTATCAAAATTTAAATACTCCTCTTGTGCTGGCTCGGATTGAAGTGGCGATACGGTGCCTCTCTTTTGACGTCGCGTGTAACTTTGCGGAAAAAAATAGTAAAATACACGAAAAAGTAGCCAAGAAGCAACAGAAAGAAAAAACAAAAAAAAAACAAAAGTAAGGTGTGGCGGTTGATATCACATCACAAATTAGGGTAGTAAAATGTAAGGCACAGGCGAACCGAAATGTGGAAAACATCCCTAAGGCAGCGCGCCTCAGTACAAAGACAACAGCAGCAGCTAGATGATGACGATGATGAGAGAATATACAATAAGAGAGGGGCATCAAGTAAAAATAATACGAAAACAAACAGAAAGTGGGTTAATGTTCACTCTACCATCGACCCACAGGGGGTAGCCGTAGCACGTAGCACAGAGCCGATAAGAAGGTTAGAAATCCACCCTCGTAGTCATACCTCTATGAAGAGGTTTCACGTTGATGTGGGCTCGACGAGCGAGAGAGAGACATGAAGGCAGCCCCAGTGATGTAGTTTGAGGTAGTCATTTCGAGTGACAGAATATGTTTCTCTATGGAACACGTACAGCGAATGTTTACGGTACAGGGTACAGCTAGGCGCTGTGGAAATTTGAATCACTGAATGGAGTGGTGGACAGTGGACAAGTGGTTCATTGTGGGATAGCAGGAGAGGGACATGCGCAGCATGGTGCGAAATAAACTCTTATACGAGCCGATAGAGTGAAATAGTGAGAATCGAGTCAAGTTTGAGTTCAAATGGCAGCAGGGTAAGGTAGTTTGAGAGGCATTGCTGTGAATTGCAAGAAGGTTTTTAAGGAATTCGAAAGATTGACAGGAACTAGGTCGCAAGTACCTTGCAGCCAGTCAACACCTCTTGAATATTAGACATCGGACTTGTGCGCCCCTCCGGCCCTCTGAGATATTGTCTCTAGGCAAGCGACGACATCCTTCGCACCGGGCCTTGATCCACAACTAGTCTTTGCTCACGCCTAACTTATCGACATCGAAGAGATGTCAGTGATCCCAGGCAGCGTGACCGTTGTGCGACTAAAGTTGCAATTTGACACTTTTTTCATCGCCTTGCCACAATGAGACCACTTTTCTAAAATTTAACGATTTTGGCCTTTTTGAAAATTGTACCATTTTGTTGCTCAAATACTGACATTGCCACACAGTAGTGCCTGTGCTGAACGCGTATTCTCGAAATTAGCCTTAATGAGAAATAAACAAACCAATAGGCTTAACATTAGTTCCTGTGCATCAATGCTTTCTGCACTAAATTTTGATCTAGTCAATAAGTACAGAAGTACATTAACAAAAAAGTTGTATAATGTATGTTATAAAACCGATTTTACGTCTAATGTTATTTTGTTTTTAATGGTATGTTTTATTCGACTGAATTGTTAAACATTAATAATAAAATATTACCAATCTAATGTCTTGTTTTTTTCTTATGTCAATTTTTGATTCTTAGGTATTACTTAATATTATTAACATTGGCCCTTTTTTTTCTCCGTGGCCCTTTTTCTTGCGACTTTTCAAAATTCTTTAACGGTAACGCTGATCCCAGGAAGACGGCTCTGTACATGTTCACTCAACAACCAGGGTCCTCCTCTCTTTCACTCGAGGACAAATTGTAAACCAAAATGTAACATGATCTATTTGATTTAACGTTGATAAAGAATACTTAGTTTCACGTTAAAACATATATTGGATTTGAACAAGCAAGGTAATTTTAAATAATGTCACCCTTGATTCAAAGTGAAACGTATTCACTTTTACATAATGACCATTTTTTTTTAAATATTTAAACTATTTAAACTAATAGACATCTACGTACATTCAAAGTGTTGCATAGTCAATTAGAAGTTGTTTGAAAACACCATCCACTTCAATGTTATTTTCTTCACACAATGTAGCATTTTGAATTTTAAAGGACAATAATGTAGAATCAAAGTAGAACTTGTTCATTCTTAAGTTGATGTTATTCTTTCAAATAACGACCAACGTAGATTCAAAGGGAAACATGTTTGTCCTTAAGTTCCGCTAAGTAAGCTCATTGCACTTGTTATTCTCGTTCCTCCTTCAAAAGATACGAAAAAACCAGTCTCGTCAACGAAAAAACATTTTTTTTTTATGAAAAGCCGATTTCCAGTGCTAAAATGTGAGTTTTGTGTGACTCAATTTAATTCCTGGTATGTATTTGAAATAAAATTAAGTGCATTGAATCGTAGACGAAACCTACAAATGAAGTGATAAGTTAAACATGTGTGGAAATAATTTGTTAAGAATAATCTTGTGCAATTTGACAGTGAAAAAAATAGGTACTGCTTTCAGTGTTAACTCAATATTCATACATTAACCTCAGGATAAAATTACGTGTAAATACCAACCGAAGAAAAAAGACATTTGGTAACAAGTGTCGATTAGAAAGTGGCCCATTGTAAAAGGGTTAATTGGTGCTTACCTACATGATTGCAAACAAAAATTACCTCCATGAAAGTCGTCAAAGGATTGCACTTAATCTTATTACTCTTTTTTTGTAATAGCTTTTAAGAAAGAATTTTATTTCAGCCTACGAGAAAATATTCGAAGGACTAATATATTTAACACACGGACAGCGAGCAGAAGTTAGAGGTGAATTATTTAAGTGGAGAAAAACAGAGCTAAGAATGATTACTATCAAAATTAAAATTTTAACCGGATTTATATCAATAGTATCCAACTGAAGACGATTCGGATTTCCTCAACTCAAATGTCCTGAATTGGCTGAAAAAGAGTTTAAAATCAAATTCATTTGCAGTTCCAGAGTCCATAAATTCTTTACATTTATAGTAAGTAGGTAAATAATGAAAAAAAGTGTGTTGAAAATAATGTTAGTTAGATAAAAAAAATTTGTTGTATCTTTAGATTAGATTACGAGGCGGGAGAGGGCTCTGGCAGTGCGGCTTCTTAAAGTAGCCTATTGTGCCTTCCCAGGTATCTTCAGTTTAATAATTTACTGGTATTGACAATAAATTTTTAAGAATTTTAAATTGTTGTATGGTTCTTTTTAAGAAAAGGAAGATCTGTAAGTCCTCAATAAGGGTATTCACTTAATCTCGTAATTTTATGCAGCTATTAAATTCATACATTTCTGCGGTGCTTTAAGTGAACACACCTCGGAAATGTCATTGCGTAAATCGCTGCAAATAGCGATAAAGCAATAGAATAAATATTTTTTTAATTGAATTCTTACCAACCATTCGTTTTGTGTGAGTTTTATTTTTGGAACGAATGGAAGGGATCTACAATTTTATGCCGATTCCAAACGGCTAATTGAGAAGCTCTAAAGACAGTTATACTCTCGGATGTTTGTCAGACGTTCGCGAGAGGTGGCGCAGTGGGAAAAACCCCAAGTTGGAATTTGGGTTTTTGCGGGATTCGAACCTGGGAACCCTCGCTTAGTAGTCCAACACACTAACCACTAAGCCACTGCGCCTACGCTTGTCACAATTAGACATTTGTAAATTTGTGTAACTTTCCGCACTCGATTTCCGAGCCTAATTGATGGCGGAAAATTATGAGGCCTGCGTAAACTATTCTCCATTCCAAATCTGACAGTTCACTAACGAGGTGGTAAATATCTGCAGTTTATGAGGCTTATGGGGGTTTTACGCGTTTAAGTGAATAGCCTTTATGTATCAATTAATAAACGTGATGTATTCAAAGTCTTAAAACGCTAATTCGAAATGGATTCACTTCGAATCAATACCTGAAGGAAGTTAAATTAAAACTTAAGCAAGTATTTTCAAAGTTGGATTTGTTTGAATACACAATGCAGAGTGATTACTTCAAAATGTGTTCGTAGTGTTTTTAAAGCCAAACACATTTGATTGTACCATGCATGAGTCATTGTCAAATTAAAGTTAAAGCATAGTAATCTCAAAGTTGAATGTATTTAAATCTACGATGCATTATTGTTGGACCGTTACATATAAACATTGTTTTAAAGACGGGTGAATTTGATTTAAGAATGATTCCACATCAAACGCAGGTGAGTATGTGGTTAGATCAAATCTACAAATATTAATATTCTCTTTAAATTACACTTCGAATTAACATCATTTGGTTTTACGTTGTTTTTTCTCTGGGAGGAAGGTAGATTTTACAGGAAACTAAAATACCTTTAGGATGCAGCTGCAGACATTATCAAAATCTCGCAGAGAATAACTTGATTTGAGTGAAAAAATTTAAGTAGATACTCAGTTAAGAGTTTTCTCGGTTAATTTGAGTGGATGATTCTTCGTAAAACGTTGGGTCCCGTTTGCGCTGATAGGGCTTGGAGGAGGAAGTTCAACAACGAACTGTGCAGCAACATAGACCCAGTCAAAAAATGTTCATCTAAGTTGGCTAGAAGACTTAAAGTGGATATGCACAAATGGTCTGGCAAGTTGAGTGTTCTACCCTAACCCAAAGCGACCCCGCCTTTGGTGACGCGCAAAAAATAAGTAAGATCTCACTAAAGTCCACCCCCACCAATCTCTACCTATTGTCGAAAGTAAGCCGGTGTACAAACATCCCAACCAATTTATAAAACCTGACCAATATCATAACTCAAATCCAAATGTCGACAACACACTCCTTCACAGCCATTAGAACACCGAACCAGAACTGTCACGATCCCAAACGATTTCTCATTCAAGACCGCTCACACAATCCGACAGCCACCCGCAAAAGGACAACTAAATCAAAGAAACCCCATTAGTATCCTATCCATAGCCATTATCCCAAGGTACTGCATAAACAACACTTGTCTTCTGAAACGCCACACCGTCCCCCCATTTGACTGAAACGCCACACCATCCCCCCATTTGCCCGCTGTCGAACCTCGTGCAAAGTAACACAAACCGCAATATGAAAACAATCTGTGTCCGCCACCCTTATGACCCACAACACGGCCTGTCATGCTGGCGTCACCGCAAAACGCGCACACCCAACCCTCCACCCCGTTTAATTTCATTTTAATCCAACAGAATTGCCACGATTCAATGGCGAAATTAATGCAAGTTACAGCATCCTTCTCTAAGGACAACAAAAATTTGTTGACTCACATCTGCCGATGGTTTATTAAAAAAAAAAAAAAACAACAGCAAGAGGATCTACTATGTTGATCTGAAAAAGTTTCGCCCCGTGCCGCTGCCGAATGATTATATCAACTCCGTCTGGAATTGATTTCTTTTTTCGGGGCACAAATTGTATTTTGCATTTCGCATTTCAGAGATCCTTGTAACTCATTAAAGGATTATGATACCGACTTGAATGGTATAGAATGGCTCTGCTCCTCGCACAGTATATCGGCGATTTGGGGGTGAGGTGCGAAAACCGTGGGTGGTACAACAACAACAACAGTACCAGTGCATGTTGTGTCTCCAGTTTTGTTGCTATTTTGGCTATGGCTGCTTGATAAACGCGTTATTAAATTTTTAATTAAATCACAAGCATCATTAATTCTTCACTTGATGGGTTTCATTAATTTTACGCTTACGTTGTAATATGGGTTTTCTTCGAGCGCGAAAAAAGGAAACTCATCCCGCTTAACTGGGTTAACGGGGAATTGAGTCGCGAAAATCCATCCATTTCGCGCTCCGCTCTGACGAATTATTATTAGACAGAAGGATTCAAACGATGTCGCTGATACACAGAGGGCACCGGCATGGAGACGGGCAGATTGCTACAATTGTTGTGCAATTAAAAATGTTTGCGGCAAAAGTTTTAGCGCTTGTATCGCGCTCGCAAACGAGGCTATATACATTTTATGCGGGTGTGTGCCAGTATCAAGGGCGGTTGGAATCGGCTCCGAAATGTGTCAGGGCGAAAGCACTTTTCTGAATGCGAAACAGATGATGTGGGGCGAAATGTGTTGTCGGCATTGCTGTTGTGAATTGTTGTGACGAAATAAGGGGTGTGTTCGCATTGAGTGTTTGAAATTGGGAGCAGGGTTCAGGTTCCAAGTTTTTTCCCCGTCTTTCTGTTGGTTTCCATCGATTTACCGTCCTATTGGTGTTTTTTTTTTTTTCAACTACTTGAGCATTCTAAAAGGATTTTGGTTTCTAAAATACAAGGCTGTACCTGCCTTGACATGAATTTTGTTGTTGCCTTTCTTGTTGACCGCCTCACCGATTAGGACCCTTAGCGGGTTACTCACTTTCATGTAGGTATGGAGAATTATGGGTCATAAGGGAATAACGTCGAGATTATGGGCATTTTTAGGTGGCGTGCAAATTGTTAAGTTCCCAGTTGTCCAACAACTTAGCACTTAGAACAACATTTTTGTAAGCAGCAATCTCCCACGAGGACCATCACAGAGATTGTGATCTTGTACAAAAATGTGTTTGTAAAAAACTAGGTACCTTACAGGACTAGAAAAGAGGGCGAATATATCCACGGCTCTGGAGACCTTGTCTTCAAAAAAATATCAACACAACTAGTTAGTTTATTATTTAAGTCAGACAGCTAAGAACTGAACTATTAGGTCACAATTGTTGCCTGCAGCAAGGTCAAACAAATCATTCTGCACTGAAAGAATAAAATTCAATGCAATAAAAGAATAATATATTAAGACTAGATTATTCTATTTTATTGCAGTTATTATTAATTTTAGAACACGTGTGGAAAACCTCTGCTCGCCGTCGCCGTCAAAAAGTTGGAGACCGGAAAAGGGCAAATGTGACGGCTAGAAAGTGATGGTTGACGAAATGGAGAACTTTGTGTTGTTGTGGCGCTGCTCGCTGCTCCATCGGTATTGAGTAAATACGTACCTTTTGTCATTCAAAATTATGTAAGAATTTTCTGAAATGTTTAGATGTTCCGAGCTTGCCGTCGCACAATTTGAAATTAAAAGACGGCTTACTTATAATTTTGTGCAACCTCATTGAACCGAACATTTAATATAAATTTTGAATACAAAATTTGAACTGACCGAATTACAAGAAGCAGCTCGTTTAATGTTCGAAATTATTATTTTCATTACATTCACGAATTTCGGCGGAACGACGTTCGCTGGGTCAGCTAGTTATTTATAAATAATTAAAATTATATTTCAATATTATTTAATATAAATAAAATACAGCAGTAGCACATGTATATGAATCGGTGGGTGCTGTGGCTCTGCGGTTAGTATTCTCGACTTCTTAGCAAGGGGTATAAAGTTAGACTACATTTTAAGGTTTTTTTCAACAGCCATTCGGACTCATAGAATTGTAGGTCCCTTCCATTCATGTGAAAAATGAAAACTCTCGCAAACAAAAAGCTTAGAGGAACTTTGCAAGAAGAATAATGCTCCCGGATGTTATTAAGAAATTCACGAGTCGAAAACCTTGCTGATGAAATAACTGATGATTCTCAATCAGCCACTCATGCTATTAACGTTAACGCAAGTCTTTCGAATAACTTGTAAGCATTGCAAAAGTTTGATAAGCTAATGCTTGAATGAAAGAAAAGGCACGACGGTTTTTTAAGACCATCGCCATTTTCAAAACTATCCGTGACATTATCAAGCAATTCTCAGAAGTGCAGGACTAAACAGAATCGTTTTGGGAAATAGATAAACTGAGCACGAAGATATATTGAACATAGTCGCAGACCAAAAATTTCAAAATTTGTTTCTTATTTTAAAAACAGCAAATAAATAATAATGTAGCATCTTCTAAAAAATACACTTGGAGGCCAAGGAGTCCTATCACCCATGCAGTTCTTTTCCGACTTTGACCAAAAATCGTTTTTTGGATTTATTCAAAATTGTTCTACCAAACTTTATCTTTACCTCAATTTTTTTTTGCTGTCGCCGGAAACAGCTCTTCGCCGGGATTGAAACATTTGAAAGATTAGCCAGCCCTCTCTCAGGAATAGTTTCAAACCTATACTCACACATTTGTCCCAGTACCGTCGAGCTAACAAAATTTAATGCTTCCAAACAAATGATGAAGAATCGATAGTCAAAATTAAGTACGAATAATGAAGGTAGCTAAAGAAAGCTGCAATTTTTGTGGAAACGATTCTTCAAAACTTAATTTACCTACCTATGTTTGACATAAATACATCCCTGTTTCACGGCACTATGACTACAAATTATATCTCAAACATACAGATAAGCTTACAGCCGCAGCTGTGCACAAACTCAACTGGCAAAGCTGTGGCAAATAATTGATTCTGAACCTTACGTGTGGTGTAAAAAATTTCAGATGGTCGTCAGAAAATTATTTCTTCCGAACTCCACGCGGAGATATGCAGAGTGTGCATAAGTTTGAATAGTAAAATTGCTTAAATTATGACTTTTAATTGTAAATTAAATCGTTTATTTAAGAGTAGAAGTAGATAATAAAAGAAAACTCATCTATCCGAAGTTTCTTTTTCAGAATCTTGACGATCCGGAGAGCTTGCCTGAGCCTCGAAAAAAACACATCACAGTTCTGCTCGTCCAATAATTAGGAATTGGCAACACCGGTTTTCGACTTACCGCCTTACAGTTTGGAAACTTAATACAATTCCATATAAATTCGTAGGTGCAGCGTTAAAAACAATCGGTTAGTTTTTAAGATGGAACTGTTTGCGGACGATGCACTAATGTATATAGAGGGAGATGACATTGATGAATGTCACCGCAAGTTGCAACAGGACTTGGACAGGGTTTACTATTGGACGTGTCAAAATAAGCTTAAGATAAACGCTAAGAAAACAAAGTGTATGGTTACTAAAAAAAAGTATGAATATTGTATCGGATGTGTATATGGAAAACGAAGTAATCGAAAGAGTTGATGAAATAAAATTCTTAGTAATTGATTAAAAAATAACATTTTAAAGCCACATTAATTTTCTCTGCAAGAAAATAGCTAATAATAAAAATAATAATAAATAATAAATAAAATAATAATTTGACAGGAATAAAAATATATAAAGTGATTGTAAAACCTCATTTCGAGTATTGTTCATCTATTTTATTTCTTTGGAATGAAGGCCTCGTTTGAAGACTACAGTTATTACAAAATAAGGCAATGAGAATGATTTTAAAGTGCAATAGATAGAGTCCGATTAATTTTATGTCAAATGCTTTAATGTGGTCAAGTGTGAAGCAGTGGATCGTCTTAAATATGTTAATGTTCATATTCAAAATTAAAATTACTTAATGCCAAAATATCTGTTTAAATATAATCATTTTATTGGCGATGTACTGTACAGCCATATTCTCCTAGAAATGTGGGCGATTTCCGTTTGCCAAACTATATAAAAGCGGATGCACCAGGGTTTTAAATTATATAATACTTTACCAGCGCCCTTAGAAAGCATTGCCAGTATTAGGGAATTTAAGCTTACCTCGGACGAAATTCAATTTCCAACAAATTTATATATATAAAACAAAAATAGCCCCACTTTATTGAGGGCAAGTCTTGAGCTGGGATTGTGAATACTGCTGCAGATCTGTCAAAGTCAAACAAAATTCCACGCCTCCCAAATGTAGGTCATTTCTCTCTCTAATGCCCTGGAGCCGTACATATGAAAATTAATAAAAAAAGTCACCGAAACTTCTTTACCTAAATAAAGCGTTCTTCCCCATCCAACTGTAGCATCCATCAACTTAGTCATTTCACTTCCTGAGTCTCCAACATCTACACATACTCGGTGCCATACAAATACAACTTATTTGGAGCTCAAAAATGTTGAAACTGCTTCCTCATACGTATGCATGAACTCTTTAAAAAGAATTCGTTCGTTCGTTCAGTTCTTTTTTTTTTTTGTGCTCCTGCTGAGCAAGGATAACAATCATCACAGCAATCATACTGGCGATGAAAAAATAAATAAAAGAAAAAAAAAACCAACAGAAACAACAAAAACCGAGAGATCCTTCAGCACGACTGAGTCCATGGCGGATTAAAACAAAAGTCAAGTCTACCATACAAACTTCCTCGCTGTATGCAGATGCAGAGCGCGGGGAGTTTTGCGTCTTCCCCCCTGTGTGTTCTGCGTTCTCGTTTTCCCTGATTCTGATTCAGTCATTGTTTCTATCTCGACGAATGATGGTGTTTACTTTGGTGTTGGCTGAACATAGCAGTGGATAACGCAGGCAGAACGCTACTTTTCATCCTTTCCGTTGCCAAAACAATGAAAGCCATGTCAGCTTTTTTGTACGTTTCTTTCTTTTCGCCTAGTTTTGATAACAACAGACACAGAACAACAAATGAACTCTCGCTGCGATGTGGGGGTTTTTTCGAGATTAAGATGATTTCAGCGATACACGGACTCGAAAAGTAAAACATGCCATCGCCAGGCAGGACATTCGTACGAACATCTAAAGCATGTTCATGGTATAATGGCCTTAAGTGAAGTGGTGAACGAACTACACTGATGGCTCTAGGGGTAAGACGTTGACAACAATTGTCCGTCCTTGGGCTCAGAATACACCATGCCTTCTGAACTTGGCCGCAGACTCCAATTTCGCTCACCATGGCATTTTCCCAGAATTTCGTAGCCCGCCACGTAGAATACGAATTCTATAAATTTCAGGAGTGGAAAAAGAAACGGAATTCACAAAGTAATCGAAAAAGCATGACATAATTGAAAAATACAATTTCCAATAAGCGGAGGACTCAAGACCTCCGCGCCAATGTACAGAAGATACCCCAAGGAACGAGGCAGCAATACAAAGTACTCGTTGTTTATTTTTGTTTTCGACAAATGTGGAATCGATGTTAAACTACTTGAATACTCTCGCATGCCCCCCGTCCGCTGAGAATGAATGCTCGCATGTTTTCAGTCGGCCGTTCGTGCGGCAGGAAGCAAAACAAAACACGAGCTCGAGTCCTTTTGGTGAACGATGTGTAATGCTAAACACGTCCGGACAATGGTGTCGGGGAGAAATGGAGAAGTGAATGTATGTGTACACATTGCATAAGGACGTGTAAATACCCAGACACAACAGGCCATTCTTATGGTAGGGTTGGCTCTCTTCCGTCTTCCATTCACAATACAAGGAGTTGAAGAGGAGCATTATGTCCCGCCACTGCCAGCGGCAGGGCCACAACAAAAAAGTCCACAAACAGAATACAAAACGGAGGGAGAAGGCGTTGGAATAAGTAAGTAGCTGACATGTAGCCTCGAATCTCGTTACCTTTTTCTATTGGCCATCGTTTGCATATTGCCGATACCTAAATAAGCATTTCTGAAGAGATCCTTCTGGCAGGCGACTTCCCATACCCTGCAGCGTGCTAGCCGTTTGAAGGGAGGCATGTATGGATATATGGTGTGTGTAGCATTCGACCTTTGTGTAGTACACCATCCCGCAGCGCCGGCAGCAGTTGTTGATGGTGTGGTTGAATGGCCAATGATGTTGCTGCCAAATGCAATGCAAATGTGCTGCATATACATCGATGTCACATTGACCGAGAGTGTACAAGAAGGCCATGCAGTGATCCTATACTCATATATATTGGAAATGGAGTGGCTATTATGTGGTGGGAAAGAAATGTGACACTTGAAGGTTTTGTTGTCCGAGTTGACTTTCAGTTTGTTAAGTGGTACAGTTTATGTGCTGTAGTTTTAAGTCTAAAATCACTTAGGCTTAACGTTGTTGATATCTCTGATTAGCTTGCTCGCATAGGCTCGGAACAAGTTTTCTTACAACTTGGGTCTATGTTTTTGATTTTTACAAAAAGCAAACCAGCAGCCAACATTTTCAGTTGAAAGTTAAGCACATTCCGAAAAGGCCATTAAGAGCGGGAAGTCACCTACGGAAATCCGCCTTTCATTGCGTCCTTAGTTCAGAAAAATCGAGCCTGCTGTTTGAACTGAACGCGATGTGGCACAAATTTTGCGAACTAGGATCGATATCAAGTCCAGCAAGGAGGTGACCTTTCAGTGCAATACCTCGAATGCGATCAAATCTTAACTGAATTCAAATCAGACATCTAAAACTTGAGGAAGACAGTAAGGTGTTTTGGAAAATTAATCCATGCGCAGAGTGTGGAACAGACTTAGGGTTTTACATCGCTAGAATTGAGAATTGTCTCAGGAAATGCTGCAAAAGCAATTTGTACGTACGTTTTTTCAGATGTTGCATCTAGGCCTGGGGTGGAACTAAATAGTCCAAACCTGTAGCCACTAACCTACAATACAAACACCAAAGCCTTAATTGGTGATAAATAAATAAATAAATAGTTGGCGCAGCAGGTACGTATAGGGAGCCTAAGCCTAGTTTCGAAAAACCATTGGTTTTTTTATTTTTGGAACGAATGGAAGGGATTCACAAAGCTCTTTCATTTCAGTTATACTCTCGGATGGATGTCAGATGTTCGCGAGAGATGAAAGAGCGGAAAAAACATTAAGTTGAAAATGTTTTTTTTTTCGGGATTCGAAGCTGGACCCCTCGTTTAGTAGTCCAACACACTAACTACTACGCAGACGATGCGTGCTTATAAAACCACCGAGTCTCTTTATTCTCAATAGGCTTAAAACTAAATATAAGTTGAAGCTCTCAGTAACAGGCAATTGTCGCAAGCTCTATTTACAGAGTTGTAAGCCTGCTGCAATATAAGCCTGCTGCAATATTTTAAAACAAAGCAGGAGTTTCTGTTTTCTGACCTGTTAGGGCAAGCTTCTATTTTTCACTGGAATAGATTTTTGACGCTGGTTTAAGGTGTCCATGATTTGAATTAGGGTTCGTGGTCGACCCATGTATTTACATAGACATATTGTGTACGATTTTAGAGATTTGTTTTTGAACTGAATATCCCGATGGAAACGTGAGGGGGTTCACATGAACTGGGCGTCTCTGATTGTAAATATAAGGCTCCAAGTGGCTATAGTTATTTTAAGGTGCACATTCAAAATAGTTGAATAAAGGAAGAAGTGCGTAGTACATATTTGCCAAAAATAAGATGCGGTATTGAGATTTAAAACAATATGTCAACGAAGATCAGTTTTTGGGTAGTAATTTAGTAATTCTTGTGAAGTAATGAAAAAAAACTGATTTATTCGCATTTTTTCAGAAAGACTAAGCATGGGATCTTAGTAAGTATTATTTTATTATCCTAAATATGTATTTTGATCAAAATCGTTTAAACTCGACAAAACGGTATCAAATATTTAAATGTTTGAAAAATACTATTGCTTAACTATTTAGACATTGTTCGGGATGTAAGCATTTCTTATCGAAATCGAAAATGGGGCTTTCGAGACATGAGCAGTTTTTAATTCAAGCGTTTTCGGTGATTCGAATTGAAAATTAAGGACGCAATCATTTTGAAAACATAAATTTTACTGAAGTACCTATGCATTTTCGTCAAAATCGTTCCTACCGATTTCAGGTAAACTAAAGAAAAATTGTTTTTCTTAATTACTTTCTTCAAAAATCCACTATAATGCATTAAAAAACGTAGTTAACTATTAAGTTAAACCATATTAACTTAAAATTGAAATTTTGTTACAATCGTATGAACCGTTTTCGAGGTATGTCCAAATTTTAAAAGAACCCTTTACCCTTATTCGATTTCTTAGCGAAAAACCGAGTATGCGATCATGTTAACCTCACCTACGCAAGCTTAAATATAATTTTTGTTGAAATTGTTGGAGCCGTTTTCGAACAATCAAACTGGTGTGGAAACTTTGCATGGGAAGTACCATTGACATTGAGGTTATATCGCAAAAAAAAAGAAACGGCATCGAACTGTAGGCCCAAAAACTCCAAATCCGAAGTTTGAACCAAATTCCGGCAGCCGTTCAGGCTGTAGGCCTCGGGTGCATACGGACAGACAGACAGACAGACAGACAGAATGACAGAATTTCGAGACCCACTTTTTTGAGTTCCTCTATCATCGTAATGTCAGATTTGATTAACATGTCGAGCTCGAAATTTTGTGCGAACGCAATATCTTTCTCTTACTATACGTAATCAAGAAAGTTATAAATAAATCCTTGATCCCTCAGCCATTATTATATGAACGACACTTGCATCGACGAAACTGACAGACCACACTTTATGTGCGCCAACTACAATATTTGTTGGGGTTAGCTCTTAATGAAAACGAAAATAATCAAGCGAAATGTCGAGGGTTCTTAAAACAATGCAAGAACTACTTTGCACACAATTTAGTCTCTCGTTTTGACCCAAATTTGAGATCAGCGCTCATATTGAGTTATGATACGGACATTCGTTTATAGGCCCAACAACATGCCTCTTGTGTGTCTCTTTTTTCATTACAATCCTATTTAATCCAGCTGTTTGAAATGAATATGCGACAGTAAATCCGCTCTAGACTCTCCATCGACCTTTTCACTTGAGATCTGGATTAGTAATATAAGGGAAAAAAAATCGCCTCTAAATATTTTCCTACTTGGGATGCTTGGGATCAATATAGTAAACAAATAGGTACTTCCAAGAATGGCCTACTATAAAAGGCCACTATAAAAGGCCACTTCTGACCTTCTCTGTGACACAAATAAACCAAACAAGAAAAAGACGTCAATCCAGAAGATTATATTTCAGTCGACTAACCTGCAACGATTCGTGCGACCTTATTTCCATTGAGATAATAATTACTGGACTGAGATTAGAAAATAATTAACGCCCAGCTAATAAGTAGACTTTCAGTGCAGTCTTTATTTTTCCCATTATAGCGTCGGCGTTACTGAGTCGCAAAATAAGAAGATATGCATTACACGTACAACGCTTTAGTAATTGGCAAATATGTCCCATTTACCAATTATTTCGCCTACGTTGACTCGATTAATAGACCCTTCCATGTTATAAGAGAAAAATATTTATTGCATCGCCCGATATAATAGGTTACGCTGATCCCGCGCTGCGAGTCCAACTGTATAATCCCCAAATGCATCGAGTACATATATTCGGACAGCTTCAGAAGCTATTATACGAAAATGAATCCGCATTGAATTTACAGTGCGGATAAATAGAACCTGCCACACAACATGTGCGACGGGGTAGGCCGCCATTGTTCGCCTAGTCGCACAATAACAATGCATCAGGACTCATAGTAGTTTCGTTTTTTGTTTTGTTTTGTGCTTTCAGATCTATTTATGCCCTTGCTTTCGTTTTTGTTACACATTGTCTCTCTGAGCTACTGCAGATTCACACCATCAAACAGAGACAAAATGGATATACATACCTCTAGGTCAAGCATCCGTGCCATAGTTTTAATCTTCAAAGGCTAATAACAAAAACACTCTTCATTTCCATTAGAGCGTCTGCAATGTGCTTGTTTGGAGAACGCTCCCCACCATTCCATGCAGAAGCTTATGTACGAGTATAAGTGTAGGTATAGTTATGGGTATAGGACTTTCCCCGGATAGCGTCGGACGTAAAAGAGAATTGTTAAGAAATGTAAAGGACACTAGAAGAAATCAGAGTGTTTGTATAGGTATAGGTAGCTATCTATTTCTTTTAATAAGGAACGGAATAAAGCCTCATTGAGCGGACAGTAATCCTGTTAAAAGGAAGCGCTGTCTTAAATGTGACTGCGAAAGGAACTCTTTACTGATGGTAATAATTCCCAATTCCTTTGACGGGATCTATAGGTACCTACTTAAGAAATTTTAAAATCACATAGTGTTGTACGAAATCAATATTTTACCTTCCCGAAGGACATTTTGAGAATAAAATTCCGAGGACGAACATTCTTGTTTACCGTGCTTTGAGGTCCCCACGATTACAGCATCAGATCGAAGACTGTAGGCAGGTATACGGCAAATGTTGCCTTAACATCCTGGCAACTTTTAGTTTTTGATGACTTATTGACAGCAGCTGGCTCACATAAAAACTAATCAAACGCATTCCCATTTTTTAATTAAGAATGGCATGGCTATTTGTTGGATATCCCTTGATGAGTTTCTGATGAGTTCGATAATTTTTTTCTCGGAGGGGGGGCGCAACACTGGCGGAAACTTTCTCGTAAAGTGTTTCTATTTCAAGGGGAAAATTGCCTACAATAAGGTTTTATCTCAATCCCCATGGAGACGGTCCATTTTGTGTCTGGAGTTGCATTTGGCTTAGGGTAGCTCGTGCAGAGCATGCCTGCATCATTAATATGCTTGACACTAGCCCAGGAGTAATTCTATTCAAATTTATTGTCATGTTGCAGCAATTTATGTTGCAAGATTTCAGGAATATATATCTTCTTGTCCTTTTCTTAGCTCGTCGCGGGAGTAGTCTCCTCAACTCGGTTCTGCACTCCCATGTCGTTTAAGTGGTATTTACATTTTGAGGGCACAGCTTATGGTACGGTGTGAAGGAAGGGGGATCTCTATTAGTCTGATGTGCAACTTACAACGAGGAAAAGCTGGAGCGATATGTAAACGTATGAATTTCTGTCGAGCCGTAAATCTTACCAACAAGACATTCGTCGCCCAGACTCTTTGGCGCTTGTAGCTATATCACTCTTGAAGAGTGAGAATATGAACAAGAACGATGCTGGTACTGGTACATGAAAGGGGTTGGGCGAAGGACTCACCATGTGTGTGTTAACTTGTCATGGATAAATGTACGGCGTAATTATTATCTGACTTGGAGTCGTTCAGTGCTAGTGTTGCGAAGACGACAACAGGTGGATGGAACGGCACTCCAAAAGTTAGTTAGATCGGGGTGGGGCAGCGTTGTCATTGTTATGAAGGAAGGAAGATGGGATGGTATAATGAAATTTCCTGCCATCTGCTGGCCTATTGTGTGTACAGAATTTGGGCAGAAACGAAATACTTACTGTTTACTTTAGTTTCGGGTTTGGCAAGCTAGTGGACTTTCTTCTTAAAATAAAACAAATAGCTTCAGCGTAATCACGTAGATTTATTCACTACAAAGCAGACAAACGTCTGACTTAAAGGACACGTCTGTCTCCTTCAGCGGCTGTTGAACGAATTCCTGATGAGAGGACCGAAGGGTAGTACAAGATCGGTTGCTCATACACTGATAAGTGTGTTGAAATGTGTGTGCAGCCTATGTCTCGCTTCGACATCTCTTTCGTTGCGCATGGATAGACACACACGAGTAACCTGAACACAATATTTGCAGGAATATTGAACATCCTGCCCACCTTGAAGCTGCAAGCTTAAAACGCTAATGATGTGTTAGATTGCTGTTATTGCTGCCTTGAATAATTTGCTGCATTGGGGCTTTCTTCTGAATAGCATTTGCTCGTAGTGATTGGGAAAACCATGGACGCCCCTGCCTATGCCCATGGAAAACCAATTCAATTCAGGTATAAGTTGACAGGCTGCTCATCAACGTCTCTTCGTTAGTTAATAGTTGTATTGTGATAGAATCGATCTCTATTGTTATTTATGCGTAGGTCCCGTACTTGTCCTAGCTTGTTGGGATGCATCTTCTAAACACCCGCTCGATTGGTTGTCCTCTTTTAGAATGACCAAGTCGTCTACTTGCAAATTCGGATTTGTGCAAATTCGGATTCCGGTGCTTCCATTACGTATGCAATTGTAGTTCGCTCAGAAAGTCCTGCGACCACCTGCCCCAGATACAAAACTACGCGTGCCGATTTCACTCTTGAGGTGATATTTAACCCTTTTCACGCTCGCCTCCCAGAGCCCTCCGTGATGTGGAGCCAAAGGCGTTTTGAAGTGCCACTTGATTTAACGTTTGACAACTCCATCGTGGAGTTCGGCCTTGTCCCATTGCTCGGAAATTCGCGGCAGCTCCATATTTGCCCCGACAAAATTCGTTCCATTGTCACTGTATACATGCTCCACCATGCCTCTTCTAGCTGCTATGAGATGATCCAAGGCAGCCAACCATGCCTCCGCGTTAAGGTCACTGACCAACTCCAAACGGGCAGGAACCCCTCAGCTGCACTCGAGCAGCCGGCAGATCGGCCACGAGCTGTATGGACGTCCTTTGTCTATGTCGTGTGCATACAACGCATCCGCGCATAATTTTTCTTTGCATAAGCTGCGGCAATGTGTGGACACAACATAAGCCCAAGCCTTATTGCCAGTCTTCGCCCATTTATTGATATTGGAGTGGTAAGCCAGCAGTTTCTGTATAACTGCATGTCGCATCATTGACTTCATGGTAGCGAAATAGGACCGCTCCTGCATTCGATACTCGATCTCAAATGGTATTGGGTATCATCTCTCTCAATCGGTAAGTCTCGCAAAGAAAAAATAAAGAAAAGAAAATGTATTAGCGAGAGCAAATTGCTTGCTTGCTCAATCTACTGTTATGAGCATAAGAACGGGGCCTGCTCAGAACTACTTGGCATATATCGAACAACGCCCTGCTCTTTGTTATTGTTTTTTTTTTTACGATCAAGTACATAACTAAGGTACAAATGTTTAAACCCTAAGGAAACGAGTTTTTGGACTAACATTGCTGCTATGGCAAATGTTTGAACCTTGTGAAATCACAGCGTCTAATATTGCGGCTGCACGCCCAATTTGGGCGCACTGCTGCTTGGCAGATGTTTCATCCTGTAAACGTACAGAGTACCTAATCAACAATCCGAATGCACGCTTGGATGGACAATGCTGCTATGACATATGCCTTCATCCTGCGCACGTACACACGGTCAAACGTTGTCCTGCTCGCTCAAGGACAACATTTGTGATACCTGAGCACAGACACTGCTGTCTGAAACCTAATCTCTGACCCAACCGTATTGATCCGCATTATTTGATTTTGCATTGAAGCGATGCTGCTTGTGGCTATCACTCAATATTTGCTTAGATGCCTACCGTCTGCGACTGCGTATGGCATTCGCCTGGGAACCGTCGGCCGCATCTGCTTTTGAGATTGTCGTAAAAACTTTGCTCGGCTGTAAAAGGAATTTGTAAGATTCCCACCCATGTACCCGGGAGTTGTGCTGCTCGACTGGCCGGCATATGCGTGCCTTTGAAGCCAGGAGCTTTTCTTTTTTGCTGCTCGACTGGCCGGCATGCGTGCCTATGAAGCCAGGAGCTTTTTGCTTTTGTGCTGCTCGACTGGCCGGCATGCGTGCCTGTGAAGCCAGGAGCTGTCTTTTATTTTTGTGCTGCTCGACTGGCCGGCATGCGTGCCTGTGAAGCCAGGAGCTGTTTTTTATTTTTGTGCTGCTCGACTGGCCGGCATGCGTGCCTGTGAAGCCAGGAGCTGTTTTTTATTTTTGTGCTGCTCGACTGGCCGGCATGCGTGCCTGTGAAGCCAGGAGCTGTCTTTTATTTTTGTGCTGCTCGACTGGCCGGCATATGCGTGCCTTTGAAGCCAGGAGCTTTTCTTTTTTGCTGCTCGACTGACCGGCATGCGTGCCTATGATTAAAAGGGCTAAGTTTCTATACTACACAAATAAATTTAATTCTAACCGTTCTTCATCTTTTATGTGGAATCAGATTAAAAAAAATTGGGATTTGCAATAAGAACAACACTAAGACTGATAATGATATTGACGTTGAGGAACTTAACAGAACTTTCACTAGAGTGCCACCTGTACCTGATGTGTCTCGTCCTTTGTCCACAAATACTCTTGTCAATACATCTGACGATGCATTTTTGTTTGATATTGTTGATTCGTTTACTGTTGGAAAGGTAATTATGTCTATAAAGTCTGAAAGCATGGGCATGGACTGCATTCACCCTAAGTTCATAAAAATATTACTACCGTATATTCTTAAGTATGTTACGTTTATTTTTAATTACATCATAATGTCTTCGTCCTACCCACGTCAGTGGAAACAGGCTAAAATTATCCCGATCCCCAAAAATAATAATGAATATCGTCCCATCGCCATCCTTCCTTTTCTATCTAAAGCGTTCGAATCAATTATCTGTGATCAAATTAAAGTATATATTGAGTCAAAAAAATTGTTAACACCTATGCAGTCAGGCTTCCGTTCCGGACACAGCTGTGTTACTGCCTTGATAAAAGTGACCGATGACATACGTGAGGCTATCGACCGAGATGAAGTAACTCTAGTAACTTTAATTGACTTTTCAAAAGCTTTCGATTCTGTCTGTCCTGATATTCTTAATAGTAAACTTGTGTCTTACTTCAATTTTTCTCACCTTTCCGCAAACTTAATTATGTCTTACTTAACGAATAGAGTCCAATCTGTCTTTCACAATCAGTCCTTCTCGTCTGCGTTACCTGTGAACTGTGGTGTGCCTCAAGGGTCAATAATTGGCCCTTTGTTATTCTCTATGTTTATTAATGACCTACCACTTGTTATACGTAATTGTCATTTTCATATTTATGCTGACGATGTGCAAATCTACATTCATTTCCCCATTGGTTTGATGGACGATGCAGTCGAAAGAATGAACGAGGACCTCAAATCGTTGACCAAGTGGTCTACTGATAACAGACTCCTATTAAATCCTTCAAAGACAAAATCGATTGCTATATATAAACACCTGTTGATGTCTCACATTCCTCCTGTTATATTAAGTGGTGTCGAGGTCGAAATGGTTTCCAAAGTTAAAAACCTTGGCATTATCATGAACAGTAACCTTACTTGGAGCGACCACATCAACTCAGTGGTGTCCAAAATCTATGGTGCTCTACGCGGCTTATCAGTATGTAGAGATAGCTTGCCAACGAACGTTAAACTCAAATTGGTAAAGGCTATTGTTATACCTTTATTAATGTATGGTTGTGAATTGTTCGGTTGCACAGATGCTAAATCAAGGCGTAAATTGAATATTGCGTTTAATTCAATTGCAAGATTTGTATACAATCTTCGTAGATACGATCATGTCTCAAGTTATTCTCGACAACTACTAGGATGCAGTCTTGACCAGTTTTTAAATTTTAGAGCTTGCGCCATGATCCATAAAATCATAAATAAAAAACAGCCTATTTACTTGTTTAATAAAGTCGCCTTTTCACAATCCCTCCGTTCTCATGGTATCCGACCGAATACTTATACATGCACGATAACACGCAGGCAATTTTTCATTCATGCCATTCGTCTTTATAATGAACTTCCCCTTAGTATAAGAACCAAGGTCGAGCACAGAAGTTTTTTGTCCTCAGTCTTTTCCCACCTGTGTACGCTTCATTGATGTTTCCCCCGCTTAAAGTAACGTAAGTATAAAGTCATCACTTTCATTTTCAATTTCATTTTCATTTAACACTTTTCTTTTACTTTCTTTTGTTGTTCCACTAATTTAATTTATTCTATATTTTTCTTTCTCAATTTCATATGTTATATTATACTGTAAGTTCTACTTAAATTGTTACGAGTAATTTTTGTAAACTGTGCACTCATAAAGAATATATTTCTTATTGTACAGCAAATTTATAAATAAATACAAAAAAAAATACAAAAATACAAAATACTATGAAGCCAGGAGCTTTTTGCTTTTGTGCTGCTCGACTGGCCGGCATGCGTGCCTGTGAAGCCAGGAGCTGTCTTTTATTTTTGTGCTGCTCGACTGGCCGGCATGCGTGCCTGTGAAGCCAGGAGCTGTCTTTTATTTTTGTGCTGCTCGACTGGCCGGCATGCGTGCCTGTGAAGCCAGGAGCTGTCTTTTATTTTTGTGCTGCTCGACTGGCCGGCATGCGTGCCTGTGAAGCCAGGAGCTGTTTTTTTATTTTTGTGCTGCTCGACTGGCCGGCATGCGTGCCTATGAAGCCAGGAGCTTTCTTTTTTTTTTTTTAACGTGCTCTAGCTTGAGCCTTGAACACGCCCGGGATATGAAGGAGTTGCGTCGAGAAAGCTGCACCTTATAAATATGCATTATGTAGGCAGAAGTAATACGTGTGTGCTTGATAACTTTATAGATACCTATACATACTACATAGCCTTAGTACCGTACAATAAATATAATAATACATAAAAACCAGAAACAAAACACATCCAATGAACGCTTAACTCGCGTACCACCGGCAGCTCTGCCTCTAGCATTACCTAAGTTATCAGCGATAAATTAAAATAAATAACAGTATTTTCTATACATATCTCCTCCCACACTGGCTCTCTCTGTCCTCCACCATTCCATTGCTTTATGGTCAACCGTAACGAAATCTCCACGACATTATGCATTCTCGGTTCGCTAGGATCAAAACGGTCGAAATCCAGAAAAAATAAAAAAAAATCCTGCTGCTAAATGGATTAGCTAATAATGAACTTAACTGCGCTTTTTTCATGTGCGTGTGTTTGGTATTGTCAATAAGAAACTACTTGTTGCGAGAAATGTAAATAAAAATTTATTTCAAACCATGCGGACGCATCGATCCGTTACCTACTCATTGACGCGCATGTTTATTGCTTAGGCCAATGCTACGCATAAATGACCAAAACAAAAAAGAAAAGTTGGTTTGTGCTCAAGTAAAATATCCCTCAAAGGGTATGGAATCTATTTGCACCTATGCATGCCTGTGCATGTTTATTACGGTACACAAACATTCAACCCGACCCTCGTTATCGGGTCATGCGGCGCTGCTGCGCTCTGCTGATTCATAACAAAAAAAAACCTTTCCTCACAAGAGCTATCTGCTCAAAACAAATATCCCTCAAAGGATACAGATATACATATTTGCTACCTACGCAGGCCCATCATAGTATATTGCGTAGGGCGAGCTACCGATCGTATGCAATCATCGGTACACACGAATCGGTTAGTTTCTTTCGTGACCAAAACTCAATGGCGCGAGAAAATTCAATTTGAGATTTCAATTTTGCCTGCCTGCTAACGCACTGTTCACAGACACAGAAACGAAAAAAAAAAGGATGAGTTGGCATGACATGGAATACCACAGGAAATAAAACCTGACCCCCACGCTTAACGATTTCTCTATCTAGGATTTTGCTGTGATTCGCTTCAAGAATATGTCAATTAGGTATATGCACTGTACTTACACTCTATCTGGTGTTTCCTGATGATCTTCCACACGCTGTGAGAATTGTACCGCCAAATTATTGTGATGCTCAAATGGATGCACAATGACTTAATAACTTATTTCACAAAAACACAAACACAATAGAAATATATGCCGATAGGGCCAGCTCAATGTTCGGCTCGTAGGACCTTGTTTACTTTAGTTTCGGGTTTGGCAAGCTAGTGGACTTTCTTCTTAAAATAAAACAAATAGCTTCAGCGTAATCACGTAGATTTATTCACTACAAAGCAGACAAACGTCTGACTTAAAGGACACGTCTGTCTCCTTCAGCGGCTGTTGAACGAATTCCTGATGAGAGGACCGAAGGGTAGTACAAGATCGGTTGCTCATACACTGATAAGTGTGTTGAAATGTGTGTGCAGCCTATGTCTCGCTTCGACATCTCTTTCGTTGCGCATGGATAGACACACACGAGTAACCTGAACACAATATTTGCAGGAATATTGAACACTTACCAAAGGTTTTGTTGCCTCAATAAGAAACAAATATTTGCGTTCGTGCAACCAAATTTGAAGTAAAACTCGAAGTGTAAACATGTCGCAGGATGGACGCGCAAATAGGCGGCACTGAAGTGGAACATTGATCGGACTATTACAGAGGAAGAACCCCTTAATATTATTTAGTCTTAATAGAGCACATCAATACAAAAGTTAATCGAAATGGCAGCTTGAAAGTTTTGGGGTTTAATTAAGCACTCGTGTTTTTTTAGGATATCGGTTTTTATGGTTCTAATCGGACTAATTATGTGACGCGTTTTGATTTTTGAGTGACCTATATAGTGTTTAAAGAAATGAGGTTTAGTTGTCCTTACAAAAGAGCTAAAGTTATTTTTTATCCAACTTCGTGGGCTAAACCAAAGAGGATGCAGAAAATGTTGCTCTGTCGCTCAAAAATGTGGCTTTGCCAATTAACAATAACAACTACGTGGGAGCAACCATATAGAAAGGAGAAAAATAGTTCTGTCGCTGAAAAATGTAGCTTGCCAATTAAAGATACCGAGTACCTACAGGAGCATCCATGTAGAAAGCAGAAAAAGTTGCTCTGTCACTCAGAAATGTAGCTTGTCAATAAACGATAACCACTTCGTGGGCGCAACCATACAGAAAGCAGAAAAAGTTGCTCTGTCACTCAGAAATGTGGCTTGGTGCTTAACGAATTCGTGGTCACAACCATACAGAAAGCAAAAAAAAGTTGCCTTGTCGCCCAGAAATGTAGCTTGCCAATTAACGACAGACACTTCGTGGGAGCAACCATTCAGAGAGCAGAAAAAGTTGCTCTGTCGCCCCGAAATGTAGCTTGCCAATTAACGACAAACACTTCGTGGGCGCAACGTGGTGCTTAACGAATTCATGGACGCAACCAAACAGAAAGCAGAAAATGTTCTCTGTCGGTCAAATCGCGTATTTTTTCTCAAAAAACCCTTGGTCCCTTTTTACTGAATAAATAAACGCATGGCATCTATTGATGTAGCCCAGCGAAAGCAGCGTTGCCAGGCGGTCAAATATCTCTTCTTAATGGGGCATATTCATAGATCTTCGATAAGCTATTACTATGTTATAACTAAACTAAACCGGAGTTTATGTTATTCATAGACAATTTAAACCCATGTCTAAACGAAAAACTCGAGTCTAACATTTAACACGACAGAACGTATGTTTAAGTTGTTTTTAACTAAATTATACGTCAAAACCAAGTGAACGAAAAGAAAATTTAAGAATTTCGCAAATAATCTCATATTTGGTTTACAATAATTAAATTAACGTAGCGCGTAATTATTTACTAAAAAAAAAGTTAATTAAAATATGTCGGTGGATTACAACATTGAGGAAGATTTTGATATTTTGAAAGATATTACTATGGTACCACCAACTAGAAGACTGAAGCGCTACAGAACCAGAATCGATCCGTTTCAACCATTGACTAATAAAGAATTTTATGAAAGATATCGATTCGACAAAGGTACGTTAACTATAATAATTGATTTATGTAACATTCAAGACACACCATCCAAGAGAGGCTTGCCTTTATCTGGAAGCCTTCAAGTCTTAGCGCAAGAAATACAACAAGTCAAATTTTTTTCGATATCACTTTGACATTATCGTCCACAAAATTTAAATGCCTTTTGACAAACTCACGCAGCATTTCTTTTTCTGCTTCCGACCAGTTTTGTTCTCTTGCTCTTCTGATATTTTCTTTGCAGCTCATCTGTAATTTAATAATTTTTGTTTATATCACAAAACATAATTATGTTTGCACAAAAATGCATACCTTATTTTTGTTTAAAAAAACGCCAAAACCAAGCCAGAACAACAACAAAACACAAATTACAAGTTTTAAATCCTTTTGAATTTTTGCTGTCAGAAAGTATTTTTGTAATAGATTTGTAGTAGAATACATGTTAGACTCGGATCTAACTAAACAGAGGTGCCATATTCTTTATGAATAGCACCTGATTTTAACCTGGGGGTTAACTTTAGATTCGAGTTTAGTTAGACCCAGGTTTATAGTATAACTATGAATATGCACCAATATCTTTTAAGACTTAAAAGTAGGAATTTCAAATTTGAAGCGCGAACATGTTTGGTCTTACGAATGCAAAATTGTGTCCCAAATATTTATGATGATTAAAATGTCAACGCATGCTGCTTTTTGAAACCATTTTGTAGAAATTTACACAGCTTCGATCCATTCTTACTGTTGAGGTTGGTGCTTAAATCCGGAAAAATATTTAAGGAACTATTACAAACAACTATAACTATATCCTAGTGAAACTGGCATTAGCTTTCTTTTGAAAGACTTGCTTTGAAAACGAAAATCGTCCAAAGTATCAGAATTTTCACACGTAAATATAGCTTTAGAGAATCGATTGATTATTTTACAGCATTTTAAAATACCACACACATTTATTTCATCCTTTATTTCAAATTTGAGTCATTTGGTAGTGGACAAAAAAGAACGACTTATGTCTACGATAACTCATTATTAAGTTTAAAGTAATCCACAAAATGCGGATGAATATTATAACCAAATATATAAAATAGAACTAGAAGAAAAACCCCCAGATTTCCCCCTAAAAAATGTCACCCCCCAAATTTCCTCCCGTCAGCCAAAAAAAAACCCTTAATCTGGGTGGAAAACCCCCAAACTGGCAACGCTGAGCGAAAGTATTATCGTGTGGTATATTGTAGTGCAGCGTTTGTTCAGTGAACAACTTAATCTTCACAAAGGTAAACAAAACGACTCCTTTCCAAAGTTTCCGATTGATTGAAAGATTAACCTGTTGTTCACTTAAAACTAGTTTCAGTTTCAAGTCCAAGCTACAAATATCTAGAAAATTGTTATTTCCCACAAAGCCAGTCTTACACCAATGAATTGAATACATTAGGAGCACTCAATGAACCCACATAGTACCTACGATTAAGTTCAAGAGAAATCACTCAATCCTTTGAAAATGGCTGAATGTATACATGTAATTTCTATAAGCCGTGGAAACTTATTTATATTTGGCATAACTTTTAATGAACTCTCTATGTTCACTTCAATTTGTGATCATGCCATACACGAGCGTAAATCCTTTTGATGCATCCGCATCCGAAAATTCGTTATGTACACATGTTCCACACATGCGCTTACTGGCACACAATGCCGTGTCATACCAATACATGACGCCCGGTGCGAAAAAAAAATGTTCCTAAAAGACAAAATGTTCATACCTATGAATATTTACAAATGAATATTGCTGCACAAAAATCCTTTGCAGTGTAAAATTGTGCACTAGCAGTGTGTGTACGAATGTTATATTCATTATCATCATCAGTGTTGTAAGTAAAGTGGCAACTTTATGGCAAATTCATGGCACGCTGAACGGCTCATATACCGGTCGTACAACGGCACAACGGTACAAGTCGGCAAAACTTTCAGTGCAAATGGCTGGCTACCGGCTACACACATGTTGAGTTATCAGTAGGTCATGCGTTGCAAATGGTGTGGCCTGTTCGGTCTGGTGTGAGTGAGTGTGAGTATGGAGTGTTTAATTGCTAGTAGAAATTACTACTGCTATTCAGTTTTTATGGTCGCCAGCACGAGTCGATATTTTGCAAGGAAATAGCTTTTTTTGCTTGAATGCATTCAAATTCATTGGATTTTATTTATTCATATTGGTCAACACTGTGCATGGCATTTTGTTGGACGGTTGTTTTTGTTGCTGAGAAGAAATTTTATTCCCGCGTGTTTGCGTCATATTTACACTAAGCTCAGTAAATAGGACTGGTGTTACAAACAAGGAGATTCTCAGTGGTTCATATTCAATGGAGCCTTTGATGGATGGCGATTTATGTCAACAAGACTGCGACTACTCTGAGAAGAGCTTACCCCATTAAACGCGCGGCATTTCCAAAATAGCAATCTCCCTCTCACGAAACTAAAGAAAGGTTGCATTTTAAGTTTGTCAACAAAACTTCCCTATCATTTTTAAAGTTTCAATTTTATTTGTTTAACACTTTTCACCTTGATTGTAACGATAAGCAATTGAATGCCCCAATTCCAGCTCCTCCTCAATCCTTTCTCCTCTCCGTACCCGTTCTTATTCAAAAGATATTTGGGCATGTAGTTCTAATTGACCATGTTGCCAAGTTTACATTTTCCAAGTTGAAGAAGCGAAACGAGGAAAAGAAGACTCGTTCAATCGGCGAAAATGGTAATAGCTTGAACAACAATTGACGGCGAATCAATGTGCAGGTACACTTCCTGACAAGGAAAAAACTACAAAAAGGCGTTCCAAAGTAAATAACTGAGAATTAACTGCCAGAAATCAACTGACAGTGAAAATAAGTGGTATAGTGTTAACAAAAGTTGTTGTCCTTCCGAATTCGCAATATCATTCAGAAGTTAGTTAAAAGTTTAAAAGCGAACTAATAAAAACGAATTAAAAGTGTCTCCTTCGGACAGTCCTTGTGATGTACCTATACCTACTGTCAAAGATTCACTGGGACGAAAATTGGAAACGTCTATACACAACAACTGACAATTTTGTCTGTGGGACAGTTTAGGAATTGCTGTGGATTGACGCCGTCATGGGGAGTTGGTACCTACAGATTAAGTGACAAACAAAGAAGGATGAATGGATGAAGTGAGATTATGATATAGAAAACACTGATGCCATCGACATCTGGTGTAACAAACATTATGACACATTTGGCCCATAACACGAAAATCTCCCTCGCAGTTTTAGTGCCCATCAATTCGACCCTAATATCGTATTATCTGACAAGGCTGTACATATTTTAAGGAGGTATGATCTCGAACAAATAAAGCATTTTTAAATCAAAATTCGGAACGTGGGAACAATCCTATTAGAAATATGTCAGGAGTTTGCACTGGCTGTCTCTTTGGACAGGGCTATTAAACTTCACGGTCACGGGAAATATAAATGCCACTCTTAAAAACAATTCAATAAGAAAATAGATTAATGGAACGCCTGGTGGGGTCATCTATTCCCTTCTGTGTGAATGTCAAGCGATTGCTCGGAGCCGAAGGAAGCACCTCGAAAGGTATTTTGTCTAATGGTTTCTCAGACAATATTTAGGTTATCTTTAGGTTATGTTACAAATGTATGTGGGATGGACACGACCAAAACGAACGGTAAACGAGCATCGCAGCAAACGAACGATAAACGAATAAACGGAGAATGAGAGAACACGCTAAACTTAATTCGGACCTTCTGAGCACAGTTCACTCAAAACGACCAATCGCAACTAAAATAGAAATAGTAAAAGTATATAAGTAAAGTTGTGTGTGTCATTTTGAGCCTGTTGTGTCTTAATCGTTCTCATGAAAGGTCCTACATGTAGGTGTAGGGGCATTGCTTGAGATACATCTGTAGAACCTATTAATTTGCTGTAACTTGCTTACAATAATTAATTTTAAGGAGTTAGAAGGCTAATCCTAACCTAAATTGAATTAATAAACTTGTATTGCGTCTTCTTTGAGGGATTGGATGAGATGGATCCATGGATACTGCTATTCTGATGATTTACAGTCGTTGGTTTCGTAAGGTCCACTAGATCATAATAAACCCCCGATAGTTGAAGAGGAGGGAAACGATAGTTACAATAGTTCGACCAAGATGTCTAAAAATAGACTAATTCCATAGAAAAACTAACAATCTCTCCTCTTATCGCCTGTGAAATTGCCTAAACTTCTCAATCTGTTTCACTGGGACAACACCAACATTCAACATGTGAGTGTATTGAACAGACGGTCTAGAGGCGAACAACAAAAGACACATTTCTTTACGTTTGCCTTCATCCCTGCTTTACTGCTTCAGTAAAAACAGCTACAAGCCTATTGAGGGCTTAATCTATCTATAAAAGAGTGAGTAACTTGTCCTTAACTTGTTAATCTATTATCAAAGAGTGATTAACTTGTCCTTAAGTCTACCAATTCAAAGCGCTCTTCACCTAGACTGCCCTGAAACATCTTTTACGTAGGGTGATGACATGTAAGTTCAGCCCTCTCCAGTAGGTAGTCCAGCCTCTGGAATACAAAGTACAGCGCAATATTTTACACTTTGGTCTTTCTTCCAAGCGAAAAATATTTTTCCCTTTTGGCTTACATTTCTTCTATGTGTGTCTAAAAAGTTGCAACAATCCTGGTGTTGCTTCGCGCGTAAAAAATATATGCTTGAGCACAGTTGTTATAAGCGCAAAACGCGCCTAGTGGCATCCAAAAAAAAGTGTTACAAATACTAATCTATTTAAGGTATTTGCATTTTGCGATTATTTCTATATTATTGACGTTTTATTTTACTTGTTTCTTAACTTAAAATGATAAAAATATGTTTTGTTAAATAATAATTATAAAAGGGGGACTGACCTGATGACTACTGACGACCAATGCTGTCGAATTGGGTACTATAGGGCTCTGGATACTGTGAAACTCGACACTCCAAAATGATACCCTTTCATTTACTATCTATTACGTTAAATAACTCTGTAGAAAATGCAATTTTGCCACATCCCTATTTAACGAATAAATTGCACATTTCTAGGTCTGTCAAATAATTTCATTTTATAAGAATAAAGAATTTGTTTGAAACAAAAACTGTATAGCTTGATGTTAATATATTTTGGATACTCTTTGCTTAAAAATGATACCCCCAAATATAGGCTTGTTTGACGAGAGAACGAGGTAATTTCGTATGTGCGCCGCTCCACTTCCCTACTTACACGTTGCAGAGGCTGAGGCACTCTACTGTACTGCAGGCGTAACGTGTAAGTATAAGTACATGACAAGCGAAACAGAAAATATACCAACGAGGTGACGAGTCCTGGGTTACTCAGAGTCTGTTTGGGAAAAATAAAACGCTGACAACTTGGGTTGTATATTATTCAAAAGTCGTTCTTGGTGGTGGAACAGAGGCTGAGGTACTCCCCCGTGCTGTTCACTTCGCAAGTTCAACTCATTTAATTCTGAATTTTCTTTTCCTTATATACTAGTTTTACAGAGCTTTTGTTTGTTTGTTACGATCAGCGATGCCAGATGTGGGGATTTTTCCCCATTTTGTGGAATTTTTCACTTAATGGGGAAAATGGGGAAAAGTGCTCTTAAAATGGGGAAAAAACGAAATAAACGCATGTTAATCAATTTTGTATATTTTTAAAATAAAATTCGTGTAGTTAACTTTCAAATAAATCCCGAACATAAGAACATCACCGCGTTTATTGAATCTAAGTGATTTAGCCTTCAGCGCATTTCGAACTGAACACCACCTTTCCTCACATGTGCCATTTTCACATCCAGTTCACTTATGTGGTATTCGATTAGACGCTCTCAGAGCACTCTTTTTGGTTTCAGAGTAATTTTTATGTTCGTTTGGTTCAAAAAAAGCAATCTTTTTCATATTTCAGAGCACTTCTGCGACTCTAGATATTTTCCTAGATTTTCTTCAGATTTACCAATACAAGTGCATTTGAGTTTGACAGCTGGTGGAGTTTGTTTACATATTCGTGAATTTTTTACACAGCAAAGAAAGCATTGCATCGGGTGTATCTATTTTTGTAAATTATTTATGTATCTACAAATTAGAAATCAATCGGGACGGAAATTTCGAGTGTTTTAATCATCAGCTGTGAAGTTCAGCCATTAATTTTTTCATTTCATTTTAAATTCATTTTTATTGTTCTCATTCATTAAACTTAAATACTAGACAAAAACGATTAAATCTAATTTAAAGCTAACATTTGTCTTAATTCTAGCTTACTGGCTCTTAGCGAGCTCTCTAAACTTAACTATATCCTTAAAATTATTGCCTTTCGGACTTAGATCTATCTATATTTAAATGGTTTGTTTTTTACTCTTCAAGAAACTTCCAAAAGTTCCGCCATATATGACGCTGTGTTTTATGGATTACCTACATTGCTTTTTCTACTGCACTTTGAATAAATGTACCAGTAATATTAGATTTTAATAACTAAGTCTTTATTTCTATATTAATTTATTATTATTATCGCTATTAAAGAGTAAAGACTTGTTTTTGTTTTACCTGCACATCCAAAATGAGTAAATACTTTAAAGCAAACGTAAAGTGAATTAATTATTTATGTTTTAAATTCACATGAATTTTGTATTAACTTCTTAAAAAAAGATGTCTCCTAATAAAAGAAAACAATTTTTTATTATATCAAAAATTCATCTTTAGGTAAATTTTTACTTTTCTTCAATGAATCGAAATGGGGAAAAAAACGGATACGGAATGGGGAAAATTTTCAAAAATATTCCCCAAAATGGGGAATTTTGGCAAAAAAAACTGGGATCACTGGGTGCGATCGGCTTGTGAGTGAGCCTTCACAGCTTTATTTATTTTATTTATGGCATTGCCAGATCTTACAGAATTCAAAATATTTATTAATTAGGGCATTGCCAGAAGAGCTTAATTTCAGAGTACTAATTTTTATTGGGTTTCTTTATTATGATTTTTCACGAATAAAATAAATGATGCGTTGCTTCGGTGCTTGCTACAGGAATCTACAGGAATACCAACAAAAAAAAATTCAAAACGACCTCACCGCTGACGACTACGTTAATTTTGTTCCCATAACTGAGTAGGTAGGTATGCAAAATGAATGGAAACTTCAATCTGTATTGATTCTCGCAAAAATTTCGATAAATTTTCTATGCTGTTTTAGTAATTAGACCCCCTCTACATTTACTTGAGAAATGGGGGCTGACTATGAAAGACACGGTTCCTTTTAACGTTCTCCAGTTGTCAGCCCCCCTTCTTATGAAAATGACTACTGGAGCTGAGGGGGCTGACTAGGTAGGTGCTCCCTTGTTCCACTCAATCTTCAGCAACCAAATACGGCTATATTCACCATGTGACCGTTTTGCTGTAACGTCCATAACTTCGTACCTATTCTCATTTCATTAAATACCTCAACTGGCCTTCCGACGAAAATAAGCAATACCCAGACGGGACATGCACTTCAAAATCAGCATCTCCATTGTCCATTGATGCACCCAAAGTTAGGTACCTACCTACTCCATCGCGTCCACGCGCACGTTTGTCAATTACTGTATGTCAGATAGTGATGGTCACACTATACAACAGAGTACAGGCGTATTGCATGCAAACCGCTTAATTCAGAAACTCTGTTAATAGGCTGGCATATACCTACCTACTTATTGCAGCAGGCTCTGCGTGATACACTGTGGCTTTCAATTATCCCTTCGGCCGATCATTATTTTCCTCTAGTCCCTGCAATAATAATTGCACGTCCATGTCCACGCTCGTCATCGTTTCATAGCCAAAAATATAATGCCATAGAGCGGGTGCTGTGCTGACGCTTCCACTCGCCATCGTTAGCAACATCATTACAGCTGCCAACTCGACCGCTTTCATTATGCTTTATGCATGACGAAAATAAGTGGTTGACGGTGATAACATCCTCTTCCTTCGTTTTCCTTTATAGGTGAGCTTTCCTCCAAACATTCCGTGTAACGATTTATTTCGTCCTTGAGGTTGGATACTAAATACCATGATACGTATAAAACAAAATGCCATCTGTGCACCTGCACTAAACCGTCCTTTGGCCTTGACAGATGACAGTCGACAACCATACACACGTAATCGGCCGGCAGGCACCACGCCCTGAAGGGAACTTTAATTCCATTTACTCGTTCCCACTAGTTACTCGAAACCGCACAATACGCACTCACTCTTTGATTCCTCTTACACTATCTATATCGCACTCACACAAAGAAGACGGGACGATAGCGACGAGGACGAGGAGTCATGGCTTTTGAATGACCAACGATGACGCGCTCTCGAGGAGGCCATCATTTTCTCTGAACTGAACCTGTTTTGACATTCAGATTCAACACGCAACAATGAATCATTGTAATGTGTCAGGTCAGGGCAGGCAGGAACTGTACTTTAGTCCGACAACGACATTCACAGTTCGGTGTTGTCTGGCTGTGTTTTTGTAAGTCGACTCGCAGTCTAATTACGTGCAGATGCACACGGTGGTAGAAAATTGCTCTCCTTGTTGCTAGTGTTCAGTGTTCACTTTCTCCCATTCCACTCTTTGTCCTTCCGATGATGATGATGATGATGATGATAACTCTGCTGACTGCTGGTCGGTGGTATCTGCATTATGGTGTAGTTACATGAGAATCACCGCAATGGTTTCCGCTTCAAAAATGTTGTACTTGTACGCTTGTACCCAACACAAGTCACGCACACACGCCTGGTTCGGAGCTGTGTCCTCTTTTCTCCTACTAACATAAACACGAAGGACAATAATACAAATGAAATGGTAGGCTGAGGGTTGAAAGCGGAAAAAATGTGAGTAACTACAGTTGCCAAGCTTCCAGTCTTGACCCATTTCCCCCGACAACTAGGTATATGACGGATGCACATAGCTAGATGCCATCATTAAGGATAGAAATATTATTTAGCTGCGACAGCACCTAAAAGTCCTGCACAGCCGGCTAAAGTCATACGGTATGCGCTGCAGGTTTTGACGTATCATTATTTCTGCAGTAGCAGTAGCAAGAAGGAGGTACCCAGATCCTGTAGCGGCAAATGTGCCCCACTGCAATCCGTCTTTCTGGGGCTTAATTTAAATATGCATTTTTCATGTTTACAGCAGATTTTTTAAATTTTTTTCGTTCCTTCTGCGGTGGAATAATACGCGTGGCTTTATTTTCAGGGGTGCCAATTTTCGCATTAACCACTCATTAGGCAAATTGGATTTTTTTTTTTCGGATGCCCATTATTATTACAAAAATTATGGTAATTCGAATTGTAGCTCTGGTCACCACGGACCACCATGAAATGATGAGCGTATGATTGGGTGCGACAGTGTTCCGCTGAGCTGATGAGGGAGACAGTGCCAAATGGCGAGAGAGAAAATATCGAATTTTTTTTCGTGGTAAATTAATAATATATGAAACTAGGGAGTTCCTTGTTTAGAAGTCAGAAACAAACTGCGGTTGCTGTGATTGATGGTTGCCCTAAGCGTAAGCTTGAAAAAAATAATGGTAATTTCAAAACTGTCATTTCCAACTCCTGTAGAAGATCGGTACATTGCTTTCGAACAACTGGTACACAATGCTATACCTGTTTTGAGATTACAATTTTTCGATTGATTTAAGAAGGAGACTTCGACGTCGACCTGGTCTGAAAATATAATAGCATCCGTCTAAGCTGACAGGATAAATAGAGCAAAAAAAAACACAAACTCTTTGTGTCTGCAATTCCAAATCGGACTTACAATGTTCGTGCGGAAAACCTCGTCTTAAGGCCCTGGTTATAGACACACGGAATACGAAACCGTAATCATTTTCTTTTGCTTTTTTTGACCACTTTAACCCAATGGTTGAAATCGATCTTGGTCTTATGAATTATAAAGTTAGTTTATCAAAAAAAAAAAAATAAGCAAATAATCTTTAAATTTTCTACAAAAATTATTTATTTATTTTTTCGATCTAGTTCTCAGTCAATTCCACAAAAAAAAAAAAAAAAAACAAATCATTCAACTGAAATTTTTCATTTCTTTACCGTTCCATCTGTCAGGCATTTTTTTTTCTGATGGAATCCAATCAGTGGTTATTTATTTGTTTTAATTCTTTTCGTAGGGAAACATTTTTCTGACTGAATTTTTGCTTAAAAGTAAAAAAAACAATTATTTTCACACTATATTCGAACTTTTTCGGTTGCATTTTACGTTTGGCTATAACTGGGGCCTCAGTAGCAGGTGAGATACGGTTTTTGGTTCAAAACTCTTAAGTAAGCAAAAATGTAGATCCACAATTTTAATGTTCGACTTGAACTTCTTTTTTTCTTACATTTATTTTTAAAGCGAAACCTTGATTTGAATGGTCCTGCTAGTATCTGCATATATTTCAACGTCCATCTCCCACATGTGGTCCTTTTCATTGGTTGAAATAAACCTCTCGGAGGTGGTACGTAATAAATATTTGGAGCAACAGTTCCGTATAAGGCAGGACAATTAGCGTGACCGTTGTCCGACTAAAGTTGCAATTTGACACTTTTTTGAGAGCCTGCCACAACAGTTTGCTATTTTGGCCTTTTCTTTTAGTTGGAAAAGGCGCCTCGAAAATGTTTCAAATGGTGTTATTTCCTTTTAAAAGTAGCGCAGTTGAATTTCACAACACTATTAAAGTAATTAGCGAGCAAATACTTGTTGAATATCGTTAAAAAAACTTAATTAGCAGAATAGCTCCAGAAATGGCACTTTTTTCTCATTGGCCCTTTTTCTTGTGAATTTTCAGAATACTGCGGTCACCCTGGCAGATAGTGAAACACTGCAAAAAAAAAGTTCCAAACGCTGACTGCATTGCCGCGTAGTTAGCGAAAGTTTATTTCGATTTCTATTAATTTTGAGCAGAAAGATTAGTAAGTGTTTATATTTGTGATTAAAGTAATTGAAAAATTCTATAATTATTTACTTTAATTAAAGATAAAGTAGAAAGTCGTGAGTCAAAAGACTAACGGATATTTGTCTCCTTCGAGCTTCTCCCGTACACTCATTGTCTACCGTTTCTCAGAAAGTTTCCACAATATTCCTACATGTATTCGCATAAGTTTCCTCTTGGTGTTCGCATATGGTTCTGTCGTGTCCGTTTTTATGAATCGCCGTCGCTTATTCAGCCAGCATTTTCTGCAAGTCAACCATTTTTAATGATTCTGAGATGAATTATCTGGTAAACACAATTTTTTTCAAGGGACTATGAAAAGGGTTGCCGTACATATCCCATTTTCATCATAAAAATTACTTTGTCCCCAAAAAATCAAAACATAAAATGGGACAGGAAGTCCCCCTTTTTCAAACATCTTTCCACTTAACAAAAAACAGCTTCCAATTTACCCATTCAGTGTTTCGATTTGCCATAGTGGAAGTGTTACACAAGTTTTCGAACTGAATACATCCATTCAACGAGTTTATTAATTAGTTTAAAATATTTCGCTATTTCTACTCTACTTTTTATTAATTTCAAACTGAAATCTAAGATCATTTTGATGTAATGATAATGATGCACCTACACATGATGATGGCATCTTACGTTAAGCAAATGCATTCCAAAAGTCCTGCCCGCATTATGCTGATGACAAGGCGGCGACGACGACTACTACAATGACAATGGCATAGCGCTGGCACACAGGCCGACTGGGACTGCATTCTTCTCATCGTCACAGAGCATAGTACTCATTTTCTTTTTTATTATGCGCGGCTCTGCGTAACTTGTCGCCCTGTCTTCATCTCTCTGTTTGTGTGGTATCAAAACTAATGAGGTGGCAGAGAGTGAGTATAATATTTGCATGCATGCAAAATAATAATTACAGCATGTGCTGCCGCATACATACCACTTCGCTAAGGACGAAAGGAAAAATATTATTTTCCCTCGTTATTTTCTACTCTGTGCTTTTTTTTTCGTTTGTATCCAGCGTTCTGAAAACAAACCGAGTCTTCATTTTATTACACACAACGAAAGTGGTGAAAAAGCGTCCGGGTCGCGAGGACGAACGCAGGCAGAGGGAGGCGTGTATAGCCTGCGTTTGCATGCATTGCTGCCAAGGCCATCATAGTAATCAGGGTAAGGAAAACATTCAAGTTTATACACAATTTCACATTCATTCATCCTGTAATAATTTCATATGCAATTGTGGCAGCTGAGCAGCACTTCAAGGATATTTCGAATGGAAAAAAAAACTTACACACACACAGAAGATGGAATATAACACCTGAGCCTGAGCGGTCTGATGAATCGAAGACGTCGTCGTCTATTCGATATTGGAATCGATTGAGGGCGAACTTCGAGTGTGAAATCGAAATCACAACAATCGTGATGGTGATTTGCAGTCCGGATACGCACAGTCGCACATGTCAATTGCGGATCGAAATGAGGTTAGTTAACTCTTTGCTGGATTTTGAATATGCTATGAACAGACGTGCACAATAGCAAGTTCTCAAGTATAGTACGGTTTTTGGGGTTAGTGCCGAAGTGGACTAAACCTTGACACAGTAGAACGCTGTCATCTGCTTTTCTTTGCATGTTCACCTCAAGTGGGTGCCTTTTCTCTGCATCCGAAATAAGGATATCTCAGAAATGAAATGAAATATTTATGTATGGACAGGGACACAGTGGGGGTAGTAAATAAATCGACCGAAGTTGGCTACTTAATTTTTAGAACAAAAAACCAAGAAAGAGGTGAGCCGACTTACATACTTTAAATAGGCAACACAACTTTTTTTCGTACCGTTTACGGCGTTATTTGACAGCTCTCTGGCTACAACTATACTTATTTGCCACAAGTGTAAAAGTGCCTAGAAGTGAGGGCTTCTAAAGGATGCTTCTCATGGTGTAGTCGTCCGGAATTATAACTTTGTGTGATTTAAGAACTGTTCTGAAGCCAGAGCTTTTGCTACAACGACAGACAGAGGAACCAAAGCCTGGCACGAGATTTTTTTTTAAGCTGAGTGCATAGTATTTCCCCCTCTTCATATTTTCTTATTTTTGTGAGAAACAAAGTCATGCAAAATATTTTCATTTTCTGGTGTGCGGAGGTGTGACGCCCCGTTTTCAATAGCATCCACATGTAAATTCCTTGGTATTTAATATACCTACTTTCCTGCGCCAAAGTTCCACAACTTTTTCTGCCATTTACACCATTTAAACAGGGTGTCCCAAAAGACGTTTAATTTTGTTCGCTGTTTGATACCAACCGTTGGCGCAAAGAGGCAAGTGCCTCAAACTTGCTTTGAACTGCTTTGCATCGCTTACTACATGAAGATTAGTGCAACCATTTCTAGTTGAAAGGACTTTTACATATATATTTTGTATGGGAGGTGCCACACCCCATTGCCCAATTTCACTCTCATTTTACACAGTGGCTTGTACAGACAATATAGATTCATCTACCAAGTTCTGCAACTTTAGCTGGAACAGGTATATCCTTTCAAGTTTTTTTGCTGTGCCAAGATTAGCGGCTTAAGCTTCAGCAGTCCGACATACCGTCCATCGATACCACTTTGGATAAAAGTTGATATAATCAGACAGGCGTGTTGTAGTAGAAAAGTACTGATATCCCATCTCAAACAAATTCCCAAACACCTAAAACGATTTAAATTGTCATTAAGTTTGCTATATGCGGGGGAAGGTTCATCGAATGCCAAAACAAAAAAAAAAAAAAAAAAAAACAGCGGGCATTCCCAACACCGTTCTACTAGAGTGAACTAAATTTATATCTGAATAGTCCTCTCTAGTTTCGATTTTCTTTTGAACCATTCTGTATTTTATAAGCTGCCCCCAAACTTATATCCCCTCGTTCAATTTTGTTTCTCGATTCAGCATCTTCACTTCGTCCTCCTCTTTAGAATCATGATAGCAGCAATCTGTGATGGAGAGACCACTTAGAAAGAAAAACTTTTTCATAAACTCTCCCCCTGGGATATAGCTGCAAAGAAAAATGCACTAAAAGAGAAATTTTAATTCCATTGAATTCGTTAAGAGTTCCCCACCAGAAACTGAAGCTACCCTAGGTGGCACTCCTAGGCGCGTACAATTTTTAATAAATTTCTTTCAATTTAAATGCATAGCAGCGTGTAGCCTTAATTGCACTTTTTCCCACCACCAGTAGAACGCTGTACACTGTGACGGCAACGACACCCAAGTTGTTGCTTTTAAATTGGATTTAAATGACTGTCGGGTATGGGAATGTTGAAACGTGTCAAATATGTCACCCGTCAGCCGCCATACATGCGGCCAAGTCAAATGCGACCAAGCTAAATGCCGCCTTGTAACATTTATCGCAGAAATCAATATTCATACCTCTTCGGGTAATTATAAATAATTGCTGGTAGTTGCATTTAATTCCCAGAAGATAAGTTAATTAGCTATAATACAGCCGTCAATTCAGGTGCCAACTTGAGGCACTTGGAAGTTCTTCGAGTTCACTGCGTTCAAATGACACTTTTCGTGAAATTAACTGGCAGCATTGAAGTAAGGTCGGACTTTTAAATATTCAATTACCGCAGTACAAAGTTCAAAATCCACCACGCAATCACTTGAAATTTGTATTAATTACATCAAGTATCTGTGTGCGAACATCCCAGTAGAGCTATCCATCAAAAGCCGCACATTCACATCCATTTATCATATCCCACTGGAAATTTTGATTAATGATGTTTAAATTTGAAAAAATTGAATAAAAAAATACTTTTCAATTAAAGTCACAATGCACACCACTGGACGTCAAATAATAAATGGTTTTGATGTATGAGCGAGCGCATTAGCTACGCAAGTCGAGATGTTGTTTTTTTTTTCGGTATTTTTATGCATGCCAAATCGATTTTGATATCCTCTCGCTTAGCTATATTTTATTCGGATGGGTCGCGTTCTCTCAATGTAACCATAAAACTTTGCATATCGCGCACATTTTTCTTTTGTTTTATCCCGAAATGGTGCTTACACTAAGTTCCAGTGAAATATGGCGCGAAAATCTGTATTTGATGTCCTTTTTCAGAGTGAAATGCTGAAGTTATGAGAAAATATAGAGAGGCGGGTGTATCTTCTTATGTTAATTGGTGAATGCTGTGTCGCTAAAACGGAGATTGGCTTAAATGTTGCTTGCGTCGGATTTAGTATTTGGAAGTAGTTTTCTGGAATTAAGTTCTCTTTAGGAATATTAAGGACAACTTATGGCTACTCCAGTGGAGGAAAACGAAATCGAATCCAATGACACATAAAATTTAAGATTTGACAGCTTGTCGACGCCGAATTGTATGGAAGTTATTTTCTGAAAATTGTGACGTAGCTACGCATGGTAAGAGAAAATACAACGCACTTGTGGCGGAATTTTCAGTACAAGGCAACGCCAAGCAAATGTTTTCATTGTAACTTGTAACGTTCGAGTCTGTTGTCAATAATGGTGTATGAATGTAGCAATAGGAAAGACTGATGAGGGTTGCCACACGAACCGAATCTATTGGAGTTTGGATTAAGAAAACAAATCGTGTGTTTTCGCACTTTTCCTGCTGTTTTCAAGGTATTTGTCTGAACTTATTTTAAACATGGGCTAAGGAAGAAAGATCGAATTTAGGTTGTTGGTGGGTACTTCTGCTGATTTTTAACGATGTGATCATGCGTTGTCATTAATTTTCGTTACTTAACTTATAATGGCGGGGTTTCAATCTAAAATGGGACATAAAGCCCTGTTGCAACTGAGCTATTGAGGCTGCCCGAAAGGAGGTGATGCCGTGTCCCTAGGTTTGTTTTGCATGGATGGTGGTTCTTTCAAACGCTGGTTACAGAGACGTCACAGAAAACAATTAGTTAAATAATGTTCACCTTGATGCCCACCCTTGCAATGTAGTAAGTTATTGCCTTGTCCCATTTTCAAATGGAAACAAACTGGAATAAGTGTATTAAATTTAAATTACTTTGAGACACTGAACAAATAGATAGGGAATGAACGAAGACACAATTGCGACACTAATTCTCTACAGCCACCTAGTTAATGTATACTCTCTGGGGTCCACGTTTGTTATTTTCTCCCATCGGGGGACTCAAGGACTCGTCGAGCTGATGCATTGTTATTCAAACGTTCCGCGTTTATCCTCTAAATGTCTAATACAGCAACGCAGACCTTTGAGGTACGCACCGTCACTGAGTAGTACTTTAAAGTCCGTTTTTGAATCTTCCCCTCCATTGACACAAAGTGTACCGAGTTCATCAGAGGAATCTTTTTCTAAACTACTTCCTAATCATAATAATGGCGAGAGTTTAGTTCACTGGGGCCTTGTGGGCTACAAAGTACCCCAAACGACGTCCTAAGACGTTTTTATCTGCTCTTATCAAAGTCAATGCTTCTGTGCTACACACAGCAAAGCAGTGACGATTAGGGTCTTTTGTACTTGGTTCTATGAAAGGGTGGATCACTTCCAAGCCCGAAGAGACAGCTACCCACAGCAGGAGTGATCCCTTCCTTGATCTGTGTCAGTGCTATTTTTTGTCTGCCAGTAGAAGATCCCAGGCTGACAGTGTTTTGAACCAGTTCGAAGTTAAACTTGTGTAAAACTCACTGAACAAACCCTAGTACCGAAACTATCTATCGGGAAGACGCCCACCCTGGTCAGATGCAAAAATTGATATGAACTCAATTTGCCCACCACATCCGCCGAGCTGCGTTTCGCAGCCTACTTTATGTTACCTATTAGAGCAGGGGGGATTGCCCTGACCTCTCTCTCTCTCTCATATGGTCGATCTCGTCGTTTAACAATTGTAACGTTTTGTTAACGATAGGACTGCAATGTCTATGACAACATATTCCTCAGTCGGTCTCCATTTACGGCCAGATCAGCCTTAGTTGCGCCCGTTTTAATAGTTCCCACTGACACCCTGCTCCTCATGATGTTTTCTAATCATCGTCAGAAATGCTAAAAGAACTTTTGAAAAATTGTACCTCTTGTAAGTTTCGAGCGAGAGCGGCGTCAAGATAATTTCACGGTGGCGTATTAACTTCTCTTCAAACATTTAAGGACATCTAAGGGCTCGGAGGCGTTTTTCGACTTACTGGCTGTTTGTGTGGCTCCTCCCTGTATACGCTGTCAATTTCAAATTCGAAAGATAAAGAGATGATGTTTATCTCTCTGGATTTGATTCCGCTAAAAATGAGATTCCTTACCTAAAACCCCTCTGGAAAGGTCTTTGGCAATCATACGGTATAGCTTAGAGTCCACAGAGTGAATGGTCTTACCCTGGTAGTGGACTTCCCTCTCTGTAGGCTCATTAATTGCGCGTTTTCTCATTAGAATTCCTTATGAAACCGTCCAAATTTCGAAACTGAATTTATTACCACTTAAAGATTCAATCTGCGCCAGTAGAAATAGAATGAGAGAGAAAAGTCCGTCGCTGTAAAGGTTGTCAAAAATTCGCTCAATAAAATATACCTTCCGTAAAATATACTGTTTTGCTTTATTGAATTGGAATTTTACAATTTCCTTATTATTATCGTTACATTAGATTTCCCTTTCGTACACAAGTTTAATGTATATAATAATAGAGTCTCCTTAAAACAACAGATATAATGTAGCTTACTTAAAGTAATATTTATTAAAAAAAACAGAGTCTTCGCAATTTACATTATTTGAATACTTAATTATTCTATGAATTTGACTTTTATCTCATATTTCTCTTTTATTTAAATTGCTATTCACAATGATAATAAATATGCTTTTCTTTTAATTACGTTTTTTTTTTTTTGTTCCTATTTTTTTTTTGTATTTATATTTTCATTTAACTACACAATTCGTTCATCGTATCTTGTTTCGGTCATCACTTACTGATTAAACAATCGATATACGCATTCGATTCAATTAATTGGTTTGGTTTTTAATTAATATATATTAAAATTATATTATTAATTTTTAATAATTTTTTTTTTTTTTTATTCTCCTACTTATCATGTAAATTATATTCACAATAATATAAGTCTCAGAGTGAGTAGTGAGAACGTGGCATGGAAGGAAATTTCTATCGATTCTCTATACATCCGCTGATTTAGTTTTGGTCCTGATTATCATCTGATTATACACCTTGAGTTTTGTTAATGTGGCATGTGAAAAGTTTTACTTTAAAAAATGTATGGAAATGGTTTTTAAATTTGATTAATTACGACAAAGCAGTTGACACGATTCTTTTATTAACCAAATACATACTCATTCGTAACCAAAGGATGGAGGCTGACATTGTGTGGGATTAAATTTAATTCGAACAACCGAAATTATGTCAAATTGTCGTGCCGTTGAGTTTGCTTTGGAATCGAAATGTATTTGCAAATTATATAAAAAATAAATGAAAACGATAGGTGGATAAATTTAGTGCGATGTTGTGGCGACATGAAATGGAATTGTGGGCTGGCATAAGTCCGACCGAATGCTTTTCAGTTTTAAATTAATTCACTTATTATTGGAATAGGTTGGCTTACAGGGCAATTAGTCAACGCAAAAAATAGTGTTGTTGTTGGTCACATAACGAATTTGAAAAAGGCGTATACAAGATAGGGCTTTCAAAATTTGTATAGAAGGACTTTGGTGAAGTATCAAAAAAAAAATCAGTCGGCAATTAAAGAAGAAAAGAAAACACTAAGCTGAGGGCAGTGGCGCAATTCACACCAAACGATGATAGCTACCAATCTTGTCCACGCGAGCACGATGAATTTAGATAGATTTCAAGTGAAAAAGAAACCATCCTATTGAGTGGGATTCAAATTTTACTTATGTGAAAAACAAATCGCCAATGTTCTCCTCAATGGGATTTTTGGATATCGGTCAGTCAGAAATTGTTCCTTTGGAAAAAGAAACATTCGTCTTTAAAAGGAGACGCGCCGCATGAATTCCTGGAAGAGAAGAATGGGCCTACAAAGTGGTTACAGGGGAGGAAGAGATAGCTGCCTATACAAACATCTTCTATGAACACGATCATCAAGAAGTGTGGTTCTAGAAGATGAAGTTGATTTCAAAAATGTAACTCGACTTGATTTGTCTGGAACAGCTATCCCTTTATCACGAACGCTAGAACTGGACTGGTCGTTAACCGGACTTTAACCATATCAAATATACCATTCAAGTGGCAATTGGCAACTCGAAACTTGGTTGAGAAATTCTTCACTAGCCTTCTGAGTAACTACTCCGAAAAGTTAACTTAAAAATTTGTTCAACTAATCACGCCCGGGGCAATTAAAACTCAGTCCGCTGTCAGACCTTGAAAAATAAGCATTTGAAGTTCCACAATCTGACAGAAGCGATATAAAATGTGGAAATGTTTACCTTTCATTATTTCTTTAGATCTTTGAAGACAGTTTTCGAGATTTCTTAGCAAACCGAGCAGTTCGCATTTTATGCGCTTTGATTAACCTGTGCCAAAAATTCCGTTCGCCGACAAGTTTATCTGAGAATCCCAGGCGATATACTATATATTAACCACTTGAAAGGTTTGCACACGGAAAAGGGTTCAAAATTGACTGCGATTCGCCAAAATGCACGCAGAATAACTAAATGGGATCATCCAGAGGAAGCTTATACGAATATATGCAAGAAGATTGCGCCGCCCTAGGCAATGGCGTGTACGTTTCCTGGTGTTTATTATACGCACTAGAGGGAGAAGAATGTACATAACAAAACGAATTTTACTAAAAACTTATTTTTGATTACTTTCACCTGGAGACAAACTAAAGGCAGCAAAAAGGGGGCAAATGGCGGTGGCTTGGTTAATAATCCCGCCACTAGTGAATATAATTTCATCACTCATTTAAATGTACGTCACGACTCACGACGGAAAAAAGTTATGCTAGTGAAATAGACCGAAGTGTAATTTAAAATAGAAAGAAAGGCTTACTAAGTCAGAATTAGATCAGTACCCACATTTCCAAATTGACAGCCAGACAAAGTTTAAAACATTCTAAAGGAGGAGGATCATTTTCTTGTTTGAGGAACCACTATCATCTCAAAATCTTATATTGTTTTGAATCCAGAAAACTGTCATTTTATTGCTCTGAGAAATTTATACAAACTGGATCAGCAATTGCAAAGTTATGAATTTTCAAATAGGAAAATTAAAACCATCACTCTTTTCGTATATGTATCGTAGGATGCATTTTGAAACCATTTTTCAGTGTCGCCTGGCTTTGGGTATACTCATAAAAAAAACAAAAAAAAAAATCCAATATCCATACATTCAAAAACCATTTCCCGTTCGATAATGCATCAAGTCAAATAAAATTCTGTTAAATTGCTAGCGGAAAACAATTTTCATACCACATTACCATAACTCTTCCTAATCCAAAATGGCATTTCGATTCCTCTTGTATGGCCCACCACAGATCGTCCCATATCATTCATTTCAATTCCTTCCCAACCATCGAATCCTTTCTTTGCCATCAATGGACCTTGATTTACATCGTCGACCTCGCCCGTGTGGGGAATATGAAACCTCATCTCAATAAATTCCCCCTTCCCCCCTGTCGCCCCCCAAAAGACCATTTCGACTTTCATTCGATCCCATTTGCATTCATCTTTTATAGCAAACTGCAGTGGCCAACCTGCTCTAGGCCCCTTCGCTTGTCCTTTGACCGTTGCGAAAATTTCTGCAACGTCACCGTTTGAATGTTATTCATTTTTATTCATAGATATGAGCCCACCTATCTCCTTCAATCATATAGTAGGCCATGTGAGGAAAAATCCCAGATGATCCTTTAGTCCTTCAGCGATAGAGAACACGATGAAACTCAAATTTAGCTCTCCTGTCTGGCCGACTGAGTCCCCAACGTCGAGGATGAAAGATGACTGGGCGGTGACGAGAATTCCACCTGAATGCTGGTTATGTAATGCGGGCCTGTGTGCAGCTGGACGAGCATACAAACGACCGACCACAGGACGAGACATCATTACTCAACGGCGTGGCAACTTTGGAGCTGGTTTTGATTGATTATTATTAGTCAAGGTAACCGTAGACATGCGGGCGGGCAGAACTTTTTCGCCCGACCGCACTCTCAGCGTGTGTGTTACAAAGGGATGCACACTTCAGTTGGCTTAACATACCGACTCATGTGTTGCGGCTGGTTGTAGGCTTCTTTTTTTTCTTTTTGTTTCGTCTTGTTCTACTCCAGGAAGAGGGCCGTCGCCTATATCAACCACGTGGTCGAATGATGAAACTCTCGTCGTTCGGCCTCCTCCTATCAAAGTAATTGCCGCCTTGGGGTGTAGCTGGTCAAAAAGTTCAGGGATGGTGATGCTGTGACAATTGTTTGGCGTGAGATGTTTGTCGTGTCGTCTCGGTAGCCGACGCCCAGCTCCGACCCCGATTCGATGCCATCGTCGTCGACTTCCCTCTGTGTCAGACTGGTCCGCCTTAAGGGCACTGTAGTAGAGCCTGCCGACGTCGTCGTCGTCGTTATTGTGCCAGTGTGACTGGCTGTATACGGTGGCGGCGGTGGGGGCTGTCTGTAGTCCATAAGACTGGCATTGTTGTTAACGGTGGATGGTCGCTGGTATGATCCCGTTGAGGGATAGCGCAGCAATTGCTTTGCCGTCACATAGCTGGGTGTATCGTTGGGTGGTGCCGGTGGTGGGGGCGGTGAATCGGAGCCCCCTGCTGTTGAAGCTGTCGGCGATGATGATGCTGGCGCTGGAATGCATGACATCTCTCGCATCAGGTCCATATACCTAGACTGTAAATAGTCCGTTGTGGACTTAGTGACATGGTCGTATTTACTTTTGGCTAAGTTGCTGCTGTTATTTGCATAGTGAGAGGCGGGCGTTGTGGTGGTGCCGGTTGAGATGACATCTTGGACTGCAGCGTGTTTCAGTGTTGCTGCAGATGATGATGCCAGTGATGGTGCTGTCGGCGATTGTGGACGATAATTTTGTTGATGATGATGGTGATGGTGATTATGGGAATAATGATCCTCGTATGGACTGGGGTGATTTATTGTTGTTGTTGCCGACTGGCTATAGAGGCTGCCATTGCTCTGACTTTTGTTATTGTTCGTGAAGGACTGTTGTGTGTTGTTGGGCAACAGATCGGGCTGATATTCGGCCGTTATGGTGCCGTCGGCATTTTGATGATGACGTTTCAGTGGTGTAATGCGATTAATCTCGGCCATGTTGGGGCCATGCGGTAAGTAAACCGTGTGCGACGGTATATGGAGAGAATCTGCAATTGCAAAAGAAGGGAAATGCGTTAAGTTCTTGGTTATATTTACTTGAGGACGGTGAATTTTGTGAAAGCCTCTGCAATATTGCCTACAGCAATGCGAACTTGGGGGTGTTTGTGCTGGTTAATGTGGGTCATACACATCATGTAGGAAAAGGGCTTAGTGGTGAAAAATGTAAGTGCTGCACACGGCTTTGGACAGTTGAAATGTCATTTGGAAATATATATAGTTATGTGGTTCTTTGAGTAATAAAATTAAACCACACTTTTCTTTAATTTTTTTATTTGTAACTGGAAAGATTTATTTAAACAATATACAGTACTTTGAACTAAGGGAAGGAAGGAAAACTGACAGTCAACACATATTATCTTTCTTGTCTTTATTCATAGTTGATGCAGAGTCGCATAATCGACGGCTGAGAAAAACCTTAAATACTCTGAACGAAAGATGCTGATAAGTCAACCGTTGGCCCGAAGCCCCCGAAAGCCTTCTCAAAAACTGCCCTGAGTACCATTACGATTTCAGTTGGACACCAGCTCTAAAGTGGTTGGTTTTTTAAAGCCGGTTATATGTCAATGCAGACGAATAGCCCTAATTCCCCCTTAACTGAGATAGTTTACGTGACAAATAAGTGTGGCAAGCCCCCTTTTATCTGAAAAACAGAAGTATGTCTTCATGAGCATAGAGCCGAGTTTCAGGTTTTACGTTTTCATGAAGACACACAAGAGTCATGGCTTCAATTCTGAATCTGTCTATGGGTATTTCATATCACCCTGTTTGCAGCTGGGGCCGCTCTTAAACTTATCGAAAGTCGACTCTAAAGGTATTTTTTTTAACCAAAAGGTCAATGTACCGACAGGCCTTTAGGTCTGACAAACCTCCTGTATAGCCAAGCAAATAAAGAGACACAGCCCTGTCGATAAAAACATCACCAAGTAATTCGGCTGTAAGGTCATGCAACACAATTGGACGAAATGTCACTTAGGATTGAGTTAAGCCGCAAAGGCTATCCCGTACTGATAGGAGCTGTTATTGCGTAAATGTTGGGACGTGAAAAATACAGAACCTATTCTTTACCCCAAATGCGCGAGAGTCCAGCCCTTAAGAAGAGCAGATCAAAGATACTGAGTAGGGTCTTATTTTATGAAGTAATTTTTAAGACCCTATGGTTTATTAATAGATCGGGTTGGTTCCAAGTGAACAACAGAATGCGAGCACTAAATTTGCGAAATGCTATAGTTCGGTAAGTGTTTAAAAGCCTAATTGATCCATCCCTAGCTCCGACTTAATTGTAAACTGATGCACAAAGTCCGTGCGACTTAAATCGTGCTACCCTTTTGGGTATTACATTTTTAATTATCTTCCTGGAAATAATTATAGAAAATCAGTAAATCGATCGATTCCAATATATAAATCATTGTTTTAATAACCCCTCAGGGGAGTCTCAACGATGCACTAATTAGTGGTTGAATTACCGCATCCGTGGTCGAGTAATACGTGACAGAATTTGTTATTGTTTTGCTGTTAAATCCACAAAATTAAGTGACGTAAGGCTCGCTCACGGATGTGGTAATTCGGCCCCAGTGCTCTTCCGAGGTAGTGTAATTAAACAATAATCAAACCTCTTATCAGTGTGCCCGACCTTGAGCTTGACTTTGCAAATGATTTACAACAGCGAAGGGAGTTTTCCTAATATTTTCATCACAGCTTGCGGAAGTCTTTATTCGAAAGGCGAAGTACGGCAGAAACGGCCTAAGATGTAAAGGCGGGTATATTTAAGGCGGTGTTAAGTGCTGTTTTCAATAGATTAACTGCCTGCTATGAAAGGTTCAAAAGTTCAAATTCCTTCATTCTACGATAGCCGAATATATTTCACTTAGGTGGACCAAGACCAACCTAAGCTGAATGGTTTAAGAATTTTCGTTTTCCAAATAGGGAAACAGATATGGGTGCCCTTTTTTTTATCCGTTTTAACTTTCTATCTATCTCCTGCAAATATTAAAACGTCGAGCTATTCTATCTTAAGGTTTCTGGAAAATGGCTGCGGAAGTTATAAAGTGGTCTGCCCAAATTTTATAGTTGCATATGCTTGGAATGTAAATATCGACAACGATTGTGAGGCCTAGGCCCCGGCCAGGGGGGCAAGTACTCTTAATGCCGGAGATACTAATGGGCGCATTAATGCTTTCTTGTGCGTGTCACATTTTGTCTACGTATGCAATTTTCCTACGACTCGTAGAGAGAGTTGGGGGCAGTTTATCCCCGGATAGGGGAAGGGTGACCGAAACAGTCTTACCCCGCCTGTAATCCTCAGACAACTCCTTGAAGAGATGAGACTGGGGATGACTATTAGACGATGTATCTTCGGATATGCGACGGGTGACCGAACCAGTGTGCCCATCGATTTTATCCTTCCGAAATCTCGCCGAAATAACGTAAGCCTGTATACGTCATTATGCATCTTACTGGAGGCTTAAACTGGTTGGTCAGGGAGATGACCGGTCGACAGTATGCCTTCGGATATGCGAGTGGTGCCCGTATCGGTTAGACCCTCGCGTGTATCCTCTAGCGGTTTACTATGCCTATTGCGGGTTGGTTTAATTTGGTCAGGAAGGTGAGTTTGACCGAGTGACGGATGACGGAAGCAGAAGTCTACCCCCGATTGTTATCTATAAACAGCCCGTCTGAGAGATGCGGGTGGTACGGCCAGTAGTCGATAAGGTCAACTATTGACGTAGGTAGCCTTGCACCAGGAGGATACAGACAGGAGTTATTACTCAGAAATATGTTGCTAAATTGTTAATTTAAAAATTGTTGAAGAAACTTAAGGGACGTCAAATGCAGTGGTGACGAAATTATTGGATAAAAATGTTGGGACACTACGTGAGGGTTTTTTTTTTTTTGTATGTTATCAAACAATTTATCCTCAAGGCCAAGTCAATACCATCCGAAGCAAATACTTCGAGTGCCTAAATTAAATGAAAATTTAAACGCCTACTTTGACTTTGTGAAGGAAAATTCTAACAAATTATAATCGAGTCAGTAAAACTCAAAAAGAACTCTCCGCTTTTTTCGATTGGATATAGAAGGAGAGACAGGTAAAGAGCTATCAGTAGCAAATTAGCATATGATTGAGAAAGAGACTTGTACTTGGACCCCCCAGGTTGGTTTCTGATTTGATTAGCCACAATTTAGGACAGCTAATCAGCTTTGAATTATAAAAAAGCAATAAAAGCTCAGAAAAATGCCCACGAGCCGTGCTAGTTCGTACCGCAGTTGTACTGATTCAACTGCTAGATATAAACCTCGAATTTAGTATTTTCAGTCACAGCTCACAGGTTCAGAAGGATTTTTCAATTAGTGCTTGAGACGAATATTTTGCAAACCCTTTGGTTGGAATTGTGTCCAATTTCAATTATTGATATCAAAGTGACACAAAGAAAGGGTCAGTTGGAAATATGACAGATAGACTTTGTTCCGCTATCGTTCTGGTCCTCAATCGTAGCCCAAAATGTTAACTTCACAGATATCATACGGGTTAACTTTTTGTCATACTTTTAGGCACTCACTAGAGCTTGACACTTCAAACTTGTAGAAGAAAATCGTTAATTGTGTATAATGCTATAACGCTGCCCTGACGTCCGATGACCTATCCTCATTACCATGTCAAAACAAATGACAAGCAGAATACTAAGGAAATTTATTAAACGAAAATATTGTAATAAATCTTTCTGTACCCCTTGTGCCGTATAGTTGTTATTAAGGTATGCTATGCACACCATGAAATGAGCTTTTTTCTAATAGCAGGCGTTGAACCTATACGAGGAGAATTTATTAATAATTTTGGATTTTTGTTTTTCCTGTGTTCCGTTCCATTCCACAGAGCACACTGCATAGGCACAGGTTTTGGTACTCATAATTCACGCAAGGTCCGCCTATAATGGTAATAAATCAAAAAATAAATGAGCTATAAAGAAACAATTGGGACGCGCTGCTTTATGTTCCAAGTTGAAGTCAAAGAGGGTGCTAAAAAGAGCTTATATGTACTGCGACCTCTGGTGGGCGTGGGGGATGGGCACTGTTCGGTGTGATAAGCAGAATTTATGGTGAATTGAAGGGACCTTAGTTTGGTGGTGTGCAAATAAGGCTCAACTCTGCGTACTGTAGGCGGGTTTGATTGTGAAATTTAATTGATTGGTTTGGTGTAATGGCTTTTGACAGCGGGACATGTATTTATGGGTGGCAATCTAGTATCGGAGCGGTAGATCTGCAAAAGGAGGTGATTATGTTCTGGCATACGAAATGACGTGAAAAATTAATGAAATTTGTCGCTAAAATTCGAGAAAGCTGTTACTGGATGGGATTGCATGGGTCACAAATCAACTCGGAGGTTTGTGGATGAGGTTGTGAAGTTGTGGCTGCGATGTTCGAGGGGAATTTAAATTGCGTGGGAGAGGGAGTGGAGATGTGCCATTGAATTTCGGAAGCCATATACAATACCAATTGCCGATCGACGCAGTCATCTTGCCAATGACCTAAGAAGACTATAAAGTTAGGTCCACACATTCAATTTCTTTCCACATCAATTTCTTTTCACTCAGTAGCCAAAAAAAAACACGTCTTTACCTTGATATAGCAAAATCGGTTGTTTGTTTGAATGTGGATTTGGATTTGGTACAGCACCAAGAGTACTCACGCAATCTGAATGGATTCTGCAGGCATTTCGTATAGGCTGACCGAGTGAGCTGAAGCTTACTCCGGCCATGGTCCACACAGGATTGTTAGAGCCACCAAAAAAAACTGAAGCTAGATATTGACTTAGTCATTCAAATCGAGGAAAAAGTTAGCAACACTTCGGGTTCACGTGACGATAATAAACAAAACAGCTGGCAGCAGGGTTACCACAGCAAAATTTTCAAAATGTTCCAAGAATGTGTATAACCGGTGTTTAAAATTGCTTCAGACACGCCAACGTGGATTGCATAGAGTGCCGCTGAACCCTATTGAACACTTATACTGATGGAGAATGTACTCGAAATCAGAGACAATACTGAGATCCCCAACTTCGGCCGGTTTTCCGTTACAAGATATATTTTTATGCGTTGACAGATGCTAATTAATGCGTTAATATTATTACATTAAATTCGTATTGACAAATGTCACGTTACTTCAAAAATTCCAGCTCACCAACACACTCGCACCTTGCATATGCCACTTCCGCTGTTGGCAAAGTTGCTGGAAGCGTTCATAGAATTTTATCCGTAAAATTTTTTTTACTTATGGATAGTATTTTTTTTTAAAGGAATAAGTGTACTTTGGCTTAAAATATCTATGAAAAGTTAACAATGTAAAGGGTTTTCCAATAAGAGCGCTACAAAAGTTTTTGGATATCAATGAAATTCTTTATTCCTGTGAAAGTACGTCTGATGCATTGATGACGGTTTTCAAGCATAAATCGGCCGATACTGCTGCAATTTCACGTTCGATATTCGTTCGATAGGCGTCCTGTTGGAACCACATGTCCTCCAAGTCCATATCATCCAATTGGGGCCAAAAATATTCGGTTATCATTGAACGGTAGCGATTCCCATTCATAGTAACGTGCCGGTCTTGATCATCACGGAAGAAGTACGGCCCAATGACGCCGCCGGCCCATAAACCACACAAAACCGTAATTTTTTCCGGATGCAATGATGACTCATGGAGTACGTGTGGATTGCTGCTTGACCAATGCCGCATATTTTGTTTATTGACGAAGCCATTCAGCCAGAAATGAGCCTCATCGCTGAAGATGAAAATGAAAAATGATGAAAATCCGAATCATTTTCACGTTGTTGCTCAGCCCAATTCACGAACATACGACGCGTTCTGGTGGTCAAGCGGCTTCAGTTCTTGCGTCAGTTTAATCTTGTAAGGATGCAGGCCAAGATCTTTTCGCAAAATTCGCCACAACGACGTCACAGAGAAGCCCAACGCTTGAGAACGACGTGTGAGAGACACATTTGGGCTTTCTTCAACTGAAGCCTCAGCGGAAGCAATATTCTCGACACTACGGGCACTTCTTTGTCTCACTGGCACGGGAACATTTTGTATTGTGCCTGCGGACTCAAATTTTTCCACTAGACGCTCAATTGTCGATCTGCTAGGACGATTATGACCACCATAAATTGGACGTAGCGGTCTTAACGTTGAGGCCACTGACTCCGAATTTCGGTAGCAAATTTTACTGATTTCGACTCGTTGTTGGCTCGTATATCTTTGGATTATAAAATGGCAAACCTTACTGAAGAGAAATGTCAAAAGAGCGGCAAGAAAAATCGGCGTCGTTTGCTGTCCCTGTCGCTCTACTTTTGAAGCGTCCCTGTTGAAAAACCCTTTTGAATGGTTGAGGGAAAATAAAAACATTTTGAGCAATTTTTCTTCAGTTATTTAAGAAAACAATACTCATCAAATCGAAGTTAATGATATCCAAAAGCGGAAAATACACAACCATGTTTGTCCTTACATGTTTCTAGTATATAAAACATCTCAGTAAGATAGATTTACTAACCAAACAAATTATATTATTCGCCTTTTAAAAATACATAATAACTAACCAATAGCATGCAGTAAAGCTAAGAGGTGGTATTCCCTTTTATATTTTTGCATATCACACGGATCCTAAATAGACATACCACCGGTAGGAAGACAAAATGGAGAAGTTGGAAATAAATAGAGGGGGCCAGCGGCAATAGGATTGCGAGTTGGGGGCCTCATTGTTTGTCTCTGCTCGAAACCGAAACGTCGTTTAGCTCAGTTAAGTGCGGTAGATCAAATAACCGACGTTCTTTTTTAAGAGCTGGTCTTACATTGTGCTATCGGAGGGGACCTATACATTTTTCACTGAAATGAAAAGGCCGGCGCAGGGACAAAAGTCTTCGAGATATAAATCCATTATGGACTTATGTCTCACTGAAGTGGGACTTAAGTTACAAATTTTGTCATGGACTTATTTCTTACCGAAGTGGGGCATAAGTCCATTGAAAAGATTTCTGGAATTATCTCCCTTCTAAGTTGTTTTAGTTTTATAGAAATGCTCTACCTGTTGCTTAAGTTAATTGAAATGAATAGCAGAGCTGCCATGCCAAGCATCCAGCGGCGCCCATTGTAGTTCGGCCGATGATTCATTTAAGCTTGTGATTTTTAAATTTTGGCTATTCGGAAGCTTAATGTCAAATTTAATTTCTCCAACAACTTCTTGTCATAGCTCCAGACGATTTGAGAAAATAAAAGATCGCCCAAAATAATTTTGTACTTTCCATTTAAAACAATTTGTGCGATTTTTCAAAATTTTCATATAAATCTTGTACAAAATTATTTTGGGCGATCTTTGGGAATTTTGTCCCATCTTTGAAAAATAAAATATCGACTTATATCCCACTTTGGAGAGACATAATTCCACATTCAAATTTTTAACATTCAAAAATTGATTCTGTCAATGCGCAGAAAAGGAATTGTTAGGACAGTTAAACTCTCGCAGGTGTTGACCTGAAACTTAGTCCAACTAGCAATACAATTAAGAGCTTTACTTTGTTTTTGTTTTTTTGGTAGGTCACACACCACCAGCCTTTGACCGAAGAAATATCCCAGTATTATTTCACCGTTGCTCAAATTAAAACACTGCCCGACAGAAGTGTATTTAATTAATTTTCTTTATTTCATATTCTTGTATAATTTGGTGTGTCCGCGTTGGCTGCTCTAGCAAGACGACCGAAACTGTCAAAACTGAAAACTGAAAACTGAAACTACTCCTAAACTACTAATGGGGTGCGTTCCGTGTAACGACACTTTTAGCTTGTGTATTACAGGTACTCTATGTGGTCACAATTTGGACATTGTCAGTTGCAACAAACAACATTTTCACACGAAATATCAGAGCCATAAGTCCCAATTACAAAACTTTATAGAAGGCCTTTCGCAACCTACTGAATAAGTATCAAAAGCCAAGCTAAATAACACTACCTCGCATCAGGTATACAGGCTTGGTTGTTACACATCAACTATAAGCTGTCCACTTTTGACCAAATCCTAGAACACCAGTTTCGAATCGAAATCGGTACCTTTTTATTTATTTTAAGCGATGTCTAATTCATAGTCAGAAGCTATGTATGAGCTTAGCTCAAGACTGGAGCCAGAAAAAACTGACTTAGCCGTTGTATGTGAGGATGAAAAATGCAGCTTTTCCGATATATTTTCCACGTACATTGGATTTCGTCCAGGGTAATATCGACATGGTCAGTTGTACTGTCCTAAAGGTTTTTGCGCAACTGAAGAAGACCACAAATTGACTCAATTTGACTTAAACGAAGTAACAGCTGCCTATACCGCTTTTGAAAGATGCGTACTAAACTCCAGCGCTTTAGGTCGAATTCTACGAGTATGATCACAGATTCGTGGTTTTTGAGGTTCTAGAAGAACAAATACTGAAATCCTTCTGAGCCACTAATTTGTGAGTGGCGTATGATGGAAAAGATTAAACCGCGGACCCTAAAATCTCCACGAAGACGTTGATTTATTTCAAAAAGTCAAAACACGTCGGCTATTTTGGAACAGTGGCATCGAGCTAATGGGAGAAATTTCTACAATCATCACAATTGAGACCACAAAGGCGGTTTCAAGAACTTTTTCCCACAGCAGCGACTTCTGCGACTCAGAATGTTCTTCATTCCTTGCTAGTTGTGTTAAGTTTAGCTCTGTGTCATTTCTGAGACCACTGTTTATGCTGTGGCTCGTATTTATTTATTTTTCAAGCATCCATAAAAACGCCACACCGAGTTTGGGATAACAATAGGCTTGGAATTGCCCGTATAAAAACCTGACCTTTTTTTCTTACTCGTTGCCATTAACGCCCGGACCAACTTTGTCTCTTGCGTTTTCAGCGCCCCTTACTTCGTCAAGGTGACAGCTGAAGAGCTCAGCTACAGAATGAAAGCCCTCCATCACTTCAAGACGCTATTGTTCGCCGCGAATTTCAAATTAAAACCGGAATAAATAAAATCCCTGAACGATTCTTCAAGCGAGCCCAATATCTTACCCCCAGCACTGCAATTAGTGGGCGAAGATAAATGCCAAACTAAAACTCTCTGCGCAATCCATACATATCTGAGCAAAATTAATTGCTATCCCTTGGACGCATTGCCAACCTCCAACATAGCGACAAAGAGACAGGTATCCTTATATTTGTCAAGGATTTACACTTAAATGTTCCTAATTCTCGCGAAAATACACCCCTACAACCACCTCTCAGCATTCGCTCTCATGATGAATGCCATGGCTCTTCAGATTTTAATTAATTCCCAACGCCCGTATTCCGAGCACGCACTACAATAAACCAACAGGAAAACAGAGAGAACCAGAACAAAAAACTAAAAACAAACAACCGCCCAAAACCCTTTACCTTCAGTGCTTTTCTCCAGATAAATCTTGTCAGAGTCGGCCAATTTCGTCTCCTTGAAATCATCGCCCGTCAGGTGATGGTGATGCTGTTTCTGCTTCTGGTTGTGGTGATGATGGAGTCCACCGCCACCGACGCCGCCTCCCCCACCACCGTCGCCGCCCACTCCGTTCTCCATGATCTTAATGGCCGCATATTTGTCCCCATTTGTCGTCTGATGCTGGCTCAGTGCTGACGACCCACCACTCAACGTGGTGCCGCCACCACCCTTCTTCTGATGAATCAAATGGCCATCGCCGTGCAGGTGATGGTGATGCAGATGGTGTTGACCCACCGACGTTTCGCTGCCCGCCGTCGCTGTGGTTGTTGTCGTCATGCCCAGCGCTCCGCCGTGACTGTGGAAATGGTGCTGCTGCTGCTGTTGTAGATTTATCGCCTTGAACCGCCTGTAGATGCAACACGTGACCATGGCCAAGAACACAGAGGCGGACAACAGTCCCAGTGCCATTAGGCAAATCACAATGATCAAATTGCTCTGCAGCAGCAAGTCCTTCGGAGATTGCTTCTGAACGAGCAGGCTCATTTGAACGGCGTCCTTGCCGCCGGCATTCTCCGCCAGGCAGGTATAAATTCCCTCATCACTCTTCTCCGCGCCGAGGATGGTCAGGCGCGAGATGAAGATGTCGCGACCGAATTCCTTCTCCGAGTTCTGTTCCTCGCGCAGCAGCTGGATGTGGACCCGGGCCGGGTTATTCCCACCACTGGTGCTGTACATCTGCTTGTTGTAGTCCCACGCGATGAGGGTGTTCGGCGAGGCATGCACCCGACAAATCAGTGTCACGTTCTCCTTGGAGGTGTTTATCGATGCGCCCCGCGAGGGATAGATGATCTTGGGTTTGCAGGCGAACGCCTCGGGCTGGTCCTCGATCCAGAGCATGCCGCGCAGGTGGGTCGGGTAGTAGCACGACGTTGGCGGGGTGTAGAGATTCCTGCGGAATGCAAAGTCGCGAAAGATCTGCAGCTCGCAGGTGCAGTTCCATGGGTTGAGCTCCAGCGAGAGGCTGGTCAGCCGCTGGAGGTTCTCGAACGACTCCTTCCGCAGGAAGCTAAGGCGGTTGCCGTTCAAGTAGATCTGCGACAGCAGTGGCACGTTGACAAAGACCTTTGTTGCCACGTGCGATATCCGGTTGTCCTTCAGCTCGACCTTGTGCAGATACTTGAGGTTTTGGAAGATCCCATCGTCCAGGGACTCCAGCAGATTCCCATTGAGGACGAGAGCTCTCACCTTCACCAGGTTCACGAATATGTCCGCCTGCAGCCGCCGCAGCAGATTGTTGGACAGGTCCAGTTCTATGAGGATCTCTAGGGACCTTAAGGCAAGTGGGTCGAGGTTCTCCAGCGAACAGTTCCGCACGAAGAGCTTGTGCAGGTTCTGCAGGTCGGCCGTCAGGAAGGCGTTCTCCTCCAAGTAGGTGATTTTGTTGTGCGACAGGTCGAGCACCTGCAACTCGGAGCTCAGATTCTCCGGCACCGTGGATATGCTGAGATTCCTGCAGTCGGCCGTCTTCTTGCCCGAGTTCCACTTGCACTTGCAGTCGCCGCAGTTCAGGAGCCAGTCCCCGCTCACGAAGACCACTTTCGTTGTGAGGATCATGATGATGTGGAATGTTGCTATGTAGCCGTACAGGATGAGTTGCTCCCCCCTGACACGCATCTTTGGATTCATTTTAAGCGCCCAGCTGCTGGTTGTTCGTTGTCTCTTCTATAAGGACGAACGCTCTGTCGCATTCCATACCAGTTTTCGTTTCTTCCTTCGTGTTTCAAATGTCCTTCCGCCCGTGGATGGCATATATTGTTTTCCACTTCCTTCGATGGTTGTATCATTTGGTTTTATGGCCGCATATGGAACACGTTCGCCTCGACTTATCCCGGCGCTTCTTTGGTTTCTGCTTGCGGCGAGTTATCCTGAAAGGAAAGACAAGAAACCATGTTACACACGAAATACAATCGAATTTTGACATTAAATAGGAATTTTTGAAAGCCCTCCTCCCAGTCGATGTCTTCATCCCCAGATGCTGCTCGATGTGGGCTGTGGGGGGGAAGGAGAGTGAGGGTGCAAGGATAAACGTCCCATGTTGCCAGTTTATGGCGTGATGCAGAAGTTTAATGAACAAAAACCGGGTGTGTGGCGGTAGGATGGCTCCCTATATGGCATTTGCGCCATTAAAAGGACGGAAATGGTTTTCTATTGTTTTGCTCAGTAGTGCTCATGGCCCCGAGGACGGATGAGCGACCCGCAGTATCCGCCGTCGCGTGGTATGTGTCGGCTAAGACTAACTTCTATGTGCATATATAGAAGAACCACTTTCGATGGAGTCATGGCGATGGCGAAATGGCAAAAAGGACGGAAACGAATCCATGCTTGCGATCATGACCATTAGGAGGAGTCGCATACGATGTAGGGTTTTCCTTTTCCTTTTATTTCCTAATGCCAGAGGCTGAGGTTTGAGGCAGGGCCAGATGTATGGATGTACACTTTAGTTGCCACTTTAATGTCCTATAGTTACGGCATCAATATTTGAAGAGAAAAACGAGAAGAAATTTTATTTTTTGTCGTGTTTTTCAATTTTTAATCCTTGAAGTTTCGAAGTAAATTGCTTGTTCGTGGTATGAAATGGACGGTGATGAGTTTGTAATTGAATTGGTTACACAGTTTAAATTGGATTTTTTTTGTTTGTCCAACATGTACATATTTTTCTATCGACGGAAGTGATTGCAGGAAAATAATTTGTGATGTCAAGAGAGTAGTTTACTTGTACATAGTATGTTGGTATAGTTTGGTGTAGTTGTAGCAACAGTTTTCAATTGGACAAACTTTGGTGTATCGTATATGTGGGGTTTTTGGATGACAGATGGTGGTAAAAGGCGGCTAAATATTTGGAAGGTGGCACCAGCAAATTTATCCATGTTAGCTGAACCTTGTAAAATGGACTGCACGTCGCTTCGTTTCGAGTTTAGGAATCCGCTGTTGATCTCTCTGGACGGTAGCTTGAGAACAGTCACCCAGATGATACTGATGTGGCTAGGCGTGGTTCCTCGCAACAATTTGTCCAGGGAGATATTTTGTTTTTTTATCGAAGTACACTGAACCAAAATGGTACACGAGGAAACGTTATTGGTTGTAGATGGGTTTATAAAACTAAGTATTTACCAAGCGGTAAAGTAGATCGACGGAAAGCAAGACTTGTCGCGCAAGGATATACGCAAAAGTATGGGGTTGACTACCTAGATACGTATGCGCCTGTCATACGGCAAAGTTCACTCCGTCTCATATACGCTTTGTCGATTGAATATGATCTAACTCTTTACCACCTCGATGTATCAACGGCATTTTTAAATGTAATTCTAAAGGAGGAAATATATATGAAACAACCTGATGGTTTCATAGATAGAGACCATACAAATAAAGTTTGCAGGCTTCATAAAGCATTATACGGATTAAAACAAGCGAGCAGACAGTGGCATAGTACTTTGGATGAAAAACTTAAAATATTAGAATTAACACAATCAAATTATGATAACTGCGTTTATTATAAAATCGGAAATATTCACAAAACCATTTTGGGTATTTATGTTGATGACATTGTCGTTGCTACTAATGACATTAGTTTTTTTGATAATATGAAAATTAGCCTTTCACAATGTTTCGAAATTCGAGACCTTGGTCACCCATCTTTATGTATTGGGCTAGAAATTTCAAGGGATCAGGATATGTTATCAATATGTCAAACTCGTTTTATTAATAATCTTATTTTGAAATACAACATGCAAAATTCAAAAACATCTTCTATACCTATGCAGGTCAAACTAAAACTTGAAAAGGAACCAACAATCATTGGAGAGAACGAATCAGTAAATATTTTACAATACCAGGAGCTCATAGGATCAATTATGCATCTAGCTGTTTACAGTCGTCCAGATATTGCTTTCAGCATTAGCACTTTATCTCAATTCAGCCAAAACCCAAAAAAACAGCATTGGAAAACAGCAATTAACTTACTGCGCTATCTTAATGCTACAAAGAACTCAAAATTAATATTTCGAAAAACTGGATTACCCCTCGTTGGTTATGTAGACGCTAGTTGGGCTGAGGATCGAAATGACTGCAAATCTCAAAGTGGTTATTGTTTTGTACTTGCAGGTGCTGCCGTAAGCTGGGAATCGAGGAAACAACGCACTGTAGCTACTTCAAGTGCTGAAGCGGAGTACATCGCACTAACTGAGGGAGCAAAGGAAGCATATGCGCTTCGCAACTTATTACAAGAACTACAATTTGGATGTTCTGATGCTACAGCTTTGTTTTGTGATAATCAAAGTGCTCAACATATAGCTGTCTATGGCGGAAAATACTCACGTACCAAACATATACACTACAAATATCACTTCATACGGGAGGCAATAGAACAAAAAGCTGTTGTTCTCAAATATCTCCCAACAAATAAGATGGTTGCTGACGGTCTAACTAAAGCTGTTCCTAAGGAGAAACATTACTTTTGTTTTAAACGTTTTGGTATTAATTTTGAAATATAAATTCTATAGTTTTAATATTGAAGGGGAGTGTTAAAGCAATAATTAAACGTAATCTATAATAATTTGTTAACACCCTGTATTATACTATTGTTGTCTAGCGACATCTGTTAACCAAGAAATTATTATGTCAATCTATCTTTCTCTTTTATTTCCCTTCTTGTAATTTTGCCTACTCCATACTTAACCTAATAAACTTTTTTTTTCCCTTGTTAGCCTTCAACTTAATCGGACCTAGTTTTTTCCATCGCTTTTTATTTAACAATTCGTGTATGAAAATATTCATAATGGTATGAAACTTTCATAAGATGCATAATTTGTTCATAAAAGCAATGGATAGCATTCATAAAAAAGATATCCCTTTGCTTATGTAGACTTTCATGAATGCAATGTATCCAATAATTGTGATTATGAATATTTTCATCAAGTCTGTTCGACTTTTCGGAAAACGTTCATGGGGTTTGTGTATTTATTCGACGAACTTATGCTCAAATTCATTGAATTTATGTAAAATGTCACAGTTTATATGAAAAAAGACTTTAAGTATACAAGAAGCCTCTCATTACCTTAATAAACGAATTCATTGCTTCTATGTAAAGGGTCCGCCATCTAACTTTTTTTTTTTTCAACTAGTGCTTATTTCGCGAATGGTAACACTTAGCTCATGTCTGATCTGACAGATAATTAGTTTTATCCTTCCGCTGAACGAATATGGTTGTGTATACGCTTGAACAACGCTGGGAAATAATGCGACATTACTTTGAAAATAATGGTAATGTTGCCGAATGTGTGCGAAAATTGCGTACGGAACTTGGAAGAAGAGAAGCACCGTCAGCTCCGTATGTTCGTTATCTTGTGAAAGTGAAAGAAACTGGCATCCTGATCAATAAACCAAAGCGTGAAAAGCTAAAAACAGGGCGTACACCCGAAAAAATTGCTGCTGTGGCGGAATTTGGTCCAGAGTCATAATTGGGCCATTTTTCTTCGAAAATGAGCAAAGAGTGACCGTTACAGTCAATGTTGATCGTTATCGGGCCATGTTGAACGAATTTTTGTTCACAAAAATTGAAGAGGAGGATATTGGCAACATTTGGTTTCAACAGGACGGCGCTACGTGCCACACAGCCGAAGATACACTCGATGTTTTGCGCCCTGTTTTTGAAGATCGCATTATCAGCCGCAGAGCTGATGTCGTTTGGCCACCTCGGAGCTGCGATTTGACACCGTTGGACTATTATTTGTGGGGTGCCGTAAAAGGTAAGTGTTACGCCGACAAGCCAGTTGACGCTTTAAAGGACAATATTCGTGAAGCCATTGGTGAAATACAGCTGCACACAATCAATAATGTGCTTAAAAATTGGACCGATCGTGTAGGCTGCTGCATGGCCAGCCGAGGCAGCCATTTGAATGAAATTATTTTCCATTATTAACCGGAAGGATTGTACTTTCAAATAAAAAAAGAAATTTCAGAACATTTTCTGTAGTTTTTTTTTATAGCATTTTCAAAAAAAAAAAAGTTATTTGGCGGACCCTCTACATTTCCATACATTTAAGTACAATAGTATTTAAAGTGTATGAATAATATTGAACCTTAAACCGTATTAGTAGTAAAACAGTATCACTTTTGCTTGAATTTGCTGTGTATTTTTTATTTGTTTATAATTACGTCTAATAAACATAAAATACAACGCTGCACGCTGGTACCCAAAAATATGAAAGCCTCCTGCGAACTATCCAGTATTGTCCTTTTTTACGGTAGAGATATGCGTGCAGGCACCACATTTACTTCACTGCTGCGCTATTTAGACTAAAAAAAGGAAATAGATATGAGTTCAATGTGCACGCAAAAAATCACTTATTTAAAATCAACCAACTTTCGGTTAAAAACAACAAAGTGATACTGAATATAGCTCCAACAAAGTTAGTGGATTAAAATGACCCAATCAGTACTAGCGCATCAAAACAACGCTTTTAAGAATCGCTCGAACATATGAACAATTTCATTGAAATTCGGACACATAGTTTTCCAACAACAATTTAGAAGTGCTAATGTTAATGAACCCAGTTAATAAATCCAGTTTCATGAAAGCAATGATGGGGTCATTAAACCATGTGAAATATTCAAGAATATTTGCATTGCGTAAATGAATATTGCATTAAATGTGAGGATATCAGCTCTACGAATGGCATACATTGATAATATGGACGAGAAATCGTTCAGTGTGGTTAAATCCGCACCCAAACTACCATCAAAGAAGGTTTTGTTGGCAGCTCCGGACGAGCGAAATGCCTGGAAAACACGTTAAAGACTTTTGGTTAGCTGTTGTAATTTAGATGAAATGGAAGCTGACTTATGACGCCACAGAAGGGCTTCAAGGGTAGCACTGGGATCGATCTGGTGACCTAACTTATGGATCCCTCAACTGAATCTTCATATGGGGATGTCAGAAGACCCGTTTCTGGCGTGGAATCCATGTTATTTCGCTGCAATGATGACAACACAAGACGTCGGTATCCTACGTAGTCTTCTTCTGAATGGATAAAGACTGTGGTAGCTTTTTTACAGAAAACACAGAGATGGCAAATCCAAATTTTTAATGAATTGGAAAACTAAACTAAAACTAAGAAACAGTCAGAGATTTGCTGACTATGGAACACATTATTGGCAAAATATAAAGCTTTGAGCATCGAGGGCTACAAACTTGCATTTCACACTGATGGCCGCCAAGGGTTTCTACTGTCGAAAACGATTTCATTTTTCTGTACTTCAGCAGATTCACTTGCACCTGAGACATAGAGAAAGCTGGTTGTGACAGTGAATAAATACGAAGGTCTATGTACCTATGGGAAGTTCGGCTTCGGAACGAGCTGTCTAATTCAAAAAAGGAAGTACGACGCAAATTTAAGTGGAAGCGACAACGGAACTGTAATGCTCGTCCAAATAAGCAAGGTGGGCAGTGCAATCGGAGAACATTGCCACTACGTTTTCAAATCGAACTTATGCTAGCAGAAAATGGATCGTTCATTCCAATAGCCTTGTTGGTCTTGAATTTGGAAATTAGCTGTTCTCAGTTCCTTTTGATTCGGCAGGTTTTGAGTCGTCTTCGTCATTTGTCTACTTACCTTTTTATTTAGCTTCGGGGTGAACCGCAAAGAACTACGAGCTATATAGCGCCTCCGAATTGGGGGTCCCTGTCAATTGTCAGTCTGAATGATTTATCTTCAACTCCTCAACAACTGCGCGCCTTCTACCATTTAAAAGGGGCGCAGTGTTGAGAGGTCTCTAGTTGGTTCTTGTAGCCTTGAAAGTGTGAGTACCACCTCCATAACTGCTTGGTATCGATCTTTTATAATCCCTTGTCGTCACAGTCTTCGACACAAGGTAATAGCTACATAGCACTTTCTACGAGGCTGATGGAATTGTGAGTGGCACCAATTTTTAAAGTTCCTTGGCAGTGCATTACTTGTAGTGTTTATTTCCATTACGCTTGTGCAGTCAAAATTGCGGGATGGGAAATAGCGTCAAATTGTTACTTGGGATCCAGCCAGCTTGGGCTATAGCCAGCGGCTTCCAGTTACATACACCAAGTTGTTAGAAACCCCCTTTCTCATGAAACTTTTCTGTTTCTATCCATAGAGGTACCTTTGTTACAGCTATTTACGTAGAAGACCGTGTCTACGTAGGCCACTTTTGGTGAGCCTCCATATTTCTTTATGAATTTTTTGGTGAAACAACTTAGACCCTGTTTTGGTTTGAATCACGGCTCGAAACACTCATTTCAAAATTTTGCTTTGTAAAATTCGGTTTTTACTCAGAAAATTCTGCTTTTTAAATTTAGAGCCAAAAAATTAGCTTATTCTTTTTTTTCAATTCTGTTTATTTCGATTTCTTCCAACTAACAAATACTAACAGCAAAAGAAAAAAAAATAAGTAGCTATTAAAAAACAATTTTAATTTTATAAAAAACTAAAAGTTGAAAAAAATGAGAAATTGGATTTAAAGAAATTAGAAGTTAAGAAAACAATAAAATAAGGTTTGGAAAATGTTAAAAACCGCTCGCTTTTTCTGCATAGTCTACAGTTTGTTGCTGAAGTTGAGAAAGTTCAACTTACTTGGACTTGCTTTACTTACTTTAGGTGGCGCTTACAATTCGGGGTGAAACTTCGACTGTGGTTTTAAAGTTTGTATAGCCATGCGAAAAACCAGGACCATCGCCATATTTTTTTCATTCCAAGCGAACATGTCCCCCCTCCACTGTTAATCCAAAAGGAAAGCCGATTTAATATTAATGCTGTGCCACGAACAAACTATTCACAAAGCTTGAGGTAGCAGCCAATATTTAATTACGACTGTGGTTCACCGTACCATCTTCCGCCGTATATAGTATACCCCGAAGTTAAATACAAAATAGAGCTCACTATTATATTTTCACGTTAATGTATTTGGCTTTCTTTCCAAGGATATGCTGTTGGCATTGGGGTATGAAATGAATAATGATAATGACTTTTTTTTCATAGGTACCACATTAATGCCATTTAAGTGTACTTAGCCCGTTAAAAATTCACCCCTATCTAGGAGCAAATTTAGCTTCTCAGCGACAGTGTAAGCTCTTCATAGGTGTGTTAGTTTTGAAACTAGCTCCTCGTACCCCCAGTTTAAATCCAAAAAAAGAAGAATGAAAAATCCACCGGTTAACCCTTTTTGTTGCGCTCACTAAAATCTCGGCCCGTGAACTATTTACCACGTATTTAAGTGTAATTAAAATCAAAATCATTACAACCCCATTTCCGACACTGGGTATTCCCTTTTCCCAGTCTGTTCATAATTTCAATTCCACAATATGAACTCTGACACCTTCCAACGTGACAATAAAAACCTGGGGAAAATTGTTTTCGTCCTAATAACAAAAAAGAGAAGAGAATATAGGGGTAAACAAAAAAAGATGTAAATTAGCATATAGCACTAATTACCAGGTTTTTGGTGGTGTTTTCCGTCTGCCAGCATGGCAGGTAGTGCTTAATGTCAAAAATGGGCACATGGAAAAAAAACCGTTGTAATTATTTGTAATTAATTTCTCGACGAAGGTAATTTTGTCGGTGAAGTCGCGTGCAGGATTAAGTATGTTTTTGCTTTCCAGGTTTATCTAGTGGAACGTTCTTCAATTTGTTAAATTAGGCAAATGATGGTGGTGGCAACCTTTAAAGAATCCCAGATGGGTGAGCTTGCGTTGACACTACTTGATGGGGCGGACGGCTGATGTATTGGCATAGTTAAAGTGCTGAGGCGCCTTAGATTGCTACCAACGTTTGCTAGTGAGGAGTGACAAAAGGATGTGCAGTTCACTCATTTGAAATAAGAAATTTTTTTTTTCCAAATGATGTATTAAGCTACTGCAATAACTTTTGTGAAAGTCACATAGGTGGGTGTATATTTCCTGTTTCAGGTAAACGTTGGGACAGCCGTAATATGCTTCTATGATTTTTCAAAGCAATTGTTTTTAAATGGCCTGTGGCAACGCATGAGCGATAGCTTGTCAAAAGGTTTTCCATAACTCTCAGAATCATTCCTGTTCTGCTGTTTGGTGCAGAAGCACTGACAGCGATGTCGAAAGCTATTGAAAACCTCTTGGAACTTTAAAAAAATGGGTAGTTATTGCGTCGGGCTAGTGTCCATCAGCCTAGCTACTCACAACCATTCGTTTTGTGTGAGTTTTTCATTTTTGAAGCGAATGGAAGGGATCTACAATTTTATGCCGAATCCAAACGGCTTATTGAGAAGCTCTTTCAAGACGGTATTACTCTCGGATATTTGTCAGACGTTCGCGAGAGGTGGCACAGTCATAAAAAACCTATGTTGGGATTTGAGTTTTTTCGGTATTCCCCTCTCTTAGTAGTCCAACACACTAACCACTAACCTACTGTGTCGACCTGGTACCCTAGTCAAAAAGCTTTTAAAAACCATAGAAGAGGATCCTGGAGAGCCACCTCAAGCAACTTGCACCTGGGTAGTAGCCAGCTAGGGACAACCTGGAAGCCTGTTAGTCAATGCTTAGATAAAACTTGTTCGCGTTGGTAGAGCATTTATTATAGGCAATAGCTTGGGAACAACTTTATCAAGACCCATGAGAAGTGAACTCGCAGGATTTATAGAGATCTAATTTGTTGAGCGCCGATTAAATTTCGACAGGGTTAAATAAACTCCGCTTGCGAACAATGTGGAGGGCGTTTGCTTTTAGAAAGTGTCAAAATATCTCTAAGGAGCCTTTATAAAGGTTTTAGTCTTTTGTGCAGCTCAGGTTGAAAATTGCTTAGAAGCAATAAGTGGCCATAAAATTATAAGTTTACTAATGAAAGCTTTATACAATCTATTGCACCTTCTTATATGCGGAAGCCATATTGGTATTTTATCTGTCATCGTACATTTGTGCTTTTAAAAACTTAAATATATCTCAACGGTTTCAAAATGATCAGTTCATGAAAAAGGGTGAAAAGATTTTAAGCCTACCAGAGGAAAAGCTTGAGGAAATTCTGAAAAGATCCAGAGAAGTGTCTACAGAGTTAAAGAAAAGGCAACTTCAGCAGCTCTGCTTTAAGTTGCAAATGGCTGCTTAGAGTGTCATTCTTCTTCGCTATTCGAAGGCTGTTCTATCGAAAGTTTCAATCAAGCTCTATCGAAGTTCTAAGGCGGTTTATTTTGATTGATTTTTGTCCATTCCTGTACCGTAAGCGTGTAGAAAACCTTTTAAGTAGCCTTCGCGGACAGAGTGATGCGGTGCCTATGGGCTAAGGTCATAGGGGTAGAGATTCTCAACACCTATTTATGGTTCGATTCCAAAATGCTTGAACTGAACTGAAACATTTCATACACCACTGTACACAATTGTATTGCGCATTCCATTCAATCATTCAACTATTCCGCTTAAGGCTGCTTCCTTTGCCAACTGTCATCGGTAATCCAACAGCCACACCTACAATTCGAAGAGGTGCATTTCATTTGCGATTGTAATCAAGTAATAAATCAAATGTTCATACTAATTGAATTTTTGAGTCTGTTGTCCCACCTACATCGCTGGCATACGCCACTGTTGACTATTTGAACAGCAAGTCATGCAAGCAGCACTAATGGTAGCTAATTGAAAGGACACAAGCAAATGTATGGCATATGCTATGTGCAGTTTTACAGTCTTCTGTTTGCTTCCCATTAGGGACAAATGAAATCGGATTACAATGCTTGCATACACGAAAAAGGATAATAACGTCGGCGAATCGCAAAATAGTTTTGTATATATGTATCTGCAACAGAAAACCCTTGCAGATGCATCAGGGTGAAATTTCACTGTTTTGTAATAAATTAAATTTTAATAGAATTACATGTCCCAGAGAATTAATACACAGAGGACGAACGGTGATAGTGTTGCAGAAGATGACAGTGATGCTGATTTTCTGGCCTTTTACTTCGCGGAATATCTATAGCTTCGCTCCACTGTTGTCATTATAAGTGGATTAGCATAGCTGGGTACTATGTCGAAGGAAACTTTGACGTTCATGAGTGAAATTTTCCGACTCTACAGCGACGGCAGAAAGGAGGTAAAACTTTCACAGGCATTTTGTAGCTGCATGCAATTCTCTTTGTTGGTGATAATCATTGTTGGGGGGGGGGGCGGACTTTTTGACTATGCAATGACAGCGATTTCAACTATGATATGCTAACAAGCCTGAAGTGAATTATTATCCTTGAAATTTGCAAAGCGATCTGCAACATGAAGAGACTTAATGCCTCCTTGCAAATACGCACAACTTGTGAACTGGGAATGGGGAACTATTATGATGGATCCATTACCAGCGACGACGGTTATTATTCTGAAAGTATACTTATACGATAAATGCATCATTAAATGAATGCTCCGAGGATGGAGTAGGGGGGCAGTTGCGACTGCCAGCACTGTATAGTGGAAAACTTTTTAAAAACAACCAATCAATGAGAACTCGTTACTTTTCCCTTTTCAAACAAATGAAATGTCAGCTGCGGTTGGGGGATTTTTCACAATAATGTTGGTTCGGGAATTGAAAATGTGATGCTCTGCATGCTCTTTAATGTAATGGAGGGACTGGGAAACAGTAGCGGTGAAAAAGGATAAAAAAGCACCAAGTAATAGAAAGTAATCAGAGTCACTTCATGCTGTCAACACTGAAAAAAAGGTACATCGTACGCATGAAAAAGTTCATCAATATTACGAAAAAAATCATAAATTTTAGTCCAGTGAACTTTTTCATTGATATGATGAAACGGATTTCATCAATATAATGAACAAAAAAGGGAATTCATCATTCATCAACTTCGTTCATCAATATTATGAAAAATCCATCGATATGATGAACAGAAATTCCCCTTTAATTTCATCAATGTGACGAATCTATTCATCATATTGACAAATTTGTTCATCAATATGATGCACATTTGCTGTGATATCAATTTTGTTTTTATGTGTCTGTAAGTCACATGTCGGTAGCACAGACGTTTTCAAAGGCCAACAATTTTGCAAAAGGTACCTGCTTAAAATATAAGGATGAAAATGCAGACGTAGTTACAGGTTATCTTCAACGTCTAGACAACATTCACCTTAACAGTCTATCACCTCCTTTAGCAGCCTGAACATGGTCGTCTAACGCCAAAAAATAGTCCAATTATGTCACGAAATGTTGGAGTAAGAGTGGTTCAGTTTTCAATTTGGGTGCAGCGTGAACTATTTCAAACTAAGCAGATGCATCTGTCAAACTTCGTTAGGGAAGTTGTCATCATGGAATGCATTATCTTCAACAGATCTTTTTAGAAACTTGAGTATATAAATAGAATCACGTCTTTCCATTCAATTCACGATCTGACCTTATTACCTCTTATAAAAGCAAACAATGAGAAGACTGCCACGTAAATGGTGTTCATCACTCCGGTTTTTGTGCTTAAATTAAATCCGTAAATTTAAAGTCGAGACTAAATTTGATTATTGGTACGACGCTCTTTCCCTTATGATAGCACACTAAAATTTTACAATTTCCAGACCCTGATGGTTGTACTGGAATGGCAGTTAAGATCATTAAAATACATACCTTGACAACCTTAAAAAGTGGCTTTCTGCTTATAGAATGGAGGACAATGCTGTAGGTTTTCTCAAAAGCAAAACTAAAATCTTCAAATGTTATCCATGAATGTCATTCGGCAATGAGTGTTCCTGTTCATGGCAATCGTCGCGGAAATGGAAATATGTACAAAGTCTCGATGAACGCTGTGAAATGTCTAGGCTTCCTCAAACTGTGCGAGAAATTTGTTAACCCTTCTAAAATATATAAGGCATTTTTTCGACCGAAACTTGAGATCATCTTCTCGGAGAATGGAAATTTGTTTCAAACGAATTTCCCGGCTGAATTCCTGTAGTTCAACAATTCAACGGCAGTACTCGTCTTGCTAGAAATCCCCATCGATCCACACTGAAGTTGGTCGTACTGCAAAACGAATGCGGAATGCTTTGCCAGTCTCTGGTTCTATCTTTGTTACAATTTACAGACATCTAAAACCAATATGGATCAGAGTCTCCTATTTTATTTGAACCCCCCGTTCACTCTGACACTGTAAGAGTAACCTCTTTAGCGTGTGTCGCTTTAAAAAAACAAAAAAAACAGACAAACCAGCATCTGTCCAATATGCAGTCGCCTGTGCAATTGGATTCACAATCTTAAAATGTATATTGAAAACATAACGCTATATTAGCAACCTTGGTATGATTAGTCTACATTTGTTGCGAAAATCCCCTTCAAAGTGATTCCTTCAATTGGACGAAAACAATCGCACGAATGCCGACAACAAGATAATTCCATTTAAAAAATAACACAGTACACAAAAGCAAACATTCCCTAAGCCGAAATCAATAGGCATCACAAACCGTTTGAATACAGTTGCAAGGCTGCGGAAATCCCTTCGGAACCTCAAGAATGTTATCGATTTCGAATTAAATCGAGCGAGGAAATAGAATGCGAATGCATACCCTATTCGGTTGCATTTAAATCGACCGATTGTATTCCATTTGCCACGCACCATTGCCAAGTGAATTGTTTCCTACAAGATACACTGCGGTCGCTCCTTTGCCATTCACAAAGGATTCGGTGAATAAAACAAAAGTCAACCACAGCGGATCCGATGTGTGAGGAGATTCTTTCTTTTCGGAGGAAGCTCGCGTTGTTTTTATAAATACTTGCGAGTGCATTATCTGGGCGGATTTCCGGGCACATGCGGCAGGATGGTAGTTCGGATCTGGACCTCGGAATCAATAATTACATTGCATTGGGTTCGATGGCCTCAATAATGGGCGCAGCGGTACACATGTCCAATTTGCTTAATTTATTGTCGGGATCAAGGGTTAATGGTGTCTGAGTGAACTCCTGCAACAGGACCTTTATTCATGTTTATACTTGTGCATGGACACTCACCAAATTGTTTGCATAACTGCTGGACAAACAGCAGAGTTCAGTTGATTTTCGTTCGAACACTAATTTGCCGAAGAGGCGGAAAGTTCTGGCTGCGGTTTTGTTTTTCGATGAGGATGTGAAATGTCGAGAAGCAGTGCAGTCGATCAGTGGCGATTTAAATATTTTTCAACAGTTTGGAATAGTTGGCGGGATTTTATAGGTAGGTAGGTATATGAGGCATACACAATCGGGGTCTCTAGATATAGCACTGTAATGAGGCTGGCCTTAAAGTATCCAACTTTACATAAAATCTAAAAAAAGTCTCAATCCAGTGATCAATGCTTGAAAAACTCCGCCTCCCCGCAATATTTTAATTTATCACTTTAAGCTAAACGTTAAGGTAAACTTTAAATAGAACTCTTAACTCAACAACACTCCCAATTTTCTTTATCTCTCAATATTTCCTCTAATGCGTGTGCTTCATCTCAATTTACGAGAGCTGTAATCGGCTAAAATTATTGAAAATAATCCTTATTCATCCTTTGCATTCATTATTTTGTTAGGAATCTGTACCCTCACCTTCAATTGACCGACGTGTAGTGTATTCTATACATTGTGTCAGTTGAAAACGTCAACGAATAAGATGTGAAAGATTTGATTGGTTCGATCCATCTTGCGTTCTTTTTGTTCTCACAATATTGTACAAAAGTTGTTGTGTAGCAGATACGTCAAAAAGAATACTCACGTAAACGAAAATTACAGAAAAACAGTGGATAGATCTCATTATATATATAGTTGGCGCAACAGGTCCGTAGGGACCCAAGGCCTAGCTTCTCGCAACCATTCGTTTTGTGTGAGTTTTTATTTTTGGAACGAATGAAAGGGATCTACAATTTTATGCCGATTCCAAACGGCTAAATGAGTTAAATCTCATTAACCGCTCAAAATCGGCTGGTTATCGATTTATCTGGTTAACTAACCAAACCACTGATTCTTTGATTAATATATTGCTGAACAAACACATTCGCTAGTTACCAGCTAGAATAACCGATGATTAGAGATAACCAAGACTGAACAAACTGGGCCTAAGTGTGTCGATGTCAAGGGAGACTATATCGAAAAATAAAATAAAATTTTCTTTTTTATCAAAGGCCTGAAGATTGCTGGGCCTTAACTGAGGCGGACAGTGCTTGAGCCGTGGCTTGTGGATGCAGCTAGCCTTGAATCAATCTCTGCTACAGAGGAGTTTTCATCGAGGCCCAGGTCCAATAGCTCAGTCAAAAATAGTAGGACTAAAGGTTGAGTAGGCGATCGGAGGTTTTTTTTTGAAGCTTACAGCTGGTCACCCAGGCTGGGAGGAGAAGTGAAAAGAGCATTTAAACAGTTGTCATGAACAAGTTTCTCAATTTTTCAAGCAGAAGCTTGAACTAGACTCTTACCACACGGTAAAAATTCCAAAATCGGTCACCCCTTCTTGTCATACACCTCACCACCCTGCTGACTTGCCATCATCACACAATTTCGATATCTAAAATCGTCGCCTGTTAAAAGTTTTCCCTCAAAATGTGCTCCCTCTTTAAATACCTTTAATACGCCCAACAGCTTATAGGTAATTTCTAAACTTTGAATTCCCTCTCTTGGCCTCTAAATACTTTGCCCAACTATAACCCGCACCCACTCTACTTACCACACACATCCTTGGGATAAATTTCAATGCAGTATTTAGGTCAAGACGGATTTATTTCATTGCGACTTAATGTTTAATCTTAGGCAAGACCGCAAATTCCCCACCACTCCATACTGCCGCACAAAGCACTTTAAGCACGTCCTGGAAATCTTTTCAAGTCCCCTTTGTGTCGGACTAATACGACCACAATCTGCATTACAGTAAGTGGATTTGTGGTCCGCTAAAGTATCCGCAAAATATAATACGACAAAGACAAAAGTCAGAGCATATACAACAGAACCATCCACACGTGACTTTCTCCACCAAAGGGATTTCCCAACTTGGAACCCTCCCGCTACTGTGTGACTTGCTTGCTTATCTCTACCGGAAGGACGCATCGTTTCAGACTTTTGACTTACCTCATATGTGGGGCGGTAATAAAGCCAACATTTCGTAAATGTAATTTAACGAACCTCATCGCATTGAAAAGTTAAGAAATGACACAAGCTGCCTCCCACCCCCAACTACAGATAGTAACATCCCTCTGGCCACGTCTAACTACTCTAATTAAATATTTCGCATAATGTTTTTTTAACGACATGCCTGCACGTAAAATGGCTTCGTCCTGGATAAGGATCTGATGCGAGGCAAGCAGGTGTAACACACAAACAGCTTGATTTGCATGCCGCAGCTCTCACAGACAGACATCATCTCTCCATCAAAACATAGGAAGGCAGCAAACTGGATGTCAAAAACGAAGAGACTTGGCAAGGACATACCAACACACACATCACAGAGCAAATATCAATTTTCTGTACTCGTTTTTTCTCGCTCCTAGTAGCAGTTCGCTGTTCATTTCATCGGCGCAGATGGATAAATATAAATAACCCGTTTAAAGCCACCAAAGGAGTAGAAATCCTAATCCGAGGGAAGATTTGTTTTATGGCCCACGAGACGACAAGGACGACACGCAAACACAAACCCAAATGCAAATTTATTTACCCAATCAAGTTGTTTGCTCTATATCCATCATATGCGGTGGTGGTGGTGAGACCGCACCGTTACCTACCGCAAGAAAAAACAAAAAATGTAATTCATGCCAATTACATAACCCAGTTACACACAGCATATCCACCGACGTTGTCGTCATCTTGTATGCTGGTTTCCTTCGACATGAATAAACTGTGTCACCACCGACCGGCTTTACACCTGGTTGGCACTGGTGGTGCTGCGGAGCCCTTTTTTTCTACGGAACCAAGGCGGAAGTTTTGCAATCTTGTGTGCAGTGTGCTTCAAGGATAACACCAACAGCTCTCAGCCTCCGTCCCTCCGATCCCGCTTGCTGTCAATTACACACTGGAGAAGGCAAAAGACAGAGAAAATGGGGCCAAAGTCCTTTGGGAATCGCTGTGCGGTGTGGTGGTATTTGATGCGCTTTCACATGATTTCGGTGAGGGGGTCAGGCTCCTCGGCACAAATCTCGGACAAAGTTGAATAGAGTGGCAGCGAGCGCTGCTCTGCAGTCAGTCTGATGATGACGAGATTGTGCACTGTTACTGGTAGGGTGAATGGGATATACCTACCACGGGATTGCTTGCTCAAGAGTCGTCGTCTTAGTGGCCCTCCAGCTCAACGTCTTTGTTCGCACGTCTATTTTACAAGGATGGAGAAGAATGGGCGAACGAAATTCCTGTACACGCTACTATTGTACCGGAGCAATACAGGGAAAATGAGTGTGAAATTAAAATGCATCAAAGCACGAACGTAAGCATTTCTCCAGGATATGGTGTGCTGCACATTTTATTCGGCGGAGGTTGTAAAATGGGCGAAACCGATAGGAGTGCCAGAGAAAATTGTAAGAAACTAAAACTACAAGGGTTCTGCAATTTTCTGCGGAATGAATTTTTGAAAATATTTCGGCTACGGATCGCATTTATTATCCTTGCACTGTAAATGGGTTTGTCGTACCTGGTACACGGTGTTGGGGTTTATCGCTTTAAGGTAGATCCGGTAAATGGGAACTTAAGACCGTCGTTTTGCACCGAGCGAATGTATGGCCGAACAGAACGTTTACGAAAGTGCTTTCGACCAGATGATAGTTTTGGCAAAAATTCTAAAGAGAGGTATATACCTTGAACTGGTAGGTATTTAAGATATTTAAGCCTCTTTAAATCAGCGTCTATATGATTGCAAATCGTTGCTGCCAATGTGAGTTTTAAATTTCTATTGTAAAAAAATGTATAAGTTCAGAGATTGTGAGGTCCTCTCTCGATTAGGCCTGACAAAGTTCCCTGGGCTACACGAAAAATCGTTACAAGCGGTTAACGAGTTTTAACCAATGATTTCGGGAATTTCGTCATCAAGGTTTTGTAAGGACTTCGTAGGTATAAGTTTTAACGTATCTGCTATACAACTATTTGTAGAATATTGCGAGAAATAGTACAATAAACAAACTTGCACCTATATATAACTCAAGAAAGGCCTGACCAATAAAATCTGTCACTCGTTGTCAACTGACAGATTTTTTTTTTTATTTTTATTGGTTGTTTATTATTCTCAAAAACCAAGTTATGGCCTCGCACCAACAAGATTTTATTTGTCTGTTACTAAATTCGTGTACCTATCATCAACATTTCCGCACTCAACACTGGAAATAAACAAATAAACTCATTAATAAATTGACAAGTCAAAAACACACGTCAAATAAACTGAAAAATGGAACATTGTGTCGCACAACAAACACTCATTATTTATCACTGATTTGTAATAGCGGGTTAAGCTAAATCGATGGTAACCTAACCACTCATTTAATCAGCTATTGAACAGACGGGCCCCTAAGCAGTAGGACCATAAACTAAGCATTAAATAGACTGACAGCTTCGGCCCAAAAAGAGGGTTTGCCTACAAGCTGAACTTAATCTTTCACATTCCCATTTCTGTTACGATATTCACCAGTGTTAAACAACTAAGAACAGCATTAAACAAAACTTACAAACTGAATTGTGGCTCAAAAAAGTGTAAGAAAAATTACAAAAATAAATTAAGGTAAAAAACACGAGTTTCCGAGAAAAAATTGTGGGAAAAACAATGCTTATATACATAATATATAATTACACACATAATCCTCTATAAATACATAGTGACATAATTTTCATTCATAAAAAATAAAAAAAAAACCTTATTAATATTAAATGTCTGATTACTTATAATATTGACTAGTCTCGCTTGTGGTCGAAAATCGAAAATTATTTAGTTAAGTACTACATATAATATTCGATATTGATGTTCGGTTTTTTTTATAAACGAAGAAGCGACAGAATACTGCCCTTTGAAAATAAGTTTTACTCGTGAATTACAGCAAATTGATGTCAAAAAATATTTTTTCCAAATTGGATTCCTTCGAAAATGCGTTCTTATCTAAAATGTTTTATATTGGAATACGTTACTTTGGTAATATGGCGGCGACAAATTGAATTACACCAGAATAAATAAATAAATAAATAGTTGGCGCAACAGGTCCTAGATTGTCACAACCATTCGTTTTGTGTGAGTTTTTAATTTTTGGAACGAATGGAAGGGATCTACAATTTGAGAAGCTCTTTCAAAACTGTTATGCTCTCGGATGTTTGTCAGACGAGCGCGAGAGATTGCGCAGTGGAAAAAACCCTAAGTTGGAATTTGGGTTTTTGTGGGACTCGAACCTGAGCCTTAGTAGTCCAACACACTAACCACTAAGCCACTGCGCCTGTAAATGCAAATATTAAAATTGTGGTTCCATCTTCATAGGTGGAAAATCCAAATGTCTCAAAGATGGTTAAGCCTGTTACCTTACCAATAAACTTAATTGGGAAAAAAATCGATTATAGATCCAAAAGTAGTTTTTACTTGGTTTTCCACGGACTCGGGTAGAGAAAGCACTTCAAGTGGTACCGTACAATATGATTGAAAGCTCCTTAAAGACTCCCATTGAAATTTTCAACGAAACGAATTAAATTCCCCAAGAAAAATTACTCCCAATTATTGCGCAGTTTTTCAGGCGATACTACACAACATAGTTTAAGTTAAGGAATCAAAACATTGTTGGTTAAAGTATCCTGTTATACCAATGGGTTGACATTATCTCCAGAGTTTGACAATTCATCAATATACTAAACAACCGCTTACTCCTCTATTTACAGCAAAGTTACCATGAACACAAAAATCTAACATTCAAATGGGGACACGTACCTATTACTCATTCTCCCTGACTTGTCCCCTACATGCCCAGGCCCACAAAAATAAAATTTGAATTTATTCAAACTTAAACCTCTGAGGGATGTTCTCTATCTCGTCCAATCTATCTGTTTCCTTTCGATTAACGAAGACCGTCTATCACCTGCCATAATTTATTTCATATCCATCTTAGCATATAAATGTAGAGCGCACCGGAGGAACCATTTCTCGGGAAAATGTCGTCTGGTATAGGATAAAGGTTGGGCACCTGCATGTAACCAGTTTCCAGGGAAATGCCTCCCATATGCTTTAACGAATGCTGCACAAAAATACATAAAATGGGCTCCAATGTAAATAAATATCATTTTCCACACCATGGAGCATGAAAACCGACCTTTTGTAACCACCATACCTCGATTTTTTTTTATCCTGTTTCCCCCTACTACAGCTCTCGCGCTCAACCGTAGATATTCGAAATCGGAGGGTGCGTACCGCTCGTCTTTTCGCAACCGAGCCCACCCCATCTACACTCGATTCAAGGAAGAAAATACAAGCTTCAGTTTTTCGCCGCAGATAAAACGGAATTTAATTTCATTTATTGATGACGGCTCGGCGATGATGATAAATATCAGTGAAAAGCAAACAAAATGTATTACGTTGCCCAAAAGTTTGCTTTTGATTATATTTTTTGTTTGTTTCGCAATTCATTGTCGTTTTGTTGATGAATAAACTATTCCAAGGATACGAACGGCGGTTGTTTCACTTCTCATGATACCAGACAGTAAAAGCGAGAATATATAATATATATATATATTATGGATGTGTGTGCCGTGGTGTGCGGCGGATAACATTTCAAATGGGTACACACGAGAAAATGTGTGATAATGAATGCGTGTGTTTTTGGAATCATCATCGCGGGTGCCCTTCTCACTGTTAATAAGAAAATTGGCCATTATATGGTTATTGGGCAATCCCACCGAAATTGTGTTACTTAATTAAATTGCGATGCTTGGTGAATGGAATTCAGATAAGAGGACTGAATTCCATTTCTTTTCTTGGCATTGACCAATAATTCGTAAAATATTAAGAGTGCGGCTTTATTGCAACCGTGAGGTGTTTGTTTGGAAAGAGTTTTAGAGCAACTGTACGAAATCGATTTAGATTTCTTAAAAATAGGTTTCATAGAAGATAGACTGATGTCCAAGCAGAGAGTAGCTCGCAAATACCAACTTCACAGATGGTTCAAAAGACTTAGACATTTTTAAATCTTGCGCCACATATAATGAAATTGTTTTTCTGTTCTTACGTCGATTTGTTAACGCATCGCACGTTAAAACTACTCAACCGGTTCATATATATATCTTTTTTTTTTTTAGGGTTTTTTTTTGAAAGGGGACTGATTTCATTGTTGATCGAAAATGGCAGATTCATGATAATCATTTCATTAAAACAGGGCCCACAACTTTCCCTCAGCCAAGTCAGGAAAAAAAGCAGGGGTACGTCCTTCTTCAGATGGTGATAGTAAGTACGGGCGACCGTGTAGGTTTAAAATAAATTGATAACCCTGAGCAACAGAATCGACGAGAATTATTCAAAGGGTTGGGCTCAAAAATTATGGATGGACCAAACTTCTTTTTACGAAATTCAGCTTTTCAAAATTCTGAAAATTTGAAGGAAGTTTCTTTTCATTTTTAACTTCAGTTTTCTTTATTTTTAAACTCTCTATCTTTTTTTGCATTTTTTTTTTTTTCAATAATTGGTTTAATTTTTGTTGTTCCTTTTAATTTTCTTTTAAATTTAAATAACATTTTTTTCTAACATAAAATTTTCTGTTTTTCAAAAATTTAAAATTGTTTTCATCTCCTTTTTTTAACCCTTTTTTTTTGTTTATATTTATTAGTTGGAAAAAAGCAGAAAAAGCTGAGTTTTGTAAAGCAGAGCTAGAAAGACGAATTTTTCTAATTCCCTATTTTGCAAATGTAGCTATTAAGAAAATTTATTAACTTAAACGTGTATTACATATAAAATGTTTTCAATTCCACAATACAATGAGATAGATCACAAGTCACTGTAAATAAAACATAAAAACACCTTTCATTTATTCAGAAAAACGTGCACAATGGTCTGCAGCTGACATACGTATCCTATTAACATACCATTTAAAATTTGGACTGAGATTAAGGTCCTTTGCCGACGGCACCAACAAAATGTGGAATAATATTAGCAAACTATTGTTTGCATTTTTGGAAGTTCAAATGGGTGACATTTTTGTCATTTGTTGCGCATATATCATCAGTTAAGTAGCATATATCATCTTGCTGTAACCAAGGTATTCAAGTGGACAGTCCACGACGGGACTGATATAAGAAACGATTTTTTTGGATTTTAGAGACCGTGGACTGTATGTTCATTCTGATTACAACTGCAGCGCAAGATCCTTTCCAAATGAACAGTTTTGTCTATGAACCTATATCCGCTTTGAGAATAAAAAAGAAAAAAAAAAAAAAAACATTTGCTGGTTGCGAGACTCAATCTGTAATGGAAATAATCTAATAAATGAAATAATAATTTGTATAAAAACGTATCTCGGTTTCCCGATGAGCCCATTTTCCTTTGTTTTTAGTATAACCATTTTTACTATATGCTTCCTGAAGCACTTATCGTTTAACTTGAAATGGGAAAGGACACGGTTGTTGTTTGGGATTCATGTGGCTGTCTTCAAGGAAGTGAAACTTTAACTGTTTTCTGGTTATTTAATAGGGTTTTCTTCTGAAATTTTTGAGTGGATTCAAAGAGGTTATAGAAAATTAAATGAAGACTTTTTGGATTTGGTATATAAAGCTGTCCATTGGGAAGTTATTTTATCTTTTCAAGTCCATTATGAGACACTTTTTAAAAATCAGGGGCCTAATTACCGCATCCGTATTCGTGATCACTTAATTTTGTCGATTTTAAAGGCAAAACAATAACAAATTCAGTCACGTATTACTCGATCATATTCATAGGGTGGTATCCTTTTTTTTAATAAAACCTATTTTAAATCTGTTAGAGATTAAGTTAAATATCATTTTATAAAAATGAATTGTATTCAGAGGAAAAACGAGACACAAATAAAAATAATTATAGAATAGCTTAAAAGTGATAGTAATAGACTTAGGGTAAGCTCCTACATCGTCTCTGCTGTTGGCAAAAGAGATTCGCTCTGAATGTTGCTTTCTTGGTTTTGTAACCATTTAGTTTCCCATTGCAGAGTATATTCATTATGATGAACGAATAGGGATAGGGACACCCTCTGTTCGTACGCACGTTCTACCACTATGAAGCAAAATGCCGAAAAAAGCGTTAAATAAGTAGAGTTTTTTGGCAAACCTTAACCTTAGTTAAGCCTATCTGCGTCTGAGTAACTTTCACGTCAAAAACAGTTCCTCATAATCCAAATCTGCTGGATTTGAAACTCAAGGCAGTTTCAAAAAACCAAATCATTCCACTGAAATATTTCATTTTTTTACTGTTTCATCTGTCAGGAATTTTTTTTTCTGTTCCAATCAGTTCTCAGTTGTGGTTGGTTTGTTGTGGTACTTTGGTACTAAGTTTGAACCCCTTTCACCATTGTCTATTCCACAGATGGGAGGTTTCTTTCTCACATAACAATGGATAGCATAAGCCTCCAAAATATTTACAAAAATCCTTTAAAAAAAAATAGACTTACCATACTATCTTTCAATCTGATAGCTCATCAGGTTCAGATATTTCTAATGATAGCTAAAAATACCTTTTTTTGAATGACGAAGAAGGTGCAGTAATTTTTCGATGTGAGAGGCTATCTGAAGACAGACACATCTTAAACGCTGCTGATTTAAAAAAAAACAACAAAGTATTCTTCGGGCATAAAAGTGACAGAAATTCAATCCTTGCAACTTTTCTATCTGAGCAGTTTTAAAGCAATTGTTAAAGGTATTTTGAATATGCCAACAGATAATACATTATTAAATAAAAATGTTCACCGCTCAAAGTTTAAACTTATCCCGAGACAATGAACAACTGTGAATGGTACCAATTTTTGTATTTTCATTCAATTTGAAAGCCATTTGCAATAAAATATGTGTCCCAATTAATCAAAGAGGGTATAATAAATTGAGGGGACTTTACTACTGATTACAAATACTTTAGAAAGAGTGGGCTATCAGTTTACTACTTGTTTTCGAAATCTACACATTGTTTGAATATTAATTCAACCCTCTTTTGATAAATTCCGAAGCCACTGTCTCATAATGGACTTGAAAAGATAAAATAACTTCCCAGGGGACAGCTTTATATACCAAATCCAAAAAGTCTCCATTTAATTTTCTATAACCTCTATGAATTCACTCAAAAATTTCAGAAGAAAACCCTATTAAATAACCAGAAAACAGTCAAAGTTTCACTTCCTTGAAGACAGCCACAATCCCAAACAACAACCGTGTCCTTTCCCATTTCAAGTTAAATGAAAATCTTCACTTAGGCCCTAGTTTCGAAAAAGTTGGAACAGTGTCAATTTGATTTTTTTTTTACATTTAGGCGGTGAAAGCAAAAGTTCTGTCAGAAAAAATTTAAAATTGTCGCTACGAAAACAACCACAACTGATTGGATTCCATGAGAAAAAAAATTCCTGACAGATGGACCAGTAAAGAAATGAAATATTTCAGTGGAATGTTTTTTTTTGTGGAATTGACTGAGAGGTAGATCGGCAAATGTTTTTCGTGTGGAAAAATGAATAAATTAATTTTCTAGAAAATTTAAAGACTACTAACCAAATAATTCAAAAGCAGCATTTAAAGACCAAGATTGAGTTCAACCGTTAAGTCGTCAAAAAACCAAAAGAAAATTTGTACGGTTTCTTTTTAGAATTCCATTTGCAGTGCTAAGCGATAATTCAATTCCATTGTACAATCTCAAATCTCTCAAATGATAATTTTTCACTTAAACACAAAAAAAAAACCCACCACCTTTGCCTTAAAGGTACGTACTATACTCAGAAAAAGGACTTTGCAAAAAACTATAAGCTCGCACACAGAAAAACTGATATAATTAAAATCTATCTGCTCCATTTTCGCAAAAGAAAAGATGACAAAACAAAAAAGAGAATGAAAACACATTTCACTCTTTTTCGCTTTCAATAGTCGGTGTAAACATAAAACGCAGAATATGAAAAAAAAAAAAACAGCGAAAAAAATTCAAGGATAACTAAAGTCTGCTCCGGCATTGTTTGAGCAGAAAGTTCAAAGCAAAAAATTAGAGCAAAACTCTTCTGTTTAATCGGGAGGAAAAATACTGGAAAATTGTAAACTAAAGGAACACTATAAGCAGAGCAAGACACAGCAAAAAAAAATATGCAACGAAAAGTTCAATTTGAAAAACTAATATTTATCTGGAGTAGGTATCTATGAGGTGGGAGTTCTTTTGTGTCCGTGAACTTGTACCTACTCAGCTTATGGCTTTTTGTTCTATTTTATTTTTTTCTATTCCTGCAAAACAGTGAATGGAAATGATTTTCTGTATCACAAGGATAAGAGAATATATAAGCTCGAGAGTCTCTCTGGAGAGTTCCAGCGAAACTATGTCAATAGAGGGTTTTCGATAAAGTATAGTCATGGAGTATGATCTAGTTTCATTCTTTTCAGAAACGATAGAATTTTTTTTTTTTTGTGAGAACATTTGGAAAAATAAATTCGCAATGTCTGCTGGGTGTTTTTTGGGGCACAACGAGTCCTTGTTGATTGAGTTGGTGAAAAATATTTCTATAAACCTTTTGCAAATTGCTATTCATGAGGTTTGAAAGGGTTATTTTTGAAGTGTCTTACAAATGGGTAGTAAAGGTTGGCGGTAGATTAACTTTGGTCCCGAAAGGGTTGTCTCATTTCAGGCTTTCGTAGACTCTAGGGAAAGTTACGAGTGCATGAATATTGGCGGAAAACGACAGTAAAAGCAAATTATTAGGTATATGCCTTACAATATACTAATTGTAGTTATCTAAAGTGTTATTTTATAATAATATTATGTTGGAAAGAGGTTTCTTGTAAGGTTTCTTACGAACTTTAATAGAAAAGGTAAAATGTGTACTCTCCTATTCTTTTTAACTTAACTTTTAATAAAGGTATTGTAAAATTTCTTCCATTTTGAGGACAATTTAATTATGTGCTCGTATAAGGTTTCCTAATAGAAAAACCGCAGTAGTTAAATTGAGGCAGTTCATAAAATATCTCAACTTTGGTTGCAGTTGCAGAACAATGTGAAGGGAAAAAATGTAGTTTCCAAATTTTGAGCTGCACACGTTCAGATTCAAAACTGTTTCGATTCTGTTCGAATCATTATGTCAACGCCTGAACGGAACTATAGTTCGTAGTAAGTTTATTTTTATCTACATAATCGCCTGATGCCTTATTTTATGGTTTCATTTTTCTCAACTGCTAAACAACGACAGAAAAGACAAAGCCTGGTTTTATAAAGCCTCAATTCTTAAAACTGCATTTTGCTGCCTTTTACTCGCCATTACTCAAACAATTCTTAACCAATGGAAGCAAAACAAAATACTTAAGAGAGCCAACACTTCCATAATTATTTTGAGCCATCAATCAACTTCCTGTTGCATCTAGAATGCTGAGTCGCAACCCAAAATCTAACATGAAAACACTTAATTTATTTTCTCAAATCGAAAATTATCAGCAACCGATGTTCATAGGTTTGTTTGACGTGGGCGATAGTGCGCACTAGTGCCGGTGCAGGCGCAGGCGCACATCGCACACGCACATTCCTTTGAAACGGAAAAACGAAAGAGAAGTATACGAGGTGAATGGGGATGTAATCTATATAAATATAAAAGAGATTGACGGTTTCGTTTTGGACTAAGGCAGTGAAAGAGGAGATGAAAGAGGTTATGAAAGTTTGTATTGGGAAATGGACTAAACTGGATAGAAATTGAGAAGTTACACTTCAACTTCATCAACTCGATGACGTTATAATTCGATAACCGATGGGCCGACTTTCATGATTCTTTTTTTGTTTTTTTTTTTTGTATTGCTTTATTTCAGGTTTAGCCAGATAGGATACTTATGGACCCGATAGGTGCGGCTGTTGTCAATCAATCCAAAACCAATGGTTGGGTCCAGTTTGAAAGATAGGATAGTTTTGGACCCTAAAGTTGGCACTTTGCAAAAGATAAGCGGGATAGGAAAACTGGTGTTGTATCTCCCATTAAAAAAAAAAATCAAACGTTTTTTCTAAAGTTGTATAGTTTAAATTATTAATGTACATTGTCAAACTAAAGCAGTTTGCGAAATGTGGGCGTGACTTAATACGAAAGGCAAGGGCAAAACCGGAGACTACGTCCCAATAGGTGCACTCAAAACTCGGGATTTGGGATAGAAGTCTGTATAGTGAACCGCGGGATTTGGGATAGAAGTCTGTATAGTGAACCGCACTTTGAAAAAAAAAAAAGACTGGATAGAAAAACGGGTTGTGTCACCAATACAACAAAAATTATTTAAAATTTACAATTTTTTGAATTCTTTGGATGTGAAATTGAAAGTCAGCTCAGTTAAAATTTTGCTGCGCAAATTTTGCTGCACTGGAAGTTGGTTAGTTTGCGGCGGAACGCGTTTGATTTGATTGTGAAGAATCTCAAATCAAATGTCATGCAAGCGACGATTTTGAGGGGAAAATTCAATGGCAAACAATTTTCACTATGACAAGTAATAAGTCGCAAAGACAATCGCGGGATATTTTGGCATCAATCTTGAATTCCCATGTTTCGCACATGGACAATTGTATGTGGCGAGCTCCCTCCGCGATGGTAGACACCTTGACGTGTGCGCCTTTTTCAAAGTGCGCTGGTGCGGAGGCTTAACGTTGCAAAGACTCAGCGGGCTATGCTGTCGGAGGCGGTAGTCGCCTGAAGGGTCACCCATGACAGAAAGGCTGCTAGAGGAGCAACTAACTAAGCTCTACCCATGAGGAGTAAACCTCATTAATCAAATCTCTAATCCAAGGCGGAACAGCATACGCCGAGGGATGCATGGCTATAAGAGAGATTAGTCGTTAGTATGCGAACTCCGAATACCTGGTGACCTTCGGTTTCATCATTAGCCTTCCCGTGGTGTACCGGGCTCCGGCATGGGCGATGTTTCTTTCCCGGTTTCTCGTGGGACCAAAAATTTCTCAACCAAATTTAAAAAATTTACAGACAGATGCCTCTGAAACCGCATCAATCTCTGTAGTTGCTGCTGGGCAACCAGAAAACTTAACGGTGAATATCACTTGTGCTGTAGAGCCAAGTGTGAACCCAGCCTCTCGGTCTGCTGTTGGGCAACCGAACCCCCTGCAAATAGATGACGACGTCATGAGGGCTCCATCTACTAGTCAGGGCAGTGCAATATCCGACCACAGGGAATCGTCGACATCTGATTCCGACACATCCACCATCGTTGACTCCTGTAGTGTAGTATCCGAGAAATCGGGATGCTCCTCTATTGGGAAGAGTCTGGCTGGACTACAGGTTCAACAAAGTGGATACGTGAAACTATGTGGTTTCGAAAAAAGACGCTTCAAAAGTGCCTTGCGGCGAGGCATGGACAGAGAAAATGCTCTCATCTTCGCCAAAGCCGCTCTCAATGACAGACCGATCTCTAAACGAGTTAGGTCGGAGGACAATACCCCACCGGCATCGGCCGCCAAGAAGGTTAAGAAAGGTCCTTTACCTGATGTTCCCACCTTTAGTCAGGTGGCGAATCTAGTCAGGTTAGGTATCGTTCCGACCGACTTGATTAACCAACCCCTCTCTTCTGAGCAAATGGCTCTGGTACAGGAGGCGGTCATTGACACCTCGATTGAGCTAACCAACAGTGGCGTGTGGCCAAAATTCTCTGGATCAGTTCCAAAGTCGGGGTGGGTAATGTTCATTTGCACAGATGGTGCTACCGCGGGATGGATGCGCTCAAATTTTGAGAGTATCAGAGCCAAATGTGGTCTGGATCTGATGTTGGTGGAAGAGAACTCTTTTCCAAAGCCCCACATCGTTCGAGGATTCTTCCCACATAGCCTGGAACTCTCAAATGAGAAAGTGCTTGCCACCCTGACGGCTCAAAATGCCGCATTAAATGCTAAAACCTGGAGGGTCGTCAAGAGGGTAAAGGATGGTGCATTCCTTCACCTTGTGCTTGCAATTGACGACGCTTCCATGGCCAAACTCCTTGAACTGAAAGGGAAGGTCTCATACCGCTTTGGTCAGATTAAGTTGATTCTTAAGAGCACCGACAAGAATCCTATGTCTGACAGCGGTACCCCTAAAGCAGGAGCGGAAGCCAGTTCGGCACCTTTCTCTGGGATCGTGCCCTCCCAACTGGTACCTGCAGCGCAGTGCAGTGCCAACTTACCGTCCAACCCCATAGTCACCGATAGCGGAAAGGAGATGGCGTTGAAAGTTGTCGGGGACCGCATCCCAGAAACAAGCAGTGGTATTGCTACTGGGCAAGCCACTCCTAGTGGTTCAGGGTGCAGTTCTAGGGCAACGATCGGCGCCTCGACTAACCGCCATAAACAACAACAAAAGGGCATTATGGCCCATAAAACTGGTGGTATGGCCAAATTTTTGAAAAGTAACACAGCCTCAGGGCGCGTTACCCACAAGAATGTGCATGACGAGTCTGACAGGTCCAAGATAATAGGTCGTCCTGAACAGACTGCCTGCCGCAGAGGAAAGGGCCCCAAAAAGGCCCAACTACTCAGGCAGGCCGGTTCCTCCAAAGAGGACCAATGAGCACCATCAAGGTGTTACAGGCGAACCTCCACCATGCTAAGGGCGCGTCCGCTACCCTGGCAAAAAGGTTCGCCGAGGAAAAGATAGCCCTTGGCCTCATCCAAGAACCATGGGCTATCAGCGGACACATAAAAGGTCTTGGAAATAAAGCAGGTGAGCTTATTTATAAACGAGACGAGCCAGTGCCACGAGCGGCCTGCTTAATCGACAAAAATATCAACTTTCTTCCCATTCCAGAATTCATCACAAGAGACTTGGCGACCATTCAAATAGAAGTACCAACCGAACGGGGCACACACAACATCATCTGTGCCTCAGCATACTTCCCGGGCGACGACACCAACATTCCGCCCATCGAGGTCCAGAGCCTCTTAAACCACTGCAAGAGGAACAACCTTCATTACGTCATTGGATGTGACGCAAATGCACACAACATGGCATGGGGCAGCAGTGACAATAATAAAAGAGGTGAGTGTCTCTTAGAATTTCTAGTCGGTAGTAACGTTGATATCTTAAACAAAGGCTCTAAACCAACCTTTATAAATGCGATACGCGAGGAGGTACTTGATCTCACTCTTGCCAGTCCATTTATGTCTAATTTCGTTACAAATTGGCATGTGTCTGACGAAGCCTCGTTATCAGACCACCAGCATATAAGGTTTGATTTACCTGGTCAATCTACACCTGCACAAAATAGATACAATCCCAAATCGACGGACTGGAATATGTATCGAGAACTTGTTCTCTCAAAAACAAATATGTTTGTCTCTCAAATTGAATCCATATGGGACATTGATGAGGCTGCTCACCAGCTCAGTAACGTGTTGATAACCTCCTACCATGAGAGTTGTGTCAGCAAAACCAGTTTGAGTAAACGTAAGGTTCCCTGGTGGAATGACCAACTAGCCAAACTCAGACGGAAGGTTAGAAAACTCTTTAATCGAGCCAAAGTAACCAAAATGTGGGACGAATACAGATCCGCTCTCACAGCATACAACTCAGAATTAAGACGATCTAAAAGGGCCTCCTGGAGGAAATGCTGTGAAGACATATTAGATATGCCAGTAGCAGCCCGTATCCACAAGGCTCTGAGAAAAGATCATTCCAACTGTGTAGGTCTACTTAAAAAAGCAGATGGAACCTACACGACGGACCGTACGGAAACAATTAAAACTTTACTTCAGGTTCATTTTCCGGGTTCGACCATCCGTGAATCACACGAAAGCTCACACGACACTGATCCCAGGATCTCTGTTTCTGGGCGAGTAAATAGTCTATCTGGAAAAATTTTCAGTCCAGATAAGGTTAGATGGGCAGTTGGCTCATTCAAACCTTTTAAAGCACCTGGTGGTGATGGTATATTCCCAGCCCTCTTTCAGAGGGTTATTGACGTCATACTACCAGCAATTACAATCCTATTTAGAGCTAGTTACAATTGGGGATACATTCCTTCCACCTGGAGACAGGTGAACGTAATTTTCATTCCCAAAAGTGGCAACAGGCCAAGCGAACTACCTAAATCATATAGACCTATCAGTCTAACATCCTTTGTTCTTAAAACTATGGAAAGACTAATTGATGTTCATATCAGAGGTCGGATATTAATATCTAACCCTCTCCACTCAAGTCAGTTTGCGTACAGAAAGGGCAAGTCCACTGAGGGTGCTCTTCACCACCTCGTCAAAAAGGTAGAAGACGCCCTTAACCACAAGGAAATTGCCCTAGGCGCATTCTTAGATGTTGAGGGTGCTTTCGATAATACTGGATACGACTCGATTACTAGGGCAATCAGTTGTAAAGGTATCGAAGACTCGACAAACCGTTGGATCCGTGCCATGCTGGAAAGTCGAGTAATAACGTCCTCGTCGGGAGGAGTGGCTGTGTCGGTGACAGCAGTCAAAGGCTGCCCCCAAGGAGGTGTGCTCTCCCCCTTGCTGTGGTCACTAGTCATAGACAGCCTACTAGTCAGCCTACATAATCTAGGTTATGACGCCATCGGTTATGCCGACGATTTGGCAATTGTCATTAGTGGAAAGCACTGCGCTACCATTAATAGTAGAATGAGGAGCGCTCTTCTACATGTTTTAGAATGGTGTACTACGGAAGGTTTATCTATAAATCCCAGTAAAACTATTCTAGTTCCTTTCACTAGGAGGAGATTGGTCAACTTAGGGCCCCTTATCCTGAATGGAACTACATTAAACTACTCCAATGAAGTTAAATATCTCGGAGTCATCCTTGATAAGAAACTAAACTGGAACTCACACATCAAGTCCGCCACAGAGCGTGCCTCTAGAGCCATGTGGGCCTGTAGGTGTCTGTACGGCAGAACTTGGGGTCTTAATCCCAGAATGGTACACTGGTTGTATACCATGATGGTAAGACCCATTGTATCGTACGCGGCAATCGTCTGGTGGCCAAAAGTACTCGAGCATACCACGGCAAATAAGCTTCAGAAGCTTCAAAGGATTGCCTGTCTCGGTATCACAGGTGCAATGCGCACCTGCCCAACAACAGCACTTGAGGCCATTATTGGGCTCTCACCCCTGCAGTACTTTATCATGAAGACGGCAGCTAGATGTGCCATTAAACTGCAGCTAGATTATAGGTTTAAACCAGCTGACCTTGTGGGACATCTGAAAATAATCAACCTAATCCCTAACTTGGACATGTTCTGCTCAGTCCCAGATACTATGGTTAGGGAGTACAGTTTCGGAAAACTTTATGAGGTCGAAATACTTGAACGTGCAAGCTGGACCAATGGTATTCCGTCACTCAACCCAAAAAGCTTAGTATGGTACACCGACGGATCCAAAATGGATTCCGGAGTTGGAGCTGGCGTCTTTGGGCCCAACACCAAAGTATCGGTACCCATGGGATTGTGTCCCACGGTCTTTCAAGCCGAAATCCATGCTATCGAAATTTGTGCCGATCTTATATCCCAAAAAGGAATGAAAGGCGCAACCATTCAAATATTTTCAGACAGTCAGGCAGCTTTACAAGCTTTGGCGTCCAATACAATGGACTCCAAAACAGTTAAGTGCTGTCACGATGCCTTGCAAGCCCTAGCCAAACACAACAAGGTAAGGCTCGGCTGGGTGCCGGGTCATCAGGGTATTGCAGGCAACGAATATGCAGACAAACTAGCTAGGACTGGCTCCGAATCCATTCTCTGTGGACCAGAACCCTACTGCTCGGTCAATTGGACTACTGCACTAAGACAAATTAACGATTGGGAAAAACAACTCCGTCTTGAACACTGGGAACATGTCCCGGGTCTAAGACAATCCAAACGATTAATTAAACCTTACTCCTATAAGGAAATACTTAAACTCAGTAAGGATAACATAAGTAAGCTAGCGGGCTTCCTCACAGGTCATTGTGGCCTTAAATATCACCTCAACAAAATGAATCTTTGTCCGGAAACAGAATGCAGATTCTGTCTGGAGGATATCGAATCCTCTGAACACATTTTCTGTGACTGTCCGGCTCTTCATTGGTTAAGAAAACGAGTCTTCAATAGGGAGAATCGCACACCAACAGAGATAGCGTACTCTGCTACTAAAGATTTACTGACCTTCATTAGGGAGGTCGAACGTCTCTTAGTTTAACCTCTCCCCAATGACACAATAGATCTTTCAGGTCGCAGTGTCAGCCATTTGGGCTTGGGATAATTATAAAAAAAAAAAAAAAAAAAAAAATGTGGCGTGCTCACGTGTGAGCAAACCTTCCGCTTTGTACGTCGTGTACCCTAAAGTCCTTTAGTGCAAAAGTGTAAGGTTGGCGGACACGTCAAAATTGCGATTGGACATCAACATTGCCATACTTCAGTTAGTTCTATAGTATGAATATATGAATAAGGAATTTGAATTCACCGAATTACGTAAAACAGCATTTACATGTGCATTGTGCATGCTCGGAATTATTATTTTCATTGCATTAACAAATTTGGGCGCAACAAAGTTCGGCGGGTCAGCTAGTATTTTATATTTGTCTTGGAAATATCTGTTTTCCAGGGACATTGATGGAGTTAAATTTTTAGGACGAGAACATTTTTGCCCCAAAAAAAAAGTCATCGTAAAATGCGTTTGGAGGTGATTGGGGGTTTGAATGTGTTTTTTTTTTTTTTTTGTGCCTTACAAAAATTTAACGAATGTGTGATACCATTTACTATTATAAAGAACTATTATTTCAACGAGGACGTATATTTTGCACTCACTCCTTCCAATTACCTTCGATTTAAAATTATAATCAAAATTCAAATACAAAGAGCAACAGAGAAGGAACTGTAATCTGTAGAATAAAACAAGAGTTCTAGAAAAAGTACGACAAAAACACTTTTACTTTCATCAACTTTGGGTACTTATGTTAACACAATTTTTTTATATATATTTGGATAGTATTTAGTTAGTTTTGGCTAAAAGCGTCATCTGGCATTTTTATAATTTAAATAACAAAAACATAAGTGGTAGATTCTAGAAACAAAAATTATCTCCAGAAATATAACAGCACAGCAAATTCACGCTTAATTCGATACTCGATATAAGGAAAAATTAAAATAAATTTCAGAATTTTTTAATGTGATCATTTTTTTATCGCATAAGTGAAGAATTATAAAAAGCATAGAGAAAGCAAATTAGACGCACAATGACAACGAAAAATAGGCGCGGACAAAGTGCTTAAGAAACTCTAAGTCGGTGAATGATTTTAATTCATTTATTAGATCCATACAAAGATTTTTTCTAAATCCACGAAGTTGAATAAAGTGTCCCTAGTAATTTCGAATGAGCTATGACCATCTCGAAGGGAACGTCGCAAAATCGCCAGTCTAAAAGAAACTCTTTATTTTTATTGAAAACAAAAAATAAGGAATTGATAAATCACCATAACATTGTTCAATTCGACGCATATTGTTAATAATTACTCGTATTATTATTACAGACTGAACAAACAAATAAAAATAACACAGAAAGGGCACAAATGACACATACGTGACAGGATTTATCATTTTGTACGTTTTAGTACACTTTTGATAGCAATTTATCATGATGAGTTCGGGAGTCGTATAATGCGTAATTTACTATAACGCTGTTCCCAGAAATAATAATTAATATAAAATCAACTGATGTACTTGATTGCTGGCTGTCCACGTCCAGGTCATAACCCCAATTCCCAACTGATGTCTTTCAATGGCCGAAATCAATGCAAGCACGTCGGAGTTATGATGATCCAAAGAAAATCCCTCTAATTAGTATGTACGGCCATTAAGTCATTTGCTCGTCAGTTTCTTTCAGCAATTACCACCACAAACATTATATCGCTGTGACTATCTGTGACCATGCATGCGGCCCGCTAGCAAAACCGATTCCGCCTCTTAACAACAGAACTCGATTTATAAACCAACCACCCAATCTCACGAAATCACAGGTACACCTTCGGCGTAGCATGCCACTACCAGCCAACAGCCACATGCCAAACACTCCATTATTATGCCATTAACTGTGGCCCAACTGCAGAGAAAAATAAGTGAAAATAAGCAAACCTGCACCTAGCAGCAAGCTTATAACAATACTCCATACACCATCGCAGCTGAAAATAACTTATACACGACCAACGAACAGTTCTTTCACATTAGACCGTTCAATGATGAGTATAATGACGAATAGTGGCTGACTATTTGAGGAGACAAAAATTACACCGAATGGCGCCCAACCTGAGGTACACTTACCCCAACTCCTTAGTGATGCGCGCAAATCCACAAAAATCACCAATTAATCCTTAATGAAGTGTCGGGGAAATCCATCAATTCATAGGGATTGATTCTTGAAAGCGTCACTTCGGAAAAAAAGAAGCGAACAAAAATCACAAGACCGCATTCGACTCACGTCGGTTGGCACACTGAACGGCACACCCTAGCCATCGACTCGAATAGCTATTAGCTATTGCGACTGGGGTCCGATTGTAATAGGTTAGGCGGCGAGACACAATCACCACCTTTGGTATCACTTCACGAAACAATTGCACTACGGCATCCACTATTCTTTCACATAACTGGGCCTACACTGTACACAGCACATAGCCTCTTAGGCCTTCTTCGTTTTTTCTTTTCCACTCTTTTTCTATTTTTGCTGAGACTAATTAAGGCTCTCCTTCGTTGTTGTGTGTGCACTTGACTTTTACCCCCGGTCTACTTTACACTCGCTATACACTGTGTTGGCTTTGCCTATTTTATGCACTATTTTCTTTAACGAGAGGAGCCGTACTAGCACACTACCGAGCACAGCACTTGGTGGGTTTCCGGGAAACGTGATATAATCCAATGCCGCCCAAACGACCCCGTTAGAGTATTTGTGATTGAAGCGGCATTACCAGTACCGCGAGGTGCTAACTTATCTTCGAAGATTGGAAAGAGTTTCTGTTATCATTACCGCTGATGTGTGCTTTTTCTACTGTTGACTGACAAGCAAATGAGACCGAGTCCTGTCCTGTCGTGACAATCAACGTTTCGATTTGACGTACGGGTATGGACTAAATTGAATAGGGAATGCACTGAACTTTTATAATACTGAAGAACTGAACTGTATAGAGCAGAGAGAGCTTTCTGTCAGAGGACTACATTACCGACTGGAGGGTGTTGAGTGAGATACTCATTGGTTGAGTGGAAAGAATTGAGGGTAAAATGCTGTGAGATTATTGTTAATTTTTTAAGTGTACCTACTCAAGGCTAGGCAATAAAATGCAGGAAATTCGGTGTCTAGACCTTGAGGTTCTTTCTAAGTGACGTGCGATATGCAGACCAAATAGAGCTTAAAAAATGTCCTTTTTCGCCCTTTTAGCTTATTTTGTAGGCAAAATGACCACGAAATGGGTAATTACCAACGATCTGGAGTCACTGGTCAATAGTGGTTGTTCGTACAGCGGACGAGCAAAAGTGATGCTTCCTGTTGATGAATCTGGTAGAACAAAAAAAAAAGCAAAAGCATTGGGTAAATACCACCCTGGTATAAAAATGTTCGACTGAGCGTCGAAAAATGCGTCAAAAAACGAAACGAAAGTTGACGTCAAAAACACTTAAGAACAAGCACAAATCTCCGTCAAAAAAAAAACGAGTAAAAACGCTTCAAAACCACGTCAAAAAATCTGTTAAAATAAGCGTCAAAAGAATCTGAAAAACTGGTACCAACATGAAACCGAAAATCCATCAAAGTTGTCATTCAAAAATCCCGTCAAAAAGTGGAAAACGCGTTATCAAATCCTTCAAAGTACCGCTTAAAAAGTGCTGGAAAAAGTCAAAAACATGTCGAAAAATCCGGCAGTCAAAAGAGTCAAAAACGATTAGAAAAACACGACCAAAACCATTTAAAAAATTCATTTAAATAATTTCAAAACGCGTTTGAAATCCGTCAAAATAGGTGTCGAAAAACGAGCTAAAATCGCTTCCACAAATTCGTAAAAACTCAACAAAAACGGCGTTGAAAAACGAGTCCAAGACGCTTCAAAATCACGTCTAAGAATCTGTTAGAATTTGAGTTCAAAAAGTCTCAAAAACAGGTCACAAAACGCATCCGGAATTTAATCTTATTTGACGGAAAAGACTCATCCACAAATCTGTTAACACTCGTCAAAAACATCGTCGAAAAACGAGTCAAAAGCCGAAATCTTTCAAAATTCGCGTCAAAAAAGTCTAAAAAACCGATCTCAAAATGCATGCGAAAATCCGTCAAAGTGGACATATAAAAATCCCGTCGAAAAGTGCGTTTGAAAACGCTTTTTAAAAATCCATCCTAATACGCTTCTTCGAAAAAAATGGGCCTCTAATATTGTGCCTAGTCCGAACAGGTGGAACTATAAGGCTTTCCCAGAAAAAAAAATAAGTTCGCCGAAATAATCAGATCTGATAAATTTTTTGAATACTTTTGAGCAGTTCTAGAACCACCTGTTTTTGGTAAAACGAATGTCAGCTTGTGGCCGAACAACTGTCGTTCTTCTCAAAATTGCTGTTGGGACAGATCTTTGAAATCTGTTGACGAGTCCCCAAATTATTATATCACATGTTTTTAATTTTGCAACTTTTTCATTTAAAAACGAAATGACAGTCGGGGCAGCGCGTCGCCCGATTTGTTGCCATTGATGTGATTTCGCGAAATGCTCAAATTGAATCCTCTGTCAATGGTTGCATTAAATTTTTTTGCAGCGATCCCGATGCACCACATTTACATTCAATAAGACGTCAAAGAGAAGGAAAGAAAATGCAAATTAATTTTACGAAAATTCCGAGAATTCAATCAGAAATTTCCAATTGGGTACCTACCTACTTCCGTCCGTCCTTTTTCCAAAACAAAAAAAAAACCTGATTCGTACACACTGGTCTCGCGAAATGGATTCAACTTGTACGTGTATTGCTTCGAGGATGCACATTCCTGCATTTCTGCATTCGAGTCGCTGCATTTCCAATCGATTTATAAATTTGTATATGTGTCCTTACTGGATTGCAACAAAGAGAGCAGCAGCGACGGCGGCGGTGCCGAGTAGACGTCAGAATGATGAAATCAAGGAAGAATTTCCTTTGCAGCGATTTAAATTTTTATTTCCGATTTTGTTGTCGTTTTTCAAGATATTCATTCGTCCGGAAGGATTGTCCGCCCACATCCTTGTATTGATTCACCATGGTGCGACGTATACCACTAAGCTCGCCTGCACAAGCAAACACAGGGCAGCGCAGCAAAGAGTTGGATCAGAGATAGTCTCTATCGAGATGTACCTACATTTATTTATGTAGCTCCTCGAAGGGACACAAGAGGTAGAAAAAGAACCAACAACGGCACGGTGAAACCGGTCTCGGCTTAGTCCTTTCTGCATAAATGATGGAAAAGTGAACTGAACGTGCAAAAGAAGTGAAAACGAAAATCGCCTCTGGCAAAAGTCCATTTCCCAAAAGGAATAACTGACCCCCTCGTGTGTGCCATCCCAAATGTTTGTCTGTGCGTCTGCCTGAATGACTGCATGCCTGCTTGCAAGAGCCAGACACAACTTGCAGTTTGCCCAACTCCTGGTTATCTCTCTCACACTCCTCTGCGAGCCAAAGTGAATGCCAGCCGTAGTTTAGGTAAGGATATGTTGGCAACATTATCTCTGAATACTATGCGAAAAAGGACTTTTATTTGGTTAACTGATGTATCGCTCTGGCTTCCATTCGGCCGTTCGTTACACAGATGGAGCAAAAGGAAATTTGTTGGTTTACTTTTCTCGGTTTTGTTTGATCCTTGCATTCTTTGGTTGGTTTTTCTTCCATCCTAGGGCTGCTTCTTCAAGTCAGTTGGCCCACGGGATTCCATTGAACAAATTCCACACATACAGACGTATAGTACCCATGCAGAAACATCAGAGAGCGAATGCAAGCAATGTCAAATGTCTTTCAAATCGACATCGGGGTTCTCTAAAAAGGATTCTTTGCCGTTCGCAAGGATGTGTGTTGTTATGGCTCCTTAGAAGATGTGCTTTGTGATGATCGAGATCAAAGTGATTTCCGGTTGAGCCCAGGACACAGGATGATGATCCTTAAGGATTGTTTATTCACACTCCGAGTGAATAGTGAATGCGGTCTGAATGGGACACCTTCTTAATAGCGAACATCAGATTTTTCCTTTCAGGCGAATAAGGTGCGGAAATTGTGGGCAGGGTTAGAGTGCTGGTGGCGATGAAATTTATTTTTCTACTTTACTCTTCTGCGGACATTGAGGGATTTCTCATTCATGTTGACAAAAAATCAGGTTAATGGTGTCAGTATGTGTGTTGCAATTCAGGCGTGGGAAAATGTTAGCTCTGCTTGTGTGTGCATATGTTAGTACATTTTATGGGAAATTTCAACTGCAGCAGCAGGACTTCTGGGCTTACTTGCAAATTTCGTCTTACTAAGGTGCGATGTATGCGTTTCTTTAGTAGGAGCTCAACAACTGCATACAAGGAGCGAATGCACGGACTAAGTCTTCCCCCCGGTAAAGTAAGGTTTTCCTTCATAAGTCGGCTGTACTTTGCTGAACTCTATTTTTCCTCTATATAGAAAATAAGGTATTTAATTTCAATTTAGATCAATAAAAACTCAGGCACATGACATTTCCCAGCTTTCACACCTAACTTTGAATGCCCCCATTAACTTCCGTATTCACATTGTGTATATTTTTCGTAGCGGTGTCAAAATAAAAAGTAACCAAAAGTAGCTGCAATAGCTTTGCCTTCGCTGATCATCGAGTTTACGTACGTTCACTAACTTTTGACCTGCATCGTGCCGTGTGGCGGCAGAACAGTGTTAATAAGTTGTGGGAAATTTCTCTTTCCGTGGGAATTTCGATGGTAAAAAGGTCGAGTGGGAAACATAAAATAAGCAGAGCTCCAGCTTATGTTTTAGGGAATTCGATCAACATAATGAAAAAAACAAAAATACTCGCACAATCTGTAACCTCAGTTCCTCAAATATGTACTAAAAGTATCATATCTGTTTTTAGCTAAGCATGCAATTGACTTCAGTTTCAGTTTACGAATAGAGCTAGGAATAATGTACTTATGGACGCGTTTGCGTCACGTCAAGTAACCAAAGTCATTGAGTACAGTTTTCCAATAAAATTTAAATCATTTTGAAAACTATTTGACTGTTGCGGAAGGGCTCTTCTAGTGTATTTTCAAGACAATTTGTCAAACAACTCTAGCGATTATTCTAAAAATCAAAGAACTGTCAAAAAATTGGCAGTCCAACAGACTGTCGTTTACTTTTTGTTTCCTTGTTACCAATTGCTTTTTAGTTTTTGTTTTTACAAATTTAACAACGATATTCGGCCAGCATCGTTTTTAAGGAAGTACGGACCCATTATTCCACCAACCCATAAAGCACACCAAACAGCCAGTTTTTGTGGACGTAACGGTGTCTCAACATACACTTGAGCATTGTCATCACTCCAAATACGGAAGTTTTTTTATTGACGTATCAATTCAACCAAAAGTGAGCTTCATCGCTAAGCAAAATTCGCTTTCGAAAATTTCGAACAGAACCATGATTTTCAAAATAAATTTGCACAATTTGGAAGCGTTGCTCAGGCGTCACTCTATTCATGTTAAAATTCCAAGCCAAACTAAAAATAAATCACATGACGGCTGACAAAATAGCTGCCAGTTAAAATAGTGTTGCCAACTTAAAGTTAAATACCTTTAAAAAAAAACACCCTTATTACAACACTGGCACAGAGCATGCATTTGATTTAAATTGAATATTGACAGCACGGCGGTATGAAGCAATGTTTCCTCTGTCATTTTGACATCTTAATCTCCTCGCTACTGTCAAATGAATTACTAACGACACCCTATTTACCAATAGTGCTATAAGCTAAGCAAGGCGAGTCCGAATGGGCAAGATTACTACCCGAGAATGGGGTGGGTGAAATATCGCGAGTAATAATTTGTTTATGAAACACCTGCCAATTACAAGCGACTGAGCTATTTATCCGGCAACTACCACTGGATCCACTCCACTCATCATTTGTCAAGCTGACAGGGGGAGCTGACAGGTTAAAATTAATTTTTTTAATCGAAATTGCAACTTTCCAGCCCACGAGACCAAACAAAAAGCTGAATCAAAAATTCGTCTGCTGTTTCATATTTCCGCAGTTAAATCCCTTGCTCATTAAGATAGCCCGTAAAGCTGTCAAAACAAAAGAAAGCAGAGGAAGAAGACTTCCAGCTCACTGCGAATGTGAATGATCGTTTAAATCTTATCTCTCCAAAGATAACTTTAATTAAAACCAAAATTCGTCAAGTAAACGAATCGTCTCTTCATTTTATTGTTTAACTCTTTGCATACAATTGGGAATATGACAGTACGATACAGGACTGTTTGCACACACTTCACGGGGTATGGGAATCGTAAAACTTTTTGTAGTTGTGAAAAACTTTTGCACGACGCACATTCAGTCACCAAACCTCTGCGGAGGAACTTTGGACAAACTTTAACTAAGCCCAAGGCGAATGCGTACATTATGTTTTAATTTTTCAACCGCTTTTCTTACTATTTTTAATTGACAGGAAAAAGCATAGTATAACTTGCCATACATTTGGAGGTAGTTAATATTTTTTTTATTTTATAAATATTTTCGCTATTACTCGGCATTCGTGAAACTTGAGGACTGTATTGCATTTTTTTCCAGCTAAAACAACATGACAGCGAATAGAGTCTTGAAATATGTTGAAATTCGCCTCCATTTTGGGGGCGTGTTAGGCTAAGAAATTTAAAGAAAACGAATCTGCCCAATGAAAGCATAAGTGGACATGGAATTTTGGCGAATGTAGATTTTCTGAAGGCCTAAAGAACCAATGTGAAGTTTAACGATGACAGATGGCATATGACATCTCATACTAGGTCTGTTCCCTTACGATAATGCATTCGAATAAATTAGTCAAACATCTTCCCTGACGCAAAAGTTGGGTTGTGTTCGAATTTATTGGAATGCATTATCGTAAGGGGACCTACTATTTGGCCTTATGATTTCTTAAAATGTATGCGTCAGATCGATTTCTATTCACGGTGTTGACATATTTTGAAATGTTTTTATATTATGAAAACGGAAGATAAAGTTTCCTTTAAACCGACGAAGCAATAAATTCACAATACAAATTGGACTTCTCAAATGCAGTACCTAATTGCAATTTTAATGTCAAAATAGTCCTTTCTGTTTGACAGATCATGTGACTTCTGCGATGGGATATGTCATTTCTGACAAAACCTAACGGGAGACTATAGATTCTTCTACCTCATCAAATGGGATCTATGTTTGGTGCGCATATGTATTTTCCATCGAACCTCAGTCATGGGAAGTACATTAAACAAGGCAAATGTTTAAACAAAATGGCGGTTGATAACACCTACCTATAGGAGCGCTTCACTGATATCGCAAACGTTGAAAGTTTTCCTTTTGCGACTGAATTATATAACCTTACTTTATAATGAACACGAACGAAGCACATGTTCTGTCATATGAGCCGTCATATAAGCTGCCATTTGACACGTCATATGAGCTGTCATTTAGCACGTCATATGAGCTGTCATATGATAAAAGAAAAATAATTTTCTTATATTTTCACGTAAAAACTGAGTCTACAGAATTTGAAAAGTCATATATAAAACAATTGCCCACCTGCCACTTCGACACCCTCACGGAACTATCATTGCTCATCCTCAATTACAAAGTCAAGGCTGTGTGAGCAATGGGAACAGAAAACATTGTAATCCATCAATCGATTTAGGAAATCACTTACAACTTCATCTGTCGTCACACCTAAAACGATCAAGGTCGTTTCTAGCAAACTACACATAAATCACCCTATAACGATCCAAAAATTGTGTTACACAAGACGGCGCCTGTCACACATTCGCTTATACTAAACGCATTAAGGAGCAAAACTAATTTGCACGTTTAAAACAATTTTTTTTTTTTTTTTCTTAAATTTCTTTGTAATGAAATTTCCCGAATAATTTCGCACTCCCTTGCACTGCTGCGGGAATATCCTGCTCTACATCCGATATGAGTGTCATATGGTACAATAATGTGTAAGCTATTTGGATTCAAGCGAGGCAGGGAGTCAGATTGGAACGATGCTCATATAAAAAACTTTACTGTCGGCAACACATTCCCGGCAACATTTTGAAGTTTATTTGCAGCTTTTGTCGACGACCGTGAGATTTTATACGAAACGGCGCGGGAGAGTGAGGTTTTCTTCCTCAGCCGTTTAAGTGCGGGGTGTAAACAAATAGATAAATTTTCAAACGAAAAGCCACCCCCTTCGCGCAAAATAAGTGCACGAATGGTATAATGATTGTTTGAATCTGCAGTCAGTCTCTCTGTTGCTATGTAGAATTGTTTTGGGGAGAGTTTCCTGTTTCAGGCAATAAAGTTGGCATAAAGTACATTAACCCCGGTTATATGGAGGGGGTTCGGCGCAAAGAAAGGAGGTGTTGCCGAATGGGCCCGCATCGCTTTGTAATGATTCCGACGAACAGATAATTACTTGTGTGCTGCATCTGTGTGGGTGGTTGGTCGATGGCCGCATGGAGAATCTCTTGCAGAGAAATGTCTGTTTGCCTTGTGTCGTGTGTCCTTATATTTTCACAAATAGTTATGCAAACAATAGGAAATGGATATTAAATAAGGGCTTTTGACGTATGCCTGACTGTTTTGCGGATGTATTACGTTCAAGCTGCACATCTGCATGTACCTCCTATATGCTCGCCTGCAATCTTTGGGAATGCACTTTAAGAAGCACTTGATGATATGGAAAATTAAGCTTACCAAATGTAGATCCAGAATTCATTATTCAAGGGGAGGGAACGTCGTCTAGTGTGGTCTTTAAGGACCATTGAAGAACTGCAGGCGCTGTCTTCCAGTGGCACTGAATTAGGTCTGTAGGACGGGATGGAGTCCGTCCTGCCTTTGCACACCCAAGGTTATTATTGGCTGTGAACCTCGCAGTCACATCATATTCTTGTGAGAAATTGTGTGCCAACGCGAAAGACTGAAATGTTGTAATGAAAGCACAAGCGGGCATGCCGAAACGATACCAACGATACCCAAAGGTCGGGACGATTTTAATCACCTCAACCTTCAATCTCGCACTAACCCTGGATTGCAGCATTAAGTACAACATGGTTGGCGCGTTTTTTATCTCTCCTCTATAGCCTGTCTTTAGACATCACGTTCTAGCTTAAGAAATAAAGTGACTAGGGCTTCAATTCTCAAGTCGGAACCAGTCTTCTTGCCTATTATCTGGTGTCGCAAGGACCCCAAAACTTTAATCTTGTGTCGTGACTTCGTCAAGACTGTCATCTTACATATCCCGACCGAAGCTAAATCCGAACGTCTATGTAGTTAAGTTGCGCACGGAATACATTTTATAAGCTTGAATGTTAAATAAGACACCTCTTCGCCGATGGATGGACATCTTTCACACATAATCTCTTTTTTTTTATTTTTATTTTCAATCAAATCTACTGTTCTCGCTAGATTACTTTATACAAAAATATAAAGGATCCGCCATCTAACTTTTTTTTTCAACTAGTGCTTATTTCGCGAATGGTAACACTTAGCTCATGTCTGATTCGACAGATAATTAGTTTTATCCTTCAGCTGAACGAATATGGTTGTGTATACGCTTGAACAACGCTGAGATATATTGCGACATTACTTTGAAAATCATGGTAATGTTGCAGAATGTGTGCGAAAATTGCGTACGGAACTTGGAAGAAGAGAAGCACCGTCAGCTCCGTATGTTCGTTATCTTGTGAAAGTGAAAGAAACTGGCATCCTCATCGATAAACCAAAGCGTGAAAAGCCAAAAACAGGGCGTACACCCGAGAAAATTGCTGCTGTGGCGGAATTTGGCCCAGAGGCATAATTGGGCCATTTTTCTTCGAAAATGAGCAAGGAGTGGCCGTTACAGTCAATGGCGATCGTTATCGGGCCATGTTGAACGAATTTTTGTTCACAAAAATTGAAGAGGAGGATATTAGCAACATTTGGTTTCAACAGGATGGCGCTACGTGCCACATAGCCGAAGCTACACTCGATGTTTTGCGCCCTGTTTTTGAAGATCGCATTATCAGCCGCAGAGCTGATGTCGTTTGGCCACCTCGGAGCTGCGATTTGACACCGTTGGACTATTATTTGTGGGGTGCCGTAAAAGATAAGTGTTACGCCGATAAGCCAGAGACAATTGACGCTTTAAAGGACAATATTCGTGAAGCCATTGGTGAAATACATCTGTACACAATCGATAATGTGCTTAAGAATTGGACCGATCGTGTAGGCTACTGCATGGCCAGCCGAGGCAGCCATTTGAATGAAATTATTTTCCATTATTAACCGGAAGGATTGTATGTACTTTCAAATAAAAAAAGAAATTTGAGAAAATATTCAGTAGTTCTTTTTTATAACATTTTCAAAAAAAAAAAGTTATTTAGCGGACCCTGTACTAAAATCGACCACCAAAGTCGATTCCCTACTAAGATGAAAATCGAGTATACCACAATATTTTTATTGGATTCCCTAAGGCATCTAAGAATTGGTACATCCATCCATAATTGAGTCTATGATAAGGTACATAAAATAACATACGCTCTTTAAGAGCTCTCGAAGGAGCATCCAATCCAATTGATGATAATAGGAAAGGGCAAGCGGTATGACCATGTATTAAATCACGAATAATCATTATTGAAAAATATTGCATCCGTTTAAAAAGAGGTACCAAATAATATATGAATATACACCTCGTCGCGTAAGATGCCATTTCAATATTCCATCGCGATCGCAGTCTAGACTCTAGTAAGACGCTTTAATAAGAATTTGCAATATTTGTTCCTTTCGTTTTGTTTTTGTTGTTTTGCCGACAAATTTTATTGTTTGCATTGTTTTTAAAAAAATCGAAAAATCGACTTCAAACATTTTGAACTCACTTCGCTTTTTCTTTTCTTCTTCATCTAGTCCGAACCCTGTACACCTCTATCTGAGTTCTTCGACTTGTAGTCGTCTTAATTTCTCAATTTCTGCCGTTCTCATCGGCAGCGAATCAAGCTCAGCTCACCACATCTGACATTAGCACGATCCGCAAAAGAAGCGCTTTTGTAAAACACTTTTCATTTGATCAGTTATTGAGTAGTTATTCCTATTGACAGCATTATTTTATAACAACCAGTATCTGCCTCGATTGTAAATTGAAAAACAAACCACCGATCTGTAGTCAGTGACAGAAGATTTCAAATTCCACCAACCAAGCCGTTTTAATTTCTGCGAACAGATGCTAAATGTGCAAAACCAACTATCCCCTGAGCGACCTTTAATGACCACAATTACCATCCAACCAGACAGTTCCGGATCGTCTTGCATACCCTCTCTGACTAACATGCAGTTAAAAATAGAATATAGAAAAATACACTCGCCCGATGGGGATAATCGCTTGAAATTTTAATTCGTGTCCATGAATTCGTAATACTTGTGTCACAGGCAAATTGTCCACTTGAACATAATTGAAACGTTCCATCTGCAAGTTTTGTCCTTCGAGACCGGTGCTAAGTACTTGGCCGTGTCGTCACCCTCATCGCTGATGTCCTCAACCCCATATGGACACCAAATTGATTGTTTTACTTATGAAACTGTTATAATATCCTTACACTTTTAGATGGTATACACGATGAGCTGAACGGGCACGTGGAAACGGACGTACATGTAAATGTCATTCCACATGGTGGGCAGCTGTGGTGACCCTTATCCATCACTCTACAGCCAAAAACAGGACAAAATAAACGGCTATGGAAACGTTCAGTTCTCTAGCGGGGGCAAGTTATGGGGATACTTTCGAATTTTTACACATTATCCTTAAACGGCGAGGTGGTGCATGTGTTTACCCCTGCATGAGTGGAATTAGCAGCACGCCCGGTCCCCCATGTCTGAGTTTGATGTTTCGAGCGGGTAAAGGACGAAATGTTTCTGTTATGGGTTCCTTAAAGTCTGTAAGAGCAAATGATATTAAAAATGTGCGCCGGCAGAGTGGCCAAGGTGTGCATATTTAATACTTTTTTATTTCAATAAAGTCGGGCATGACGTTGTGTAGGTTCACATCACTTGTGATGTTCAATCTTATTTGAGCAAATTTAATGGGGACGAAACATAATTTCCGCCGGGGGCACTCACAGTCTCAGTCGGCTAGGGTGGGCCGGCTTGGATCTGGCATTCAACTGTGAGTGGGAGTCGCACTTCCTCAGGTAGGAAAATTACAAATTCAACAATTAATTAGTAACACTAATAAAGGGGCTTTCGCCGGAAACCCGTAAGCAATATAGGCACACTTGGCTTGTAGACTACACAAACGCCTATAGGTAGGTATAGGTACTGGCAGCGGAATGCGATAGCTCCAAGCAATGCTTAAAAGGGGAATCAAACAACAAAATATTGCATCTCTTAAGTCCTTTCAAGGTAAGTTAAAGGTTAACAACCCGTACGAATAATTATGCCTTGCAGGGTACAAACGGCGCTTAAAATGCTGCATAACAAGAAATTTACAAGCAACTTTAAAGAAGTAGCATCTTTTGGAGAAGGTGCCGTTTCGGAAGTCGTCTGATTTGTCTCACTTGTCGATTGATTGAGTGCAGCAGCCTAAGTTTTGTTGAAGCTACAATAAGAGCTATAAACTTGTCTTAAGCGCTGCATAGCGCATACGTTTTAAAAGAGTCTCAGCTTTTTGTGGGAATATTCCGAATCACAATTCAAACTTGGATATGACTAATTTAAGAAACAAAAGCGGGAAAAGATTAGATGCACAACCTGAGCTACTCCAACATATTTGAAACCGAGGTTAGTCAGGACACTCTTAGCACAAGTGAGGGTGTTGAAAAATAATTCTTGGCAGATGAGTCCTATAGGAAGAAACGGTCTCGTCTGCGAAAGGAGTTGCAACAAGCTTTCCTAGGGTTATACAAAAGGAATGGCCACCGTAGGTTGCGGATCATGCTACTCAAAGCCTTGATTATTGACGAATTAATCGTTGACGGCCCTCCAAACACGCCATCTCTGAATCTGCAAGTGCTAAATTACAATTAGTGAAGACTCTGTGCTGAGTCGATGAAGCGGGTTGAGTTTGGTTTGTGTATTGAATAACACTTACAACTTGCATGGACTTACATATTTAAACGTAAATATCTGCTTAACGAACGGCTGTTTATAGTAGCTAAACTACTCAAGGAAAACCCGACAACCCAATAAGGACACAAACCATACCACCAACTGTTCGTCAAAACAGATCAATACTGACTAGAACGGTCTGCTATAAAGTATAGTACAACGCCATCCAAAGGAGGTGCATTTGGGTAGTCCAGCAAGGGTTCAGAGATTTTGTTATTAACGACAGTCTTAAGGAAGAAGCTTTGAGCTCTCGAAATGCCTTAAGAGCAGTGTTGCCAGTTTCTGTGTTTTCCCACCAGATTTTGTGTTTTTTTCGGTCGACGGGGGTAGAAATTGTTTAGGGGGAATATGGGGCTTCTTTAAATTTTTTTCTATTTGTATTTCATTATTATAATATTTTTTGGTAACCCTAAATTGTGCTTCCACAAAAAAAAGAAAATTTATAAGCACTCTGCAAAAGTAAGAAGTAACTCAAACTTAAGAATGAGGTGGCGTAGAGATTCTTCGTTCTGTTCTGTCCACAACCAAATGATTCAAAATATCGCCAAAAATATGTAATTTTTTTTTTTTCTAAAAAAAAACAAATCTGGGAGTTTTTCAAATTTATCAGGGGAAATACTTTGACGCTGCCTAAGAAACCTCGCATGAAGGATGAATCCATAAGCAGCTGTTGGCAATCACCTCTAGTCCTCTGAACATCCGAAGATACCTAGTTGCCAACATAGACTCATAGACGTCATTGGCCATTAATTCCATAGCGCAGAATCAAGGACCTTACCAAAGTCGAAGGAAGACATCTATATACGTTTTGAACGCAAAACTTCTCTAGTGATTTACAGTCCATTTTGTGTTGACTAACACTTTACTCTGCAAATTGGTTAGGGACATTGACCGTAAAAAAAAGGTCGACATGTCAATCGAAGATGGTAGGGAAGTGAATCTCCAACCACCTACATGTCCAGGTTGACTCTCGAAGCCTATCATTTAGAGCTATTTTATTCACATGCAAGCGACGTTCTCAAGTCACCTGGGGCATATTTCTTATGACAATAATCGTTTTTGAAACTTTCATGACCATATTAAGTTAAATTCTGCCCGAATTTTTAACACTATAATCAGCTGTCATTACACTTGTGGAAAATTAACCGGATAGAGGTCTATCATTTCGACGATAAACGCCTGGGGCCATTTCGTAAAGCAAATCGAAAATGCTACCCTGCACCAAAAGTTGAGGAAATCCCTTAATGCTTTGTGAAAGAATAGGATTCTGTTGACAGCGCGCTCAACTTCACCTCCCTATACTGTAGTGAGTGGTGAAATCCCAGCCACTCATGCTTGAACAACGTATTATTTAGAATAGATCCTGCGCTGGAAATGAATACCGGGTAATAATGAACAAAATGCTATTGTTAAATTTCAACAAAAATAGTTTTGTTGAACTGCAAAAGTATTGTTGTAATGATAAAGGAAATTTATCACTACAACTTAAGATCTATCAATTTTAACGATATTTTGTCAAATGGATAAAACATTTACTTTGTTATGTCAACTGCCCCACGTACATGATGACGGCCCATCTACTTGAGTGTTTAACTTTAACTTTTTGACATCCAATAATATATTTTTTTTTATTGACGTGTACTTAATATATGAATTTCTTTCTTTTGCATTGAAGCATTTTCTTTTAAATTAATATAACATTAAAAATATAATATAATAAATACAGAACATTTATTAACAAAAAAGAAAGACAACAGCCAGATTGACAAAATACAATTTTTATTTTTATGAATCGATATTGTATCAATTGAACAATTTTATTGTTGAATTAACAAAGTTTTTGCTGTATCCATAACAGAATCAAAAATCACTTTTGTGAATGTTTGCTAAATGGACACAACTCATGCAAAATGTTTGTTAACCAAACAAAATACAGTTTATCAATATAACAATCATTTTGTTGAAATGAAAAACATGTTTTTAGATATGACACACATTTTGTTGAATCGATAAAAAAAAATTTAAAAAAAATATAATCCCTTGTATGAAATGCTATTGATGAATCATTTATATTTCAGTTTGTTAGTGCGCATAAATATAGCCGATAAAAGCTAATTAGAGAAAACGTATCAAAATAGATTAATGAACTATTTGGGATTCACCATATGTCTTACACAAACTTAGATTCGAAAGAGTCCAGAAGACGAGCTTCCTAATTATGACAGCAGATGCACATTAGTCGGCTTGCAAACCCTCAGTTTCAGACGCACTGCGACTTCTGTCATGTTTGTTCGCGATATTATTAATTATCATATTAATTCACCAGAATTGCTTTATATTTTAAATATATATGCCCCCCAGAAGTCTCTGCGGGTAAGAAGCTAATTTTTTACAGAAAGGCATAGAACCAATTATGGTAACAACGAGCCTATTACAAGGTGCATAAGCACATTCAATGATCTCTGCAATGAAATTGATTTTTGCTTATCCAGAGTATATTTTAAAAATTATGCTTTTTCATTGGTTTTTGAATAATTTAATTTAATATTTGAAGTAGTCTATAAGATTGAAATATCGGTAGATGACGCTAAGTCGCGCAACAAACAACAGTTGTGTAAAGCGATACTGAGAGGTCACACTAAGAGAACGTAGTGTTTTGTGTGTCCTCGATGATGGTTAAAAAAAAAAAAAAAAAAAACTAAACCTTTCTTCATTAAAGGAGGCTGCATATGGAAATATTTAAAAGGTAAGTGATAGAGTTATTGCGATATTATGTAGGTAAATGTATATTGTTGACAAAACATCTGCACTTACAGCGAGAAGGACCGATATATTATGCCCACAATCCGGAAACGATTCAACCACTTTAGGCCAATATCATCAACAAGGTCTTGGAAAATCGGAGTGACAGAATGCTTTATTGCGAAGCCAGCTTGAACGACGTTGTGTTCCATAATTAATGGGAATGTTTGCTCTTACTGATTAAGCCATAATACATCTAAAACAAATTAATTTTGTTCAATTTATTGCATTTTTAAAAAGAAACTTGTTTTTGGTCCACCCTGTGTACTATCTATTACGTACCAAATACAAATTGCTAATATTTTTTTATATTGTTAAACCCATCAGAAAGCTCTGGCTTAGGTATAGGTATATAACGCCAAAACATTTTGAAACATTTTTCTACATGATAAGGAAATACCATTCGTACGTTAGTACAAAATAGTATGTGAAATGAAATTAATTTATTTTTTATAATGACATGTTTTTAAAAAATCGAATTACTAAACTTATTTGTTTTGCGTATTATTTATTAATGCCTAAATTATTTTACAAGTTTATTGCAGACATATTTTGGACAAAATTCCTTTATTTAGATAAATACTCATTTCAGACCCTCAAAATTAAGTAAAAGGATAACTGAAAGTCAGTATTAATCATATCGACAAAATAGTTTTAATTAAACAGAACAATAAATAAAGCATTGAAATATTATTTCTATTTACTCAACAATTCTGTTGTTGAATCAAGAAATAAAAATGCTGGAGCTGATAAAATGTTGCTAATTAACCAACAATCTGTTTTTAGACTCAATAAAACACAGCGGTAGTACTAGGAACTATTTCTGTACAATCAACAATATTTGCTGCTGATTTAACAAAATACAAGAGTTGAATTGACAAACTATACTATTGTTATTGTTTGGGGTGTGGATGGTTCACTACTGATGATGCCGTTTGGGTGTCTCGCCGCACAAAACGAAATGAAAAGGAAAAAAAAACACTGTTGCGATGGTACAGGCGGTATTGCCGCCATAAAGAATTGTTTTATTTAATTATCAAATTATACGATAATGCCTGTGGTTGTGCCGCCATAAAAAAAACAAGAAAACTTAGTTGTAATGATAACCGAATATAAAAACGATACTTTGTCGAATGAACGAAAACTACCCGACCGAACAGCCATTTCATAAGTGCCAAACGTGCGTATTGTGATGAATGAAAAAATGAAAAAAAAATAGCTGCCTGGGTAGTTTTAGTCATGATGGATGACATTGATCGCTCGCACTGTCGCTTTTTAGTTTGAAAGGGGGTAGTGAATGTGGAAAAGCCACATTTGATTATCACGCCATCTAGGGGCGAGTAAATGAGGCTCAAAAGGGGTCAAACTAACGTGAACAGATATTATTAACATTTCCTCTGTTAATTTGACAGCAAGAAAAAGAATTTCTTTGTAAAAGCAACAGTCAATTGTTGATTGGACAAAACAGCAATGGTAGAGTTGGCAAATCTCTTTTGTAAAGTTAACAACATTTTGATTGATTTAACAAGTTATTTTTATACGCACAAGAAACGATTTTTGTTACAATACTTTTTTTACTATCATAACAAAAGGTTTAAGACGTGATTAAACTTCAACATCGAAATGTCAATCTGGTAGGAACGCATATTGACAAAAAAAATTGTTCAATCAATCCGCATTTTCATCAACTATACAAGGGTTTTATTTTCAGTGTGCGAAGTTGGTGGATAGCGTACATACATTCAGTCCATAACGCCATTTTTGGAACCTCAGTGGAGTTCGCAAAGTAAGCGGGCTTATAATACTAAAATCCTAATTGACGTCTACTTGCCTTGAGTGAGTCTTCTTAAGCTTCTAATGGCACGTGTGCAACAGCGCTCAGATGGTATTTGCACCTGTCACCCTGCACATTATTTCTCTAGCAAAGATGCCTTTTGATTGATTAACTCCCAGCAAATAAGGTGCCAGAAGAAGGACAATTTCCAGCGGCAACAGATCACTGTTTCACTTCAATATTTTAAGGTCAAACTATACCTTCGGTAAGTTTAGGAAGCCTTAATTATGAGCTATAGATTTATGCGTTTAACAGCAGCACACCATTTTTAGTCCTTAAGCGAATACCTTACGAAAAATGCTAAACCGCTTTCACCCTAAGACCTTCGAAATATTCGGATCAAAACCATAATCCCAGCATCCATAACTTCATCATTAGCCTTCGTACAATGTGAACTAATCCGCCAAACCCCTGATCAGAATCCCGACATTTTGACGTGGAAATATGGACATTGTTACGTGGTCCTTTCATTCTGATCACACTGATTAGGCCTCGCAATCAATCGCAATGGCAACCAAAATGGCTTCCTATTGACCTCAAATCGCTTTCCACCGGCACGACATAATAACTTTTCCGTGGCGTATGGCTTAACATTTTGTGGTTAACAGAAGACTTTTTCAGTTCACATTCCATTCAAACTTCTGTCAATGGAAATTGGAATTTCTTGTTGTGTCCCCATCTTGTCTGTGACTGCTGACAATCCCAAAACACGGCTCCATTATATTGACATCAATCCGAGCCGCCGCACAGCTACCGCCGGCCGACCACCATACGTATCGCCATTAGTAATCGAAGAAAACCCATTTCTTGGCTGGCTTCATGATAAAAAATGATTTTCACAAAAGGAAAGCCATTTTCCGCCTGAGGGCATAGCCTCCGAGTTGAATGGGGGAAAGTACTGAACCCACATAATTGCCACATCCTTTGGAATAACGTGAGTCCATTAGCCTGCCGCTCTCGTTTCTCTCTGGCAGCAACAACAACTCTGCTCTCTGACATCTAGAAATGATGATGACAACGATGACAAACGACAGGAAACTGGTTCAAGCCACATCGTCGTTGTGCTGGCGCGAGCTACAAATCGATGCCGGCTACGTACGACATCCTCTCGGCTGGGATGAAGAAATTGCGCCATCGTCAGTCAACTGACTACTTTTATTTTTGGCCCCCGCTAAGGAAAAATGCACAAAATTGGAAATTTCCAAGCGATTAAGTTGTGACTCCGCTATATATCTAGTTACTCATATATACGAGCCGCAGAATGGTGTGCTCCACATACATCAATCCCTCAAAGGGATCGAAGTGCCATGACAAGTCGGAGAGCGACGACGACGAGCACGCCAAGATGCGAGATTCGCTTTTGCGAAATGAGGAAGCGATCGATGTGGGGAGCACATTGAGTGTTGAGTGAGTGTGGTCGTGGCACAACAAGGTGCTTGGTGTGCATTTAATTGCAATTCGAATGCCGTTGGTTTGCATTCACAGGATTTACAGTCGTTCGTTCGCCTCCCCCCCGCCCATCATATGTGCGCGCCACAAGGATATATGAAAGCAATAAATTTTCCCAAGGAGTACCCACTTCTGATATAGGTACACACACACACACACATACCATACACACATTCGAAATGGCAGAAAGGGACAATGAGGGCGCCTCGACGGTGTGTAGCATGGTAATCAAGGGCTATGGCCCAATTCAGTCAGCCAGTCCTGATGGGTAGTGGTGATGGCGGTTAAATTAAATCTGCTTAAAGGGTTTAGCCGTTTGGTGGCGCTCATATGCGGCATATTTGCCGCATGAATTATGAGAATTATGTTGCAGGCCCGGTACTGTACAGTGTACACTGAACATGCGGAAATGCACTCATGCAGTCTGTCTGTGTCGTTGGTGTGGTGCACTGTGCACTGTTGGTTGCGGAGGCCTCTTCTGGCAGCTAACTGAGACCGGGGTCGAAAGCAGATTACAAAATTAAGTGGATTTCTGCAAATTATGTCAAACTTAGCATATTCAATTCCGTATTTGCACGTTTTGTTGACTGGCAGCGGTCGTGTCACGTACTGATACTGGTAGTTTTTGCGGTCGCTGTATATGTGTTCAATGATGATGACGACTACTACGACTCATCAGTAGGGCTCTCGGCGGATTCGTTATGCGGCAGCTGTAATTGGGCATGCAATGGGCGTGGACGGTTTCGAGTGTCATTTAAAGTGGCAAGGACTGGAACTGTGGGGGAGGTCCTTGAGATGCTATTAAAACTTATTAAATTGGAAGCGATATATGTAGGTATATTATGTTGAGTGTTGGATATGCGTGCCTTCGACATGTGCCCACTCTCCACGCAAAGCTTATCGCTGAATTGTTTGAGACAGGCGAACTTTGCTCTTCAATACTGCAGCCGTATCCGAATTGGTAGAGCCTACGGTTGTAAGATAGACAGACGGAAAGGTTTGAATAGGGGCCCTTATTTTGGGATAATTTATGTAGCTGTCAATTTGCTGATTGTCGAGGCGATCAAAAAATGCCAACTTCTGAATCTTCTAGTGGTATACATGTAGTTCCACGTGGCTCAGTTTAAGTTTGTTGTAGACAGTTTTGTATGGAAAAAATCGCTACAAACTTAACCTGGACACTTAAAATTATTTATTAGTATCAACCACGCATTGGAAATAAGATAAAAAAAGACACACAAAATGTCGTCAGAAGATTCCATATCTGTGCATACACAGATTTTTTCATGGGCCATTCTGTTGAAAAACTTATGGCGATTTTTTTTAAAGCTAAAATTTGGCTCGCTTCTTCTATTTTATAACTTTTTTCCCTATATTTTTGTTTCTTTAGGTCCTGTTGCATCACCAGTTTCTATCATATTAAAGAATGCGCGGGTTTTGAAAAGCTCGTCCTCACGAAGAGTCTTAACAAATTTAAAAAAGTTTCCATTTCGTGGTATTAATCTTCCAACGATACCACTGTATGCTTCCACAGCAGATGTTGTCCGTATATTCTTGGCATACACCAACATATTTTCTAGCTTTTCCTGTAATTGATCAATTATAAGATTAAAGCCGTATAATATTTAAAGCAATCTTACCCGTTCTCACCACTGATTCTCATAGAATGGAGAATTCTTTAAAAATAATTAAATTATTGCAATCAATTTCTGATTTTAAAATATCATAAGCGGATTTTAGAAAAATTGATCGGCAACAGTGGCTTAGCTAAAAACTTTAGATATAGTTTTAAGGAAAGCTAATTTTTTATTTTACTTCAAAAAAGAATTGTTTTCTTTTAATTTAATTTAATAATGAAACCACCATGCTAACTGTTCGGTTTTGGGGGTCGTTTTTTTCAATGAATTTTGCAAAGCACGCTCGTAGTCTGTCATTATTTCACGCGGCTCCATTTTAAAAATGCATTCATCTATGTAGGTAAACAGTTAAGCATAGTTCAGATTTTTTAGTCATCAGTACAAAAAAGACTGGATAGATCTGCAAAAAAAAATTACACAGATTTGAAATTCTTGTATTAGGTATATGTATACATGTGTTAATATGTGTGTGTTAGCTCAAATGGTCAAAGTAGTGAATATGAATAGTTAAAAATTGTTTGATGCAACAAATAGGGACAATTTTGAATGTTTGACTCAAGTCCAGAATCATTTCCGACATAAAAATGCACAGTTAAAAATCATTTTATCTTGGATACACGCCTTCAAAAAATGGACGAGGCTGATCCACGTGCTGGACACATCATAATTTCTGAAAGCCTTCAATAACTTCCACAGCGGACTTTGGCGATGAAACAAAAATGTTGCTTGTCTTAAGCCTCGCCCAATTTTCGGGCTTCTTGATTACTGAAATGCAAAATATCGTCATAAAGCTACAAAATGTTCTATTAGAAAACTATGTACGAAGGATATATACCTGTCGCTCTTCGAAAGGCGCATCGGATCCCATTCATTGCGTTGGTATCGTTAAGCTCTATAGCCGGTTTTAAGGGCACATTCAGAGTCTAGTTATCTTAAGTCGACTAGATTAGTCTGAATAAGATGTAACCTGAACACAAGACCTAGATTGGTCGGGATCGTCTCTTTTTCTACGTCAGCCACATATGCGAACTGTCAACTTAATTCTCAGTCACGAATTTCTTGACAATAGATTCGTCTCTGCAACAGCTGCTCAGACGACCGATCTCAGCCAATCAAAACCGAGTCTAGTCAGACAGCTGTCAGACTTACTAAACTATATACTGTCTGGATTGTCGTGGGGTGCGCATAAAATTGAACCATTAAAATGAATTGTTCTGCTCACCAAAAATAGAACTGTCCAACAAAAATTAATTCTAGTGATTGTATGCACTTTTTTCACTTTTCATGTGCAAATGTCACTGAACAAGACGTGGAACATATTATATCCGGTGGTAATCCATTTCGGTGGGTGCGATAAATATGTGTATCGTTAAAATGTCGCCCACTGCATCTGCAGAGCACAAAATCATCAACTGTATGTTCTAAGCTAATGATGGAAAATGGAGACGGATGTACACTTCAAATGGTCTACGCAAAGCTTTCCAGTTCAGAGGAATAAAATCATCGCTTTCGTCAACAGCTGAATGGCTTATTAACGGAAAATGCTGAACTGGAACATAAAATTAATAATTTGTATTCTAAGATCGTCCCCATTTGAATTTTATTCAGCACTTGTGACTCTTCGTACAATTTTTTCTGGTCACTATGACTGTGATCGATATATTTGTTCAGTTCTATGCATAGACCCTCACTAGTAGGCATCATTTTTGCATTGCAATTTTTATCTTAGCCTTTATGTAGACCAGCATTGTTCTTACAACAATATATAAAATAGATTGCTACTCTTCTGCTTGCAACGAATATATTTGTATTTGTATATATATCACGTCTCTGTCACTTCAAAAACTCGAAAACAACTAAATTATAAATCTAAATCACTGCGCTGAAAATAATGACTTCAATGAATGTTAAATTGCAACAACTAAAGCACTGCACCGAAAATAATGACTTCAATGACTGTTAAATCGCAACAACTAATCAAAATACATTTTTTGGGTGTTTTCCCATTATCAGGAAAGGAAAATATGTCAGATGTATGGTTTCTAGCATTTTTTCTAAACTTTTTGCAAAAAAGACTTCAAATTTTGGAAAGATAGCCAAAAAATTTTGTCTTTTCTTCCTAGGAAAATATGCCAGACTTGTAGGTATAGAAAATTTTCTGTTGTTTTTTCCAAAAAAAAAAATTTGTTTTTTCCATTTTTGTTCGTCACTATCACAGCTAAATGTATAAATCACCGCAGCAGCAGATCATCTATAGCTACTTTTAAGAACCCAGCTTATCATTTCAAGCCCGGTGGCACTCCTTCCATAGAAGCTTCAATATTGATGCAGCTCCGCGTTTGTAGTTCAAAATATGTTCACTGGGGGTATCTACGCCTAGTTCGACAGTTGTTTGTCCCTCTATTACAACTCACAATATTATCGATTTCACTTTACGGCCTCTTGTTTTCCTAAACATAACCACACCGCACATTTCCCTTGAAAGGCTGCATAGAAAATAGCAGTCTTCTGATTTTCGTTTGCGGCTCGAAATTTGAAATTGCATTGTTTTCTTCCAAAAATTTAATGAAGCACTTGCCCTCAGTCGAGCTGCACATTTCCTAGCTGTTGATAAAATTTACAAGCACATCGCAATCTCCTCTTTCGTTCCGCTCCGACAGAGAAAACGACAGGCAGTACTTTCGAAGTGTAAAATGTGAATACCACTCCAAGACCGGCACCGCTATCAAGAAAAGTCGTTTCTGATATTTTTCCATTTTGTATTGAATGTATTGAATTTATCGGGTAAGCTAGTTTTGGTTTGTACCTTATCTTCTGGATGAGAAAGAAATCCTGTTGAAGGCTAAGAGTATTGAAGAAAGTGTTGGCTCTCTTAGGTGTTCTCTATTTTTTCATTAAGAACTATTTAAGTTATTCCACGTAAAAATTATTGAAGTCAGATAAAAAAAATACATTTTGCTTAAAAACGCCTCTAAAAAGAAGGCGTGGTAATGAATGACATAGCCATAGCCTTTAATTTTCTAGGAGACTCAGGAAATATTTCAAAAAAAGTTTTATCGAAATCTGTTCAGTAGTTTTCAAGTTAATTGGTAACAGACATCCCCCTTTAGATTTATCATTTAGTAAGTTTCTAATTGCAGCCTTGAAATATTTAACTTCCACCCATACAAGCGGATCTTATGATATTTTTGTGTATTAGCTTTGCTGCCAATAGGTATGTTGTCAATGGTTTCATCACGAGCTTCCAATATATAGGAGAATTTAATTTGGTTGGCGTAAGCTTGGCTGAACCGTTTTTGTTTAGAGATAAGGTATATTCTTTTTGGGACAGTTTTGCAAAGTCTCTTTTAACAGGCAATCCTCTTGGCGAATTTGTTTGCCAGCTTAGGAAAGCTGCTTCCGAACCACTGACGCGAGTCAATTTGGCAGGGAGTTTAGAGATTTAAGTAGATAGATGCGCTATCGTAGAAGTCGATGAAAAGCTAGTGAGTCTCAACTTGGCTTGACTTCCATTGGCACGTAAACTTGGTCTATTGACAATCTTCTTGGTTGAAAACTACACTGGACCTATAAGCGGTTGCAGTAAGGCTCAAAACATCCACGCAGTACCCTGGATAAGCTCTCATTTGCAATAGTTCAAGTTCAAGGCTAGCTGTAGATGTAGCGGGCAGTCTTTCTTCCACCCATTCTTAGTCGACGATTTGATGCATACGCCCTTAAAAAGCATCACCTCTAAGTTTGACGAGATCCGCTAGTAAGCCATCAGACCCGACGGTCTCGTATCTCTCTTGCTCTACTCGCCTTAAGGTGTAAAAGCCTACAAAATAAAATGTGCATCTGCACCTGTCCTATAGAAAATTATTCGTCAACAAGCCATGGACTGTTTTTGATGTGTTGCTGGTAGCCTACATCAGAGATTTCACCAGCCTCTTTGAACTTGGAAGAAGTTGCGATACTGAAACGCCTGATTCTTTGCGTATGTGGCAGATGATTAGTGCAGAGACGTAGACTATGGCTCATCCAATTTTATTAAAGAATCTTACGTCGAGTTTCTTCTTCAGGGCGGTTCTTAGCTTCTTCTTGTAAAAACTCAATCCCTAAACCTAATTGTAATATGTTTTTGAACAGTCTCTACGTCTGCCCCTGGGAATGAGTGCAGATTGAAGTTACAAGCTGCGTCTCATGCATCAATTACCAAAAAATTATCTGCATGGCTGACATTTGGAAGCTCTGGAGCGAGGCTGCTGTGTTTATTTGTAGCCTTGTTAGCTAGTGCTCCCTTTAACCGATTCGGATGTCTGAAATCTTGACCTTGCAAAAGAGTTCAAGCACCTTAATTCGCTTTTAAGGAATTGCTTATTAAAATCGAGAAAACAGTCTCCCGAAAAAAAAAAAAATCTTTATACAACAAGCTGCTGATAGCACTATAGGTAACAGTACTCTTAGCAATAAGGTCCTTTAAAGAACTCTCCACGCAAAGCTTAGGCTACCCAAAAACCCACACTTCCTGACTACTACAACTTGGCCTATCAGCTTTAGTTCTCCTCCATAAAAATCCCGCCATCAGTCATTAAAATTATAACTTTACGCAGGAAATCAAAAGCCTTTGTGTCAAGTTTTTAATTAAAAATATGTTGCTTAAATGGTTGGCTGAAATTTTTGTCACGTCAAAGGCTATTGGCAATTTTTGCGAATGTTATTTATATTATTAATTTTAATTAACATTCGTTCGGATGTCAACAGTAGCATCATCGGTTGCGCGGCTCGTCATCACGGTAAACACGCGCAAACAAGCTTGTCTATTCATTTAATTATTTAATTATTTTCAATCAGGCTTAATTAAATAAAAATCGATGAGTCGAACGTAAATCGCTGCAGAAGGATTCACTCGAGCTCTCGTAACCTGTTTTTCTACAGCAACGCACTCAATAAAACCTGAACAGCACTTCGGGTGCTTGTCAGACTGCAGCTGTCCATCCGTATTCGTCAAAAGTGATATTTGAATTTGAGCTCAAGATGTTTGAGCTAAGAGGAGCAGGAAAAATACAAATAAATGTCAGAATTCCTCTGATCCTGACAGTGAATGTGAATAAAATGCATCATTACCGTTTTCCCTCGGACACTGGTTGAAGCACTAACAAGGATGTCTAAGCGCTGAACAGGAAAACAACGGAGAAAAAATCCCTCTTCGCTAATCCTTTTTAGGGTTATTTTTGAAGCTGGTTTTTCGCTCCTCTTATTCTTCGAGTGCAATTCCAGGGCCATTCACAACGAGGCGAAGCGATGCCATTAACATTCTGCTCCTTCCCCATTATACAATGATTAGACGTTGATTCTGTGCATGGCTGACTATTAAAACCGAAAAATATGTAAATGAACGTCCCAGAGCGACGTGGGTCGGGGCGGACATCATGGGAACTCTGTCACCTGACAAGGGACTCATATGACATACGGTTTGTGTCCTCTGTGTACCATTGTAGTTTGTTGCGAAGGTTTCTGCCCATTGTTATGCTAAAAATTTGTATTATTCTTGACATTTATTACAATAACAACAAAATGTGTCTAGACTGAGTCGAGAGTGTACGTGTGTATTATTGATGTGTAGTTTGCAGTGGGGTTTGCCCAATCGTAAGAATAGAATCAATAGATTTATGTGACGAGGGTTTGACCGTGGGTATTGTATTATTTGTGTGGCTATCCATCGTCCTGGAAATTATTGCGGGGATTGTGGAGACTGCTGTATTGACTCTGGATAAGGACAAGGGAATTAGTGTGCGAAAGCTGTCATGGAAAAGGTGTTTCAATTATTCTGACCAAGGGATTTAATTGCACGAAGTCTGTGGGATTTTTGTAAAGCTGTTGTTTTTTTCTTTCTTGTATTTTTGGCTTTAGCTTCTCTTCTGCTCACACTTCTGATGGACTTACTACTGCTGGCTGATATGTAAACCTAGGCAGAACTTTCGGTTACCACCAGCTTCAAAGGTGCATTCAAACGGCAGAAGGAGTGGAGTGTTTTCTCGAAGAATTCAAAACTGGAATCGGTGATGGCGTCTTCAACAGTTCTTTAACTCTGAACTGTTTTGACAATCGAGGATCAAATGCACTTGTTTTTTTTTCAATACCGAGCCTTGAAAAAAAGCGAGACTTTAATGGGCCAACGACAGCTCTCTTAGCTAGGGTAACTAAAAGAATTAAAATAGTCCATCATCCTAGGAGTAATAGTCGCATGAGTCTTTCTTACTAATATTTTTTAAAAGGTGCTCGAAATCCCAAGGCTTACAGCCTCCTTAGATGGTGCATTGTGTAAGCTTCTCAACAATGTAAAAAATTAGAAGTTTAATAATGCAGGAACGTGGATAGAAGGTCTAGCGATACTTGCCACAGTTTCACTTAGTCTTATAACGGTGTTATTTTGATATTCAAAGAAAAATGCCATTTTTGGAGATAAATGATCGGATGTTTATTTCATAATAAAGAGGAAGGAATGCCGTTAGTAATGAAAAACAACATCAGCTAAATGGCCACCACAAGCACGCATACAGGACCATATCGTTTTCTTGTCTTGAATCGACGCTGGGCTGTTGGCGTATACCTTATCTTTCACGTGGCCCCAAAGGAACAAGTCGCAAGGTGTTAAATCACAAGATCTCGGTGGCCAATTGTGATCACCTCTTCGAGAGATAACACGGTCCGGAAACTTTTCCCGTAAAAGATCAATGCTTTCGTTGCTTGTGTGGCACGTAGCGCCGTCTTGTTGGAAGTAAACGTTATCCAGATCAATACCATCCAACTCCAACCATACAAAATCATTAATCATCCCTCGATAGCGCAATCCATTAACCGTAACTGTTGATCTAACCTCATCTTGGAAAAAGTAAGGTCCAATGACCCCTCCGGACCATAAACCGCACCAAACAGTCACACGTTGATGATGGAGAGGCTTCTCAATAATAACTCTTGGGTTTTCCGAGCCCCAGATGCGACAATTTTGCTTGTTGACGTAGCCACCGAGTTGGAAATGGGCCTCATCAGTTAAGATGATTTTTCGATGGAATTCCGGATCATTTTCATGCATTTCAAGGACCCAATCAGCAAAGACACGACGTTGTTGATGATCGGCCGGCTTGAATTCTTGGGTTAACTCAACTTTATAAGTCCTAAGAACTAAGTCTTTATGCAAAATACGGTGTAATGACGTTTGTGGAATGGCCAATTCGAAATAACGACGAGGAATCGACAAAGTTGGGTTTTCTTCAACACTTTGGGCTACAGCAGCAATATTCTCAGTTGTTCTTGAGCGACGTGCACGGGTTTTATTCTTCATATCACTAACTTGTCCCAACAGCTCGAATTTTTCCACCAATTTCTGTATTGCGGTACGACAAGGTGCTTCACAACGACCAAAAAATGCTTCAGTTTTGCGAACTGTGACTGCAAGATTTTCACCATTTTTGTTGTGAATTTTCAATGCGTTGTTGAAGCGTGTATCGTTCCATTTTTTGGCGTAGTTTCTACTTGTCAAATGTCAAAGAATAAAAGCTTCAAAAGTGGCAGCTACCGAAATAGCGGGTCATTCACAATAACACCTTTCATTGGAAAACCCTTTACTAATAAAGTCGGTCCATTGTGTCCCTAAATTAAAAAATAACTACAAATGCCGAAAAAGGACGGAAGATTGACTAGAAACTAACAGAAGGGCTATAGAATGTTCGTGGATGAAAATAGCAGACTGGCTGAACCTTCAAGAGATAACATAGGATAACATATATCTCCTATTCAACAGGAGCGATGGGAAGGGATGTACAAGTAGAAATTAAACCAGTCCGTCTAATCTCACTGACTGGGTGACGGTCACATAAGCACAATAAGAAAGTGTGAGAGCCTTCGTCTTTCAAAGCGGTCTTAGTTCATTCGGTCAAATCATCGTGTGTGTTGGGCTAAAACAATGAGTCCCCTCATTTAGGGCGGTTTTTGTCTTACAGGCGGCAAGTTGGGTGCTGACCCCTACCACTTATAGGCACCAACTAAGGCAAAGTGAATTTTTACTGCGGACGCATAGTGGGGGCTGATATCGAAGAATATTTTAGCATTCGCTCTTTTCTACCCATCCTTGACCAACGATGCGAACTTCCTGAAAATGCCAATGCTACTGTAGAGGAACTTGGTGTTAAATCGCCTGAAGTCAAGTCGAACAGAACCAAAAATTATTTAAAGGTCAAGAATGTTTGTTTTGACAACTACCATTCTGTGCATCGACATTCCTCTACTTTTGGTGCCGCTTTCAATCTCTATGGACCACGGCCACAACCAATTAGACGTTTATGTGTTTGTACATTGAGGGTCTTTCGTTTTTCTAATGATGGCCTTGCTACTTAACTGTCTTCTTCTGTTATAGTCTGTTAACAACAGACAGGCCATAACATAACTAAGCTCGGCTGCTTTTTGTGGCTATTGCTCAGATTTGTCGAAGTTTGTGTTGGTTTTTAAAATATATTCACTGCTGTGGAAAATGATTCAATACGCACCAATAACAGCGAGTTCTGTCGTATAAATAGATGAAATTTTACTTTTTCGGCCTTTTTTTTTAAAAAAATTAGTGGACCACCCGAATTTACATGGATCGCCTCAGATTGAACTTCACCGCTCTTAGTCGGCAGAGTTGAAACACAAATAAATACGTATCCAGAAGGCCCGGTGAATGCACTTTTCCAATTGAAACTTGATGATTTAGATGGCGATGTTGGTTTTGCTATAGGGACAGTCTCTTACCAGGATGACGTCTTTGGTTTTGTTTTTTTATTTTTATAATAAGCTACTGAAATAAGGTCTTCGCAGGGATTGTATTAAATCGACCAGAATACGTGAGGCAACCAAAGTCGTGCAGCTATCCCTTCCAACGGACCGGCTTATCTTCAGTTGCTTGGAACCCATTTCCCCAACACGAATAACAAGTCGTGCTATAACCTATAAGATCCCTGTAATCATCCAGACGTTCGCTTTTATGAGAAAATGATTGTGAAAACTTAGAGGAGGGGAAGATTGCTCACGGCGCCGTCAATCATATGTAAACAATTGTTTAGTGTTTCTAAGTTTGTTTGCTTTCCAACAAAATGGAATAGTCCGTTGTCGCAACTTTTTGTGGCCAAAATAAATTTAGTATGAAACAGACTCTAAGCTTTAATTTTTATTTTATTTCAACCACTTTTTTGGTCCACAAAATTACAGTGCCTTCTATACATCTGTTCAATGTTTTATTTCCTCCTCTTCTCGTCGTTTTTCGACTTTCCAGTAACGGTACAAAATCGAAATCAAATGGCAGTAACCAGACTGAGAAGTTGAGCTGTTTGTTGTAATGGACGTATTCAAAGTATCAGTCTTTGAGTTTTTTTTTTGGCTATTTAGGACAGTCCGCTGTGTACTTGTCAGGTGGCTGTATAAGTCAGCAAAATCAATAAACATCTGATTGGTGACGAAAGACACTTCCAGATGAGATATCAAAAAAAAGAAAAGAAAAGACATATCTTGTAAGCTGGCATCACTGGTGGTACTTCGATTTGTTCTATGTGAAAAAATTTAATTTGTTGTTCTGTTCGTCACTCATAAATATGCAATGAGCTGGCCATCGGATTTTTTAAAATTCCTGAGGTAAACTACTCGTGTCTAAAAGCCGTTATTAAGATCGTGTCCGCCTCAGTGGTGTATAAAACGCGGGAAAATTTAGTTTTTTGTTTTGTTGGAGTGATTAACATTTTTTCCTAAGCGAGTTTTAGACTCGTGATTCTTTCCAAAGCTCATTCACATTACATAAAGCTAGTTTGAGAGTTGAGAAAAATATCACAAATAAGCGAAAGCAGTTGTTTTCATAAGCCAACTTCAATTGTATCCCCAAAAAAGAGTATCACTTATCGTCGGCTTTATTTCACAACTCACAAAGTTGAAAATGGCGATTTTTTCAGGAGGTGCAAAAACCCGATTTAAACACATAAAAATGGAAACTGATAGAGTAAGACGGACATACGAATTAAATTGAAATTTGGAGGCCGATAGACTTAGAGGGTTTTAAAACTGTCAGATGGAAGCAAAAGGTATTGATATTTAAATTCAGTGATATTTTTTTCATCAGGATTACATTAGATGGCATTTTTCATAAAATTGGGACTTACGAGGTTATCAAAGAAAGCCGACGTTAGGAATTCTTTCATATTTAGCACTTGAACGTACCCCGTGCGAAAGCGAAAGCGACTCGAAAATCGCTTTCAGAAAGAATAATTTCAATATTTTTCGAGAACGTCAATAGAACGATGAGCAGAAAAAAGTCCTTTCATATCGGAACCAAAACTAATTGTGAATGCATATTTTTTTTTTCCTTCTACCTTCTGAAACTTTCACTCAGAACGATTGGTATTGTGTACGAGTGTAGCCTCCATCGACTTGAAAGACTGAGCTGACCTGTCTATTTCTTCAATAAGATTTTCGTGGAAATGTGAGTAGCTGAAGGTCTTCCCGCAATGTTCATTGCAGAAGCAATTGCATTCGAAAGAAAAGGATTTCTCCTGCAAAAGGTGCATCACAGATGAGCGATGTGGGATTCTAAAAGTCTCGTTGTGGTCTGACTCTACGATTTCAATGCAAAAACGAAGCAAACCCTTGTTTATTTCTTCCGATGATACTAATAAGACATTTTGATTACTGCCATCGGATCGTTGGGAATGCAATTGTAGTTGATGAAAATATTCACTGCGCCGTATTACAGCGCAACAATCAATATTGTGACGTAGAAAAAACACTCCACCACATTTCCCCATAAAAATATAAATATAAACATCCAAAGTTGTTTCTCGAAAAGCCTTTAAACATCCTTAAGTCAGAAAAGATATATTCAAGCTGCTGCTGTGGTGCAATTTGTAAGCGCAAAGACGCTCATAAGATACTCATAAAAACGAAATTAGGAGTTTTGGTATTTTTTTTGATGGGCATTCGGTTTCATTCTACCTTTTGTGGCGTTGTGAGGGAAAGCCATATTAAAAGGCGACTTAAAAATGTAAACGAAAATGAATTCTAAAATTAAACCTCCTGTTACACTGTTAAGTTGTTAGGATTGTTCGGCTCTTTCAAAAGGACTTTTAAATTTTACGATTCATTTTGAATTGGATATGGAGTCTTTTATGCTCAGGGTCATATATGATGAGAAGAGCATCATAATCTCAGTTACATACTGTTGGGCAGGGAAACGAATTTACTTTGTGTGACTTTGAGTGTGCTTTAAAGGATATAAATAATTTAAGGATTTCCCCGAAATAAAATTCAGGTCATCGGGGGTATTGGAAGCGTAAGAGATTTTTGTTTTGGTGTTTTTTTTTTGTGCTGTATGAGACCAATTTTTATGAGAAGTATCAGACTTTGGTTAAGTTCGGGGAAAAGTCAGAAATCACTTCAGGAATAGCTCTTAAAATATTTCAAACACTTTCACAACCAGATAAATATCAAAATAATATAGAGGGTACAGGGTAACAGATAATATTCAAAAATCGACCCAAAAGCTCTTTAGACACTCTTGGGAAAATGTTATAGAAATGAGTGCTTGTGCAACCTTCAAAATTAGTCTAAATATAGGTCAACTTTCTTCCTAAGAAATCTAAAAACTCAAACTATTGAATATAAGAATGTATTGTTTCGACAAATACATTATTGCTGCAGCAAAAATCAACAAACGCCTGCTCCAAAAACTGTTCTAATTGGCTGACAGAAATATGCAATTTTTAATAAGAAAAGTTCGACAATTTACTGTAGGAAACTCCAAGCCAAATAAAACTTAAGAAAAATAGCCAATAGGATAATTAAGGTACTTGCTCGCAGAACCCAGAGGAAGATCATTTTTTAGGCAGCTGAAAATTCGTTTGTTTATAACGATACTGCCAAATGATAATAATAAGTAAGTGCAATAGACACACGGCCTTAAAATTTTTATTTAGCTATGTAAGTTTGTTCATTTTGGTCTAAATGTTGTTTCACTACAGCTAAAAACTATTTTTTTAATATTCGTCCTGTACTCTACGGCAGATGACGAGAAAAGCGCCAATTTTGGCGCATTTATAATGAAAAAAACCGGCCAAGTGCTGCTGTCACCGAAGGTTGCGTACTTCTTTATAGTTGGATATTGCCCAAAATGTTTGCACATGAGGTAAACTACATCAATGTAAGCGTAAGAGTAGAGAACACGCTTTAGGAATGAAATGACCATGATGATTGATGACCATGATGAACAAAATGATATGTGGATGAGAATGAGTATCCAATGGAAAAATTATAATGGGCAATGGAAGGAAACGATAAAGAGAACACAGTTTTATGAATAGAGAACTAGAGAATGCAAATGATCGAGACACTAATTAGGCACTAGTGTGGGACTGTGGAGTGTTGTATCTGATGGATGGAGTGAGTATTCATTGAAAACTCCAATTTGAATCGATTAAGAGAACACACCAAGAAAATTGTTAAAAGGAGCGTACTTTATATAGTGATCGACAGTTCTTTGTAAATATCTTTTAAAGTATTAACTTTTCAACAAAACAATCTGCGGCACATATATAGCTTCGAGCATGATCTACAAGAAAGGTATATATCCAATTTTCTCTAAATCAAGAAATAAACAGCTTTTTGTGCGAATGAAAATATTTTTTTCACCAAATCACTTAATGCTCTATAACGAGTCGATGTATCGCTCCCATTGGTGTTTGTCGTTTAACTAAATACCGGATGTTGAATGCAAATTTCAGTCTTCTACGTCCATTAGTTTTTGAGATAGACCTAGGTACAAAATTGGTCTGGTGAGTTTGGACAGACGGACAAAGCGAAACCAAAAGGGTCCGTTTTGTCCCTTTGGGTACGGAACCTTAAAAAGAGGAAAAGGAGAGACAAGCTTAAAAATAGGGGAGAAATTCGAAAATCTCTGTGAAACTTTAATTTATTAAAGGTAAAATTAAAATGCATTTTCATTAAAAACTAAATTTCCAAGTTTACTTAATGTAGAATGAGTTGTCCACAGTACATAAGAAAAATAAAACAGTTCAAACGTCTACGTAAGAACGAATGCATTCACTCGTTTTGATATAAGTCTGATAGAAAATGAAATCATTGTATCATATGTTTAATTTTAATCTTTTTAATGAAAACGGCTTAGACTGTTTAATTTTTTCATGGCATATAACCTCCGACACCTTTTGAGCGATCTCCCTGTCACATGTTTGCATTTTTTATGCAGAAGGTTTTTCTACTACCCACTTTGTTCTAACTCGTTAGTGGATGGCGCTGCTTATCGAGCATATTGTGGTGTGGAATGTAGCGTGGAACCTAAAATGATGAAGGGTAATCATCCCATTAGTCACCAAACAAGTTGCACTTCTAATTGGAGACTCGAATCTGTCAAATAAGTGGAGAGTTAAGCACCATTCACATGAGAGTGAATTGCGCACTGTTGAATATTCGTAGATTCTGACATTTCATTCACATGACAACTTTTATAAATCGCAGATTTAAGCGAATCAGTTTCATTATTCAAGGTTAAGTTCGAAAGAATTTTTCTGTCGTGGGTTTGTGGATCGCGACTGTTTTATGTGGATTGTGAATAAAGTGTGACAGTTCGCGTCAAAAATTTTTCATTCGCGGGAAAATTGCTTTAGTTTTAAATTTTGATATTTAAATCATTTGAGACTTATTGTTTTTTTTTGGATTAGATGTTAGATTAATTAAATATTATGCTTTTGTGGTAGTACAAAGAGTAATTTTCAGTTCATAAATAGAGTTAAATGGATTTCTTCGCACTTCGCCTATTCACAATTCGCGCTCATGTGGATGGTTCAATAAGTGAGCTAATTCTAGAACCAACCGGAATAAACTAAAAACTTCTCGATAGATGGCGGAGAGGATATAAAAGGCAAGTTTGAGAACAGGGACGGACAGTTGATTTTTAAACAGTGACTGGTAAAATTCGAAATAGTATTTGGTTGTGTAACGATAAATAAGTGTAAAGTGAATTAAGTGATTGATTTGAACCGTTTTAGAATTGTTCCAAGTGATTTTGTTTTGGGACTTAATAAGTAAATTATTAGAATTATCAATAAAAGTGTAATTTAAGTGATTTAACTAGAGAAGTTCAGCAGAATAGTTATTTCTTCTGTTTCTTGCTCCAGAGCAGCAACTCGTAGAAAATCTCTACACCTCTTCTTCCAATCAGGGAACAAAAAATATCCTTCATCCACTCGCGTGATGGTCATGCTATTTACTTGAATTTAGGCATTTCAAGTTGAAAGCCGCTCCGAAAATTTGTTATATTTAATATGCCATGTTGAAACTTACATCGATTATTTTAAGGGCAATGCAACGCAGTTTTCCCCCAACAAAAACATCCTCAACTACTTAAAATTATTCCGCAACTTTTCTTCTAAGGAAATTTTGCTTTATCTGCTAAAAAAAAAAAAACACACACACAAAACAATACGCTGGTCATTGACATTTATTTGGCTCACTAGCTTACACACATGTTCTTCCAAAAGTTACAACGCTCTCTTCTGCACTTGCAAATTCAGAAGGAGATTCAAGAATAACTTCCAGTGCTCTAGAAGTTCAGCCTCCTTCGCATTCAGACAATGTTGCTCATCTCCCATGCAAGTGGTGCACATTTCACACTGGGTGTGTGGAATTTCTATAAAATAAAACAAAGAAAATGAAAATGAAAAAAATGGGTAATGACAAAACAGCATGAAGGATGTTTTTGTCAAAACATCATTGAAAGGACAACGACAATTCGCTTACTCGCTGGTAGTATGCAAGTGGAAAGTTTCCAACCGGGTCGGGGTAACACTTTGTACTGAAGTTCGAGTTGTTACCCGTTCTTGTCTTGTGCTACAATATAACATGGAACAAACATATTGAACATTGTGATTACTACGGCATATACATCATACAAGAAGGATAATGAGAATGATAATGGGGGAGGCAGCAAAATCGTTGTCGTCTGCTTGAGAATGTTACAGAGGAATTCGTTTGAAAAAGAATCTTAAAAGCTCCATGTTTAGCATTGTTTTGCTGGATCTGGATGGATGCTGCTTCTGGTGATGCTTCTGTTATGTTCAGCTTAAGAGGGGAGTTTTTGTTTGATAATGGCATTCCCTTCTTGTTCTGTGACCTGCTTGTGTGCAACGGCTCGCCGTTGGTTTTGTCGGTTGGTTTCTATATTCGTGTGTTTGTCGGCATATGGGGTTGAAAGCGATTTGACGCATTATGGAATTGCCAATAAAAGAGAACGACGGAGTGGGTTTTCTTCATGGGAGACAAGGCAGTGCTTCTGATTTGAATGTAGGTACACGTGGATTATATCTTGAAGTCGATTTGATCTAGATTGAACATGCGTACATGAATAGATAGTGTTTCTACGCATGGATGCATAAAAATCAGTTCAAACAGTCCATCAATAGTTCCCAATTAGAAATTTGTTACTATTATCCAAATTTACTTTAAATTACAGTCACCACATGGTATATTTGAATCAATTTTGCGTCGATAAGCTCTATTCCAATAAGATGGTAGCCATTTGAAATTTTTGCTACCAGTACGTCTCAAAGATAAAAATGTCCTTTACTGCCACATTTCAAAGCACACAAAAACTGTGAGGTTGCTATTTAATGTTGCCACTTAACAGCTACACGAATCGACGAATTAGACTGCACAGTCTAAATTGTGACCACCGAATGTTACCATAGTATTTTGGCGCTTTTATTTGCAAACAATCTTCGCACATACTGCAAACCAATGTCGGCTGTAGGTGTACACAGACGAATTAGGAACAGCATTTATACTTATACTCCTTTTAATGTAGGTTTGCGGCGTGCACGAAGAATTATATGACATGGCGCAGCAAACGTAAAAGGGCATATAGGGTGACATAAAAAAAACGATTGTGAATGGTTTAAATGAATAAGAATGAATTTATCTAAGAAGAAGCGAAATATGTAATTTAGAGACTTTATTATATTAGAATACGTACAAAAGATTATTTCTTAACGTGCAAACCAATTAGTTGAAATAAATGAAAATTAAATCTTTTTATGTGTATTCCTTCTGAAGGGCTAATTTTCATTTTAATCAGTGTACAAAAATTATTAATTTGATTCATATGGTAACACCCCCTTCAAGCAATTGAAATGTCATGTCAATTGACATCATATTGTGACGTCACGTTGTACAGAATGTTTGCAATATGGCTGGTGGCAATAAGAAGTTTGTCATGTTCATACATTATCCGTCGTGTTTTGAAAGCAACTGTTGCCACAACTCCAAGATACAATATTTTTATTGTATTGTATTGTTTTATTTTCGTCATCTGATTCGGACCCCTCTATTAAAGAGGGAAGGTTATGTGCTTGCGTTTAATATTGGTATCAGGATTTCTATTTCACATTTTCTGTTTCGTGCCAAACAAATTACAAACACATGAAAACCAATTTGACAGCTTACTAAAATTCTGTCACATTTCAGTTACAATCATAGCCAAACCATTATGTGTGTTTCCCGAAATAGTAATTTAACGACTTAAAACTTATTCCCCACTTCGGTCAACGTTCAGTCCTGCAATTTGATACATTTTACACACTCACACTGTTACTGTCACAGAAACATGTCTCAAAAGTAGGAACAGCGCTTACACTATGACCAACAATTTTTTCTTGTGTTATGCTTCAAGCCACCAAATATGAGGGAGGGAGAATCTTGTTCAAGTCGATTAGTGACAGATTTTATAAAGCTTTTGGATGGTTAGTTACTTTTTCCGTCTACACCCTTCAGTTTATCCCTTAGTAGTTGGAAAACTAGTACCCACAACAAAATGCAGTTTTTTCCCCTTTTTTTGTCCTATTTTTCCTGTGTGAGTCTGAATGCGTCTTTGAAATTGATAATTGTACACCTGACATTGGGAATTAGCCAAACACAGCACAAGATGAAGACCACCTTTGATTCCGCATCAGAAGTACTCTTTGATAAACTTGCAGAAAAAAGGTTGCGTATACGCCACAGTCTCTGCACAACTTCTGCAATTCTCCATTCATTGGTGAAATAAATTGCTATTTTTCTAACCAATTTATTAAACAGTTATTTAACTACAAAAAACACCCATTTATATAATCAAGGTTACGAAAACTAGATTTGTCATAATTGTCAGTTTGACAATTTGAAATATGTACATATAATTTTTCTCTGCATATAAGAAACAAGTTGAATACACCCGCAATTATAACGTTGTCTGAAAAACTGTGCGTTTTTTTATCCGTTTGTTGAGCGATTTACTGAACAACGGGAAGATATTCCACTTAACTGTCCTGTCCAGTTGCCCCTTGCACACATTTGTTCCATATTGCTATGGACTAAACATGCATTTTTATAAGCAAATACAGGTATGCGCCACCGACTTTTAATTATTTATTCTCAAAGTGTGCGCAGTCAGGCGTTGAAACATCACGAAACGCACTCACCTGATACCATTCAAGACAACCACTCAAGTAAAAGCTGAAATTTCGCTACTGTCCAATGCAAATCAGGACCGCATTGATATCCAAGAAATTCAATTTATTTGATGAATGAGTCCAATCTCTGACCCACCACCTGTCCTGTGAAAAAAAAATGATAATTTTCCAACAAAAGGCTCACCAAAATAAGCAGGCACTCTTTCCTCTGTCATACCATATGCATGATCCTTCAATCTTCATTGGTAAATTGCAACGCAGCCTTTGTTGTTACAGTTCCTTTATATGAAATTACTTTTGTTTCCGTATTGTTCTCACTTGCATCGCAGTAATAGCTGACACTTTGCAGATTAAAGTTTCCTCCTTTTGTTATAAATACTCTTTATGTGACGACCTCCTGTTGGGGATGATGCGCATTTGGATTTAAAGCGAATAATTTCGCATTGTCAGTGGGCTTCGTCGTCTGCGATGCGCGTATCCGTAAAATAACTCTTAATAGGCTTAAGAGATCAGAGTTAAATTTTCCACTTGACAGGATTTTCCTCCCACCGAATCTGTTCCTATTCGTTGTTGATGCCGGCAGTAGCGTCCTCTTGCTGTCGAATCGTATCAAAGTTTTCAGCAAACATCGATGGAGCAACACAATGGAGTTGCGCTATCATCATCCACGTTTTGTTTTCTTGAATTATTAATAAAATAATGAAAGAGAAGAAAAAACCAAGCAACAGAAGGAAGATAAAAAAAGATCACAAACGGAAGAACGTATTTGTGAGGATATGTATACGTTTGTGATTATAATACCCATTGGCAGTACGCTTATCTGCGGCGCACATAAAGGAGACATTTTCAGTTCGTTCGTGTGCAACGGCGAAAGTTTAATTAGTAATTAAAAACTTTTGCCATTACAATAGTGATGCTGAGGCTTTCCAGATGTATGTATATGTCTTCCTGCTTTGATGGTACAAACTGGAAATGAGGTGGATTTCACATTTAGCAAGAGGGAGAAAAGTTCTTATAAATATTATCGATGCCATTAATGGGGAGATAATCGGCCTTGTTGGAGTGGTGCGGTTAGATTTGGGGATGAAAATGCTGTTTAATGCATGAATGGTAACATTAGTCGGGGGGTTGGAAAATGAAATCTACATTAGAAATTCGTGTGGCATTTTTCATATGACCTATTCGATACCTTGCTCAGGAAAACATTGCCGTTTGTTGATTATATTCAAATGTACGTCACATACTCCTCTTTTGTTTAGTTAAACTGAGAAGCGACAAAAAGATCCAATGAAAGTGGGCACCCCAAAACACAGAATCACGACCAGGAACAATGGTTGAAAACATTTTGCGATTTGATGGTGTAAACTTATTTTGATCTTGCTAGATTCTGGACTGTACCTCGGTTTCTGGAAAAAGCAGGCAGCTTCTGTAATCGAAGTAGGTAATGTGATTTCTGTTTTGAGTTGATTAACAACTAGTGGACCGAGGAAAAAATACATTCCCCCGAAAGGCTTGGCAATGAACGACATAGCATTTAGCCTTCTTGTGGTTTAAGAATCTTTAAAAAAAAAAACGTACTAGAATAAACCAGAAGGTTATTCAGGTATTCATACAAAAGCATAAAATTTTCAACAGCTAGTACGGACCCGTTCCGGAACGATATTTTCCCGTGGGTTCCAAATGGACAACGAAACGCCTGCGAAAAGGCAGCGGAAAATAGTTTGTGGAGAGTTCCATCAGCTGCTACACAATTAGCAGTGTTACCTTCACTGGCTTTCTATCTCCGATACGAATCCTCGAACTTTTCGCTGGCTCCTTAAAATTGTCATTTGGGAATTATCCTAGTTTTGGGCTATTTACTTTAGAGTTTGGCGAGTTGTTAGCTCCTTGGGTATTTGTAAAAAAAGAAGCATACTTCATTTGCGAACGTACTCTTTTCGTGTAACTAAAGTTCTATACAGTTAATTGTAAATGAGCCAACTCCATCTTCATATAGTTTTTCCCTTTCATCTCAGCAGTAAAATCGTCTCACAAAATATGCATGAATATAAAAACACATACTCTTCAAGACTGAAGGAATGCCCCCTTCCAGCAATAAGTTTTTTTTTTTTTGTAATCATTGGAAAATGGAAACTAGAAAAGTCTCTCAATTACGAGCTTGTGCTATTTTTTTTTTTTAATTTAATACTGTCGTACTTAAAAACAATATAATCAGAATAAGCGTGCACATGAATAACACCAAAATGCGTATTTTTGATCTTCATATTTGAGTTTGGCTATTTTTGGTTCAAAAATTTTTCAATTTGGTGGCATACGTCTTATAAAAGCTGGCAACACTGCAGTACAGGTTTTCCCAAGCAAATAATGTCCCGGAGAATTGTACCAAGCAGTCTACTACAATTACCCACTTTTCCGCCATAATTTCGAAGCAGCTGCGTACTGCAAAAGAAAAATATTTCGTTCATGATTTCGTTGGGTCATGGATTTTTCCTTCCGGAACAGGTCCGTACTAGGCTTTAAATCAGCTTGCAGTGTTCGTCTAATGCTTAGACATGCGCACCATAACTTACCAAAGTCTAATCACAATCGAATGAGTGAGAACGAGAGCGAGACAGACAAAAATTAAATTTTTACGGATTTTATATATTCTGAAGAAAATTTTTATTTTTTAATTCGAACAGGAGAATGGAAAAAAAATTTAGCAGAGGTTTCTCGGAGCTGCCTTCTATTTCGAAAATATTTACAAATACTCTAAAAGGGACTCTGAAATGCCGTTAGAAGAAAACGTTTTTCAGCTCGAGCTACTTTGGATTTAAAAATCAGGCCTGCCTGCTGAGAAATCCACCATTTTAAACAGTTTCTTTTTACACAAAAGATTGCATTATAACCGATTTAACAGCGGGCTCTTTTTCAGACACAGTTCAGGCATATTTTGCATCATTGAGGCTTCCGTGGAAGCGTTTAGAAGATGAAGGACCTAAGTGACATTTTATTGAAATTTGCCTTTGAAGGTCCAATATGAAAACTTAAATTTCTCTCGTATGTGAACTTCTGTATCTCCTCTAGAGTCGTATTTAGCAAAATATAAAGATGTTATTTGCACCCAACTTTTCAATAAACATAGTGGAGGAATGTGTTAAATGCGCTTAAGGCCTTTGTTAAGACGTAATTCTAAAAGTTAAATCACCCTGTATACTCTGTGCACTTGTACTCAACTAGTACAACTTCTTTCAATCATTTTCAATCGAATACATGCATAAAGGCTTCCGGTTGTCAAATTTATTACTATTGAACCACATCTTGAACAATTATTATTATCAAATAATGTCGCCCAACCAGCCTCCAATCCCTGAATTTTATGTCGTTCATGATGGTGCTATGTGGGAACTTAACTCCTTTATGGAAAATGTATAAAATATTGAACAGCTTCCTTACGAAGAACTGCAATACTCAAGAAAGAAAAGCCCTTTCAAAAAACCGATTTAGAAATGCTCGACATTGAAAAATATATATATAGTTGGCGCAACAGGTCCGTAGGGACCCAAGGCCTAGCTTCTCGCAACCATTCGTTTTGTGTGAGTTTTATTTTTGGAACGAATGGAAGGGATCTACAATTTTATGCCGATTCCAAACGGCTAATTGAGAAGCTCTTAAGACAGTTATAATCTCGGATGTTTGTCAGACGTTCGCGAGAGGTGGCGCAGTGGAAAAAACCCCAAGTTGGAATTTTGGGTTTTTGCGGGATTCGAACCTGGGACCCCTCGCTTAGTAGTCCAACACACTAACCACTAGGCCACTGCGCCTACATTGAAAAATACGACCTCGTAAACAAGTACTGCAAAAAATGTCCCACTGATTATCAAGATTTTACGCCAAGGGAGAAAATTAAAATGAAATTTATTCAGCAAGTCCTGAAGAAAAAAAAAACACAGTAAAAATTGGTTATAAGAATTTTAAATGTCGCTTAAGAATTTTGTATCAAAAAGTAATAATCAACTATTAAATTAAGTACATAAAACTGTAAGTATTTCGAAAATCCTTTCTTTTTCAGACAAAAGATTAGTAACATAAAAAGGCCTTTGAGTTTAATTTACTTTAAATTGGCCATACATACTTTTTGTTATTTTTATCAAAATAGGTGTAGATAAAGAACTTTAAACGCTGATTACTCAAATGTCTTAAAATGCCGCGTAAGCCCTTCCTTCATTATATTCAAGTATAACTTCTGTTTAAACAGCAAAAATGAAAATACAAATTTAACCCAGTTTAAGTAGACCTAAAACCATTAATCCTGAGGTCCACAAGAGTCTGTTCACGGTCCTTTTCTGTTTTCGATTAATATCAATTTTACTTTTGAACAGCCTTGTCTGGAAATACAAGTATTTGATATAAATAGGTTCTTATACTAAGGATTTGGAGACTGAATTTGTCAGCCAATTATGTACCTACCTAGATACAAAATTGAACCTTTTAAAACGTATCTCGTTAGTTCGGCAACAACCTCAGACATAAGTCTGATGTTTCATGCATCACATTGTTTTGTGTTTTCCGTACCAAACTTTGAGGACTCTTCTGACGCTCCTTGAATTCTAATACTTCATGTTTCTAGACGTTAAAGTTGACCAACATTTTAGTTCGTCCACCATTTGTTGCTTTTACCGTCTTAGAATGTTTTATTTCAACCTATTTTCAACCACTTACTCAAAGATGCAGTAGGAACAAAGCTCTAGCAAGTATTATACCTAAATCAACGGTGGCGAGTAGTTCTGCTGCAAGAATGTGCAATAAGACAAGTTCGTAGATCTTTCTATTCTCGTTCTATGGAACTTGATAGACTTACAAGACCTCTCCCTGCCTCACAAACTGAACTTGAATCCAGGCTCTATTGCCTTAAGAAAGTTGTCTGACACATGTCCCCTTTATTCAATTTTATGATTAAAAAAGTCAAATGTTGGCTGCTCATTTTCAAATATATTGTAATTGTAGCTGCACTGTGGTTCAGTTATTTTTATTCAGGAAGAGCTATCCGGATTTCGGCACTGAGAAAAAAAATATTCAACTCTTTGGTCGAGCTTTATCCATTCCCTGGGGAGGCTTCCGGCGTACTTTACTCAGTTAAACTAAAATAAAGGGTCTACCCATAGGATACATTCGTGAACAATCCCGCTTCTAACATATTCTTCGTCAATGACCATATGCTTCATTCAATGATTCAGCACTACCAAAAGCTCCAAGCAGTGCTGTGGCTTATCACAGTCACAGCAAAGGAAGTAGTCCTTTGTTCATGTCCAACGACGCACTCACTGTGCCACAAAGAAAGCCTATTGTCGATGGTAGTAATTATTTATCCACAGTCATCCTTTACACTTCCACAAGCACTGATAGTGTGTGTCGACATAACAGTTCATAAATCAGAACTTTTCTATGAGTCAGCAGTAATGCGTGTTTACTCAAAACCACCAACACAGTCACATAGTGTTGGTTGGCTTAAAAGGAAAAAACACCGTTTCCCCACCCAAGGGTGGCTAATGAAAAATCTAACTTCACACCTCATAAATTCACCGATAGACCATAACCTATTCGATGATCGTAATCACAATCCAATAAACGTGTATTTATTCCCTTGCAACAAATTCCGGCTATCCCCGAGAATAGGCACAGAAACAAATTTCGAATTTATTGCAACCCGTATGGGCTGGCGAAGGCCCGGTTACAGAATCCACCTCCATCATCAGAACAACAGTATCAGCAGCAGCGGTGGAAAAACCAATTTCCTAACCAATGTATTTGTTTATGCCTAATAACGGATTTGACTCCTGTAGTCGTCCTTCGAAATCCATTTGCGGCTACCCACCAGCCCACACAACTCAATGGCGGTGTCTATAAACGAGCGATGCTCTACTTCAGGCCGCCTTCGAATCCGAAAGAGAGTCAAAAGACCCAAACACTCCACTGGAGAATGAGTCGTCGTTAACCGTCGGGCGGCGTATAGCTGCTGCTCTCTTTTGAATGTATAAATTCCTATCAGGATACGCAATAAATTTCCTGAAGTGTATCCAAGTGTGGCGCGCTGGGGCCCTTGCTGTGGGGCCACGCCGCCACTGCCACTGCCACTGCCAGTGCACAAAAGATCGAACCTCAGCAGCTGGGCGAGGAGTCAGAGAGGCACATCACTTTCCTGCTATTATGAGGTGGATAAAATGAAAATTGTTAACTTAAAATGAATTTATACCACCACCGCGGTGCGCGGCGGACGGGTGGCAGTCTCAGGGGTGGTCTTGGAATAAATTAACTTTTTTAAACCTTTTTCTGTGGCTTCGTGGCTTCGTGTGTCCTATTCTTTGATGTAATAGAGTGTACAAGGTTGGTATGGAGGTTGATTTGGTTGTTTATCTATGTGACGGGATAGGTTTGTTGGTTGGTTGGCTTCAGCCAGCCTCTGCTGAACGACTAACTCATTCGAAAGTGTGCTCCGCGTGGGTGGGGACGAAGGATTTCCTGAGGATAGGCTCGTATTTCGCAGATAACAGGCGACCAGGTTATTCTTTTTTTTTGCAGTCGATTATCGGAATTGATGCTCATTCGGTGTTGCGCAGAATGGAAGTTGGCTTATTTCTTTTGGCCTTAACGTAGGGATATTTTCAATCATTCTGGATATAGGTGGCTAGCATATTTTCGGAGGCGGTTTTGCTTGCAGGTTATTCGTCCCTGCATAGAAATTAGATTTTAAAATTCAACGAGGGGTCAAGGTGAGTTGTGGCGGCTGTATAACTGGCCAATAATGTTGAGGCTTCTTTTGTTTGAAGAATTACCAAGGAAACCATTATCAGCATATTGATATTGAAAAAGTATGCATCTCTTTTGTAAACTCTTTCTCGATGTTTCTGAAGAAAAACGATTAACAATTAGGTCGATCCGTCAACTGGATGTAGGAATAAACGGGTGTGCAGAGTAATTGCATCTTTGTGTGGCCTCTTATAGATAGGCAGGATAAATCTGGAACGCTTTAAATCTGATCCATTTTGTACTTATCCGTAATTTAGGCATAACGAGATGACCTACGTGAAGTTCGCCATGTTGGGAAGTCCATACATGGATGCAACTCAAGAGGGATACATTGTTTGACTTTAATTGCGTTTTATTAAGTAACGCTTAAGTAAAATCGGAAATTTTAAGTGCAGTTATTTAAGTTGGGATATGCTTTATGCACCAGTGATAATTTCTCTCTGTTGGAAATTCGGAGTTATAGGTGCAAACACAAATGAAAAAAAAAAACAGTTTCACTACAAACAACTACAAACGATTTCGAATGCAACTGGCTTGTTTTTATTTCCAGAAGCCGAAAGTCCGGGCTAACATTTTTTTCTAATGGTTCTAACTTTCTAACGGTTGAACTACAAACGAAAAAAAAAAATCATTACAAACAATTACAAACGATTGTCCATCGAACTGCATTTCACGTTTTTCATTCTAGAAAATGTGCGGGCTAACTTCACATAGGTAATTAAATGACCTAATTAAATTAAGGGGTCCAACGGTGCAAGGGTTTCTTAAAAATATATATTATCATCGAGCCACATATTCCTCCAAATAATCATGAATTTGTCTCCCATAAAATATTGCATTTTATAGTTAGTTAGGTTTACTACGACTTTGGTATCGGAATTTTATCTTTGCCATCACTTATTTATTCCCATTGTTTTCTGACGTTCTTCGAAAGTAGTTAAGTTTTTTTAGTATTTCATATATCTAATGAATTTGTACATTTTCTATAGAAATAAAATTGAGTCGCTTTTGTACTGCTGTGAGGTATAAGGCGTTTTTATTCGTTCGAACCACAGCAGATTTCAATATTTATTTTGGCACTAGGACTGGCGACTTCGTTTTGCGTTTGAACAACATATATTCGCTCGAGAACTGAAAAATGTGTAAAGAAACGAACATTCAATCAGATAGCCTTCCTTCAAAGAATCATCGGGCTCCACATTACCCACCCATCTGAGCTTTAACACTTCAGGCCATTTGACCAGGTCAACTTCGAAGTGCAGTCCTTAAATCTGTCTCTCCTCCATTTATACCATCGATAAAAATTGAAAAATAATAAAAACAAATCAAACCTACTTTGAATATCCAAAATCTTTAAGAAAAAGAAAATATTTGTGCCATTAGCAAATTCACTGTTGCAACATTTATTGGAACACGTTTTTCCAGAAAAAAACTCAAATGTTACTAATTTATATGAATCAGGATCTCCTTACAATGAAAATGGTTAGTGAATTGGTGGTTCCTTTTTTGATCTGAAGAACTCAGACAGGAAATGTATGATTTTCCAAATTGTTCTTTGTCAAAAAATAGCGACATCTATTCTGGTGTCCCTCAAGGTAGCCATTGTGCTCCACTCATGTTTCTGTTATTTTTCATCAATGAAATATTTAAATTTATTACAATACTTTTCGATGACTGAGGGTTGTTTTTTGTAATAAGCCGCAATATTTAACCCGCACGCGACTCAGTGGTTAGTATGCTGGAGTAAAAACATGTATTACATCTTCAAGTTTTATTTACTGCGCCACCACTCTCAATTGTCTGTCAGACTTTCGACCCATATATTTATTCACTAATCCAAAGTTCCTTTTTCGAATCATTGCTACTGCTCTTCACAAATGAATCCTGCGTCCCATTTTTCATTGGCAATCACAGCTCAGTTCCCATTTTATTTTTAAGAAATTCCAGAAGTCAAATTAAAGGCAAGTTTCTTAAAAACGACAATTTTTGTTTTTTTTTTTTTAATTTTAAGTGCAATAGAAGTTTTATTTGAAACATTTATGAAAATATTTTTTAACCAACTCTATTGTCAGGATTGCTACTTTGGGGGCTTTCCCGCCAGACTAAGTGTTTTTTTTTTTTTTTGGTTGACGGGAGAAATTATTTAGGGGGAAATCTGAGGTTTTCTAAAATGCTATTTAATTTGGGTTTCGTATCCTTTTTGGTAACCTTAAAAGATGCTTCCACAGACAAATTACAATTATAGGCATTCTGTGAACGTAAGAAACGCTGAGTAATTGAAACTTAAGAATTAGACAGCGTAGAGATTCGTATCGTTCTGTTCTGTCCACAAGCAATATAACATGTTCAAATATCTTGGGACTGTTTTTGTTTACAAAACAAGCCTTTCAAAAACAGTCAATGCCAGTTTCATTGGGAAAAGTTATAGTTTTTTTTGTAATATTTCATTAAATATTTTTCCTGATTTTAGCAACATCCTAATCTGTAAATTGTATAAACAACAATCTCATCAAAGTTATGTAAGGGCTGTGTAAATTCTTACAAGACGTTTTCAACATTTATTTGCCGCACACTTTTGCATTCGGAAAACCAATCTTACATGTTCCCGTTCCTAATTCGAAATTCCTACCTTTGAGTCGTACCCACTTTAAACATGTTAAAATTAAAGTGCACGACTGGGTCGAACGAAACTTTCTCGTCCAACAAAAGCTTGATTGAGTCAATTGCTAGGTAGGTAAAAAGCTGAGAAGCAACCTCACATAAAATGTAAGAATAGGTAGTGGTATACCCCGAAAACCGGGTTTTCGCGAAAACACTCGAAAACTTAATCGAAAACAGAAGTTTTCCCACACGTATTTCAGTTTTTGTTGTTGAAACAAACTCACCATTTTCAATATTCAGTAAGTTCAACAGAACAGCTGACCGAACAAATGTCACAACTCACAAAAAATTTTTTTCGAAAATATTGCCGAATCTGGGGGCTTTTCAGATTATCTGGGGGTAAATATTTTGCGCGACTGGCGACGCACTGGTAATGGGTGTTAAAACTAATGAAAATTTATCTCTGACTCTGATATTCAGTTAAGCCAGAAATTATCTCACTGCATAGTCCCAAGGCGCAGTAAGCTGGCTGCAGTTCATTTTTAAGGTTCGCTTTTGTCCGTCTGTCCGACTCGAAAACTAACTGACGTAGAAGGATGAAATTTCCACATAACATCCGGTGTAACCTCTAGTTAAATGACAAATGCCAATGGTAGCGATACATGGACTGGTTTTGGGGTAATAAGTGATTTGGTGAAAAAAATATTCTCATTCGCACAAAAAGCTGTTTATTTCTTGATTTACAAAAAAATGGATATATGCCCTTTCTGTAGATTATAATTGTAGCTATAAATGTACCGAAGACTGTTTTGTGGAAAAGTTAATATTTCAAAAGATATTTATAAGAAACTGTCAATCACTATATAAAGTACGGTCCTTTTAACCATTTTTCATTCGTTATTGGTGTCTTCTCTTAATCGATTAAAACTAATTCCGATTCGAATTTTCAATGAATACTCAACTCTTCTCATTCTCATTGGAACTTTTCCAATGGATACTCATTCTTATCCACACATATTGTTGTTCGTTGTTTGTTCGCAATTTCCAACTACTCTAAAGAAGTGCGAAACCGTCGGTGCGCCAATGACACCCGGACTTGGCCAGTTTTTTTTTAATTTAGAGTAATTTTTCGAGCATATAAACTAAATATCATTCTAAGAAATTATTCTCAATGTACAGCGATCAAATAAAACAGTGTAGTCTGATTTGGTGGCTCTTAAGCTACGATTACACATTTCATATAAAATTTTGACATTGTCACTTATTTGTCACTACGCGTGTGATGGCCTGTCAAACGTCTGGTCACACGGGCTGCGCGGGCGTGTACATTAAGTAGCTTACATTTGAATGTATATATTCAAAAAAAAATGGGATCGCCCTATATTCCATCTCATTTCCGAGGCATAGTGCCCTCAAAATCTGAGGATTGTTCCCGCATAAATTCTCATACATTTCTGAGCTACAACCCTCTTTATTTGGCACACACAAAATTTCGAGGCACACTACTCCCGTGTGTCCTTTCAAACATAGCAGCTGAAATATGAGTCACATCCAGATGGGTGACTAATTTTTCACAAACCGCTAACAAAAAAACCTGTCACAAAGTCCCAAATAGTCCTGACTATACCATACTTTCGCTTGAGCAGGACATATTACAGCAAATGGCTTGAAGGAATATTTAAAGTACGACTATATACATTCAATCTTCCCCGCACATCATTGCTTAACCAATTTTTGGTTGTGAGTTTAACTTTCCTCCAAGATGGTTTCCTGTGACATGATGTCGTTGAGTTGCAGAGGCAGAACAAAAATGGAAAAACACATGTTTCAACGAACTAACAAGTTACCGTACCCAGCCCCCAGCCCAACCTACACACAGTAACGATCCGTAGTGCAGAGGAGCATTCTTAAGCGCGCAGAAATCTAATAAAACATGACGAGCAGAGCACTGAGTGCCATGCCTCTGACAGAGGACATTGTCATATCCTCCTTGTGTATATGTACATCGTAGGGGAGGAATGGAAGTAGTCATTGTGAAAAGCAATTTAGATAAAACTGCGCGAGCACTATTCCGCGGCAAAAGAAGAAAAGTTGGGAATTTCATTCTCGCACCCTCCCAACTTCTATATTACGAGTATATGTACATCTTTTCTGTCTGCAAGCTACCCCATCGCTGTATTGAGTTCTTCCCCAGTGCTGACGATGATTTTTAAGCGATTCCTTGACGACGTTTTTATAATATTTTGACTTAGTTGGGTGGAGGTATACATGTCGTAAAACATTTACAAAACTTCAACAGAACGGTGAAGAGTCCTTGATTTCTCTTTTTTTTTATTCGCACTTTTTATGGCATAACGAGGTTCTGGGTGGAAATAAGAAAAAAAAACCAGAAAACATGGAATAAATTATGTCTGGTGATTTTAAACATTTGAGGCAATCAAATAACTTTGGAAAGTTTATTAGGCAGGCAGGAAGATGAAAGTCGGACGCGTTCGATGTCAAACGATGGTCATTCAGAAGTTTATGCGTTTATAATTGCGAATAAATTTTGAATGCTGTCACCTTTTCCGGTAGCGTGCTGCGCAGCGGAACCATTTCACATTTTATCGCCGCAATTATATGCGAGGGTGCAAAGTATTGATTAGTTAGACGTTTATGGTTTTTCTATTTGGACATTTGAATCTCGCCGATAAGGTTGACTTTTTTCGTTTTTGAACTCGTTCTTGTGATGGCGAAAGTTGATAGCGCCGGCAGTTTTTGTTTCACTGCGGAAGGAGCCTCGCTTCGTCAAATTTACACGCTTGTTGACAGCACTAAACATACCCAGCACAGTTGAAATTTCCCCAAAGGGAAGTTATATCGAAACGTCAAATGTCACCTGTCAAATATAGTAAATAAATTATGTATAAAAGAGCGTTGACTTCTACAATAAAATACATTGGCCGCATTCAAGAATCTAGTTATCTTAGGTCGACTAGATTGGTCTGGATAAAATGAAACGTGAACGCAAAAACTAGATTGGTCGGGAATGTCACTTTTCGTACGTCATCCACATATCCGAATTGTCAACATATAGTACTCAGTCACGAATTGCTTCACTATATTCGTCGGCTACCCCTTTTCAAACGTCAACTCATCAAAACAGACAGCTGTCAAACTTACTAAACTAGACACTTGAACGTCCCCATCTCTTAAAACGTTTCAAGAGGCGGCGGTTTTTGTTTATTTTACGGAAATTTTAAAGCGAAACTGCGAACAGTTGTTGTTGTTGTTCCATACTGAACAATGCTTGGCCAAGTTTTGATTGAAAAGTGAATTCGATACGGTTATGCGATTTCACAGCTGAAGGACAGCGCAATGGCTGAAAGAATTGGCAGAATAATTCAATATTGTTGTAGGCTCCTCGACAACAGACTCACCAAACTATCCAGAGTCACTAAATATCCTTTTTAATGCACTGCCTTGTGCAGAGCCACTCAAAGTGTTTATAGCACACAATCATTCGTCCCTGTACCCTCCTCCTGTGTAACTCGTGCACAATGCCAACATAATATCCTCACACAAACCAATTATGTAATATTCTGTCAGAGCATCTTCAAGGTATTCCCTTCAATCGTTGGCTTTGTCATTTTGGTGCATCGGGGGGGGTGGGATGAATAATGCAAAGGACTTCCATGCTTCCACTTAATTAAATTTTAGAACCTGTGCACAATCTCTCCTACTATAGCTCGGCTGCGAGTAGGTAAACCATTATATCTCGGAACGCGAAATGCGATTGTCGTCACGATAACGAAAAGGATATGCAATAGGTAGTCACTCTGCAAAGAGGGTAGAAAGAAAGAGATCCCTCAGTGCTGTGATGCGGATTAAAGATTTCGCATGACAAGCCGGCAGATGGTAGATGTCCTCGGGTTACAGCAGAATGTAAGGACGGAAGTTGAATAAAACTAATTTTAATTGCAATCTGATTTTGTGAATTGGGGGTGAGCCGTGAACTTACTGGGACTAAAATGGCAATCCCTGTGACAGATTGTCAGGTCACAAAGGATCCAAGTGACATCGCAGCAATCAGAGGGTGGGGACTGTTAGGAAGATGCACTCCTTGTCATAGTAGCTATGACTGCTGATGTCCCCGAGGAGTGCGCACTGTACCACGGAATGCAATTTAGAGTCGATTGAAATTGAACCGACTGCCAGTGTGGTGTGAAGAAAAAGGAAATATTTGCCCTTGTTGGTGCTGTTGCGTGTATTTGTATAAATGAAATGCTTTGGCCTTTGGCAATTGATTCCTTGTGGCGGTCATTCCATCTAGCATCCATTGACTTTGTTGAGCACCTGCTTTGGCAGAACAATAGCAGGAAAAAATTGCCCCAAATTCTTTATTCAGTTAAACTCAGAATATTTGTAAACTAGAGGTTATACCGGATGTTTAGTTCAAATTTCAGGCTCCCACGTCAATTAGTTTCTGAGATAGACCTAGGTACAGAATTGATCAAGTGGGTTCGCACAGACGGGCAAAAGCGAAATTAATGAAGTTCCCGTTTTTTCCCTTTGGGTACGGAACCTTGTAAACGATCTTTACCTCGATGAGAAGAATTTGTCGCGTACAATCCCTTCTACTGAGAGATCATAAAGGAGAAGGAGATTTCTATCGGACAAACGAATACTTTTTTTCTGATTTTCTTCATCGCAGATGCCGACAAGCTCAGTGCTAATTCAGTGCCTCTGACAACCGCCTCTAAAGCTTGTCTTGTAGGTATTGAATATCTTCTACAACTCTAGACATATCAAACAATAATATTGAATTATATAACTGTACTTGAATTATTATTTAACTTCTCTAATAGTATTAATAAAGGGTTTTCCAATAAGAGGTGTTATTGTGAATGACCCGCTATTTCGGCAGCTGTCACTTTTGATGCTTTTATTCTTTGACATTAGACAAATAGAACCTACGCCATTACTAAAAATGGAACGAAACAAGCTTCAAAAACGCACTGAAACTATTAAAATTTACTACAAAAATGGTGAAAATCTTGCAGTCACAGCAATACAGAAATTGGTGGAAAAATTCGAGCTGTTGGGACAAGTTAGTGATGTGAAGAATAAAACCCGTGCACGTCGCTCAAGAACAACTGAGAATATTGCTGCTGTAGCCCAAAGTGTTGAAGAAAACCCAGGTTTGTCGATTCCTCGTCGTTATTTCGAATTGGCCATTCCACAAACGTCATTACACCGTATTTTGCATAAAGACTTAGTTCTTAGGACTTATAAAGTTGAGTTAACCCAAGAATTCAAGCCGGCCGATCATCAACAACGTCGTGTCTTTGCTGATTGGGTCCTTGAAATGCATGAAAATGATCCGGAATTCCATCGAAAAATCATCTTAACTGATGAGGCCCATTTCCAACTCGGTGGCTACGTCAACAAGCAAAATTGTCGCATCTGGGGCTCGGAAAACCCAAGAGTTATTGTTGAGAAGCCTCTCCATCATCAACGTGTGACTGTTTGGAGCGGTTTATGGTCCGGCGGGGTCATTGGACCTTACTTTTTCCAAGATAAGGTTGGATCAACAGTTCTGCTGAATGGATTGCACTATCGAGAGATGATTAATGATTTTTTATGGTCGGAGTTGGATGGTATTGATCTGGACAACGTTTATTTTCAACAAGACGGCACTACGAGCCACACAAGAAACAAGCAACGGAAGCATTGATCTTTTACGGGAAAAGTTTCCGGACCGTGTTATCTCTCGAAGAAGTGATCACAATTGGCCACCGAGATCTTGTGATTTAACACCTTGCGACTTGTTCCTTTGGGGCCACGTGAAAGATAAGGTCTACGCCAACAGCCCAGCGTCGATTCAAGACCTCAAAGATAAAATTCGTGAGGCTATCGAGGACATAGGGCAGCCACTTTGCGATTTGGTTATGGAAAATTTCATGAAAAGGATATAGTCCTGTATGCGTGCTCGTGGTGGCCATTTGGCTGATGTTGTTTTTCATTATTAACGGAATACCTTCCTCTTTATTACGAAATAAACATCCGATCATTTATCTCAAAAAATTACATTTTTCTTTGAATACCCAAATAACACCTCTTATTGGAAAACCCTTTATTTCAAACTGTCTTTCTCGCGAAAGAAGTAATATCTAAGCTTGTCGTGAAGTTAAAGTAATGAGAATTGTGCACTTTCGAACAAAACACTACTCTGGCCGTTATTACAATTGAATAAAAACGCCAAATTGTACGAAATAAGCAAAATCCGTGAAATAAGAGCAGGTCTGTTCATTTACTTTTTTATTTAACGAATTTTTACTCAATGACGTTCCTTTACTCGAAAAATCCTCCACTGAGAATCTGACTCAACAAATTCATTGGTATAAGAATTAGAAAAGCTGTCAGTCACCTGCCAATTAACATAATGATTTGAAATTTGTTATCCTATTTGGCATACGCGTGCACATCCTTCATCCTTTTCCATTCTTACTATAAAAGTAAAGGAACAAACCAACATCTTCGACTTCGAATTATTCGTTACAAAGTTTCGGTGGATTATAATTGAGTCGACTCTCAATTTCAAATTGTGTGGCAAATTCCCCAAATCCAATTGTACCGAAACGAAATCAAATGCAGTTGGTTAACCTCACTCTTCACAATTCAATTTCGAAAGATAGAGGCAAGTCCGTCCAATTCAATTGGTATGAGGAAACGAGAAGGACGCCAGTCATATTGCGCAATGGCAAGTGGATTCACGATACGTCAGTTTATTTTTTTCAAAGTGTTTTTCCCCATACAAACTTTCATCCCCTTAAAGTTGCGTTTTCGCGACAAAAAGTAGCCTATCTAAAAGTAGTCATTCTCATTGTTCTTCTGAATAGTTTAAAAGAAAAACCATGTAAATTGGTTGAAAATTAATTGACAGAATCCTTCAGTTTGACACATGCCATTAATTTTAGGGATGTGCAATTTACTCCGATTAATTCAATTTCCAATTTGAAAATTGAAAATCGACAATTTTTTGCGAAGCCCATAGCTTTTCTATTTTTATTTTTTTGGAATTAATGGCAAATAGAAATAAATTAAAATTTTTGTGTCGCCAAATGAGACTTGAAATCGCCCATTTGGCGATAAATCGCCACATCTAACAACCCTGCTCTTTCTCCGCTATACTGAACACTCTGGCCTAAAAAAGAAAGAAAGAAAAAGTTCCTTCCCCCGGCCATTGCTGAATAGAATTCAATGGGTAACGCAAGTGTAACGTATCGTTACCGTCTGCGTACAAGCGATGACTCCAAGAAATCGCGGAAAAGTGAGTTTCCACAATTGAAACCTTGCCATGCATGCAATTTGATCATATCGCTACCCATTTGGCCCTCCATCACGGTGGATAAAGTTTAACAAACCACCAGCCAACCGAAGCGTTAGTACACGTAAACAAACAACAACCGCAAAGTATACGTAAAAGACACGATGATGGAGTTTCATCGTAACCGCACGTTTAAAGTTTACCCCGAGTTCATTTTTCACTACTAATTCCTTGGCAGTTCTTACGAGGGGTACAGCCGATGCAACTGCCACTACCACTGCAACCGCAAACTTCTTTGTTGAATAATAACCGCAACTATGGGTAAACTTAAACTTTAAATCTTTTTTTCTTCTTTTCTTTTTCCTCCATGAAGCACTTTACTGAGTTTGCTCACATTTTCTTCCTTTTTTTTTCTAATTTTTCTTGTTATCCCATTTGCTGTTTCTTAGAAGATTCCAGAAAACGCATAAGCGTGCATACGTCTCAGCTGGATAGAGACGGATATCGTTGGCATTCTTGGAGAATTTCTGTTCATTCTTTTCTTTTCTCGCTAATTTTGAAAATTAATCCTTCCGTCAGTTGGGTGCTTCTGACCCTTGTTTGTTCCCATTGACTAGTCGAAGCGCATCCGCCGCCCACATCCACGTGTCTGCACGGACTTATCTCATTATGAACTCAATATTGAGTTAGATATTCCGTGTCGTATGGCACACAAGAAAAGACAGAAAAAGAAAGGATTTCTCTTTGTCGACACGACACGAGGAAGCATTATGAGGATGTGCCTGCTGCTTGGCTACGTACAGGTACAATGGAGTCGACGGAGTCCCGGTGTTGTCGTCGCCTGACAAAAATCTGTTATTAAGGTTTTACGCGTCTTGACGAATTAAAATAAAGGTGAGACTGAGATCGAGACTGAGAGTCAGACAACTCAAGGATACAAATGAATTATGTTCTCATATGATATGGATGAGGAAAACGTGATATTCTAGGATGGTAGTGCCGGTTGGTTGTACCTTGAAGTGGGGATAATATTTTCATGATGCGTCAATACCTTCCGTTATCCTTTTTTGCACTGAGTTTGAGTTGTGTGTGGTATTCTGAAAGTACACGATGCGATTAATGAGGTGTCTGTCTATGAAGTTTTCTTTGCCACTGAACCGATGTGCGGATACGGAAACTGGGACGAGTTTCTTAGCTTTTTCTGCTGATCGAATTTTATTCCGTATGAAATCCTTTAACTAATTGGTTGTCTGGGTAAATATGCAGGAAAATTAGTTCCTGGGAACTTTTTGTTGGTTGAAGATTTTGATCGGGAAAGTCTTCGAATATGTTGTTTCAAAATGATTGCATGATGGAATACTAGCTGACCCGGCGAACTTCGTTCCGCTCAAGTTAATATAATATTCACCTTGTAAGCTGCGTGTACAGCAGAAAGCTACCAAGTCGTAAATGAACTGTCAGATTTTGTATTTATAATAGTTCACCCAAGCCTCATAATTTGCCGCGATCAATAATTAGGCCCCAGTTATAGCCATGCGTAAAACGAAACCGTGAAAATGTTCTTTTGCATGTTTTGACCACTTAGACCTAATGGTTGAACTCAATCTTGGTATTAAAATGTTACTTATGAATTTTAAAGTTAGTTTATGAGAAAAATTTAAACAAATAATCTTTAAATCTTCTAGCTAGATGAATAATTTATTAATTTTAACGTACGAAAAACGTTTTCCGATCCACCTCTCAGTCAATTCCACAAAAACAAAACAAATCATTCCACTGAAATATTGAATTTCTTTACTGTTCCATCTGTCAGAAATTTTTTTTCTGATGGAATCCAATCAGTGGTAGTTGATTTGTTTTAATTGTTTTCGTAGGGGAAAACTTTTCTGACAGAATTTTTACTATGACCGCCTAAACGTAAAAAAACTCATTTTCACACTGTTCCAACTTCGGCTGCATTTTACGTACGTATGGCAATAACTGAGGCCTTAGGATCGCAAATCAACTGCGCAGAAAGTTACGCAAATTTACAAACGTCACACTGTGACAGCGAACTAAGCAATGACATTTTCGAGTGGTGTTCACTTAAAGCATCGCAGAAATTTATGAATTTACGAGCTGCATCAAATTAAATGATTAAATGAATATCCTTAATGAAAATAATAATTCCGAGCATGCACAAGCTGCTTCGTGTAGTTCGGCCAATTCAAGTTACTTACGCAAAAGTTAAACTGAATGTCAGTGTGTTTCATTCAAACCGTAATGATTGACGTGTTGGCCAACATTCTTCTTTTTCATTGGTACAAAATCGATTGACAAATCGTATAGAATAAGCGGAATCGGCGGAATGAGAACATCTTCTTCTTTGAATTTGTTCCTCAAAATCGTCGCTTGAATGATATTTGATTTGGGATCATTTACAATCATACGCGTTGCGTTCAAAAGTTTTGGTGCATTTTGAGGATGCGCAACACAATTATAACTGAGCCAACTGATCCGAATCAGATCACGAAAATAAAACAATACGGATCATAGAAAAATTGTATTTGAAGTTGCGGCAACAGTTGCCTTCAAAACACATCGGATAATGTATGAAAATGACAAACTTCATATTGCCAATAAGCCAACAGTTAGTCATATTGCAAACATTCTGTACAACGTGACGTCACAATATGATGTCCATTGACATGACATTTCAATTGCTTGTCGGGGGTGTTACCATATGAATCAAATCAATTTATTTTTGATGTGGTCTTTTAAAAACAAATTTAAAATTCTATGTTCAAATATGCAACAAATAAACAATATTTGCTGCTAGTATGTATTTCGGTCTTTTCTGGCATATTAAGGTGTATCCAGAAAAACGAATGTTTTTTTTTAAATATTTCTGAAATGTTCAGAAACATTTGTCAAACATTTCTGTTTTAACCGGTGTGGACGCCGATTAAGTATTTATTAAATGTTTATGAAATGCTTTTAATTGCCGGAAATTCACGGCCAGAGGCTTGAAAACAACAACTCTGCTTCCGTAACTTGGTGTGTTTTATCTCTAAAAGGAAATCAGTTAACAATCAGTTCGAAATGTAAAGAAAATCTTACTGCAGTTTGCAACTCGGGTCCGCTTAGTTAGTTAAAACTAAACATTCTACTATTTATAATAATACTCATAGATGGCGTTCTCACAAGCTGTGTTCGTTGGCATCGTGGTTAATTCCGTTGTGACCGCACCATAGCTCTCTCTCTCTCTCTCTCTCTCTCTCTCTCTGCAAACAGAGAAAATATACGTTTGACTGTCAAAATTAAATCGTCTCTTCACATAAATTTAAAGCTATTAATTTAAAAAAAAACTCGTCGAATTAATTAGATTTTTCTGTAATATTTTGTGATAAAAAAGAAATGTGTTTCCCAATAATTGGTTTTGAAAAGAATTTAAATTCATGCAGCCATTTTTTATTATTCCAAGAATTTTCTAGACATTTTCACTTTATGTTAAAAGAAAAAAAAACAAAATCATGGCTGATAAGTCCGTCCAATTCAATTGGAATGACGAAAAGCAAAAGACACCTGTCATACTCGTACTACGCAATCGAAAACGCCACCTGGCGGTTTTTCCAATCATCAACAAATGTCAAAGTCGATGTGCTGCGTTATCTGTTTTAAAACAAATGTAGACACTAAAACGGCAAGTGCAGTTCTGATGATTCCGATTGCGTAGTTGTCTACCTCGGTCTCCAGGTGGGACGATAACATTCCAATCTGAGCCTTCGTCTGGACTTTCGTTGTCACAAACTATCGTCGTAGCCATCGGTCGTACATTGGGACTGCGACGTGAAAAGTTTGATCTTTGATTTTGAGACTGGGAACCGCCAAAATCAATCGATGCTATAATTCTACAACTTTAATTAATTTTTGTTGTGTTCGAAGCTACACTCCTCGTTCGTTTTTCTGCCCAGTTAATTTTTTTAAAGTAACCCATAAAAACATTCATCTTTGTTTGGTTTTCGCAACAAAAATATATCCTTCCTTGGGCAAATACGAAGACATCAAGTCTAAAATCGTGAAAATCAAAACATCCGTTATTTATTTATTTATATGGAATAAGAAATGTTGGACGTTGTTGTTTGTATGTGGATTTGAGTTCGTTAAATCAGGTTAAAACTACTCCCATAATCCGTGTGGGATTGTCGGACATAATATAACTTTTTGTGGAGCAACATACTGTTTTTGGTTCATTAAAACCAACTCATTCTAAAATACACGACTTTAACATTTAAAAAGGTCAAATTTCCTTGCTTCATCATCGTTATTTCAAACTAGCACCCATGCAGAGGATAGCCAATGCTGCCAGCTCCTACTTCTTTGTTCGGTGATACAAAGCAAAATATTTAGACAAAATATTTTGCCAATCCAAGATTTGGGCAATTGTTTGCCGATTGCATGCAAATAGCACAAAGGGGAACTTCATCTTAATTTGTTGATTGTTAAGACCCAAATTATAATGAAATATGAGCAACAGAACGAAAGCATAGTTGACTACTCACTCAAACTCCAAACGGTGGGTGAGTACCTACTTTTAAAACAAGCTCCAAAGCACCCCTCTTAGTTGCAAACTCATATACTTCATCCCGGTACATAAACATCCAGCCCTTTAAAACATGTTAATATCTGTTGAATTAAAAGTTCGGCATAATTCCAATGAAAATTATTCACTCACTTAAGTGGATAACACTCCCACGACACACCAATCTCGAAAATAGGCGAAAAATTGCCAAAAAAAAAACCGTAAGCCCTTAAATACCCAGAACAAATGTCGTTCCGAAAAAATAATAACAACACAAAGACAAAATAAAACCAAAAATGCTCCTCAAACCAACCCTGCAGCCTACCAAAGGGGTTAATTTATGTAACGAAAACCAGACCAGGGGTGGTAAAAGTATGCCTCCATGGCACACGTGGCGGTAAATTTTTAATTAAAAATAAATTCACCAAAACCAAAACCTTGCGCGAAAAGTTTTCGCTTTCAGCTTTAGACAAAAGTCTTCTCCCCTCGGCAACAGAGACTCGAGTCTCTGCCGGGTATTTTCGAATCACTTTATCTTCTTTTGAAATGCTAAACGCATTTGCCATTCGAATTCCATGGAAGAGTGCCCTTCTGCAGGAGGCACACGATAGACCAGACAAACGAAAGGACTAAACGACTTGAAGAGGACTATCCAAATGGAATTTAAATTGCTGGCAACTACTCTCAACTCTCAAGACTGCTGGTGGTAGTGAAAGGTCAGGTGCAGAGCCCAGAGCGGGTTAAGGTTCGATAAGATCCTGTGACAGTATTCGTATTCGAATTTTAATATTTGAATTTGTGTTTGTACTTGAATTTGAATCATAATCGCAAACAACAACAGCCGGAATGTTTGCAAGACTTTATGCCCTCGACATACCATCAGGTATGTCTGGCCCTTTCGGTATAGTGAGCTTGTTTCTTTGACCGACGGCAAGCAAATTGCATGGGCTGGAACCCCCAATACTCCTACCAAACAAATGACTGGGTAATTAAGACACTGTTGGGTTAAGTTAAGTGGCATTCTTGGTTATTCGGGGATATGCCCTCTCTGCCCTCGGTGTCACCGTCGACTTTATGTCAGAAACAGTCCCCCCCGGTGTATGTTATTAGGCGCTGGCTGGGTGGGATTGGTGGGGATTACTTTCGGTTGTAATTGGTTGTTGATGAGTTCGGATAGTGACAATTAGCTGTGTAGTGTGAGTGTCAAGCCGAAACAATGAGTCCTACTGCCATAAACGAACGTTGTAATTATCTTATTCAGTTGCGGCGCGGCTGGGTAATTGTGCAAGAATTAGTAAGTCTGGTTGATTAAGTGGTTCACTTCTTGGCGCTCTGATAGAAGTTTCGGAATTCGAATTGCTGGAGGTTGTAAGCCAACGGATGAATGGAAAGATATATCCGCCAAAGTAGGGATGGTTACGGTGCATAGCGTGGAACACAGAGTTGGTTACAGTTAATCTATTTTAATTACGATAGACTATGGGAGAACATTCCTGTCGAGGGTGTGGGGATGGCTGTGATCCATCCTGTGGTGGTAGGCTAAGATAGTTCCGCCTTAGAGTTGCTCTCTTTGGCTTTGGTGGCAACAGAAGAGCGGCGTGAAGTGAAGGTGGTCTTCTTTGCAAAAGGTAGGTAGGCAGATGGCTGGTAAGGGTTGGGGTCAGTGTAGGAGGAGGTTTTGTCTATTTGTAGTTCGGAACGTCCCCAGATTGAAGCATTAATATCTCAAGTGATACAGGTGCAATGTGAAACTGTCCTGCGACATAATTGCAAGGACAGAACTGCACAAGTGTAATTTGTGTCTTTCGAAATAGAAAGGAGAAAAATGTACATGCCCAACTCTGAAATATAATAAACACTGAAAGGCAATTGCAGAACAATTTAAAGGTTTTATTTGGGAATAAGAACTAAAAAAGGGCCAAAATAGCAAAAATAATACCGTAAAGCTTGCTGGCTATACGGTAAGGAACACTAAATTTACATCAGTCCATTGGTCTTTCACGTTTTTCGAATAGCCAGCATTTAGGCAATATTCAACTATCTAATTGACTTTGTTCTGTGGACTGTTTGTGATCTCGAAGAAAACGACACACTTCTTAAAAAGTTCAACTCCAAAATGTATTCAGAATAAATAAAAAAAATTGTTACTTTTTCTATAAGTAACATGCAAGGAATTTTACAAGTACAAACATCACGAGACTTAAAAATGTACTACTTTGTTTTGTACTCAGCAAAAGGATCTATGTTTAAAAATATAAATTTTTTCTTAGAAAAGAAAGCTTGAAAAAATCGTGTTTCTTAATCATTTACCTATTTCCCAAATCCAATCATTATTAAATTTATTACAATTTATTGTTTTCATGTTAATGAATATTTTTGGACGATTTTTTAAGCAGAATATGGGGATTTTGTAAAATTTATTCTGGCACCACTGGTCCAACACACTAACCAATAAGCTATTGTGCCTTGCAGTTCACACCGGAGAATTAAAATGCCAAGTAAATCCGGAATTCTTGTAAAAATATTTTCCAACGAACTTGTTTTTCTAATATTGTTTTAAGAGCCGGTTTGGAAAACTCACTAAAAACTATAAATCTTCTCATTCATTTTAAATTTAATCTCCTCTACGCGGTTATGGCACTGCCACTTCAAATGATCGTATTCTTTCATTTTATGTTCAGGTTATTGCTTGTGATCCTTACATAAATTTATGATAAATTAAGTTAAATTGAATTTTAAAGAAATCAACATAGGACGAACAAGTCGACTCGAACTATTACGTTATTTTAGAGCGACCGAAACCTAAATTGGAATCAAATTCAAACGAGTAATGTTGATTTAATTTTTTTAATAATGTATTACTATGCCGTTAATAGTTATGTATCCTAATTAAAAAATAAGTTGGTAGTGTTACTACGCCAGTTGAATTATCAACTTGTAATTTGCCATTTCCAACAACTGATTAAAAAATTCGCCTACTGTTGAATCGTTTTTTAATTGTGGTTAGTGTGAGTTTTTTTTCATGCTTCCACAAATAGGACGATTCTAAACATCCATTCAATTCATTAGCAGCTGTAGATCGTGGAATAACAGGCAATGTTTTGCAAAAATCACCTGCTAACAATAGCAAGGCGCCACCGGAAATCCGTTGATACCCACGTTAATTCATCCAAACCGATTATCCTACATTTCTGCACTTTTCCCATGGATGAAACTTTAGAAATTTTGCATGTAGGTGTTTCAGTAGCTGCATGTTCAAGTGTAATTTAAGTGCAGAATGTGCAGTTCGGCTACCTTCCAATAAAGTCGCTGCAATTCCAGACGAAGCGAGTGCCAATTCAATTTGGGTTTCTTTTACTGATCGTATGATCGCTAGAAGTAGTGAAATCAAAAATGTTGTTCCAGTTCCGCCAGGTGCGTCTAAAATAAACTATCCACGCCTTTCATTACAAACAGCATGAATGATGTATCATATGCACAATTCTGTTCAATATTTAATTCCGTACAAATGCATCCAATTTGCCACAGTTTGCTTTATTTGCAATTGACATACAAATTTCTTCAATCAAAACTAGAGCCACTACTACCCGCTGTGCTGGGTGCTAAATAACTAATATATAATACAAAGAAAATATTTAATTTTGTGTTTGGATTTTTTTTATGTATTTTCGTTTTGCCGTCGGTCAAAATTATTAAGTCAGATGGTACCATAATATTCCTTAAGATTGGCCTTGTGCCTTATTAACCGTAATGGCAAAAGCAAGTCGTAACGATAAATCTGGTGGAATCATTGGAATTCTCGGACTTAAAACAACTTCTTTTCTTTTAATTAAACATACCGCTCAAAATGGCTGCACCAAAATATCACGCACTTTTATATATTTTTTTATATCACCACTAATTCTCCTTTTTGAAAATATTCATCTCAAAATGAAATGAATCAATTTGTAATGAAATATTTCCTTGAAGAAAAGTTCAATGAGAAAGAATTTGAAAGATCAAAAATTGAAGAGGAAAGTTTCACCCAACTTCGGCTGGACAGATTTTCAATTTTCTAATTTCTAAACCATCTATACTATAACTGGTTTCCTTCCTTTAAGAAAAAATATGTTAATCCACCCAACCGTATTCTAGATATAAGGTCACACACAAAAGTGAAACTCGCTTTCATTTATAGAGATACACAAACACACACAGCTTATTTTAATGTGTGGAAAAAAACCCAAATTGTACTGAAAATCATGTGTTTTTTCAATCACCCGCAGCACACACATACGTTTACCGTTTTCAACAAACCTTCACAAAACCATACATAGACCAAGACCAAAAATGTGTGAAAGATTGGTTAAAATCGGTACATGCGTTAAGGCGTGAATCGGCGACAAACGAACACAATTTTAAGGCTCAATTTTTAAATATAGAGATGTCGGTCACAAAGGCTATGTGTCTGGCTTTTTTTATTGTCATATCCCAACCCCATTAACTTGCTCGCGAACTTTATATTCCCCAATATAGCCACATCAAGTTTTTAGATCTGGTAAGAAAACTAAAAAAAAAAAACTCATCAATAATACCAATCACTGCCCACGAATCATCTCTGGAAACTTTTTGCAACAACTCCGCCAGCATCCTGTTATTAGCCAGTCCTCAAAAGTTTGTTTCAAATTAAAATTGCTTCTTGCTTCTGATTTCCTTTTCGCACCCAAAACTCTTCAAACAGTTATTTTATTCAACTCCTCCGGCATATCCTGCCATCGGAAAATCTCTCATCAGAAGAGATAAATTATTATTGTCATTCTTATTCCTGCTCACGTGTTGGTACTCCACTAACCACAACGGAAATGCCATCACTGTCTAAAAATATATCTTTGAACCTTAATTAATGTGACGGCAGGGATTTTTTCCCACATTCTACACCTTTCTATCTATTGCCAGTCATGTTGAGTTTTCACTCAAAATACAAGCAAAAAATAAAAATAAAAACCCCTAAACCCCAAGTGGCACGGACTAGGAGCATAAGTACAGTGCCTGCCGTCTACTTGGTCCCTCAGTTGCGAAGTTTTAAGAGGTCATTGAGATGAGGACGTGATCAGGAGGGAAAAAAGCGCCTCAGCTACTTCTCTGGCTTTCAATTTGCCGTTGTAAAGTACGCAAGTGGTGTTCTAGGTGGCGATGGACGCCTCCACCCACGACTCTCCCATTGGGCGACACTTCTACGAAAAGTTTGCTCTGCACAATTTTCCTATTGCCTTAAAATAGAGGAGAGTTTATTGGGTTTGATTAATTTTTATTTGCTATCATGTAAGGAGTCATAGAAATAAACTTTTTACCATTCATTTCGGGACATAAATAATGGAATCATTTTCTTGAAAAACCCACAGGCTGTCTGAAAAAAAGACAATATTATTAATTAAAACTTCAATTAGAAACATTTGAAGACATAATCATCAAATGGAACTAACTTGTGCATAATCACATCAGCAAAATAAACCACAACTTGTGCAATGGCGGCGCTCAACTGAGAGTCCTTTGATAAGCTCGCATAAACCAAAATATCCCACAAACCCAATTCGCACAGACAATACTGCCAGTCGGAGTAGGTTAAGGTGGTTCTGTTGTTCAACATTTAGGAATCATCATGCTTCAAAGAACACAATCGTGCTGCTTTCTATTCGTGTATCCCTTTTTCCCTTGCCTACCTTGTTTTTGTTTTATCCACAATTTGGTTCCTTTTTGTGGCTTTTTTCCGCCAGCTATTCAGAAAACTTTCCTTTTCACATGGCAATTAAGCTGAAGAGAAGAAAACAGAACACAAAAACAAAGAAAAAAAAGTGCCGAGAACTTTGTGACAGGCATGGAAACATCTGTCACGCCATAGATGACAAAATAAATGAACATATACTTTATACATCCGGCATGGGCGGTATCACTTCATCTATGGACATGTGATGATTTCATGAGGCTTTTGCGGGTATGCCTAGAATACGTATCTGGAGGAAAGTGTGCACGCCGAAGGGGTAGTATTCCAAAAACGAAAGGATCTACTTGAATGGATTGAATTTGAGCCGGACACTGTACTATTTTTTTTTATTTTAAGAATTTCACAGGCGGAACAGTTTCCGACTCACCATTAGTTTAGAATTATAGTTTCGGAGTCATGCTATGAAAAGTAGTGAGCGTACAAAACAGGAGCGACTTGCAAAAGAAATGGAAACCAATGTTAAACTTAATATAAATGCCACAGACTAATTAAGCAAGAGCGCAGTTTTCACCGATTGACAATTCGCGGTACCGATAATCATTTTTAGTGTCCAAGCTTAATTTTTCAACCTCACAATGGCAAAATTTGTCCACACAAAATTACATATTGTGACCTTCATGTGAAGGTTAAAAATGATTATTAGTAAGACCCAATGACTTTCGCACTCACCTATAACCATGAGCAGGGCTATCATTCGAAAAAAAAAAAAAAAAAAAAAAAAAAAAACATTATTGAGAAATGAAGGACGATACTGGCCGGATTTTTGCTTTGAATTAAACAGCAAAGGTCTAGGGACACATCAAGAAATTTCCTTAAAGTCTACCTTGTCTTTTTAATGAATTCCTTATATACTATGACTCAAGTTAGATTCTAGAACTAAGAGAGCAAAATACTTATTAATCTCAAGCCGGACGAATTAAATTGCTCGTTAAACCTCTAACCATCGCACAAACGAATACTTTCCATTTGTATGCAAAAGATGTCAGTTTCAGATACCTATTATCCCAGCTTTTGTCAATACCATTTGCAAGGCTCAAGAACAATCTTGAAATAGCTTAGAAATTTTGGCCAAACAGACAGTTTTTGGGGTTTCTCGGTTTGTTCTTTGTGGTTCAATAATAATTTAGAATTAGGCGGAATTTTGCAGAAGGGAAGGGACTTGAAGTCCTTTTTCGAGCTGTTTTTTAGTGTTTTTTTTTTCGAATTTGAAAACGGATTAAAAGTACTTGAAAAGCTGATTTACACGCTCAATGTTGTATATTAAAGCGTATCCAACAAAAGCGAGCGCCCCTTCAAAAAATGCAATTAAAAGGTGTTCAAGGCTATTAAAAACTACCAAAAATTTGCATTATAGATGCGTTAATAGACGCATTTAAAATGTCGCTAAAAAACTTATGAAACACAAGTAAAAATCGTATGAGAAATGCGTTACTGGACTCATTAAAAAAAACTTTTAAGAAACCCGCTAAAAAAACATTAAGGAATCCTACTATATAAACATTCCAAAAATCCGGTCAAAAAACGCATGAAAAGTGCTGCAAAAAACTGTTTGGACAACGCGTTCTAAGATGTATCCGAAATATCCGCTTAAACACTTCAAAAGCTTTTCGAAAACCCATCAACAAACGTTAAAGTAATTGCAACAAAAATTTTACGAAAAAAGGCCAAGAAAACGCGTGAAAACAATAAAATAAATACAGAAAAAGCGCGTCAAAAAATGCTTCAAAAGCGCAGTTAAAACGTTTTGAGATACGCGTTAAAATACATCAGAAAGTTGCATTGAAAGCTCGCTGGGAAATAAATAAAAAATGAGTCAAAATACGAATCAAAGGAGGACTAAAAATATAGACAAAATCCCTTTTAAAAAACTTTAAAAACTCTACAAAAAGAACATTAAAATAAATGAATCCAAAACGAGTCAAAAACTCAAAAACTAGTGTCTTGCAGTTTTTTGAAAGTTTTTGAAGTGTTTTAGCCGATATTTTGGATTAATTTTACAACGGTTTTTTTTTTTAAGCACTTTACATTGATTTTTTGACCCGATTTTTGGAATGTTTCTAAAGTACGATTTTTAAATGTGTTTTTGTTTTTTTTTGTTATTTTTTACTTGTTTTTCGTGGGTTTCATAGAGTCATTTTTAATGCGCATTTAAAACGCATTTACAATGAAAATTTTTGGTAGGTTTTTTAATAGTTTTGAACACGTTCTCGCTTGAAAGGGGGCATGCTTTTGTTGGATTTATTTTAATTCTTATTTTAAGCGTATGTTAATTAGATTTTCGCAAGTACTTTAAATGCGCTTTCACATTCGAAAAAAAAAAAAATAATAAAAATGCCTTCAAAATACTTTTAGAAAATTTGGTTGTGTTTTACAAATTTCCGCAAATAGTTAGAAAGGGTTCTTATTTTATGCTTAAACCACAAAAACACTCACCGAAAAAAACAAAAAAAAAACTGACTGTTTGACCAAAATTTCTAAGCTTTTTCAAGATTGTTGCTTTGCAAATGGTATTGACAAAATCTGGGACAATAGGAATTTGAAATTGAAATCAAAACAACTAAGAAGAGGAAGGTCTCAGACTTTACTCAGTTTATCTCTCGCAACTCTTTGCGATTTCATACAACAACAAAACAAAAAAAAACACCAACTGACCACATAGTGGTGAGCGGGCCAGCCGCTTTTATAATCCATTATAAAACCGCCACTTAAACACCATCATATCTGTAAAACATACATTTTTCCACCATTCCAGTATACTGTGCGGTTCGCGCGGCGTAGGTAGGTTCTCGTATATGCAACAATGTCATCCGAAAACTAACATTAAAGCCATTCGGCCTGCCGGCAATTCATTCCCACGAAAACATCATGGCATTTGAATAAATTTCAGTCAAGTACACCTACACACAACCATTTCTCCGACTCGTAGCAACGCCAGGATCATGTAGCCCACCCCTTCACATCTAGGTGCTACATGGCAAATAGCAATAAAAAGCAAACGCTCTCAAAATTCCTATCATGTACGAGAACACTTTTCGGTCGAGAGATGTCTCGTAAAAAACCGAATTTGTTTTCAAGGTGATTATAGTTAATAACCACTTTGGGTCCCATACCCGCACCAGGACCAGAAATATTATGTTTTCCACAAGCGCATGTGTGCTGGCCAAACCACATCAGAAGCCCGCCCATTCTCCGCACATGAGTGCGTGCGTGCGTACGGTTCGTTGTCATTGTCAAAAAATATACTTTATTGTGAATTTTGCGGGGTGGAGAGCACCCCATCTCTAGGCATTGTGCGGTACACGCTCCCTAAGCGAATATAATATCCGAACGGTGAATGTCATCCCCTTTTGTGTAAAATTTTGAATTTCATTTTGGGACGGCCTAACGACAACGAGTGCCAGTGCTCTATGGTACACGCGCTGCGCTGGTGCGGTGCCCTCTTCTATATGTGCGGTTTGAGTAGAATGCCATGAACCGAGTAGTAGGTTCTTAGTAGAATGATCCAACATATTGGCCTGCTGGTAATGTCATTTGAATGTCTGTCGTGTAGGCATACTTGTAGTCGTAGTCAACTGGGCAACATCAGCAGGAGCACCACCGATACCAGCCAGCATGTGCGAAATTTATGTAGCGGACCGAACAAATCCCAGCACTTAGTTCTCATTTCCAACTAAAGGATATTATAGGAAGCGACGAGTGGGAGTGCTGTTGCTGTTCGTGCTGCCACTTACCAGGCTTTTAAGCCATCAAGCTATTTCATAATAAATTGTTAAACCATCCTTTTGGTTCTCTATCTTTATGCCCAGCGATAAGGGATAACAAACACAACACAAACGCAACAGCGCCAGCGGCTGTAAACAACAACATCTCTACACCAGCAATGACATCAAGGCGAAGGCTCTGTATCTCTATGTGTGCTTGGTGTGGTTGGTCTTGGCAGCAAAACGTATTTATCGGATTATAATAATATAAACTTGTATTCCATGGGGTAATCTTTCAGCTCGTGTTAGTCCTGCTATAGTCATTGGCACGGGGCGGGCAGGCTCCGTTCGAGCAACAAGACAACATCATAGTAAATTATAATATTGCCATGTTAAAGGTTGCGTACAAGTCGATAATGCCCTTGTGTTGAATGCCGTTCGTTGACAATGGAAAATTTTAGTGCGTGTCCTAGGCGTACCAATAGGTGGGTATGCTTTGGTTTCAGATTCGGGTGGAAACTGTTGCTCTGCGGAGGCATTGTAACTTATAAACGAAATGGCACGAATGAGAATAGGAATTTATGGTGTGGCAATACATGGGAGCTTTGTGACTGGAGCAATTAAATCTCGCAAATGATGCCGCAATTGGTTTACGGTTGGAAATTGAATGGAATTTGCGAATCGCATACGACAGGAGGTGAACCAGGGAGGCTTAGGGACTCAAAATGCTAATAATGCTGCCGTCATGTGACGGGAGTTGTTCCCTCAACCAGATGTATTTGCGAAACAATTTTGTTGTTTAATGTTTGTAATGTGCTATACTGGTCATAGAGTCTTCGGACAAGGATCTAATTTTTGTTCTCCTAAATATTTCTTCGCAAACTTCGAAAAAAATGTGTAGAAGAATGGTGCTCAATTCGGTGTTTGAAATCGTATAAGCTTCAAATTAACTGAAATATTAATTCAATACATAAATTACATTGCTTATTTAAACAAAAAGGCACAAATATTACTTTTAGATTATTCTCGCTATAAATTGCAAAACTATTTTCCGTTCTTTCTTCCAGTGTCTCCAATTTTCAGCGCCGCATTTTATAATTACCAACAATGTTGCCGAAAGTACTCCCATAGAAGTATTGTACTACTTTCAACACCTCCGTACTCCTCCTTTCACATTCGTACTCCTATCTTTCTTAAAAACCTAAAATATCTAACACTTGCAGCAAAGTGCAATTTCAACCTTAATAAATTTAGTTCACAGGAATTTGCCTCTTTCTAGCAGAGATGAATGATTAAAAGAGATGGATCTTTCGTACGTCGTTCCCCCAAAAACTCATTTGTTTGCATTGTTATTTTTGTAATTTCCACCCCCGCCTGTGAATACGTGTGATCAACAAAAAAGCATGTTGCTAATGGCCGACCGCGAGTCATCTTGCTTTTATGAGCATCGCGGTGTTTAATTGTTCTGTGTTTTGTATTGAATTTGTTTGGTTTTTGTGGAGGTTTTCATTAAAATGAAAACAATTGTGAAATACACAGTAGAGAATACCGAATTCTTGCATGAACTCACATATACTAGAATAGAAATAAGCACTGGAAAGTTATATATGTATTCCATTATCTTTGCTTTCTAGTTTGTTTTTCGTTAGATTATGCAGCGCTGCCGAAAGTACTACAATCCCGTACTCTCCAATGAGAAATTGTAATACGATTTTAAAATATTTTGAATTGATCAATTTTTACTTTCTCTACCTAGTAAATTGCAAAAGTAATTTTAATTTCTGGATGTTTCATTAAAATTGTTTTCGTGTTCGATTTTCTTACATTCGCGTCGAACAAACTCTTGCAGATCCTGGAAATCGTTTTCACTGACAAACACTTATTTTGATATTAAGATCAGTGGCTGAATAATAAACACCAGATTAGAGAGACTCTATCAAAGCAACATGGCCGCCACAGGCTTCCAACATCGAACCCGTCTCATTTGAAAAACGCTTAGCTGGAAATAAATTTCTAAATTTCCCTTATGCACTCCCCGGAACTCCCCAAAATGTTCTGTTACAACGAAATTATGAAACGGCATCGCTGATTACCTATCTTTTTTGTCCCCCCCCCCCACTTTTCAATCTGTCACTGGCAGATGGTCAGGGTCAGGGTCACTGCTTATTGCAGGGATGTCGTCGGCTTGAGGTAGGGCAACATTGGTGTTGCTGACAGTATTCATTAACTAAATGAAGCAGTAAAACGACATCAATGGTTAACTCACTAGTCAAACTAAAAGTTCAACGCTTCATTGTAAACTACCGAAGCCATCGAAATTTGTGAGTGCGATACAGGTACGCCGATTAACTCCGATGAACACGAAAATATGGCTGAGCTCGACCGTCGACAATGCGTCACCTTGATTCATGTTTTTCTACAACCGAAACTACTTCTATGACAAATAACAATTTATTCTGCAACCGTTCCTCGGCCCATTTACTTAACAATCACACATTAGGTGTGTCATCGACGAAACATAAATTATTTCAACAAAAAAAAGTCAACCGCTTCTGACATTTCCTCCGACGGAAAAACAAAAACCAACTCAATTACTGCCGCAATAACAATTTGATTAAATGACCAAACACAAATGCCGGGACTCGTCCAGCATATGGATTACCATCACCGCATAATCCATTTTCTTTGTGAACCATTTCAAACCGCACATCATTATCCCTGCCGAAAAATAGAAATGGGGAACCTACACCGACCGGAAATTCCTATTCATTTTTTTTTTTTGTCTCATTGTTAACGCAGTGTCAGGTCTGTGGAAAGTTTAAAAATACCATTAAAGCGAAGGAGATTCTTTGAGCTACAGCCAATTTCGTCTTTAACACATTTTTTTTTACTTTTTTTTGTTGTTTCGTGTGTCCCCCCAAAGTCACATTCTGTTACAGTGCATATGTCATAGCGAGTATATGGAAGAAGAAGCCATTAATCTTTTTGACAAATGTCAGATACCATGCCACAGCCAATTCGACTCACACCACACAAGAGTAAAAGGAGTGTTACTGTCGACTTAGAAAAAATGAGCCACAACCATTTGGTTCTTTTTCGTCCTTGAATCCAGCCAGCGAACAAAAGAACACAAACGAGTTTATTACTGATACTGAAAAGGACGTGATTGTTTATTCAACTAAGTTGGTTAAAATGGAGTCTCGAACTTATCCGAACACAGAATGGAGAAGGATACCAAATAATATCCCTGTGCCGCACATATATCACAGTATGTGAATATTTACAGGACACAACTGCGTATGTAGCGCTATGGTTTCAGAAGCAAACGTAATAAATGATAAAAGATTCAATGTCATACAATCGTTTGGCAAGAATTATGACGCCGAAAATGTGAAATAATATTTCGGAGAGTTTCGTTAAGAAAATGGAGTACACTCGCTGTGCGTTTCGGGTTGAATGTCATTATTATTATCTGTTTGTGGTGTCTCGTATTCGTGGGGCTGGTGTTTGAATGGAGAAGCGGAATCGTTTCGGCAAGTGGTAAGTGGGGCGGATATAAAAAAGACGAAGGGTAAAGCACGGATATGGCAATCATCATATTTGGAACGTGCGAGGATGTGAATTAATAATGCCACAAAGTATGTAAGTACATATGGTGGCCAACGTGACGGATTAACGAGTCCGTATATTTTGTTGAACGTGCTCTTAGGAAACACCAAAAATTATGTTAGGTGGACAATGGAAATGTCCTCTCTCATAGGGCTTTCGATGATAAAAGATGATATGTCCTTTCGAATAGGCTAAATGAAAGAATGATACTCTAGTTAGTGCGGCTATGACTATGTTGTTACTATCGGAAATCTAAGCGGGACGAGTGCTTCTTCCAAGTTCGATAGGAGGTTTTATAAGGTGGTTTTCTTGGTAACATATTACAAGTGTTTTCTTGGCTATCTGTCTTGTCTAGATCTTTTCACTCTATCGTACGCGTCTTTCACTTCACCTGACAATACCGTTGAAGTTTGGGCTCTGTCGCAAGTTTATACAAATTTATTTTTCTTTAAATTTTCCTTAAATGGATACCGTTCTTATAATCTGAAAAGTGAAACTTAAAAGGAAAGCAAGATGTCAAACTTCAAAAGAAATTGTGTTGCCACACCATTTGCCTTGTGAAAACCCACATATTCTTACAAATCCTTTGAAGAGTTGAACGTCAAAGACCAACATCTTAAGATCTTTTACCCTTTACCTCCTCAAGTACTAAAAGCTGCAACTGTACACGATCCTGATTCAGTTCGATTATTCAAACTCGCTCTTATTGTTAAAGGAAAATATTTCATTTAATTTGTAAAGCAAGCGTGAAACACTCCCATTCATTCAGGTGTTTATTCTTTCATCTTTGAAAGTCCATTTACCGACTCTACTGCACACATTGGCTCACATTTATACACGCTTACTCGCACGTGTGACTCAGTAAGTACATACTACTTGTTCATAATAATATTCACTTCCTTGCCTTGTTTTATACGGTTAATGCATTTCAAACAACACTGCGCACAGTGCAGCTAAGGGTAAACATTAAAACGTCACCCTAAGGTAAGGATTTTCAACGAAACGCAAACATCAAATCCGGATGACGACAATGGCAACACGCAGACCCAGTTAAACTGTTGGAAAGGAAAAGGAAGTGCTCTGTTCAACTTTAGTTTCTGTGCGAAGCTACTGCACTAGTTGGGATTAAATTCAGCGAATCATTATGTGTTCCTGGCCATCGAAGGTGGGTACGGGTAGGTAAGATGGTAAGAAAAAACGTGTTATTACGATTATAATGCTAACGCTTCCCTTGTGTCCTTCTGTGCATTCACGTGTGCGGACGTGGACACACATAGAGCTTGATATGTATAGCGACACTTTAGAATAGGATGTGCTATTGCATTCAGGTTGTTCTTAATGAGCCTAGTGTTACGTAGCGACCAACGTAAGGCTCTTGCTGTTAGTCTGGCTGGATGGAATTCTCTTTATCATGTGCACTTTGGTTCATAGGGTATAGTATATTTGTCGAATTATTTTACCGCAGATAAAAGATGAGATTAATTAAGTGGACTTTTGTCTGTGAATGTGAATGAAGAATTTGCAAACTCAACCCCGTACATTTTTTTAGGCAAAATCCCCATTATCAATAAAGCTCAAGTGTAAACATGGGTTGCTGTTCTTATGCAGGTAGAGCTGTCAGCTGTCATATAGGGTATCATACATTCTCTATGTTTAACTCTTGGTTTTTCAGTATAATGTTTTTATTTATTTTGAATGCGGAAGAATTTTCGAAAGATGTGTTTATACAAGTATGTATGTACTTTCAAACTGTAAGTGATGCACGAGGTCTTTACTTTTTGAAACTATACATATATGGAACTTCCATAGTAACGTCACTTTGTTACACGACAAAATGCAGTTGGTATTGTATTACTAGTTAATATTCGGATATCCCTTTTAGTGATTTAAGCTTCCGAATTCACATTTCTAATGTGTGTTTAATTTGAATAACTCGCCGACGCGAAGTTTTCCATACAAAATAAGATTCGCAAAAGATATAAATTTAAGGGTATAATAATAATAATAATTAGTTGGCGCAACAGATCCGAGGGACACAAGGCCTAGCTTCTCACAAGGATTCGTTTTTGTGTCAGTTTCATTTTTGGAACGAATGGAAGGGATCTACAATTTTATGCCGATTCCAGACGGCTAATTGAGAAGCTCTTTCAAGACAGTTATACTCTCGGATGTTTGTCAGACGTTCGCGAGAAGTGGCGTAGTTAAAAAAACCCTAAGTTGGAATTTGGGTTTTTGCGGGTTTCGAACCTGGGACCCCTCGCTTAGTAGTCCAACACACTAACCGCTAAGCCACAGCGCCTACATACATTTAAGATTAGGTAAGATTAAACAGTTTTATTAATTTGGACCATAATTTAATCTGGACCATAATATAGTAAAGAGGTTTCGGATAAAAGTCATCAAATTTAACTACTAAAGGTTCGTACGCTGCTCGAGCTAAATTAAATTGTATCTGCTCTCCAACTTTTATCTCCAAACAATAGCTTAAATAATAGCTAAATTTTCACATAGAGAACGCCGTGGATAAATGTAACACAAAACAGCTATTCTTTGAAAATAACTTACTTCAAAAATTCAACTCTCTCTGATTTCAACCATTTCCTATTCCTCGTCGAGTTATTTATTCAAAAAACTCATCCTTGTTTACGTCTTCAGTTCTCCGCAATACGAAAATGCAACAAAAGATCAGAACACAACGATCTGTCAAAATTTAGATTGGGAAAAAGTACCGACTCATTCAATGGGCGCGCTCGATTTTGACAGATTATTTAGCTCAAGCTGCGTACCACTCAGCTAAATGGGTTCGCTTAAATTTAGCTCAGTTAAATTTTGGAGTCAATTTTTTGTGAAAACGAATATTTAGCTCGAGCAGCGTTCTAAGCGTAAGCCAAGTATTCATTTTAGCAAGTTTGTTAGCTCGTATTCAGTTAAGGTTTCGTTTCCTTATTCGAAAATATACTTACCTCCATTTTATTATGTAGGTAACGGTACGATAACGAGCCAAATGCTTTTCGGCTGTCTCAGATCAACAGGTAAAACATTTGAGAAATGATTTCTTGATACGCAAAAAAGGCTCGGCACAACCGTACTACGCAAAAGAAACATCAATAAATAGTTCGCCATTGTTACCTTCATTAAATTTAACGTCGTGACAAAAAATCGATACCGTCAAACCGCCTTGTATATATCGTTTGAATCAAAACTCAATGTGTATACTTATGAATGATGTGGGGCCTTTATATTGTTATTGCCATTTTATACATTTTAGGTCGAAAAAGATAATTCATGGATATTGTCGCGATTTCTTAAAAATCGAACCGGGGAACTAAAAATAACTAAAAAGAATTTGTCCTAGATTCAATCAATGGCGGAATGCAAATTGAAATTGAGTGGCGGTTATATGAGGGCATACATTTTTCAGGAAATTGGAAGGAACCTAGTTTTGAAATTGGGACATAGCCTCAGGTTAACGGTGTCATTTCCGTTTTTTTGTGTGTTGTGTGTAAAAAAAATTTTGATGGAAAGGTTTATTTAAGAATCACGCTAGATCAAAATAAATGTTTTGTTTTACTTTGATGGCATACGTTATACGGAATGATCATTAATTTAACACAATTAGTTTGTCATAAATATAAGCTATAATACAGGAGAACTTTTGGTTCGATTTGTGTTATTTGTCCGAGAAAAAGTCCTTTCAACACTTCAGCTTACTAAAACATTTGATATTTATAACATTCCGAGTACTGTTTTCGGTTCGTTTCATGCATGTAATTCACTTGTAGGTTACTCAAAAAAAGCACCGACTGCAAATATTTTAAGAACAGATGTGAATTGTGGCCACGAGATTTAAGTACGTATTATCTGATAAAACCTTTGGCACAACATTCTCGCGAAATGCTCACAAAACTGATCCTGTTTTTGGCATCACAACTTATTGTATTTCATCTGACTGATAAATAGAATACATCTAGAGATTAGATGGAACCTATAGTGGGATGTTACTTAACCTCAGATTTATAGATTCGTTAAATATGTCTAGCATTAATTTGATGGTCGGTCACTTGCGAAATGAACGAATTTACTGCTTTTCTAAAAGTAGGTAATTTGAAAATTTTGTTGTTATTTTTTTTTAAAAAAAACTTTAGTATTTAAAACATGTCACTTTGACAGACTATTATGAATTTAAAAATGTGTAGTCTTCCTAACCGTCGGAGGTGTTCGACGCTTGCAATTTATTTTCTGACTTATTTCGAATTACTTTTCACTTGCGTAAAATGCAAAAAAAAAATAATATTAATTGAAAAAAAAAAAGTCCTAAATAAGTGAAAAAAGTTATAGCTCATAGATCATAGTACACAAGACACAAGGCAGGAATACACAGAATTGACACTCTTACGAAAACAAGACAGCAAGCCGAAGAAACTAAATTCGATTAAGATCTACGTTAAAATAAAACTTATGTGGTATTCGTTTGGGCTTCTTCAGATTTGCCCTCAGATTTCAGATTTCGTGTGCCTAATCGAACATAAAAACGCTCTTGCTCTTTTTTTGTGTTGATATTCGTAAGACTTGAATATGTGTAGTCTTGGACACTTTTCTATGCACTTTCCATTCACTGGTTAAATTTTATCTTAAAACATTCGAAATTTACGTCCCGATTGATTTCAAAATGTTTGCACACAAATAATTTAAGAAAATAGATTCACCCGATGCAATGCCTTTCTTTGCTGTAGAAAAAATTCACGCAAATGTAAACAAACTTGACCAGTTGTCAAACTCAAATGCACTTGTGTTGGTAAATTTGAAGCAAATCTGAGAAAATATCTAGATTCGCAAAAGTGCTCTGAAATCTGAAAAAGATTGCTTTTTTTGTATCAAACGAACATAAAAATTGCTCTGAGGGCAAAAAAAAGTGCTCTGAGAGCACCCAATCGAATACCACATTAGTAAAAACTTGCCCTTGTCTCCTTTTACTACTACTTAACAAATACTTTTTATTGTGATTGTTACTAACTGTTATTACGGGTACGGGACAACCTTTTCCCCCAATGGGCATCACAATGAGTCAATATTGACCTGAGTGTGGCACGGAGTACTCCACGCCAACCAGCTTTCTAGCGTTGGAACACTTTTGCAATAGCTATTTTCTCTTACCACTTTTTATCCGATTTTTACGGTAAATACAAGGATTATCGCTTACCAAGTGGAAATATTACACTGAAGGCTTCCATTTGCACGCATAATTGAAAATTTTCGGATCACATAGCCCAAAATTTGTTTCTAACAATGAAACCAACATTTCAATTTGACATTTTGTTAGTATGTGTTGTTGAGTTCATTGCAATTCTTAAAAGATATCACTCTGACTCTTCGGTAGTGTTTAGAATTGACCTGGAAGAGAAACATAGGAAACATAGAATGGACTATTCTTTGCTTCAATCGAAAATGTTGTGTCTATAAATCGGTGCCTTGGACCAGGAGTAGTCTTCGAACGCACCCAAAGATCAACTTCCTTCTCTTTTGGCTCACATCGAGTGCGCACCAGCCACTCCACACTTACTTGTTTAATTAATGGACTACTATTATTTATTACAATAATGTTAAATTAAAATCGAACGCTGTCTATCGTAATAGAAAACTCCATAAGAAGACCTACAAGCTGCCTGAAATAGTGAAAACTTCTTAAAATGCCCATCTAGTGCTCCAATTACAATTCCATTGATTGTTCCATCAAAACAATAAAATTCTCAAATCGAACAGTTGTGCAAATTGTAATTCAAACGTCAAAAACATTGTCACTCAAAAAAGTGCGTTCATTCGTTGTTGACGGAAGCTGTTTGCAGAGAAGAAGGAAAACCCTTGTTGTTAATTACGGAAGTTCTAAAGTTGTTAATTTACTAATTAATTCTTAAAATGGATTATAAGGTAATGTAATTGCTAAATATGTGTAATCCGGTTCAACGATTTTCTATAAAAATTGATTCTTGTGTAGATTTACTCTTTAATTGTTTACATAAAACGCTGTAAATAGATCATCTTTATAATAAAATTATGACTTATGAAGAATTATGACTGTAGTGAAAGTCGGAAAATTGGTGTTGCTTGGGGCGATGCAATTTTTAGTTTACTATTGGAATATAAAATGTAATGGCCTTCGTTCGATACAAAGTTTTTCGATATTTCGGCTTTATATATTTTTTTATGTATATCATTATAAAAATATTTAAGCATAGGTACACAATATTTCTAAATGTAGGAAACTGCAAATGTCGTAACTGAAATGCTATGCTTTGATTTGCATTCTATAGAAAAGATTCCCAATAACTTGGTGCAGTTGATTTTGGCTCAACCTAATAAATACTTGATCGATTAAAATAGCGAATTGAAGAATAGGGTCATCATCAATGTCAACACTCCTATTTCGTCCCATATCTAAGGGTGTGCCAAAAAGAAAAGTATCTACTTTCACATTTCCTGGCAGTGTTGTTCTTGTAGTCTTTTGATTGAGAAAAATCCTTAGGTAGGTAATAAATAGTAATTTGATAGAAAAGAATCGCATTTAACAATTCGAGCAGTTCTTATGATGTTCTTATTTAAACGTTTCGTCTCCATGTTTGTAGTGTTATCCTAGGCAAAATTGCGCGCCATGAATCAACTGGCGCAACAGGTATTTCGCTTTCCAATTGGCATAATGTTTTTCTACAACATAGAGTGTACTTTTCGGATGAGATTTATTAGGGAAAGAGGTATTTGGGAGTGTGTTTCTTTATGTAGTGTAGCGATATTTTTTCTAACGTTCACCCTCACTTTAACGCCACCCAACAGCCAATTCCGACAGTAGTCCCAGCAGCACCATTTGATGCAGCTGCCGATGGACAGGCTCTGCGTACCGCCATGAAAGGCTTCGGTACGGATGAGCAAGCCATCATCGATATCCTAACCGCTCGTACAAATGCCCAACGACAAGAGATCAAAGCTTATTTCTTGCATGAATACGGTCGCGATCTGATAGATGATCTCAAAAGCGAACTCGGTGGCAAATTCGAAGATGTCATCATTGGGCTGATGATGCCACCAGTTGAATATCTTTGCAAGCAACTTCACAAGGCCATGGGTGGCATTGGTACGAACGAGGGAGCGCTTGTCGAAATCCTCTGTACAAAGTCCAATGAAGAAATAGCCGAAATCGTGACCGCCTACGAGAACATGTACGACCGTCCTTTGGCTGAACATATGTGCAGTGAAACGTCGGGACATTTTAGACGTCTGCTTACTCTTATTGTGACGGGTGTTCGCGATCCAGCGGGCACTATCGATACAGAAAAAGCAAAGGAACAAGCTGAGGCTCTGTATGCAGCGGGGGAAGCCAAACTTGGCACCGACGAGGAAGTTTTCAACCGAATTATGGCACATGGAAGTTTTGCTCAGTTGCGACTGGTCTTTGAAGAGTACAAACACTTGTCGGGTATGACCTTGGAACAAGCGATCAAGCATGAAATGAGCGGAGAACTCCATGACGCTATGATGGCTATAGGTGAGGTTTCATATGAATGCGTTTCCCTGTTTGATTGTAAGCTCATTGGTGGAATTGTATTTTCAGTTGAATGCGCTCAATCGCCGGCCGCATTTTTTGCTAAACACTTATACAAAGCGATGGACGGTGCTGGCACCGATGACACGACGTTAATTCGAATTATTGTCAGTCGATCCGAGATTGACTTGGGTAATATTAAAGCAGAGTTTGAGCGCTTGTTCGATCGGACTTTGGTCAGCGCTGTAAAAGTATGTAATGTTTGCCCAACCATAGGGGGAAATAACTAAACTTTCTTTTATTTCAGTCGGAGACATCTGGCGATTACAAGCGGGCCCTTTGTGCTCTTATCGGTGGCTCATAAGCGATTCAAGCTTGTCACCTGAATCTCACATAGCAAAGTGAATCTCTTTTTGTCCACATATGCCTTTAACTTTGAATGTTTATTTATTTCTCTTGCATTCGGTGTAGTGTTATTTTGTCAAGCAAGCGCTTTATAAAACCGCTGTCCAAATAAATGTCTTATGAAGAATGCTTATTTGTTTGCACTTGCAAAATAGTATGGAGAATTAGTATCTACTTCAGTTCTCTGGTTGACGTCTCTCTCTACCGTATGAAGGATAACCAAATACACACATGTAAAAAAAAGAAATAATGGACGGGAAAAACAAAACAAGGGAACATTTTTCGATATAAAACTAAAAACTTTAATATATCTCGTGAACGTTTTTTATAACTTTGCAAAGATTGGCTTCTCTCCTTTGACCAGCTGTGCCATCGTTGCATTGACAAAATCTTCGCTCTGCAGGTACAGTTTGTTCATCTCACGCTGAAAGAAATTAAGCATATAAATTTTAACCAGGAGCACAGCGAAATAACTCACAATGTGATCTAGACCCTCTTGGTTAGTCCGAGACAAAGAATAAACCATGTTCTTTTTGGTTGCTTGTACGGCAATTGGACTCTTGGCAGCTATATTCTGTGCCAACGACAAGGCACTATCCAACAATGCATCCTTAGTATCGAATACCTCACTCACAAGGCCACAACTCTTGGCCTCTTCGGCGAGGAATCTTCTCCCCGTAAGACAAAGTTCACGAGCCAAACTCTGACTGTTAATAGCTTTAGGGAATCTCTGCAATGTGCCAACATCGGCTGCCATTCCTATATCGACTTCTTTTACCTCAAAAAATGAGTCCCGGGTACAGTAACGGATATCGGCGGCTGTAATCAGATCGATTCCTGCTCCAATACATGCTTTATGGACAGCGGCTATAACTGGTTTAGTACAGACCTCTAAAGATGACATCGAATCCTGCAATAAATAAAATCTGTACTTATTTCCCAATTTATTTATAAACGTTGAGAATACCTGGTACGCTTTGATGTGTCTTTCCAAGACACAGCCTTTGCGAGCAACATCCTCAATTTCGGACAGTTCCTGTGCCAACGTCATTAACCCATTTATATCGATTCCTTAGAGAAAATTTATTCAGTTATGTTAGTTAGCGGGCAATTAATCTCACCTGCAGTGAAATGCTTTCCCTCGCCTGACAAGACAACAACCCGACATTCTGGGTTTATGCTTAACGAGTCGAAGCAGTCTTTTATGTCGCTACGAATTTAGCCTTTTATAGAAAGCAAAATCACAGTCTCTCCGATAATACTGATAATACTTACAACCACATCTGCCTGCTCAATGCATTGTACTTGTCCGGACGGTTCAATTGAACATGATAGACAAACGGTTTGGGGTTCGTCACTGCCAATGTCTGGAACTGTAGATTATTTGTTGTTGAGCTCATCTTTCGAAGACCTTAAAAAAGTGTATTGTTTTATAAAAGCATTCAAAAATGATAAGTCACGGAAGATTTTGTACCTCGTAATGAAAATGGAGTTTGAACTTTGAAATGATACCAAAAATCGTATTCAAATCAACATAATATATTGACTTACCGACTAAATTTCTGAGATTAGATAAGGTTGATATTCTGTTTAAAGCCATTTGATAGAAAGGGAATTTGAAATTATAAATAAATATAAAAAAGGAAATTGTTGTAATTGAAGTTGAAGAATGGTGACACAAAATAAACCGTACTAGAAATGTCACAGCCTCCACTTGAGAGTTGTGACTCAAATGCGAAGAGTGCTGTTTCATTTATTTTGTATTCGGTTGTGAACTTTTTTGCTCTATGTGAGATGTTCTATTGGGTTCAGAGCACTTACAAACAGAGACTATACTCTTGTCTCTGCTTACAAATCTGGATTTTTTTTTTCTCAGGGTTCTTGTGATTAAGCCATGCAAGTGCGTACGAAATCTGAAATCTGAGTGAAAAATCTGTCGATCCCAATCGAATACCACATTAATCGTTAAGAGCGATACGTCGTTTATTTCCACCAGCCTCTTAAATTTTTGTTCATACACGGGCCTTCCTCTTGTTAGTTGTATTAATAATTGTAGTTTATCATACTTAATAAAGTGAACACAAATACCTTTGTTTTAATACTGCAATTTGGAAAACACTTTTCTACACTAACATATATGCCTAAGATAATTATTTAGGCAATGAACAGAGGGTCTAAGTAGTGATATTAATAATACTCGAGCCTAGCACTTATGTAGTTATAAGTTATTATGCAACACAGTTGACAAAAATTACCAATGTAGTAGGTTCCTACTTCAAATTATTTACCTACTAAAACATTTCTTATGTGTTCGAACAAAAAACTGAGCTGACTCTCGAACGGACCTAATCGATGCGAAACTTCATTTTCAAAGCAAACGTAAGGGAGTAGGCAACTGACTTATCTATCAACGCCATTTGCCTTATTCCTGACGTCAGAAAATATTATAATGCATTTGGTTATTATATGTTAAAGCGAGAAGAATATATTCTGCTTCATTATTTACAACTGTCTTTATAAGCGCATAATGACGTCATGCCTTTTGTCAAAAATTCCATGGTGGAACAAGTGAGTTCGATTAATAGTAAAACGTACACTTTTTCCTGTTTCATGTTGGTGACTCAAGCGAAAAACTGGAATAACAAATTGTTTTGTTAGTTGCGTTGCATATTAGGTACTTTAAATTTATTTAATGTTTTCAATTCAATTCGTAAAAGTATAATTGTTCGTTACATATAATTTATATTTTAGTGGACTCCAGGTAATCACCACACACATTACATACATACGCCCCAATTTGTTCAATTAGAAAGCTAGATAATGGATTTCGGTGATGATTTTGAGCCCAAAGACGTCGAAGTAGAAGTCGATCCAGCTGCAGAGTTTTTAGCTCGCGAGCAAAGCGCCCTTGCTGGTATGGAAGATGAAATTTTGTCAGTCACACCAGAAATATTGCTGCAGGATAACATGAATGCTGGTGTTGGTCTCGAATCATCAACAGGAAGCTTTGAAATCATTCAAAACGCAGGCGATTTGTTAGAATCATCTTCTCAGCCAACAGTTAATCGTGTAGAACCAGAAAAAATTCGTAAGTGGCGCGAAGAACAAAAGACCCGTTTGGAAGAGAAAGATCGCGAAGAGGAAAAACGAAAAGAAGAACTAAGATTGCAGGCCAAAACAGAATTAGAGGATTGGCTGAGGCAAACCGAAGAATCGATTGCAAAAACCAAGGCTGCAAGTCGCAATGCCGAAAAGCAGGAATCTTTCGAAAACGGGGAAATCGAGCCCGGCACCGAATGGGAGCGTATCGCTAAACTTTGCGACTTTAATCCGAAGTCAAACAAATCTGGCAAAGATGTCTCGCGAATGCGTTCAATTTATCTTCATCTCAAACAAAATCCAATTCAAACGCAGAAAAATGCTTAAATGAGATTACATTGTTGTATTTTGAATTTCTTAGGGCATATTATATGAGAAAAAATATTAACAAACATTAAAATAAAATCCAATTATATAAATTATGACTATATTTTGCAATTGTTTAAATGTTTGTAGTGTTGTTGGTAGTTTTGATAACCTAGCTATGCACTTGAGTTGTCAAGTGTTTGACGTTTCCAAGTTGCAATTGCCGCCCTTTTTGCTTTCCCGATGTGATAAAACACCTCGGATCGGGTTTAAGAAAAAAATATATATATATTTGTATATTCAGTGCGTGATAAAGAAAAAACAGCTTTTAGTCAGCAACATGTCGAAAAGACCAGATTATTTGCAGTGGGAGGACTACTTCATGGCTACAGCACTTCTGACCTCTAAGCGAAGCAAAGACCCCTCAACTCAAGTTGGTGCCTGTATAATTGATAAGGAAAATAGGATTGTAGCCGTCGGCTATAATGGCTTTCCAAGAAATTGCGATGATGACACTTTTCCATGGGGTAAGGATCCGTCCGACCCCTTCAATGATAAGCATATGTACGTAGTACACGCAGAAGCAAATGCAATTTTAAATAAGAATGCCGTGGATATATTTGGATCACGCATGTATACAACATTATTTCCATGTAACGAATGTACAAAATTAATAATACAATCGGGTATCAAAGAAGTGATATACGTTTCGGACAAGTATAGCGATAAACCTAGCTATCATGCATCTAGAAGGATGTTGGACGCAGTTGGTGTAACCTACAGACGATACGTACCAAGCGGTACAATTGTTTTAGATTTCAATGAACTTTCAAAGGAGGCTTAAACTTATAGGAACAAACATTACTGTCTCAATGTAAGGAATATATGTTTTTTAATAAAGTTCTTTTAAATGTGTGTTGTGCAGTTGTTGGAAAATCGTGTATTTCTTTTACAATTGAGGTTAGAGATTTCTTTATTTTGTTTGCAAAACTTCTATTAGAAATGCAATTTTGCAATGAGGTGAGGGTGCTTCATTTTGTCTCGTCTATTCTTGTACCACGAAGCTAGCTGTCCAAGATCCAAGTCCTTAACGCATTTGTTTCAGTCCTGCAAATCCACTCACGTCCATAGACAAACCATATTATGGTTTGGTTGGTCTATGCTCACAAGTCACAACTTCATTTCATCATCAAATGATGCTAGTTCATTGAGAAAATAAAGAAACCATAATTGCCGTATTTCATAATTATTGTTTGTTTTAAGTAACAATTTAAGTTCTGCTACCCTGTGGAAATAAAAGAATATAACCTTTATTTTATGGTAAAACTTACTCGATGGTGTGTGCGAAAAAAAAAATAAAGACCGCTTACTAGTAACAACGTACAAATATCCACTTGAGCATCAGCATCATTTCGCCCACCGGTCCTACTATCTATACCTATCACAAAACTAAAAGTAGGGCAATATTTTTTATAATAACTTTGTTACTTTTGTGTACGATTCAGGGTTGCTGCTTTTGCAAGACATAGGACCGCCTATTTGTGGTTGGCACAAATAGAACCGATAGTCATCCCTTTGTACAATTGATATTTTATGTTGATGATTTGACATTCTCCCTTTTCTTCTTCTTCGGTGAACAGCTTTCCTTTGGTTTTTCGAAGAGGAGGTATTCGTGTCTTAGCAAATCCTTCTTATAAAACCTAAAAAAATACTATCTCTTATAGCTGGGAGAGCAAGCGCTCGTTTATTCTCTTCCTCACTCGGGCTTATAAGCAATCTCCTTTTCCTAAAATTCAGAGCTTATTTTGCCAGAAAAAAAGAAATATCTGCTTGAAGATGGCTAATTTATAAACCCGCTGCCGTTTCTCCTTGTTTGTTAATTCAATTCAGCATTTTTTTCGGAGTCATGGAATGAATAAAATAAATAACAATAGAAACTGAATAGAAAATCCTTAATTTAAAAAACAAAAAACTGTTGGTTATATTCTCTGAACTATTTGCAGCGCCAAGTGGATCTTTTAAAAAGTAATCGGCTTCCTGTCAAAATATTTCCCAATAAAAATGAAAAGTCCTATTCCAATTAGTCCTTATCTTTAGCTACACATTTTATTATTGTACGTGTAGATGGAAAAGATTGGAAAAGATCAAGTAAATAAATAACAATTTTCGCAAAACCCTCTTCGTTTCAGACGTACCACAATCATATTGTAGAATAAAAATTTGTGACAGCTGTCAGTCGTAAGGGAATTTTCTTTTTGTTACCTCTCTGAACACTGCTTTCACCTTACATAAGCCATTAGCCATTCCTGTCATTTCGGCCGTGTCGTGAAAACTGGTAAAGAAAATTTAATTTTATTCCAATTAAATCGTAAAATATATACTTAATAATTGTGTTCTCAGCTTGAACCAAAATGATGCAACGCGCTGCACTCACCACCAACACCATTCTGGTGCCAATCCTCGAGAATGGACTCCAACAACAGCGTGGCATGGCCACCCTCAAGTCTATTTCTCTTCGCCTGAAGTCTGTGAAGAACATTCAGAAAATTACGCAATCCATGAAAATGGTCTCAGCCGCTAAGTACGCTCGTGCTGAACGTGACTTGAAACAGGCTCGTCCATACGGTGTAGGTGCCCAGCAGTTCTTCGAAAAAACCGAAGTCGTGCCCGACGAGAAAGCCGAACCCAAGAAGCTTTTGATCGCCGTCACCTCTGATCGTGGTCTGTGCGGTGCTGTGCACACTGGTGTTGCTCGTCAAATTCGTAACGAATTGGCCATCGATGATACCAAAACTAAGGTGATCTGTATTGGCGACAAGTCCCGTTCAATCTTACAGCGATTGTACAACAAAAATATCATCTTGGTGGCCAATGAAGTTGGACGTCTACCCCCAACTTTCTTGGATGCCTCACGTATCGCACATGAGGTAATGACGTGCGGCTACGAATTTACCGAAGGAAAACTTATCTACAACAAGTTCAAGTCGGTGGTGTCGTACCAAATGTCCACATTGCCAATCTACAGTGCTCCAGTTGTAGAGAAGTCCGAGAAGTTGGTCGTTTACGACTCCTTAGACGCTGAAGTCATCCAAAGCTATTTGGAATTCTCCTTGGCTTCATTGATCTTCTTCACAATGAAGGAGGGAGCTTGCTCCGAACAATCATCGCGTATGACTGCCATGGACAATGCATCCAAGAACGCCGGCGAGATGATTGACAAGTTGACTTTGACTTTCAATCGTACCAGACAGGCTGTCATTACCAGAGAACTCATCGAAATTATTTCTGGTGCTGCTGCTTTGAATTAAGGGATGTTGTAATCATGATGTATTTGTCAAATAAAACTACCAACAAACAATATTCGATTAGTTATATAATTATGAATGCATTCGATAGCGAACTACAACGTTGTGCGAGCCTTGTTAAACCGAAACCAATTGCGACAAGAAAACCAGTAATGTTAATGTAATTTCAAAGTAAATAAAATAAAATTACAAATCAATTGCTTGCATTTATTTGAGTTAGCTAGAAGAGCCGACATGTGATCATAAAATATGTTGTCATTGGTTGTTTGAATGCTTGGTGATCGGTTTTGTTCATAATTCCTCAAATTGGTATAGATGTGGGTGTTCGTTGCGAAGGAAAATTTTATTAAATTTATACAAGTAGGTTTACTTATTCTATTTAAGGAAACACAGATTTGTCGTAAGCAATTTTTGTCCAAGCAGATCGCTGCGATGCCAAATGTACGGTCTTGGGGTTTAAACAGCTCTAATTATCATTTGGTTTTCACCGAGCTTGGTATTTTTGTAACATTTTGGAAGCTCGATGGGTTGACGGCGTATTGTTGACGCCGTGCTAGTGTCTAAATCTAACTTCTTTCTTGGACGGAACTTTTTCTTATCTTTGCTAAAGATTTAAATGCAACTGCAGGTTGCCGAAGGCTATGGAACAATAGACAATTTTTCCATGATATTGTTGTGTATTTTGACAGTGATTACGCCCTCAGCGAGCGCTGGAGCGCTGCTCTTTATGCGAGGTCAGATTTTGTATTGAAGTACCTTGAACAATCAAACATGAAAAGTGGTCGGTAAAGAATGAACGGGTCGCAAGCGCCGAGTGAATTACACTTACACCATAAGTGTTGCTTGCATTTTTTTCTCTTGCACTCCCATGACTTATTAAGTTTTCCGTAATTTTTCGTTTAGGCTAAGTACCATTTCTGCTTTTTCTTTCGTGACAGCGTTCGTATCGTAGCGATTTTTTATATGTCATGAATGCCGACACCAGGCAACGAGTTCTGAAGGCATCGTTTTCGTTGATCCACACTACATGATATAATTTATCACAGGATTATATAAAAACAAAAACGATGTTGCTACCCTTTTTAAAAAAAATTGTTCACAATATTTTATTATCATTATTATTTTCTTTACTTTTATCATCATTTCTCTCATCAACTTATACATTAATCAAACAATAAAACAAATTTCTTTCTTTTTCTTCTTTATCCATTATTCTACCGGTTACATTTTTCAAATGCTTCGATTTGGATGAGGGAATCACAAATTAAAAGTATATACCTAGTACGTGTGTTTCTAGTTTTGTTACAACTTACAAATCCTTTATAAGAATGCGTGCGTTTATGATCAGAATTAGATTGTCAGACGTCCAAAAACAAAGCTTTAAGAAAAAAAATGTTTTGCGAAACAACTCATGTCCGGTTACTGCATTTCTTTAAGTATTTACACAAATTTACATAAACAAATGAATTTTTTTAGAGTTGAGGCGCATCCACAGGCAAATACAAATTGAAAACAAAACTAAAAATTAAAAAAAAAAAAATTATATAAAACGCTTTGAATCACATTCTTTATCTGACAGTTGAATAATAATTTTAAGAGGGTAGGTTTTAAACTTAAACACTATCGATGGAGGAGGCGAGGCGGAGCACAATTCAAATTATAAAGAAGAATTCATCAAATTGTGTCTGCAGATCGGTTAAAAGAATGTGTTCACCATTTAGGAAGTTGGTTGAGGTTTGTCTATTCTTATTATATTTTTTTTTTTTTTTTGTTGTGTTTTGTATAATCAATTTTCCCATTTTTATGGTATTTTTGTTTTTTTTATAAAAAAAAAGTTCTATAATGTTTACAAAAAAAAAAAAAAAAATCATGTCTCTTTGTTAGTCTACCACTTCTTTTTGTGTTCGTCCATTGAAACACCTCCAGGTCCGAGTGACACGATCATTAACAGACCGCCAATGACGGAGAGTGTCTGAAACGGAGAGGTGAATGATGATAGGCGATTGGTAAATTGAAAATGTCGTTAAATACTCACCTGGAAGAAGTCATATTTGAGAAAATCTCTCAGAGGCTTGTAAGAGGGAATGGTCCACCACGCGTTATGATACAAATTTAGTACAGACAATAGTGCCACCAAAATGAGTGCAGACAACTTTGTTTTGTAGCCAATAGTGACTAGAACCATTAGAATCGAACCAACAATATCTTGCAAGATCTGAAAAAAAAAGAGAAAAAAACATTTTGACGTTTCAATCCTGTGAGGAATTTATTCGACTGACCTGAAGGAAGCTGAATTCGAAACGAATAAGAGTGATAAACATGAATGCCAGCAATATACGTCCAGCGAGCTGCATAACATTTTTCGGTTTATTTTCACCCAGCGACGGAACACCGGCAAATAAGCTGCGTCCCTCAACTCTAGATTCTGCCAAAACAAGCAGTAAAGCTCCGATAAGAGCCAAATTGCGCAATAAGAATTGCAAGTCCCAGAGAATTGAATAAGCGATTGTCTGTGAAAGAGGAAACTCACACAGTAGATATTATGATCAAATTCTTACATATATTTCCCAGCTCACCTGAAGCACAACGATGAAGAATAGGACACCAACAGCAATTTCGACTTTAAATCTAGCGATTACCATTCCACAGCCTCCAAGTTGTCCGAATAAATTAATTAAAACGAAGACGGTAGCCAGAAATTTGCCACAGCCCCAGCTCATGTCCATGTATTCGCGCTGTTCGCTCCATTGGAACCACATACGAAGTCCATCTTCGAAGAATGTTGCTATAAGGCACAGTCGGGCAACTGTAGGTAGGATGTTCTTTCCCTTCCGTATGACCTGTTTTTTTTTTGGATACGAGTTTGTAAGAAATGTCAGTTTAAATTTGGAGTAGATTAGGTTTGAAGCTGGAAACAGAACCAAGTCTATCTGGAGATGAGCAAGAAGGAATAATACCAAACAATTTTACACACCGCATTATTTTCAATGTCTCGTCTCTCCATTACATAATTCACATAGGCAGGATACGCAAGTGGACCGATATAATCTTCAATCTTCAAAGGAGATATGTCTGATTGTATCCAACCATTTTATTCGGAAGCGTGGACCCCCCCTGACAACGAGTAGCTCAGTTATTCTGGTTTTTCGAATCCGATATCTGCACCACAACAAATGAATCTCATTTCGGAAGCTGGTACCCACAATCTGATTCGATACCAAATACTCATGACAACAGGTTAGAGGTCGAACAAACACGAAATTAAAGGCCAATAGCTTCGCTTTGACATTCTCCATTTAGACGTTCGGAATCAGAAACACGAAAAGCCTGAAAAATCCTTAATGCTCCCATCGATTGTGATTTATGAGTAAGTCCACGATATGCTTAATATTCGCAATGTTAGCTGTTGAACTCCACTCACAAAGTGCATTGCTATCGGCGAGACCATCTCTTCAGATTTGTTTATGTTCACCTCCATCCAATCTTTAAAACAGACAGCAAACACCTTAACTCGTGTGTTTACAAACTTAAAACCTCGTCATATTTCTTTGAAATTTGCTTAGTATGAGTACATGCTCATACTTCTTGTGCGTAATGAAAATCATTTTCAAGGTACTGCTTGATGGCAACCACAGCACGTCACAGCGCTACAAGTCACCCGACTGCTACACTATTTAGGTAAAGGCAACCCTATGATTAGGCCGACAGTATAATGTGTGCAATATTAAATTTAAAATTCTTTGCTAATAGGTACTTGGAACTGTGGTCTCTCAAAAGCCGGCTGTGTACTCACTTGTAGGTCTACATCATAAGTTACAACTCACGAGTAATTATCCCTGGGTGATATGTCGTCGAACAGGTCAAATGGCATATTCGACGAACAGTTATTAGATCCAACTGAAAGATTTGTAAACGCAAAGCCTAATAGTACATTCTCATAAGAGGATTAACTATTATAACTATCAGTGTACCTGTTCGTAGGCAAAGTAATTCGAATAATGTGTAGAAAGTTGGGACATGCCTACAGAAAATCGAAATTTGTCTGTTTGAACAGACATTCATTGTAAGTCAATCACAGAGTGCTCGGAAATAAATTAACATTGTTTCTCTATTTCAACAACAAACCCATTTAATTACTTTTCCTTTCAAGTGAAAGTATGATGTCGGTGTGACCTTGACTAACATGCTTACCGCTGGGTATTAACTAAATGTTGCTGAATAACTCACAAAGAGTTGTATGTATCACATTTTAGGATTTTTTTTTTCCAATAGCTTTATCGGTCTCAAATATCTACAACTGTTTAAACAGTCGTAAGCAACACGTTTTTCCCAGTGCCAAATATGCCTCTTCCGCTGAATACCTACGCAATCAAATCAAAAGTCGCCAAGCATAATGAAATGAGTTTATGCAAAAGCACGCTACGCCTGCCTGTGACGTGTACAACACACAAGGTAGCAAGTAGTACTGTCTTGTTATACCCACACACACCTTACAAAGCACCCTATCGCATGATAACACACAAATTATAGCCGCTTGAATTAAGCTAACAGAAATGTCCATTGGATATTTTAATTAAACTCAATTATTGAGTAGTAATTTCTAATACGTGGTCGCGAAGCGATAAGTATTCTTTTCTCCTTGACTGTAGTGTATCAAATACAACAAGCCCTTCAGATTAAGGAGTTAAATAACACCCCCCATACAAACGCTGTACACATTGACTGTCATGGAGGTGTTTTAAAACTGGTTTTAATGCTGAAAAATCTTAATAAAGCGTACAATTTTACTTTAAATGAATTTTCACCGTTTTGGGTCGAGCGAAAGTGGTCAACCCATGTTGAACTGGTTAAGAAACTCTTTGCTCGCTGCTCAGACAGCGCTGGTCTCTTGGCGAATGGAATGCAGACAACAGTGCAGACTATTGTGTATAAGAAAATTCCAATAACGAACAACGTTTCAGTAAATTTCACCTTTTTACAGTTACTAACCGAATGAAAAGCAAAAGTTCTAGGTGCATAACCGTTAAAGAAGAAAATACAGCTTCTGCCTTCGCCTAGAAGAGTGCCTGGTCAGAGCAGCATCAAAATCCAAAGATAAGATTATATTATGCAAACGAGTGAGCAATTATTGTTCGTTTTTAATTTTCGCTTAAAAGTTCGATTCGATGACGTTGACAATTTTCGCGATGGAGATCAACTGCCATTGGCTACACGCTGTACATTTACGAAATTGGTTGCGTGAGAAAGGGATTTTCTGGTGAAAGTGTTTACGTTTTCACATTCGTGCAGGCGGAACTATTTGCAGGTTCCTTTGGAGGTGACACTTACCTGGTCGGCGACATCCTCCGTCTTCGAAATATACTCATTTGGGATGTTCATGATTGTTTATTTGTTGTAGGTTATAGGATAAAAGAACACACACACTAATGGCTAAAAAATATTGCCGACGAATAAATGCAAACAATTGTAAATGAATAATAAAATGTTTAATGTTTCTTCTGTTGTAACAAACTAAAACGAAATAAGAATAGTGTTCTGCTCGGAAGAGCGATTGATGGACATTGGAATAAATGCCAACTTGTAGATGGGCAAATGGGCAACTGTCACTGATTTATTGCAAAGCTGTGCGTGTGATAAGGATAGAAAATCTATGCGAAACGAAAGTTTCATGCTATTTTACATTTCGTGCTAGTGTGGTCTTTGTTTGGCAGTGCGGCGTTTTGTTAGTGTGAAATTTTGGTTTTTTTTTTTTCTGCTATCAACCAAAACGTCAACTTAAGTGATGTGTAAGTTCCACAAATTGACAGTTTTGTGGAACGCATTCCGCATTTAGCCTGAGTTTTTAAATGGTGCGATTACATTTCGTCACATATACACGCTTGGTTCAGAGATGAATGATTAAAAGAGATGGATATCTTTCGTACGTCTATCCCCCTAAAACCCATTTGTTTACATTGTTTTTTTTTTTTTTTGTAATTTCAACCCCCGTCTGTGAATACGTGTGATCAATAAAAAAGCATGTTGCTAATGGCCGACCGCGAATCATCTTGCTTTTATGAGCATCGCGGTGTTTTATTGTTTTGTGTTTTGTATTGAATTTGTTTGGTTTTTGTGGAGGTTTTGATTAAAACGTAAAAAATTGTGAAATTCACAGTAGAGAATATCGAATTCTTGAATTAAAGTACAATTCATGAACTCACATATACTAGGATAGAAATAAGCAAGTGTGTTTGACTTCATGAATTTTTCTGGAAAGCTTCATGAATTTTTGTGGAAAACAGCTTGTAGGCAGCCGCCCTTCCACTGGAAAGTTATATATCTCTGTATTCCATTATCTTTGGCTTGGTTCAGAGCGCGCTCATAATGCTCGAACTCAGTTCAGTGCTCAGCTCTGTCAAACTTTCCGTTAACATAAAATAAAGGCTCTCGCAGACAAATGACAGACGAATATTTGCGAGGGGCTAGACTACGAGCTCAAATTTGTGTTTCTTTTTTCGTTCAGAGCGCGCTCTATGAGCTCAGAATATATTGACTGAGCAAGCTGAGGAAAAAGCTGATTACGCATGTTCAAGCATACTTCCAGTCACACTTGACAGAAAACAAAAAAAAACATCAGAACGCTCTGAGCACGCTCGGTTCAGAGCGCACTCATAATGCTCGAGCTCAGCTCTGAACTAAAAAAGAAAAACGCCTAATGTGACATGGAAAGACCACTTCCAACTTTTTTCTTCTTTTTGTCTGACTTTCACAAATGTGTCTTCGTTTTATGTCTTTTATGCAGTAGCCAAGTAGCGAAAAAAAACATCACCTGTATTTGAGTACAAAATCACACATTTATTTAATATTTCTCGATACATTTATAATACACTTATTTAAATTCATTGTAGTATTTTAGTATAGGTCCATACATATATGAATATTAATAAAAAAAAAAGAAAAAAACAAATGTTTGTTCTACGAACATAAAAAAAAAACAATTCAAACGCTAATATTAAGTACGACTTATTCGCATTATAGAATATAAAATTGATAAATTATGTTGAACAAAGAGGCAGCTTAATCTCGGGCAATATTGTTGGCTGTTCTGCTTGACTTAATCGTTGTAATTCTTTCTTCTGTGGTAAGTTTGTAGGTTTTTTTTAACGTTCTGTTATGATAGGTAGGCACAATGGCAATAGTGGACTGGATCTTATTTAAATTATTTGTTTATTTGTTTTCTGATTGTGTTCGTTTTGATGTCTTTTTCCATTTCTAACCTCTCCTCCCTAGGGAATATGTTGACGATATAAATGAATTCGATTATGGTTGCAGATGGTAAATGACGATGAATATATTCTGAATATCAATGCCTCACGTGTTTATATTCTGGAGTGAAGGTCGGAATTGTATAGTTCCTGTTAATAAATTAATGATTACTCGCACGTTTTAAGACTTTTCGTTTTGATTTTACCAACAAGTGGAACTCAGAATAGCGGCATAGTTGCAATTGTTGAATACGAGTACGCTGTACGATCTTGCCAAAGCGGATAACAGGCACGTAGTAAGGCTTTTAATTTCGTCTTGCCAAAGAGGTGGTGATCGGAATTGCGTCATAGTAGCAGTTGATATTGGATGATTAGCAACACGTTGTAAGGTTTGGATTTTCCATAAAATGGAGGTAGGAATAGCGGCATAGTTGCAGTAAAGCTTCCACATCTGTGTTACGAATCCATGTTCTGTTTACATGGTTCTACCAAAAATGTGTACCTCGAACTCAAATCTAAGCATAGTTATGCTGTCATTATTTTAACCCGTTTCGTCATGCAAGGAAGTACTGGCTATGGTGCTTAGTGGAATGCGGAAATTTGTCTTAAGAAACCTTTTTGTACTTTCAGTTGCTTTTGTTTCATTAAACAATGCAGCCAGCAAAATGTTACGCATATTCCAAAATTTGAATAAGATCCATAATTTGTTTGCCATTCTTCTTCGTCTTCTTTAATTTAATTTAGCTTGTTGTACTTTCTAGATCGAGGTGCAATGCCTCATTGATGGAGATCCACAACGAAATAAAAGTTGCTCTGTTGCCAGTTGTTTACTCAGTTTCCTTTTGAAAACAAAATTGCCACGAGATAAGTGCGATAAGTGCGAAACAAAATATTATAAAACTTATTGTTATTGCTTTTAAATGAATAATATATATTTTAATTTATTTAAATAAGTACTTTCTTAGAAGTGTTTAGTTTTAATTATTGAATAGTTATAAAAAATATATACCTTTACATAAAGGCTTTGTTAATTCTTTCGATTCAGTTTCTTAACATCTCAATTTTTTTTTTCGTTACACATGCATAACATTGTATTTTTATTGATCACAGAGGAATAACGTTTTTGGTATAATAATATCTTATGTTTCTATATATGTATGTACTGAATTAGTTGTGGTATTTAGAAAATAAAAAAGCAAAATATGATAGATAAACTGATAAAAATAACCAATTCAGATTTGGGCCAACTATTTCTTTAATATTGTTTTTATGAGTCGAGTTTTAAATGAACATTGAAACAGTTCTATGTTGACCATTTCTTCAAAGTGATTTTGTTTATCAGCCGCTTTATAAAGTTAACTACCGATTTAGCGGCTTATGGAGTGTGTGGAGCTTTCAAGAAATTTAATTTTTAACAGCTAACTAATAAAATAAAAAATCTGTGCTGTGTTTGTTTTTCATATATCAAGGAATTTACATTTCGAACGGTTAGGTTATGACATCTATTGCTGAAAACACGAAAATATCGAATTAATTTCTGCAGTTTCGGGGTTTCAGCAATGGATGGCACTAATTTGTATGCAACTGGTAGTTACACACCTTTACGGGCTCGTTGAACTAAGAGAGCTACATACTTATTATGTTTGTACTTCTCTTTTTTCAGCTTTAAACTGCATAACAAATAAATTAACAACTTACGCAAGTGATTAAATCCTTAGCGCAATTGGTAAGGTGTCAATTTAGTTTATTGAATTTAACGTATCGCTTGATACATAATAATATAGAGAACTGCTGAAGAACAGCGGAAAACTATAGAGAAACCTTCAGCTACGAGAAAAATGACAGTTGACTATTGAGTGGAAACAAAAATAAGGAATTTCGTGGAAAAGGAAACAGATTTTCATTTGATGGTCTCTGTATAGTTTCAGTCTGGATGAACAAGGCGCATTCTGCGGCATATGACACTGCTTTTTCGATAATAGCGCCGCAGGTTCTTTAGGTTTCATCCAAATGCAAGTAGACCTCACATGGTAGGTTTGTAAACATATTCAATATTTTATTGCTGGACTCGAAAAAGCAGGCACAATTTATAGTAGGTTTGTTCCCGTACGCAATCATTTTAGGAAATTTTACTAAATCATACTCGGAATTACGAAAACGAGAGGGTGAATCTGTAAACTTTGTTAATTGTTATTCTACGAGTTTTATGGAGGAAAGTACGGGAACATATCTAATATAGAAATGTGTGGGAAGATATATTGTAAACATCGGATCATTCTTTGTTCATTAATTTGAACTAGTAATTTCATATAATCCGATGTTAATAAATAAACAGTATATTTGAGATTCTATACCGTCCGATCTAAAAGAAAAAAAAAAAAAAAAAAACAGAAAATTATAGAAAATATATGTAAAAAACAACCACGACTTAATAGATATGAATGGATGAAGGGTGAGGATATTGATGGGGAAAATAAACTTTAAAAACACATTTGCAGAAGAAAATTAATAATATAAAATGACATTCACATTTATTGCAAGGACTGCAATTTTTGTTTAACTGATTCGAGGAATAGCTTAGTTGGAGCATTAATATCACGCTGAACCATTTCAATGAACATTACTATATCTTTCTTTGAACCACTATGCAACATATTATAATACACCCTGCCTTGTCCAGTGGAAGTAAAGTAGTACATGGACATTGTACTGTAAGTCTCGCCTGAAGCTATGTGCTTTGGATGAAATTGAAGTTCTACTAGTTTGGAATTTATTGCCTCTATGTTCTTATCAGCTAATGTGCCACCTGGCATACACTTTTTATATGTCTTTACCAAGTTAAATGCATTAACCAAAAAGTGGGACCCTTCCCTAAGAGTTTTGTCTTTTTCTATGTGACCTTTTCGCATGTCAGATATAAGACATTGACCGTGCAACATTGGAAGGTGGTAATCAGACTGTTTTAAATGAAATTCGGCCGCGTCTTTAAGCTTTTTCAACTGATCTAATGAATGCTTGTGCTTAGAATGTGATATCGCTTGATTTGGATTTTGTATTAAATCAGTTATTTGTAGAGCAAGATGTTGGTGTTGATTGGTTATTGCCACTGCCAACAGTGTCTGCCTTTCGTTGTTACGGGCCTTAGTTAGAACTTCTAGCACATCGGGCTTCGCAGATCTCAGCTTAGAGATGACATTGCCATTACCACGCTTTGCACCCTCAAATAAATCTTCGGTAAGTTTTAGCAGATTGCTCGTGTTTTGATCCTTAGATAGATTGAAAGGTGTTTTACCCTCGCTGTTCTGTATGTTGTAAGCTGCACCATGTTTCAGCAGTGATCGCACTATGTCGAAGAAGCCATTCACAGCTGCGACATGCAATGAAGTAGTACCCCCAACAGATGTTTGAGCATTAATAAAGTCAAGATTGTTGCATTCTGTATGCCGAAGCAACACCTCGACAATTTCTAGGTAATTTTTAGATGCTGCTGTGTGTAATACTGTATTTCCTTTATTGCTGGTTTGGGTCGCGTCAGCTCCTGCTACGAGTAAGGTATTTAGAAGGTCGGTATTGCCATTATAAACGACGTAATGCAGAGGTGTCCGTCCATGTGCGTCTTTCGAATTGATAGTTCCTGTCGCCTCTCTTATGCAATTCTCAACTTCGGATCGACTGTTGCTTTCAATCGCTTTAAGCAATTTTTTAAGTGAAACCGATTCGTGTTCAGATGATTGCATTCCATTGGGAGTTTGTATTAAATCAGTTATTTGTTGTGCAAGACGTTTATGTTGATTGGTTATTGCCACCGACAACAGTGTCTGCCCTTCATGGTTACGAGCTTTTGTTAAAGCTTCTAGCTCATCGGGTTTCGCAGATCTGAGCTTAGCGATGACGTTGCTATTACCACACTTTGCACCCTTAAATAACTCTTCGGTTAGTTTCAGCAGATTGCTCGTGTTTTTCTCCTTAGATAGATTGAAAGGTGTTTTACCCTCGCTGTTCTGTATGTTGTAAGCTGCACCATGTTTCAGCAGTGATCGCACTATGACGAAGAAGCCATTCACAGCTGCGACATGCAATGCAGTAGTACCCCCAACAGTTGTTTGAGCATTAATAAAGTCAAGATTGTTGCATTCTGCATGCCATAGCAACACTTCGACAATTTCTGGGTAATTTTTAGATGCTGCTGTGTGTAATGTTGTATTTCCTTTATTGCTGGTTTGGGTCGCGTCAGCTCCTGCTACGAGTAAGGTATTTAGAAGGTCGGTATTGCCATTATAAACGACGTAATGCAGAGGTGTCCGTCCATGTGCGTCTTTCGAATTGATAGTTCCTGTCGCCTCTCTTATGCAATTCTCAACTTCGGATCGACTGTTGCTTTCAATCGCTTTAAGCAATTTTTTAAGTGAAACCGATTCGTGTTCAGATGATTGCATTCCATTGGGAGTTTGTATTAAATCAGTTATTTGTTGTGCAAGACGTTTATGTTGATTAGTTATTGCCACCGACAACAGTGTCTGCCCTTCATGGTTACGAGCTTTTGTTAAAGCTTCTAGCTCATCGGGTTTCGCAGATCTGAGCTTAGCGATGACGTTGCTATTACCACACTTTGCACCCTTAAATAACTCTTCGGTTAGTTTCAGCAGATTGCTCGTGTTTTTCTCCTTAGATAGATTGAAAGGTGTTTTACCCTCGCTGTTCTGTATGTTGTAAGCTGCACCATGTTTCAGCAGTGATCGCACTATGACGAAGAAGCCATTCACAGCTGCGACATGCAATGCAGTAGTACCCCCAACAGTTGTTTGAGCATTAATAAAGTCAAGATTGTTGCATTCTGCATGCCATAGCAACACTTCGACAATTTCTGGGTAATTTTTAGATGCTGCTGTGTGTAATGTTGTATTTCCTTTATTGCTGGTTTGGGTCGCGTCAGCTCCTGCTACGAGTAAGGTATTTAGAAGGTCGGTATTGCCATTATAAACGACGTAATGCAGAGGTGTCCGTCCATGTGCGTCTTTCGAATTGATAGTTCCTGTCGCCTCTCTTATGCAATTCTCAACTTCGGATCGACTGTTGCTTTCAATCGCTTTAAGCAATTTTTTAAGTGAAACCGATTCGTGTTCAGATGATTGCATTCCATTGGGAGTTTGTATTAAATCAGTTATTTGCTGTGCAAGATGTTTGTGTTGATTGGTTACTGCCACCGACAACAATGTCTGCCCTTCATTGTTACGAGCTTTTGTAACAGCTTCTAGCTCATCGGGCTTCGCAGATCTGAGCTTAGAGATGACGTTGCTATTACCACACTTTGCACCCTCAAATAACTCTTCGGTTAGTGTCAGCAGATTGCTCGTGTTTTGCTCCTTAGATAGATTGAAAGGTGTTTTACCCTCGCTGTTCTGTATGTTGTAAGCTGCACCATGTTTCAGCAGTGATCGCACTATGTCGAAGAAGCCATTCACAGCTGCGACATGCAATGAACTAGTACCCCCAACAGTTGTTTGGGCATTAATTAAGTCAAGATTGTTGCATTCTGCATGCCGTAGCAACACTTCGACAATTTCTGTGTGATTTTTAGATGCTGCTGTGTGTAATACTGTATTTCCTTTATTGCTGGTTTTTGTTGCGTCAGCTCCTGCTACGAGCAAGGTATTTAGAAGGTCGGTATTGCCATTATAAACGACGTAATGCAGAGGTGTCCGTCCGTGTGTGTCTTTCGAATTGATAGCTCCTGTCGCCTCTCTGATGCAGTTCTCAACTTCGAATCGACTGTTGCTTTCAATAGCTTTAAACAATTTTTTAACAGAAACCGACTCGTGTTCAGATGATTGCATTCCATTGGGAGTTTGTATTAAATCAGTTATTTGTAGCGCAAGATGTTTGTGTTGATTGGTTATTGCCACCGACAACAATGTCTGCCCTTCATTGTTACGAGCTTTTGTTACAGCTTCTAGCTCACCGGGCTTTGCCGATCTCAGCTTAGAGATGACACTGACATTACCACACTTTGCGCCCTCAAATAACTCCTCGGTTAGTTTCAGCAGATTGCTCGTGTTTTGATCTTTAGATAGATTTAAAGGTGTTTTGCCGTCATCATTTTTCATATTGTATATTGATCCATTCTTAAGCAACAATTTTGCAGTTTCTATGTTAGCAGCAACGTGTAGTGGTGTCATGTGGGAATTATTTCTATTGTCAGTATAAACGTTTGCTCCATTTTCCAATAACAGACGAACTATACCAGTATATCCTCTTTGCGATGCAGTGAATAAAGGCGTTACCCAACGTACACTTTTACAATTGACTAATACCTTCTCCGAGATGCATTTTTGAACAATCGAATAATTATTTTCGGTTATAGATACGAATAGGTTTTCAATTAGCTTTAGTCGTTTTGCAATTTGGGAATGAGATTGTTTTAAGGCGATATCTAAAGGCGTTAATCCACCTAAAGTTTTGACATCGAAATACGCTCCATTAGTTAGTAATGCTTTTGTTACTCGCTTGTAACCAGCGAAAACAGCAACGTGTAGCGCTGTTGTATTATCTTTGTCGAAGGTATTAATGTTTATGTTTTGATCACATAGAAGGGCATGGACTGCTTGTAGATGACCTTTGCCACAAGCGAGGTTTATTGGCGTCTGACATTTACTATCAACAGCATTAACATTTGCTTTGTTTCGTAACAAGAGTTCAATAATTTTTTCATAGCCGCAATCTGAAGAGACGTGTAATGGTGTTCTACCATATTTGTCAGGGAAATTTACATTGGCTCCCTTTAGTATGAGCATTTCTGCTGTCTCTTCCTGACCCGACTGTAGAGCATGGTGCAGTGGAGTCAAGCCTTTATCATCGGATATATTAACGTCAGCTCCTGCATTAAGAAGTATTCGCACAATATCATCATGACCTTCTTGAACAGCTAAGAATAAAGGAGTCACACCTTCACTGGCTCGGTTATTTAAGCTGGCTCCATTTTTCAACAAAATTTCCACAATTTCTTTACTACCTATTCCTACAGCAGCGTGCAAAGGTGTCATATTTATGCGTATACTACCTTCGGAACTGACGACTGCATCATTTACCCTACCCCCTCCTGCAATCAAATCGTCTATCACATTCGCACGAGAGAATTGCACTGCTAAAAACAAGGGAGTTCTATCCGCGCTATCTCTGACGTTTACATTTGCACCATTTTTCAATAAAGTATTAACGATTTCACTTTTACCACAGCCTACAGCTGCATGTAGTGGAGTCCACTTGTTGCTACTTTCTGGGGTATTGATGTTTGATTTATCACTAGCTAGTAACATTTCCGTTATTTCACTGTAACCCTTTGTTACAGCTACATGTAGCAGCGAAATTTGTGTGTTGCTGAATAAGTTCGCCGTAGCACCATGTTCTAATAAAATTTTAACGACTTTAGTGTGACCATTTCTAACAGCTGAAAATAATGCCGTTAATCCATTTCTATTCTTAGCATTAACTCGAGCTTTATTTTTTAACAAGATTTCAACCACGCCCGCTTGACCTATTTCTGCTGCGAAATGCAAGGGTGTATTATTATTCCATTCTAGACAATAAGGGTCTGCTCCCTCGTCTATCAAAAGTTTGACTATCTCTAGGTTGCCTTGGAGCGATGCTACCATGAAAGGCGTACGTTTCAGATTGTCCATGGCATTAATATCTGCACCATTAGCAAGTAGAACTTTTACTATCTTTGTAAAACCCTTTTGCACGGCGTGTCGTAAGGGAGTCCAATCATCCTCATCTTTTGCATTGACATTTGCTCCATTTGCAAGAATATATTGCACAACGTCTAAATGGCCGCCCAATGCAGCACTATGGAGAGGAGTCCCATTTTCCCCACGAAAATTAACCCCGGTTTTTTTCAGTAGGACTTTTACTATTTCCAGAAAACCACATTGTGCCGCTAAATGTATAGATGTATTATTCTCTCTTGTTTTCACGCGAGTATTTACACCAAACGAAAGTAAAGTATTTACTACGTCTAATCTGTTATCGTACACTGCATAGTGTAAAGGTGTCCACATGTTATGATCTGGTTCGTCCATTTTTGCTCCTTTGCTTAGTAGAGCTCTAACTACATCGTCATAGCCGTGCTCTGCTGCAATGCACAGTGGAGTAGAGCCGTCCGCATTCTTAGTATCAATATCAGCCTTATTTTGCATTAGCGTATTAGCTACTGCAACATGGCCACCAATTGCTGCACAGTGCAAAGCCGTGGCGTAACTAACAGTTGTTTTTGCGTTAACACTTGCTCCTTTGCTAAGTAAAAGCTTAACAATACTATTATAGCCGCCCTCTGCCGCATTATGTAAAGCTGTGTAACCATGTTTATTTGCCTTATTGATTTTAGCTTTATTAGCTATGAGAAGCTGAACCAAATCAAAGTGACCATATTTAGCAGCTATCTGTAGCGCTGTTTGCTGATCTTCGCAGACAGAGTCAACTTCGTAGCCGGTTTTAAGTAAAAATCTAACAATGTCACAATAACCACTCTGTGCTGCTTCATGCAAGGCTCGCCAAGGGTGAATGGTATCAAATTTAGACTTATGCGCAATCAAAGTCTTCACTACCTCCAAATTGCCAAGACCAACTGCGATCAGGAATGCTGTGATGCCTTCAACAGACTGACAGTTTACATCGGCTTTGCGTGCAAGCAGCATTTTAACTACACCATTGTGACCCTGTTGGGCTGCACACAATAAGGGTGTTAAACCATTGAACGTTCTCGCATTAACATCTACTTTTTTCATAAGAAGAATATTAACAACTTCCAAGTGACCATTGAGGGACGCTATGTGTAAAGGTGTAAAAAGAGTTTCACTTTGGTGATTATCTGTAATTTGTTTGTTAAATACGAGCAGTTGAACAACATCTTGATGACCTGCGCGTGCGGCAACGTATAATGGGGTTAATTTGTTGCAATCTCTGGCTTCAGTATTGGCTTTATGCTTTAGCAGAACTTTCACCACCTCCCTATGACCGTTTTCAGCTGACCTATGCAATGCTGTTATCTTATTATCGTCAGCTGTGTCAACAGAAAATAGTTTTTCGGTTAAAAAAAACTCGACGATATTTTCCCTTCCATAGGAAGCTGCTATATGCAGAGGTGTTTGGTGTTTATTGTCCCTAGCATTGATAGCCAGACTCTTATCATCTAAAAAGAATTTTGTTGCTTCAAGGCTGCCCCCGGCAGCAGCAAAATGAAATACAGTCCATTGGTTGATAGCTCTCGCCTTGACATCAGCTCCTTTACTGATATAACTTTTAACTTTATCAATATCACCTTGCCTTGCAGCCTCAAACATTGCCTGCTGAGTGCTGAGCAGACTTAAATTGTCGTTGTAGTGTTTATTCAGTTGCGTAATGTCGTCCAACACTGAACTACCAATCATTTTTGTGGTTAAGTTTTCTTCTTCCAGAATTAATTTTAAAGCATTCGAAAGAACTGTCACGTCTTCGTCGAATTGCAGGACATTAATTAGAGAATTACCATGTGCTAAATGATTGCGTAGAGATCTTCCGACTAACATAGGGAAACGTGTATCGACGAACAAGAGATTATTTCCCAAACACCGAAGATGCTGCAAAATTTCCATTATATCGAGAACAAGCATTTCTAACATCAGCTGAAACTGTTTGTCCTTTTTATAATCACGAAACTTGCCTATTAGGTTTGAATTGTTCTCAAACACCATGCCATTGTCATTTAAAAGCTTTCGAAGTGTGCGCAATCTTTTGTATAAAGCGTCTTTGGCGTTAATATCTTTCATGTTATCTTCTGTGGCAACAGATGAATTTTCATCCTTACCTGAAGTGAAAACATTTTTTAGCTTTTCTATTCCTTTGATTTCGCACATTTCTAACTGGATGGTTAAGTTAATACTTGAAGTTAGATAACTAATTTTATAAATCTTGTTAGAACTTAGTCTTGCGGCAACACTTTCCGAGATCTTACAAATTAGCTGCGGAATACCAATGAAGAGCTCAACATTTTTTGACGGTTGTACCAGTAAATCTTTGGCATTCTTTAACGATTGAGAACCTTTGCGTCTGCTAATCAGATGAACATAATCGGCAATGTTTGCAATACTCAACATTTGCTTTGAGTAAGTGGATTGCGCTTCGATTAATTTCTTTTTTTCCCAAAAGATTTTTTTTCTTATTTCATCAAACAAATGACTTTCAAATGGTGTCTTGTCGTCAATTTCTTTATCCAGCTTATCGATTAGGTCTTCAAGTTTATTAATTTCTTTGGTATTTACTGAAGTTTGAATTTTGTTTCCCTTTAAATCCGGTATAATACCAATGAAGGAGTCGGCAAGCTCCTTTGCTGCGTTCAAGTCATCGTTGTCAGTGATTTGTTTGAGGAATATTCTAATTATCTTGGCCTTACTCTTTTCTAAAAGACAAATAATTTCAACATTGATTTTGTCGAGATCACTTTGTACCATAGAAAAATAACTTGAGCTTTCACTTTCCTCAAATTTGATTCTTGATTTCAGTGAAGAGAAATGTGAGAGCACATCACGGAATGATTGAACGACATCCTCCGAACTTTGATGAAATACCGAGGTAAGCAGAACATCTTTTATGTTATCGGATATATTGGGAGATTCTAAAGTGTTTTTTAAATACTCTCCGGTGACTTGCAATGCTCTTGCGATAACCAATTGACCATCTCCTTCCTTGGGATTAGCAATTGATGCCAACTCAATAAAATGAGATATTTTTTCTAAGGAGTGTATGTCTTTGACTTGTTTAAAATCGTCATATAACTCTTCCATAAGAGGAAAATCGTCTATGATAGAAACAACCACATTGTCTCGTTTTAATTTTGGAAGATTGCTATTTAAGTCTGCTTCAGTTAATTCCGTGTTTTGAAGTTTTGTAGCAAAGTTTTTTAGGTGCTGTAGTATCCTCTCCTTGGGCAATACGGAATTGTAGATTAGATTTATCTCTTGACGAACTATTTTCGAATTAATGAAAACAATCAGACAAAATTCTATTTCTTCCCAAGGTAAGCAATTGTAGGTGCATTTCAGTTGCCGTTTAAGTATGTGAATGTTTTGGGCAACGAACTTAGCAATAAACAAAAACTGTTCATCTACCTCCTTTAGATTAGAGCAGAGCAGGTTAATGTTCTCGAGTACCAAGTCGACTCGCTTTTTGATATTGGTAAGAGAAGCTTTGACACGCTTAATTTGTCCGGTAGAGAAGAAGCGTAGGTTTATCAATTTATTTTCAATAAAAATTTCAATCTCATTTGACAATGGTACATTCTTAAGTTTTAGTTCCTCATAAGCTTGTGAAAGAATTTTATCTAATTCCGTGTTTTGAGCAACAAAATAACCATTTGGCCATTTATTGATGAGTGTATCGATAAGTTCTAAGCTCCCTGAACGTATGGCATAATAAAATGCATTATGGCACGATTCATCCTTATCAGTTGGAGAAATAGCATCGCCATTGATAGTAATAGACAAATTATATAAAATCTCATTATTGTCGAACATGTACCGCAGAATTTCAGCTGCATTGTGCTTGCTTGCTAAAATAACCAAATTGGTATTTTTGATAGGATTGTCGGTGCTATCATAGAATGCTTGTAATGTTGCAGAATTTTCTATATTCTCGATGTAACAAATAATATTACACAAGTTTTTAAATTTTTCAATGTCACTCACTGCGATTGTCGCTTCAAGTTCGGTTAAAATTTGGAGGTTAAGTTCTTTGGCTTTTGTTTTTCCGTAGTAGAACTTTCGATATGTGTTGATAAACTGTTTTTTTGATGAATACATACGTGTAAGAAACTGTTTTTTTTCTTCGTTGGTTTTTCTAGACTTATCCATAATTGGTCCGTAGTTTATTCTATTTGGGTATTAGAAAAGCAAAGCGTACTAAATAAGAGAACAACGCATATACATACCTAAATTAGTTTTTTAGACATACAAAATAGTTTCAACTTACTTTTGTGATAAAAATGCATGCGAAATGATACAGGTTTAACGAACAAATATTTTATTTAAATTTTATTATTGGCAGAGCTCATACGCTGTGCAAAGGAAGCAACAAGTTTCGACTTGTTGTTGAAAGAAAATAATAAATTTGAGCCGCAGTCGAACAAAACAAAACCACTTTACTTTAAGATACAAATTAGAATGGCTTCGAATTATGGAAATGCCGATTGCGTTAATTTAAAATGGATGCATTCAGCAATGTAGACTCTCCATGGCTAACATCAAAGATAATGGAAAAATATCAGCTCTGGTTAACATCAAAGATAATGGAATACAGAGATATATAACTTTCCAGTGGAAGGGCGGTTGCCTACAAGCTGTTTTCCACAAAAAGTCATGAAGCTTTCCAGAAAAATTCATGAAGTCACACAAACTTGCTTATTTCTATTGGAGTATATGTGAGTTCATGAATTGGACTTTAATGCAAGAATTCAGTATTCTCTACTGTGAATTTCACAATTTTTTACATTTTAATCGAAACCTCCACAAAAATCAAACAAATTCAATACAAAACACAGAATAATTAAACACTGCGATGCTCATAAAAGCAAGATGACTCGCGGTCGGCCATTAGCAACATGCTTTTTTTGTTGATCACACGTATTCACAGACGGGGGTTGAAATTACAAAAACAACAATGTAAACAAATGGGTTTTGGGGGGATAGACGTACGAAAGATATCCATCTCTTTTAATCATTCATCTCTGGTTAACATCAAAATCTGACCAATGAATGAATCCAACACTCCAGTTCCACTGGTTCCAGCTTTTAACATAAGGCGTGTTTTTTTTTGAACCTCGATCTCAGCAAAGCAAAGAAATACCATGTTCCCAGCAACGCAACGTGATTGTTTATTTTTATTAGTTGGAAAATGCACATTTAAGGACTATTCACATGAGAGCTAATATTCGTTGATTCTGACGTGCAAAATTTTGAAAAGTAGCAACAAAATAAGAGCGGCGAAAAAAATAACTGTCATTTCTAAAGCTACTCTGCAATTTAAGAATTTTCGCACAATATTTAACAATTATTGGCTTCCCTAACACCATAATAGTATCAAATTTTAAGGATATTTATTTGGGAATCACAGTTTTTGTAAAATTTGCGAAGTTCGTTTCAAACTAAAAAAAAAAGGGAAAAGGAAGCAACAAATTGTATTAGGGTACTTTAAAAAAGTGTCAAATTATCGCACAGCGGTCACGTTGGTCAGAGCGCGCGGTTTACTCATTCTTTCAAATCCGATTCGGAACGTTCCGTAGAGACATTGCGGAAATAAACCGGCACAGGTATGTGCGATTTTATTTTGTGTGTATTGGCGATGACACATACGTAAATAAAATTTAAGCACATATAAATCCCGTGAATATTAATGACGAAAATATATGATAAATCACGTAATTAATGAGATGATTTTGCTATATCAAGTTGATTTAGCTAAATACTACGTTTCCACCGGAGATTAACTGCGAGATTTAGAAAACTTTCCATAAATCTCGGGATTTATCATACAAAAGTTAATCTCATGAAAACGGAGATTAGAAATAAATATCGACTATCAACCAAGATTGCATGTATAGTCCAGTTTGTGAACACTCTTTCGAGATGTCAAAAATACCATGCAAACAGAGCTGTATTTGACATTGTGTCATAAAAAGAAACACATCCGAATTTACTTCTGAGGGAATTAAATTTTTAGTCAATTTGGGACGAAACGAAAACCTGACGAAAACAATCAACTGCATATGTTGCATGCTGCATTGCGATTTGTTCCCTTCTAAAGCTAAGATTAGACTGTATGCCAATTAAGCATATGAATGCCAAGAGGCAAATGACCAGTTTAGCTGTCAAATGAATAAAATGTCAGGATTATCAAAACTGTATATTTGTTGTAAAATAGTAGGGGTATTCACGATTCGATGTAAAAGGCCTAGTAAAATTGCGAAATTTTATTTTATTTTATCGGATCGTGAACGCACTTTTTCTCATGTATAGCAAAACTGAAACAAATGACAGCTCCAGCTGGACAATTGACATTTGCTTTGAAAAAAAAAATGTCTGTCCATTTTTTCACTGGATTTTCCCTTCTGCGGCGCCTACATTTGTTTTCCATTCTCTTTATTTTTTTCTGTTAGCTATACACAGGAATCAAGAATTTAAATGAACTGTCAACTTCATAAGGCTACTCTGTTGTATTTTTCGGTTGCAATAGGGTCAGGGTATAGATAAAGTGTAAAAGTGTTGCGAAATTTTATTCTGTATAGTTTGTTGTTGTAGTGCAAAAAAAAGTTACACTTTCGCATTTTCGCAATGATACAAGACCAGTTGCATCGAATCGTGAATACCCCTAGTATTCCTTGGTTTTACAAAATAAGTATTTATTAAAAGAGCTGCTTCGTGCACTCGCAAAAGAGAATAGAAACGGAATGGAGAAACAAGAACATAAAAATATAGACAGTAAGTATAAAGGTACTGCCAGCATTGAATTAAAGCAAAGATAAAGATCTTCAACAATATTAGACTATATGACCAAAATTACCAATATGGTCATATTTGACTTGATGGTCATTTGAGGCATTTGATATTTATTACCAAAAAGAGAACGAAAATGAAAATGAATCACAATTCTACGAACTCAAACACCGATGACAACAAAATAATTCCTGTTCCATCAAAAATGCCATTAATGCCATAACGAAATTTCATTTAAAAGCATATGGGCATATAAGGCTATATGCTGGCATTCGTACCTATTGTCCCATTACACCATATGCTATTTGGGCATTTTTATCTGTCAAAATCAGCCTGGTCATATGTGGCATTCAGGTCATTAGAGCATATGAGATATGCCCATTACATTGTATGACCATATTTTGACAGGAGAACTGTCAGATATTGGCATTTTATGACCACTTGGCATACCGTCTAATCTTACCTTAACTACCAGAACATTAACCAAACACTGATAGCGTTTCTTTCGGTAATAGCGACGACTTCTCCTAGCCAATGGCCGGGTTTCACTGCGCGTTAGACGTCTATCACAAAATATCCCAGGTGAAGGAACGCCCGCGCTAGAACGATAGCGCCAATGACAAAATGTCATTTGACACTCTTTTTCGCATAATTATTTCTACATAAAATGATACAAGTTGAAAACAATATCTGAATTCCTATTTTAATTACGTCATTACCAATTTTATCACAATTACACTTGCACGGTTTTCTTTTTTTTTTTTATTTTGAAATCGTTTGAACGATTTCCTTTGACAAGTGTTTTTTTTTTTTCTTGTTTTTCTTGTTTTTCTCTCAATGCAGCAGGTAGTTTTGCGCTAGATTGAGAAATTTCCCTGAAAGGGATATTTCACAAAAAAGTGCTAGACATCTAGCGCAAATGGTGAAATGTGAATTTTTTTTTATGTAGTTTTTATGCCGCTGGTCATCTAGCGGGCAGTGGAATGCGGCCATTGTATCATTTCTTTAATTGGAGAGTGGAAATAATTATGCGAAAAAGAGTGTCAAATGTCATTTTGCAGCTGGCGCTAGCGTTCTAGCGCGGGGGTTCCTTCATCTGGGATATTTTGTGCTATACGTCTAAGTGGCAGTGGAACCCGGCCAATGCAACCATAAAAACTTTTTTTTTTATAGAATTAAATAATAAGCCAACAATATTTTAGATTTCTGAAACTCATGTTTTATCAATTTAATATTTTTATTTTTTTCCTATTGTCACAATTTTGGGTTTTGATTTGACAGTAGTTGACAACATCTGGGGAAACGTCAAATTAATCTTGTTTTGTTTTGGTGGAACCCAGGTGGAAACACCTCATGAGCTATTTGTAATCTCTTGCCCTAAGTCTCGCTATTAATCTCCGGGGGAAACGTAGTATTATATATAAAAACTCGTTCCCATACGCGTAAAATTAATAATTCAGGTTAAAAATGAAATCCTTACATCGAGAAACATACTGTCTTACAAAAATTGGTATTAGAGAAAGTATGTGTGCATCTGAGAAAATCGAGAATTGATTGATTTTTTTTGGAAAATCGAATATAAAAAGCAATATCGATAAGAAAAATCGATTTTTTCTCAAAAAAATTGATCATTTTGCCAAATTGAAAAGCAGAGACTACACTGTAGTATCGTCTCTGTTGAAAACGACATACCTATATAAAAAAATGGGTGAATTATATTTTACCCGAAGTGGGAACACTGTCACCTTGACAACTGCGCAATAGAAAGAGAAAGTCATATATGGCTGTAAATTCATTCGATGCAATAAAAATAAAACAACGCAAATTTTCACACTTCACAGACGTTCTTTGTAAACTTTTACTTTTTGTTTTTGTTATAAAAAGGTACTTCCTACAAAGAAATCTATTTTAAAATATTAACAAAGTGCACAAGAAACAGATTTTACAAGATTTTGTGGACAAATTCACAACCTGGCCGAAGATTGAAGCAATAAATAAAAATGGACCAACTCATCGATTGGCAAAACAACTATCAAAACATTAGAGATCGGGGCCAACACTTGCTCGATACGGAGAAATGGGCTGACTGCCGTTTCCTTGTTGGAACGCCTCCCAATCAAAAGCTACTGCCTGGTCATAAGCTAATCCTGGCGATGGCATCACCGGTCTTCGAGCGAATGTTTTACGGAAACTTACCGGATAAGACTGATCCAATTGTAATACCCGACGTGCAACCAGATGCCTTCCATGCAATGCTAGAGTACATCTACTCGGACAAGATAAATATAAGTTCATTTGACAAGGCCTGTGAACTATGTTATGTAGCGAAGAAGTACCTTTTACCGCATGTAGTTGCTCAGTGTACACACTTTCTCTGGGCCGATTTGAGTCCTAAGAACGCATGCCGGGCGTATGAGTTTGCAAAACTGTTTGACGAACCACGCCTAATGCAGAGCAGCATGGAGGTAAGTGCCAAGGAACGCGATCTGTTCATATGAATTTATAAAATTGAATAACTGTTTCAGATAATCGCTGCCAAGACAAAGGAAGTACTTGCAGATCCGAACTTTTGTGACATCGAAATGACAACCTTTTTAACGATTTTGGACTGTGACAAGCTTAACATCGATACAGAGTTGGATTTGTTTAACGCCTTGCTGCGTTACGCCATGGAAAGAGGCTGTATGCCTGATGACGATGAGAATATTCCAAGTACCAGCGGCAAGGTGCTGGTAGATAATCCAGACGAACCGCAGGCCATTGATGAAGACCAGCCTGTTGTGGATGTGGAATCAATGCATGATAGCATTGAACCGGATGAGATGGATGAACATAAAGACGAAGTATCTTTGCACATGCAGCATCAGCAACACAACAGAGAACCAAGTCTTGATATGGACTCGCAGCGGAAGATTATTGATCAGAATCTGATGAAGCAGGCGGTGAAGAAAATTCGCTTCCTTACCCTCACGCCCCAGCAATTTGCTGAAGGCCCTGCCCGATCTAAGCTCCTTCTGCAAAACGAAGCTCTCTCGATTTTAATAAAAATCTCAAGCCCTTGCATTAACGACTGCCCCATGCCCGAGGGTTTCTGTACATCTCGCATCGCGCGCAAGACGAACTTTCCGCCACCGAACCGAGGCGGCTATGATGACTTCCGCTTATCATCAGTGGATAGAAAAAAGCCACTTCTGTTCCCCTCTGTGAGTTCAGTATTCGACTATGCCCCAAACGTTAGTCGACGGTTTGTCGACTATGATTTGACGAATGACACCAGGCGATCATATTGCGTTCGAACTATTCAACAGCAATTCGACTATCGCAATACAAGTGTGACTGATTGCGGTCTGACGTTTCAAGTTGACACCAACATTATGATCACAGGTTTGTTTCCAAATAAAAGAAAACGCTTGACATAAGCTTCTTAGTCTTTTTATTGTTTGTTGTTGTATTTCAGGGGTTCAGGTGCCAACACAAGTTTTGTGCGGAGAACTGATGAATTCAGCTGGCTTCTCAGAGCGTTATGCTGAAATTTTATACGCACATGTTCAGGATATGCAGGGATCACGACTCACATATACACATTGCACGTCACGTGTCCGATATGACTCAATGCTTGAAATTTCATTCGATAGGCCAGTCTACATCTATCGCAATCGCATCTACAAGATATACGTAGTATTCAACAAGATCGGATGGTATCCGATGTATACTTGTGTGCCCGACATTATCTGCGATAGGGTAAAATTTATGTTTAATGTTGGCGCTCCCAATGAATCTATGCGCGATGGGCTGATCCGAGCTATTGTATTTTTGCACACAGACAACAAGTCGGCGTCGCCGGACCGACCAGCAGTTACATTGGAATAGAACGTCGCGTCGTTCCTATGCTATTTTGTAGTTATCGTATATGAACGTTTTTTCGTGTTTTTTTTTTTTTTTTAATGTAGTACATATATCTATTCAACGTAAATAAGTGTGAGTAATCGATTAAACGAACGAAAGTATAATAAATTATAACATAAATCTCAATCAAGGTTATGCAAGTAATCCAGCTTAGGCCGATGTTTTTATATCATTATTATTATTATTTAGAGGGGTTGTTGCACTGCGACCTTTTAGTGTATTACAGCCCTTCATACGCCACGGAGAGGTATAGTCCCCTCATAATATAATTTTTGAAATCAGATTGCCTTGTAATCTTTGCTATTCTTTGCCGGAAGGAATCTATCTGATAACACTCTCTAGTTTAGTTTTCTTTAAGAATCTTAGGATGTTATCTGGCCCCAGTGAGAGTATTTCCTCTTCAGATAATTGGAACAAGTTCAGTCTTTTCTGGGTCAATGTTCCACATGTTCTGGGATTTCACTGGACTAATCGCAGGATCTGCGCAGACTTTCTTCATAAATACCCAGTTTCTCGAGGTGTTCCTTGAGTCTACAATTCCCCGTTGGGAAGCCCGTTATTATACGGAGGTTATTTTTGCTCATGCCAATGCAGGCTTTGAATTTTTTTTTTTAAGTTTCTTTACCTGCCTCGTCAATGAGTGTCATGCCAGGTTTTTACCGTTTTCTTGCCCTACTTCTTAAATTCTTCTTTGAGGGTGTGATTCCCTATTCCGCAGAATGGTTCAGGACCTATGAATGTTTTTGATGCTCCATTTCTTGTCACCTTTATTCACTACCCTCGATTCCCAGATGGGTTCTGTTTCTCCTAACCAATTCATTTCGTGTGGCATTCCCACACAAGTTTGGACTTATTGCTGAGGGAATTAAGTGCCAAAATTGCAGCCTGGCTTTCAGACATTATAGCTATATAAATATCACATTTGATTTTCTTTTCTTTGCAGATTGATTTTGGTAGATCTATCTATGGTATAGAATCCAGCCTGAAAGATGCAAGTAATGTTGCCCATTGGTTCAGAGTACCTATCTATTTGATTTTAGCACCGAAAACCGACATTCCTTTGAAGGACTCAATTGAATCTCACCCAGAAAAAACTGGTGAAAAACAATTTCCACATGTGTGGTTAGGTATCATTATTAAGTATCCAGCGCTAAAAGGTTAGTTTTCTAACCTCCTTACCTAGAACTTTATCTTTTGAGAACGTGTGAAAAACATCCTCAATATACGTCCATTTATCCATAAAACAAAAAAAAAAATAACTCCAAGTTCAGATGAAGACAAATGGTTGCAAGAAGCTGGGCAAGCGGGACCTGTTGGTGTCAATGATGTTCTTTATTTATAAAGCTATCTACTATTAAGAAGGCAGTTTATTGACGAGTTTGAATTTATCAACAGCCATGCTAAAACAACGAACACGTTCTCATAAATAAAACAACTTATTTAAATAGATTTTCATTTAACAAAGCCAATTTATATATATATATACATACAATCTTCTCCGAAATAATATTTAATAATGTCAGGAAGAATTTTTATAATTTATTTTTAAGTGAAGGTCAAGTCCGAAGTGTAAGAGATTTATTTTTTTACTGAAAAAGGAATTATTCTTTGTACAAAAGTGTATAACATCAACGTTAGTCTCACTCCTCCATGTAGTCTAGGTAATTTAATGTCTGCAATTTGGAACAAATTCTGGATCTTCACATGTCAGTGTGTTTTCATCGAAGACCTTATCTGCTCCACAAGTAATCAATCGTGGATGACCCTCAACGCAAGTAATCAAACGGTGACAATCTCCGGTCACGGGAAAACGTGGGAATGGCCAGAAGCGAGCAGCTGGTGAGTCGGATGCTACCTTTGTTGGACATTTGAAACCAACAACAGCTACAACAGGGATGTACAGAATTTTAGAAATCTATTTAGGTGATATCAGAAAAGAAGTTTTTACCTTCTGGGTTGCATGTTTCCAAAAGCTGATCTGGCCAATTGCATCCGTGTATCCTTTCATCGTAAGCTAATCCAGCATCGCACTCAAGTTGATGTGGTTCACCGAAGGCACACTTAATGTAGCTTGTTGAGCATTCAGCTGAGATTGGATATATGCCGAACTGGTATTCACAACCGGGTGTCGAAATTGGAGTGGCTGTTAACGATAAGTATAAATTGAGGTTTATATAATAAAAAAAATGTAAGGACCACAAAAAGTGATCTTAACAAACAAATGTAAAGCAGCAACACTTCATTATAAATACAAAGCAAATACAATGCGCCGTACTAATAACAAATTTTACTTTCGACTTTAAATTTGCGGAACCTCACAATTGCGTAATTTGCATGGAAAATATATCCACTGTGAACTACTAAAATTAAGAGTTGAAACTAAAAATGGTTATTGGTAAGGCCCAATGAATATAGACAGGGAAGTCCCTCCTGTCTATTAGGTAGTGTTAGTGCAGGACTGCAAATGCAGCTCGGTGGTTTGGTCAGTGATATTGTGCCTTTCCAATAAACAATTTTAGTTAGACTAAAATTTAAGAAGTTCACTGTGGCTATATTTTCCATACAAATTTCTTAATTGTGAGCTTCCCTTAATTTAAAGTCGAGACTAAAATTTGTTATTAGTACGGCGGATTGAGTTGAGTTCTCTTTATGCGTCTGACCGACTAGGGCACCTTCCCGAGTTCGCGATCGCTACCGCGTCGTTTATTGTAGGTAATTAATGTCATTTTCCATTGGGACAAAAAATCAATCTTTTTTTTGATCTAAATCACTTTTCATGTTCCATTGGGCAAAAAAATCTATCTTTTTTTCGATTCGGAGAACTTTTTGCAGATCTCGATATTTTTCAGATCTCCACTTACTGCCACAATACCAATATGCTTTGCACAGCTGTTTTACGTCATTTTAAGAAGTTTGCTCTCAAGCCAAATGCGCAAAGTTATGTGAAAACCAAAAATAACGAAATACATAATAGCCATGGATATAATTTTGGAGGAATTATTATCTTCATAGTCTTCCTCGCCACCTGAAGACTACGAATCACCAAAAATACTAAACTTGTATCTACAACAGGGAAAGCATTTTTGAAGTACATATCCATTTGTGATTTTTGCAAAAACAAATGCAATTTGAACAGCTGATATTGCTGCCAAATAACGCACTAATACATTTATAAAAGCAGATCAATTTCGTTGCGGGTTCCATTGGCAGCGCAAAATCTGAGATCTGAAAAAGGTTTCTGGTGGTCCCAATGGAAAACCACATAATATTGTTGTATTTATTCTAGCTTAACACAAAATTGTTTTTTTTTTGTCCGAAGGGAAAACACCTTAGCACATTTATAATAGGGTTGAACAGTTGCTAGAGTTTAAGCGCCAGCGGAATAAAAATGACATTTCGTTGTATGTATTTTCCCAGTAAAAATGCAAGAGTTTCTCATAAGAGAATATATATTAACTCAGTGGCAACGCTCCAATTCTAATCACAACATAATTGCTGTGTTAATCTGCTAGCAAACTGTCAATTTCGTACAAAGCCGGGAAGGTGCTTTAAGCACGCCCGTAACCCGCAGTGCTCTTGGAAAAAACTGGCGATTTGTAAAAATAGCTATAATTTTGCCGATTTGTTGCCTTTTCTTATAAACGACTCGTACAATCCGTTTCAGTTTAAAAATAATCATTAAAAATATTTTACTTACGATCATGTTGTCGAGTACCACAGTCAACAGCCCAATTATAGTTGCAGTGATTGTGTGCAGCCCCTTTTCCATCGAAAAGCAAACCATTCTCACAAGTTTCCAAAGTCAAAGTTCCATTTGTACACAAAAAGAATTGATCGCAGTTTTCCGTATGTGCATAGGCTTGCACTCCAATTTTCTCAGGACATTCTGGTGTTCCCACTGCAACCGATTGAGCTTAAAAGAACGAAATCAAACAATGTTTCATAAATCAAAAAAATAAAAATTGTTATTCAAGTGGCACCGTATATGCACTACCAATATGCCAATTCAAAAGATCCCCACGGTTGGTCGGCCCCAAATGAAAGTACACAAACGGTTAAATTTTGTCAATTGCAAATTATAATGCAAACATTGCCGTCAGCCACGAATGTATATAGTAAATAGAGATTGAAAATCGCCAAAGAAAAAGTGAAACTCTTACTTGCTGACCATGATTTTCATTCTCATAATAAAACGAAATCGTATTAACCATTAATTTGCAATCCATATCATTTCAAGGTTTCAGCAGACTTTTTGGTCAAATATCATCGATCATGTCATGCGATTTGTGTAGGTATTAGGACTTCCTAATTGTAGATGTGCGCACATCTAACAGTTCAATAGATGCAAAACTCTCACTTTTACCGCGGTAACTGCCAAAGATGACATCGATGTAGGATAAGTGTGCAACAGTGTGTACAGCGTGTGGTTCCGAAATTACCGGATTCGAACCGTGTTTGTCTCGGAAATCAGAAGAAGTTTATGACGCTGCTGGCTCAAGCTGTTTGACAAATGAAGATGCACAAGGCAGGTGGATGTGGAAAACGCTTGCTGTTTACGGTCGGCCCTGAATGTTGCATATTTACTTTCCTGTCTGACATGGAAAAATATTCGTGGAAAAGAGAAGAGGAACGGTAGTCGTCGTCGTCGTCGTTGCCGCGTCATCGCTAAGTTGTATTTTTTGTTATGTAAGACACGGATGAGTGCGTGAGAAACTGAAATCACAGAGAAGTAGTATGAGCATGTTGTATGTTGATAATGGCATAATGGCGATGCGACGTTTTTGCGTAAAAAAGAGTCTTCGAGAAAGTCTCACATCTTGTGGGTGTTTCGATGAAATGCGGGAGGAATAACGACTTGGCGCAGAGCTCCATAGGAGTACAGTACAAATGATGAAGTCTGCTTGTGCAAGTGTGCAAAGTTGCACAGGAATTTTTATGAGCTTTTAATTTGGTGCCGATTTACATTCATCGAAGGCAATCAAGTTAGACTTATCCAACCAGATTTGCCAACGGTTGCGTTTTGTTTGTTCTGGGCGAATATAAAAGTAGTTCAAGAAAATAACCACTAGTATTACCATAACGCTTGAAGAGTTTGATAATTGTCGTCTCTGATATGTTTTTATTTTAGGTAATCGCAATGTCAAGATTCAAGAGCAATTACAGATGGATGCTGTTACGGTCTTCATTACCTAAATGGAATAAATAGACATTTAGTCTTTTCCGAATGTAGGAACAAATCAGTAAACAGTACATACTTCGGAAGTAACTGCGGACATGCAGCTTTATCCTTTATACACTGTTTTATACCGTATAATGAAATGTTAAATTAGTATTAGCATAAGCTGTCAAATATATCAAATTGGTTGTCAGCAACTTACCGAAAACAGAAAAGTTTCCATGATAAATCTACAAAAGTTTATGGAAGAAATTTCTGTTCGTAAATCTGTCAAATAAAAAACATCACCAGACGTTCACATATCTCTAAATTTATGGCTGAACGTTTTGTAAATTTACTGTATAGGTAATGCGTTTCCGTATTTTTTTTTTTAAATTCCGCATGCGGCTAAATGTTTACCACTCATAATGTTTAGCATAAATTTCGCTAAGAAATGTACGGTTTGAAGGAGCTTTGCAAATAGTGATTTGGCATTTCTCTTAAAGTTTCTGACAGCTATGGGAATATTATATTCAGTGGGTTTTTTTTTGCCGATATCTCGATCGCAATGGCTTTGATACTAATAATATAAATAAATAGATGGTGCAAGGCGCCCTGTATGGACCTTATTACTTATTTACCTTAAGCCTGGTGTTAGGTGATTAGGTGTTTATACCAAGTAAATGTAGAATTGTGAATTTGTAAACTGCTTTCAGCACTAATCACCTTTATCGAGCGTGAGAACTTTAAATTAAAACAAAAGTCGAGAAACATCTACACCAAAATTAACAGTCTCAGAAACTTTATAACAAATGCCAGCATACTTAAGAGGTTATTCCGAAAAAGAATAATGTCAAATATTTGACATTTTGTCATCAATTTATTCTTCTCCGTGTATGCCCATAAAATATCACCAAGGTACCGTTAGCTTGTTCTCTTCTCTTGACATTTTTAAATTTCATGGTTTATCAAATAAAAAAGGAAACATGTTATCCCCATCCTTTAGAAGATCTTGAATAGTTGCTAGCATATTTACATTGCCGACTGGTAAGAGCTGTATTTTTCAAATGAAAATGGACAAAAGTTATTAACTTTAGTCCTATAAGTTTTTACTAAATGAGTAGTTGAGTTTCACATTTTCGAAGTTACTTTCGAATCCTCTAAATTCTCCACAATAGCGCTCCAATTGTGGAAAATCTTACATAGATTCAATCTTCAATAGTATGTTCATATAAAAACACGAGTGCAACTCTGATTTGCCACAATTTGTACGGGTCTAGTCTTTCCAGTTTTGCAAAGCCAACAGAAAAACAATTTACAACACTTTACCTAGTAGTATACAACCACAAAAGCTTACAGTCACTACACAACGCTGCAACTATGTTACTGTGGCGTAGACAACTAAATGGTACACACACGTTTTTGGATTAATAACTCCGTACAAGTCATGGATAATGGAATGTATAACCAAAAAACAGCAAACCCCAAATACTTGTGCATTGTTTTTGATTTTGTCTTAAATCTATGCATTCGTGAAATGTTAAAGTTCAGTTCGAAACTTGTTATGTTTCTTATTTCGAATTTAAGAACTTGTTCCGACTTAGTTTTCATATAGCGAGATATATTTATTGCCAACTCAAGGTAATGTTATTTTTTTGTATTATTAAATCTGCCTGGTCAGCAATAATCCCATATTGATCGTACGAAAAATTAAACAAACCTTTCACAGTTTCTTAACCTTGTTACAGTATTTTTTTCTTCGGACAGACCCTTTCTCGTATGTTTTGCTTTAATTAGTAAATAAATCACTTCCAATCACTTAACTGTCAAAACTACAACAATAAGTTCATTGGGTGGTTGAGAAATCAATTTGAAAAGATTCGAAACCGACAATTAATTCCCGATCATATTTTGATTACGTATACGCCACCGGTACTCGCCATGAACATTACATTTTCTTATAAAACCAGTTAACTGTAATTTTATTTTAATTTCCAGTCCTGCATTGTACTCGTATTTCTTTTGAATGCATTATGTTAATTTTTCTTTTTGTTGGCAGAAGTTTTGTATAAATAAAGTCGAAAAAAAACCACAACAACTACCAATTAGAGAGTGAACGGCGAGTATTGGTTTTGTTACCACAATTTTTTTTTCTCAATCTTCGTGCCACCCATTTAATGAACGAAAAAAGAAGCATTTCTGTTATGCCAATCAGCGTTGGGGGCACACAAAAAGAATTTATGTTTGTTAATTAGTGTGTCTGGTGGCCTTTTTCGGCAATACAGGCTCAAACATTTTAAAAGTTGTTATCTTATTTCTAGGAAGTGGGCGTGGAACTGTTGTAATGCATGGATCGACCTACTGTCATACTTTTGCAAATTTTTCACTTCGTTGGTCCGAATGACGTATATCGCCGCACACGCGTTAGAAGGCGCGCGTTCGGAGAAAGGTACAACAGATGATGTCCGTTCGATAACAACTGGGAGTCGTACTCGGAAGTTTGTCCTCTTATATATAAATAGGCGATGGAAATAATAGGAAACTTTCACGGACTTAACCACAACATTTGACTTGATTTTTATTTTGTTGGAAATATAGTGTAGGTATGCAATGCTGACTGTATTATGTTTTCCAAATATGTTGTGCATAAGCCAGATCAATATGATGGTTGAATTTCTACCATTGGACGAACTCTAATTAGTTTAAATCGGCGTTGGATTTCTGGCCGATTCCTTTCGTCCCTGTATGTATATTCTTTTTCGAATGTACTTTTCCTTGAGACTCACATTTCTTATGTGAACCGAGAAAACTTTTTGTATTGACGTTTCTTTAAAACATTTGCAAAGCCGCCTTTTAGTGGAATGAAATTTAATATTTGACTTGTGACAGAATACAACATTTTTTGTCATTAATGTACTAGATTTGTTATAGAAAAATATAAATTGTTCCTGCAGACAAAATTTTAAGTTCAGTCAGAGTGGCAATAAATAAAATCTATGAAAATTATTTATAATCTTACTTTCATCCTACCCAATGTTCGTTCGTTGAAGAATTCAACTGAGAATCCAAGGCGATTCATTTACTGTATGATATGATCCACAGAGAAATGAATCGCCTTGGATTCTCAGTTGAAAGTGTCGGTAAAAAACTGCCGGTGAATTGCAAACCGTGCAGATGAAGTTCATGCGAATTGGAAACGATATGCAAATTGACGGTGGCGGTCGAAATGAGCTTACGAAATATCGATCACAGTTTTATGGTCTTTCTGTGGAATATTTAAATTTATAACGAAATCATTCGATCGTTACAATATTGCCCTCTCAATCAAAAAACAACCTTCAATACATTGATTTGCAGATTTTCCATCGCTTTGTTACTCTTAATTATCTTTCAGCATGAGATTAAGCTCTATTTTTGCGCCTTGCGTCCATTAATGGGGTATGCATAGATTCGAAATAAAAAGAAAAGGGAGTGAGTACGAACTGAGTGGCTATGTCATGTTGGTAGTGGAGATGTTTGTATGTATTTCTGATATTCTTCATCGAAAGATCCAAGATTTAGACTTCCAGGAACAACTCGTTTGAATAACTTAAAAAAAAAAACACAAACTGATATTTATGGTAAACGTGGAATGTATTAAAAAGGATTTATTTAATTTACTATTTGTTCAAACTTACTTTTCAATTCTTATATCCCCTTAAAACAGCTTTTTTTATCAACTTGCTAACAAGTTAGACAAGATACCTTAAGAAAAGCGTTACCAGAAGTATATACTAAAAACTTAAGTTAAATTGTGGTTTGAGACAGTTAAAAATCTCTTTTAACAGGTTTGGTGGTTATATTTTCTAAATGAAGACAAACTGAGTGGTTAGATCGCATGACTTCTATGTTCTAGTCTTTCTCTAATCGCACAATTCGCCAACAGCTTTAAGTCGAACCTTTCAACATTTTTATGGCAAATCGAATCTTAAAATAGAAAAACAAGCCGCAACCATACGTAGATCATTCCCAACCCCTATTTCGTCATTTAGTGCACGAATTCCCATAGCGGTGACCAATCACTTTTCACACAAATCTAAGACAAAGCTTTCCAGTTTTTATTCTGACTTTTGCAGCAGTTCAAGATCTTCAACTTTCAGACTATAAATTGAACCAGTTTTGTATAAAGTATAGAATTAAAATACCAATACAAAAATTTCGAGGTACACACCTCTCTCTAGGGTACGCAGGCAAGAAGGTTGATACGAGTATAGGCACAATCTAAAGTAGAACCACTCCTATTCGTATGCCTATGGCTGTCAATCAGAAAGCCCCCTTGGGGTCGAAAAATCGAACACATATCGCAACGGGTTTCGAAAGTGAATGCATTCAGACATTAAAAAAAGAACATATACTCGAAATCCTATTACAAAACGTAGTTCAAGCTGAACCGATTTGAAGGGATCGAGTTGCAGTATTTCACATAGACATGTTTGCATCGTAATTGAATTTCAATTTCATTGCGACAACTTTTTAAGACTTACCTAAGGCAACAAATCCCAAAATAATTAGAACGCTTGACTGAATTCGTGTCATTTTTAAAAAGTTTTCCTGTCGTTTTTTTTTTTTTGATTGCTTAAAATTTACACCTATTTTCCGCTTTGCACACACTTCCTACTTTTCGGGGGCACTCTCCGTTTCCGTTTGAGCTAAACCGCGATCAAAAACTAACTGACTTACTAACGTAATCGTTGTGGCCAACTGAAGCTCAGCTTATAGCAAAAAGAATTTACTTCGAACATGTTGCGCTACGACACGCCGCCATCTTAAACTTAAATTGTCGACTTCGTTCACACAAAAACGAGAGTGAAAGCTTTGGTTTTTCTTGCGGTTATTGTGTTTGGTAACTGCTGAGGCTGCGCTCTATGTCTGCATTAACGTCTGTCAATATGGGTTGCACACAGGTGGCGGTGCGCGGTGGCGTCGCCGTTGTCGTCGTCGCCGTCGGTTGGGTCAATGAATTTTCAAAATGAGCGATATGAGTTTTTATGCGGGAAACACAAAAAGAAAACAACACAAATCAAAGTCGGATTGCATAACAAGATTGTGCGAGAGGGCCATTGAGATTAGATTGCCGCACATATTCGCAAACAAGAGGTAGGTACATTTAGATACACGAGTACGACGGTAGACAATCGAGCTTAGTGAGGTAGAGCAAGAGTGGGCTCGATTCGAAATTAGACCAACACAATGCCCGAGGGAGTGAGTTTTGTTTGGAAGTTTTTTTTTTGCGTATCTAACTTTTACCTGTGTGTCTATTTGGATATGAGTTGTATTATTGCTAGCGATTAAATAACATTTCAAGTGGTGATTTCGATAAAAGTAAAGGTATTGGGTCGGCTTACTTCGAATGGAACTGAAAAGAAAGACCTGTTTTAGTAGGTAATTGAGTGTACCCAATTTAAATCAGATGTAAGCCTGCAGTTGATACTGTTTCGATAAACTGTTGGATGGATGTGATAGAGATAAGCAATGTCATTGCATCACATAACCTAGAATGGTGGAGGCGATCAAACACGTGGGTGGAAATGCGAATGGAGCATATTTTGTTTTCTTTTCATGAGCTTTGGTTTACTGTCGACGTACTTTCTAAGCCCGATGCAAGCTTCTTTGTTCTGCAACTTCATAAAGTGACACACTTTTTGATAACTGAAAATCCAAAATTGCCGTTCCCTTTTTTTAAGTGTTTGTTATAAAAGAAGGGGAAAAAAACTTATATCATTCGAAAGGTAATGTGCCATGGATGTGTACAAAAAAAAAGCTGTTTGATCACGTTGATGGATGCATAAACATACAATTAGTCGATCACAGCCGATACAAGTTATATATTAGTAATACAGTAACTTAATATGTAGACAATATCGCTAGATATATATACGGGCTCATCCGATGTCGGACATAAGTCTTATTATTCAGGAAAATGCAGTCACATCATTCTTTTCAACAGATTGTAACAGTCCTCATCAAGAATAGCGCAAAATCTTACACAATTTCGATTCTTAATCTCTGAACGTCAGTTTTTTTTATGAATGTCACTCGGCCATGGAACTGTCTTCAGCGTAATAAAAAGAATATAGGGTTTTATTTTGTTTTATACATTGCGTTAATCAAAACAAAACTTTTCTAGTCGCAGATATCCGCCTAGCCGATACACTTACAGCCTTATTTATAAGCCCAGCGTAGAGTCCGCCTAACTTTACTTAACCCTTAAAACGGCTTTACGCAGGAAAACGTGATTTATAAACAAAAAACACTTTGCTTTAAGCCTGCGTAACTTTAAACGCAAAAATTTTTTTTTCGGGGTAAATTTGAAATTTGAAAACAAAACAATTAAAAATGCCATTCAACTTTGTGAATTTCGTCAACGACATTAACATGATTGACTAAATAAATGAAAATTCAATTCCATTACATCCGTTTCAAATATTTTTCAAATACAAAATAAATAACAGTCACATGTCAGTTTCAGTTGCTAAAAGTAATAGATTTCAGTGTTTTCTGTAATAGTTTATCGAAATTCTTACCTATTTAGACACAAACCTCGTTTAGTAAAGTAACCGCGGCAAAATGTTTATAAATCACAATTTCAGGAAAACCACGTAAAGACTGCGTAAATCTTTACGCGATTTTTAACTAAACAACATCGTAGAGGCGTCGTAAGCGAATCTAATAAATACGGATGTAAGACTTTTAGGTTGCTTGTGATACGACATGAATCTATGTATTTAATTCTTCCTACTCGTAAAACCAATTGGAGCTGCTATTGACGCGTAGGAAATTTCGAATGTGTGTGTTTTTTAGATCGTTCAGATCCCTATAGTAGAACGCTCCCAAATGGAGTTTTCGTCTTTGTGAGAGAGCCGAACAAGTACAGAGAAAATGAGAATAGTTTATTTCTCCTCCTCGTCAAAATGGCTTCTGAAAAAATTATTGATGGTTAAGTCGAATTTTTCAATCGTGGGTTTATGGATCGCGACTCTTTTATGTGGATTGTGAATAAAGTGTGGCAGTTTGCTGCAAGAATTTTCAATTCATGGGAAAATTTCTGGAATTGTTAATTTAGCTATTTAAATCAATTGAGACGCAGCTTCTTTTAGATTAGATAGATTAATTAAATATAATGCTTTGGTGGTAGAACAAAGATTAATTTTCTATTCATAAATACAATTAAACTGATTTTTTCGCAATTGGGCTATACGCAATTAGCGCTCATGTGAATAGTCATTCAGCCTTAAATGCCAGTGCAATTTTCTTGTGTGTACATATTTATTGAATTATTAGCTTCCTGCGAGCAGCCATAATTAAATTTATAATGTGAATGGACTGTCGAACATTCGCTCGTTCCTTAGAAATGTGTCGCTCTTTTATGAATAAGCGAATAGAATTGTAGTATTTCATGCGAGGTGCGTATTTTGCTTCTTTTTTTTTTTTCTATTTCTTCTTTTGTAAATTTTATATGTGGGCTTAATTTAACCGCAAGCAGCTTCTATTTCCAAAAATTTAGCAACTATTTAATACCTCATACGAATTAGAACAGCAAAGCAGCATAAGCATTGTTAATAACCTGCAAATAGAAAAATATTCTTTTCAAAATAATTCTGCAATTCTCTTCTTTTGATGGAATTATAAAAACACTACTTACTTTGGAGAACATTGGCAAGCCAATATTAAAGTAATTTCCAGACTTTTTTATGTACGGGTTCCTTCAGAAACAGCATAAACATACATATCTAAGATCTGTTTTGATTTCACCTAGCATACCCGAATGAATAGTTACTTGCTGCGCATAATAACACGGTATAAATATCTGCAGTCCCATGACCAACAGATAATCCATCATTCCGAAGAACTGTCCTGGATTCCTCATTGGCGATAACTGAGAAAGTATATAACGTGTGTATATGACCTTCGTTAAATTGAAAACGTCTTGATTATCTATTTACACTTGTTAATTGATATCCGGTGACGCAAAGAACCAGAGCGCTCATAAGAATTTGCATACAAATCGGGAATAGCTCACGACAAACTCGTTATTCTTTCATAAAAAAACGCACGCAAATTATGTTTGTTCGTCGGAATTTTTGTGTAGAAAATAAAAAAATATAGTTTTAAATATTTAATTTATTCTAACTTCCATAAATGATAGTATAGTTTTCAGTTTAATTATAATAATTATGACAAACGTTTGAATCGGTTTGCTAGCAACTAATCTGACGCTCCTTCTGTATTGTATCTATTTATACCCATTATTATCCCGATGAGTCGTTCTTCTTATCTTCAGGGTTTATGGTCATTTTGGTTTGTTATTTTGTGTATCTGTTCTTATCGTGTTTGTGATTATTTCCTCTTACTGTTTTAGGTCCAGTTGAGGGTTTATTACTCGCACATTTAATTACAAAACACTGCTCATATATTTTTTAACAAGTTGATGAATCCTAATAATATCCGTCACATGGTTAATGGTTATTATTTTCAAGGTTCTCCAGGTCAACGGCAACCCTTGTCAAGCGAAATGCAATCACCCTGTAGATCAAGGAAACATGGTGCAAGAAGTAACACTTTGCAAAAGCAAAGAAAACTCGATGGGATTTTTTAAATATCTTTATCTCATCGGAATTTCTCAGGCATACATCTTCGCCTTCGACGTGTTGGAAAAAGTGCACGGCTTCTTTGTTTAAATGTAAAATGTTCAACACTTTGGCCATGAGAGCTGCCTCTGTCAAAAAAGCCAACAATTAAAATGTGTTTAAGCTATTCCACCCATGCGAGATAATTAGCTTGGAAGGATGTCCATTAAAAAACACAAGTATTCGATGTAGTATTCAGATGACTACGAATGGAAATACATAACCATTTTCAAAATGCTGATTTGCATAATTAGGTTTCAATATATCTATATTTGATCTTACAAATTAAAGGGCACCTTTAAGCAAGAGATTTTTGAGACTCAATATCTTTGTTTTGTTCTGGTTGAATTTTGGCAGTTCACAAAGAACTTCAATTCATTTCAATTATTGACATTCTGACTAACTGGCGATATGAATGCAGTTTACAGCAAAAGATTAAAGATACAAAAATCTTGCTAATGATAAGACGTGACACTAGGAAGAAATATTTATTTTATAGACATGAAGTAAGAGGCAACAGGTCTATTATTCTTGCTACTTTTGTAACTCTTAATATAAATAAAATTTACCTACATGTTGTGCCGAACATTCTAGATTAACGAATCCGACTTATACACGTGTTTAAACTTTTGTATCATAGGCAATGCAACTAAGCTTGTTGATCTGATATAAACCAAAGTCAGATTTCTTGCAACAATGTATAGGTTGACAACTGACATTTGACAAATATTGTTTATTTTGTAAGAGCTTTAAAGACCTTACATCAGTCAAATAAAAATTGTTTTGTTGTCAATTGCATGCTATCATTTTGTGTGGATACTTTAGTTAATTCTTCATGCGTAATAAAACTGCGAAACAGCTGTATGCATTATTTATAGTCTGAAAGTAATAAAAGGAAAAAAGATGTTCATATATTTATATGTAATGGTATGTAAGGGGAGCAGAAATAATTTTTTTTTTCGCACATAAAGAAAGAAAAGTGTCAAATCAAGTCAGTACTAAACTCCCCAAAAATGCTCTTATTCTACCAAAAATGATAGTCATTACATGCATAAGTAATAAAACATATTACAGCAATACTGTAGTTAGCAGACAATTAAAATCATAATGCATTAACAAATCCTACCTTTGACTTGAAATATACCATTGAGAAATTATGGAAAACACATAAATTATAAAAACTACAAATTTGATTTTATGCTTAAGTTATATCGTGTTTTTCAGAAATCTACTACATTTTTGCTATCAAAAGAGCTCTCAATTCTATTCATCAATCAATTCATCTTCAATTTTTTTTTGATTTTCGTGAATTTTTTCCACAGCAAAGAAATGCATTGCAACGGGTGAATCTATTTTTGAAAAATTATTTATGTACAAATTATTAGAAATCGCAAATTTCGAATGTTTTAATGTAAAATGGAAAACGGATTGAAAAGTGTGGAAGGCTACACATATTCGAATCGCACGAATATCAACACAGAAAAAGCAGAGACAATACTGAGACCTCCAAAGAGCAAATCTGAAGAAGCCCAATCGGTTACCACATAAGTGTGGAAAGTGATTTTAAGTTGTGAGTTGTGACATTTGCTGAATATTGCAAAAGATATGTTTGTTTCAACCGCCAACGGTAAGAAGTTGTTTTCGTGGAAAACGACTTGTTGAAAACTGAAATATGTATAGGAAAAGTTCTGTTTTCGATGAAGTTTTCGAGTTTTCGGCTCGCTGTGAATAGGGTGTTAAGTAGTGTTAGTTGTCTTTAAGGATTTCGTAAATTAGATTCTACTTTAAAAGGAAAAGATTTTGGCAAACTGTCAAATTTTGGAAGGCCTTAAAGTTGAACTATAAAGCGTAGTATGCAGATGGTGCGAAACGAAATTTTCCGGTGTTCTCAAAATGGAAAAGGCAGCGGAAAATAATTTGCGGAGAGTTCCGTCAGCTGCTGCACAAGTAGCAGTGTTGCCATCACCGGCAACTGATTGGATACTCGAACTATCCACTGGCTCCTTAAAACTGTCATTTGGGAATTATCCAAGTTTAGACAATTTACTTTAAGGTTTGGTGATTTTTAGGCTCCTTAGGACTTAACAAAAAAATGCATACTTCAATTGCGAACGTACTCTTTTCGTATAGGCTCCAGTTACATATAGCCATACGTAAAACGAACCGATAACATTTTCTTTTGCTTTTTTTGACCACTTAAACTTGATAGTTGAACTCAATCTTGGTCTTTAAATGTTGCTTATCAATTATAATGTTAGTTTATCAGAATAAATTAGCAAATTTTCTTTAAATTCTCTAGAAAAGGAATATATAAATTTTTCGTAGGAATAACTTTTTCCGATCAACTTCTCAGCTAATTCCACAAAAAAATTAATAAATCATTCCATTACTTAATTTCTTTATTGTTCCATGTGTTTTATTTTTTTTTTCGAATGGAATCCTATCAGTGGTACCTAGTTGATTTGTTTTAATTATTTTCGTAGGGAAAATTTGTTCTGCAAGAATTTTTGCTATGACCGCCTATTTTGAAATTAACATTGTCGTCTTTCAAAACAATTTATTCAGTGTGCCAATAAATTACAAAAAATACGCATTTTTAGTCTCCATTTTGAGCTTTGGTATTTTTGGCGATAAAAACTTCCAATTTGTCTGCATACATGCTATAAAAGCTGGCAACACTGCAGTACAAATGTCAACTTTTCGCAATCAAATAATGTCCCGGACAATAAACTTTTGCGAAAAGAGAGTGGATAATTGTAGCAAGCAATCTACTACAATTACCCACTTTTCCGCCATCATTTCGCAGCATCTGCGTACTGCAAAACGAAAAGGAGAGCGGAATTTTTCGTTCATGATTTCGTTGTCCCACTTTTGTATGGGGGTTTTTCGTTTCGGACCATCTGCGTACTAAGTTTAAAGAAGAATTGCTTCATACGACGCCATCTGCATTGAATCTGCTATTAGGCGTATTTCTTTGAGATTCGATCTCAGCAAAGTAAAGTATGATTTTTAGCACCTAATTTCAATAACTATTTACTATGAGTTCTCGAAGTGGCAAGTAGAGCGCAGTTGTTGTTGTTGCGTGCTGAAAATCCTACTTGAACTTGCGTCGCTGAGGTCGAAACTCTGGTGAACTTCTCTTTTCAACATTCACTATTTATATGGTATAAAATGAGCCAAAGATAATATAATTTAGCGTGATTGATTGTTTATAGCGCTCATTAGTTTTTCACTTTTCTTCCTTACTTTCGCCTGAAACTACCACAGGCAGTTTGTGGTAAAAGTAGAAACTCAAAAACTAAGCCTAGCCTAACTCTTAGGCGCAGGCTTAAATGATGCTTGACATCGCATTTGAAAAAAAACGTTGATATCTGTGAAAATTGCTCACCTTTGAAAAAATCGGCAATCCAATATTGAAAAACTGGCCAGCCTTTAAATATACTGGTTCCTTCAAAAATTCCATAAGCAAATAGATTAGTTTCTTCGATTTTTGGGGAAATGCTATCCAATTCGAGTTATACAAAGCTTCGCTTAGCTTTCCCGACTGAATAGTAACTTGGTCTGCATAATAACATGGTATAAATATCTGCAGACCCATTACTAAGAGGTAGTCGACCATTCCAAGAAACTTTCCTGTATTTTGTAGAGGTGAAATCTAAGGAAAGTTTTAAAATTGATTTCTTATCTGTCACTTGATCCTTTATGGAGAAGTTATTTCTTACACTTGTTAGCTGATATCCGGTGAAGCAAAGTACCAGGGCACTCAAAAGTAGTTGCATGAATATTGGAAATGATATGAATCGTTCACACTGTGCCGTAATCCTTAGTTATAAAAGGAAATTGTTTATTAATTCGAAGCAATAACATGTTTTCAGTTTGCATTTACTCTTTAGGTTATGGGAAAAGTCTATTAGCTAAGCGATGATATTCAATTATTCCACATAAATAATAGAAGTAGGACTTTCAATATTTCAAAAGGTCTTACGCACAAAGGCTGCCTACCTACCTTTTAACCAGAAGATGCACCTTAATAATTTCAGTCACTTCATTTAGAATTAGCTTATTCACTTCTGAACTGTTATCGCCATGGCGTATATCAAATCCAATATTTTCCAAACGAAGCCCAATCACACGGTATACAGCCGAGAGATGGTGCAAGAAATACGCCTGCAGTATATCGATGGATGTATTTGTGAGGCATGTCACCATCATGCCAACAAATTGAAAGCTATATGCGTACCAAAAGTACCCCGAATGCAAATCGAATGGCATCCAGGCAGGGTATGGCAGTATCCACTTTTGTCCAAGGCCCACCACGGTGAAGGCGGCGCCAATAACCACAACGCATGCGGTAGCGTAAAATCTTGCCACGAAGAAGAATACGCGATGTACGTCTTCGAAAAGCGTTACTTCTTTTGAATTTTTCAAAAGGAGATGCTCACTCTCCACGAGTTCAAAGAACTCTACAGCCACTTTCCTTAATTTGAAAATATTTATCACTTTGACCAGAAGAGCCACCTCCGTGAGGGCCATATAAAGAGCTTCACTAAATTCTTCAAGATCCGCGGCGGTAAAGACGCTGGCCCACATTGAAACCGTGGTCAAAATGGTGGTAAAGAAGTGCAAAATATAGGAGTAGCCTATGTAAATGAATTCCCATTTACTGTTTAAATGCCAAAGTCCTAAGGACTTAAGGAGTCTGATTATAAATCGTACGGGTTGTACTAGATCGAAGTCCATTCTGTGAGAGTTCCCGAAAGACTAGTTTTAAAATTTGAGGTACCCAAGCTACTTATACTGTCATGTAGGGTGGTGCTGTGCAACGCGCAAGTTGTGCACACACACATAGTTATATTTTTAATTTTTAAAATGTGGGTAGCAAGAAGGTAATTATTTGCAAGGAAAAAAAAAAAAGAAATTGTCCTGCCCACATGAGGTGAGTTTTGAAAAGTTTAAGACTGCGTATTTGGGGACAATATCGGAGCATCTATATATACATATATAAAATAGTACAGCAGATTGTATTTATATCTACTTCGGGAAGCCATGCGGTAGTATCATTGCAAGTTTAGCTTCTTCAATTTTACAACAACGACCCTCGTACTTGTTTGACTGTCTTATATTTTAATTTTAATTTTGAGAGGTGGAATATTAGTTCTACTTATTGATGCATAAATATGGGGGCTAGCTTTTTTTATTTACACAAAAGTAATGTGTTACCGAAAATTCGTTCAAACTTCAGCTTTTTACTAATGGCAATAAGAAATCATCATCATCATCATTATATAATTAAGCGAAGCCAAAAAGTTAAGAACCACTTTTACTGCCTTAAGCAAAACATATTCGCTTGATTTTTTTTTTTGGTTGGAAAGTTTGTGAAGAGTTGTAGCGCTGTATGTATTTTTTTCTCATCAATATCTTATTCGAAAAAGCAAATTCACACACCACAGAGTTGGCACATTCGCTGCATTGTACTGCATTGTGAAAACTTTTACATGCGGAACCGTAAAACGCAGTTCGTTTCTTCACCTACTATATAATTACGTGCATAACGTGACATGTTATAAAAAATATACAACTTTTTAGCCCGAACAACTTGGGCCTAATACTAAACGATTAGTTTTATAATTTATGTCTTTATTTTTAACTTTATCAATTTTATGGTGCTGAGCTATTTCCACTGGTGGAGAGAAGTCCGATGGGAGACTTGGGTATATGACAAATGAGTAACAGCAACCGCGGTTCTGGGCCTTTGGGTCTCCTAATTATTTAGTTATGATCCTCTTATTATTGATCAGATTATCAATTAGGCTTCTTATGCATCTGTGTGAACAATCATGGAATTTCCATTGGCCGCAAAGTCAGAGTCAGAGCAATTTTGCGAAACTCAACTTCAGTTTACACTTACACCAAAACATTTGCCATTTGTCAAATTTTAAAGCGTGTTATTTTACGTTTTAACACGACAAGTGCGTGAAAAATAGGGAAAAATATACATTTGGCGGCTGCAATGGATGTTAACATAAATTAAATTATGGCTTTTAAAACACGCTGCACCACAAATGCAAAAAAAGAAAAATCTCGTTTTATGTTCCATTGGGCACGAAAAATTTTGAAATCTGAGAGCAAAATCTGAAAGTCCCGATGGAAAACGACATAAGTTGATCGCGCGACCATTGAAATGCAGTATTCACAATAGTTCGTTCAATTGATTAGGCATGATCCCTCATATTAATAAGCGCAGTGTAGAAGTTATAAAATTGTTACGTTGCAGTTACGTCAAATTTATTTTATTACCATTATAGTTTACTAGTAATGTTATAAGCTAGAGACACTGTCGCTCTATTACATAATATACAGTACATACCGCACAGTGAATTCAACTGCTCATTCTCTATATGTAGTTAGTCGTTCACCAACCGCCAACCGATCATGTTATTACAAAAATAACCTGTTAAAACTAAAGCATTCGTTTTACTCGGTACATTACAACCATAAACCTATCTGACGACTGCTAGCCAAGCTAACTAACTTGTGCGTATTTGTTTACTAATACGGCGGGCGTCATGCGCAGATTCAGGCGTAGACTTATGAGTCGAAAGCTGAAGACTTGTTTGAATAAATCTGCAGTATATAAAATAATCTGTATACCAAGTCCCCCACCAATTAAGCCTGTCCCTGGTATTAATAGCAATCACCGTAAAAGATGTCACATTCAACCGTCCTTCCTTAATGCCGTTATGACAGCTTCGTAGCAGTCTTGTGCCTTCGCTTATTGTGTGGCTGAACGCGAACTGCTTAGTGTTTATTCGGATCTCCCCACAAGAAATGGTGATTGTCCCATTATAAAACCAATAAAAACCAGATTGATCGTAATATGCCATCGACGGATGAGACGCTTCTCTAGTATTTCAGGTGCCACCAAATCCTAGTTAAATATTAAATATTTAAGTACTTCGTACTACTATACTTATCAGAACCTAGAAAATACTATAAGAAAGATTGATGGCGAATGGCTGAGATCGCCGTAACCTTTAGCCGATCATGTTTCCCTAAACAAAAGCAATGGAATCAGGTAGGAAAACTTCTTGCAGAAGCTGATGAACTATAATTTACACCAATTTATCCATGAATATGTTCAGAGCTATCGTATATAAATAGCACTAAATTATTTGACAGCAATTAAAATCATCTTGTACACGAAAGACCTTGGCACTCGTTCCGTAACATTTCAGACGATTATCATTATAAACAATGCACCTTAAAAAATTTGTAAAAATTACGAGTTTGAGATAGCTTAATCCAATTCATGTTCCACAAATGTAGTGAAAGGTTTCGATAGTAAAACAAAATCGGTCAGAATAAAACTTATTACTGTTCAACATTTTAAAAACGATAACGTTAAAATGATCATTGGTTCAGAATCTGCCCCCTGATTGTTTTTTTTTAACGAAACTGGTACCTACTCGTTCTCAAAATGAGTAGAGATTATTTTTTCACATTACAATATTGTTATCAACTATCAATCATTCTGCTGTTAAATTCTATTTTGGACTTTAACTTGCATTTTTTTTTTTTTTTTTTTTTCATTTTAAAATTAATTTTTATTCAATTCTTTCTTTAACTTACATACAAGACCAGAACGATTTAATCTAATTTAAAACTAACATTTATCTCATTCTAGCTTACTGGCTCTTAGTGAGCGCTCTAAACTTAAACTTGTATTTTCCTTATAAAATGCAAGGATCCCATTGTGAAGTCGAACTTGTAAAGTTTTTCAATAAGTCAATAGTTCTGTCTTACTTTTGTTCAATCTTATATAAAAAATATCAATTTTGCTTGTCAAAATGACTTGCTTTTAAGCACTTCGCAAATAACAGTTGGTATTGCTTTGACTGCTTCGAGTCTGATGAACTAATATCAATTGTTGTGAATTATTTATAGCCGTAGTGTAAATCAAATTCTACATTAGGTGTGTGTTTTTAAACTTCGATTTCAGCAAAGCAAAGTATTATTTTCAGCACGCAATGGCAACAACTATCGCGATTCTCGAAGTGTCAAGTAGAGCGTAGTTGATGTAATTGCATGATGAAATCCTACTTTACTTTGCTGTGCTGAGATGGAAGCTCAAACAAACAGGTCTATTAATGTTTAAGAGTTAAACGAAAAATCTATAACTGCAGGAATTCTTCTCTGCTCTTATTCGTAAACATTTTGCATAAAAAGGCATATTCTTCAGCTGGACATTACCTAATATATTATTTCAAATAAAAAGTCGAATATTTACCTTATTATAGTCCCAATGGCTAAATGATTTAAAAAAAAGTACTATTATACCAAATGCAAGTTGGTCGATTTGAAAAGCACGTTCAAAGGTGTAAATGTGAAAAGTTAATTACAGGAAGAAATAATTACATGGTAAATGAAAGAGGAGAATATCATGTAATTTGTTTAATAAGTGGGCGTGAAAATGGGCGCTAAAAATGTAACTGTAGGAGGGAAACATTTTTCAGAAAGTCCTAATTAAGTCATTTCATTATTAAGCAGCATTTGCTTGTGGTTCGAAAGGATGAGTTAAAAACAAATTTAATGACAAACCCGTGTAGAAATTATCTATCCAGTGGGTATAGAAAAGTATTACACGTATGGGCATTTACAATCGGTTACTTTTTGGAAGACAGTCGACCTCAACAGGTTCAACACTTATCTGGCGCTCTCAGGCCCAATCGAAGCACTTTTTTTGCTCTCAGGGCAATTTGTATGTTCGTTTGGTACAAAAAAAGCAATCTTTTTCAGATTTCAGAGCACTTTTGCGAATCTAGATATTTTCTCAGCTTTGCTTCAGATTTACCAATACAAGTGCATTTGAGTTTGACAACTGGTGGAGTTTGTTTCAATTCTCGTGAATTTTTTCTACAGCGAAGAAAGGCATTGCATCGTGTGAATCTATTTTCGTAAATTATTTATATACAAATATTTAGAAATCAATCGGGATGGAAATTTCGATTGTTTAAATATAAAATTTATATAGGAAAGCGCTTTGAAAAGAGTCGAAGACTACACATATTCAAGTCGCACGAATATCAACAACAAAAAAAAGCAAGAGCGTTTTTATGTTCGATTAGGCACACGAAATCTGAAATCTGGGAGCAAATCTGAAGAAGCCCAATCGAATATCACATTAGATAAAGTCATCTTCTAATCGTCTTCCTTCTGGAGTAGAGTTTAAAATTAAGATTATTAAGCTTTAATCGGAAATCTGATCTTCGAACACTCTTTTAAAAAAGTGGTGCTTCTAACAAAAATCTTTCGGTCAGATATAGTTTCACGCGGATAATACAGCTCACCTTACGTTCCAGTTGACACTTGGTGAATTTTATGACATATTTGGTGTTAAAACTTCAAAAGGGGCGTTTTTTTTAACACCTATCTCAGCAAAGTAAAGAAAAGGAGACGAATGCGCGAAAATGGTCCCAGTCTCATTTTGGTATGAGTGATTTAATCTCGTACGAATTGTTGACTTTTAGTTCAAACATAAACATAAAGTCACTTGGGATAAACACGTAGTGTGAATCTCAAAAATGTCAATTACGATGTAACTGTTTTTTATTTTTCATTTATTCAATCTTCGATTCATAATCCACAGAATTCGAAAAACAATATAATAAGTTATATAATAATTAGTTAAATTGATTTTCATGCTGATAGTCCTTCTTTACTTTGATTTGATGAGAAAGATGCACATCTTGCTGTGCTCAGTGCATTCATTGCACACATTGTGGTAACATGTCTTTTCATTTGCATATTCGGTTTCAAATTATTAATGGCAATGGCACATTTTGGTCAAATTGTGAGATATTGTGCTGGCTCTTCTATTGGCTAAACTGTAGGGCGTATTTGCATAAGTATTAACAATATAGATTGAAGCGGTACGCAGATCAGAGGACAACTTTTCACAATTTTTATAAAAATCACCCATTTCACGTTTCAAAAAAAAAAAAAAAAAATTTGAGTTTCATTTAAATATGTTTGTTTTTTTATTGTCTTACAAGTATTAATGTAACGATTTTGTAAAATTGTATCCAGTAGTCTTTGCCTTACAGGAATATGGGAATAGTTTAATAATTACAGCTTCAATGCATAGTAAAAGAAAAATCCGGAAAAAGATTGGGCTCCGTAATAATAATCGAAAATATATTTCACCTTGACATTTAAGGAATGAAACGAAAACACTCGTTGAATTGTTGATTTTGTTTAATTTTCAATTGATGTGCGGTTAGTACCCATTTTATTGGTTTTTTATTCCGAAGGGGATTTGCTGTTCAAATTATATGTTTGCTTTTTTTCAGTGTATCATTCGTAACTCCACCTTTGTGCATTAACGGATATTTTGATGTGTAACCGTATTTTTTTTACATTTTATAAAACATTTTTCCGATGCGTTGTGTGAAGTGAATGAGGTGTGTTTGATTGCAAGATTGTAACTTATCCACTGAGATTTGATTTGTTGTTCCTGTGTTGAAATATGAATGCGTCGCAAACTAACTACTGCGCCCACCTGTGGAAATGTCATATTTGGTAAAAGCATTTATTTCGGCGTATCATGCTTTGAGTAGTTCTCAAAAACTTCAAATGAGAAGAAGAAAACCCAAGTGACAGCTTTAATACTTGTAGAGAAGGAATATCATTTTTTTTAATATGTCTCTGTCCATTAAAAATTAAAATTGTTAAAACTATTTAAATGAGGTTCAACATACAGAAGGAAAAGTTAACTGAAATGGTCAAGAGTTAGACTTTGATTAAGTGGCAAGCTAAAAAAAAAAGAAGATTTAGTAGAAAAATGTAGGAATATATTCATGAATAGTTTCAATGAAAATATAAAGAAATAAATAGATATGCCTGTAGATACATACTAAACTTTACCAAAGATAGAAAGTGTCAAATTACAACATCTATCAAACATTAAAGTAAGAAACAGATAAAGGAAAGAACATAATTCGAAATTTAGAATTGTTTTTGTAATAGATCGACAAAATCTAACAAAGAAGGAAAGCATATTAGTTTTTTTTTTCCCAAATGGACACTTGTGGAAGTTATTGAAGACAGTAGAAGTTGATAGTGGAAGTAGAAGTAGAAGATAGTAGAAGTACTTTCAATGCTAAAGAAATTTTAAAACTTACATAATAATGACAAATTATAAAACAATAATAAAAGTACCGATACAGTAATCGCAAAATCGCAGAGAACAGAAAATAATAACTGTGTGTACTAATAAAAATAGAAAAAGTAAGAACTTATGACATCCAAAAAGTTGAGCTTCGATCTCGGAAAGCAAAGCAAAGTAAGATTTTCAGCACGCAATTACAACAATTACTGTAAGTCCTCGACGTGTCAAGTAGCGCGTAGTTGTTGAATTGTGTGCTGAAAATCCTGCTTGAATTTTCTTTGCTGAGGTAAAAAAACAGGCCTTAATTTAGCTACACAATTACCATTTGAGAATTCAGGAATTATAATATGAGTTAACCCAAAATATGTGGTTTTTCAATTATACACTATAATCTGATTGAATGTACAGTTATTGTTTTAGTACAATATTTGAGTCGGTGTTATATTGATTATTAAATGCGACTTTAAATATACACAGTTGTTTGGTATATGTTTGGGTATTAGAAAGAGAAAATAATAAGAGGAAAAAAGTGACATTAATATAATCGTTTAAGGTTTGGACAGAAATGATGGTATCTTGATGAACAATAATTTTTCAAAGAAGTGTAGTAAAGTTATTACTTATTAGTATTAGTTCCGCTTTTGAAGAAAATAAGGAAGAGGTAAATATTTTCTACGTAGGGTGTCTCTCTCAGTAAATTAAATAAGAAAATATAGTACAGAAATAAGAAATACGGTAAAGGCAGCATTTGAAATAAGAGAAATTAATAAGAAAGAAGATATTTGAAAGGAAATCCATTGTAAATAGAAGAAATATGCTTCGAAATAAAATAAGTGAAAGTATTTTTGGAAAAATAAGAACTAAAACATTTAAACTTAAAATATATAAAGATAAAATTAAGCAAGTTGATGAATACAAGTTACTATTGAGAATAAAACAAAGACTACGACGGAAATATTAAAAAGAAGAAGGTATTTGAAAGGATGATTAACAAATCTTTATTGCCAGTGCGAATCAATATCAAGGAAATAATAAAATAGAAGAAAAGGTGCAGGAAGGAACTGTTAGGTGAACGTTTGACAGAAAATGCTTAAGAAAATAGTAGAAGTATTTTTTAAAAGAAGAGAAAAGTTCAAGTAGACTTAAAAACAGAAATTGAATAGAATTTTGAATGAGAGAAGAAGATCACATTAAAATATAGTCCATAGTGATACAAATAAGAAACGAAAAGTTGCTCAGAGTAAAGATTAAACAAAGTTAAAAGCAGGAAGTAAAGTGAAATGATCATTTCAAACAAGAGAGCAAATAGGTTTGTTCTTCGGAGAAGGGGAAGCAGGTGCAAGTTTGGGAAAATAATAAACCAGGGAAATGTGCTTTAAAAGAATTTAAAACCAATTTATAGTCAAACAAATAAAGAAGCTAAAAGTAGATGTGGCAAAAGGTGCTTATATAAACTAAGAAGAGAAAACGCGAAATAAGACAACAGAAAAGTAGGAACAGTTATTTGAAATAAATAGCGAAAAGGGATGCCACGTGAATAAGAAGTGAAAAGTATTTTAAAGAGTGGATTGAAAGAGAGCATTTGAAAAAGTATAGAGAAGATGAAACTAGCAAAAAAGGATATTTGTATACACTTTTGTCATAAACTTGAATTACAGTTTGAACTGGAAAATCAAATCTGTAGATTTGGAATAATAATTTCAAAATGGAATTTTTCATTTAACACTTCGCCGCCATACTGTAGATTCAAACTATAAAGATAGAACTAATAAAATTTAAATAAATGACAAATTATTAAATTATATGTATAAGTATAATATGTACATACAAAATCGTAAGAAATGTTTCCAATGAAGGTTTACAAAATCACAAATCATAGAATAGAAATAGAAAATAGTTTGTGGTCCTGTTAAAAACTGACAAAGCAATTCAAAATTCGCTTGAATTTATTAACATCAAAGAAAAGACGTGTCGAAAAAGCGTATAGGAATATTAAGATAGGTATTAGAGTAGATGTTCAAAGAGAGGATTCGAAAGGAAAGCGCATAACAGTATAGATAAAACAAAATCGAAACAACAGCAGCAAAACCAAAATGGTACATATAAATGGAAGCATTATAATGTAGAAGTTGTAAATAAATTGGGCAAATAGAAGGAGAATAAAATGAAAAGAAACAAAATGTAGCGGATTGGAATATTCATCTAGGACAAGGTGTGCGTTTTAGATCTTAAGGAAATGATTTAAATAAAAATGCAGAGAGTATGTGAATAAAAGGGGCTTTAGAACTGAAAAGACAAGGAAAATGGTGCAAAGTAAAACAGAAACTTACCAAACAAAAATCAAACGAAATGAAAATGATTATACAATAAAAAAAACAAAGCCACTACATGATTACCATATAAAATTCAAAAAAGGATTTTTTATTGTGTCTAAAGTATAAAAAATGCGATTCCAAGTGATATTAAACAGTTTTCCAAGGTAAAGGTATTCTTGTTGTTGTTAGGGAATAGAGTTTTAGTGTGCATATGCATATAAATATAATTTCTTTACCAACGTCCCATATGGGTAGGGTTGTACTTACTCTCAATGAAGCTGGTCAAATCTACATTACACAACCACAGAAGGAAAGATATAACAGTTTGAAAGCGTGATTGAGAATAGAAAGACGAAAAAAAGGCTAAAGAACTACTAAATTTTTAGAAAAAAAGTAAACAAAAAATACCTAACATTACATAACTGAAATTATAAAAAAAAGTTAACATCAGTCATAGAACATAATTCTCTTACATAGCAGTCAATGACACAAATTAAACATTTTTTTAACGAAAAAACACATAAAAAGAAGTTTAACTCATTCTCTTAGAAGAAAACCTAAGAACTTAATTTAAAAAGAGGTTTCTTTAAACTTATAAAGTACTACGGCTACGACTAAGATATAAAATTAAAAAAAAAAAAAAGATAAATGAAAAAAAAAACACAAATTCACAGCTTAGTTCTTCTTTTCTTCGGCCTCTTTGTACCAATCCTCACAACCGGGCACATTTTCAGGTGCATCACAACGTTCTGTCTCGTCGTTGTACACCTCACCGACCTGGCAGCCCAAGTCACGTGGCTCTTCACCATTCAGGCACACGTAGAACTTTTGGCAATCGGTTGGATGCGCGAATTTAGGATGAGCAACAGCGTTGCCAGAACGATCGGTCTTAGCTGTGTTCTTTGGGCAAACGAAACCATCGGGGCTTTTCTCTGTTGTGAAAGAAAAAAATGTTCGAGTCAGATAACTGTTCAGTGTCAAATATCATTGCTGAACTCACTTTCAGCGTCAACGCATCCAGTACGGCCAGATGAATCAGGCCACACACAGTTACCGGTGTAATCGTCGAACCACAAACCAACTGTGCACTTCATTTCGGTGGCATCGCCATCAATGCAATTGTAAAAAACATTGCACACAGTCCCATCGGGATGGGGGAAGAAACCATTTTTGCGCGGGCAAAATTCATTGGATTTTGGGGTTTCTGCAAAAATAGAACACATTTAAGTGAAAGATTTAAAAAAGGAATCCGCTTGAACCTACGAAGTTCAGTACGATCTCCACAGTCAACATTGAAGGGTTGATCACATTTGTTGACCTTTCTGATCAACGGGTCGAAGACCAAACCATCAGGGCAGGTTTTTTCGGTGGCCACACCATCCGAGCAGGAATGGTATTTGTCGCATTGGATCGAATCTTCGAATTCACCATTTGGTTTTGGACAGGTGAATCCCTTTTGAGCGTCTAAAAAGAAAACAGAAAGAATATTTTATTAAAGCTGCAAGTTATGATTCCAAATTACTCATAAACAAGAGATGAATAACTTCCTATATTTGATTTTCGAATAGAAAACTTTAAAAAATAAATGACGGAAAATATCAATTCACAAAATCATTCACACGAGTGCAGCAATTTCACTTAAAGATTGCATATTTTCACAATCAGCTAATAATTTTACAGTCAAGTTTTACGATTACGGTAATACCCCTCCCACTACCGCAGTATAAATGTTGGAGTTAAAGTGAAGACGAGCATACAACTCAACTCGACTAAGTATACTCATCAAAACTACTAGTCTAATAGTACTTGTAATTTTGATAGCTACCTGGTTATATTACTCAGATTTTGTGCCGCTGTTAAATGAAAAGTGAAAGTTGCCTCCTGTCGCACCTAACTCACTGAGTTTGTGTTGTATATTATTTGCACTGCACAAACCAATATTGTGACAGTCTTTATGTTCATTAGAGGCAATACCGAGACGCCTCAAATATAAATTGCTAAAACTACCTACATATTTCAACTTTGCGATTGAGCTTGATAAGACATTTGTGAATATAAGATATATTCTAATACTACCACCATTCCAAAATTTCTATTGAAAACATATTTATTTTGAAATACTTAAATTTATAGTCGAAACCAAAAATGTATATTGATAAGTATCATTACGAAAATCAATGGTTTGTTTTGTTCTTTTAGATGTCTTGTAAAATGTTTCAATGCGTCCCTAAAATAAATTTGTCCACCCACCTAAACAACAATGACTGAAAACTTGTTCCTTTCTGCTAACCTTTTTTAGATAATTAAACTCATTCAATGTCACCCACTTTGCAAACAACATTAATAAACTTGTCCTTCGTGAATATATTGTTTGACACCCGAATGCAATTTAATTTTACAAAATTGGCCAACCACACACAGTTCAATCTTAGATAACCTTGAAAGACACGCATAAGCTGCTAATTTACATATACATATTGAGGATGTCCCCGAACAGATCTAATTTCACCTTAATACATAACATTATATTGTCCACAACAACAAAAACCTGAATTTCTCATATTGGCTTAACGATGTTATTGACCTTAAGTATTAAGTTGGCTCACACATGCCTCATCAGACAAACGAAATGGAAAGTCTTTTCCGACACGAAAATGGAAGAGTCCTAAACTGTACCTCGGTGCAGAGATGGAATTACTTTTTTCCGCATCCAAGTATCCAATTATCTGCGTGCGCAAGTCTACGCCACAAATACAAATTGCGCAAAGTAACTGAACACATAGAAAGACGGCTTCGTATCGGTTTACGTTACGTGCCGCTTTTCTCTGAAGCTCGACACCTAACCTCACCGCAAAGTTAATAAACTCAAGACAACAGTCTGATCTTACAAATAAATTATTACGAACTCAAATCATATATATCAACAACAACAAAACATGCAAAATGAGTACAAGTATGTTTCGTCACAAGACAGCGTATTATGTCGATTATGAGTTTATCCAATTGCATAATGTTTGACATGACATAACACATCTCTTAATAATAAAAAGGTGTAATCGCCCATTTGGGCTGGTTCCAACAAAAAACCAAAATAGGCAAAGCCGGTATTTTCGTTTCACATGCGCCTACATGATAATAAAGTGGATAAACAAAATTTCCCAAAAAGAGATTTGCATAATAATATACATCATATCAAATAATTGTAACGTTTTTATGGGTCTACTACTAATCAGTGTCGTTTAAAAATTGACAGCGAATTGCAACATGCAATACACTTTAGTGGGTTAAATAAAAATACAAATTAAAATAAACTAATAGGAATATGTTTTATAGCAAATGTGTTATAGCAGGCAATGAACCGTTCACATGGCAGTCAAATACTGTGTAAGGGGGAGGGGGGGTTTGACAGCTAATTTGAATAGGAATTGCAAAAGTTAAAATCTGCGCGAGCGTGTTTTATTGCCCCACTTGTATGAACTGGCAACATCTATCAGCGGTGCATTTCATCACCGGATAACTGGTTAATGATCAAATGTCAAGTGGTGGTGGTGGTGATGGTTGCTTGGAGTGTGGTAGGTACACTTCACAGTTCTGCTATGGGAATTACGGTATTCGATTTAAAATTATTGCTCTGAAGTTGTTAAACGTGTATATTTCTTTCCTGTATCGTTGTAGTTAGCATTTTGTTTGACATTTCGAAGTATGAAAAAAAGAGAATAGATCAACGATGTGTAGAATGTTTAACGGAAATGTTAGCGTGAACTTGTTAATTGTTACTCAGAAGTAGCGCGTTATTTGTATAGTGAGTCAGGGGAGAAAATTGTAAAAGTTAGATTTGTTATGCGTTTCGAAAGTAAAAGCGTTTGATGTTAGCAACGCAGTCATTATGCATGTTGGTAGGAGGTTCAGCACTTAAGTGAAATTAATGAGTTGCCGTTGGCTACTTTTTGATGAAACCAGTATGGAAATATTAGCTCTTAAATGGGCATATATTGCGTGAATGCCACATTATGCAATTTGGCAGAGTTAATTCAATTTTAAAAAATTTTATTTTTATTAATACAAATTATAAAGTTGTGTTTATGTAATGAACAGAATTCAAAAAGGTCTTAAGGGCGATTTACAAAGGCGAAACGTCCAGATACAAATATCAAAATTAGTTACAAGATGACACATTTTGTAAGCAGATAGTGTTGACATTTTAAACCGGTTAGTAACAAAACTTGTTAAACTACTGTTTTAAATGTGAACGTGTTTTATTAAAAATGCAGACGCACTATTTTGCTTTCTAGCATTTTAAATTGGAGCCGACACGGCACACTTCCTATTGATATAGGTACATATAGTGTTTTTGTTTTTGCAAATTATAAAGCTAGCTTCCAGTTAGTAACGTCAGATACCATACACAAATTTTATATAAATACTACGCAAATATTTGATAATCTTTACGCAATGTTTAGTAATACTGGGGTAGTTGCTTATTTTGGAATATTCCTGTGTCGGACTTGTTACTTCTTCTACCAGAAGGCTAACAGCACAATCTTTGAGCCTACAGTGTGGATAAGTATAGATTCATTGGTGGGAAATTAGTAGATCCCGGAAGTATAGACGAATTCGATAACCATTTCGAGACCGCATTTAATAACGAAAATGTATTGGTAACTATATAATTCGATTATCATTATTACATACATATTTTAAATGCAATATTTATGCAATAATAAAAACGCCAATGATGCCAGTGTGGATTTTTTTCCATTTAATGATTTGTGTATTGAAATCGTGTATTTTTATTTTGTGAAATGTTGCCTATCTTATTACTAAAACTATTAGAACAATAAGAACTAATAAGGAAAATTATGCCCATCTAATGAGAAAAATAAAAGAAAGAGAATAATAATAGCTAAAGCCAAAACCCATGTCTTTTCAATGTAAACTTTTCATGTGAGGACGTTTTATAGCAAAGTTTCCAGGAAGAACGAAAATGAAAGTTTTTAAAATTATTCACAACATTGCCAACATGTAATTTAAAACGATGGCTGGTACGCTTTATTACTAAAACTTTTTTACTCAATAGACTTTTAAACTGTCTTTTTTAAGTCTTAAAGGAAACGCCTTCTTAAAGGGTGCGTGGTCCAACACATTATATGGACAAATTATGGAGAAGTTTAATGTTAACTTTCCCATGTTATAATAATTATAAATGTAAGCCCTAAATTTATTAAAGTTCGGTACACATTTTTTTGAATTCTAATATGTGAGTGCGTAAAATTTATTTATATTTATATACGACACTCAAAAGACGTCTCTATAATACTCAAATATTCTGTTCAGAGGTGCAAGTAATAAGGAAAACATTAATTTTTTTTATATAAAGTACATTCGAAAAATACACCTCAAGACTTTATATCTTTCTTTGAGATACAGGTAGTCAGCGAAATTATTGCATTATCAAATCTTATATAGATATAGACTGAAATTTCAGCCAACAAAACAAAAAAAAAAAAACAGAATTTTGGTAGTCGAGAATCACTGCACTGACATGTTTGGCATGTCCAAGCACAGACAAGAAAAAAAAACCTAAGTAGAACACGTCCTAAGCACTTAACACAAATCAACAGCCTTTTTATTATCTTAAAATCCAAGAAGTAATTTCGTGTGTGTAGAGTTATGATAAATGGAGAATTTTATATGAGAAATTTGTAATTTTAAAATTCACAGAAACTTCGTACAAATTTGCTCTTTTCAGTTTTACTTAAAATTTGTAATTTTGGTTTCTCATAAGTCACTTTGTCTTAACAGTAAAATATTTGTTGTTGCTATTTCGACGGTAAAATATTTAGTTAACATTTTTAAATAAATAAATGTCACACTCACTGGTTGAAACTACAAGTAATGCAGCAACAATGGCACAAACAGCAAATTGCTTCATGACTATGTTTCTTTTTTTTTGTTTAGTAAACGTATTAAACGAAAATAAATTATAAGATGAACGCGTCTACCGTCACTTCGTATTCAGATGGAACTAAATAATCTACAACTAAACAGTTCGATGGTTATACTTAAACTACATTCGCTTCCCACTTAACGTCGACTTTTGAAGACTCCCTTCTCTGGTCTTGATTTGAGACTGATCATGTAATTTGTTGTTGCACTTATGCCATGGCTTAGTGTTAGTTGGCAAGTATATAATTTTCGTTGTCTACTCTCCAGGTGAAAAACAAGAAAAAATAAAAAGTTCAACATAAAATGTTACCTTTCACATATGCGATACTTATACAGTAAGATCGTATTTGTGTGAGATATTTAAGTGCGCGCTGGCGCAGCGCTGCCACCTTAAAGGTGTGTGCGGAATATTTACTTTTCTTTCAAAAATTTCTACCTAGCTGGCGCTGCTTTGTTGGGGACAGTTAATATACGGTCTTCTGGGGGTATATAGGTGCAGGTATTTCTTCTCGTGGCACTGCAGACATGTTTACCTGTTGCGCATAATTGATTTTGTGTCATTGGTATTCGTCGCCATGTGTGCTAAAAGAAGTTGCCTTTGCATACTTACTGGTTGACTTTTTTTTTTTCGGTTTATGGCTTGGTGATTAAGACGTCATATACCGGTCAGCCGCAATCGGTATCTCATTACTTATAACTTAAGTCGAGTTTTTTTTCTTCAATTTTGGATAGTTGCCTAGTTAATGATTTTGAGGCTGATGTTTGTGGAAAAGTTTCAAACATTTTCATTAACAAAACAATAAAAACAATTGAAGTTGTGGAAGTGGATTGGCAACCAATTTGCCGGCACGAAACAATGCTTACTCCGAATATTGCTCACATGGGCTCTTAAGAAATGAGCTTGCTAAACAAGTTTGTACATGGATTTGAGGTTTGTGTTCCAAGAATTTTGTGTTGGATCGCCACGAAGCACTACTTTATTTACAGCAAGTTGTGAACAGATTATTAAATTTTGTAAGCTTAGTAATTAATTGCTAACGTGGCATTTACTATTCCATCTGGGAAAAGAAGATGTGTTTAGCAAAATTTCCAGTACCTGCTAGATGGACATCAGTCTTAAGGTAAAAGCTGTTAGTATCAGGAGATGGCATTATCGGCAGGTTTTTGGTGGTCTGTACGAGGGGAATACAAAATGTCGAACTGTACATAAATATATATGTAGTCCAAAAGGATCTCAGCAGCAACACCGAGTCATTGATGATACCATCAGAGCGCTATGGAAACTCAAAGCAGTTGCGCAGGATTGCAGAAAATATTAGCCCGTTGAGTAAGTCTAATAGTTGACTTGGAAGCTTCCGAAAACGGAAGTAGGCAGACATAATATAAGACGTTGGATTTGTCATAGCCCTCTCCACAAGCGTCACTTATGGGCTTTTTATTTTAGCACAATATACTTTTGCTTGGCACAATTCGTGGTCACCTATTAGTCAGCTATAGTCTTTTCTCGTTGGATGTGTGCTTGTGAAACGCATATTTAAGCAATATCGCCATAGAAGTTGCGCCTTTCACGCGCATTCGCCTGGCTATCCTTAATTTTTGAGAACACCCAAACAGAAATTGAATGCTCTATCGTGGACAACAATGTTTTCAGCAGGCCTTAATATTGTGTAATAAGCTTTGTAAAACAGCCTAATTGTACAGAGTACAGCTTCACTTCCATAGTACGACTTAGCCCTCTGAGAATCAACTCTTTCCGAATCGTAAAGTTTTACCAGAAATATTTACGATGCAAGGAAGCTTTTCCAGTTGTCAGTTTGCTATATCCATGCCCAATTCACAATTCGGCGTTGAACGCTTCGGCGGCCACTTTGACACGCTTTATCGAAACTTTACAATTTTAAATGCCAAAGCGTCAGAGCTAGAATTTTGTAAAACGAAATCCTGCCTTGAAGTGAATGCGCGTTGAGAGGGTAGAGTATGACAAACTAAAAGTTCGGTTTTTTTTTTTTTTTTTTTTTGATAAAAAACACAAATTCTGAGCAGAATTCAATTTACAAGTCTACTCCTTTTTTTATATCTGTAATTTGTATGCACGAATTGAAAAAGGATTCTCCAAAATACAAAAAAAAATCATATTTAACAATATATAAACTTTAATACGGTTATACAAGACCCTTGATTTATGTTTTCTCTCAAAGAAATCTACGAAAATTAGTAATTGATCTACAAAAAAAAATGGTATTTGTCATTTCCACACACTGAATTTATTAATTTGCGTTGAAAGAACATCATGTGGCTCTTTAAAAGTTGTGCGTGATAAATATTAGCGGATCTGTGTCACTCCAACTATGATCGGCACATTCTACGACTTCAAATCGAACAAGTAGGTCTACTCAGGAGTCGCGTTGAACCTTACGATATTTACGATCTAAAGTCGATTCAACGCATTATGAAAGCATTCATACATAATCTGTCAACGATTTGTTTCTGTCAACGCACGCACGCGTCAACACGACATTGTGAATAGGGCATAAACAACATTAATATTCATCTACCGAGCAGAACCCATATATGTACATATCTTTAGTACATCCATCGCGAGTACTCTAACCCAATACAAATATTTTTTCTAAGCTCGTCAAACTTTTTCTGCGAAACTTATAGTAAAAGACATAGTTTTCACAGTTGATGTGTCAATTCAACATACTTAAAAATTTTTTTTGAGAAAATTCCAACAACCAAGCCCATAAAAAAATTAAAATAAAAAACTGCATAATGCCAACACCTATATGTATGCTCAATAACGTGTCTCTGGCGTCAAGATACTGGATTACAACTTCACCTCCATAAAAATACACACATGCATCGTGTAACTAGTCGATGTAGTCTGACTCTATGTCTAAGCTAATTGCCCCGGAGGTAAACTTTTACTTTCTTCCAGAATCTGGTTTTGCGTAAAGCATCATTTCTGTTGCGGAGACAGCGCAAAGAATCTTGTTACCACTCAACGTCTGGATTATATACCTATACTACTGTATTTATGGATAGTTCGTTTCATGTGTTCATGATGGGGAACCTTGAATGAAATCGATATTAGAGCAACTAATGGTCCACCGCCATAGCTGTGTTATAAGGCCGGTCTGGCAGCATTTGTAAGACGTATTAAGTTTATCCCATTCCAAACGGGTTAATAAAATACTATCATCTCGTACACCCTAGTGTTGGGTAGTTAAAAAGTTCCGCATGTGTCAGGAAATATGGGCCAAACATGGAAGAAAGTAACAACAGCGACTTGTACTTTATATTTTCCGTTGTTTTGTTATTTCTGTTTTTATTTTATTTTTGTCTGTTTCTCTGTTATCGTTTGGCTGGTTTTTTGTGGGCTGGCAGACACAAGACCATTGTTACAATAAATTTCACTAAAACAGAACAAAAGAGACAGACTTTTCACTTTTTATTGTATGGTTAATTTGTCGGAGTAGAGTTCATTATCCAGGTGAGTCTGAATGTAACGAAAATGTACTTAATGCAATTCGCCTTGGTGCCGAATTTATTGTGCGTTGCAAAGTCTATTGCACGGTGTTTAGTTTCTCTTCAAAATAAACCATGAAAACGAGACTTTTACTCAACCGTATACACATTTGAGGCTGGCCATAGTTGAGGACTGAACTTAAATGTGAGTGCTGTCATTTAAAATGTGTGTTACCTATTGAATCCATACACCTTTTGTGGATGTATTGCATTTGCCAAAGGTTAGAAAAATGGGACCGACTTTACGCTGTTATTTTATCAAATGGTAACCATTCGATTGAAGTTCTGTCAGATCTCATGGAGCATTTGATGTGTCAAAAAAAAAAGAGTAAGTAATATCCGCACCATTCAGAGAGCACCCATCATATATTTATTGCTCTACCTATTACAGGATTAATGTGTAGCGATTTTATTTGCAATTTTGTTTCCAAGTAGATCTCGGTAGACTCTCCTAAAACAAAAAAAAAAAAACAAAAGAGTTCAACCGCGAGCTGAGGTTGTTTAGAAAAGTTAATTTTCAATGTTTTTTTTTTATTTAAAAATGAATGCTGGGATGCAATTCCCTACCATAATAGTTGATCGTCACTTTTATCATAGTCAAATGCGAGAGTTCAAATCTTCTTCGTAAGGTGATCGTAAAATAATTGTAAAAATTTGGCATCACTTTGTCGTTCCTAACCATCATTTTGTTGTCAGTTGTCATTTGCAAAGACGTTAAAAACGATTCCATCCCCGCAAAAGGTATTTCCTGCCTTGATTTCAATTTTATTTTCCGTCCCTAATTCCACATCAAAATATAGCATGACAGTTCTTAAAGAGCAGTATGGCTGATATTTCGAAAAGTACGTTTTGTTTTATCTCTGATTCCTGCCATTTTGTTCTATATTTTCCTACAGTTGCACACAGGAATATTTAGAGTACGTAAAAGAGCGATAGATCAGGTGACTTGTTATTTCCTTAGCAGCCTAACTTAAAACTTATCACTCATATTTTCCATAATTTTTTTTTTTTCTTAGGTTAGAAATAGGTACTTGATACATTAGTTGAGCTCACAAGTGGAAAACCGCCTCCATGTTTCATCATACAGATTAGGAAACTTTATATAAATTTAACTCAAAACTTATCTCTTAAATGCAATTGATAGGTAGTTCATTCGATTGGAACTATGTCGCCTTAAAACAAAACTCGTCTTTCAAGTCTTGTGTTTTACAACGAACAAATGAAAATGTATTATTTTCCGTAAATATTATAACACAAACATCAACCAGTAACGCAAGACATAAGCTACCGACTAAGTTCATATGCTTGAAAACGGAAATGCCTGTGGTAAATGCGATTACTATCAGAGAGATGTTTATATAATACATGGTTAAACTAAGAGACAAACTAATAGATTCATTACACCAACCTTCCAAGGCCTACGCATACCTTCCCAAGAAACAAGCTTTGGTAACCTATTGTAAATGATATGCACCTTAATCTTTGTGTGCATAACCAGCACCAGTCGGTTGCAAAAGACCTTATTAAAAAATTAGCATGTTTGATCTTAACCCTCCTAAGACGGACGTTTCTTTTCAAAAAAGATTGATTGCAATTCACGAAAGTATCAAATGAAATTTACTTAACCTTAGGCTGCAAACACAAGGAAAACGTATCTTATATCAAAGCCAATTCTTGTGTATCTGTCAATTGGTGATATACCGGTTGATATTTCATTTCCATAATCAAGCAGGAATTGTTGTACATAGTTTACCGGCCGACTGGCAGGGGTATCTTGTAAATCGTTTTTGCCAGCAGCAATTCACGCAAACTTGTCTAAAACTTCTTGTTAATTGAGTCTGGAGAAATTCCTTAGCACACGCCTCTTGACATTTTGTTTCTGTTCAGCTTAGAGAGATTAAAAGAAAATTAGTCTTAATTATGCTGATCGACAAACGCAAACGTTTCGAACTGGAATGTCATGTCACGATATACCTATATTTGACTGAAATGATTTTTGTGTAAAATAATACACGTTGAAAACCTGTCACTGAGTAAGAGAGATTTCAAGGATAACATCTCGTTCATTTTATACGTAATAATTGCCCGGGTGTGTTATTTTTTTTTTACAACGACCGACGACGTCACTGTCGGCGTGTAGCTTTCGTTTAGTGTTGTTGTTCGTTTTTGGCACAAAAATTAAGTAGGTAACTATGTGAAAAATAATATAAAATATTATTTCTTGTTTGTAGGTATAGGTTGGTGTTCGTTTGTTGTGACCATCTTCAAACAGGACAATCAAGACGTGTTTTTGGGTTTCGGCTTAGTCAATCATATTATGTAACATGTTTGAGATTGCAAAACTGCTATTCCATGCAGTTATTTTAAGTTTTTATTTTTTTGGCAAATGACCGTCCAAGAAGTTGGCAAATATTTATGAATATTTTATGAATATAATATGCATGTATAATATACTATAATAAGTCGGTTTCTTACAACGGGCCACGCAAGCACACATTGAATGGTTGTATTGGACTTTGATGTTATTACCCTTGTATTGAATCATTGGTACTAAAAAATGTTATCTGGTATTTTGTATTCTTTATTACAGCACTACGCGTGTTTTATTGAATATGGCAGAAAAGTAAGGCAAAGTAAATAAAAGGCATTTTTCTTTTTTAGTTCAGAGCCGAGCACTGAACTGAGCTCGAGCATTATGAGCGCGCTCTGAACCGAGCGTGCTCAGAGCGTTCTGATGTTTTTTTGTTTTTCCTGCTTTTTTTTCTGTCAAGTGTGACTGGAAGTGTTCTTGTACGTGTGTAATCAGCTTTTTCCTCAGCTTGCTCAGTCAATTTATTCTGAGCTCATAGAGCGCGCTCTGAACATGCTCTGAACGAAAAAAGAGACACAAATTTGAGCTCTGATGTATCTGAGCTAAAAAAGAAACACGAACTTTTTTTTATGACAGTTCAGGTTCTGCTCTGAACTAAAGAAAAAAAACGGCTAATGTAGGAATAAAGCGCCTCCGACGAATTCAGAAAGAACTGTTCCGTGCTCACACATTTTAATTTGTTGCATAGTCGAAACGCTTCTCGGGCTCTTCTCGACGTTTTTCAGGTAGGCAATTGTGGTTGAAGTATGACGTTTAAATGTTTGCACAATTTAGTGCTCCGTTATTCCAAAATGTAAATCTAATCTTTTAATAGGGGGCTTTATTATAAGAAAAAACATTTCCTTTTGAAAAAGTAAAGGGTACTTTAAAAAGAAACAATCCGATCCGATCAACAATGAGAAGGGGACATCAATACAATTTGTATTCTCTCCCACGAATCTTAAAAGAGTAGGCTCCTACCTTAAGCGATCAAAATGCATTCGTTAACCCGTGCAGTTATTGAACTATTTTATAACACTTACCGAACGCATTGTTCACCCCGGACACCACTCCCAAAGAGTTGCTATGCTATGCACAAGGGCAACTTTCGAGCCCAACACCAAATGTATTCATTGCACGCCTTCGCTGAACATTTGCGACTGGCCTAAGTAACGTTTCGTTTTGAATTTGTTAATATATGCACGTTGATCCATCAATAAAAGAGCCATCACTAAAAGAATACCTGTCAGTAGTCAACGTCCCACATAACGAATTCAAAGAAACACTGATGGATAGGCAAATAGTACGTGTGAGCAATATAAAAAGCGTTTATTGTAATCGAATGACAAATGAAGATTCAAGCGTTTGACTCCTCCAAATCCCTATGGGGAACCAAGTCCAAGTCGCTGTATAGGTTGGGAACAGGTCTGGCGTTTACTTTAGCAGACTCTTCTGGCGACTGCATAAATTCACCATAGCCAAGATCCCAATCTGAGACACCTCCAGATGCCTGTTCTTGTTTACAAAAGTAAACACGATCCAAGGGCACACCTAACGCCTTGTTAAGAAGTTGCCGTCTTTCCCTAGAGCGACCAATGATTTCATCATAAGACATTGTCGGTATTGGAGGTGCATCAGCAAGGAAGTTATTTGCCTCAGTTTCCACGTCGGCATAGGTCGGAGCTATTTCGAGGATTCTCTTAACTGAATTTGCAATCATGTCGGATAGTTGAACATCTTTCTTTTCGACTGGCAAAAGTCTAGCTCGAATGGCAGCAATCTCTTCGCTAACTCTTGATATAGCTGCTGTAATGGAAGCCTTCTTGCGTTCCTCATAACTGAGGCGTTCTTTTTCGAGAGCAGTTTCACGATCAAGTTTTTCCGGATCGACCATTTTGCGGGCCATCAAATTGTGCACTAGACGTTTTAGATTCAGTTTGTCCCATTTTTTGTCCAACTTTTCGGTGAGATCGTAGTGCGCTGCGCTGGTTGGAACAGATTGTGGCCTTGCAAGGAAAGTCATATGAAAGACCGATTTGAAAAAATCTATTGAAATACTCACTTCTTTTCGTCTGGGGCATTCTTTAGTTTGTTAGCTTCTTCTGCTTCTGCACGCAAGTGCGCCAAATCGCGAGCAGCTTCAGCTTCTGCTCGTTTCCTTTCTTCGATTATGTCAGCATTTTGTGCAGTCCAGTTTTTCTCCCAATTGTATATGGATTTTTTGCGATCTACCTCCTTATCGACGTAGGATTGGAAACGCTGGAAGACATATTGTTTTTACGTTAAACTCAGTTTCTCGCTAGTAGCACTCGTGTAGCAGCAATCTTATTAAAACTGTCCGTGATCTCAGATTTCTTTCACTGCGAGAGAAACATCTGATATAGCGACAAACCGTGAAGCAGTACTCACCTCCAATTCATTGGGTACTGGCTTATAGAATCCTTCGGGCAATTCAACCATCCGAAAGCTACTATTGTAATCCCCAATGCTTATGACTTTTCTTGGAACAGATGTTCGATGCTCCGACAGAACTGTTAATATACCTCCCCCCAGAACCTCAACTAAGCATGCATCATCATCTCGGGCTAAGAAACAAACACTAAAACCAAATTTTGACCCCATTCTGATGAAAATTTACCCAAAAGATCCCAAGCTTCGAAGCTGCCATCATTGCGGGTCAAAAACAACACCGCCGGTCTATCCGTACTCCATTTAACTGCCGTCAAAATCTTCGGTCTAACACGCCATAAAATCGGCGTAAACGGAAAGTCTTCTCTCCAAATGGCCATAACAGTTCTGCCAACCGAAACGAAAACCTCCGGATAGAAGGGGTTCTTTTCCAGAGCCACAATCGGACCATCATGAACCCTCGCAAAACTGTACGCAGGAGTCGTAATGTTCTCTTTATTGACATCGGCATCAGAATCATTGCCGACAAAGCTGAGAGCTTCAATTCTACCGAAGAATGACCCCACAATTAAGGAATTGCGGAACAAACTCTGGCCAGCTTCTTCAACAATAGTGGGATAGGTATTCATTTCTGCGTCACTGCGTTGCACACTTTCCGCCTGCGGAGTGTATGTGTAGTTCACCACATCGCAAATAACCGAAGTCAATGGCTCCGGATAGGTGACCATAAAAACAGGCTTTATGCGTTTATCCAACTTCTTGTACACAGATTCGTTTTGCGTCAGCGCCGGTGGCAGACGCTTCTTAGCTGAAGCCTTGGCAATCTTTCCTATGTCATAGTCCAGATTCCAATAGGCTATTGAGCCGTCAATAGACAAAGTAGCAAAATATCGACTCTTTGCCTTTAAGTGGGTCTCGTGTATTCGACCATTTGGTGAAATGTAGTAATCACGACTAAGCCACTTAATTTCTGTTAAAGCTCCTGTTTGCGATTTATCTAGAGCGCTGATTGCAGCCGGTAAAACCAACGTACCCTCGTTGTATTGAATTGTCCAAGAGAGAAACTCAGCGATGAGCTCTCGATTGTTTGCCTGCGCGATCGTGAGATGCTCCTCAGCATCGAGATTTTTGGCGCGATTCTGTAAGTCCCAAATGATTATTTGCCCATTAGTGGTACCACCGATGAGAATATTTTCATCGTAGGGGCAAAACGACAGCGCGGTTATCTCACGTGGAGATTCGAATTCAAGTTTGAAGTTTAGGCTGTCCGTGAAGCTCCACATTAGAATCGGATTCGGCTGGAGTATTGTCCTCTGAACTGAGTCGACTTTTTCCTTGGGTTGAACTGCATATGGAAAGGGAATAAGAAATTATGTTCATTAAAATGTTTTGATTTAAATTTTGTAAATTACCGCTATTGACAGTCACTTTAGTAGTGAAGGCATATGCTGCAACTGCTATTCCCGTCAGATGGGGATACCAGTCAACTGCGGATACGTAACGATTATTACTCTTGGAAATATTTGCGAAACAAAAGACCTCCTCAAGATGTGGGTTCGTGTAGACCCGGACTGAAGAAGTCGATATCAAGGGATAATCGTTCCTAATTAAAATGTGTAATAATAGAAGGAGTTTATTATGGAAAAGTACAAATACCTAATGTGGAAATAAAGGGCTTTTTGAAAGAGGTCACAGATATGAACACCAAGAACTGAATATTAAATTTTGTATTACCTATACATGTCGACCTGATTAAATTCCAATGTACTTAGGAGATATTTGATCTGATCCGACATTTCAGGCGGATCCTTGGGTTCTTGTTCAACCTCTGTTGACGGAGTGACGGTTTTACTAGTTGCAGTTGATTTCCCCTTTCCCCATTCCTCCTCAGACGACACATCCAAACCGTTTTCTTCTAAACTTGTACATTTGGAAAATGTTAAGAAAATGTCGACGTACTTATCACTTCCTTACCGTCCTCTTTAATTTCATACAGATATTGAGCCCATGCATTCGATGGGAACGTGGGATCGGTTTGCTGCTCCAATGTCACTGTTTCCGGAGCTGACTGTATACCTACATGCACCCTTTGTTGGGTAACATTCTGGAATTTAACAGCGCCCCCCACTAACTCAGCGTAGCCATCACGAACGTCTGATGTTCGCCGCAATGAAAATTTAACTCTCGACTGTCTCATTGGGTAGACACTCTGAATCTCCACATCGACAACTTCGGACTTTTCTCTCGGTACACCCAAATTAACTTCGTATTCACTGCCTTTACTGATCCATTGGCGTGGTCTTTTGACTAAGCTCTTATTCATCATGAAGTGTTCGAATATTTCTATGTTTCTAATAATTGCAGCTGCCGATCGGGCATCTGCTTCAGTGACATATATAACAAACGGATCCTCTTCCAATATGCTATCTTCTTGCTTAACGAGGGAGGGAGCATATCCAATAAGAACCTTATCGTTTGGCATATAGGCAGTAAAGAACTCCTTCAATATTTCTCCATTATCGATTTCGTCAAAAAGATGATCCGACAAGAGACTAAACTTCAGACGCTTCCATGGAAATTCTTGACTGACATTGATGCCTATCTCAACACCAAGTTGCTTTTGAGTTTTTAATCTGCAAGATTGCATTTAAAATATTGGCGAGTAAAATTTCGATTAACAATAATATGTAAGTATGAATACTTTAGCATGATCTTCTGGCAACCAGGAAGTTCATAAAGATCCTGTCTAGCGGTTGCCATATTAAAAGTACTAAGCCCCTCCAAATCATCCTCGGTAGACTCCCCATCGGATAGTATTAGTAAATCCGGTTTCTTCTCACAAATTCTTAAAAAAATTTCAGTTAAATCGGATTCGAATAGTGTTAATGTGGAAGTACTTACACAATGCGATTTTCTTCTTCGATTCGGGTAGTGATTTCCATTTTTTTAACAGCTGAAAAATGTGTTTTGTAAATCTATTTTATTTTACTCACAAATCTGACGGTAAACAAATTCAAATATCCATGCCAACCGGCAATAATCCTAAACTACCTTACCATCAAACTGCCTCTGAATGGGCTCAATTTAGCTGTCAAAAGTAAACTAATACTTCTCTGCAGGTGGCGCTGGTTCAACTATGGTGAATCTTATTAGAATTTCTGCATTGTGGTGATTAGTGGTTTTATTGAATATTTCTTCCGTATTGAAAATGATAAATTAACTTGTAAAACATTATCAAATTGCAAGAAAAGTTACGTGAAATTGTAAATAAAGGTAGTGACTATAGATTGGCTAAGAGAAATTTGAAGGAAACATCTTAAGAATAGGAATTTCAAAAGGTTTTCCCTCGCCGTATGATACAAGTTTAAGTTTTCTCATGGATTATTGATTTTTCTCTTGGGGTGATAAATTTTCATGGGATAAGTTTTGGAATTTTATTGTTAATCCAGCATAGTGTAACCAAAATTATTTGTTTTTTGTTTAAAACATTTAAGCCACCTGGATTTGGCTAATTAGGGTCGCAAAACAGTCATCCGGTGACATCATCACTTTTTTAACTTGTCTTCTACAGCGATTTGCATTAGCTATGAAAAGAACGTTTTTTTTTGTAGGTGTAGTCTACGCAATAATTTTTCTTTTCACAGATTGCTCTTTGTTGTCATTCCATTGGGATGTATTGATTTTTGTTGTTTTTGGAAACGTATGCGGTGGCCAGATAAAGTCTTGTAGATGTTTCAAGTGGACCTGTCTGCACTTGGTCCTTTATGGCTTTGATTGTTAAAGAAGTGCATTTTTCTTGATGCAACGTAGGTGCAGTCAAAGTGGGTGAATTATAGTGGAATTATAGTGGAAAGCTGTCGGTGTGACAAAAGCCTTGCAAGTAAATCGAACGTTGTTACGAAATTAGTTGAACACTTCTGTTTGTGTACCGCAAGCGCTTGAATCAAAGAGTTTACAACTACCATCCAATAATTGTTGCAAACTTTTGAATGCGACTCAAGTTTACAAGTTAGGTATTCAAATGAGTTGGTTTTTTCAAGATGGCATACAAAACAGAAGAAGAAATTTAAAGCTATACCTATATGTTTTTGTTTCTGTTTGTCGTCTCAGTAAAGGCATATCCCAGAATGCCTATGAGTATTGCTGCTGTGCTATAATGCATTCAACAAGCTTCAGTCACATGAGGCTTTTATGAAATTTTAAATTTTTTTCCAGCACAATAATACACGAAAAGCCCTTAAGATCTCTTTCCTCAATTATTGTTGAACAAAAACAAGCAAGGCCATCATCATGGATCGCAAAGCTGAACTGGAACGAAAAAAGGCCAAATTGGCAGCCCTACGCGAAGAGAAAGATCGTCGTCGTCGCGAAAAAGAAATGAAAGACATCGAAGAGGCTACGGGTCGAATAGGAGGTGGCGGTGGCATTGACAAGGATCAGCGAAAGTAAGTAAACCTACTTGCACAATTCAGAAAATTATCTAATTGTGTAATTGATATTTCAGAGATTTAGATGAAATGCTGTCATCGCTGGGTGTTGCACCCGTATCAGAAGTTTTATCATCACTTTCGTCTGTCAACTCGGTAACATCAGACAATTCCAATAATATAACACCTGATGCGAGTTTACAACCGAGTCTAAATGGCCAAGGGTAGGACCGTGTTTTTCCATGAATTTATAACCTTATGCTAATGCCTTTAAACTTACAGTGGTGCACGCAAGAAGCCTCTAAATTTAAGCGTTGTTACTGTTCAAGCCACAAACATTCCACCAAAAGAGACTCTGGTTTACACAAAACAAACTCAAACGACCAGCACTGGCGGACACGAACGTGATGGTGGGTAGTTTCTTATTTAGTTGTTTGTGTTGCGTTGGTTTTATTTTGCGTTTAGCTTTCATTATTTCCCTGTACATATAAAGAAGTTATTATTGTTAATGCTTGTTTGTTTTGTTTTTCATTTTCATGATGTTTTAATGAAAATTATTTTAGTTTTGAACATTTCTCCACAACAGATCCTCAAATGTCGTCCTAGTTGTGCATCGCAACATAACATTTATATATTACAACAAGATTTTAACATGTAACTTCAACATACACATATTATTATTTAAAGGTTTAGAGTTACAATTTCCATTTTTGTTTTTAAATAAACTCCATACGTATTAACATCTATGGTAAAACGTGATTTTCAAACAAATTTTAAATCAAGGATGTCAGCCCTTATAATAATTTTAATAAGAAAATATAAAAATAGAGCCTATTAGCAACAACGCCTAAATTTGTATTACAGTCATTCGAAGTTTTCAAATAGAACACTTCGATCGACTGTTAAATTCAAACTTATTCGAATTTAGGTATAACAGGAATAATAAAACAACCGTAAAACATTTGAGTAGGATGAGTGGCTGTCAGCAAGACCGGAAACAATTACCCCACTGTATTGTTACCTTTCCGTACGTAAAATCGAATTCATTTCGCGAAATCATAGTTCGGTTATGATGCGGTGACTCAGCCTCAGCATTTTCTTTGGGTGTTACGTTTGTTTAAAGGGAACAATAAGCTATTGATTATTAGCTACATTAACCTAGACCACAATGCGTACAAATTACCAGGATTTTGAACGAGTTTATTTGTGACTTTCTCGTTTTAAAATTATCCTGGCAAATTTCACAGATTGATTGCATTTATTTCGTTGCTTACAAAATTAGATCATCTGTAGATTTCACGGAAAGTTTCCGGGCTTTACTCGACACAAGTTCCGGAAATAGCAAAGATGCATAAATTCAAATATTACCCAGGTCATGCCAGTCAGTACTGACGGTTGCGAATCAGAAAAAACGCCATTTGCGATACTACTTATAAACGTGTATTATTACTCAAGGTGTTGTCAGATATTTAGCATGCATTTCACTGTTTTACAATTTTCAATCAGTATGCGCTTTTCAAACGCTAAACATCAATTGGAGATCGATATTTCCAAGGAACTTGAAACGTTGTCTTGTAGGGACATCACTAATGTAAATGCAAACAACAATTTGCTTGGTAACACTTGCTAACAAAATAATAAACAATAAAGGAACTCAATCCACCTTGGAACACACTGTACAGCGCACTTTAAAAGTACATAGTTTCTTATGTACTTGTTTTTATATTTACAGCACCTTTAATCCAGATACCCTTTGTTCTTGATTTAACAACCCTAAACCACTGGCACGATAGTTTAATTGGACGTAGATTGCTCGACTAATGTTAGAAATTGTTGCACGTTTTCAGCATGCCAATAAAATTTATTAGCACCAGCAAAAAAATGTTTAAAGTCGATCATCACCCCTAACATAAACTGCTCTCAAACCTGGCTACTATTTTAGAAAATAAAGCTAAGCGTTTGTTCTATACATACACAGTATACACTCCTAAAATAAAAACTTTTTATTTATGAAAAAAAAAAAAAAATCAAAATAGTAATTCGTAGTGAAATTAAATAACAAATACAGTTCTTTCTTGCCATTCCTCACCTCTGTCAGGATATATGGAGGATTGGTGGAGACCCCGCAAAGGTACTTCTTTTGAACTAAAATCACTATATCTCACATAAACTTAAAAAAAATATATATATATGTAACTTTAGTCTAAATTATAAAAAAGAAATACCCTAACATAAATTTTTACCACGGTTGCTGCTGCTGCTACTAAGTGTAGCACTTCTAGTTTCGTGTGAGAGTGTGTAAATTGGGTAGCAACCGAGGTGTCTTTAGACTTAAGAATATATATTTCTAACTTTCTAACACAAAGTGACCACTTTTCCAATTACCTACGAGTGCTAATGTGAGTTTTTTGTAATTTTCTTTTGTTTAATTTTAGCCCACGCATCGGACTATTACGGTGAGTTGAGTTTTGTTTAGTTGTTGTATTTTCTTTTCTTGTAAGGAATCTATATAGTTTAATGTTATTTCCAAAATATGATTTGAACAATGTGGAGTTTTGTTATTTCGTACATTTATGTTTAGAATTTTCTGTTCATATAGTAGATGTAAGCAATTTTCTGTTTTGTAAACTAATTTAATTGTAATTTCACAGGTGTTTTTTTTTATTCGATTAGATAATTTTATTTCTCCACCCATGTTTTTTTTTTATATGTATATGATTTTACAGCAAACATAAAATGAGCATTAGTTTATTTTTTATTGGTGTTTCAAAGTGCCTCAGAACAAGAGGCGATTTTCTTAAACATATTTTACAAAATCATTTATTGGTTCATACAAATGCTGCGTCATAATCATACATTCCATTTTATTATTTCAAATAAATTCAAAGGTTTTATTTTCTAATTTTATTTCACGTTTTTGTTGGAGAGGTTGGCAAGTATTTACAAAAAATAAAAACAAACATCATGTTTGACATCTTGTGCTAAACATAACAACAAGGGGAGGTCGAGAAGTTCCCAAATTAAAAGCATGTTTTATTAGAAGTCTAACACGATGGATTTCATGTCGAAAATAGTCAATTACAATGTGTGTACCAATTCTTACGAATATTCACAAAAAGTAGAAGAGATTTGATTGTTCTATCAGTTAGTTTTTTTTACGTCGTCTATGGTTGGCATGGATATGAGGCAAATACGTTTAGATATCTTTTTCCACTATGTATACCTCGTTGGGTGGAGGTTCGTCATGGAATAAAATTTCCAATTGAAATGTGCAACTAATCCTATACGTATTATTCCAATTAAATCGCACATTGACTTTGGATGGACTATTCACATAGACTCTTATGCGTTTCTACCGTAAATCTCTTCTTCAACTCCATTCAGTGTTGACAGGCCCGAAGACTACTCGCAGATAATATCCTCAAGCGTTTTTGACAAATATTATTTTTATATACAATCCAGGCTACAAATCTGCAACTTTGACATACAAAATGTCAGCAATTTCGGTCAGTTTAATGTTCAATGAATAGCTCGCACCTGCAGCTCTATTTCCCTTAATAAACAGAAGCAGTCCAGCATTAAAGTAAACAAGTTAGTACATTCTTCACTTTGGTAAAATTGTCCCGTGTATATTTCGGAACGCTACTTATGGTAGCCACTTTTTGACCTCCCTTTATAGTTGCTTGAACTCAACTCCAACACTTGGGTATATTTCACAAATCAATTCATCTTAAAAATGCAAGCCTTCTCATCCAGTTTTATTTGTTTTTATTAATTTTGTTATCCCAACTCCTAAAATTTGGTCAACATAATGAAAGTTATGAACTAAAAACAAAAAAAAAAAAAACAGTAAATCGCTATAATATTTTTGAAAATGGATAAAACGTGAACAAAAACCAAATTCTTTTCTATTTCAAGATGAATACAATCTTAATCCGGGTTTAGAGTGGGAGGATGAGTTCACAGGTAGGTATCTGTGCGTTATATCGACAGTTAACGGGATCGACATGAAGCAAAATAGGAACTAGAAAGAATTTAAATCGCGTTTGCGTTATCTTCCCAATTCTACTGATACTACAGAGTTTATTTAACAAAAAAGAAACACACAAACGAAATTATTTAAACAAAAATCTGCTATTTTCCGGTAACCAATAGAGTGTTATCCTACTGTAGAACTTGCATTGTATTTTGTTGTTGCCTGATTGTTGTTTCCAGTTATTATCAAAATAAATTTAGATAGTAGCAAATGTTTTACTTTTCTCCATCTAAAAGCAAAAAAAAAAAAAACTATAATAAACAATATAAATAGTAATTATTGCATGTTTCTGTGTTTTTGCGCTAACAATATTTAAAATATTCAATTGAAAATATCATATAGTATATTTTTGGCTTCAGATCACTTTTAATAATAAAATGCCTAACGAAAGCTCACAGCTCATTTTAAGCAATTATATTTCTTGGGGGATATCATTGTTTTGGTGGATCGATTGATACATTTTGTAAAAAGAATAAGGAGAAACTCATTATATTTTTTTTTCTTATTTGTTGTTAAACCGTAAAGTAAATTGTATATGGATTTAACTTCTAATGGTGACAGGTTATTTCATTGTATTCTCATTTAAAGCTAAACTTGAACAATTATCGCATTTCAAACCACAAAACAAAACAAAACAATGGGTGCTAGGATATAATTCGAAAATTGCGAGGGGTCAATACAATACCGGAGGGATTTTGCATCGATAATGAATGTTTTTCGAGAGAAAATAATTCACTTACAACACCTCAACCACAAAAAATAAGTTCCGATATACCACTTTTCAAATTTGAAATGCCATAGGTGAACTTTCCTTTAACGTGTACTAGAAATTATAATGTATGGACGTCGAAATGCTGTTACATTAAGCCTGTTTTATTGAACACCAATCTGAGGAGAATAAAGTAAGATGAATGCTGTAATAGATTGTTGCAGTCACTTTGTTGGGTGTCTCTACTTTTAGGTTTATTTAACGTCCTAGTTCCCTTTCGCTGAAAGTAAATGGGCACATTTACAATTTTAGCTATCTTAAGTCGACTGAAAAAGCTGTTCATCGGCCACATAGACCAATCAAATCATCAAATCAGCCAGCTCTCAGACTTACGCTGAAATCGGTTTACTATAAATTTCGGGAACACAACACCAAAAAGGTTCCATCATAAACTGCTGCTGTCAAGTCCCTTCTACTTGAGATACGAAATGTGTTTGCTCTCACTGCAATACCTTCAAATCATTAAAACAAATAACAGACAGACGTGAATAAAAATCACCCGTGTGACCGAATTGGAATCGGCGCGGTATTCATTTTCACCCCATAATTATAAAGGAACTTATTTGGATAGAGAGGTACGCCTGAGTTAACTAGGCTCTCTGCAAAAGACGTGTTGGCAGAAACCCGGGGTCCTACGCCTCAATTCGAATGGTATTAACATGATCAATGTCTAAAACTAGAACTAGGATTGAAAGAGTAGCCCACATTGGTACCACTCTAGCTAAAACTTTTTTCAAAACTTTCTCACAAGCAATGGCCGCATTCACGAATCTAGTCATCTTAAGTCGACAAGATTGGTCTGGATAAGATGTAACCTAAACGCAAAAACTTCGTCACTTTTCCTACGTCAATCACATATGCGAATTGTCAACTTAGTACTCAGTCGCTAAATTCTTGACTAGTTTCGTCAGCTACCCCTCCATAAACGTCAACTGAAACAGCTGCTCATATGACCGATTTCAGCCTATCAAAACAGAGATAGATCTAGTCAGACAGCTGTCAGACTTACTAAACTAGATACTTGAACGTCCCCAATACCTATTGTATTAAGGGCTCTTTATAAACCAAAGTTATCTTCGGTGTTTCATATTCCAAATATATTCCCAAGGATAAGAAACGATCTTATTTCTCTTCTTTTTTTGTTTGCTATAGCAAGGCGTATGTATATAATTATGGCCTACAAATCAAGACATTTTCATAGGCTTGCACAAAGTTGTTAAGCCTCTTTATTGCCTAAAAATTCGCAAGTTTTCATAGGCTCTATTGTATGGTAGTAATAACCCCCAGGAGCATCGCAGTCCTTTTTTACTTAAACAGCCCCTAATCGAATTAGGTACGTGAAATGTAACCGAATAGTAGTACAGTGGGACAGGATCTCCAATATATGTCAACTGATGTAAGAAAAATCATCTGCAACTGATTGATCAGCATCCTACCATATTTGCTTTATTTTTTTCTTTTATAACCACACTTAAAAAAAGGACTCACAAACCAATACCTCTCAATTAAAGGCAGTACCAATCCAACGTTTTGTGAACTTGAAATGCGCACTTTAAACCTTCTCCTAGGGACTACGGTTATTACTAGAAATGTTCAATATCTCTCTCTCTCTTTTTATTTCTTTCCCCCAAGTCGAGAAGCTTTATATAGATCATTTAAAACATTTTGTTCTTTTCGTTTTCCAACTACATATGTTTTTTTTTTTGTTCGTTTTTGTTTTGTTTTATTTGTTTCACTCAAAAAACAGCAACATTTAAATAAAAACAAAAAATAAACTACAAATCTGAACGTTACCTATTTTGTGTTCATATGTCGGTGGTGCTAACGTGTGACCTATCATTAAAACGAGAATTGTCTGCAGTAACAAGAGCAGCTTAAATTTAATTGAAGAAAAATATAATAAATTAACTGTTATATAACATAAAGCAACGAATTTTTTTACGAATTCAAAATAAAATCTTATATAATTGGGTGGAGAAATATACAAAATCTATCGACAAGTACACACGTTCCATTTTGTTTTTCTCCTTTTTTTTTTAATTTAAGATACTGTTAATATTAATTTAATTTTAATTATATACTGTATGATTTTATGTTTATACATATGTTTTTATTTTAAATTAATACATGTACTTCACATCGCAAGTTTCATTTTTGTAATCCTTCTTCCTTTATTTTGTACAAAAAAAAGAAAACAAAGCTTCTCACTGATTTATCTCTTTTTTGTTTGTGAACTTATTGTACAGAAAAAAAATCAACCCAAAACCAAATTTATTGTGTTAACTAATATTCTCTTTCATAACGACATATACAAGAGATAACTGCATAGATGTATGTACAAGCTCACCAAAACAAAAAGAAAAATAATAATTTAATCAAATGACCAACCAGCTAAATTTTCATATTCAATCAAACACATTTTAATGCATCTAATCAAATTTGAATCGTTTCACAGCTACTTATTTTAAAACCATTTTGCACATTTAACTAAAGGTGACTAACTACTACACAACACATATGTTTAACGGCTGTAATATTTAATATTTGACTGCATCTGCGTGCTGTTTGTTGAGATATTTCTCTACAAAAGTTTTCCGTTGAGCTTAGGAGGTAGGTTGAAGGGACATGTATGTATTATAAAGAGCTTGAGTGTGTTTTACAATTTTTAGATGTTGCATGCAATACGATCATCTGAGTATTTTTGTTATTTTTGTTTCAACTTAATTTTGTTTTCCTATTTTTTGTACAATACATTTCTGTTGGGAACGGTGCGCAGTTGCATCAGTATTATTTGCAAGAAACGCGGTGTTTTTTTTTTTTTATCAATATATGCGATTGCTAGTGTGCATTGGGCCTTGGATTTTTTTCCAAGTTTTGGCCACTATCAAATATTTTTTGCCATTCAAGTCGTTTACTTTTCAAAAGTCAGCTTTTACCCGAGCCAGCAAAAATTTGCTTCTCAATTCATTTGGGCTTAATAGAGCTCAAAACCACTTTTATTTAAAGTTGAGCTCAAAACCAAACGTTGGATGTTATATTGAATTTAAAGTCATAGAATGCCTAACCCAGTGCGCTAAGTCTTATTTGAGAAAACGTAATACTGTTTCACTCTCATTTTCGTTGCTGCAGCCTAAGTGGTATTCGATTGGGCGATCTCAGAGCACTTTTTTGCCCTCAGAGCAATTTTTATGTTCGTTTGGTACAAAAAAAAGCAATCTTTTTCAGATTTCAGAGCACAGTTGCGAATCTAGATATTTTCTCAGATTTGCCCTCAGATTTACCAATACAAGTGCATGTGAGTTTGACACTGGTGAGGTTTGTTTAAATTTTGGAGACTTTTTTCTACAGCAAAGAAAGGCATTGCATCGGGTGAATCTATTGTTGTAAATTAATTATATACAAATAATTAGAAATCAATCGGAACGGAAATTTCGAATGTTTTAATATAGAATTTAACCAGTGAATGGAAAGCGCATAGAAAAGTGTCGAAGTCTACACATATTCAAGTCGCACGAATATCAACACAAAAAAGAGCAAGAGAGTTTATATGTTCGATTAGGCACACGAAATCTGAAATCAGAGGGCAAATCTGAAGAAGCCCAAACGAATACCACATAAGAAAGCAAAGGGATGTCAAGCTTGGCTGCGTGAATGCCTATTTTCTGACGTACAGAAGATGTTTGCATGTAATTGGAAAATAAGGTTGTTTGTTCTAGCTCTATTGTTGAGCGGCAATACCTGTCTGACAAATAACTAACTATAGACTGCCAAGTCTGTGCCTTTGAGGTAAAGCACAAGAAGATTTCTCCTTATCTGGGGATGGACTTCATTAATAGACACGTTTTTAATAAAATAATTTGAATAAAAATTATAAGACTATAAATGGAAATCAAGGCAATTTTCCTGACGTTTCTGTCCACTTACCAATACAATACAAAAAATGATATCTATCAATAGCATCGACAGTTATAGAGGCTATTGCCAATCGTTATACGCGACTCAATTTGCCATTTTACTATAGAAGCCCAAATATAAAAACAACGCCTCCACCTACTTATGGTGTTTTCGATTGAATGAAAGAATTGCCGTTTCTATCAATAGAGCGAATCCAGAAGTTCTCTTTCTATGTTTTCTATGTTTGAATGAAGAAAGAAGTTCACTTCCAATCAAGGCAAGTCTTAAAACAGCAGAAATGTCCGGGATATTTTTAAAGAATTCCTCTGAACTATCCACCACACACTAGTAAAATGTCAGATTGGAGTGTTTGTTGTGTTGTTAGACACAAACCCTGCGTTATGTGTTATGTAATAATGCAAACTTTAATTGAAATTTATGTTGAAATGGCCTGTAGAAAAAAAAGCAACAGAAAACCAAATCTGTCACAATGATGCGCATATGGGGTCTACCACTACTGCGAAAGTTCTCCAACGAATTTGATTGAAAAAAGCAATTCTGAACTTCGCGGCATTTCTCTCGGATCTTCAATGAAAAACGCCACATTTTAGCCTCTTTTGGCACATCTTTTTAACCAAACTTGGCACAACCACGTATACTATAGAATCCACCGAAAAGATAAATTTAGCCTTCGTAAAAATTCCTGCACATTTTAGTTGAAAAAAATTTGTTTGGACTGGTTTCTTATAAGTGACAGGCGGCTATCAAACCTTTCAAAAAGCCAATTTGTGACTGACTTGCACTTCATATCAACTTTCTTGTGTTTGTTTTCCAATGAAAAACGTGGACGAGAAGGTACAGTATATAAAATTTACACTTTGTATCGTTGTTCGTTGGTATTCGTGATTTAAGGCTTTCCAGTACTTTTTGGTTATTTTGAAAGGATATGTTGTTCCGCTGACAGAAATTGGTTCAGAAAGTACGGGACCAGACCTAAATGCGAGAGCTTTTTATTTTCCAAAGGTTGACTTGTACGTTTTTTTAAACTTGTTCATAGTCTTTATTTTAAATTGTACAGTCCGAAGGTTGCAGAACATTTGATTTGAAGATAAAATGATTATAGCTGTTGCAATCAGCAGGCTTTAGTTCTCTATTCGTATTTAGCTTTCCACACATCCCACACCCACTAATACCGCAGTGTAACGTTTGAGCTTCACGTTTGTCTTTGAATTCACTTTGCACTTTGTAGCTCTGTATTGATTTTCTCTAAATTCTACTGTTGTTTTTGACTTGCCTAGCTATAAACCACAACAAATAAAATGCAAAGAAGTTTCTCCAAATGTATATAAAAATCTTGAGAAGAATTTTTTTTTTTTTTATAAATGTCTAAAGCGATGCGATGCGAACCTACATTTTAGATTAAAAAGAAAATGAAAACTTAACTTAATATAGAAGCGGAAAACAGAAAAAAATCGTAGAATTTGTTCCTGTTTTGTCGATTGTCATGTTCCTCTAGCTGTGTTAGTTTTATACCTTAAACAGTGCTTACATATGATGCCCAAGGAGATGACGAAGAGAGCTCGCTGCCACACATCGATCATGGCTTTCATTCCAAGTTACCACCAGGGATACTGCCCCATGGGCTGCCAACTGTGAAAGAAGTAGCACCAGCCATAACGCCCCTTGAACACAAAAAGGAACACGAAGAGAAGAAAGAGAGTAAGACCAGCGATCATAATGAGAGATTGGATTTTGCTTTTTATATTAGTTTAAAATTTTCAGTTAGGGAACTGTCTGAGGAACAGAAACAGATGATCATCTTGTCGGAGGACTTTCAGAGGTTTGTACTGCGTGCTGGGCGCGTTATCGAGAGGGCACTTTCCGAGAATGTGGATATCTACACGGACTACATTGGTGGTGGTGATAACGAGGAGACCAACGATGAGAGGACACACGCCCGATTGTCTATGAATCGTGTTTTCTACGAGGATCGATGGTCGAAGAATCGTTGTATCACTTCGATGGATTGGTCTACACATTTTCCCGAGCTAGTTGTGGCATCGTATCACAATAATGAGGTTTGTTATACCTTGATCTTAAAGCCTTGAACAGCAATGAAAGAAGTCATCGTTTAGGAGAGTCCCAACGAACCCGATGGTGTTGTCATGGTCTGGAACACGAAATACAAGAAACAAACACCCGAAGATGTATTCCATTGCCAGAGTGCCGTGATGTCAACATGTTTTGCAAAATTCAATCAGAACCTAATTTTGGGCGGCACCTATTCGGGTCAGATTGTTCTCTGGGATAATCGAGTGCAGAAACGCACACCCATTCAGCGGACACCGCTGAGTGCAACAGCGCACACACATCCAGTGTATTGTTTGCAAATGGTTGGCACACAGAATGCGCACAATGTGATATCGATCTCATCCGATGGTAAGCTGTGCTCCTGGAGTTTGGACATGCTGTCGATGCCGCAAGATACATTGGAATTGCAGCAGCGGCAGTCAAAGCCAATCGCTATCACTTGCATGTCCTTCCCATCGAATGAGATCAACAATCTGGTAATGGGCAGTGAAGACGGCAACGTCTATTCTGGTAGGGTCCAGCCCTTAGACTTGTGGCTGTTTCTATATATATTTGCTTGCAGCTTACCGCCACGGAATTCGTTCGGGTGTGTCTGAGGTATACGAAAGGCATTTGGGTCCGGTGACCGGGATCTCGACTCATCCCAATCAATCTACTCCAGATTTTGGTGATTTGTTCCTGACGTCGTCCATTGATTGGACGATCAAGTTGTGGAGTCTTAAGGTAACTGCGTTGACCGTAATTTGTGCGTTTGACACAACTATATATCATGTTTTTATTCCGCAACTAGGACACAAAACCACTCTATTCCTTCGAAGACAACTCGGACTACGTAATGGATGTTGCATGGTCTCCAATTCATCCCGCCTTGTTCGCTTCTGTCGATGGCAGCGGTCGCCTTGATTTATGGAATCTAAATCAGGATACCGAAGTGCCCTCGGCATCAGTGGTGGTTGACGGTGCTCCAGCGTTGAACCGTGTCTCATGGACCCCATCGGGACTCCATTTGACAATCGGCGATGATTCTGGCAAATTGTATGTTTACGATGTCGCCGAGCACGTGGCACAACCAACACGGGATGAATGGTCGAGATTCAGTGCAACGTTGAATGAGCTCAAAATGAATCACAATGATTAGATTAAGTCGAATCAATCCTACAGAGGAACGAGGTTTAGAGGCAGGATCCATGGATTTTTTTGTATGCTCCCCCAGACATCAAACACACACACACACACACACACACAGGTTACTTGAGGAGACTTGAGATTCATCGCTTTTATAGTTTTTCTTTCCTCTCAAAAAAAAAAATAGAATTTTTATTTTTTATAATAAATCTCGTTTTGTTCGTTTTAATTAAGAATTTGCTTTAATTCATTTAATGAATAATCTAGAAGATGAAATAAAAATCGTTCACTGTGTTTCTGTATTAAGCAATTAAGTTTCTTGCGTCCGTTTTTTTTTACAGAAAATGCTTTCGCATGTGAAAATTTGATTAAAATTATTCTCTAAAAATGAAATATTTTAAAATCCTACATTCTAAACGAACAGATAATTTATTCAAATGTCCCTTAGTCTATGCAGTTGTTCATCAGAACGAGAACTTACTTATGCAGTCTAGCATCTTAAAAGTATAAATCTCTATCTGTCACTATCCTTTTTTAAATTGTTCATGTGAAAGCTTTTGCACGAACATGAAAAGAATAATTATCCTTAGTTACATTTTATTATTTTTTAATTAAATTAAAAGAAGATGTCGCAAATTATTTTTATTACATTTTTTCAAAATTATATCTACCAACAAAATTTAGCATGGTGGAAATCCAAGTATTAAATTTATACACACGCGTCGTATTAGCGGAATTTGACTTAATTATGTATTTTTTTTATATTTTTTTTTTTGTTTTAAGAGAAGTATGTATTTTATAGAAGCCTTAGTTTTCAATTTAAATAGTTTTTTGTTACTAACAAAACTTGGTTGGCAGGATTTTGAACTACATACAAATGAGAAAAGAAACTAAATTGTATGCAAATATTATGATAAATTCAAAATATTATTTATTAATTGTATTTAATTCATATAACTAATAAAATATTAAAAATGAAATAAATACACAAATATTAAAATGAAGAAAACGTTTTTGTCTCATTTGATTTAAAGAATGAATGGAATTCCATAAGCAGATGCAACGATGGACTATGAAATTGATAGGTTAGGTTTCGCAAGGTGTTACTGGCGATATATACACATTTTATGTGCTTTTACGAACAAGTGTAAAAAACCATTTATGAAATAAAATGTGCAGATTACCCTGAATATTTGGTTTACCGGAAGCTGCAATTAGTTGACGTATGCAAAATCTTGGCGACGTCCGATCAGCTAGCCTATACTGAAGAGTCTATCGGATCAGATGACATATATGTATAGATTAAAAGCGAAACAAGATGAGCTCTTTGTTATGCTGTTGAAAGCATCACAAAGTACAGTACCAAGAAAACCTAAAACCATCTATTGAACCAAAGCGCTGGCATGTGCTCTTAACACCTGTTAGAATCTAGGAAACAGATGGACGCATTTAATTTAATTTGACCAATAACAACTATTTAAGGTTTATTTATAAAAAAAAACAGATAAAAAACAATCATACATAACAGAGTTACAACAGACACCAGTTTGCTATTTCATCAGTGCTTGAGCATCGGCGCACTTTTTACGCAGATGCTGGAGTGCTTCTTGGAAACGCTTCAATTGTCCATCCCTAATAGCAAATGTTTCTTCGAAACGCGCCTTTACCACCATCATCATTGCTTCGTTTTCTTTTCGCGTAGTTACCAGATCCTCGCGATTCTTTTCGATTGCCCTTTTTAACGAATCCACTAATGCGGTGCTCTGGTCTAGCTTCTGGGCAAACTCATTCACTCGATTCGTTACGAAGTTTTTCACTGCAACGATCTCTCGGTCCAGTTCATCAACACTTCTTTGCTGCTCTTTGATATTCTCCAGTAGCTCCTTAGTTTTGGGCTCAATCCACTCGGTAATTTCGTAGGAGATCAATTTGATTTGTGTTTCAAAAGCTTCATTCTGCTTCAATAGCTTTTCCATTCGGCTGGTAACATGTTTCTGCAATTGTTGGAGGAAAACAGCAATTTTATTAATTTGGTCCTCCAACTTTTCTTTCGAGTTCTGGTGCAAGCAAATACTCTCAATGTCCACGTCGAGATCTTCAAAGTCCAGCATGATCTGTCGAACGTAGCTGTTGAATTTGGCGATTTTCTCAGTCAGCTGCTTGATGTGTCTAGAGAGCAGAATCTGATTCGGGTGATCCATCTCCTGGAGATCACACACAGACTTCTTTTTAGTCTCCAGAATGTACTGCATCTGGCCGACTTCTTCGATGAGCTCGTTGCGCTTTTCGATTGAAACCTCCTGAGTTTCGACAACGTTTCGCAGTTCATCGACCCGCGACTTCATCTTTTTGATCAGCTCGAGTTGTCCATCTATTTGCCGATCGAGATTCTTGAGGATTTTCTGATTTTTCTGTCGCAACTTCTGCAATCTCGCAATTTGCGCCTGATTCGTCTTCAATTCAGTCTCCATTCGGAAATATTCGTCTTCGTTGTCTACGATAGGTTTTTTTCTGTTGATCCTATCGAGTTCTGCGTTCAGTCGATTGATCTCTTTGTCGAACGCGTCACAACCGGCGATTGATACCTTTTTGTAGATCAGCTCATCTACTGCGAGTCGTTGCAACTTTTCGAACTCATCATTTTTTTGATTGTTCCACAGAGCGAAACCCTCCTCGGCCATGGTAGACAACTTGAAAGCAAACTCTATATCTGGAAATTCCTCACTCATAATTAAATAGCTTTTCTTAAACGAATCTAGATTATCTGACGGTGGAATGAACTCCATGAAGAAAGAAAACAGCATTACGGTGTTACCAAACGCATGTGGCGCTGTTGGAGTCTTCAGCCACGATTTGTTCACTGTATATGGGTAATCAATTTGACTGAGAATCTTCGAGATACTCTCGACGTGATTGGAACCCACTGCGAACTTATTTCCAGCAAGGAACTTAAGAAAATAGTTCACCAGAGCAATGAACTGCTTGATAGACATTGTTTTGAGTCCACCTCGATGCAAGAAATCCATATTTACACCCGCATCGACTGACTGCAGATATTCCGTGATTTTTGCGACATGTTCTTGAATCCAGCGTTTATCGTTAACAGGGGGTCGTTGTTTTTCGCCCGTAAATTGGGGACCTTTCGAAGGAGTGATGTGTGTTGGCGTCCTTTGTGGGGTGCGTGCATTGCTGACGCTACTGCTCCTTCGCATTTTAATCGTAGAGGATGGCACCGCAAGATAATTCCCACCAAGTGAGTTGACTGGTTCTGCCGAGGAACTGCGTTGAATCGATGGCCGTCGTAGTGGTTGCTGCAGACGACTCGGTCTGCAAAATAAAAATTTTTAGACGACTTTTTCTAAACAAATTTATTTCTACCTTGACTGGCGGGCAGCCGTTGATGGGGTTTCATATTCCGTAGTGCGCCGCGGCCTCTGCATAATTCTTCTAGACGTCTTTTGTACTAACGCTGGTGGAAATTATTGAGTTGACGTCAAAACCTACCAATCACGATGATTTTATATCACTGATTATATTTATAGCAAACAAAATATTAAAATAAAACCTCTAGCATCAATTTCACTTTAATGTTTTCAATTTAAATCATTTGATTTGAATTCTTCGATCTGTCATTTGGCTGGAGGTTGGACTGTTCGATTCGTTTTTCGAAGGTTGCATTCAGTCGAGTAGTTAAATTTCTAAAAATTACAGCGTACTAGATTAATAAGAGATTTACATAATATATTGTAGTACTAATTGTAATTGTTCAAATTTTGGAGCATTTGCAAGTTAAGTAGCATTTTCATTAAATATAGTTTTTAAATGATACAAACATGTGCAATGTGTTTCATTGCATTTGAAACACATTGTGAAAATCAAAAATCACAAGATCCCACTGTTTTTGTGAACTGGGCTCTAATCGCGTAAGCACAAAACGATCGAACGAAATCGTCTCGACGATGCTTCTACATCGTATAACAAACAAGAAACGATAATCATCAAAACGATTGGACCATGAAAGTTTTTTGTTGCTTCAAGTTACTAATTCAAACGGCAAATAACCTCGTCGAAACGATTCGATTGGACGATGGCTATTTTGCAATAGTTTCATCGTTTTTGGTCCATTTTTCAGTTTAAATTAGGTCTGAGAGTCGTATAAAAACATATGTAAAGGAAGACACACACTCATGTTCTCTTTGGAGGCGACTCTCTCTAATCCGAGTTGTAAAAGAATGCATTATTTGCCAAAAAAGAAATGGTTATTTTTTCTTGCAACTATATTTCGAAAACCACCAAATCTTCTGCTCTACCACAAATTATCGGCGAAAAATAGAAAATGCCAACAGGATTGAGGGCGTTTGAAGCTGGAATGCAAAGTGATGAAGTATTAAGAACAATATATATGCAAGGCCTATTACAAACTAGGGATTATAAGAGAAACTTCCCGAAATTAAAATACTTTCTGGCCCATTTATATATGTATATATAAATTATTTATGATAAATATATATAAATATAGTTCTACTTAAATGCTATAGTGACCCTAATTATTTATATATATATATAATTATATATATTATATATATATATGACTTTTATTATATTGCTTTTTCGCTCAATTTACATTCGACACTACTGCTCAGAGATTTCTCCTTTTTAGGAATGATTGATATGAAAACCACAAGTAGGTACACCACAAAACTGACTTCTTCTTTTATATTATGTACATACACTACCGGCGCGTGAACAAAAAGGGGTGAGGGAAAGTCATTAAAAATGGGAATCCAAATTTAGTGTCATTATTATCACCTAATGGACGACTTTCAGTCAAAAATAAAACACCCTCGTACTACTTTTTTCGTAAATAAATATTTTTTTTATTTTTTAAAAATAAAAGTCTATATTGTATATTGTAACTATTTATATGCATAAAGTATAGTAATATAAACATTTTTGTTGTTGTTATGTTTCTTGCTTCCACTTTTCTGATTTTTGTTGTTTTTCTTTTTTACGTTTCACTACAAAATAATAAATTAAATTAATATTACAAAATAACAAATAAAAAGAACTTCTTTTTGTTTTCACTTAAAAAATTCTTCTCTGTGTGTATGTGTGTACTTTGCAAAATATTTGCCAAAGTGTTCTATTTCGTTAATATTTATAATTACATAGTATAATTCTGATGGAAATTGAAACACATTTTTATTATATTTATGTATATATAGTTCACATTATTTTTGTTGTATCTACAGACATTCATATGGTAATATTTAGTTTTCCTTTTTTGTATTATTTATTTATAATTATACAGTACATTTATTCAATTTCGTTTTATTTCTATTTTGTTGTTTCTTAAGAAAATATACAAAGTGTACATTGCACAGATATTTATTTTTAATTCGTTTTCCTTCTAGCATTGGATCTTTTTTTTTCAAGCCACATTTTGTACGAAAGAAGCAAATGCAAAATAGAAAATTAAATTTGTTTCTTTTTTTGTCTAATATATTTTTAAAGGAGGGAGGATATCTTTCCGTTACATTTATCTTTGATTAAAATTACTTTGAATTTTCTTTTTATCTTTTTTTTTTTTGAAAGACGGGGGAGACGTCCACGTTTGGGTTGGAACAGCTTGATTGCGGTTGAATGTGTTCTTTGTCAAAAGATTTTGATAAAGGTGTTTGCTATCATTCAATCATGTAAACAAGGGTATCGTGAATAATTTCTAATGAGAATCAGATTGCCGAATAGAAAACGTTCCGGGAAAAATATTATTCACAGTAGTCATGATTATCTAAGAAGAAGAATTTTGAATTGAATGAATTCCCCAAAAAATAGCCAGCGTTATAATCGCCGCATCCATGAATGAGCTATATTGAGTCACGTATTGCTCGTTTACAGATAATGTTCGTCGAGCCTACGATTTTGTAGACATCGATAATGCTGTGAATCTTTTTCATCCTTGGAAATAACAAAAAGACATTTAATGTTAGCCCTCATAGCCTTGTTTTGACTGTGCATTGCATTGTATAGGTCATAAGTTGTAGGTTACATTAGTCCTAAAAGCAAATATCAACTATCATATTCCATCAATTTACTTGTCTTTGCAAAATCATGATAGCTCTGACGCCCAATTCAATTATCATAAATTTCTTTTCGACCTAGGCTTGGAACAAAATTTTGTATGTAGTGTAACTCGAAGTGACACTCTGAACTGTTCATCATCTACAATGATATGTCTTAAGACAGTAGGAACATAGAGAGGGAAATATATTAGCTTACAATTGTACGGACTCTCGTTGGGTGCCACTTTCTGTTCGATTTGGTTTTCAATCAAGTTTTGTATTCCAATGTGTTTTAACTATGTGAATACGATTTGCTCTTGATTTGGTGATGACCTTGTTGGGCTTTGTAAATCGATACCTGTTCATGATTTCTTGAAGATAGCATTCCATAACGATAGCGCCACACTTTTTTTTTCAACAACAAACCCTCATGTCTTGCTCTCCCTCATATACGTCCCATTGTTGTTGCAGTTTTTCTATTTCTATTTAATCATTCCCCAATTTGGTTTCTTTTCTTCACATGATTTATTTTTTATTAAATACATTATGTACTCTCTCGTTACATTTTTTTTTTTCTTTTTTTCTATACAAAATTACACTAGATAACAAATTTTGAATTTCCCACGTTTTTTTCATAGTTTAATTTAAAAGTTTAACAAAAAATAAATAAATTAAAAAAAAAAACAAATGATACAATAGTTTTAGTTACTGAAATAAAAAAAAAAGGTTTTTCTTTTAAGCTTAGAAATAAATTCTAAGGCGCGCAACTTGATTTCAATCATATCATTAATTTAAAAAAAAAATCTATACATATACAGCAATAAAAGCTAAAGTGAAATAAAATTAATAATAATAATAATAACAACGTAACAACTAATATGTGTATGTGTGTGTTTTTTTTTCCTTGAGTTGAGACCCTAGGTCGCAGCTCAATGTTGATGTTAAAAATTTGTTTACAACAGTTTATCTTACATCGGATTGCATTTTTTTGTTCTTTTTTTTCTTTTCTTTTTTGGAAAATATATATTTATATATGTATTAGTAGATTGTAATATTAATATATTTACAAAGAAAGATAGTTTTTCGTTCCAAGAGTAGAGGAGGAGTTTTTGTTTATACACTTTAGACAAATTTTATTTGATTTTTAAAAACTAGTTGATTCTTAAGAGTTATAGTTTTGTTCTGTTTTTCATGATTTTTTGTTTGTTTTTCAAATTGTGATAGTTTTTTTTTTCTTAGGGGATAGGTTTTTTTTTGTTTTGAGAAAATACATTGCATATCTTTATATCTTTGCACTTCCTATATTTGGAGTTTTTTTTTTTTTTTTTTTCTTTTAATATTTTGTGTGTTTACAACAACGATTGTTCATTGATTTGTTTTCATATATAAATTAGGTTTTGTTACAACACGATGTATGTAAATTTGATGATTAAGTTTTCTTCTTTGTAAACATATAGATATTAATGCATCTGATTTGATTGAAAATAATGAAGATGACACGGTGGTAGTTGAAGAAATGGTTAAAGTTGGATAAAATATGATTTTCTGAGTGAAATATGAAACAGGAGGTGAGTGTTTGTGTGTAGATCGCGGTTAGTTCTGTTCTAGCACATAATATAACACAAACATTTATATAATATTTATTCAGTTGGAAAAAAAAAAATTGAAACAATAAACTCACTACTTAGCTTAGGTTACAAAGTGTGTAAAATTGATAAAATTTTATAAAGCATTGCCATTGGTGGTTCCTGTTACAATAGCGGTCGATGACGTCGATGTGGGCGGGACAACAATTGATGACGATGACGATAAGGTGGGTTGGTTCGAATTACTAGAAACAGCCATCACCATCGGCTTCATTGAACCGAGGTACTGGGAGCCAAGTAATGGTAGATTTTGTCCACCAACTGACATATTTACCTGAAAGAATAACAAGACTTTTCATATTTAATTAATTAAATTCCTGTCAATGGATAGTTGAATTAACTTAAGAAAAATAGCTTGATATGGACCTGCGTGAATTTGGGTCGAGGAATAACCGCAAGAGTAGAAGCTTTATAAAGGACTACACCACAATGAATTTCCGGCTCTTTCGTAAATACTCCTGTTTCTAGCAGCAGAAGAAGGTGTGCCGTTAGTGTAGAGCAAGCATGTCAAACTCGCGGCCCTCTATTTGTTGCGCTGTTGTGCCTCATTTTTGAAAACCCTTAGGCCTGTTTTATTCACTGTTGAAAACAACTTGAGAATTTACTTTTATTCACTCAAAGTTGACTCGCTCAACTTTGGATATACCGAAAGTTAATCAACTTTGGGTTCTCTCAACTCCCCGAAATAGTAAAAGTTGTAGAGTAGACTTGGGATTTTTGCGTCATATGTCAGATCTTTTTTTTTTCTCATTTCTGTTTTTGACTTTGCGAACTTCAAATCAACTGGCGTAAATAATCAAATATTAATTTTTAAAACTTTAACGATGTATCGTTCAAATTATTTCTGGGAAGATTGACCATCGTCTGATTCGGGCAGCGAAGAAGACGAGCGCAGTTTGGTCTGTGAAAGACGGCTATAAAAGATGCTACCACGTGTTGGACTCGAAAAATGGGAAGACCGCGACTTCAACTCTCACTTCATCTCTCATTTTCGTTTTTCAAAGCTGAAGACAATGATAGTGCTTGATCTTATTATAAAATCGTTACCGTGCGTCTGGAAGAGATATTGTGCATCGTGAAAGAGTTGGAATTTATTGTATATTATTTTTTTAGTTTCGTGGGTTTCTCCTTCATAAGATCGCGTGAATTATGACCCATAACAAAGATCAAATGAATTCCGACCAACAACCCATTTATTAATCGTTGCTACGCTGCTATGGACTTGGTTCAATTCAGTTGAAACAAGAGTCCAAAGCAATTGGAAATCTTGCGGGAAATGCTGCAAACAGCTAAAATTCCCCCCAATAAATTAAAAATTTTATATTTGTCTATGGCGAAAGTGACGGCCTACATTCAAATCCACAATTTTACTGACAAATTTCCCAGTGATATAATTTCTGAAACAGCAAGACCACTTTTTGAATTTCAACTCAGGAGCAATGCTGTCGAAATGGATACTATAGTAAAATTTGGATATTCTCGCAGGGCTCTGGATACTGTTATACTTGACACTCTAAAATGATACCCTTGCTTTTGCAATCTTTTACGTAAAATGATTTCGTAAATGTAATTTAATTTAACACATCCCTATTTAACGAATAAATGGCACATCTCTAGGTCTGTCAAATTATTTCATTTTATACCGTTCGCATACCATTAATAACATTTTTGGTTAGAAATGATAACCAAAAATATAGGCTTGGGATACCAAAAAAAATTTAAAACGACACACTGTTCAGGAGTTGAGAAGCAATCTTTTTCAGATTTCAGAGCACTTTTGCGAATCTAGATATTTTCTCAGATATGCTTCAGATTTACCAATAAAAGTGCATTTGATTTTGACTACTGGTGGAGTTTGTTTACATTTGCGTGAATTTTTTCCACAGCAAAGAAAGGCATTGCATCGGGTGAACCTATTTTCGTAAATTATTTTCATACAAATATTTAGAAATCAATCGGGATGGAAATTTCAATTGTTTTGATTCAAAATTTAACTAGGAAAGCGCTTTGAAAAGTGTCGAGGACTACACATATTCAAGTCGCACAAAGAAGAGCAAGAGCGTTTTTATGTTCGATTAGGCACACAAAATCTAAAATCTGAGAGCAAATCAGAAGAAGCCCAATCGAATACCACATTATTCAAATCCCGCGATACTAATAATCAATTTTTCTAAATCACAATGGCGAAAATTTTCATGCAAAATTGAATATTGTGACCTAGAAAATATTTAGTGTGAAGGTTAAAGATGATTATTAGTAAGGCCCATCGTGTTTAGTTTCTTTGACTGTTTCGTTTTTTGTGCGCAATAGATATTTTTATCATATATTTCATATTTTTAGTAAAGTAAGTCGGTTCGGTGTGTCTTTCTCAAAGCCAAGTGGCTGTAAGCCTAAGCGAAAAATTGGGATGCGGCCCATACAAATTTAGATCCTGCTGTGTTAGCCCGTGGTAGCCATTAAGCTTGGTGTAGAGGGACATGAAATCTAATGGAGCCTGAAAGATCAGAATCATGGAATGGCCAATGACATCCGTTGCCAGGCATGAACCATTAGCGGACTAAACGAAGAATGTCTATTTCTGCAGGGATATGGAGAAACGCTCAGTCTCAAGATCAACGGCAAGAAGACAAAAGTAATGCCCGAAGGTCTTTCCACACATCAACACATTATATTAAAGCAGACGCAAATTGAAGAGGTCGACCAGTTTAACTACCGATGGTAGAAAAGGCCTTGACGTTAAGAGTAGACCAAATTAAGTTCCCTCTGCAATTGGTAGGTACTCTGTTTCCAGTCTTTAATTACTGTCAAAGCTCCTCTTGTGACAAGGCACAGAAAATCATCTTTCTCAAGTTAGAATACTTAACTAAGGCTAAGACTTAGGGCAGGGTTAAACGAAAATCCTCGCAACAAAAACCCGATGTGCTTCGCAAATTTGGAAGGTCACTTTTAACTAACAAAAATGTTGTCCATGCTTACCTTTCCAGCCAGCTGAGGTGCGGTGCCAATCAATTGGGCAAAAGTGCTTCCCTGCTGTCCTTGTGAAACAGCAATAGATGCTAGTCCAGCTGATTGTGAAACCGGTGCGTTGACGATGTGAACACCACGTCCACCGGCATTCGATGAATTGCAATCATTGACAGCTCCTGTCAGAGAAAAAACAAAAACACAACTAAAGGAACAACGCAAAAGAGGACGTCAAGTGAACTCACCCTTTATTAAAATACCATTATTAGCAAAAGCCAACTTGCTGCTTCCTCGGTACAATGAGGTAGTGCCGTTTGTTGCGGTGGGTAGGATATTTAGTTCAGCACCTCCAGGCAATCGGCCAAGTTCAGCGGCCGATACGTAGGCCGAGGAGCCGCTGTTACCATTTGAGGTAGTATTGGTTGCGCCAATAACGCCGCCAGCACTAACAGCACTCATTAGGAGCTTGTGTAGGTGTGCACCTCCAGTATTCGGTGGGGATGATGACTGGCCAAGTAGGCTGCCGTTGCATCTCGACTGATTTGATGGCCCAGAGCTCAGTTCGATTGTCGCTAAGCTATTTGTGTTGACTAATCGAACGCCGCCACTGTTGTGTGATGAAGTTAGAAATGGACTAACCACAAGGCTGCCACCGCCGACGACCTGAGACAGTTGAAGGGGTGTCGTTGACATGCCCAGCTTGTTGTCTTTATCCATTGATCCGAGCGCAATGCCGTTGAAGACTTTGAATACCTTTGCCGGTTGTTCACCTTCATCCAGCGGCTTGTGCTGCTGGTGATGATGATGTTGGTGATAATTGCTGAAATGAGAATTGTCATTGTTGTCACTCGCAGGAGTCTTTCGGGTGAGGCCGTTTCTTCCGCTGCTGCTATTAAATTCCTTGCTATGACTGACAGTCGTGATGGTCGGTACTGACGATGGTGATGATGCTGAATGTAAAGATGTCGACGAGAAGAATAATGGTGACGCTGACGATGTGGAGCATGAGGAGACTATGCTCGCAGCAATGGCGGCATTCATATTAAGTGACATCCCCGTTGCAGTAGCATTATAGCCGCTATTTGACGATGAAATTCCGCCATTATTTTCACTGTGTGATGTGATATTTATAACGGGAGATGTATGAAATGTATTACCATTGGTTGAGACGTTGGTCAGCACTCCGCCACTGGCAGCACTGAATTTCACCCCATTTGCTGGAATGTTTGGAACACCTTTAACCCCACCGATGGGCGGTGATGAAGAGTGAATCGAGGACGATGAAGAGACACCACTCGATGAGGACGGCGATGGCGAGGGAGTCGATGGAGTTGGTGATCCACGGGTCAGTGATGTGGCTGAGATGTTTTTCGCCGTCAATGACAATGGCATGGTTACTGTTAACGCCCCAGTGGGTGATGCTGCTACTGCTGAGGAGGAGGACACGGACAAAGATGATGGCGTAGCATTTGATGAAGATGATGATAATGGTGGTGATGACTTCATCATCATCATTATATTCGGCGATATCGGTGAACTATTATTGGGCGAGCTCGTAAAGGAAGAGGCAGACGATGTTGTTTGTGTTATCACAGGTGACAATGCAGTTGGCATTGCTGTTTGCATCTGCGAAAGTTGAGAGCAGAGAAAGAGAGAGAGTAGAGACTTTTGAGCATGTGTGTGTCGCCTCGTTAAAGAGACACTGCCCAAAGGTAACTTACTCCAGCGCCTAGTGGTGAGGACATTGTATTGCCGCCACTGCCACTCGATAGAGAGCTCGATGAGCTATACAGCATGCTGCCACGACCCGATGAGAGGGAAATTGAATCATTAAGTCCTTCTGTCACTGCAACAAAAAAAAAATATATACATATATAAAATTATAGTTTGACTCAAGTTTCAAATATCTAACCCTACTTTTAAAACATCGCGTTTCTATAAAATTAAACAAGGACAGACAACGCTTTTGAAACATAAACATCACAAAGTCAACTGAACCCACACGATAAACAACATCCTTTGCGAATATTCGCACTAGATTTTAATTTCAAATCTTGAACCAATTTCGCCAATTTAGCCCAAGTAAATTTATTTTAAATAAAAGTGTATTCTTTTCGAACAGCAGCATGCAACGATAACAAATTCGAAAAGAGATACAACCAGCCCCATTAAAAATAAAAAATGCTAAGCAACTGCTAAGGCCGTGCCCTGTGCGTTTTGAAGCCGGCATTTTCAGCAATAACTAGAACTCAAGCATACATTTGCATGATTCTCAGTTAGTTAAATGAATTTAGATTTTTTTAGATTTTATTCATTTCATTTCAGTTACAAAAGAAAGAGAAATATTAAACCTATCTTAAATGACATGGCTAAGGGCCGTCTGCCATTAAATGAATTTATTGTTACACAAGTTGTTTATAAAAGAAAATTTATTCCAAAACTTTGCAAAGAATTTGCCAGTCTCAAGGTTGCAGTAAATCCGCGTAACTGGAGTTCTCTTAAATATGAAACCAACCAAAAATGCGATGTCATAGGATTTCCACGCGATTGCGCAAAAGGTTGGTGAAATGACTAAAAACGATCGGCCAGTTTATGCTCCATTCCACTTTTTACATATGTAGCTCCATTACTTTGAAGTCAAGTATATCGATGGCTATGTTATAATATGGGACATTGAGCATCGATTGCAATAGCATTGTATCACTATCTACATAAGAGTCAATTATAAATTGCTCTAATGATAAGTTACCATTGCTTGCAAATGGTGTGTGCTTCTTTGCAATATTTATTTATTTTTATTTCAAACTTACCCCTTTCGATCGGAATGCTGCCGAGTTCGATGTCAGAGTTAATACTGGAAAAATCAATGTTTTCAACTTTGGAACCGAGCTCACGCTTTAGGCTAACAATCTTCTTCTGCGCATTGATTTTTTCCTTCGCCAATTGTTCGACTTTTTGCTCAAGTTCTTGTTCTTTGAACTTAAGTGCCTGTCAATGAAAATTGGTATAAGATAAATTCCAGCTCATCTGACAGTTGTTAAACTTACCATTACGTGTTTTAAGGCAGCTCCAAGAATTGCCAAATTTGAAGTTTTCTTTCGCTCCTCATCCTTAAGTTGTAGCTGACCTTTCAACTGCTCAAAGCATTCTTTGAGTTGTGCTCTTCGATGTTTTTCCAATTTATTGTGAACTTCCCGAGTGCCAGCTCTGGAAGTACATGAGGAACTAAATTTCGAATGCTGGATTTATTGAGTTTTCTTTTCGAGTTTTTATTTATTTACACACGTTACTACGTTACTTTACCAGAATTACTACGACAAATAAGAGCACTACTGTCATCCATAAACTGGTTGTGATTAAAAGTTATGGTTTTAATAGAAAACAGAGATCAGCTGCGACAATTACTCAGCTGTCAACGGTTTGAGCTTGATTTTGATTTTCTTATTTCGTTTTTTTTTTAGATTCAGTTAAACAACTACAACTTCTTTTTCCCTAAAGTAGGGGAAGTAGGGGTGGTTTAGCGTTCTTTGAGTGCTGCCAAGTTCTTTGTACTATTTTTGGTAAGAAGATCATTTAAAGCGACTACACAAGGTATGCGAGTATATGAGCTTCCCACAACTCTTAACCACAACAAGACGTTAAGACAATTTAAAAAATAACTCACCCATTGCTATTGGAACTGATCGTCCTTCGCCTACTGCATCCACCAATAGATCCATGCAACTGATGTGCTCCACTAGATGTTGGTGCCGAAGATGCCACCCCCGACATCGGATGATCCAAATGATTACCGGTAACTAATAAACCTCCTCCCCTTGGCGGTGATCCGTTCATCATACTAACACCATTCAGCACACCACCAGATGTAGATAAATTTAGACCTCCAATGTTAGAATTAATACTGCCAGCTGACAGATAGCCAGATGAGGATAAATTCAAACTGGACTGTGATGAATCTTCTGCAGCTGCGGCCAACACTTGTTGTATATGATGATTATGCAAGATGGTGGGTGTGGTACTGTTGTTGCCGTTTATAATGCCATTGCTCCCAACTAATCCGTTGGCTGTAATTTTATTAGAAGAAAGTGAGAAACTACGAATTCTTGAGGATTCAATAATTTTTCTATTTGACATTGGCGGTGGAGTGAGGGGGATGAACTTTTTACGAAACACCGTTGAGGTGGTGGTTGCAGTTCCAGCTGCAACCGCTGATGCTACCCCCATAGGTGGTGAATTTCTTATGGTGGAACTTGTAGCGTTGGATATTAAATTATTAGCGCTGAATGCATTTGTTGCAGTACGATTGTTGGTGACATTAATGACAATCGGTTGGGTTGATGCTGCTGCAGCAGCTGCAGATAGTGCTGCCAAATTGGCATTACCATTGGATGATGGTGTATTATTGCCGTTTGAGAAGATGGCATTTTTATTATTATCAACAATTGAGATTGTTGTATTATTGTTATTGTTGTTCGAGAAGAGGGAGGATAATGTTTCACTTTTGGGTGAAGCGGGTATCATTAATTGCTGTTGTTGCTGTTGTAGTTGCAGTTGATCTGATTGTAATCCTTGTTGTTGTTGTAGGTGTTTTGCTGTTGTGATTGTGGTAGATGATTGTGGTGTTTTAATCATTATAAAAGAGGAAGGGGATGAGTGACCATTGGAATATGGCTCCTCTGGAAATAAAATTAAAAAGGAAAAAATCAAAATAAAGATAACGGTCAACTCAAAAAAACAATCTAGATATATGTATGGATGTAGGTATATAAATAAAAAGTGAACGACACAAACAAACAGAACACAAAGCAAAACAAAAAAAGAATGCAAAATGAAATTCATTTTTGGTGAGACGTGAAGGAAATATTTTTTGTTGTTAATTTTAGTTTTATTCCGACAGCTTTGAAGGTCATTAATAACAAAGCGATGGCATGATGTTGCTCTGCTGCAATAACAACCAGTTAAGCACAAAGAAACTGACATGAGCTGAGACTGACTCATTTACTATACGGCTCTTTTCTGTTGGTATACATTCGTCATGACTTGGCATGTGGTCTGCGGGGATATTGTGGTCTTACTATGTGCATGGGTTTTTTTTTTCTTCTGCAATTTGTGAAGGTAAGGTCATGTGGATTTTAGGGAAGTCTACAACATGTTGAATCATGGAGTTCTTCAATCAATTTTGAGAGGTCAAACATAAGTACTAGCTCTTATGGTTTACGCTGGCGAAAATTAGAAGCACTTAAGTGTCATCTACCGATGCATAGGAATAACCATTGAAATTTGGTATTAAAAACACTAAGGAGCGTCCGGAACCAAAAAATAACTTCCTAAACCGTTCCATTTGGCGGAAAAAAAAATCTTCTAATAATTCCGAGAAAGAATTTTGCTTTTCGATTTCCGAATGATTGGAACCCCGAGTGAAAGCAATAAAAGATAGGTTTTGAAGTTTGAATCAAGTCACTATCCACAGCAGGAGAATTTCTTTATCATTCTTTATCATACCACAAAATTTTAAACTCCAACTATATAGTACACATGTTAGACAAAACATTCTATCAAATCCACTTGATTTATTATCCACAAATTATTACGTAAACAGTTGTAGATCGAAATTACTTAACCAAACTTTAAACAGAAACATGTACTCTCATTTGTATTTATTTATTTCAAAGGATGCACAGTAAAATAGATGAGCCATAAGATAGACTTCATTTATTTCTAAAAGTCGGGTAACTTCATAAAATACGCAAAAACTGAACTTACATCCGCATCGACAGCGTAGAAGAGAATATCCAAGCAATGAGAAAGCATTGGTACTCTTGGGAGGGAGAACGAGCTTGCACCACCACTCAACGGAGGCGCAACAACGCCCTTTTCTGCATTTCTTAAAGGTTATGAGAATGTCAATACTCTACTTTCTATATAAAATATGGAAACTTTGAATTACCTGACGCTGGAGTTAAGAACATTTAGTTTCTTTTTACATTTCAGTTTCGGTTGCAAAATAAACGAAAACTTATTTCAAGAAAATATAAACAACAACTGTCGAGTATAAACTACGCCCAACGCAATGCATTCATTCAACTATACCCATACGTAATTTTTAAACTCCAACTATGTAACACGCACTTTATCAAATGCATATATTGTTACCAATATATTATGATATTATATACAATCCCCATAGAATCGTTAGTCCAAGATATGAAATTATTAATTTAATAATACAACTAAATAAATTCGCACAAATCACAACAATAGATGAACAAAATTTGTGAATAGAAACACCAGGATTCCACGCTCAACAGAAGTGCTAGTATTTTCATCAATTTGAGGCAAAATCATGCGCAGATCAAACCGAATATAGGTATATGAAAAAAGAATAATGACAACGTGGTACATAGTAAACAAAAAAAGAAATATAAAAAGAAACTTCTGCAAACAAAACTTTGGAAGCATGTTGAATGCGCATAAACACGCCTGGCTCGACGTTACAGCTTTCCTCAGTTTCGGTGGTTTTGTAAGTTTCCAGTTTAATATGCAATTAAGCAAAACTAAATAATGGAGTGCGTTTGCGGCAGCAGCCACTCAAGTGAAATGAAGTTAATGAGATTTTAGAACTCTAATGAGGCGAGCAGGTGGCACAATAGCAATTGTGTAAGGAACTCATTTTGAGGTTGTGAGCGGTGTGCAGCGGTGTATGGTAATTATGGGGTGGCTCGTTATTTTATTATGTTGATTGCAGCGTCTGTTTCGGTCAGTATGCCGGAGGGATAAGCGACGAATTGAATTGAGAAATTTTTTACCGGGGACTGATTTCAAATTTTGACAGGACATTGGAAAGTGAATATAGTGGGGTAATAGACTTACGACCAAATCAGATGTGCATAATTTGTGGGCGTAGCAAAAGTTCGATATGTACGTTTTGACATGTGAAAGCGCTGCGTACCTGCACTACAGCATGCTAACTTTCTGTGGAATGACTCCATCTTAAAGCAGCTTTTGACGTTAATTGAAGTCATTTGATTTTTCAAATGATTTCGTTAGTACATACTATGATTTATCAAGGCTGACCGATGAAAAAACATTTTCTGTGTTCGTTTTTCGATTTTCACATGGATATGCCTTTCTGTTAAAGAGCATTTGAAAGAGAAATAATATTTTGGTATGAGAACGACGAGAAACGTAGACAATTTTCATTCATTTAGATATGAGACATAGTTTCAATGTCAAACAAGTCATAGATACTTCATGCCGGTTTGTATTTATGTGATGCTTTCGACCTGCTTTGAGTGTGTTAATCTGAATTCTGTACTTCGATTTCGCATGCAGTGTTAGATTTATTCCCCACTTTTCAAGCTATTCCAATCCACTTGCGAAAAACAGCTTATCGTTATTCCCCATCGAAAAAGTACTACTTTGAGAGTCCGTTTCGAAGGAATTTAGAGGAATGGGACTAAAATCGAAGCTAAGGGATATAGGCGGTGGCCCAGGTAGAGCGGACGAAGCAGCGGCAACAATACAGAGATAGCAGCCATAAAAAAATGGTTTAACTACGGATATAGCTATATCTGCGTGCAAAACTGAGAGTTATGAATTTCATATAAAAAGGACTTTAACAACACATGTCAATATGAATCTAAGTCGCAATAGAAACACGTTTGCCTACATGTCGGCTTCGTTTTTTCACCAGCAACAGCATCATAACACATAACAAAATATAACGCACGACATAAAAAGATGTACATAACAAGAATATTTGAAATTGATATCTGTCACTGTCACAACATTTCACCCACCCAAGAGATTGCATTCTTTCTTTCCACATGAACCTAATTATTTTGTTTTTCCTATAAATCATTCCCGGGGTAGGTACGCAAAACAATCTGCGCGCTTAAAATTATCCATCCCCACATCCTTTTTTGATATCGCCCATACCTACACCCACAGCAGTAATAAAAGCTTCAATTCTACGCTGCGCAGCACTCCCATAAAATAAAGAGTTCGCCACACTTGTTATTGCACTTTACACAATGAATGGGAGCGTTGAGCACATTTTTAGTACTGTCTCTCTTTCGCACTGTCGTGCTGTATTTTTACGTCATTTTCCACCTGAATCACGTTGCATGTGTTTACTTAACACATACTCGCGTGTAGCTGGGAGAATACCATGTGTCATCAAAGTTGTAAAAGCAATGTTAGGTTGAACTTACTTGCTTGGGGAAGGGTAAAGCATGTGTTCGCTGGCGGCATCTACGTACATTTCTTGCAGTAGTTGCGTTAAGTTAGGAGGGCTACCACTTACCAACCAGTTACATAGAGTACAAAACCGAGTAGGTAGTAGACAAAGAAGCTTGTTCGTGGAACATGTGAGCGAAATAGAGAGAAGAACGCTTAAAAAAGAAAGTTTATTACAATTACAATAAGTTAATGTCTGCAAATGGGGGTGCTCGCTTATGCTTACGTAATGACGATTCGTACACACATTCATAGGAAATCGGAAAATAGAGAGCTGCTGATAAGTGTTCCCATACATTTACAGATTTTTCTTTTTCAGGAAAAATATCATAAATAGTACTAGCTAGTGTAAAATATGGACAAATAATTGACGTTTGAACTGACAGATAAGACAGAATGAAAATAGAAAACAGCATTTAGGTAGCAACTGGCTTTTACTATAGCACTCTAATAAATCCATAGAAAAAAACGACCGACAAATGACATCTGACAACGACAATTTAATACCGGTCGGTATTGAATAGATGTTTATAGTGAAACCTAGAGACATAAAAATCGTTTTTTCAAAAATTAAGAAAACTAGTGAAAACTGTCGGAATATTTTAATAGATAAAGATCTTCTTTTTTTTTGATCACTGACAGCAGATGTACTACGGCCTTTCTGGACCTGGTTATTATTAGGTCTGTTCCCTCACTTTCTAGTTCAATATTGGCAATAATAACCAAAAGGAACGCGTTGCACCACTAATTTGAAAAATGGGATTTTTTCTAGGCGGGAACATTCAAATATCAGTAGAAAAAGCAGAAATTTATATTAAAGACCAAGATTTGAATTGTTTTTATTGCAGAATTTAAAAAATTCAATTCTTTTGCTTCTTACATCTATTTTAATGCTATACAAAGCACAAAATTTTAACGATTTGACAACCGTCTGTCAGAAATAACCAACTCTCTCTCTTTTTAGCTCTCTTCTGCCCAACTTCTGCGTAACACCGCGTCTCCACGAGCAATTTTTCATATCTTGCAATACATGGAGACCGCAAATAGTATGATATAACAAATTTCTTGCTATATATTGATCAGCTCATAGCATGCTGTCGATAGTATGGCATGAGCTGTCATTTCTGTGCAGTTTGACACTTGTTTTTACTGTTCCACGGGGCTGAGTGGCGAATGGACGATGTATTAAGGCATCTAATGCGAGAATGCGACGACAAGCTCTGCTCAGCGACATTTGAACGAATGAAATTTAAGCTATGAAATGCCCACCCAACATTTTACTGCATGCTATCGTTCTTTCTTACTATGAAAATTTATAGAGAGCAAGCTATGAAATATTGCTCGAGGAGACACTGGGTAAGGAAACGAAGTTCGACTAAAGTTGGCTAATGTGTCCGAATGCATTATCGTTAGGGAACAGACCTTTTGATGTTGTTCTATTGTTAAAGTATGTATTGGAAGTTAATTTTCTTGATCTATTCTCTTTGTGTATTGCCTATTTAATATTTGTATTGACATCCAATCTGACGGCTTTTCGTAATGGTTCATAAAATTTGCATTTCCAAAGTACGTACCAAAATTTAGTACGTACCAAAATTAAATCGAGCTTTCAAAACACAAGCACATTGCTAACTTATTACTCCATGGTTCCACGGAGTGCCAGCAAAATTATTGTTAAAAAAATTATTTTGGAAATTTTATAAAAAACTTTTAAAAAATTCGTCTACTCGAGTATTCAGTACGATTCAAGCCACAAATATGGGAATAATGCCTATCCGACAACGTCAATGCTTGCAGTTTCACAGCTAAAGTTTCAGACTCATTATGTAAAAAACTAGATCGTTGAACTTCAAATGACTTCAATTACACACAAAGAGAATAAATGCACTGAAAGCGGGAATTCGGGAATTGCTCAAAATTACCAAAATATTCCTGAGAATAATGAACAGCAATAGCTTATCAATGGAGTACATACAGTGAAACAAAAAGAAAACACAAGCGGTGTAATGCAAACTGTTAAGATTAATAATGAAGAAATATTTATTACAGCCACACAAAAACAAACTGTAGGAAAACCTGTCAACACAATGTATCCCTTTGAAAAAGATGAAAAAATAATTTTATTTGGCAACTACATTCATTTGATTTAAGTAGACTTTCCAAATATTTCTTTTCATTTCAATTTTAAATAAACTACCTACCCACCCACTCATACTTATTCGTCAAATCTATAAGAGGCAACAAATTACAAAAATATAATTTTCCTTTTATCATTCGTACACACCCCAGCTCAAGTAAACGTGAGAACACGTGCCACCTTTCTAATTGGACATACTCTTGTGAGTATTGCTGTATGCAGGACAGATAAAAATAACTCTACACTTGTTTTCGAATTCATTTTATCACCCCGTTTCAATTCATTTCTGTATCTTGTATTTTGTGCGATGTGCATCATATTCTGAAATCCTATCCTATATAGAAATACGAAATTTAGCTCACGTATTCGTTTGAAATTTTGATTTGTTCAAGTAAAAATATGGTTCGATGGTTGTGATTCATTATCGAGACATATTAATTCTCATCAGCATCCCAAGCATTATAATAATTGTGTTAAATTTCTTTTTGATATAGAGGAAAAAATAGAAATGATCTTCAGAAGAGAGAGATATAAGATCAATTTATTATTAATCCGGTTTAATTCCACATTGTAAATATTAGAAGAAAAAGTAGTCAAACAAATTTGTATTAAAAGCATCTACTTCATAAGTATGATGTAACTTATTCTCGTACCAGTACTTGAGATGCTTTCTTGGGGCAATTGCATAGTTTTGGGGGAAACAAATCTATTGTGACTTTTGTCTATGAAGTTTGACAGATGACCAGCTATGTATAGTGAGACGATTCCTCTCTACACATAAATGTAAAGTACAATCACCCCTTTCACATTTAACTGAACAGCTCTTCAGTTTACACATAAAAAAATTCAAAAGAACAAGGAACGAATATCAAAGTACTGCTCCAATGTTGCACAACAAAAAGAAAACACGTGAATCCTGTCCAATTCATGACACTGCTCACATCCCTTTTGGCATTTCAAAAACTGTCTGATCATCTTTACGAATTCAAAACGCGTATGAAATGTGACGTCAATTAAATTCTGTGTGGCTACAATCCATACGGGAGAAAAAACGTCAGTGGTGTATCGTGTTTGTTCCAAATAAAAAAAAAATTGAAGAAGTTAATTAAAACCAATGCAATGGAGATGACCTCGTTCCATTGATAAACCCAATGCAGGTACAGCGGACGCTCACATATTAGAACTTTCGGAAATTAGAATCTTCCAGAAATTATAACTTTAGTTTTTAATGCATTGAATGCTATAAAATTAGAACTAGAGGTTCTAATTTCTGAGCGATTTTTTTCTTAGCTTTGTACACATCGATGAATGCCCATTTTTGTATTTATTTTGCTTCAGCAAGGCAAAAATAAAAAGGGGAATACCCAAATTATGTATGTTGTGATTCCCTTCGGGTTTTTTTTTTCATACACATACTAGATAGATATTTGGTTATACGCCTGTAAATATTATTAAAGTGAATTTAATTTATTAAAAATTAATTTTTAGCTAATAAAAGAGATTTATGTAAAAATAATAAATTTTGGAGGTAGTTTCACTATTTATAAGTGAATTAAAGAAACGTCCCGAAATTAGAAATTGCGGAAATTAGAATTACCCCAGGAACGAAGTGGTTCTAATTTCTGAGCGTCCGCTGTATCTTACAACATTTTCAACCCCGTTTATTAAACAATACTCTTTTAAAAACAACACTTATTAAAATTCTCAATGCAAATCTCTCTTCCTTTTCTATAAAACTGTGATAAATAACTAAATACGTGCGTATATAAATCTTCTATTTATGAAAGGCTGTGTGTCAACTGGAGTAATATTTCAAGAGCTGACTTAGCATTGATATTATCGCCATGAAACAGAATTGGGAACACAAACCGACAAAATGTAATACCGGCAAACAAACCTAGAATCATAAAACTCGCCATCGTTTTTTCTGTTCCCAAACATCAACATTTCGTGATTGACACACAACTTCAGCAACTTAAAATTGATTACCCTCCAAATAGTGGCGTATCCATTTTTTCTTTGGTGGAGGCAATACGCCTCGGCTCATCTCTGCCTTGTCGACACATCCGTTTGGTTCAGCGTTCACCATTGGCGAAGTGCGTTTGCGTTCCCCTCTTATTACTGAGAGGCGATCGTTGCTGAATTCTCGCATAACTGGAAGCGTTCCACGGTCACTAACCTGATGCTCATCCAATGTCACACTTCGACTACGACCACTGTCAAGTGGAAACATTGCGCTACCGCTCAAAAACTGATTTGGGCTCATTAGGCAGGTATTTAAACGTAGAAAAATGTCTGCCAACAGGTCCACATGTATAGCAGATGATGTAGTCGTGATTGCAACAGGAGGCATCATTGTAGTTGCTGTCAACGGCCGTGATGCACTTCGCGGCCATCCAATTAATGACAATGAAGGCGGTAATATTCCAACGCAAACTTTTTCACGGGTTGCAATTTTCGAGCGCGGTTTCTTTGTTGAGTTGTTTTGCATTTTATTATGTTGTTATTCCAATCGAATGCAAATATAAAGGCAAACAAACACAATGAGGGAATGGTAGCACTAAACAAAGGCCCGCGCGAAAGACCAAAGCAAAACCCACAAACAACATATAAACAATTCAAAACACAGCACAGTCAGACCACCACAAAACCGTTCTCTGCTCGTTCGCTTTTACGACGCGAATGATTGCACCTAGAGTACTCCACCTTCAACAATGCGCCATTGTGGACCGAATCGTCGCCAGTGCATGAAACTACACAATTTGCGAATGGCGGTGCAAAAGAAAACTCGAACGTGTGCAATGCCAATCAAACAAAACAAAAAAAAAAGTTGCTTCCCCACCACCTTGCTACTCTTCCTTGTTTTTCTGCGAATTCTGTTTGCGACAGAAGTCGATTTGTTGTTCAAGTTTACTTAAAGGTTATCAAAAGCTTTTCTTTGGGAAAATAAAAAGTTGCATTGGAAGTGAGCTAGTGGATTTTCGAATTCGCTTTCAGTGGGTGTTTGTGAAAGATTTCACGGATTAACTCGTTTCAACACACGACACCGACAGATTGAGAAAAGGGCGAAATGAAAAGTAAATTGAAGCGACCTTTTAACTTAAAATAACCTCAACCTGCGTCGCTGGCATAGAGGTGACGCATGCAGCAAGAGTTTCATTGAAGGCTAACGTACATAATATAATGTATTGATTTTGGCATTTATAAAAACGACATACGGCGTCTATTTCTGTCATTTTTTTATTTAATATTTTGTTACTGCAAATTATAATCCATGGAGGTTTTCCTAAAAGTCTACCCCAAAAATATCAGTCTAGATATGTCACGTGGTATAGACAAGAGTAAGATTAATCTGGGACTTACAGTATTAGATTATTCTCATTAAATGCCATAATCAGATCGTAGTCCGTATTAGAATCTAAAGGTTCCTGTTGCTTGTTGTTTCCCCTTTCCTATTTAATTTACCTTTTATTTCGTTAGTTGTATACCTAACTACTCCATTTTTATGAATACTGCATTCCAACGATTGGAAGTCGACTTAAACGACACGTTTTGAAAACTGAAATACCTATGAATGGGAAAACTTTTGTTTTCGATTAAGTTTTCGAGTGTTTTAAAACCCGGTTTTCGGCTCGGCGTGAATCGGGCATAACTCAGCTCTCGCTTTATTATTACTAATACTTTTTGAAAAGCGAATACCTTCCAATTTTTCTATTTCCACGATTACCAAACAAATATTTTAAAAACTATTGCCCAAATCTGATGGCTTTCCTGTTCATTTGTGACATTAGATAAATCTCGCGAAACCCTGCGTAGTAAATGTTTCGAACCAATGACCGCGAGTTAGTTTTACCTATAGGTTTCTAAGTAAGAAAACTTTGACAGCTCCACAAAGGCGTGGGAATTATATTTCATCTGACGTGTCATAACATAACGCTCTTGTTTGATATTAGTCAAGTAATTTTTATTTGATTAAATTTACACATTGTATGCGCAGTTAACTTCTAGTTACACGGTAGAAAATGCACTTATTGGCACATATAACGTACCTACTCTAAGCGCGAACACAAAGAAAAAGAGAACATGCGCATTATTCATAGAACTTAATTGCTTTGTTTGAGAGGAATAAGTTTGACATGTCCATGCGGTAATTGTTCGCAAGGTAAACAATTATGTGGGAATTGTTTAATTGCATGTCAGGTGTGCGTTACGATCCCATGTGGTAATGGTGAATTGGAAGTTGGAGATATTACGATAAAACCTAGAAAAGGTTCTTTATAGATAAAGGTTTTAGATGAGATCTTATCTGTCATAATAATTATTAGTTAGAAAATAGCATGTTGTTCCTTTAAGTTTGATACGATAATTCAGATTAGATTTAGGGAAATTTATTTATAACCTACTTCAGCTTAAAAAAGAGAACACTGTAGGTATAATAGCTTTATCCGAAATAACCGACTAATTTATATAAAGGATTATATCACCTCATTTTTATATACTAATTCAGTTCACCTGTCAGGCTCGATGAACCTTCCGCTGCAGCAAAATGCATAATATATTGTTACATGCTCTGAATATTTTATAGGTGACAGAACAACCACCTCGAATTGCAATGCAACAAACGAGCAGCACATTAAACAAACCATTGGCACCCTTTCCACATACAACTACCTACTATTTGTAGGGCTGGCTATGAATGTATGTATGTATGTATATTCAACCCACTTGAACCCCCGCCTGCAACAAATAGCATAAGCCACAAACAAATGTAACGAATTACATATAATAATAAAAATTTCACACTTGAAAGTTCATTGACATTTTACTGTGCTTGTTGGTTGTTGCCACTCTTGTAGCTTGTTGTGCGTTGCTTTTTCCATGTGTGATGTGTGAAGTGTGAGTCGTGTGTATTGCCGCGTTCTTTGTTTTTGTTTCTCTTTGACCATCGCAAATCCTCAATTCACACACAATGTAATGTGCTCGCAATCAATCAATAAATTTGGCAACTGCGCAAGTTAACACGTGGCCTAGAAGCAAAATAGCACCAACATTGCCATTTAATTCATGACAGGAGTGGATTTTGTTCTCTTTGCAAGGAAAGGATGCATTACTGGCAATCTGTTCGCTTATGCTATTTGCTCTTTATTTTCAATATTCTCCTTTCATTGAAATTTCAATTCCACTCCAGACCTATTCGGTTCTATTCTTTTCTATTCCATTTTCAAAATGTTCAGATTCCAAAGTACTTTGCGGACTAAGAGATTTATCTCTTCCTTTTGGGGAAAGACAGCATTCCCTCTTAAATATTTGATTTACCTTTTTTTCATTTCTCTATCCCCCATCAACGTATAACAATCTGCCAAAGAGAAGTAGGGATTAGGAGGAATAGGATTAGGAATTACGAATCCAAATGCAAAATTAAATTGCTGCACTATTCAAGAGAATTACGCATTTGCAGCGATGTAATGCTGCTGTAATGATCGAATTTATAAAGTGATTTCTTTTTTTTCAAGCGCCTATTTTTAGCGGTAGTTTAGGTCCCTTCTTGCCACAACAATGTTGATATCTATGATGGCGAGACTATGCCAACGCTATTGATAAGTCCAGCGTTCAAAGGCCAATGACTTCACTGAGGACAACACAACAAGTATTGACAGAGAGCAAAAGAACAATGTAGATAATGGACACATTAAAAAAATCTAGTTATCTCAAGGCAACTACCTATATTGGTCTAAAACCACATTTTCCTACATCAACCTAGTACTCTGTTACGAATTTCTGGACTAGATTCGTTGGATATCCCTCCTAAACGTCAACTGAAGAAGGTGTTCATGTGACATAAGCCAATCAAAACTGAGACCGGAAGTATGTGCCTATTTGTCGTTTGTTCACAATATCATGGGCTTAGCTTTTGACAATCGTTCGTGTGTTTTATTTTGGAACGAAAAGTCCTGACAGTTAACGAATTCGAGCGAACCGAACGTCTGAGTTCTCTCGTGACAGCACTTTTTCTTGTCATCTCAGCAGAATTAATAAATTTCTGTAATCCACAGGACCCATTTAAGACACTCACTCACATTTCCAAATGACACAAGTACAAGGTCGTAGAATAAAACTTGACAAATCTTACAAGTGCTTCTTAAAATTAGAAAAAAAAAAAACAATTTATCAAAATATTTGCTGACTGTCTGGCAACTCTACTAGAAAAAAAAAACTCTTTGCTATAACCATAATCGCGCATATTTTTCTCTTTAAAGGAAATTTTCTCGGTTCAGGTTTCGTACGAACACATTCTTAAATCGAATGAGAGGCGGAGAGCATGTAATAATAAAAAATAAATAACACAAAACAAAGTACAAACACAGAGGCAACCAAACGCATCGTGGACGTGGTGGTATTTTGCGTTCGCGGTACGGCTACGGACGGCGTACGTCCCAAGTCAACAGACACATGGTATTCGAATGAAGCGCGACAGCAAACAATTTAAACCTGGAATAGAGATAGCAACAGAGACCGACCGGTTTATTCACATGCATGCCCGACGTTCAATTGTGAAGTTGCCGCTTGCCGCGTGCGCCCCCGTACCATACTTGTTCGAATAGGTTACGTAGGTACATATCCACAACGGCCGTCGCACATGCATTCGCCGCGGCCCCAATAACAACACAACAAAAAGCGAACAAGACAAAACAACGCAACAGAGTGCGCCGCTGGCTGTGTTAAGAGAGTTTGTTCTTGATGGATGAATCATTTGTTTTTCAATTTTTCTCAATGTCATTTGGAGTAGCTTGTAGAGTATATCACGTGTGCGCTTGTGTTTATAATATGTTTCTGTTGGTAAATTACGTTGGCTGCGGATAGGATAGCAGAGATGCATGGTTATGGAAAAGTACCAACGTAAAATATTAAAAAAACAAAAAATGCGTAGAACAAGGTCAAATATGTAAGTTGAATTTTCTTTTACATGTCAGTTGTAGAAATATACATCAGTCCTAGTGCACTCCTGGTTTGAGTCGAATTTATGTTTTAGTTTATAAATTAAAACAAAATCTTCCTGATAATTGAGCTATAGCCTAAAGGTCCACCACCGCAATTTCATAAAAACCCCATCGATAAAATTGAATGTGTAGGTAGGTACCATGTTGCAAACGGGCCTTTGAACTGTCAAACGAGAAGAAGAGAGCTTTGCGTATACCACCTACATTGTAATTTAATAAACAAAATGCAGCACAGCGGATGAAAAGCACTTAGGTAGGTATCTATTATATTTCGGTATAGAGAGTTATAGGATTAAAATTGATTTAACAACGGGAGCAAACAAATTCAATATTTTTCACAAAAAATACCTATTCAATAAAAACCTAAGAACAAGGTACCTACCTTCGGATGAATATTTGAAATCGTACACGTGTATCACAGAATCCGTCGCTTTCGGAATTTTGCTACGAACCCCGAAATAACTATCAGAATCCGTCGTAGGGGAAAATGTTTCCTACGAATTTCGTCGTAGGGGAAATGTTTCCTATGAATTTCGGAATTCGACGGATTCTATGACACTTCTTTCGGGATTCGTAGCGAAATTCCGAATCCTACAACGGATTCTGTGACAGTAGACATTTGCCGCTTGGCGTCTAGTACATAATGCACTAGATCCTAGAGGGCAGAACACGACACTAGCGCTCTCGAGTTAAACGAAAATGACATTTGGCTTTCTCTAAAATATGGAACGAGACCGCAAATTTCTGCGAACGGAAAACGCTCAATTTAACAGCTCTTCGTTTTGTTTATAGTTTTTTTTTTTGTCAGCTGTGACGACAGCCCAATTCTGATCTACATTGCGATATAGCTTTCATCGGGAAATGGCCAGATGTATTTTTTTGATTGAGTTTGACGTGTGACTACCAGTAGTCGTTTACCGAACAATAGACTACTCGTACGTGCAATGTAAAATGTAGTACCGACTCAACACATATGCAGGCGTAAATGCGTTTAACGTTTATTCTTATGGCATCTTGTAGAAATTAAATAAACAATAAAACAGTCTTTCGAAGGTCGTCAAATTTTACATTTGGATTAATCTTCATACATGTAGGCAAAAGGTCCAGCCGACAAGTAACGTTTAGACCCTCCGTTAGCTGAAAATAGACAGCAGGCCATTCTTATTATGTACATTTCTTTTTGTGAGTTAGTCTAGTTCGAAAAACCGCCAAATTAAGTTGGTAAAGTCATACCTATAAAGTCGCTTTAAATTTTCTCTCTACTTTTATAAACTTTTTCTACTTAAACTATTACTAATTATGAACTATACCTGAGTTAAATTAATCTTTTTTGTGAACTTTATATGTATACCTACCTATTATAATTATATTAATATAAAAACCAAAAACTAATTACATGTACAAGTACATACAATGAAAAGAACCATATTATGCAGGTGTGTACATCTAACTCTCATCGTCCCGCATTATTCAACCATTTGCAACATGTGGCACTTTATTTCAAATAGGTATAAGCACAAAGAATAACGATCAAAAGTATTGCTTACCCGTATTGCTGCGACCTTCAGTGGACCTGCCATTGACTGCGGTCGCTGCCACTGCACTTGTTACTGCTTCTACACCATAATCAAAATCAGTATGACTTAATTGACTGTTGTTGTTGTTGTTGCTGTTACTATTATTGCGATTGTTGTTATTATGCATCATTTGGCCATTAGACAGAACGTATGCTGTTGGTGGCGACGATGACGATGATGATGATGACGGCGACGACGATGACGATGACACTTGATGATGGCGCGAATTGCTCCGACTATTGTTGACATTGTCATAAAAATGCTGCTGCTGAGATCGTTGAAAACGTTCACCATGAGATGGTGTTGGCGAAAGCTCAAGTAAACGACTTTGTTCTTGCAACTCAATAAATTGAGCGGCCTTCAAAAGCGTATCTAACGACATCGTTTGATATTAACTGAAAAGAAAAATTAGACCAGTCTTGAATTAGAAAAAGATATTATGAAAGATAGGTGCTCGGTGCACCTGTCATGTTTAAATTCAAGAAAGGTCACTAGCCCGAATGCAACAGATAAAAAAGGACATCTTTGATATTTCATCAGTGTTTTCGAACTAGGTAAGCAATGCAATTACGTATACATCATTGGGCACACCTTTTGCAGTGTTAACATTTTCGTGACGTGCTCGTCCATTGTGCACACATGCGTATACATATATAGGGGTGTATATTACAACTTCGGGTCATAAATACAATCATTTTGTATTGTGCGGATCTACATTTAAGGAGAAGCCAGACCATATGGTTCTAGTTTTTATTCTCCCTTATAATTTTAGCCGTTAGGGGATCTGGAACTTTTTCTTTGATTGTGTTGTGGATGACGTGTCGTCGAAACGCCAATCGCAAGAACACTCTGACATTTGTTTGAATGGATATGGACACTTATTTTCATTTATTTGTGTGTTGTACATATGATCAAGTGAAATGTTTAATTGTTTGGTTTGGAGACGGATTATTTTTTTTATGATCTTGGAGTTGTCTCAAGAGAGATTTAGCGGGATAGTGTGCTTAAAAATGTTTTCTGGTATGCTTGAGATGGAATTCAATTTATGAAGGGTAGGTACAAGAAGTTTTCTACTTCACTACAAAAAACTGGGGTTGTTAAAAATAGTACATTACATATATCAATTACTGGGTATAAGTATGTTGAATTTGTCATCTGGCAAGGATGGCGGTTTAAGAAGTTGTCACCATAACTCATAATTTCCATCGAACGAACAATAAAGGTCTCGTGTGTGAATGAACCAGATTGAGGCCTAAGTCAGCTGTTTGCAGTTTAACAGTTTTTTTTTTTTCCAGTTGACGTCTACCTATACTGAGGGGACCGACAAATCTAGCTATAATTTCTCGCCTGACTAGGAACTCAGTTGACATTTTGATTTGTATTCCTTTGTTGTGGAAATAAGGTATCCCTTCAATGAAGCCAATGTTCCGAAAAAAAAAAAAAAATTGAGATCCATTTTGTCAAATACCTACACGGCACACTAAATCCATTGCAAACCAAACAGTTAGGTAAAAACAATACATATAATTATGCCATATATCTTGCGACTGCAGAAGCCATCCCAATTATCTGCATATTTGAAAAACCTTATCTAATAGAGCTCAAAATCGATTTTCAATAACTCCATCTGACATTACCTACACATGAAGTGACAGCTAATGATTGCACACATAGCACCACGCTTTGGCGAATGAACGCATTAAGCTTTCAGCATCACCACATATCGATCGTTAAACCGCTCTGTGTAGTGAAACAAGTGCGTCACAGAAAAACCAAGAACAGTATGTATAACAAAAATAAAAAAATTAAAATTTAATAGATCTTAATAAATAATTTCAATTTGCTTTTTCAGAATTCATATAATAAGCGGGGAAATCCCGCAACAGTCGCAACCAGATTAAAGACAACTAAATTCACTGTTCTTGGTTGATTGATTTACTAATTTTGTCGATCACTCTTGTATCAAATTACCTATAATGAAAATAAAATAAAATCGGCCAGTTATTTAACGTTCTCAAATAAATAATAATAATTTTCATTGTGTCGGTTCTATTAAAATCATTCTCACCCTGTCTGAAGAAGGTGCACCTCCTTCCACATGGAAATAAACTACAGATCCATTTCGAAAAACTTTCTACGAAAAACTTTGCTGCACGACTTGTACGATTTAAGGGAGAAAGCATAATGTAATAAAGAAATTCCGGAAGATTGTTCAATTATCTCTATGAAATGTAGCTTCTCTTATTCGTCGTCACCCTAGAAAATCCACGACTGCCAGTCGAGTTACTACCATTCGAATAACCCACCACCCAATCAACAAACTTCCTTGGGCGAAAAAATGTGTTTCTCTTTAACAAAGTTAGCTTAATCTTGTGTGGTGACAGAAAAAAAAAACCCTTCTACATTTTAATAAGACACTACTACCACAAATATGTAGATGTTTGCAAATAACATTGAAAAAGACTTTTGCTCATCTATGCGAATGTTTGAATTCTGAATTGAGTTATCAATTTCAGCCTTTGGAAATCTCAGGGTATATTTGCCAATTTGTGGCACCATAATATAAAATGTAAGCTGTCACAATTTGTTTAGCATTCAACTAACAACGATTTAATACAAACATACGAAGAGTGAGGATGAGAGTAATGAAACCCTGCATTAAATTGAAGAAGTATCACTCGAAACTGGTCTTAAATTTGACAGCGCAAGTGAATAGGTACATGTCATTTGATTGAGCTAAAAACAAAAGGAGTTCATATTTGAACTTTTATTGATCTCCTTAGTTAGATGACACCCATGCAATCAATTTAAGAACTGTTTTTCTTCGAGCACAGAACCCACTGAGCCACGATTTTAATAAACAGAACTTTATTCAACTTAACTGCAACCAAAAAATGTTTCATGTAAAAACACATATCAAAATCAGTCGATGGAAAAAGGACAGCATGTTCTTATTTTACCGCGATAGTCTACGCATTTTTGTTTTTCAATAAAAGAAAATGTCTTCCGGAAGTACACATAACAAATTGTAGTCCCGACTTTAAATTTACGGAAGCTCACAATTGAAAAATTTGTATTTCAGCAGCTTCCAAAGACTGGAAAAGCGTGCGGATTTATTATTTATGCCAGCCCTGGATTTGCATTTTCCTAGTAGGATAGATACACAGCGAAAATCTGTTAACAAGCCGGGTGTAAAAAAGGAGTTGTCAATTTAATTATTTAGTTTATTAATTAAATGCAATCAGAATTTCATTTCCCAATTTGTTTCCTAAGAAGCCATTAAAACCCAAAACAGAAGCCTCCACTGATGCTCATTTATATGTAAAATATGAATAATTTAAATAGGTACCTAACACAACGAAGAGAAATAAATTAATTTTAATTGAAGTACCTACCTATCTAATTACAGTGAAATAAAACCACAATATTTTATCTTCCCTTCCCTTTCGCCGTTCATTATGACAACAGCTCCTCACTCACCGAAACATCCCCAACAAATCAGCATTTCTATTGAAATTTAATATATTTTTGTTTCATGTTCGCTCTACTTAATCACCTAATGCTGGAAGTGAATAAAATACGCAAGAGAAGAAAAACAAAACCCGATACCCGACCCGAAAACGCAAAAAGTCACGTACAGAAGAGTCTTAGAGTCACCTTTCAGCGGAGAGCAAGAGAGAACAAACAACCAATGGAGATTTAAGGGTGGTATATACATTATTGCCGGTCGTGGTATGATGGCCGAAACTTTTCATAAACCAAAAGCCAGCACAGGAAACAAGTGAGAACATTGTTAATGAGAAAAGCTGCTCTAGGGGATGCAATGAATAGGAACGAAGCCGCGTCGTAGATTGTACGTATAAAGTTCATTGATAAAAAAAAAGAGGAATAGTAATCGCAGATATAGAATATATACTTACACTTACTGCTATTGTACTCTCGACTGAACATGGAAACTTTTTTAATAATACAAAATTTGCCACTACTCACATACAGAAGAGGATACTATTTTTGTTCATTTTGTTTTTGGGGCATAGTTTCACTTCGAATACTGGAACAATGTCTGCGGAATTGTTTTCGTTCACTTCCGTGAAACAAGGTCACTATGAGAACTACCCGACCGACTTTTTATTCAAATGGACATGGCTTTAAAATTTTATTACGTTGTTCGCCATTGTACTTTCATTTCAAAGATAATTCTGAGGTGCAAAATTTATTTTTAAACAAATGGTCCCAACGAAAAAGTAAATATGAACGCGCCACGGCCACATTGTGAACTAAAAGGCATGCTCGGTATATAGAATGCCTTCACCGTTTTGTCTGTTATTCGATAGCGTGTGTGCGTGCTTGATTTTTTTTATTTGTTCAAACTGCTGCGCCTTGTTTTGTCATGTGCCAAATACCACCACCACTGATCGAGAGCGTCGTGTCTTTCCATCAACCGCTTTTTTTTATCCGGGTCGTCTATATTTTCAATTCAACGATACAACAACAAACGGAGCACCGTCACGACACGACTGCTGTCACTTTACTACCTCCACTACGTAGCTCACAGTAAATTACCGTCCAGAACCCAGCACAGCCAGCACCAGTGCCAGTGAGCTCTTGTACTAGATCAACCACTACGGGCTTTCGCGTTTCGCGTCCTTGCTTCGTCCGTGAAGAGAACTGGGAATGCTCTCGACCCGAGGAGTATGCGCTATGTGTCAGCCGTCAACGTGCATACTCCATTCAACGAAGGAAAGGATATTCTATTCCTAGGATAAGAGGGTGGAAAGCAAGTATGCTTCCCTAGAGCTGTGTGTGAATGAGTGTGAATGATTATTCAATGTTATGTTTATGTTTGAATTCCGGTTTCATTGGAGGAGCCAGGGGTAGATCGTAGATGTGGATGTACGTGTACGCCACGCTGCTTTACCAGCCGGCAAAGCTATGCTGAGTTCTTTCATTCCACCATCGTGTAGTACGTATCAGAGGAGAGAGACTGAAGATAATTTGATTTTGAATGAAAATGGTATATGGTAATGAAAATGGAAGAGAGACATAAACCAAATGAGAGAGCAAACACATTTCCATTTATGTTTGGACTTTTCGGATTTGGGATGGGGGTGTAGAAACCGAATTACGTCCTAGAAATATAAGTTGCAGATTCTGGAATTTTGGGAGCGTCATCAAAACGGTTTTAATACCTACGTAATTGTGAATACTATAGCGTCATAAGCATATAATTGGAAATGCAACATCGTCCTACACGCGAGGTTGCGTTAGAGTCGGGCGCCATTTTAACGACAAAAGGTGACATGTGATCGAAACATTCGATGAAGCATTCGGTGAAATCAACCGTGAAGGACTTACGGCAGGACATTTGCAAATAGCGTGTGAACATAGTTTGCTGAAGGTCAAAGGACTGGAACCGAATAATTGTCCGATTGGCGGTTTAAACGAATAATGAATATAATTGCGTTGCGACAGACCGCACTGCGTAAGTGAGGAAATAAACGTTAGTTGGGAAAGAGGAAAGGGACAGTCAAAATTAACGCCACTTCTACGGCACCGGTTTTACATATTCAAAAGTGAGATACAACAAACAAATGAGCAAACAAACAAACATCAGATACAGAACTCTTGGTTGAAGAATTCTTCGCAGACTTAATATCTCTCTGACAAGTCTATAAAAGACTGTAATTTGACTGTGATATTTTATATTAGTGATGTCTTCAATGTCCAAACGTAGGGTGCAAGGATGCATTAAAAGTGGTTTAAGATAAATCTCCAGAAAGGTAAAGAATAACAATAAATGGGCGGAAAACAAAACATCACTTGCACAAATTTGTAACAACCTCGTGATGGCCTGAAAACCCAGTTTCATATAGGTTTCCTTAGTGTGGAAGTCACAAAACTCCAAGGGCGTCACAAAAGATCAACATCGATTTAAGTGTGGTGAGTACAGGTTCGTCCTGCCTCGCCAACCCACTTAATAATAATAGTTGGCGCAACAGGTCCGTATGGACCAAAAGGCCTAGCTTCTCACAACCATTCGTTTTGTGTCAGTTTCATTTTTGGAACGAATGGAAGGGATCTACAGTTTTATGCCGATTCCAAACGGCTAATTGAGTAGCCAACCCACTTACCTATCCCAACTATACAGCAAACTTGTACACACTAATTAAGTAACATGAATCAAGCCCATATCGACAGGTAGCAATAGGGAAATATCCATTTAGAACACTTTACTTTTTTAAACATTTTGGACAAAGGGATGAGTGCTTTCGGTCTCACCAAACGACGGCACCAGGCCTGATCTTTATTTACAGCCAAAAATCTGTAATTACGTCCAGGATATTATTTTTTTCCATTTACAACGTCAATATAAATTCAAAAAGATAAACAGTTGGCGCAACAGGTCCGTAGAAACCGTAGGCCTAGCTTCTCACAACCATTCCTTTTGAGTGAGTTACTTCTTTCTGAGACGAATGGAAAGGATCTACAATTTTATGCCAAACGGCTACTTGACAAGCTCTTTCATGACAGTTATACTCTCGGATGTTTGACAGACGTTCGCGAGAGGTGGCGCAGTGGAAAAAAAAAACATGATTTAAGTAGGGTTTTTTCGGGAATCGAACCTGGGACCACTGCGCGAATTTTCACATGAAATAAAAGGATATGGTCGAAACTATATTTATATTGGGCCGCGGAGTTTATTTCACCCAGCAGTGCAACCTAATCGAAGTCATAATCGAGTTAAAAACTTAAAATTTCAAAAGCATTCCATAAGCCACACGAGTCAATTGACAGGCGAAAAAAAGTGTGCTCTTTACTGCACAGGACCATTAACCGAACGCTAACGAACTTGGAGCAACATAACAATTTCACTAAGGAGGTACCTATCGCTTAACTGTCATGCCAATGTCAATGCCGAGTCTAAATTGCTGGAAAACCTACTCAACTTCGTCCTCACGGCATTTAATAAAAATAAAACCATCAATCTCAAACTAAACGGAGTATGTTTATACATCTGTCATTAATGCTTAACACCCCTGTAGATAAAAGCCCCCAAAGAGGTTTCACACTTGCCTTTCATCATTACGCCCGCTCATATCTGCATGCAAACACACACAAAAAGAACGAACAAAATCCTAAAGTTTATGCCGACAACCGCTTTCATCTTATATCCTGTTATATGGTGCGCGAGGCGGATAATCCTCCAATGTGAGTGCTAGAAATTAATGAGAAGGAAAACGACCTAACAAAACCAAGTTCTAATTGTCAACCACCCTATTCGCAATTAGTATTCTACAATCAACTGTTTGGGTGGGTAATGCATTTGCCATAGCCTGCAAAAGTACGGAACTATCCGCAATGATTGTTCAAGTGTCAAGTGTTCTTGTCAAAATGTGTTCATGTTTCAAGTGCGGCACACTACTACGTCTGCCCCACACCCATTTTGGATATCACAACTGTCAAAATGTTTAAGCTTGGTTGTCTGGTAATAATTCAGTTGATGTTTGCATACAGTCGGATAAGTTGTTCGTAATCGTTTACGAAAGAGGAACTCTTTAAAGGGCTATCATTTACAAGGCAGGAATAATGGTTCCTTTGAGTGTCAGAAAGGACATATATTAAACAAATCCAATAAGGATACCGACAAGATTTATGAGCTTGACCTTTCACCTTCACAGCCTTCTTCTCCCGAAATGAGGTAGGCATTTTCTGGAATCGTTGAAGATGCCCGCGAAGAGCTGTTTAAGGGTGATTTGGTCAAAAATAAAATAATGTTTACACTAATGTAAGTCGCCCTGAATAGTTTTTTTTTAGCGTTCAGATTAGAGTTTCATTTTATTTCGCTAATCTAGCTGAATGTTTTAAGTCATGTGCGCGCGCAAATTCTTTTTATTAGTCAGTACTAAAGACCAGAGAATCGTTAATTTCGAAATTGTTGCCACATACCTAATTAGAGGAAGCCATGTGTATATTTTTTTCTTTGTAAACATGAAAGGCGTCGTCGCGCAAATATCTCCGTGCCTTAATCGCCTACTCATCAAGACCCAAAGACAAACAGAAATGAGTGGATTTCCCGTAAAAGGACGAAGCTGTTTTCATAAAATCTTTCATGTGCACATTTTCGGTGTATTTTCAACCCTAAAGTCAAACTCGTCTGTACATTCGTGTATGTATTTCTGGCAACACCACCCCCTAGGCGCAGAAGTCAACCAGGATAAAATACACGGCACAAGCACTTCTTTCACCTCGTTTTGCTATTGAAACCTTTCTACGGTATGATATCCCTTTTCTATACGAGGAACACAAATCACAGAAAGTATCCTCTTCCTGGGTTGTAAAACAAACAAACTTGCACTACAACCCTGGATTCATTAAATTGAAGTAGACGATGCTGCTGTGCTATGGCTTCCATAATTCCCGGGCTAACCAAATACTATTCTAGCAACAAAGCGCCTACAGAGAGAAACAACAAAACAAGCGTGCTCTGCTCATCCGAACAAGAACTCTCTGTCAGGCACATGATTTTCCACAACATACACCCACGTTGCTTGCGCTGCCCGGCAAAATTCTTCTCGCTTTGCATCTACCCTTTCCGTTAGCATCTCGTGCCGCCGCCCCCTATCTTATCAACCCATTTCCGTCAGTTTGCAGTAGAGACTACTTTTATCTCCTGCAACAGCCAACCCACCTTCATCTTATCCGGAACCGGATGTATAACATCTTATGGAGATAATGAAATGCTCACAGCAAAAAAAAACCCCATGCTATAAATACTGTGCAAAGTGTCGGAGAAAGGAGCAAAGAGGAATACGAGAGGGCGAGAGAAAGTATCCATTACCAACAATTGCATTATACCTACCTATATCACTCCCATTTATCACACAAAAAACACAACTACAACACATACACAACTGAGCAGCGTAGCCAATTTTTCCCGAACCTTATCAAAAACAAAAAAGGAATATGCAACGAAATTGTATAAGGAATCCTTGATGTCGTGTCTGTGTCTCCCCCGGCAGATCCAAGAAACGAAAAAGGTGGCGAGATAGCGAAGAAAGCACGAGGTTTTGCTGTGGCGGCTCCGGATGACGCTCTCTCGATTTCGGCTCTCTCTCATCTCACACGTTTTCATTTACTGAACGGACAATGGTTTAAGAAGGTCGACTGCGATCTGCGACTCTCCCTTTGTTTGGATTTCGATGGCTTGGGCCGAAGCTGGAGCAGTGATTCCGAATCAAATTCCGAACAGAGATTCTGCGCAGAGAATTTTTTGTAGCGTGTTCCATGTTTTTCATTTCCCTTTTCACTCTATGTTTGGGTCGATGTTTCCTTCCTTCACACATGTGACGTGTGTTCGCCTTTCAGGACAGGGGTGATTTTTTCACCTGAATCCGCGTTAGTTTTACTGAATGAGGGCTTCCAGCAAAAGAAAAGAGGAGTCGGTGGACTGGGCTCAATTGCAACTGTGTGGGTGTGTGCAGGCTATAGCATTTGAAAAAGTTTAAAAATAGCAAGCCAGCCGGAGGGTACCAGCAGAAATTGAAAACCTGTATAGCTCAGCAAAAAAAAAAAAAAAATAAGCAAAGAGGGAGAAGAACTCGAGCAACCCAGAACCACAAGCAATGTCTTGTGTGCTCTCGTTTCCTGGAACTTCTTGTAGGTAAGTAGAATGTGCTTGTCGTATCAAGTGGTAGGTACACCTATTGAATTAAAATTCACATTTCCTTGAAGGACATTGTGAAGTGCGTACTTGCTAGAAATTTGTATTACTACACATTAAGAGACATTTTTTAATACACAATGTGAGCAGTTTTGTTAGCACATGGATTGTCAACTCTTTACTTACTTTGGGGTTGTCAAATATGTTATGTCGGATACCCATAAAATGTGGAATACAGCTGAAAATGTCAGATATGTTTATAAATTTATGCGTGAATTGAACACATTTAAGTCTAGTCCTCATAAATCTACCAGATTGGGGTCGACTATAGATTTCAATGGAATACAAAAATAAGATTGATGGTTAACGTCACTTTTACTACGTTTAAGGCAGTTATATCGAAATGTCAACACCCCTACTAAACCCGTTCTAATGAACTCAGTTACGCATGCTGTCTGACATATTATGCTGTATACCTAACTTGTGTAGATTTGTTAAATAATGCGGTGACTTTTTGAAAGTACCTACCCACTTTGACGTTTTTATCAATTAAGTGAAATATTTTTGAGTGTTTTCCAACACAATAGTACAAACATTTTTCGGGAATTCATTTTTGAAACAAATATCTACATAAAATGAAATTTCTTCAATCATCAGTCACCATGTCTGTCCTGACATAGCCGCTAGTGCACGTTGGCAAAACAAGTAGGAATTGTAAAGAGAAACACTTTAGCCTAAAATAAATAATATTTCTTTTTATAGAACGGGATCGCAATAGTAATATTTTGGCAGGTCCTACTGCAGTTTCAGAGAATTGCAAAATTGAATAGCAATCACCTGTTTTTTAAACATTCTCTTACAACATTATTTAATTTATAACAAAATGGCTGATTGAAAACCCGGACCATTTGGATTTATCGCCCACCGGAAGCCAACAAATTCTCTGGATTACTGTATTACCGACAATATTATGTGTAAGTGTAAGTTCTTTCCCTGAGAGAAGATCTGCACGAACGAACGTCTTTAAACTGTAAAATTAAAAAAGAAGAGTTAATTTCTCTCATCTTAAGGTCCTTTTTTTTGTCGGAGGTTGTTACTATCCGATGGAGCACTCAGACACAACTACTGGTCCACTGTACATCTTAAGGTACAGTCAGAATGTAGAGGAACTCAAGCTCAATGTTTAACAATTTTCTCTGGAGCAATTATAAGTTAAGTTGACAAATTTTAGTCCCGCTCAAAAATAATCCACTTGTCTGTCGACAAAGAAAAACATTCACTACCACTATCGTAGTATGATAAGCAAACCCACCGATGGCACTCTGTTCAATCTTTATTTGTGTCCAAATACATTAATCAAGTTGCGTACCGCCATTTTGTGGTAAAAGGCTTACAGGACTACGAACGTATTAAATTGCACTTGATGCAATTACTTTAGTAACAAAACGGAATGAAAACATAATACCTGTCATTAAAGCGGAAAAAACCGAACGCACTGTGGCATAAACGCGCATTTAATGTTAAACATATCCACCAATTAAACTTGAACATAACTCTGATGCTCCTCGAACATTTTGCATTTTTCCTCTACCGTTCAATTTTTTGTTCGTCATTTGTCAATCCCCTCTCAGCAACATGCTGATATCAGTTCCAGATGACGTTGCCGGTTAGGTACATATATGAGGAACGGAGGTACTCCACGGCTGGTGTGTAGCCATACTACCCAACTGCAGTGTGATTTGACAGTGCGCACAACATTTGCAATGGGAAATGCAATCGGAAAAGGGTGAACACGAGGAACACGACCGGTCGTGCGCCTTTTGTAAAAATGTAGTGGTGTGTAGTGAAAAACATAAAACAAGGACAGACCGGGTACTGCTGCTGCGTCTACATTGTGTGGGTATGTTTTCTTTTTGGTGTCCTCTAGTTGTGGGAGGCTTTTGGTGGTGTGTAAAGTTGAGTCCAAACAAATTTGATGAAGGTTTTAGAATCCCTTTTTGTAAAGTGCTTGGTAAATGGTTACATTTCTGCAATTTTTCTCTCGCTTTCTCTTTTCCGCTCCCTGATGTTGGTAAATATATAGTGTGATATGTGACTGTGCGTTTGCGTTTGCTAAGGTGTGGATTCCTTTTACAACCGACCAAAGTAGTAGCTGACACATTGCATTTGTACATTTTCTCGTGTTCTTTGTTCTAGTCCAGTTGCTGGAAGAAGGTCATCAACAGCAGAAGCATGAGGCAACGTGAAATGGGCAACGTGGCGGGGGCTTTTGGTGTTGTGTTGATGTTGATGTTGATGTAATTCCTGGCTGGGGGTTCGGTGGAGTCGATACCATCTGTGTGAGATATTGCTTCTTTCACTTGTCGCAGAGCTGCGTAATTCTTTTCCCAAGGATTGAATGCTGTTTAATGCTGTGATGTGAATGTAATATGATTGCGGCTGATGCAATGTTGTCACATGAGAGTGTTTTTTTTTTTTTGCGTGTGTACTCTGGTAGAACGGGTGGTTTATATTCATTACTAGGGGGTAGGTATAGGTTTACAAAAGCAAACGTACTAAAAATTGGCAAATCTTGACACTGCATTCATGAATATGTGGGTGTACGTGCAAGAGTGTTTGTCAGTGTCGAATGGGTTCGTATTTTATTTGACAGTTGTTGGGGAGATGGGCAGGCATATGCGACATTTTTCTTTTCAGCTTCATTACAAAAGTGTAGATGAAGGCAGTAATGGTCGTTTAAAGTAAATAAACAATTGACAGCCAGACCACCAGCAAATATTGTACTAGATCGAATAATGGTCTTAACCAAAAATGAAAAAGTTGAACAAGGAACGTAGGTATACGAGGAATAAAATAGATACGGACAAATTACAACCTTGCTTCAAAGTTTGCGAGCAGTTATATCTACCCATTAACAAACCCTTACAAATGAAAATGTAGAAACTGTCAGAAAACATGTTAATGTTTAACCCATTACACTGCATTACCTTATTTGGAGACAAAAACTTTCAGAAATATGATTTCACTAATGCAGATAGTTTTATACAGATTTTCGAAGTAGAAAAAGTTCACGTTACATACCTACATTTTGATGGACGATTTTCAACCGCGCCTTCCTTTGTTTCCATTTTCCTTATTATAAGCTGTTATTAAGGCTCCACTATATTATTAAGCTGAGATAATTACAATTTTCTACAAATAGACTGTGTTTATATGTATCATTTGTAGCGATAAAAACGTCCATGTGGAAACACCCAAATTGTACACTGCTTGACACAATAGCATGAATCGTGTAGAACGGATTACGTTTTGTGTTTCTTGACTGAGCTAAAAACCTTATGGACATGAAACGAAGGGCGGGGGGAACACTTGCACTATATCCAAACCTTTCTAGGCAAACACACGCAGAACACATTAATATGCATAAGTATACATGACTGCCCACATATTATGTTACGAACCACAAGAAAAAAATATACATCTCAAATTAACATAAAAGTATGAACTGAGGAGAGAAAATGGGGAAAAAGGAAAATAGAAGTTCATGCTGGTTCATTCTGCTTTTTAGATTTAGCCATTGTTAGCTGGATAGAGAATGGATAGAAAAAATCGCATCTTACTACATCCACGTTTGCATAATGACATATTTGACATTACATCTGTCATTTTGTGGCGTATCAGATTGTTTTTTTTTTGTTTTCAATAATGATTTCTATTTCTATTTATATCGTCGTCGTCCGGTTCTTATCAGACACTGAAACAACCAACACAAAAACTGCATGAAGTGAAAATGCAATTGAAATTTATTATACGTTACGACGAAATGACACTCAGCTGAATTTTTTGCTCACATTTTGACATTTATACAGATTTATTTTAACAATGAAAATCAACCCCGCAGAGGCAGCCTTGTGAGCAACAAGAGAGCAGGATGATAGGGAAAAAATACAAAAATTAAAAAAATAATCTTTGATAATTTTCCGCTTTGTTTTTCATTTCTTTGGAGAGTTCCTTCCCGACATTAGGTAGATATACAATATGTACTGTGTGCGCATATTTTTTCAGGGCGTGCTATATATCCCATTAAACAAAGAATAGGTAGGCCTATAAAGAAAACTTTTGTTTACAGAAAGGAATTTTTCAAGTGACAGACTGCATAAACACAAGGCAAAAAAATGTCGTCCTACTCATTAGAAGACTGAATGCGGGGCCGCTGACATTATTGCATATATTATGTAAAACAAACTGTGACATACGGGGTACTGTCAGTTTGTAATCCAACAAAGGAATTTATTTTGTGTTCTTTAAGGCATTCCCAATCATCGTCACCTCGTTCTGATAATCCGATTTAGAGCCAAAGAAGACGAAGGAGGCAGACAAGAGAAGTATTTTTTTTTCTCGGTTTTTGGTTCAACTTGTACTGTACCACAACGGTGGCGGTGCTGACACTGAGAACATGTGAGTGGATGGTTTTGGTGTATACGTACATGCAAATGTCATGCGGGTGGAATTTTGTTTGAATCGATTTTTCTTATTTTCCACCACTCGAAATGCCACCCAATCTGGGATATTTCACTTTTTTTTTACTATCGGATGAGGACATGGTGAACGGAAGCAGTCTGCCATTTACAAGGAAATCAATTTTCAGATGGGATTTCGATGATGATGCGACGAAAATTGAGATAAGAGCACGCAATTGGATGAGGGTTCAGTGGTGGAGGCGGATTAGAGGGCAAATTAAGTCGAATATATATAGGCAGATAATTGATTGTAGTGTAAATGAAATGCACGTTTGTACACCGTTTGACAAATTATCGCATTCGAGTTGTGTAAGAGAAATTTGCGTATTTTTACCGGGATTAAGATGCGTCGCACCGCACTGTGCGGAGGTTTAAGGATTGTAATTGAAATAAGATTAAGGCAATTTTACAACCAGGTTTATTTCATGCTGGATTTTTATCTGTAGGTACATTATATTCGAGTGAAGTGTTGCTGACTTTGTGATAGCGAATGGAAATAGAAATTAAACGTGTGTCTCTAACTGGTGTTGAAAATGATTTCCGATTTGTTGAATTTACAATAGCTACCAAGAATTATTTAAATGTCAATCGCGGTCTGCAATTGCGGCTGATTGTAGATTTCTCTACAAGGTTTAAATAGTCAAGATTCTCTTAGCCTGGTTGCGCTTTTGATCGTCTTTCTGCTGCAGTTTATGCCCAGGTGATAAGGTTTTACTATCACAAAGCATGTCATCCTCTTGAACATCTCATGTGTCACGCAGTGTTTCGATGTTGAGGTTCTTGAATATCCAAACGCGTGCTTTAGTCTGAGTCAATGTTGGCAGCTTGAAGTCATGGTAGAACCAGAATGTGGACAATTTTGAGATTGCCATGATAAGGAAATCCTCTGCTTCCTGTAGTATCTACATTTTGTCCCAAAGCAAAGTAAATTGTCGTAAGTCCCATCCCAGGTTCGGTTCCCGAAAAAAAAACCCTAAATATCACCATATCAACTGACAAACAAACATCCGAGAGTATAGGTAGGTAACTGTCACGAAAGAGCTTCCCAATTCGACACAAAATCGTAGATCCCTTCCGGTCGTCATAGAAAAAAACTCACACAACGTATGGTTCTGAGAAGCCAACCTGCGCTCTATAGCAATCACTGTAATGGATGTCAACAATTGTATCCTTTCTTTGCTCGGCCCATTATACGACGCCGACGGTTAGGTTAAGATCAGAGATAATGCTAATTATTCGGTTGCGCACAACTAGTTTTGATATATCCTAAGTAGGCATGTGTTGATTGGTTTCACCATTTTATTTCGATTACCTATTGCAATTATTTATAGATTGGGGACGGTCAAGTATCTAGTTAAGTAAGTCTGACAGCTGTCTGACTAGATGTATCTCGGTTTTGATTGGCTGAAATCGGTCATAGGCAGCGGTTTCAGTTGACGTTTACAGAGGGGTAGCCGACGAATCTAGTCAAGAAATTCGTGACTGAGTACTTAGTTGACGGTTTGGATATGTGGATGACGTAGGAAAAGTGACGTTCGCGACCAATCTACTTTTTGCGTTCAGATAACATCTTATCCACGCCAATCTAGTCGACTTAAGACAACTAGCTTCTTGAATACGCCCATTGAGTTTTTTATACTGTCATTATGACATTTTCTTTGTAGTCTTTTTGTCTATAATGGACAGAATAAAATTGTAAGAGATGAGAAATATAGTACTAGACATATAGATAATTGAATGCGTTATTTTAACCGCTAATGCCGACTTTCAAAGCAGACACTTATACATTTATACGCTAATGACACTTGTCAATGTCAAATTCATACGCTCATATTTGATAGGTAATCAAACTGCAATAGGTAGGTACACAAAAGTTCAAAAATAACTTCGAAAACAACACAGCGCGCAAGACGCAACACTTGCAGATAAAGAACACAAGAAAAAAAAAATAAAAAACGAGGAAAAACAGCTTCCTAAGAAAAATAAAATATGAGTAATTTATCATGATAACATAAAAAAAAACATCCTCTTTAAGGTACATTTGGTGGTGCTTTTTTTTTTTTGTTGCTTTTGGCCAACTGGAATTTACAATTCCCCCCGTTTCCTTTCCATTTGGGTTTCTTTCGACTTATCCATTTTAATCAATTTTTCACTGCTCACATGTTACAGCGATTACCTATGAGAAATGAGGCGACGACGAAGGCAACAACCAACAACAGAAGAAAAACACACACCAAAGGAAGACAGAGACGGTAAACAACTCTCCGACGACCAAAACATGATGAGGCGATTATACCCACACCCATGTGCAGTAGTGGCTACTATGTTTGTATGAAACTTTAAAATAGCGCATGCAACAATTTTTATATATTTTCATTTCTATTTTGATAGAATAACGATGATGCCATGTTTTTCTTCTCTCTCTCTCGCTCTCTTTTACTTTTCCATTCCAACCCCGCACATTGCTCCCTGTTTGATTCGTGGCGAGGAAACGAGACAAAAGACTGCCAGCAAGTTACTAGTGTGGCCGGGTGAGTAAGTTATATCTTACTAGTAGTGGTAGCCGTTATCCGTAGCGTGGAGAAAACACTGAAAAACTGGCTATGACTATGAGTAGGTTGGAAGCAATGCATCCCCTCCGGCAAACGTACCTATCTGCAGTTTTTTTTTTCTTTATCTCGGAAAGTCGGGAAAAAAACAGAAAAAATACCGAAAAAATAAATATCCGAAAGAAAATTTTCGATTTCGAAAATTTGTCATAATTGACATTACACAACATTCGGGGGAAAGAGAAATTTATATACATATAGATTATGTATGTATTTCTTCCAATCAGCGGAGGTTTTAATTGCAACGACGATAATCACAAAAGAATGACCAACAATCTGGTTGGATAGACTATCTGTGGTTGAAAATATCTGATGATGTTATAACGCTCTCACTTTTTTGTTTTTTCTTACCTGTCACTGTCAGTGCTTATTTTTTTGGTTTTGGTATTTTTCTGCTTTGTTTAACCAAGGTGTTCACGGCGGCGACGATAATGACGATTCTTTTGTACGTAAGATTGGACTGCGTGCGCTTTTCTTCACTCCTCTGACTCTTTTTTAGCAACGAAAATGTATCTAAATACATGAATTATGCACACTTTTCCATTCAAATAAGATTTTTTTTTTATTTCGGATTTTTTCCTTGCACTCACACCACTTTTAAACTTTAACAAGTTTTTTTCCCCTTTTTGGTAATAGATTTACAAATTCAAAACAAAGAAAAACAAATTTTGAAATACGTACAATGCAAACACAGTGACGTTATACTCTAGATGCGAATTTTGTATATATATATTTGAGATACGTTTACTTTTACCGATAAACGCGGTTAAACTGATATTCAAGAACGGAATTGAAAAAAAAAGAAAAAAATTAAATTAATACAAATGCGATAGCCACAACGACGAAATTTGGTTTTTCATCACACTCCACTCTTCGGTCTGTTGCTTATACCATATAGTCACGTATCGTATCTCGCAGTGTCTATCAAAACAACATTGTACAACGACGTACAACATTCATCACGGAGAACTAATACACAAATGAGAAATGCGATGACTGAGGGGAACGAACAAAGCGCTTTGATGACTATGAGTAGTATGAGTACGACAACGGCTACACGATAAATGCGAATTGCCACTGTCGTGGAAGAAAAAGTAGTAAAAGCACTAGAATCGAGAGCACCACAGACAAATTATATGTTTCTCATTGTTCTTCTGGTTGGGTCTTCGTCTTCGATTTTCTTGTCATGGATTCCCCTTCCTATTCTATTTCGTATCGTACAATCGTGGCCGTGGAGCGTAGAACTGGACGTAACGTATTCTCGCGATTTTGCTTTGTTGTTTTTTTCTACATTCGATGATTGCAATTGAATTGAATGCATGGCAATATAATTGTGCTTGTGTGTGTGGGCGCGCACGGATGGCGATAAAGCATCTCTGGCAACATTATTGAAGAAACTTGTTCCGTTGTTTTTGCCAATGGCAAAGAATGGAATGGGAATCCAATAAGATACAAGTGTTGGATGGGAAAGAGAGAGAGAGAGAGAGATATAGAGAGCAATGCTTGCTCACGTGCTTGTGGAATATCAGTTCAAGGAAAACAAAATCTACTGCCAATCAAAATTTATCACGTGTACATAGGTATTATTTTTTCACAGCAATTCTCCTACCAAAGCATTATTTTCTTTTAAAATTATCGAATTTCGAAATACCCACAATGGGTCAAACACTTTCATATATTGAACGATATTGATGGCTTAAAAGTAGAGCTGCCAAAGGCCAATTTAAGTTAAAAAAATTCAAATTTAGCAAACATTTAAATAATCTCGACGTAGTTTAAACGCAATAAGAACGTAGAACAGTAGTAAAAAGTTACACAATGGCCCAACGTTGGGCGCCATTTTTCTAAAATTTTTAATATGTACCTTGTACCTATATGTACACAGGAACACACTATGTAATAAGTACGTTTTTGTATTTGAACAAGAATGAGTGCTAATTTAGCTTAAAAAATCAACAAACCCTGCTTTATGCTCCATTTTTATATACCTACATATTCTTAAGTCACGAAGTTACCTAACCATAAAGCAAATTACAACAACGTAAATTATCTTAAGATTTCCTTTCCTAGAGACGTTTGGCGTTGGGAAGCTCTTGCGACTCCGTAACGGAAGAACGAGCTGTCAATGGCGCATTTGTGGATACCTGTTTAGACAGAAGTGGCAGTATTGTAAATTAATTGAAACACCCTAATTTGAAGTAGGTACTAATTATTTTTCTTTATTTGTCACTGATCCAATTTAGCTTCGAAAAAATGTAAGTGTTCTCGCTAATCAACTCCTTCTTTTCCCATTTGCTTTCTCCCCTTCTTTCCTCTTCTTCACTCCCTCGCGCGATTTCTAAGAATCAGAGGAGGATCTATTCAGGGTCAGGCTGGGTTGTCAACTTCTCCTTTATTTCTTTTCAGGCGGTGAATGAAAGCAAAATAAAATAAAATTTTGAGACAGAAAAAGACTTTGACTACTAAGGCCAGAAATCATATACCAAAGATTACTCCAGGCAACCGTTCCCATTTAAAAGATACAACGAAAAAAAAAAGTCAATGATATATGAACTAATCAAAAGGAAAAGTAAAGTAAAAGTACCGAATGTTGACCCCCTTTTTTATATGACGATGAAAAATAACATTGGTTAAGACTTATGATCCCGTCAAACCAGGTGGTTCACATTTCGTTCGGTTCTAGTTTACCTGCTCAGGGATCATTCACGAGCGCGAACTGCGAATAGGCGAATTGCGAACAAACCAATTTAACTGCATTTATCAATTGAAAATTGCTATTTGTTTTACCACAAAAGCATTATATTCAATTATTCCAACAACATTTCTAAAAAAAACTGAGTCTTAATTGATCAAAATAGCGAAATTTACAATTACAGCGATTTTCCCGCGAATTGAAAAATCTTGCCGTGAACTGTCACACTTTATTCACATTCCACATAAAACAGTCGCGATCCACAAGTCCACGAATGAAAAATTCGTTCGAACTTAACCTTCAACAATTCAAATGATTCGCGGGTCTGCGACTAAAAGAAGTTTTCAAGTGAATCAAATGTCAAAATCTACGAAAATTCGCCAGTTCGCAGTTCGCAATTCGCTCTCATGTGAATGGTCCTTTATTTGTAAGTTCATATTTCTCTGTCATTCCTCGAATCTGCTGATATCTTCATCTTTCGCCGGCTACTTTTATTTTAATTCTTTTGTACATCATCAATCTACTACTACATTATTGTAGTTTCATTTACAGTTGTCAAATTGACAAATAACAGCTAATAACAAATAATAAATATGGTACCACAGAAAAATCCAAAAATTCAATCGCCCAGAGCAGAGTTGAAAACAAAAAAACAAATCTGGCAACATTTTGGACGTAAATTAATTAATATGATCTCTCTTCATTCTCTCTTCTTGTTGTTTACGTTAACTTTTAGCTTTTAGCTCACATGATTTTAACTGGATCGTATCTTTGCGTCTCCCACCCTTCCCCAATTCGTACACGTATCCACAACCTCATCATTCGTAATTTTATTTACCTTTTGCTGAAGTACGAGTCCATGTGCAATGCAATTCTGGTTGCCATCGTGCATTGACTCTATGTCCAATGGCAGCAGAAGTGGAACAACGAGTTAGGTATAGCGCTTTGTTGATAGGCAAAATGGCAAAAGCATACAATGTGCTCATCGCTATTCACTGGTGGTAGAAGTGCTAGAGGAATAGTGGAACGCGGAGAGGTGTAATTACTACTTTTGCAATAGCAGATGAAGTGCAATGAAGCAAATCCGAAGAAACGAACGTAGAATATGCATGTAGGACAGGTACATTTTGCTTTTTGCTTTGCTGTTGGAACTTAAGGCGGTCGGTGCAGTGTGTACTATGTACATGTTCTCTTTCTGATGAAAAAGAGAAAGATGATACGGGGGCAACCACACAAATCCTACACGTCATCCGCATCGTGTCACGTATCTCTACCTATATATGAAATATCATCGGCAAACGGTTTAACAAAACGGAATGACTAATTGTTTATGCTAAATGTTGCGCGAGCATTGTGAAATTCCAAGAAAAAAAAACAAAGGAGAATGAAAAATAGAAGCAAATGTAAAGAGAACAAATAAAACTACTAAGTTACGATAATCTTTACATGGCCGGAATAACAATTGATGTGCATATGACTAGATTGTGACTGAGTATAAAGCAATGGTGAGTAACAAATTAGGTATAGAAAAAAACATTGTATAAATGGATGTTGCGCAAACCTAGTATGAGTTGGATCGTTGCAATATAAACTAAATCATTGCCAGGTAAAACCAGAAGAAATTCTTGTTCAATCCAGTAAAGTACCTACACTCAGAACTGGCTAGACAGGGCGACGCGTATATACAGTAGGAACAAATTGTACCGAGTTATTCATTTCGAAACTGTGATGTCACAGTCCTACCATATGGAATATGTCAAATCCATCGTCTGACTCTTCGGGCCGAAGCGTTGGTGTTCTATGGCGGCTGTCGAACCCGCATAATGTCACAATTGTGACTAAAGACAACTGGCTTCGCATTAGTGTGACATTAAACGGATTGTGCAGTTCAGGCTATGTGACATTATACCGGTTCGACTGTAAAAATCTTCCACTACACCACCAAGAATTATCCGAAACCTCACTCAGTCGCCTTCTTAGCGAAAGAAAACAGCGTTTTACTTTTTCGTTTACTTTTTGACGTTATGTCATTTTTAAAGTTTGCTGCAGGTACACAAAAGCCTTTACTATATCCTCCTTTTTGACATCTCTCGTTCATTACTGTTCATTGCAGACGTAAAATTAGTAAACATTTGCTAAGAAACTGTGCGAATGCGACCACGTACTGAGAAAATTGGAAAAAATGAGAGAGGAATTTATTTCACTGCTTTTAATTGTTTCGTAGTTTTCTACTCGGCGAATTTTGACTTAATGAAAAATGAAAACTGACAACAAAGTGACAGCTCAAAAGTTTGACAAATAAAACTCTATTTATATTCGTCTTTAACAATATTGTGAAGAAGTTGTAATTGAATGTTCTCCTAGAACAAATCAGCGCATTCAAAATAGCAAGTTTAATATTAAGCTTATAAAAAATTGAATTCCAACTTATTTTGTAGATGCTCCATTTAAAGAGAACCTTGTCAAATGTCAAAATGACATTCCTTATACTTTTTCGAAGATAACCGGTCAAGTACTTCTCGTGAAATTGAGAGATTTCTCTTTCGATTTTTGAGATTTGACTTTTTTTTTGTTTTTCTATGCTAATCGTACCTTCAGCGAACGAACCTAATATTTGCAAACGTGTTACTGACAGCTCGCTTAGCTCTGCCAGAGATATAACTGTATTGAACAGATTAAGAAAAAAAAGGTTGCCCCTGACGTTGTAAAATGTTACATTCCAACGCATCACGTCGTTTAACAACCTTTTTGTAAATAGATTCCACAACATTTTACTCTCATAAACAACAACCTGGCAATACCTACCAGTTTTAAACAACAGAGTTGAGAGTTCATTCGTACGTCGCCTTCGTTTTTCTCATGCACTTTGTATAGTATTATCATTTACTTATCCACTTCTTTCAACACTGTCACCTTCTGCACCGACTCCCACTTTTTGTTATTATGTTCACAAGCATGGCCAGGTAAAACGTAAATTTCCAGCCATTGCGGAGGTGCAAAAAGTAGTATAACGACTTTTCGGTCTGCCATGGTGTAGCGTAGTGAACGACAAAACAAGCCAAGCAAGAAGCTTGCTCAAGCCATCGAACAACAAGTCCAGAGGCATGACCAGACCACTGAAACAAACAGGAATTCAACCCACACAACCGGCAAACAATGGTATTAACCGAATGGATGGATCTATTTTTATATCCGCCGCAATGATTTCCCAACAAATTCAAGAAAACATTGAACAAATAATGTGTAAAATGAAATAGGTATGACATTTTCAACGCACACACATGACGACTTTGTGTCAAATGTTGTACGCTCCACTTTTACAGTATATTTATGCATATACTGCGGTACAATAATGCAGTTGATTCTTTGCAGAAACAACATCATCGGAAAAAGAATCTGTTGATTTATTAAGTTTATTTATAAATTTCACGTTCGCTGGGGTGGGAAACTGCTACAAAATCAATGATAAGCAACCATTATGCTTGTAATTATTATGCGTATACCGCTGCCAATAGAACGAAAATGGTATTGCAGAAAAACGAGTTCGACGTCATTTCGGAGTTTAAAATTTGCAAAGCCATTTACACCGAAAACAACTTGACACTAAATAAAATTATTCTTTTTTGTGTTGTAAATATCAATGGTCTGCTCATGTGATTTTTCAGTCGGACAAAAAATTAAAATGTTGTTTATGATTTTTCGATAGCAACACGTTCATGTTAAGAAAACAATATTTTTTTTATGAAATCTAGTCACGAATCTAATGGAAAACAACATTAGATAGCGATTTAGGTAATATAGCTTGACTTGAAAGTGACCATGATCTGCCAGAATAAAGAGTACACCGCGCATGGTAGTTGCATCCTTTTCTCTCGTACAACCAAGAACGAATCCAACATAAAGACTTAGTGGAGCACACGTAGGCTTTACATGTTTGCTTCCGATGGAATGACATGACAGCGGCATCGCACAAGATTATGTCTTGTTGTTAAATTGTGCGTTAAAACATTTGCAAATGTCTGTTTTTTGACGTGTCTGTCTACTTTCTGCACATCATCTTTAATATTAGTTAATAACTTTTTAGGACTGCTACTATACAAAACGCCTCGAGGAACTGAACGGAGCCACCCGGAAAGATGTCAAAGAATGAATTCACCCTGTGACATTTTACATTGTGACATTTCCAACTGCAATTACAGATGTCTGGACGTTTAACGTTATGTGTTAAATTTACAAATATGCCAAAAAAATGTTGTAAGTAAAAAAACGTGTAATCAAATTATATCCACTGATTACTATCATTTCGCATTTGACGTAAAGACCCCATTAAAAAGAGAGCTGTTCTCTTTTCTCTTTTTGACATGCTAATCAATTCGTACTAGGCAAAATGTTTCCACAACTCCCACCACTATCGAAACAAGTAAACATTACTCACTCACAAAATGTTTCCATATTCGTGGTTGTCAATTTGCCCAGCAAGGCAACTTTCCCTCAAAGTCAGAGTCAGTCGTATGCAAAAAAAAAACACTGCCCGTAAATTGACCTCTATTACCGTTTTCGTTTTGGGTTCTCCCTCCCCTTTAGGAATGTTCATAAACCATCCCACGCTGCTGCTGCCCTGCTTTGCGCCTTGAAACAATTCAAGTACTTTCGACTTTTTTTCACTCAAAATCCAGGAGTGCGTCCAAGTGTGGGTTTTTTTGTGTGTTCACAAAGTTGATTGTATTTGGGATGTGCGTCGGAAAAATGTATTTGGAAACAGAATATAGCTACGTATGTACATTCACTTGTCTTCATTTGCCAATTTCCACGACCACCAAGCGAAATATGCACTGTTCCGTTCCGATGTGGTACAAATAGACAGAGACTTTTCTTGTTCATTTCGTTGGCTTTGTTCGTTCGCCTGCTCTTTATTTTTAAACAGGTAACCGCGCATGAATACGAAAATATCCGCGTGGTAGATAGAAAGTAAAGAAAAGCAATAAAGTAACAAGGAAAAAAAAACAATATTTGAAACCATGTGTAGTCGGTTTTTTTTTACGGAGCTATGGAATTAAGTACAGTGCTAAATGTGAAATGTAATAGTATTATGCCGTTACACATGAATTAATCTTTCAGAAATGACAGTTCCTGTTTTTCTTTTTACCGTTAATACATGTTATTGTTTGTATATAATTCTTGGAAATTCAAACAATGGACTAGATGCAGATGACTGTGCAATGTAATGGCAGACAGAGACGCAACTAAAGATAAAATTCCGGTAATTAAATAATGTTGTAACCGTCTACTCAATATCAAAATCGGTTTCAGAAAATTAAATAATAGATAAGTGATACTAAGTTTTGACCCCAATGACGTTTTCCTGTTGGAAAGGCAATTTGGTAGCACTTTTTAAACGGTTCAGAGAAACATTTCTGCTTGTCAACAGGCGGTTTTTCTCTTGTAGGTAGTTTCTGCCAGAGACTGAACTGTCTTTTGTAGCTAACATCACAGCTTTTAATGTTATATTTTTTGTTAAGAACACTTTTAGGCAATCATAATCAAAATCTTAGAAAATATTTTACTTTGACAGATAAGTACAACCATGGGTGGAAGAAAAGAACAGTATTACCAAACACAGCAAACATTGTTCAACTCCATTGATAATCGACTTAAAATGACAGCTAGTTCTCAAATAAACGACAAATATACATTTTCTTAGTCAGGGATGTTAAGACCTCGTTCAAAACGCCAGATTAAATAAAAAGTCAATATATAAAACTGCATTACTTCGATTTGGCAACTCAAATGGGTCCAAAATCAATAGAATGCATTATCAACGTCAGTCTCAGTATATGACAGAAAACCCAAGGCCTTTTGCTAACAATTTCATTGAAATAAAGGCAAATCTCAGTTTTCCAAACTAAGCCGGTTCAAGAAAGATGAATCACAAAAACAAAACGCGAACAGTGGCTGTACCTATACATTAGACTTTTCACATTCACTGTAGCTTACAATCGAGCTCTAGTTCTGTTTTCTTCTAAAGGTCAATGACATTTCAAAATGACAATCTAACCGCATAGAACCTATTTCATATGTTTTTGTGCCTACCACTTATTAGCACAAGCAATTTCATTTTTTTCTATCTTATGATAAGACAAAACGAGCCCGGCACGTAAAGTATACAAAGCTAAACAAAATAAAAATAAAAAAAAAAACAAACAAACACACACGTCAACTTTCAGCCTCACACTCGAGCGATTTTCTTCGGCAACCTTTTTTCCAATCGTGAAATCTCCCCAACGCACAGTATTCTGTTATCCGCGCATTTTGTAAAGTATACGTCAATCGATGTTACCGTTGAGAGCTGCCCCTTCCCCCCAGCAGACCACCCGTTAAAAACTTGAAGTGAGTAAGTTAGATAGGCTGACCAAAGATGACAGTGTGAGAGTGGCATGCCATATAATATTATACAAATACCAAACAGAAAATCAAGTTTCTTCTCTAAGACCATGGCTGCCATGATAGAACTCGGCTTACTTCTCGCGTCATCGTTATATTTTATCAGCAGTCATTCCATTTTTGGTATAAAATTGTCACACCACACTCACCGTCATCGCACGCTCTACCTCTCTGAGTTTGAAAAAGAGAAGAAAGAAAAAACACAAAGCAAGCTTTTTGAAGGTTGTATTAGTAAGTGTAATTGCGACATGGTTGGCATTTAGCTTAGACAAAGATAGCTACCATTTCTCATTATTGAATCCTCAAAGGAAGTTCTCTGATATTCTGTTTTACCCCGCAGAGTAAAATTAACGCTTGCCACAAGCTGACACATAGCACATTGACAGAGACCTTTTCGGAGTATGCGCTTTTCAGGCAGAAATCATTCAGAACTTTGGCGGCGTGACGCACAAAGATGATTGGGTAATAAGTTAAGTCGCAATAAGCAAAAACAAAACGTTGAGCCTTCAAATTTCGATGATTATCTAACATTTAGACATTACAAATACCGCCGGACATTTTTGACACCAAATTGCTATGAGCAATGCGGCCTTTCCCCTTCCATAACTACACGCAGCCAGCACCACATTTAGCTTTACAATAAAAGCTGTATTCTAGTAATGAATGCTTTCCATCTGCTAGTTCATACCCTTACACTTGAATGCAAGAGTAAACAAAAGCATTAAGCATGTGCTCTCATTTTTGTTTTATTTCTGACACCACATGGCGTTGCACTACCACTACGCGCGCTTGTGGCAAATTGTTTACACTTTTGTGTTCATATGCTCACTCTGGAGCTTTTGCGGGTTTAGGCATTTTTTGTTATTTTTATCTGGGACTGATTGGTGCACAAAGGTGCTTCAACTTTTTTCAACATTTATTCAAAATATTCGTCCAAGAGGGCAGCGTGGGTGATAGAGAAATGTTGCGCATACGCCCCCCACAATTTGTTCGTTCTTTTGAAAAAGTACTTAATAACCCCGCGTGGGTAAGAACGTAAACAAGAAAGCGGACTTTGAAAAAAAAAAAACTAACTTATAGAGTGCCATTTTGCATTTGCCCATTTGCACGTTCGCATATTCGCACAAGATTGCTGGATATTCGCGGATTACTGAATGTCACATGTTTGACGTTCGATTTCCAGAGAGCTGCAATCCAAATGAATATCATTGCAAATACAAATTAACCTTAATGAGATTGAAGCAAACCCATTTCACTGAACTTTGGGTAGAAATACAGATCAAGAGGTAATAAGAGCGTGCATGCAGATACTTTTTTGACACAACTAATACAATTACAGATGCAGAAAGAAAGTGAGCTCTTCACGGTCGCCAAAAGTGTCAAGTCTACGACGAGTATGTGTTGTATTCGTTTTTGGTTAATAAATTCTCACTCGATGCATTTACTTGTGTGGACTTCCAAAAATAAGTACATAGACGCTTTTTGTTTTGCTTGTTTACCTACTTTGTTGTTTATTGTACTTTATTATGCTAATTGGTCTATTTATAATTTGTTTTTGTGAACTCGTTCTTTTATTTATTTCTAAAAGTAATATATTGACATTTTATTCTTTTGGATTATTGTTGCTGTTACAATTGGATTTTATGCGTATTGGAGTATTTTACAAGCCAAGTGCGATTTACAGAAGTGACAGTTTGTGTCAAAAAAAAAGAAGAATAAAATGGGTCGAAAGTGACACTTACTGTTTGAGACGTTCAAATAAACACAATCTTTCACGAATCGCAGACTGTATACGTTTGCTCTTATTTAGAAAGGTACTGGTTTTTGATCAGGGAACGTTAACTTGTGAATGACATAAAAATATCTGTCATAGCAAAATAATCTAATATTGACAGCAGCAGCCTTGAGGGGGTTAAGAACTTCATCTACCGCGGACCAAAATAAACACCCCGAACGACATCTTAACGGAGATCTGGACTGCAGCAACTTTAATTCGGACAAAAAAAAATGTATAGGTCGCGCAACAGGTCCGTAAGTAAGTCAGACAACCATTCGTTTTGAGTGAGTTTTTCATTTTTAGCACGAATGGAATGAATCTAGGTACTCTACAATTTTATGAGAAGCTCTTTCATATGACAGTTACACTCTCGGGTGTTTATCAGACGTTCGCGAGAGGTGGCGGAGTGGGTAAAAACCGAAAGATGTAATTTGTGTGTTTTCAGGGACAAATAACGGGCTAAAAATTAGTGACTGGAAAAAGACGATAAGAACAGGATGAACTGATGCTAGGTTTCATTGTACGACCGATTTTAAATATTGTGTGCAGAGAAAGTGAATGAAAGAAGGTAAGAAAACAACTTTGAAGGTTTCAAACAATTTGCCCTTCGGCCTATGCAACATTTTATGTTAATTGTTTGTAGAAGTGCGCGCCCATCGACTTGCTTTGACATTCTTCAAATAATTGATTTATATATGTAACCTTGGCCATATTTAAACACACTGCCATACAAGTTACCCCATCAACTAACAATGCATTCGTGTAAAGAATGTTAACTCTTTGCTAAAAGCAATTGCCATTCAACCAGAATGACCCTTTTTTTATTGAGAGGAATAAATCCCTGTGCTCTCTCCGACACCGAAAACATAATCCGATAAAATTGCCATCGAAACCAGCAATATGCCACAAGAAAGCCATTCACATATCCAACAGCCCAGATGGCTGAGCTTACCACAGACAAAAAATGACTGATACTAATCAATTATTTTATATATAAATCTTGTTATGAGACAGCATTAGAATCAACAGCTATAACTTAACCACCCTTAGGCTAGCGATGATCCGGACAGTATTTGGCAATCTGCCTCCAGAGACGTAATTGGGGGACTGGGACTGCTGTGCAAAAAAAAGGACCACACACATTGGAGGGGATAACAATCCCCTACATGAAAGTTATACATCGCATCCACAATTTGTATATCCCTTCGGCATCTGGGGATCGAGTGACATGAGTGGTTTTGCACGAATACAACAAACTTGTCACACGCACGTATTGATAAGCGTATCAGTCGTTTTGTTAAATTATTAGTGCGCATCACTTGGATGAGATAAATGGAATTATAAAGCCAAAGGATTTGAGGCGAGTTAAAGGGGTTTTGCGATTGAGCAAGGATCACCATTTCTTATGTTAAAAATGTATATTTATTGCATTCGATCGATTGGATGGTATTTTACTTTAAATTCCACAGTTAAAGTGCCACAAGTTACTTAATACCGCTGGTAAGTTTACGTGACAACGGAAACTCGCCCGAATTCCGTCATATGCTATACCTACGTGAGTCTGAACACGGTATATACCTATACCTATACATCGCAGAGCAAACTCAATCACAGTTATCGCAAAAATATCATACAAATAGCCAATTTCCTGTGCGATTAGTCAGCAACTATTTCAAGAAAAACAATGCAAGTCCAATTCCAACTCAATTCAAACCTTGCCTCACTAGTTTCATGATAAAAGGCATATTTTCAGTATAAAGTCACCTGAGCAAGTCAGAAACTTCGCTCTTACTCACACATTTTCGTTCGCTATCGATGAATAAAATAAAAATCCTTGACCATAACCTAGCGAATTGCTCAGTGTTCTCCCAGCCATAAGCATGTCAAGATCGATGTGTTGCCAAAAATACCAACTCAAAAATGCTGTTTGTTTGAAATATTTCAAGGTCAACACATATCTCTTGGAATCGCGACTGCGATGGAGAAGAAGCAAACAAAAAAAGAAAAAAACAAAAACACCACCACACTCGTGGTGCAAGTGTTTTTTTGTTTTTTTTTTTTTTGTTTCTAAAATTAATGCGCCTTTCCAACACTTAACGCGGTACTAAAATAGTAATCTGGGTACACAAGCACATATGTATAATATACCAGCGATAAGAGAGCCAAGCATGCTACTCACTGACACTACTCAGACTCAGAGTGGTGGCAGAACAAAAACAAGTTAGCTTGGTCGGGTTTTATCGATGGGTGACGTAAGTGACGTTTGCGCGTACATTCAACCTAAAAGACGAAAAACAAGTTGGTCAAGCGAGCGCGCCCAAAATAAGCAAAAATTAAACAAGTCCCACAAACAAAACACACCTAGGTGTATGTACAGACATGAATCGAATCACGTAGGTGAGAAACTTCGCACTTTGCTGCACAAAGGTGCAAAAAGTCCACCTGAGGAAAACAGAACAGTCAAACAATTGAAAATATTTTCTTTGTCCTTCTGTCCTTGCCTGGGAAAACAGGAGCGAGCAGATGGATGAGGCAGGCGTAGGCAGGACGCAGGCGAAGAAGTTGCCTTCTGTTCAAGGATTTTGTTCTCGTCATCGTTCTCTTTTGAATGGCAACCTGTTTTCCGATTCGGTTACACTGTGCGGCCCATGCAGAACAACAACAATGCGGTCCAACGCGCTTTCCCTCCTTTGGGAAGTACAACGTACAAATACAACATCAGGTTTTGTCTAACGACACCGACGACACGACGAGTGCAACCAAAGCTTTCATAATCTCTTTGTTTCACTTTCCCTTGCTTGACTGCTGGCTGGCTGGTTGGTTGGTGGTGCTTGGTGTGTTCAGTGCTTTGTGCAAGTGACAGTGTATATCAGATCCAGATACTAGGGGCGCTGGTGTTTTGTTGTTTTGTTGGATTTTTCCTGCTATCTATTACCGCTGCTACTGGCTGCTGATTATCTCTCCCTCTTGTGTTGCCTTTGAGTCTGTTCTGTTTAGAAATTAACACCATATGGTTGAAGTACGAGTAGAAACAAGTGTAAACGTTTTGGGATTGCTTAGTTGAATTGTGGTGCGGAGATTTGTTATCGCTGTTGTTGAGCACAGCACTTTGAAATAAATGATTTTAAATTGTGAGTTGTGACATTTGTTCGGTCAGCCATTCTGCTGGCTTTGCTGAATATTGCAAAAGGTGTGTTTATTTCAACAACAACAACAACAACAATAACAAACCAATGATTTGAGGTTTTTCTCATGATTTTCCTCATTAATAATAACATTTTCATATTTATGTGTGCTTTCTTAAGAAAATTATACATAATGATTCAGTTGAAAGACAAAAAAAAAAATTGGGCGACAACGTATTGTAATTTCATGAAGCAAGAATAAAATAACTAACTAATTAACAAATACAATTATTTCAGAGCATTTGAAAATAATATTAGCCCACCAATTAAGTGAAAAATGATTTTAAGTTGTGACATTTGTTCGGTCAGCTGTTTTGCTGAATATTGCAAAAGGTGTGTTTGTTTCAACAACATTGGAAGTCGTTTTCGTGGAAAACAAAATTCGTGGGAGAAAAAAATATAAGTCAGAATCGCATTTTTTCATGTTTTTTATTTGTAAAGGACGTAATAAAAATAATTGTGGAATTATAGCCTCCTTCCTTTTAGAAGTCTGAAATATTACGGTGACACGTGTTACATATCGCAACTGATTTAATTGATTTGTGGACTTATAGTTACTTATGCTAGATATGTACCTATAACCCTCCCAGGATGTGGCTCAGAAGGCAATTGTGAACTTTTGGCCTGTGGAATTATTATGTTTTCTAACCACAGTGCAACTTAGTCAAGATCTTGATTGATTATTCATCATTTCACAGATGGGCTATTTTCATCCGTCAAAAAAACGTTTTGAATAAAAAAGGGTTGGCCATTATAAGGTGTGGGTACTTTTTTGCAAACGTAAAATTATTAAAAATTGCTAAGAAACTGAGCACATGCGACCACGTGCTGAGAAGATTGAAACAAATGAGAGAGAAATCCTTTTCCGCTCTTTTATTTTTTCGTAATTTTCTACTCTGAAAAATCCAAAATGAAAACTAAGTGACAGCTCAAAAGTTTGACAGCTAAAACTCTATTTATTTACTGCAGCACTCAGAATATCGTCTTCATCACTAGACTCGAATAACATTTTGTATTCGTCATCAATTTCAATGGCCGCGTTCCACTGTCCGCTAGATAAACTCCATATAAAAATAATTGACATTACACCATTTGCGCTAGATGTCTAGCACTTTTTGTGAAATATCCCTTTCGGAGAAATTTCTCAATCTAGCTCAAAACTACCCGCTGCATTGAGAGAAAAACAAAAAAAAAGCACTTGTCAAAGGAAATCGTTTAAACGTTTCAGAAATAACAAAAAAACTAAACCCAGCAAGTGTAATTGTGATAAAATTGGTAATAACGTAATTAAAATTGGAATTCAGATATTGTTTTCAACATATTGTATCATTTCTTTAATTGTAGTGTGGAAATAATTATGCGAAAAAGAGTGTCAAATGTCATTTTGCCGCTGGCGCTATCGTTCTAGCGCGGGCGTTCCTTCATCTGGGATATTTTGTGAAAGACGTCTAAGGGCAGTGGAACCCGGCCAATGAAAAGTTCGAAAACTGCTTCTAGATTAGTATTACATATTTTATAATGTTAATGGTTATATTACGATGATGTCAAAATGACATTTTTTAAACTTTTTGTAAGAAAACCGGACCGATTTTCTCTCGAGTTTCGAAATTTGACATTTTTATTTTTTCTATGCTGAAAGTACAAGAACGAACCTATAGGTAAAATGGCCAAAGTAGCGTTGTGTTTAAAAATTGTTAAAAAGCGCACAATTCCCATTAGTCTGACATTCTTGGCACTTTTTTTTATAAACTTTTCTGTAATTTTTTAACGTAATTGTGATACAGCCATTAAGGCCTGTTTTCTTGTCCTACAAGACACCCAAATGTCAATTGTTTTTTCTCCTTATTGGACACCGACGTTGTTGGGAACGTATTGGATTGCATCAAATCAGGTAGGAAACAAAATCGCCACCCGGCAACACCAATCATTTTGGGGCCGCATGCCACTGCTATCCATGCATCAACCAGATACTCAACAAGAAGCACATGAAAGTTTTACCGCCTTGTTTTGCCTCTTTTCTTTATATGAAATGCGGCCGCCGCCTGTCCCATCTCCCATCTCCCATGTGTTGTGTTTTTTGTACGTACGCCAATCATTGTTTGTTCTCTTTATCAAAGCTTTGACATCATTTGAGATCACCGACACCGCCGTCGCCGTCGAAAGCAAAGCAATGGGGAATCGCTTTTTGCTAACTAGCACGAAAGAGATAGACGAACAGCCGCTCAGTATAGTAAGTGTTCTTTTTTTTTAGCTTTGCACATGTGTGCCATGTGCATGCATGAAATGAACCCTGATTATACGCGGAGAAACACAGTTATACTATCAAACCAAGCAAATCGCCAAAAGTGAGCACTAAAATCCAAAGCTAAGCAAAAGGCGCGGCACAAACGGGTGACGGGACACGGAACGGGCACGGCACGCCGCACGCCAAAAGAGAACGAGAGAAATTATCAGCAAAGCGAAAAGAATGAGTAATGTTTTTCAGTAACTTGGAACGTTGGAAGATGAATTTGTATCTTGTGTAAGTAATTATGAATGTCCAATTGGGCCTATCTGAGTTTAAACGTATTTTGTTTCTTCCTTCCCAAAGGGAATGCACCCAGCAGATATATTCAACAAATATTTTAAAATTCATCAAATATTATCAAAGTGAAATAGGTACGTAAGTATTATATGTATGACACAATCTGCTTATAAACTTCAATCGCAGCCAATGGGGATATAGCAAACTGACAGCAACCGAATTACCTAATAACTCGATTGAGAAAATAAACCACGGGCACATTAAGACAATGTAATACATATTTGTAGAACTGATTAACACCGCCTGTCAATTTCATTATTACATATTTAATAGGTACCTATGAATGCTTACCTTTGAGAATTAGTGGTGACAAAACAAAGCAGGTAGGTGTTGCAGCAACCGGATGACAAAATGTTTTTTTTTTCACTTTTTTGTTCTTTGTTTCACTCAAAGGATCACTTTACAATTTCATACATTTATTGAATTCCAGAAAAAATAATAATTTTGCTTTGCCACAAGTTCTAAAAATATAAAAAAAAATGTCTCAACAAAAATTCCACAAATAAATCACAGATTTTTCTCGTTCCACGCACCGAACCGAAGACGACCAGCGTTTTGCTCACTCGGGGTACAAATTAAAATGAAAAACAAGAAAAACAAAATTTCTTGCAGTGTAGTGGAATTTGTATACAGTTCAGAGCAAACAAAAACGCAGTACAAAATTATGAGGAATTCGAAGAGAGTAAGTAGATAATAAAAGGGAAATGGGAAAATATAAAATAAAGATAGCAATAATACGCCCGAGCAAAATGAAAACACATGAATTGAGATGGTGTGGCAACTTAGTTAACGTATTTGCACTTGTGTTTGTGTGGTGCTCTTAATTAATCTGTATTTCTCTCGTTCAATTAAATGTGTACAAATAAATACGTCACTAGTCACACTAAGCCATCGCACTAACTTTTGCCGAGCCGAACTTTCAAAGAATTGTATAGTTTTATATTTCCATCAGCTGAATGCCACAAAAATTAATCACACGAATTGCATACGTTTTCACACCATCTGTTAAAAGTCCACACCATGTAATAATATCGCAAGGAATGCCCGCAGCAAAGAATCAACCGAAGCAACGACAGTAAATGTTTTCCCTAATGCGCGATTCAATGTTCGAGTTTCACTTGACAGTAGCAGTGTGGGCATTCCCTTTTCTTGTGATGAAATCAGAATGGAATTGGAACGCCATATCATTCGTAAATCGTAAAGCTGCGTTGCTTCGTATGTGTTACATTGGTTGAGTAGTTTAAGAGAGTGAGGGGCATCGAATAAAGACAGAGCTAAAGCTACAAGGCAAATGACAAGGAATTTAAATTTGCCAAAGAGATGTATCTCTTTCTAATAAGAGTATACCGAATCCCAATGGAACTAATTGGAAATTCTTTGTTTTGATAACATCTTAAAAGAGTCAATGTGGTGGTAGGTACTGCCAAGGCGAAAGGGAATGTAGTGGCTGCTTTTGACGAAAAAAAGCCTTAGGCCCGATTCGGCAGGGATTTCACCATTTACCTGGTGAATTTCTTAAAACTTACGTTAATCTGGAGTTTTTTTCTTATTGGACGCCCCGGAATTTTCCAATTTGGTCCATGAAAAAATAAAGATTCCAACCTCTAAACCGACAGAAATATCAAATTCTGAAGATTGGTCCATTTTTGTTTGTTTTTGCTGTAGGACTTGAAAAAAACATCCTATCTCAGCGAAGGTAAAGTACAACAACTAATGTCACCTCCACCGAGTCAGTCTGACACTATGCAAGTGCTAGTTAGATATCTCTGTTTTGCTTTTTTAACTCGATTTGGGGAGATTTATCGTGAATAAGGACCGATTCTGGTCCGGGATAACTGGTGAATAAAGCCTTAACTAAAAACAAAAAGATGATGAACAACTGTGACACGCAGTTCAAAATAGTAATCGGTATAAGTGCAAAGTGAATTAAGTGATTGGTTAGAATCGTTGATTTGTTTTGGTACTTTATAAGTGAATTAGAATATTCCATAAAAGTGTTTTATTAGAAAAGCTTAACAGAATAGTGTTTTATCTTTTCGAATCCCAGCTGAATGTAACAATATTTAAATAGATTCGAATCAAAAATAATTTGTTTCCTATTTTAGTTACCATACCAGTTTTGGAATATAATGATAAAAAATGCCTTTTTGAATGTAGTGGCTGGAGTTAAACTACACAAGCGGGTCTAGCAGTGGCAAGGTAGGGTTGCCAAAAACTAACAATTTTTATAATTAAAGGTTTTTTTATTTTGTTGTTAAGACGTATGGGTACGAGTGGTACGGGGTTGACATTGGAAATTGGAACAATGGTATATTTCCGTGGGAGTTTAAATCTTTTTAAGCGAGTGTCTTCATTTATTGAAGAAAATTAAATAAAAATTTCATAATTTAATGGAGCTGAACATTTACAATCACCAACTAAGAAAACTGCGAGGCCATCACACTTTTCCAAACTCATTCTAAAAGTTAAGATTCACAAAAACATATGTGCAGATGTAAGACCTATCTGTGAACATCTAGTGGAGGTGTTAGAGGGTCATCGGCTTAAAACAAAAGTGAAATGTTTAAAGTTGAGACAACTACTAACCCCACATTCATGTAAAATGGATTACTAAAGAATCATTAACGGGGACATTACCTTAGCCCCAGTTGTAGCCATACGTAAAATGCAACCGAAAAAGGCTGGAACATTGTGAAAATGAGTCTTTTTTACGTTTGAGCGGTCATAGCAAAAATTCTGTCAGAAATATGTTTCCCTATGAAAACAATTACAACAAATCAGCCACCACTGATTGGATTCCATCAGTAAAAAAATTCCTGACAGATGGAACAGTAAAGAAATGAAATATTTCAGTGGAATGATTTGTTTTTTCTTGTGGAATTGACTGAGATCGGAAAAAGTTTTTCGTACGGAAAAATAAACAAGGAAATTAAAAGATTGTTCGCTAATTTTTTTTTAATAAACTAACTTTATAATATTCATAAGCAACATTTTAGGACCAAGATCGAGTTAACCATTAGGTATAAGTGGTCAAAAAAAATCAAAAGAAAGAAGAAAAGAACATTTGTACGGTTTCGTTTTACGTATGGCTATAACTAGGGCCTTAAGCATTCTGGTTTGCAATTACGATAATCCATTTTGTAACCATAATGATACAATACAACCGATTACAGAATTCTGTTTGTAATATTTCGCAGATAACAAAGTTGATAAAGTTGTTTATTGTGTTTGTCACCTTTAAAATTATTTAACTTGATGATAAGGAGACAAACGAACGCGGTCCCTAAACCGAAAAGTAGATAGATAAGAAAACCGTTGTTTATTAAAATTATTCGTTTGTTCCCAAGGGCTGTGAAAGTCATTAGACTGTATTGTTTCGGAAAAAAAACGCAAATTTGCGTTTGATTTGCTTTATTGTGTCAAAGTATTGTTTACTGACAGATGTGTTCCTCGAAATTCGAATAATTTATGTTATCGTTTCCCAATTTCTTCTTTTTTCTTCGGCAATCTTTGAACTTAATTTAATTAAGAGAACGTAAGTCGATTTCTGAGCTATATTTACTTTTGTTTTGTGGTTTTACTTATGTCCGGTTTTATTATTACTTAACCCTCAGTTAAAAAAAAAATTAGTAAAACACTCTAAACATCGTACAATATAGTTTTTTTTTGTCGTTTTTCTAAAGCGATTTTCATTTCGTTTCCTTGACGGGGGAGTTCATCTGAGAACCCCAAACGTAGTTGCACGCATCGACGGAGAGATTTAAATGTGAACATTTAAAACAAATTATTAAAATTGAAAACGGTTCCCTCGTTAAACATATCTTCCAGAGAAAATACCGTCTCTGATATCTACATCTAATTGAACTACAAAATTCCAGCACCTCAGCGAACACACTACTTGTCTGCAATTGACTGACATCAGCCCAATTCACAATGGCACCAAGTCGCCCTCAAATCAAATCAGCTGCTCTGCATATATATTTTTGTTGTTGTTTTGTTGCATTTCGTCATTACATTATCATAGGTTGCCGGAAAACAAAAATAAACACTCAATTATTTCATAATTTGTGTTCTCATTAAAGTTTGCTTTTCGATCCGAGCTTCAGCTGACACCTGACGGTGCACTTCAATAGGGTAATTCGTTGAAAGCGCTTTGCAATCGTAATTTGTGAACACTCACTATTTCGTTTTCTTTGTATTTCGCAGCACAAAAGAAAGTTGGAGACGATATAAAGAATGTGCGTAATATTCTTTTATGTAAATTCGAATCCTGGACCAAATGGCCTCAAACTAATCGTCGCTTCGAATCGAGATGAGTTTTATTCAAGAGAAACCCTCGACGCAGATAGATGGGAGAAATTTCCACATGTTTTCGGAGGTAACATGCCACTTTAATGAAATTAAAATTTTATTCACACTACTTTTCATAATATTCTCTAGGCATCGACCTACACACCGGACGCGAAGGTGGCTCGTGGCTAGCCGTTAGTGGTAAGAATGACATTTTTAAGCTCGGCGCTCTGCTGAATGTCACTGGAGAGCCAAAGCCCAAGTATGCCGAAGGTGAGTGACACGCTAATCGTGTTCAAGTAGATGATTGGCTTTTTACTTACAAAAAAAATTAATGTCTTATGTATATTTCTCTTGAGACTATATTGGTTAAATTATTTTGCCAACTAAAAAAAAAACACAAAAACAAATAATCTGACACATCCTCACACCTTGCTGTGCACATAAATTTTTTATCTCATGCAATCATTTCAAAAGCAACATGCACATCAACTAATCTCTTACTAGGCCGTGGAATGATTGTGTCGGATTATGTTGCTGGAGATCTGTCTGCTGAGGAGTACAATCGAGGGCTGTTGGACGACTGCGAGAAGTATACTGCGTTTAACTTTGTTGCCATCGAGTTGAAGTGAGTTCTTTCTGTTGTCACTCTGGCGTATGTGTAACATTTTTTATTCTAAAGGGGATCATCTTCACCATCCATTACTTTATGTAGCAACGCACCAAAGGCATTAACATCATTTAATGGTTCCGAATGTCATGGCTTTGGCAATAGTCCGAGCAGTAAACCGTTTCAAAAGGTGAAAGTAGGCCGAGAACGTTTTAAGGAAATCATCAGTAAATACCTAAAAACAGATGCTAAGCCATCTAAGGAGAATCTGGTAAAAGAGTGCATGAACTTGCTAAAGGACGAACAAAAACATTGGCCCGATGAGGAGTTGGCCGGTCGCGCGCCCAACTGGGGCGAGCATTTAAGTGCAATCAATGTGAAAATTCTCGATGCTGGCTATGGTAGCCGAACGCATAGTGTAATACTCATCGACGCCGACGATAGACTGCATTTCTACGAGGAGACAATGGTCGGTGACAAATGGAACTCCAAACACATCGTGGAGGAGTATTTCCGATCAGAAAATGGCCAATGTCCCGATTAAGGTCATATTTTTGTTGTGATCAATTGAAATTATTGGGAAACAATATTCAAAGTATTTTTATACACATGCTATTTATTTAAAATAAATAAATGTTTTCGTGAATTATAAAAAAAAATCAGCCAAACAATTTATTGATTCCTTCGGTTACTTTTTACATGTGCATGTGGTATGCGTTCGTTTATTGCTTTTTGTATTTCTTCTGTATCCTGTTTTTGACTCCTTTAGATGCTCCCTTCTTGGCTCCCTTCACTATGCCCTTAAAGGTTCCAACATGCTTGGCTCGTTTTCTGCAAAGAGAGGAAGGTTAATGGAGTTTTCCAATTGAGTTGATTGTTCTTTCACAGCTATGTTTTCAGACTTATTCGATTACAAGAACTGCCAACTTACCTCTTGTTTAGAACATTCCTACTCAGTGGAATATAGGCATATGGATCCAATTTGCCTTTCTTTTTCATGTCTCCTTGGGCCTTCTTTGTCGAGTACATAGACGCTGTGGTCTGCACTGAGTAGCCCGTGTGTCCAGATTTAACGGACGCCGCTACAGGTCTGTGAATACCCTTACCACCAGCAGTGTAGCGTGATGTTGCTGTGCGTCCGGATTTCATACTCAACGAATCCACTGCTTTGCGTTTGCGACTTGGCGCAGCTGGAGCTTCTTCCTCTTAAATAACAATCCCCGAATAGTACAAGTTCCAACTCAAGTTAAGGTTCAACTTACCGTCACTGCTGTCATCTTCTAATCCTCGTTTAATTGTTTTCTTCATGCCAGCTTCATCATCTTCGTTATCACTGCTGTCATCACCTGAACCGCTGTCAGCAAATTTATCACTTATAATCAGTCTTCCATCGTCGGCTGTTTTGAAGCCGCGGTTTTTGTCTTTCTGTTTCTTCTCTGTAGACGCTGTAGCTGAGGATGTGCTTGGCATGTTCGCTGAGAGAACAGGAAGGGTTAAATTACAAACACCTCTAGGCGGACTCATCAAGAGGACTCACTAAGAACATTTCCAATCGACTTAATGTCCGCCAAGTCGACAATGTCTTCGGGATCTTCCCGAATGTACGTTTCCTGTTGCTTCTTTGACTTCTTTTTCGATTGGGCCTTCTCCGTTTCCGCATCGCCTTCCATTTCCTCTGGAAGATCTGAGTCGGAGTCTTCAAGAATGTCATCGATTCTACAGTGAACGAGTGAGTAATCCCTTAAAGATACTAGAAAAAAAAAACAACTTACGTGACACTCTTCTTCTCCAGTCCCGGCACGAATTCATCTTCTGTGTCATCGTCCTCATCTTTGCTGTCCTCTTCGTGTTTTTGACGGATTTCACGTCGCATTTGTTTGCGGATCTTCTTTAGCCGACGATGAGTGACTTCATCGTCACCGGGAACAAATTTGATCAATTCCTCAGCGGTAAATCGCTTGCAGAGCTTCTTCAGCAGATAGCCAATTTGAATGCGACAATACCGCTTCGTGTCGGACATCATGGCTGAGAGAGATTTCATCTGCAATGGAACAGGTTGCCAGTTATATTTTCGCTGGCTACTTGCTTTCAGAGTCACCCATACTTACAATATTTTCCAAATGATTAGCAATCAGCGGCGAGGGCATCACCTTAATGAGGGTAATGAGGAAAGCCACAGCGGCTTCAGCTTGCGCTCGACTCTTTTGCACGATAAACACCAAAACCTGATCCAAAACGAACTCCAGGGTATTGATAGTCAAGTGTTTACCCAAATTCTGTACCACGGAACGAAAGGCCAAAATCGTATTTGTGATGATAGTTTCATCGCCAGCAAAGCCTGCCATCAGAATATCAATGAAATCGTTGAGCTTCTCAGCTTCTTGGTAAAGATTGCCAACCAGCTTGATGATCTCCTCTGAAATGTTCTCCTTTCGTGTGGAGAATTCCCTGTAGGAGACGATAGCTTCGGGGATTGTTTTCACCACAATCTTGTCGTTGACGGTCAAAGTTTTGCGATTCTCTATGAGAATCTTCAGGCATCTGGTAAAGGTGGAGAAAGCATGTGATCAGATGCTCGAGAATGTGTTCTATTGGAACTTACTTTAAACGTGCCGCCTGGCACACAGAGCAACTGGTGGCAAAAGCTTCCAACAGTAATTTTTGAAGGGCGACTACATTCTTCTTGCTGAATTTCTTACACTGCGGTATAGTGGACGTAAGGATGTCACGGAGGAGTCTGGAAATAGATAAGCAAAACCTTTCGAATGGTGCTTGTTTTGCGTTGAGTTTGATACTTACTCATACGTCTTCCGTTGTTGCTTCTTTAGCTTCTGATCGTCCTTGGCGACGATTTTGGATTTCTCGTTCTTTAGGACGGGCACAATGAACGTCTCAAAGAAACTCTTGATGACATCTTCGGGTTGATACAGCACCAGGGCACAATTGATGTCGAAAATTGAGTCGTTTTCGAAAGTGCCCGTCTGCGTGGAGGTCAGTTGGGCCTTCGCGGATTCGAAGAGTTCCCTCAACACTGGCTCTGGCGTTATGGTCACATAGGTCTGGATGACTTCCAAAGCCTTTTTGCGAAGGTCACCTTCGTAGGATCCATTCGGTTTTTGTGTATAAACATTGAAGAGACGCGGCAAAAAGTTCTTCGAATACTTTGCGAGGACTTCACGAATCTCGGCATTTTCGCAGGCGATCAATTCGATTAGACCGTCGAAGATTGGGGCACGGAATTCCGGATTATTGTCGAGTGAATTGCCCAGAGTTGGGGCAATCATGCGGAAGTTCTCCGGGTCCTTTGGGTTGCGACAGAAACCCGGCAACAGACCCCACAACTGGCAACACAACAGCTCGTAGGTATGCGATAGTGTGACTTGCTTCTCCTGTGTGTATTTATTCCACTTGTTGTTGCAGTCCAAAGCGAGCGGAAGGATGACATCTTTGAAGAATTTGAAGGTCGCTCCAGTAGCGCCTTCGCGTAAAAGTGGCAAAAGCCATGATTTCTCCAGCAAAACTTCTCCTTTGGCATTCGTTAGGGGAACGGTTTTCAGCACACTCTCTGGACCCATCGCTTTAATGGCGGAAATTATAGAGTGTTCAATATGAATGCGCAGCGAGCTCTGGGTATCATAGCGATTGGCCAGGGTAGCCAGTGCAGTCGTCAGTTCCTTGCTGTGGGAGGAAAGATCGTGTAATATTTCAAGATAGGAACCTGCTCACACTTGCTCACCTGAAAAACTCTCCACAAATGTCGAACACTATTGATAACGTCAAGATAACATACTTGGCGACATCTCCAAAAGGCGCCGAAAGGACCTTGTTAATTAGATTGATTATTTTCGTTACAGAAAAGCGGTACTGCTCAGCGAGGTCATGGCTGGCACAAGCCGGCTTTACACATTCCTGAAGAATTTCCTTGATTATATTGGACACCCCTGTGACTATCTCTGACCTGTCTGACATCCAGAGATCAGTTGTGCAAATATCTACCAAGCGTGGCAGTGAGTTCACACATAAATGCAGCTCAAGAGAAGCCAAGTGGATGTGTCCCTCCTTGAGAACCGTGAGCCATGCTAGAGTTTGACGCACATCCGAGCGATCTGGGCGGTATTCGTAGATAGCAGCCAAGAGCTTCGCACAAAGCGCCCCATTGAGATTCTCAGTGCGAGAAAGAAACAAGGTGTGAAGTGCTTGAAAGCAGTTGGTTCGGACCAAGACATTGGCGGCTGTCATGATGGACAGCAGGTTCTCACAGATCGACCGAATATCGTCGGTTTTAAAGCCTGCCAGGGTGTCCTTCAGCAAGGTTAAAGTGTGCAGAACAGTAGTCTGAGAGTTGGCTAGGGTCTCGGGTTTAAATTGATTTAGACAGAACCGCACTACGCGACTTCCGGCGGGATGGTATTTGACACGATTCAAAGACTCGGGTGCCTTATCTGCTGGACCTTCTGAGTCTAGCTTCGGTGGGAGCATGAAATAACTGCCGTGAATAATGGATACGACGGCATGCTGAGCGGCTTTGCGGAGTTTTGGCTTTGAGTGGATTGTAAACGAAAGAATCGCATCGATGTACTGCCATGTGGAGGAGTATGTCCATGTCATGTATTCCTGCGCCCGCAGTAGCACCGAAAGGCACCCAATGATCTGGAAAATACAGAGTAATTAAAATCAAATCTGGATGATAAGCAACAACTTACATATTTCAAGATTGACTGATTGTTTGCCTCCAGAAAGCGCTGTAGATTTGCCAGCAGTGTTTGGGCAGTTCCAGAGAATCTCTTTCTCAGCACCGGCACTGGAACCGACTTTATACCCATTCCTAGCAATGAAATTCCAGCTATAATCTCCGAATCCTGGTCACTAGCTTCAATTGCCTCCATGAGTAGTATAAAGTACTCGGTTGACGAGCCTGTTCCGCCACGTTCCTTAATAATCTCAGTCAATGCCGTCAGAATTGCCAGCATTTCCTTATGCAAATCTGACGATGCACGAAAGCCAGACAAAAGTTTCTTGAAACTCATGTTTGTGCAGGTGCTGTAGTTCGATGCGAATGTTTTGAATGTCTTGAATGTTCCGAACTGGGATTCGGACATATCTTCATCGCCATCATTATCGTTAATACTAAAGGAGCGCAGACTGCCAGCTACGTCATTTACCGTAGGTTCCTTGTTGCCACTAGCGTATAGTTGTCGTTGTTCGTGTTTTAGAACTGCCTGCAATGTGAGTGAGGTTTTTCCGGGTTCTGGTACTGGAGGGGCTAAAGACGATTTTTTTTAGTTAATGTTCTCCTGATTTTATGGACCAAAAACCTTACCCAAACTCAAATTCGGCTGAAAGAATCGAGATTTTGCTTTAATGCGGTGCTTCATTTGCTCGGGATTGGATGTTGACGATTCTCCTTTGGCCCATGTTTTGCCCTTGGTATGTCGCTTTAACTTGGACCGAAATTTACCCATTTAAAGTGATTTACAATTGGATTATCTGTTGGAGGTTGGTATATTTTTGTTAAATTATTGATCAAATTGAATCAAAACACGTGCGAATTGCTAGCGACTGCAAACTCGAATTAACTCAAATATTGAGTCTTATGTCAGTTTGAATTCTCTTTAAAGATGATGGTGCCCTCTGGAAAATAAAATCATCTCCTAGGGTGGATGCCCAAGTTTGGACTGATTTTTATGTGTTGTTGAGTTTTTTTTTTCACAAGGAAATACCGCTAAGGTAGTATGTATTTGATAATAATTGTTCAGGAGAGCATATTATAGTTTTGCTAAAAAGTTCTAGACTTTCTATTAATAGTCGGCATTGTAGCTCCAATTTTGAAGATAAAGAGCTAGAAAAAATTTTCTCGAAGATTTGTGCATGCTGAATCTAAAAATGGTATCAAAAACTCAAAACTGTCGTCTTGCAAAAGCTATATACCTATTCGATTTGTCTGTTAACTAGAGTTTTTATTTTAGAGTTGAGCACTGAACTGAGCTCGAGCATTATCAGTGCGCTCTGAACCGATCGTGCTCAGTACGTTCTGATGTTTTTTGTTTGGACTGTTTTATTTTTCTGTCAATAATGTGTCTGGAGTGAGCTTGTACATGCGTAATCAGCTCAAGATGTTCTATTAATGTCGTTTTCCATTGGGCAAAAAGAAGCGTCCGGGAGAGTCGGGATTCGAAAAAAATCACTTCTGAAACCGTTCCATTGTCACAAAAAATACTCTTCTGGTGATTCTGAGGAGAGAATTTCGCTTCTGGATTCGAAGTCGGAATCCACTCAAGAAGCACCCACACAAGTGTAGTTTCTTTATTTTATAGAAGTCAGCTGACAGCTGCCGTAGATTTTTTTTTGGCATTTCACCAATACTTTTGTGGATTCAATCAGAAGCAGTTTTCTTGTTCCATCATTGGATTTCAGAATGAGTGGATCCCCGAGTGAAACCAATGGAAAACGACATAAAACATACCTCACTCGATGAACACACCTGAAAGTTGTTGTGACTTGTGACATTCAAGTTGTCATTTTAGTGTCATCTTTAGTGCCGCACGTGCTGTTATGTTTATAACACATACGTTAGTTAAATTATTTCATTAAATTAAGTATAAATGAATTAACATAAATGGCGAACAAGCTGTATTTGGATAACAAGGACTACGACGTTCCATACGAACCATCAGACTCAGAAGATGAGTACAGCGAAGAAGAGAAACAGATTCTGAAAGAAGTCCGCGAGGGCAAAAAGCGGAAATCTGATCCCAAACAGGAGATTCTGGCCTTCGACGAGAGTGCTGATGATGATGACGATGATGATATAATTGGTGATAGCGACATTGAACGTGGCGATGAAGAAGACGGCATTCCCGATGCTAAAGCTTGGGGCAAGCAACGTCGCTCATACTACAACACCGATTTTGTCGATCAGGATTACAGTGCGTACAATGAACAAGAAGAAGAACAAGCACAGCAGGAAGAGGAGGAAGCCAAGGCTATTCAGCTACGTCTTGCAAAGCAGCTTGATGAGGCAGATTTCTTCTTAGACCTACCAGCTGGACCTGCGGACACCGATGATGAAGACGATTCAAACAACAACAAATCAAAGTCAACGAAATCCGAAGAAAGAATAAAGCTCAAGTCGGACCTGAGTGGTATGACACAGCGACAAAAGCAGCAGCTTTTTGAAAAAGATTCCCCAGAATTTGCCGGACTAGTAGGAGACTTTCAAACACACTTAGCAGAGAGTCAATCTTTACTGAATCCAATTTTGGAGTTCACAGCGGAAAAGGGAATAAATCTGCCCATTGTAGACTTTGTACAGACTAAAAACAACATGATTCTGACTTACTGTACAAATATTGCTTTCTATCTGCTGCTTAAGTCAAACCGGATTCCAATAAAGAACCATCCAGCCACCAAACGATTGGTACAGATGAGGAAGCTCCTCATCCAACTGCAGCAGAAATATGAAGATGTAGTGAAGCCACAGTTGGAAAACTTACTGGCGAAGATAAACTCTGGCGAAGAAGTGAACATTTTACAGGAGCCGATTGTCAAAAAGACAAGTAAGAAACTACGCATGATGAAGGCATTCAACGATGAAGCTGAAGAAAGCGACGAAGAGTATGACGAACAGCCAACGACCAAACGGGCTAAACTCTCTGATGAAGAGGGCACCTCGGGTGACGATGATGAAGAAGAAGAGGCCAACATTGAGGAGAACGACGAAGCAGACCGTCGCGGTATCACATATCAAATCGCGAAGAACAAGGGCCTAATGCCGCACCGCAAGAAGGAGCTACGCAATCCCCGAGTCAAGCATCGAAGCAAGTTCCGCAAGGCACTCATTCGCCGCAAGGGTGCTGTGCGAACAGTACGAACGGAAACCAAACGCTATGGTGGAGAAGTTTCTGGCATCAAGGCGACAGTCAAGAAGGGAATCAAAATCAAATCTTAATGCGTTCTGTTGTTGCTCTTGTAATAAAATTTCCATTTTTAGGTTCTATAGAAAAAACAAATTGCTGTCTTGATGTTTTTATTGGGGTTTTTTCAGGAGAAGCAATTTGCGAAAGTCATCGTTCGTCTTGGCAGAGCCGTTGGCTGAGGTCGGTGTTGTAGTTGTTGAGGTAATTTGTCTCCGGACAGCATTTGGAATTAGGGACATTCGAGGCTTCTGATTGGGAACAGCTGATGCTTTCGACTTTCGTCCTGAGCTCATACCCAAGATCTTTTCAACGATAGCGGGTTCTTTTCCCACAGCCGCCTTGGGCGGAGGTGCGGAAATTGCAACGGATATCTGGAAAAGCAAAGGATTGTATAACTCATCCGACACGCATGCGGTTTTTCACTTACTGTTTGATCTCGGAGCACTTGTTGATCTAGTTTCATCAGAGCCGTTGCGGCGGCCTTCTCCGTATCGAATTCAACGTAGGCTATGCCTTTGAATTTTCCACTCCTGAAAGGAAATGGTAAAATGATAGTCTCAGTTATATTCAGCGACTTGAGGTATGGCAAGAACGCAATCTCTCTTCTACAATATTTTATAGGGTACAACTGGCAAATAGCTTGCGTGAACCGTAGTCCCACCGCCGAGAGTAAGTCTTATTTTTTTTATAACAACAGCCCATCGGCACTTACTTGTGGAACACCAACCGCACATCTTGCAGTTTACCAAACGCACCAAACATATTTTCAACTTCATCTTTCTTTACATCAGCTGGCAGCCCCTTGACAAATAGTTTTTTCGGCTCCACGCCATCTAAATTAAAGAACTGTATTATCTTATAGAACGTCGAATGCGTGTCAAAGCAATTACCAGAAAATTTGAACTTCAGTCTCTTCTCCTTATCCCGCAGCACGCTGGAAATATAAACCGGACGACCGCTGAGCATTTTCCGATCAAGACTTATAGCTTTTTCAACATCGGCCTCACTCTCCAATTCCACGTATCCGAACCCCCTGCTCCGTCCATTTGCTGATCGAATCAACGAAAGATTCGAAATGTTTATTTCTGGCAGCTGCTCCTTGACATCTTCTTCACTGAGGCTAAAAATAAAAGAAAGTTTAGTAGCATTTGGTGTACGGACTGCAAACTTACTTATAGTCCAAGTTACTGACAAATATCCGCAGGTGATCTTTGGACAGATCAATCTCTTGATTCTCGTGCTCTTTGAATACAGCCTGCTTTGTGTCATGCGCTTTAAATTGCACCACAGGTACATCATCAGATCTGAGCCGTTTATCTTGTGCAGTTTCTTGGGAGACATCACTGGACTTCCTTTTCCTATCCTTTCCCTTCCGTTCGGCCTTAGACTTATAGTCGACCCTTTTTGTGATGTCTTTCAGTTTGAGCTGCAGTTCTTGAAGAAAGTGTTCACAATCCTTTTGGCACGAGGCCACTTGTCGAATTGTGCCATTGCAGCGTTCAAAACGTTGCCACGCCGACACTATCACATATGGATTGTCCAGATCCTGGGCGTGAAGAGCCTTCCGATAGAGTCTGGGAATAAACGTAAAGATTAAGAGAAAAACAAGATGTAACATTGAGCAACGTACTTCCTTGTAGCCTCAAGGTCTCTCCGCATTTCCAATTGAAGGAACTCTATCCAGAGACCGCTTCTTGTGGCATTGTCCGAGCTCTCTGTTGAGGACATACAATTTGAAATGTACATTTTGTAGATAAGCTGCAACTTACCCATAACAGTTGTCCAGAGCTCTTTTCCTTTTTTCGGATCCTGAAGTGGTCCGTACTCGAGTCGTCCCCAAAACTGCAGAATCTCACAATTGCAGTCCGCCAATACGCCCCACTGTTGACCCAATGAGTTCCAACACAAATTAAAATTCCTTCTTAGTATTTCGCATTCGCTCTCATCTTCGTAATTGGTAAGTCGCCTGAGGTAAGTCAGATACTCCAGCCAAATAGCAACGACTGGCTCTGGACTTTGGAAGCCCACCGCCAAGGAACTCTCCAAGACCTCCTGGATCTCTTGGCGACTCTTTTCCATTTTCTCCAACAGCTGCATTCGTTTAATGTACAACTTTTCATTCCATGAACAATTGCGTAGTGCGCGATTACTGACATCCACCGCATCCTGACGAAAAACAGATATATCTTGAAGTTCCTTTGGCCGTTCATATTCGTCTCTGTAATCCAAAAACGAGATGTATTCCAACCAACAGTCGGCATTTAGACAACAATCAGCCACCAGTCGTTCATAGAGTGTCTGAAGGATGTTCTCGTCGAGGAATTTGTCCGATTCCTTGATGTATGTGCGGTAGACTTCGGCTTTTTCTTGATAGAACTTTGGATCTACCTCGGTTAGCTTTTGTTCGTGTGGGAGAATCTTTTGCAGGTCGGCCTTGGCTTGGAAATATTTCTTTTCAATTGGTTCCCACTCGAGACTGCTATAGGCTGGGGTGTCTTTGTTTTGTTCAAACGCTACTTTGAACTCAATGTACGTGTCCTCCATGTCCAGCAGTGGTAGTTTCAGCTGGCGCAGGTAGCTCCGAACAGTTAATGCTATTTTATCGTCTGAGCTGTAAATGAAAAAGAAGCCCGTATGCAGTATAAATTGATTTCAAAATAATTGTTGGTTGCTAATTGGCTTTAAGACGAGATTAGCAATGGTATACCAATGACTTCGTTCTATTGACTCTAACGAACTGATTCATGCCGCTGAGGATATAAACCAATAGTACATTTCATCAAAATCTTACCTTGCCTCCCGCTTTGAAATAAACTTTCTATACATTTTGAAGAACTCATTTCCCTTCATGCAGTGCAGAGCATAAATACCCAAAATCTCATCCCAAATTTCATCTGCGCGAATCGTGCGTGCGGCAAGTTCTGCATACTCCAAAGCAACCTCCGTACCTTCAAATCAAAAAGGATTACTCAACTGATGTGAAATAATTTCTAGCTACTAATCGTACTGTAATAATCCCGTAGTGCCTTCTGAAAGAGTTTATCAACCTTTTCTATTTCCGTCTCCGAAAGTGCTACGTTCGCTTCAATCTTTAAATATTCCAACCATATCTCTGGGGCCAAAGGATAAACTGAGGCAAATAAATTGTATGCGTTTCGAATGTTATCCAAATCATCAGTTTTACTACAAATTCAAAAGAAGTCTTATCCAACAATAGTGTTCCAATAATGAAATTTAACTTACTGAGATAGTTGACACAATCTGACATACTTATCGTATGCATAGCGATTGTCTTCGAGTTCTTTAAGAAGGTTTATATATTCGATTAAACTCTTACTGACGTCGTCTTCGGAATCATCATCATCATCCTCATCGTCTTCTTTTGCGGCAGCAGGGATAGCTTCTTCATCCATTAGAACATCCTCATCGACCAGCGATACATAAATTTCATCACCTGCAGCGCCATCGTCGTCGGACTTCAGAAGAGCTTCCTCCTGTTTCAAATGAATTTCATGATATTCTATGAACGAACTTGATATGCCAAACAGTTATTACCTCTGCTTCATCTATTTCATCATATTTTTTTGCATTTTTAGACATTTTTTTTTCTCAAATAAAGAAAATAAATACTTTATACACAATATTTAGAACCTAACCACAAAATTTACACTGTTTTGGGACGCACCAAAAAATGTTTGAGTGGATTTTTTCTACTTCCAAACGTCAAAGTTGAGTGGAATTTTCTTAAGTGGCTTCTCAATCTCAGAACTGTTTGTTTGAGCTAACTGAAACGTGTTTCGAATAAATGGAACGCGTTTCTAGTATTTGGTTATTGGTTTCCTTTTTTTTTTAAAGTAGTTTTTGGTGAGTTGGTGGGTACATTGCAGTGATTATTTTGATTGTACCTAGTTGATTTCCCAATGTCAGTTGTAATAAACAAGTTAGAACAACTAATGTCGTTTTCCATTGGTTTCATTCGGGGATCCATACATTCTGTAATCCAATGGAACAAGATAACTGCTTCTGATTGAATCCTCAAAAGTATTGGTGAAATGCCAAAAAATAATCTACTTCAAATCCAGAAGCGAAATTTTCTCAGAGAGTATTTTTTGTGCCAACAGAACGGTTTCAGAAGTGATTTTTGCGATTCCGGACGCTTCATTTTGCCCTATGGAAAACGACATTAGGAAGCCAGCAAATGTCAAATAAGTTTCATTCGTGGATTTTGACTACCTACAGTTTCACATTAAACTATTGCCGCGGGTTGATTGTGTTCATGCAGTAGCTTGAGACGCAAAGCACACTTTTTGCCTCAGCTTTAAGCTTTCAGGGATTATATTAACTTTTTCAATTTTGTAAATGTTTATTGATGCTTTGACACAGAACCGTTTATCGGTTTTGTAAGGCTTCGTATCTTGTTTATCCTAGGTTTGCAAAACAAGATTACTGGATTCCTTTCAACAAGATTTCACACCCACAGCTATTATGGTAGCTCCATGCGTGACTAGCATTGCTATAGCGTAATTATTTCCAAATGTTATAGACAACACGTCTACTGATAAGTCAATTACGCAATCAAATCCGCGTGTGGTATGTTCTATTGATGACTAAACAAAAAACTTATCGTTAAAAATGTATTGTAGAGTGTACACATGTTTTTGTTTTTATTAGTAGGTACCTTTCAAGGTCTGAGTCACAAATACTTTTTTTCCTAAACATATAGATGAATGTTTGCATCACATTATTTGTATTGTTTATTTAATGAGAAATACGCTAATAAAATGGATGGCCAAGCCAAGACGAGAGAGATGGGGGGAAAATTTGATTTACAGTCTAACTAAATGCTTAAACTATTAATTTCGAATTAAGAATTAAAAACAGACACGCAAATGGAACTGCTTCCTTAAGTACTTTGTTCAATCGCTTTCAGGTTCATTATTTGTTTTTGTTAGCTTCGACAAGTCTTCAATTCCATACTGATTCCTGAGTGTGTTTTGAAATGTTTTTCTTAGTCTATTCATGTTTTCTTCGAAATGGAATGCGGTCGAGTAGGCCATACATTATGCTGCCAGGTATTCTCTGGTGTTTGCTAATCAATTCTGATAATTGAAGGGCTACCTAAAATGAAACAGAACTTACAATGCGAGCTTGACCGGGTGACAAGTTATATCAACTGACCTTAAGTTGTAACTCTTCGGGTGTTATATTCGGATCGTATGGAATAGGCGCTCCGAGGTATGTCCGAAATTTAACTGGAAACCCACCGTAAATAGGACAAACCGGTATTCGTATTGCGTTGTACAGCCATAGAAATTGACGTCGAAACAGACCCACCTGGCGAAAGCCCTCGCGGAGATTTTCTGTGAAGAACGGAATAATTGGCACTTTGGCTTCCAGTGCGACTTTCGCAAATCCAGTGCGATTTCGCCAGAGTAGCTCGTAGTAGTGATCGCCGAATTGTGCTTCATATACCCCGCCAGGCGAAATGGCCAGCAAATTGCCGTCTTTGAGGATGTTGCTACACGACTGCACAGTGCCAGGGCTAATATGGAACGCATCGGCCAGCAAATCCCATCCGGGTAGTTTGAAGAGAAAACGATCACCGACTGTGTATACCAGACGATCACGCTGCAGCAGGACACGAGAGTTGAAGTAGTACATGTCGATGGGAATAGCACCGTGGTAGTAAACTATCAGTGCTGGACCTTCTGCAGGAAGGTTTTCCATGCCGATAACCTCGTAGCCATGATAAATCCGGGCGTGAGCATCCCAAATGGCAGCAACCAGCTTTCGACCAATGTGCCAGAAATTACGATCTGTTGTGACGGAGCGCATAATTACTTGTCTGCAAATTAAAAAAAAAAACAAAATGAAGAAAAAGCTGTGCGGCAAGAATTGTGAGATTTCTTTTTGGGATGAATGGAAGGGACCACATTATGGCAAGTTCGGACAAGCCAATGGAATAGATTCTGCAGAGAAATACTCAAATATAGTACTTGGTATTAGGCTTTGGACGTGATCGAAAGGCAAGTACACAAACAATTTATACAAGTCAGTATGAACACAAAATACAAATATTTTTCTTTGGAAATACTTGGTGTACGCCTCGTCACCTTATTGAAGCGAATTCAAGTGCCTGTATAGGCAACGAATTGAGTTGCTCTTCAAATTACCACATTCGTAGTCCATTTTAATGTAATCTATCAAACGTTTCAGTAAGATCACTGTCAGACTTGTGGGCACTTACAAACCCATGGAAATCTAAAAATATCCATGCTTTGGTTGATATTTTTTACGCAAATTTCAATTACAAGACAATTAAATATTCGATACTCCCATCATTGCCCCCTCAAAGAAACTCGACCTCGAGCACCTAATACATACTATAAACATTTTTAAATAATTGACTTACCTATGCAGTTTGTACACAAATAACACAATAAAAGATATGTAAATAAGCGCCACAAACACCATCGGTAGGAGGAATGTTATAATCAACGGCAGCAGGATTCGGTAAAGCCATAGCGAGTAATCCAAGTCAATGTATGAAGCTATTCAATGAGAAATTAATTTGGTCTATGAATAATTGTAAAATGAATGTTTGTTTGTTAAAAATAATCACACCACATTCAAATTGAGATTTTACTTAGATAAGATAAAGAAAAACGTATGCAAGCTTTAAATTTTGTTACTCACAAAGAAATGTTTGGATATCCACTGTAAAATTCTGGAAGAATGCCATGGTCTAGCAATTGATGAAAATGAAAATACACTCAAACTGTAATGTTTACCTACTTTAAAGTGCAAATAATTTGATTTTGAATTTAACTTTCTTTAGTTGAAGAATGTTACTCATTTCACGTCATAAATGTTCTGAACACTTCACTAATTTCTTTTCTTTTGTAGGTATATACGCAAATCCTTTTTTCAATGTGAAATTCGAATGATTTGCCTTGAGCAGTTTATTTCTGCTCATGTCAAATTGGTAAATAAAAAAATGTGAAGGGTTCTATGACAGCTGAGTGTAGGCTGTATTCAGTGCGAAAGATACCTGTATCAGATGTTCACAGTAAATAAGTTTAAATATTTTATAATATAATGCCTTTCTCCACATAGAAAGTTACGCAATCAATTCGTATTGAATCGGTACAAATTCATACTTACTTTTCTGTGTAATTTGAAATCAGAGGTTTGCAACGACTATTGCGACATATTCTTTAAGACAAATGCGTTCGTCCATCTATTTGGCGGGTGATAAGAATAATGTCTATCAAGCTCCGATACTAAAATACAAAGTTTTGAATTCATCAATCAGAAGTCGGTCACAACTCTTTTGAGTGAAAAAATATGTATAAATATTAGTATCATGCAAATGAGATTACTCGTTTGTTTACACATATTACTTGGGGGAGCAAAAACCAAAATGGAAAATTAGAAGACAATTTGGCGATACCATAAATATATTAAGAAATGCGAAACATTCTAGTACTCTTTATTAAATGTATTCTACATGTCATTTCCAATTGGTAGAATTGAGCCATTTTTAGAATTTAATTGGGGAAATAAAGTTGCAAAATGTCCCGATATAAAATAACTAGTCACTCGTCTTTCTGACATATTTTGCGAATTGAAATAATATATGTAATTTGTTATGTTTTTCTAATAAGGCACCTATTGCTCTCCAATTATTGAGAAGGTATAAAATAATCCTTGGATGCAGCCCATTCGCATTGGAGAGATTTGCTTTTCGGCCGAAAATCTCGACCACAAGCTGTCAGGCTGCCACTGTCAAAACAAATTAAATCCAGCCAACCGAAACGCACTGTTCTGCTGTTCATCTCTCTGTCTATCGTTCGAATCCAAATTGTAGTAGCACACAAAAAGCGAATGAGTACGGGTGTTTTTGCTTTTTATTTTATTTTGTCGCTTGATCATGTAGAAGTAGGTACACATCCAGTGCATTTGCTTCGAAACCGAACTCTTGTTTTTATTTTGATTTTGTTTTTTTAATTTGAGTTTAAACGAATAGTCCAACCAAAACGAAACACATAATCTGAATAGTGCGGTCTTAAAGTGGTATAGCTACCAGAGAATTCCAAGTGCGTTCGATTTCACGGTTAATTGTGAAGAAAACAAGTTTTGCAAAAAAAAAGGTGAAAAAGTAAAGTGAACTCTCGCGGTTGGCTTGCTAGTTTACTCCCTCAATACAGTGAAATAAAAATTTCTACGAAAAGTCTCGCGCACAAAAATCATAAAACAAGAAAAGGCACACATCTTATTGCTATTAAAATAAATTCAAATTTCTTACGCATAATACATACGTACAAAGTACGCAAAATATTTTTCTAATTTATCTGTTCAACACTCACGGTAAGTACACAAGAAAAAACAAATTGGTAAATAAATTTAACCTTTACCAAGTCGCATTTTTTTTTTTTTTTTGCTGGAAATTTAATTTTGAAGTCTATGGTGGGCATGTCAATTAAGAAAACAATGACCTCAATCAATAACAATTTGGTTATGATCTTGCAGCTTGTGAGTTTTTGCGAGTAGGTAGGTATAATTTCAGTTATCAAATTTTAATGGCCTTTTTGTCGATAGATGGGTGTATAACATGTATAGCGTGTCTACACAGGTAGGAAATGTAATAACTGCAAAAAGTTAAATAGGTATGCAAATGCAGAATCGCAGTTTACACAGGACTGAGGATAGACGTCACTGTCGGTCCGCAATAGAGAACAGAGAAAGCAGTAGCAGACTATTTTTTTTCTCATAGTCATAATATATTTCACACTTGCCACTTACATGATGTGAATGACTATGGTATGGCTAGATATTTTGCCAAAGGTTATACTTTCGGCTTAAGGCATCCTCTGCATCTACCCATAGAAAGGTTTCATTTCATCCAGAAAATGCATACCTTTCAAAAAATTAAAGTCGTTTATAGTCTAATTTGAAAAGCTTTCAAATACTTTTAATAGGTATTTGATACATATGAAAAACTATCCAGAAAAGTGGGCGTGGTTACCATTGCACAAAAGCAGTGTGCCCATTTTTTTTTTTTGCTGTTCTTAAGATGTTATCGATTGACATTTCATTAAAGTGAGAGTATCAATCGTATAAATTCAACTCTACAGGAGTTCTGTTGGTTTCGAAATTACTTAGAGCTATACATCCCAATTGCTGTATGCGTTTGCATAAATTTCCTCTAGGAACAGAATGGAAATTTTATTGGTAATTTTTACCAAACTCATCAAACAAATTTAATCACCCTCTAGTAAGTTGTCACATGCAAGATTACGAAAAGAAAACAAAAACAGTAAATCTAATATAAAAGTGTAGTCTGGAACTGAATCTACAAAATACCTACGAGTAAACATGTTAATAAATGTAGGAAAACTACACTGCCGGTAACGAAATTTACTTGTTAGTTCATTGATAAAAAAAAAAATTATTGTACATTGAGATTCATAAAAAAAAAACCAACCCACATAATGAAAAATACTGCCAGTAGAGATCTAAAATGGCAACGCTTCGCAGTCCTGTTAAATCCTTCATTTAATTAAAATGAATTTAGGCAACGCTTCGCAGTCCTGTTAAATCCTTCATTTAATTAAAATGAATTTAGGTACAAACATTTCAACCAATTAGGAGAGCGGCTAGGGTCTTCTTTTTTAAGTATAGCTGATAAGAGTTTAAAATACAACTTTCGTTAAGATCAAATTTGCATGACATGACAACGGCAATATCTAATTTCAAACAAATTGTTGTCAAACTCTGTAATGATTACGCAACCTCAGAAGCAAAAATAATCGTTTCTTCTTTACTGTTTCTAAAAATTAATGGACCGCCAGTAACAACTTACACTCATAAATATTCACAAAAGTGTTGCGCTATTGCATTCAGTTTTACACCAAAATGCATACCTACTGTGTGTGTCACGAAGCTGTGTTATAACTTTGCAGTAAATTAAGCATCTATTGTCGTTCGTCTCCCTTTCCAGAGTTGCTTGCAAATTTAATGTAAAACAAGAAAACATTTTACGTAACTTTGTGAATTTTTCTGCGCATAACCAAGAGCGACTTAATCCCGACTCTGCTTTACATAATTACTCGTTTAAATTCGCCCTGGTCATGCCTGACGATGATTCAGAATTCGATTTCAAAGAATTTGATTCCGAATAAGAATCTGATCAAATCTAGTCTGGTCAGCTCCATTTGAAATTCGGCAAGTTGCGTTGTAGTTACAGGCTATTGAATTATCAATTCCAAAACACGCTTCTAACAAAACATTTTTGAAATTGTTGTGGCGCACTGTTGGCTGGAGGAGCAAAAACAAAAGTTCAAATACAATTGATGGTAGGATGTCGATAATGCTGGCTTATATCCAAACAAAGTGAACACCAAGAAAATACATACATATGGTAGCGAAACAATTTAATCGGCAAACCAGTATTCCCGGCATCTGCAGCCGTCAGACAAGAATAATGCAAAACACTTTCTCTGGTCTTTTTTCCGGTTGCTTGTTTTGTTGTTGTTTTTGTTGTTGGAAATGAATGGTAGCAAAACCTATGGCAGTTAGATGGATAATTTGATTCTAGAACAGAACGCCAAAGTGCAGAACCAACTCTACCCCTTCTTCGCGGTGGTAGAGCAGTTGTACGTTGTGCCATTGTGACACTTGACAAGGTGTGCTTCGTGTTTTCATTTCGTTTTCACGAGGGAAAATAAAACAAGAGTGCGCCACCTCCTCCCTGCCTGATATGGCAACCACAAATGTCGTCTCCCTGTCGTATCGTTGCAATTGCTTTAGAAGAGCGTTCTTTATGAATTGTTTCGCATACAATTTCAATTGCGGTAATTTTGTGTAATTACAACACCGATTTGTTTGAATGTACTTTTCCCTGTGAGAAATATGTAGGTAAAATGCCATTGCTGGAGAAAAAGGGAAAACATAATGAAGACAAAATGGTAAACAGGTTTTGCTTTTATTTTGTTGACTTTTTTACAAAATTATTCTCGGATAATTTTTGGACAACGGTATTTTTTCAAGAGAACCCATGCGTTGCGTGTACTATAGTGATTTTGTATGGATGCCAAACATAGACAACATGCTGTAGTCTTACTATAACGATATCCCCTACAAACAGAAATGGTCTTCAAATGAAATATAATACTTAAGTTGGATTGGTAATCTACATACAGTTGAAGGGCATGTTATTTTTCGGAATAACCTGCAACAAATTGAATCTCTTTTAACAAACTTACCGCGAAAATACGAAAATAAAATATGCAAGACCTTCAACCTAACCTAACCTTATTAACTACAGCAGATGTGTGCACAGCGTTGTGTGCACGATTATTATCGCTGTACGAGCCATCGATCGTGTTAAATGTCGTACACAACGGATTTTAACGGATTTGTTGTAAGTTCGCTTTTGACAGATGTCCAATGACGTGAAATTCCGTTGAATGGTTCAGCTTATCATGAAAAGGAACGGGAGAAGATTGAGTGAGTTCATCTGAGTATCCCGGGGGATAAATGAATCGTGTGAAATGGTTGACACCGCGAACGTCTGACAATCATTCGAGAGTATAACTGACCGGAGAAGGGTTCTTAATTTAGCAGTTTGGTCTCGTGCTTCCGGGCATATGAACCTTTACGGGCAATTTTGGGAAACAACTTTTTTAAGGATATATGACACGAAAGCTTGCCTCTTTAAATAGACTGTTTACTTAGTCAACCGAACTAAAGCATAATTAGCACCCAACTAACACAATTTAGACTCTATTTGAGACTTCATATGCACACTATAGCTATTTATCGGAAGTAGATGTGAGTTGGAAAGAGCTAAACTCTGAACGCTATTGTCAATGTTAGAAGGTTGACATATTTGGGGTATAGAAGAATTCATGAAACTGCTATCGTGGCAATGTTTTAGAATAGGGCAATAGGCATAAGGCGATCCAATTGAAATTAAAAAGTTGAAATGAAAAAACTAAGCACTTTCGCACGACTTAAAAACAAGTTCCTAGATAAATCGCATCGGTTCACTATACCGTAGTTCCTCTTTCTTGAACAGGCTTCCCAAGGTAAGCCATTCGAATTCCTGAGTTCACGGCATCGCGAAAAGCCCTTGCACTTAGCATCAACAAACGAACGGTGAACAAAGGCTGCCGATAAAAAATGGTAATGAATTCGAATTCACGTTTTCGGATAATAAGCAAGCTATTACCAAATTCATTCAGTCTTCTTCACTGAACCGATCTAACGCAGTGCACTTGCGGAAACCCATTAACAACACTAAACAGCATTACGCGCTGCGGTGTTTCACTTAAGTTGGCTACGGCTCTGGCTGCCTTCTCTGGCTCGCAGTGAAGGAGAAAATGCTATTAATATTTCCCCGCCGACCCGCCATCCACACTGCATACGCCGATAATAATATTTGCAGCGAATTAAGCGAGTTACTCATAGTCGCAACATAAATCCGATCGTAGACAGAGCACCCGGCGAGGCGGCCTTTCTGTATGCTTAAGGTACGCGCACAAGGAATTGAATCATACGCCAGAAGATGATGCGACATGAGAAGATGGAAGAAATCTCGCTGCGGAGGTGAAAGTTTTTCAGAAATTACACCAAATCCGTCGAACGAGATTGAATGAATGAATGAATTTGGACTTTTTTTTTTCTTTAATGGATTAAGATTGTGTTTATATGAACGCAATCACTTCATAATATTTTTCCTCCGTTTACTGCCGTTTGTTTGTCTATCAAGGGGATGTATTTACTTTTCGTTATTAAATTGAAAATCTGCAGTGGGTGTACGAGTATTATTTATTTTGTATTTTCTTGTCGTAAAGACAAATCTCGCACATTGATTATGTTCGTATGCCACCGGCAATCCCAAATAAATGGGAGAACGAAGAAAATGTTGCGCCGCAATAAAAATCATAAATTAGAAGAGGAAAAAGTCGTCATAAAAACTATAAAACAACTCCAATAAATTATATATGGCATTTCTTGGCGCTGTACCTGGATCTTCGATAATCCCTAAAATCGACATGAATTACGTGTTGTTACGTCAGATGTTCGTTTTTAGGCAATTTTTGAAGTTCGGAATGCCTTTGTGTGTTTAATTGAGGTTTTAAGTTGATAAAGCACCGATGGATGAGTGTTGTATTTTCGCATGAACTAAGACATTTGATTACCTAAATCGCTTGGCAGCGTTGATAAGACGGTAATAAAAACGGACTGTGTGGGTCATTTTTAAAGCGACGGATGAATTGGTTGTGTCAGTGTTTCGAGAAATGCGCAATTAAAGATGACTGGGAAAATTGGGGTTCGCTTCACTTCGAAGTGAAACAGAAAACAACAACTTGAAATGTTTAACTTTTGAGAAGTTGGTATGTTTTCCACTGTTATTTTTCAATGACACTTGTCATTTCGTAAGAGAAATATGACAATATTTCACATGCTCTCTTTTTCGCCTCGCATTGACGGCTGAGCCACCGGGTTTTGCAATGTAAACAATAACAATCTAGTGCATGGAGGTGGAGACTCCGTGGACTGACTGAAATTTTGAAATAATTTGTCTATATCCATATTTGTCAACTCAATCGACAAAATTATGACGTATTTCGCCTACACGCTAAGGTTAAGGTAGGAATAGAGTTTTGGTTTTGTATTTCCAAATACAATCCTTATTAAAATCTCAGATTTCTCTTAAGCGAAGTAAAGGAATTTTCACATGAGGGCGAATTGCGAACAAGTCAATTTAAATACATTTATGAACTGAAAATTACTTGATTTATTCTAACACATAAAAATCTGAGTCTTAATTGACATAAATAGTGAAATTTACAACTACAGCAATTTTCCCGCGAACTGTCACACTTTAGTCACAATCCACATAATAAAGTCGCGATCCACAAACCAGTGTTACCACTTAAAAAAAAAAAAGCCAAGGGATTTGATCCAAAAAGTGAAGTAGATTCAAGAAAAGGAAAGTGTATTTCAAAATCATAGTTTTAATAATAATATTCAATTGCATATTAGTTTGATGTATAAAACGTGTCCAAAAAACTTTTTGGAAACAAAATATCATAAATGGTACAAAACGTATGTTTATTAAATTTTCATCACGTTTTTAGTTATTCTTTTACGTATTTGGCTAAACTTTTCAGAACAGACAGATAGGAACCAAAACCAAACCAAACGTATCACCTCTTTGACAGAAAATTAAAAAGAAAACAATAGGTAACAAACGTCAGAAAATTCTAATAAATTTTGCCTTTAAAGTGAAGTTTGAGGCATTTTATACTTTGAAATGAGAAAAAATAATTTTTTTTTTAAGTAGATTTAAGGTTTTTTTTTATTAAAATTGAAGTGGATGAAATAAGGGATTTCTAAAGTGAAGTAGATAAATACAGAATTTAACAATAGTGCGAAGTAGGGAGCAGATTAATTTTTTTTTTCCAAAATTGAAGTAAATCTACTTCAATTGAAGGAAAGTGGTATTGCTGCCACAAACCCGCACGAATGAAAAATTCTGCGACTAAAAAAGTTTTCATATTAATGAAATCTCGGAAACTACAAATATTCACTTGTTAGCAGTTCGGAATTCATTCTTATGTGAATAGTCCTTAAACCTTAAGAGAGGTACTCGTTAGTTGTTCTTGTTTACTCGTTATCTTACCAAATTTCAGTTTCTTGTCATTTTTGATGTGAATGCGAACGCGTGAACTTTATTTATGACTGTTGCGCAAAAAGCAAGCGAATTGATTGTAGCTACATGGTCTAATAATTGTCAATTGGCGATTTGTCTGTTTTCACCATACGAACAACAGAAAAAATAAGTTATTTAGTGCATCAACAATTGAATTTAATTCATGCTCACAACAGGCCATTTCCAGTTTAGAAATCGCTACAAAAGCGCTGCGAAGTCAGAAAAGAATTTCCCTTTTGTGTACCATTCCTGCACGCGCATCCAGCATCAAATGGCGAAGCGCATCACAGACAAACAACACAGTTACTGTTATGTAGGCAATTTGCAAAAGTGTCATTATTCATATATGAGTACCAATGCACATATTCCAGTCCGTGCGGTACCTACTTCATTACAATGCAACGCATTATGCATCTAGGCGTTGCAGTTAGCATTCCATTTTATTAGAACGCGCGGAGTACTGGTTGAATTGATGGAGTAAACTGTTACTAGTCGGTTGATGATGCCTCTAGCTCGTATGACATCATTGCAAATTAATAAAAATTGCTTTTAAATGACGGGCTCTTTTGGCATTGTGCATATATTTTCAGCGAAAATAAGGTTCAGAAAAGCAATGCTTTTATTTGTATATACTCAAGCTGTTGACGTTTCCGTTTACCGCACCAACGACCTTAGTTCGGTTATTCCGCTTGTGGCAGATGTGACAGAAAAGAACATAAATGCGATTCAGATATTCAACAAGCAACAAGTGTAGACCAGAGACGAAGGTTAAACGGGGGAGATTTCATAATAATGTGTAGTTACCGGGGAAATCTCTGTTCAAGTATACTACTGTTGTGGGTTAAAAGTTAATTTGAAGGACAAAAAACAGCCTATCATTTAACATTTACGTAACATACTATGTTGAAATGCGAGTGGAAATTGGCTTATTTATATATGAATGTACTACTACTAGCGTGCAATTGACACGTCAATTTCTACATAAACAATATATCCGCATTCAATCAGTTAGAGCTTTAACATTTTTGTCTAGATGTCAAATTTGTTTGATGTGGTTTTTGACATAAGTTTGACGTGTCGGTAGGCATCTAGCGGTAAATTATCGAGGAGGTTTAAATTGATTTTTTATATTGCTACTTTTACGCAATACGCAATACGCAATACCTCCAGGAGTATCAAATGCGTCTGAAGGATCCACCTCAGTCTCCTCCAATGTAATGAGACCTGCAAAATGTCAAAACAAAAAAATGTGCCACTTTGATCACATGTGCCTTCCTTAAGAGGTGTCCTATAGCAAAGAAATTGATTTCATCACTGACAAGCGACAAGTAATAAAGAGAGGCGCCTTTGGGGAAATAAGTAAAACCTGAACATAAATTGTCTATTTGGATCAGCGTTCCACTGAAACCTCGAACGATAAATTCTTATTTTTTATATTAATGTAACAGTTATCGTCCATAACACTTTGTACATCAAACAGAGATGAAAATCACGTTTTTCTGTTTCTGTTTCTGTGACTTTTATTGATGTTTCCACACATTCCATCAGGTGATATTTTTTCCCTTCTTAATTGGTCTAATAAAATCGTTAAAAAAACGGTTCCTTTTAAACGACGAAACACATGTTTTATTGTTTATGTTCTTTATAGTGGTACACGCAGCCAGTCAATATATTGACACATGTCACTGAAGTTGGACAGCAAACAATGAAATGCAACATTGAGAAAACGAAATCTTTGTTATATTTGGTGTTTTTTTTTCTTTTACTTATAAATTGGGTGTGAACTTTTGTTTAGTTCGTATCGTTGACAAAATGATAAAATAATGTAATGGCTACTGTGACAAGTGTAAAATAAAATTCAATGGGCTAAGCAGTAGTCGGATGATGACGTTTTTGATGGGTTTGCTTGGAATTATGTTTGCCAAGCAGAGGATGCCATCGTAAAAAAAACATGTGTTTCGTCGTTTAAAAGGAACCGTTTTTTACGATGTCTGAATTTTTGAAATCTGTGATTTATTTCCGAGCTTTTGCTTCTAGTCTTTTGCTTGTCGGCTTTTTCTTGGCTGCCGGTCAAACTCATTCATATACCCAACCCTATTTCTTATGGACGTCGTTAGTATCTCGGCAGGTTGCACAACATCACAGTCAGAATGTTGCTTACCCAATGACTTAAAATAAAACCCCCTGACATTTTATGGAGCTGTCAAACCAAATATCTCTCCACTAAAGAATAGGACCCTTTAACTACTTCAGCCCCCCGGTTACAGCGTTGTTGGCATTAAATCAACTTCATTGATCTCCCTCAGTTGCCTGGTTTAACCGGAAAATTTTAAACCAATCCTCCAGTACTACCACTATTTTGCTTTTTATGTTTTTATTTTGTATCTTTCCCACCTTGACCCGCATAAATTAACCCAACAAAATCCCCCACACAATATATCTTTAAATTGGCCACAATTGCCTCCTCAGGCATATACGCACTTGATGACTCATGCATATAACGCAAGTTCTTCGGATAGGTATAATAGAAGCCTTAGGACGTGCAACAATTTCATCTTTCGGATTTATCAAGCTGAATGCGACGATTCACTGAAAGAACCACCCTCGGCAATCCGTCACTTGTCAGTTGAGTGTTCTTTGCATCTACCTAACGAGTTCAAGAATGTGTTGTTGTTCTTTCTTTTGTTTTTATTGTGCATTTTTTTTTTCAAAGTCTCCTAATAATAATTGCTCAGCATGTAGATCGGAGAGATGAATGAGTCCGAAGAGGAAGAAGCGCATTCCAATTTAATTACAATCCATTGGTAGATTGGAATTTTATACAGAACATGCTGAGCACTATAGCACTATACGTGGTGGGCAGGTAGACCCAGACAGACAGACGAAGAAAAGTATCTCTAACAAGGCCGAATGGTTATCCCTGCGCAGAGTGGTACACTCGATTGATTTAGGCTATTTCTTCTTTCCATTATTGTGGTTGTTATTACCTTTACACGTTTTACGTGATTGTTGCGCTGTGTCATTGAAATTGGTTAGAACATTCTTTGAGTTGGGTTGAGCGGTCTTCTGAAGAAGTTGAAAGTAGGCACGCACTTCGGAGCGCAAAAATAGGTTGAATTATTAGGAACTACTTGTTTGTACTTGAAATGAAGTACAATATATTGCGCAGTGACTCAGTCGGTGATTGTTAGATACGTGTATCGCAAAGCGCGTGCAAAGTAGTCCGTTTCGGTAATTGTTTGATGTTCAATCTTTTTTTTTGCCTTCAAATCTGTATTTGTTTATGACAAACAACCCGTTTTATTCTACTTCGCTGTTGAACGTTCTACATCGCTTGACACGATCTTGTCTACAAAGAGCGAACATGTTCTTATGGCAGGTAGCTGTATATGTAAATTGTACTCAGGCGTGCGTGCGATATGGAATATTTGACTGTCGAAAATCCATGGCCATTAAGAGTAGCAGATTTATGGGATAGACCCACTTTCGGAAATTGGTTAATAGAAAGCCAAAGCATTATCTGCACACCATTATTACCGGAAACTGGTCGTAAACTAGTAAAATGCGTTAAATGTTCACCAATTTTAGATGGTTTCTTGCCCATAAGACCGGTGAGTGGTGCGAATTACGGTACTAAATAGGGAGTTCCTTTAAATAATTTTGTTTCCCTTCGTGAAACTATAACTTATGGCCATTAACGAAGACAAATACATTGAATGAATGGCGCAGTTATTATGTTGTGAGTTAAAATTTTGCTTTCGGATGCTGACATTACGGTCTAAGTCAACGCGAAATTAGTGGGACAATGTGTGAAGTTCGGTTTTGGTTGGGGAAATAGGTCACTACTACAGAAGACTGTGCAATTAAGATGTTCTTCTGGGAATTCTTCGCTTCTACAATAAAAATACTTCCGCCATGGACCTCATTCTACAAAGCTATGCTAAATTTTGTCCAAAATTGTATGTCTTTTCTATAAGCAACGTAAAGCAGACCAGAACACAAATAGTGTGACTGAATAGAATGGAATTGAAACTACTGAAATTGCGCCATATACAGGGTCCGCCAAATAACTTTTTTTTTTTGAAAATGCTATAAAAAAAAACTACTGAATATTTTCTCAAATTTCTTTTTTTATTTCAAAGTACAATCTTTCCGGTTAATAATGTAAAATAATTTCATTCAAATGGCTGCCTCGGCTGGCCATGCAGTAGCCTACACGATCGGTCCAATTTTTAAGCACATTATCGATTGTGTGCAGCTGTATTTCACCAATGGCTTCACGAATATTGTCTTTTAAAGCGTCAATTGTCTGTGGCTTGTCGGCGTAATACTTATCTTTTACAGCACCCCACAAATTATAGTCCAACGGTGTCAAATCGCAGCTCCGAGGTGGCCAAACGACATCAGCTCTGCGGCTGATAATGCGATCTTCAAAAACAGGGCGCAAAACATCGAGTGTAGCTTCGGCTGTGTGGCACGTAGCGCCGTCCTGTTGAAACCAAATGTTGCCAATATCCTCCTTTTCAATTTTTGTGAACAAAAATTCGTTCAACATGGCCCGATAACGATCGCCATTGACTAACGGCCACTCCTTGCTCATATTCGAAGAAAAATGGCCCAATTATGCCTCTGGACCAAATTCCGCGACAAACAGTGACTTGTTTTGGGTATATCGGCTTTTCAATGTATGCGTGCGGGTTTTCTGTGCCCCAACTGTGACAATTTTGCTTGTTTACATACCCGCCAAGATGAAAATGAGCTTCATCTGAAAAGATGATTTTTTTTTTGTCAAAATCGGTATCTTCTCTAAGTCATGATTTTCAAAGTAATGTCGCAATATTTCCCAGCGTTGTTCAAGCGTATACACAACCATATTCGTTCAGCGGAAGGATAAAACTAATTATCTGTCGAATCAGACATGAGCTAAGTGTTACCATTCGCGAAATAAGCACTAGTTGGAAAAAAAAGTTTGATGGCGGACCCTTTATTTCAAAATAAGTCTGATTAATCATTGAAAACACAGTAATTTTGTTAACATTGCTTTACCCATACTTTTGGTAAGTTCTATAGTATGAATACGCTTTGAACTGTCAAAAATACTTATAGGAACTTGCGGAATTTGGAACAAAATTCTCTCATTGCTTTCTCATATTGAAATAGCAGCGTTCAGATTTCTAGTTCAGGCCCCAGTTAATGCCTTTAAATGTAAAGTGTAACCGAAAAAGTTGGAACAGTGTGAAAAGGAGTTTTTTTATGTTAAGGCGGCCATAGCAAAAATTCTGTCAGAACAACTTTTCCCTACGAAAACAAATATAAATCAACCACCACTGATTGGAATCCATCAGAAAAAAAAATCCTGACAGATGGAACAGTAAAGAAATGAAATATTTCAGTGGAATGATTTGTATTTTTTTTTTTTTTTTTTTGTGGAATTGGGTGAGAAGTAGATCGGAAAATGTTTTTCGTACGGAAAAATAAATCAATTATTTTTATAGAAAATTTAAAGATTATTTGTTTATATTTTTTTTTCTTTAAAAACTTACTTTATAATTCATAAGCAACATTTTAAGACCAAGATTGAGTTCAACCATTATATTTAAGTGGAGAAAAGAAGCAAAAGAAAATAGGGCCTTAGTAAGTCTCCAGCTATTTTAAGTTTACGTTTATCAGAAGGATAGTCGACAAATCTAGTCAAGTAAATCCTGCCTGATGCATACTCAGTTGACATTTTAAAGTGTCAAAATTCAAAAGAAACCGCGATTATAAAATAACAATTCAATTCAAGAAAAGTCTAGTTGACGTTTTACATGAACTAGGTATCCGAATGTCCCCAATACATATGCGTACATAAAACAAGTGACTAATTATCAAGCTCAAAAGGAAATCAAACGCATGGAATATCATTAATATCAGATTTGTCACAATATATATATATACAAGAACCAGACCGCTACATGACGATTATGTTAAGATCCATCCACACCTTAACGACTTAAAAATCAGTCGAGCATAATGAAAGCATAACTCCTCACAGCTCACATTTAACACTGTGTGTACGGGACAAATCACCTTTTAAAAACTTAAAAACCATAAAACGTAAACTTTATTAATAAAATGAGGCTAATGGTACTGAGCTCTGCCGCCGTATTCAATGTGCGTGTATGTGCACAACCTATTTCTTGTGGTTGCAAGAAGGCATATCTAATGGTTTTACTTGGAGCACATCACATCATCTAAACATGAACTCTATACGACCAAAATCATCGGACGTGAAATTTTGAATTGTGTGTCAAATTGGACACACATCCACATAGATGGATCTTCCTTCATTGTTTAGACATAAGAGTATAAATACGACGCAGTCGTAGAACTAAAGTGAAAATGATGAAACATATTAAAAAAGGGCTGTGGTGCATCCGCATCTAATTGACTGCATGAACGAGGTGTGACAGCTTGCGTCATATCGTACTTTAAATTAAACTCATTTGAATGGGAAAACCTTTTGTTCAATGTATTATTATGTATCGTACATTTGCAATCAATTTCAATTTATGTAGATATATTTAAAATTCACCACATCATTCCGAATCCGATTCCACTGAGTAACAGAAGTTTTGCTGTTCTCTTCTTCATCATATTCGCTGTGTGTGCAATGAGACGAATGACTCACAGAGTCTTCCACAGAAATATAAACAGAGTATCAGTGTTTTTTGTTTATATTTATATTTTTTTTTTTTTTGTTTTTATTTTCATTTACTTTCGTTAGTCACGCGTAGTGGACAGACAGAATTATACATTTCCCTGTGAAGATAAAATGTAATCTGTCACTGTAAAATTTCGAATTTGGGTGGCGCTTCTGATGCAAGAACGACACTTATTCTGCAGATTATGCACTAACGTGTAGATGTTATAATACTGAGATTGTAAAGTGTTGAAAGTTGACTACATTCGATGGTTTGACATTTAATATTGCTGGTAAATATTTTTAAAGTAAACAGAACTTGTAGTTCAAACTGTCACCATTAAGTGACAACTTGTACAAACTGAAAAGTGTTTGAAATGACACTCGTTGGTTGTTTATCAGCGAGTGAATAATTAGGAATGTGCTTTAGAGAGGCACTTGCATTTGATCCTTGTATCGTGTCAAATGGCTATTGTTTTTATTCTGCTGATTGCAACCGGGGTCTATATAGAACGAGTTCTTGGAAAGCGCTCGCGATGGCGAACGGAGTAACTTTATACTGGTTCGGAGAAAAGGCATTAATTACAACGATTACGGATTGCTGCCCCAGCCCACACGTGTTTTATAAGGACACATTGATGGCTAAGACAGTGGGCGGTTGGATGATTGTTTGAGCGTGATTTGGATAAGGTCGATAATATCAGTAGCCCATAGTAGACAGAAGGAAAATAGCATAGGTGCCAATTAACTAACTATTTGAAAGACTGCAGATGTAAGTTGTTGTTCACTGAAAATAATCCAATTAGGATTGACACACAGTCGGGAATTGTAGACTGCCATTCTAAACAGGGAGACAAAGGAAGTTGTTGCTTGGAAAATTATGCAATGGCGATTTAGGAAACTTCAGGCATTCAGTGCAAAGTTCGTTGGTTTGATTGTGCAGTCGCCATGCATGGTCGGGTTTTAAATTGTCACTTTCTATAAACTGAACTGAATTAACTTGAATCGCAAAAATTGTTCATTGTTATGACATCCTTTGGAACTAATGTTGACAGTTCTTGGTACTCCACAAAAATATGTAAAAACTTTCAATGGGTGCGTTCCTATAGCTCTAGTTTGATTACACCAGGATTTAAGTTTGGAAAGAATGTTTTAAGCAGTGTAGCATTAAAATTTGTCAACCCTTCAAATATTTAGCGGCGTTTGAACTAAATTAACTTTGACAGCTAATTTAAATTGTTTTTATTGAACGTGAAACGTGAAAAAGTGCGCCCTACAAATATGGACTTAAAATTTACCGAAACTGTTTTGATATAGGTAAGTAAATTGCACTTTACACAATCTTCTCAGTCCGAATGCACGATTAAAAATTCGGTCACCTGAATACACTCATCGAACTCAAAAGAAGTAGTATTTGATAACTTTGTTGACATTAGAACTGCGGGTAATGCATATTTTTATTTTTTGCTCTGTCTGTGTCAATAAACATTCTGTCTTTCAAATTGACGACGCTCGCAACAGAGAAAACAATTTGATAAGGATTTACAAATCCATTAACCTTACCATTTCAACCTTCCAGATTGTGAGTTTCCGTTAATTCAAATCAAACTAATCTAATGTCACGAACGTTGATGGGCACCTGCATTTCAGTCGCATTTGTTTCTGGTATCGTTCGCGACGCAAAAACTGCACTCTTAACACGGAGCACAAAATATTTTCCAAGTCTTAATATTAAGACAAAATTCCAAAGATAACACCAGCCAACTACTACGCCTTTCTCTCGTTCGTTTTAAGAAAAAAAAAACAACTTCTTTTGAATTTTTCTTGGCGCCCCCCACAGGACAAAACTCTTGAAGTACCTCATAGAATAATAAAACGATATAAATAGCCAAGTACCTCCGTTGACACTTTAATATTTCAAGTCCATAGTCATGGCGATTTACTTGCCCCACCCACATGTCTCTTGGAAGTATATTCTGCATGACACATTGATCCACACCATATTGCATCAAGAGACGATGACTAAGAGAGTCACCACACACAAGACTTCCTGTCAAAAAGTGCAAACTAAAAGTCAAACTGTTTAACTTCAATGGATCCCATTCAATTAGCCTCATTCATCATTAATTCAAATCGCATCATACTGTGCTGGCAACTAACAAATTTAAAGAGGAAAAGGGCTCAAAATTACCCCATACCCCTGACTATCCCTCGGCTTTATGCATCTCGAACGTTCCCTAATTGAATGCGACAAAGTTTTATTATGGGCATTTTGAACTGGTACAAGTTGTAAAATGTTCATTAATTCACGAGGATGGAAAGATAGAGGACGAAGTCTGTGCATGTGAGAAAGAAAGAATTGCATAAGTTCTTGTGCGGTATTTTCTTTTATCTTGCGAATGTTTTTTTTCCCCTCATCCTATATAGATGACTGTTTACGTGTTGAGCCTAAAAATACATTTTGAAAATAGGAAACAGCAAAAGAGCATTATGTTCATCTTTTTTAGTTCTCTTCATTTTCTTTCCTGATGCTGATTTGTTGTTGATGTGCAACATAAAACAAATCGTTGGAGATCTATATTTCTTTTTTTAACCATGGGAAAAGCGCTTGTGTAATAATTTATAGCCGTGTGTAAAAGGTACTAGTAGATGCAGGTATAGGCATGCAAGTATTTCGAAATGTTTGTACAACTGTTACCTAATCCCTTGGAATCGGTAGCCGACACAGAAAGACAATTTCGGTAATCAAAATCAATGAATGCTTGTAGAAAAGAGGAAAGTGGGATGCGAGTTCCTTGGTCACGAACGTCGTTGATTTAATTAGCCCATTTCTCAACGCATATAACAGCAACACTTAGATATAGACTTCTACAAGGTGGTGAAGGCATGATGAAATATGGAGCACTATGCCATTCGGATAACGAGAGACCATCGTTAAGGTTTTGTGTTTCAACTCTTTTTGAAATTGGTTTATAATGTACCAAAAAACAGTCGTAATATAGGCAATGATCAACGTTAATGAAGTATAACAGTATATTTTGTGGTGATGAGGTTCATTCAGCGTCGACCTACGTCATAAGTTCATTTGTAACCATCGAAAAATATATCAAAATCCGGCCCGAGTTCAAATGTCATCGTCGCGTTAAATTACAAAATCAGAGCCTTACCTTTATGCTTTTCTATCCTTCACAGAAGTTGTATTTATTAAATTGTGAAAATACATTTTAACGACACTCTTATCATCCGTATTCCAAAGCTAAGCAGACGTCAAAAAGACGCCAGTAAAAAATAAACGGCTAACTGCTACGTTGGATATGAACAAATTTTGTTACACAAAACCGTAAACATTTAACTTCCGCTAAGTTACGACGTTTTGCAGGCCCACATGTTTTTTCGTTTTTAGAACTGTCATTTGTTTTCTCGATGTATTATTTCATCCCATTTTTTATTATGTTCCTTTCCCAATTTCACCACAGCTGATTGTTCCGATCAACACGTCTCTTACTTTATGGTTTTTTTTGAAAGATCGCGGACATCTTTGCGAATCGTGAAAAAAAAATAAACCTTACTCACGCTCAACGAAAAAGAACATTAAATCTGTCAATGCATTCCGAATTTTCCGTTTTTTTCACTCTGAATGTGTTTTGAAATTCCGCAATACTATGCACTCTCCACCGCCTACACATTTTTACTACATCAAATTGACACATTTTAGCTTATACCGTTCACACTATTTTATCATCCACTGTATGACATATTTGTGGCGTTTCTTTCTGTGGCACTTTTTCCCGATATTATTTAACTTCATCTGTGGAAAGCAACAACATCTAATTAATGAACACATACTTTGTCTCGCGATGACGTTTTTATGTGCAACACCTGTACAATGGGCGCACCAAGTGGAGCCAACAATTTATCTTCATAGACACATGGGAGCACTGAATGGTGTCGTTTTGTGCAAGCGAATGAGGGTGCGTTCACATTGGCACGTTGCGCTTTTTTGTTTGTATAATTGTTTCTCCAAAGAAAAACTAGAAATAAACATTTGGCGTGAGTTACCGCAGAGATTTTTGTTGTTGTTTGACGATTTGTGTATCGTCGCGTCGCTATGCATGCGCCATAGGGTGGAGAATAATAATATCAAACGCACTTAATCCTCTTTGCTATAATAATCACAGACGATGACGTTGACATTTACGATGGCGACGACAAAGTCTAAAAGACGACCAAATGCTAATTGAAATTGCAAACTAGAGCGTGGTTAATCAGTTGTAAAGAAAAATTTCTCGTAGGCATGGTATATGCAGGTCACTCCACGGATATGTCAATGTGCTGCTTCCTGATTCGAATCTTTAACATACATACATCACAAATGGTGAGCGAGACAGAAGGGAATAAATATGGGTTGCCAACCGCAACAGAGAGGTGTGTATTCGTAACTACAAGCGAACGGACAGACAGACACAGACAGGCTTATACTGCTATCGACTTTACTAAACCAGCGGAAGCAGTCAAGAATGCATAAAGTATCGGAAACGAAATGATTCTGGAGTGGTGTTCAACTATAGAAGGAGGATTGCCATTTGGAATGTATCCAAAGAGATTGAATGCGTTGCTGTTGACATATAAATGTCTACGATATGATTTTATATATGTCGCACAACATAAGGAAGAACCAACTTGACTGCCTTCACAACGAAGTGGAGAAGTAGAGGGCAACTTTCATATAAGCACACATGGGCATAGGGGACATAGGGAACACTTTAGGAAACTTTTGTGAAATGATTGAAGTATGTAAAAAACTAAAATGTGATGTAATAAAGGGAGTAACAAGCTCGAAATATGGTTGTAATAGAGGATGTCATGTTGTTCGAAAAGGAGTAGAATGATGTTTTGCTTCCCTTGTTCATCAAAGTCGCTCTACACATGCAAATAAAATGAAACAGAGCTGATTTACTTTATGGGCTTAGTTTCTTATTTAAATCTGTTGTAAAAAAGCCGTTTTTGTGCTCCGAACTCAGTAAATTGTTCATAGGCATTTGTTTAGTAGCAACTAACAATTTGTTTCCCGTTTGCAAGTGTTGCACATTTTGAGAAACCCAATGTGTAGTTTTAACAAATCCAAATCCTCATACAAACGGACAAATAATTTAACTATACGAATAGATTAAAAAAAATACTTTTCCAGAAATATATTGTGTTGTCGCCTTCAATTTCCCGACGAACTGTCAAATGTATGCGGCTAACTCGTTGCAAACCTCACTTTCTCTACCATATATTATTAAACACACTGCGACATCAAGTAATGATTTTTCTCTGATGCCATTCGTAAACAATATTACTTAACACATAATTTTAATTAAAATGCTATCATCTCAAAATATGATACGCAAATAATAGCTGACCGCGCAAATAAGCTGCCAATTGTGTTTGACTTCTCAATAAGCGTCAATTTGCAGTTCATTGCTAACTAAATGAAAGCACGTACAAGCACATTCCATTGTAGTAAAAACTCTCATGAGGATTTCCTCGTCTGCGAGAATCATGTTGCTGTTTCGCAGAAATTTTCATGCATTCTTTGTTGGCTGGGCTTCGGGAGAGTTTTCGAATTCAATTTGCCAAAAGAAACAATTCATTTGGACGGTTCGGAAGCAAAAAGGGGGACCCGAGCCAGAGGGGAAAAGTTCACAAGAAACACAATTTATTTTAAAATTCACTGCAGTCAATCTGACGTAGTGCCACCCACCATCCAGAGATGCATTCTTTGTGTCGTTTTCAGTTGGAGTTTTCTGTTTATTTTTAATTTCATTGCAACAACGGAAGTAAAATAAATTCAATCAAATAATGGCTCAACCATTACCTTAGAGCACAGAAGATGTTCCAACTGCGAAGTGGTACAACGCACGTACGAGTATGAGTACGAGAATGGTCTTGCGAATCGAAAAGCTGCATAGTATGCGGTTTGCGGTCGAGTTTTGAGAATGGGGCGTCCTTACTGCGGCTGGGTTGTATTTCTTTTCTCGAACAAGTCATAATGAAGTGAATGTAAAAAAAAAGTTTCTCCACACAGTCAGACGGATCACGGATGTCGAAACAACACCTCCATCAGAAAATGTCTTAATTTAGACACGAAGCCAGAGCGAGGCACTCAGAAGTTATTGCACATTGTAAAGTGGCGGTAAAATACTGCATCCGTACGGATCATCAATAGCAACAGCAATCGTCATATAAATAAAGGGTGATTTTTTAGCTGGTTTGGTTTTGGCAACACTGGTTTTGACAGCTGACGTGTGTTTAGTACCTTGTGTCACTGTCAAACAGCTTCAGTTTGGTTTGCAATTTAACCATGGATCGTCTTACAAATGAACAACGCTTGCAAATTATTGAATTTTACTATCAAAATTCGTGCTCGGTTCAAAATGTTCATCGCGCGCTGCTTCCATTTTATGATCGGCATTCTCGACCTTCTGAGCAGTCTATTCGGAAGATTGTGACCAAATTTCGCACCAAATTTACTTTGTTGGACATTAAACCACCAACACGTTTACGTACTGTGCGTAGTGAAGAAAATATTGCGGCCGTATCAGCTAGTGTGACAGAAGACCGCGAAATGTCGATTCGGCGCCGTTCCCAGCAGTTAGGCCTTTGTTACAGCACTACGTGGAAAATTTTGCGGAAGGATTTGGGCGTAAAGCCTTTTAAGATACAGCTGGTGCAAGAACTAAAGCCAGCCGACCTACCACAACGCCGAATTTTTGGTGAATGGGCTCTTGGAAAGCTGCCCGAGGATCCGCTTTTTTATCGAAAAATTGTGTTCAGCGATGAGGCTCATTTTTGGTTGAATGGGTACGTAAATAAGCAAAATTGCCGCATTTGGAGTGAAGATCAGCCAGAAGCATTGCAACAGCTACCAATGCATCCCGAAAAGCCACTGTTTGGTGCGGTTTATGGGCCGGCGGCATTATTGGGCCATATTTCTTCAAAGATGATGCGAATCGCAGCGTTACTGTCAATGGTGAACGCTACCGAGCGATGATAACAAACTTTTTTTTGCCCGAAATGGAAGTTCTTGACTTGCATGATATGTGGTTTCAACAAGACGGTGCCCACATGCCACACAGCACGCGAAACAATGGCGCAATTGCGAGGCGAGTTTGGTGAACAGTTAATTTCACGTTTCGGGCCGGTCAATTGGCCGCCTAGATCGTGCGATTTGACACCATTAGATTATTTTTTGTGGGGGTATGCCAAGGCTAATGTGTATAGGGACAAGCCCGCTTCGATTGACGCACTGGAAGCCAACATCTATGCATTCATTCGTGAGATACCGGCCGATATGTGTGAAAGAGTATGCCAAAATTGGACTCAGCGGATGGGCTACCTGAGACGCAGCCGCGGTCAACATTTGCATGAAATTATCTTTAAACATTAAATTGCAAGGTTCAAACTATCGATTCAAATAAATATTTCATTCATTTTTTTGAATTTTTTGTGTTTTTTTTTTTAAAAAAAAGTTCTAAACCTCTTAAAAAATCACCCTTTATATCGATTAAAGGGGCAATGAGAGTATCCAGTGGTTTGAGTGTAATAACAAACGCATCAGGGATATTGGTATGAGGAGACCAATCTCAGTTTGTATACAAAAATTTAGCTCGAAAGTTCATAAATTTGAGGTTAATTTTCGAAGCTCGCAAATACTCATTCCAGCAACTGGATGCGATCGCGCTAAGTAAACTCGTATGGCCACAATTTCTTTAAAACCAATATGTAACAAGTGTGACAATATTTTTGTAACTCAGTGTTACAAGTTCAATGCTGATCTATTACCACTTTTAGACAAATCCAACAGGTTTTTGTAGGACGAACGAGTATGCACTTTCAGTTATACGCTCTAATAGCGATTATAAAATGCATCGCATTGACATCCCTGGTTTGTTAAGGTTTAAACGAAATGTCTTCTACTTCTCATCAATTCAATTTTATGTATCTGAAAACTTTAATTGCCTACAAAAAGTAATCAAAACAAATGTAAACACCATTTATGTTGCACTGCGCGAACTCGTCAAGCGCCCTTGAAAGTCAGAAACGAATTGTGATCTTAACTCAATACGCGTGACCCACTTGACGAGCTGCATTGTGCAGTCCTATACTAATATTTAGTATGATACCTTTGAGCAGGAGGGATGTGCCTGTTCAATGGAACCTACTGTACAGGGTAAAACAAAGCAAAAAAGTGCTCCCACATCAGATTTATATTGATTGACAATTATATTGCCCAATTAAGCGACAAGGTAGTTCAATTGCCAACTAATAATTTCATGGCCAAGTTCGGAGAAAACCTATTAACAGTATCCTATAATTCACACTTTAATTCATTAAAACAAAAGAATGATTAAAACACTTCGACAAATAAAGTTCGCAGTTTTTTCCAACAATTAACTTTGTTCGATAACGAACAAACGATAAGCTTTCTAAAAAGGAGATATCGGCAATCCACAGTTGATTAATAGGTTCTTTTTTGTTAATAGTCTTAGTCATCACGCAATCCAATTCATATTTCATTTAATTCAATTTTCACATAACGAACCCGTAGCAAAACAAAAATAAAACTTAAGATTAACCGTTACACTTGACAGAGCCCTTATTGGTGCATCAAAAAACAAGCTTGCTTCTGTCAAACCACTGACAAAATAGCAGCACTTCCTCCTCCAATTTGAAGTATTTGAATCTTAAGCCCCCCGTTTGTGTTTGGCTCCCTATATTCGCAGTAAACCGGAAATACTCATTTGGAATGGAGGGGGCCCAAAGACAACGCAAATTAAAACATAAAACAACAACAAACTATCAGTGTTGTTGCATGAAACAAGCATCACCAGCACCACCGCCACCACCCAGCAGCAGCAGCACTATACCTAATTTCGCAGTTTGGTCGCTGTCAGCAGACCGTTTCAATCCACGCAAACGGAATGAAAAAGAAATAAAACCAACGAATTGTATTATCAAAAGAGTTCTCCAGCATATTTGGAATTATTAAATAAAATTTATAGCTCCATGTCTACGACTACGACTCCTCCTCGTGTTGTTCATCCACTGTTTCTGTTTTGTTTTGTTTTCCAATTTTCTTGATATGTGGTTTGCGTTTTGCACCAGAATTTCCAACGAACCGAACTCGTTTGTTCTGAAACACATTTTGGGGTGGCACTGTTAATAAAAATAATCATTGGTGTGGCCGTTAGTCGTACAAATTCTAATTATAAATTATGATTTTCCATAATGCTGCTGGTTGAAAACCGTCACCGCAATCGTCTATGCAAAAGCGCAATAAACGACAAAAGTGACGCATGTACTGTCGACACGGTTATGCTGCATTACAGTCAGGTTTGAAAGTGAAGACCGACTGTAATTTTGTTGGCTTTTTCACGCAATTTGCGGTGGTCTGATCTTTTATCATATATTTTCAGATTTATAAATTTTAAATTTATATATCTTCTCGAAAATTACTAATTTACATATTATTAATACATCTGTTCAAGTAATTTTGAGTTCACTTGTTGACAGAACTTTTTACAAACTTTTTTCGATTCAAAAATGGGAAATATATTTTGGAAATTCCATTCAAAATGCACTAAAAACACGAAAATTCAAAGAATCCGTATCAGAGCTTCATCCAAAAATTTCGTAACATGGATCCGTCAATTCGACTCCAATTTCCGTAGGGCAATTCCTTTCAAAGTCTCTATAAAATTGTAAGAACTTTTTACAAAAACAGACTCCGCTTGTAAAATTTTGTAAAAACTTGAGCAAATGAGGAATATAAAACGGACAGCTCACCCAAAATGATCAAAATTTTACACAGAACATTTTCAGTAATCTTTCAAATTTTGATAGCTGTCAAATCCGTAAATGTTTGTACTGTTCTCATCCTTTTGTATAAATTAAGGTAATACTTTCTGGCACTTTCCTAGTTTTGGCATTTAATAAAATTGAAAATTGCTAAACAAGTACGCGAACGGAACCACCGGAAACTGTTATTAAAATATTAAAAAGTGGCGCAAGATACTTACATGTAAACTCATTCGCAGAATGACAGTACCGAGTGGACGAGTCCACAGAGTATAGAGTGAAAATTAATAGTAGACTGCTTCGTTTGGACTTTGTAAATTGGCAGAGTAGCTTTGTGCCAAAACTATCAACACTTTTGAAGCATTAAAATTTTTTCTAAGCGCAGTCTACGTTTTTGCCAAGAAAGGAAAAATCTTTTGGAAACCAAGAATCCAATTGAATTGCCTAAAACCCATGGGCACTGCTGATGAATCTCCACTTTTCAAGGACTGAACATAATTTTTCTTTTTTCCTTCGATCTCAAGTACCATTGAACTTGGTTGATCCCATTTAAAAGAGATCTTCGTTTTTCAATCCAATGCACTCGTAAATTGTCTCAAGTATCCGCGATGCATCACTTCATGACCTCATATTATGCAGTCTTCAAGTTGGTATCCCCTGTACACTGTTTCACACCACGCTGATAAATGTACTTGAAACTCTTTTCAACTGAATATCCCCCCCAGTGTATTTTATTTTCCGATAACCAACGTCTATTCGAATCAAGGCAGAACTCGAAAAAAACCGCCAAGTAACTTCCATTCCCCCATTTTTTCACCTAATTAAACTTCAGTGTTAATTCCACTTGAGACAGATTCCCATCGAAAGCGAAACGGAATTTAATTGAGATTACAATCTCTTTGGGCAGAGTCCTCAAAAGCAAAGCGTAAGTGATTACCACACCGTGAGCCGAGGGGGAAGGGGGAGTCGGCTGCGTTTTGAATTTGGAACACGCCAAAGGTATCTGAACAAAACAAATTCTGTAAGGGGAGCATATTTAGGTTGTAAGCGTTCCATAATAAAACGACGACGCGCGGAATGTATATAAAAGATACATGTCGAGTGTATTATTTTTATCTACATAGTGCGTTAATTGAAACGAATATGCTCGTATACGTGCGTTATCGTCATGAAGAGAGATAGAGAATGCCCATTGCTGTGCGGTTGACTGGATGATTTGAAAATCGGCCTCAATTACTGCGTTTAAGTGCTCGAAAATTCACACTTCATTAGATAGCGATAGGTAATAGATATGATTATTTAATTTGGCCTTTTCTTTGTTGGTGTTAAACATATGCGGGTATTTTATTGCCTAATTGGTGGTATGTGGCCAAGAGTTGCGTTACAACGCAGAGAAGGGGTCAACGATTTTTTCGCCAACATTTAGCAGTTCGTGCGATGAGTTACACGCGATCGCACGTGCATTTTAATTGCTTCTGGCTGTGTGAGAGTCAGGAGTCAAGTGCTGATCTTGCCAATAAATAACAGATAAAGGTGCGTACCGAATAATTAAGTGGAATTGAAAGTTTTTGTTTTTTGCAGGGAATACAAAGCTGCCCATTTTGAGGTTTCGACGCACAAAGGTAAGTTTAGGGTGAATTGCTTGAAACAAATGCAATTGCTTTTGGGATCAATGGGTAGCCGTACCCTCGGAAATTAAGATGAAGGAGAATTATATATAATATTGAAAAATCAGTGAAGCCTTACGCTAAAATTTAACCCGAAAGTAATCACATGCTATGCCATTCAAACTGCGAAACAGTTTCCATCGCTGATAAGCCTTAAAGTTAGCATGATCTAACGCCATGCCGACATTCAAAGCATCAGCTTGGTGGTCTAAAACGTAGTGAGCATTTGCTCGGACTGAATAGAATTTGATTGCTGTCCTTAGTGTGTATCTGGTTAGTGGTCTTATTTTGAGTACCAAGCCCTTTAAAAAACAATGCATCAGAATGGGAAACTCGGGGCTATAAAACGCACATTTCCTACTCAAGAACCTATATAGCTTTCTATACCTATATTAGAAATTAACGAATCATTATACTATCTTTATTCTGAAGCTATATCATTATATCATTATAATTCTGAAAAGGATTCCCTTCGAGTTCGTTACACCCGTTTTGTACTGTATTTCTGCATTAAATGCACATATAAATCGCACCTAGTGGCATACTCGCCTGTCGCGGCCATAAATCAGCGCAACATATGCCCCATTATGTGTATCTCAGTCTGGTGTTTCCGGTTCATTGTCCGCATGCTCTAATTTAATAATAACGAAACATGCCACACAAGATTAACTCAGAATAAAATGCTGTGTTATTGCAAGTTACATTCGAATTCTTTGATGTCAACCCCAATCATATAACACATTGTGTCACCGGCACATAGTAGAACTTTTTCCTTGCACAGCTGCGAGACAACCTTTTGCCCACTCCCTCCACACACAGCAGATACTGGTCTTAACATTCATCCAAATGCCATCAAATTGCGAAATCTGCATCTGACATTTGTTCAACTTCCTCTCGAATATTCCAAGTCTATTCCTGGTCCAATATTATTTTCGACACATTTCTGTCAAAATGTTTACTCAAATTGTCATTTATTCCCCTTCACTTTGTTTTAAACTGTAACTCATCGGAATAACATTACGTCATCCTTGCAAAGTAAAGCAAAAGCGCGTTCAAAAAAGTGAACGTTTAAGGCAAACACGCAAGAATTACAAAATCGTGTAACCTCTTGAACATTTTGTTTGCTCATTACAAATATAAACAAAACCCCCTGACGTCTGGTGCCCGATTTACACTTTTCTAATAAAATAAATTTCACTTGAAACGAAATTGTTATTGTTTCAGGTGCAAAGCACTGTCTGCGCTGCATTACAGCCCAGCACACACGCGCTCTTGACATTGCTAAAAAAACTGGGCCAAAAATATACATAATCAAAAATAGGCGTTTGTAGGAGTAGGTATAGGTAGTCTGCGTCGAAAATTGTTATTAAGTGAAAGTTTATTTATTTTCTGTGCGAGTTCATTAATTGGATATATTTTTTGCGCACAAAAAAGTTATTTGTAATTGAATAAATATTTGCAGTTTATACACTTGGATTTTAACTCACCGTTTTTTTTAAGAATGTGAATCAGGGAATCAAATTCAGTTTACATAATGTGCTTCCATTGCAAATGTATTTTTATTTAAACAAAATGTACTCGGAAGAAGGACCAATGTTTGGATGAATTATGGATACTATATTTTGTTATTTGCCCCAACCTTTTAGAAGTGGTTTATCTTATCTGTCAAAATGAGGGCAATTGGTAGAAGATAATTTTTTTTTCTCGTTGGGACATTCATAAACCTTTACTTACAGTGGCGGTGAATTGTGTTCCATCGTGGTCTGGTTTTATACATCAAAGAAGAAAATTAAATTTTCTTTCTTTTGAATTTCTGACGTTTTAAAATCCACCAAGAACGTACAAAAAATATATGTTTGATTCCCTATAAATATCATTAATACCATATTTGTAATCTTTCCTATTGACAATTCTTTAAATTACCTGTCAAAATAAATTAGTCGATTGAAAATTTTTAAGAATCTTTTGGGACTAGTATTTGACTCTATCGCCCTTATATTGTTGTTTCCTTCTCTTCATCTAGTACAATCGAAATTTCTGGATTTTGTGTTTGGTTCTATTATAAAGTGTAGTACTTCCACAACAAGTAAAATAAATATGCTCGACAATCTTCAAATCAGCGAGCCAAAATTTAGCAGAATCTAGACAGTTATTTTAGTGTAAATTACTATCAAGTATGTGTCGGCTACATGAAATGGCTTTTACAATGTAACGAAAATTTCGAACGAATCTAGAACTATTATTCCAGTACAACATGATATCTGTCAATTGAATTTCCAGGGCACGTTTCGTATTAAAAACGTGTTTTGTTTAAACAGCGTAGTAGGCTTAAACCGGTAGCTTAAAATATATACACACTTGAATGTAAAATGACATTTCCAATTCAAGTTCGTTATGCAAATTTATCTGATTAGAAAGACGGGCGAGTCTATGCGATTCAAAATGATAAAGTCTTGTCAGTTCACGGCTTTCCGCCAATTTAGACTCAATTCTACTCCTGGCACATACTGTTAAACTGTGCGATACGATGTCGAAAAATTGTTTTTTTTTTTTTTTTTTTGTATCAAAACATCATGCCCCTAGACCTAACGTGTAACAGATAATAGTTTGGCATTTCAGTTATTTTGTAACATCTAATCAGATCGCTCGCTCGCTTGTTCTGCATAAATGATTAATCAACAAACACTCGTATAGTCGCCGTACACCTTCTCGTATTATAATGCCGCCTACTTCCCTGAACCGTAGAATCTAATAGAAAAAATGTAATCAGAGATGAAAGTGAAAATAGTTCTGAATTATTTTCAAGTTAATTAAGGATGAAAATTCAGCAAGGTGTCAGACGCGACTGTGTCTATGTTTTTTGCTGGGTAATTAAGCTGCACTGATTCAGACGAAGCAATTAGACAATGAAATGAATATTTGTTGTAGATGTGTGAAGTTTTTTTTCGTTTTTTGTGGAGTGATATGAACCTATATCTGAAGTGACGTCAATTGGATCTGTGTAAGTTTTTTTTATTGTTAAATGCTGGAGGTTTCGTAATTTAATGGGCAACCTTGCGGATCGTATTATGAAACGAATATAATTCTTGTGTTGTCAGTGTGAAGCAAAATATGCTGATCTTCGGGATTAAGCTTCCATGATGTATGACATTTTATAAGTAATTTTGTAATAGGGTTATGGTCACTGTTGATCTAAGTAATAAACTTTGTTGCGCTAATTAATGAATGATACAGTAGGTTCGTTCGGGTACTTTTTTGCAAACGTAAAGTTATTAAAAATTTGCTAAGAAACTGTGCCATGCGACCACGTACTTAGAAAATTTAAAAAAATGAGGAAATCCATTTCCTTTCTTTTCATTTTTGCGTAATTTTCTACTCGCCGAATTTCGACTTACTGAAAAATGAAAAATGAAAACTGACAATTAAGTGACAGCTCAAAAGTTTGACAGTTAAAACTGTATTTATTTTCGTCTTCAACGCTGTCGGAGGTTGAAGTTTTAATGGTAAGTTTAATAGGTATTTGGCTTAAAAAAATTCAATTCCAACTAATTTTGTAGATGCTGCATTTAAAGAGTGACAAGGTTCAAATTGTCAAAATTACATTTCTTAACCTTTTTGTAAGAAAACCGGTCAGGTACTTCTCTTTGAATTGAGAGATTTCTCTCTCGATATTTGAGATTTGACATTTTTAATTTTTCTATGCTGAAAGTACACGAACGAACCTAGTATAGATGAATACTATCATGGTACATATTCCTACATTGGTATTTCACATGTAATGATTGGTGGAATCAAGTGGTGAGGTATATTGTCAACAGAACTTACCTATTTTATTTGAAGTCGGACGTTTGGTTGCTGCAATGTTTGCGTACCTATGTTTTTTGTTTGTCTTTCGAACCGACTGATAATTCTTAACAAATAAGAATTAAAGTGACACGGTAATCTTATTTAGCTTTCATAACCAATACTTATTCTAGGCCGTATAAAATTGGAAACACATTTGTATTTTTGACAAAGCCGACATAAGCCGATATCTTATTTAAAAAAGCGTGCTGAATTCTTTATGTAGAAAGAGTGTCTTTCTTTTTCTTTTAAGTAAGTAGTGTTTTTAGTTAGCTAAAATTCGCAGTAAAGTTTTTTTTTTAAAGTTAAAGGCTCTTATAATTTTTACCATATATTTATAAACAACAAAATTTTGTGAGCATTGCTAATCAAATTTCGTATGTACGACTAAAATCTTTTCTATCGTTATAACATTGACCGCTGGAGGTCTAGAGACACGTCAAACTACGGAAGTTCCATCGAACAGAAATTGTTAGTACTGGGGTGGGAAATATAAGGACTTGCATCACGTCAAACTTACGGGAGCTCCATATTTAGCAGAAATGGTTATAACTGGAGCGATAAGAGGGAATTTTTGTTTATATGAAGTTTGACATAAATTTGACGTTCTGTTACGTATATCAAGCGGTCGTACTCCACTCGATATTGCTTAATCTCTGATGACGTTTTGATAATGTTCAAACTTTTTGACAGAGGTTCGCTATGTAATCCTTGGCCTTTGTCATCCGCCATAATCTTATGAGTCACACTTTGCTAATAAATTGCCCAACAACACTACCGTCCACAACGATTACTTAAAAATGTTAAGCTCATCTCTTGCACTATACACAATCCACACATGATTACGTTTAAACATAACCAATTGCTGGTTTTGATGCCAAAAAACAAAAACAAGGAAAATTAATTTTGTGGCAAATATCCAAACAGACTCTCTCTTTCAAAGTTACACAACAATTGCAATAACAAGTCAACTATTAATTTTCTTGTTTACCAAACGCACATCAACCCACTAGTTTAGTCCTAAAACTCTGTTCCAATTCACAGCTCAAACAGTGGGTAATTCCTCATTTCCTTGTCCCCTCTTTCGAAATACAACGTATCAACAACAATGAACACGCATCTGTCCTTCCCACTCCACAGCCTTAACAGCTGCAACATACCTTGGCCCCGATGCATCAAGGTTGAACGCTGGACAATAATTTATTTATCCCATCTGTTGGTCAACACCCGATATCCACATTATAAAGGACGCATTTTTCTCCATATGTAGCGCACGTGCATGTCACATTAAAAAGGTATAGGGTTTTCCTTACGCACACACATATCGTAGATGAAATATGTGACCTTTGATCCAATTGTGTAGTCCTTGTCTGGATTGTGCTACAGCTCTAGACTTTATACCAATTCACCGGTGGCACCGTTTGGATGTTACCCCTAACCGTCAGATAACATACCCCTGCCTGTGTGTCGTTTGGCACGTCATTCATTCACACACACGACTGATAACGACTACGTTCGGATCAATGTCCATTTCCAGTCCCCAAACAGATGAGTTTTTGTTTATTCATGGCATTTCGAATCAGACAGTGAACGAGGGAAGACCCGTCACGCAGCTGAATTACTTGACTTAGCCTAATCCAGTGTGCCGGGAGTAAACTGACGCAATTAGACGGAAGTTTGGCAATTACAAACTTGGAACTTGGAAGCCGAAGCAATTTAAATCATCGCATTGTGAGTGCCAGAGAAATTGCGTGATTACGCTGTTTATTGTGCAAGAGACTAAACACTAACCAAGCGCTTTTGTAGAGTTGTTGTGGTGGTATGTTTTGTGTTTTTTGTTTGATTTGCGTTTATAAACTCAGATCGTGATCGAAAGTGCGGCAAATTGCCAGTGATAGCCTTGACTTTGATTAGATGTTATAGAAACCTGTAAAGCATTAAGCATACTAAGAGGTTAGGCGCAGTGGGCCTATGTCTATATATATTTATTGTCTGTCATGGCCTAACAAGGCAGCTATTAATATATTTTAATTGCTTGTGTTTCTTTAATTTTTGTTTCGTTTGCTTACAGATGTCATTGAAAAAGAAGGATCCATCGTTAAGAGTCGCTGCTAATGATCCTCATTTGGTGAGCCTCGGTGGTGGTCGATTGAGTACGGCAGTTACAATACATTACATACCCATTGGTGAGTAGCACATTTAGAATGATTAATTGCTTGAAGGCTCGGTTAACATGTAGCCCTAGTCGGATGAGTTCACTTTGAAGGGGTGCACAGAAATTCGACTGAAGTACTTCGTGTTGCTTTGGTTTTTGTTAGAGTCTGTGATCTGTTGAAATCAATGATTGCGCGGACAGCATTTGACCGGGAATAACCATTAACACAAGTGTCACTATTATAACTCAAATACTACGATCTTATCAAAATTTAAGAAAAGTTTCTTCTTTTGCTTTTAGGTGATATGACAATAGGTTCATCACCTACATGCAGCATCTCTCTAAACGGATCCGGTGTGCGGCCTGTACATTGCACCATATATCGCAGCGAAGAAAACGAAGTTACTATCGTACCAGAGCCTGGAGCTAGAATTCTCATCGATGGCACAAAACTCGGTGGCGAAACAAATCTCACCCAAGGCGCAATGATAACAATTGGCAATTCCAATTACCTGCGTTTCAATAATCCAGCCGAAGCCCAGTTAATACGCTCCGCCATGGGCAGTAACGAACGAATCTCAATGCCACAGATTGACTTCACCCAAGTGCCCCGTCGCAACTCGGGCCGAAGCAGTACCAACGGCTCCGAAGAAGCACAAATCGAAGCGTTCTACGAATCGAAAATCCATCCGAAAGAAGCCAAATTAATTGAGAATATCGATTTAAATGGACTAACCTGTCCGAAGGTGTTCACCGCCGACTCGGTAACTGTGAACACACCGGCCAAAGATGTCCTTGGCCCGAAATATGCGAATTTTGCAAAGAATCTCGCCGAGAATCATCGCAACGAAAAGAATCAAAAGATGAATAACTATGTGAACATTCCAGCTGCGGGCTTTCTGCAGCATAACAACAGTACTAATCAAAACAGTTCGTCATCGTCTTGCGTCAATGGTGGTAATGAGATTCTAACGAAAGTGAACAACAATCTGTCGAATCACAGAAATACAACTCCATATGATAAGTATCCCAAGTCGTACGGTGGTCTTCAGTTGTTCCCAATGAATGGGGTGAACAATGACATCAATACCTCTTCCTCGTCCCACAACAACGTGTCGCTTGAGTCTTCAGGTGGCCACAGTTCGTCGCAGCAAAATATATCGGCTCTGGAGAGTGAACGTATGGAGGAGATTCTCAAAATATGCACCGAATACGATCGGCAGAATCAGAGCATCACCTCGTCGCCGATTGTCCAAAATCGGATAAAGACGAATGGGTCGCTGCCGAGGGAGAAAAAGGGGCCATTCTATGACATGAGCCCCCAGCACTCTGGCAATCATTCAAAGGTATTTTTCCCAGACAAAGCAAAATCGAGTTCTGGCTACGAGAATGTACGGATTATTGGTGATCGTCGGGTGGAGATTGGAGGTGGCACTGCAGGTGGCGGTGGTGGTTCATGCGTTGGATCACCAAAGTCGGGCTATGAGAATGTTGTTATTGGAAAATATGTGCCACAGAGTCCGAGAACAAAAATACGAACTACATGTGTATCGCCGAAGAAGGACAGTTCCTTTAACAATACTGTGTTTCAGAATCACCAGCAGGTGCAAACGAATCAGCAGTCATCCACACTCGACTATGAACAGTTGATACAGACTTTTGAGGATAAACTAAAGATGGAAATGCAAGCGATACAGGACAGCAGTCGATTGGTAAGCCCACCAGCGTCAGTGACGGACTCTAGTTCACCGTCCAAGCGGCCGAACAAGAACATAAACAATTTGACACTGAACCTCAATTTCACCGACAAGGACAAGGAAAAACCAGTGCCAGCTGTGCGAACTGTAAAGACCAATAAGACTGTACCAATACTCGCTCCATCTACATCAGATGCAGGCTATGATATCAATGTGGATAAAATGAAAATATCTCGAAAGGAATTACAGGCCAGTATCCAAAGGCTAAAGACACAAATCGCTGAGTTGCAGCGACAAGAGGACGAGACCCTAAGAGAGGTAAGTTTCAAAAGCAATTTCAAACTATGTCAATCTTTAACGACAATTCTTTTCCACCAGATGGACATGGAAAAAGCCCTCGTGTCGGCGGAGCTCTCATCGATCCGAGACTCGGTTGGCCAATTGGAACAGTCCTTTTCCGCTTTGCAAACAAAAATTCACCGAATGGAAGCACAAAGGAACGCCACCCGAGTGATGGAGGAGAACCAGCAAGCAAAGCTCAAGCAATCAATTGCTATCAAGCAGGACCAAGCTAAAAGGTAAGTTGCTCCCAAACTCAATGACAATTCGCACTTTTATCCTAATATCCCTTGTTTAGACTGAAAATGATGCTCAAAGAGAAGCCGTCAGACGACTGCCTTAAAGAAGAATTCAACAAGTGCTCAGAGTCTCTCGAGAACGACAGAAAAACATTTGAAGACCTGGAATTCCAGTACCTAGAAGAGGAGTCCGAATGGCAGGCATATCGCGAAGAACTACACATGGAACAAAAGGATCTTTCGACACAAATCGATGAGAAACGCACTGAATTGCAACATCTGGAGAGCGAAGAGGCAGCCAACCACAGCAGTGCCTCATCGGACGCCCGTACTCTAAAAACAAACCTCCATTCCCTTATGAATGAACTGCGAGATAAGCAAGAACGCCTGCGAGCCATGGAAGGTAACATTTCCGACATAACAGGCGAACTGAATGGTCATTCAGATCCATCCTCAGACGATGAAGACGAAGAGGAGGATGAGGATGACGACGACGAGAGTGATATGTCGCCAGGGGAAAATCAACATGGTATCATGTCTCAGTCTCTATTCGGCTCTGCTGAACTTCTCTGCCCAAAACGCCACCCCGAGGACATCATGTCCAAAAGTGTCAACGAGAATATGTTCTATAATAACAAAATCGAACTACCTTCACAAAAGCCAATGACCAGCACGCCCAAACGGCCCCTACAAGCAGTGGACATAACCGATGATTTGATAAATTCATCACCCGCCCTCCCTTCAAAACCGAACCGCAATTCCCAAGACTCTTCATCGATTGAGGATAAGGTAGTGCGGCGATTGCACAGAGACGAAAAGGATCCATTGCTGAAACTAAAGTACAATGTAAACGATGATGTGGATCAGCAGGTGGAGCGAGTAAACTTTAATCTCTCGCTGGGCAGTGATGACTTTGAGGTTAATCCACTTGAGAGGCGAATTCCATCGCAGGACGATATCGACCGTATTAGCAAGGTAACCTCCGATGCACCGATTTCAACCAAGGGAGCCAGTAATAAGATATTTGACAGTATTAAGGAGATTGAGAGGAATCGGCAGTTGTTGCTGGCACAGCAAGGTTGGTATAAATGATGTGAAGGTTTTTTTTTCTGTATTTTTTTTATTGTCCGGAAATTTTGTTTGCTTTGCAGGATGCCATGTCATTGAGCATGAACGCCAGAAAATGATGGATCTAAAGAAGAGGAGTCACGATGAAGCACGTGCACAGTATTTGTCGATGTTAAGCACTAGTTTAGAGTGAGTATTGCTTATTAAAATTTTCTTTAATGAATGCTTGCGAGGTAGCTACAACAATTCGTGCAGTGTTTTAGGAACTATTCGATGCCATTAACGCGAAACGCTCTCCTCGCATAACCTAACCAGAAAAAAACATCGTTCCAATGTGTTCCAACGTTAGCCTTCGCTCCTATAAAAGTCACCATGCTTGAATGCTGTCAGACTGAAAAGAACTTACTACTCCAACCGACATGTCATTTAGCTTGACTTACTTTCTTAACTGTGCAATCCGACGGAGCCACAAAAAGTGAGTTGTCTGCCGACAGGCAATTAATCAGTTCACATGCAGAACAGCTGGACTGTCTAGCTTCTTCCTAAAAGGACAGTAGCAATGATTAATTTTAGCTTTTTGTTAAACGACTAACTGAGAGAAGACACTAAAAGAACATCTTTAGCAGCGGCATTCTCACCATTTGGCATACTGTCGTCTTCTTTTCCATCAATGGACATCACTTACATCATTTTCAGTTTTGCTGATTCCAAGCAACGTCTCTGCAACGTTATATTTTTAGAATCACCAGTCTTTTGTATTGACTTTCGACAGAAAGTGACGTGTAAAACACATTTTCCCAGCTTGAGAAAGGTTTGGTTGAATTTTTCGAATGAATGGAACAGTTCCAATCGATATGCTCCAAAGTACCTCACAAGCTTCTGTCTGCTGGTGTCGCCTTTTTGATCAACCACAGTTTGTCGTGGTCTCAACTTCCTGAAAGCAACTTCGTTTTTATATCATCGAATTTCATTTTGATTACTTATCTTTCGTTGTCCATAATCATCGGCTAGTAGTGTTCTGGATGTCTTTGGTGTCTTGGCGCTTATATCCTCTACTACCTAAGGAGACGACCTACTATTTGCTTGCCTCATTTTAAAGGTTTTGCTTGGGTTGGTTCACATTATCCACATATGTAGCATATCTCTGCGCTGAACTGAACCGCGTACATGTTTACATAATCAGCCTTGTTGTTGTATTACAGTGACAATATAATTTTAAGAACTTCTTTGAAGGTATTATTTTAAAATGTGCTATCAACAGAACCATTGCTTCGCCATTGCCAATGATACAACCCAACACAATTATGATTCCAAATGGATTGTGCCGCATGCGTTTATTGTTGTAGTAATTTGCCTCAATTAATGTTCTATGGATGACTGAACTGCATTTTTCAGTAATTTATGCAATAAATTGGAAGTATCTAAAAAGAGTCGCAGTCGCACTGCAATTTAAGTACTTCTTCAACAGTCTTGTATGCGACATACGTTACTTTTCATTTTATTTATTCTATACAAAGAAGATGACTCACGAAATCAAAATAAACAGTTCCAATAAAGTTCGATAAGATTAAATTCCCCGTATAATAAATGTGTTGCAGTTTTTGCAATTTTACGCAACGGATACAGTTGTGGAGATATTGATAAACATTTTTTTTTCTTTTGTTGAAGAGTAGTTTCTTACCGGGTTGAAATTGATTAGTAGTTGGGAGTAGTCAGATGTATAAAGTGTTTTTCATACCATTGAGGATTAAAGTTTACCTAGTAAATTATATAGACCGTAGAGGCAGGAATATACTTGTAATCCAATACAAGTGCACTTCTTTTGAGGGTGTCATCACAAAGTTGTAGATGACTTTTATATATTTACTATCACTAACCATAGAGGATACTAAAGAGTGTATATCACTTTTGTAACTTAACATTTCAAAAAATCTGCCTTTATCGTCGGAAAAATTGGTGTATTAGGTATACTGATCCAGTAACTGAAATCATGGAAACTGATACACTCCATCGCAAAGAGTAAGTTTTGTTAAGGGTACACAAACGGAAAATAAGTTCATTCATTGGAGTAAATTCACAAATATGTACAGGGTGCGCCATCTGTGTAAACATTGAATAACTTTGACATTTTTTATCAAAATTAAATAGGTCTTACCTACGCTTACTGGTTTCAACAAGCGATGCCTACGGTGGCCATATTTATATATATAGTTGGCGCAACAGGTCTGTAGAGACCCAAGGCCTAGCTTCTCACAACCATTCGTTTTGTGTAAGTTTCATTTTTGGAACGAATGGAAGGGATCTACAATTTTATGCCGATTCCAAACGGCTAATTGAGAAGCTCTTAAGACAGTTATACTCTCGGATGTTTGTCAGACGTTCGCGAGAGGCGGCGCAGTGGAAAAAACCCTAAGTTGGAATTTGGGTTTTTGCGGGATTCGAACCTGAGACCCTTCGCTTAGTAGTCCAACACACTAACCACTAAGCCACTGCGCCTACGGTGGCCATATTTAAGAATTTCAAATAATGAAAGTAATAGAATACTTGCTTGTCCGTTCAGCAAGTAAGGACACGTTAGCATTATCACTTTGTTGATTGAACTTTGGTTTTCATAATATTTACGTTATTTGTTTTAAGAATTTAAATTAAACGGATGGTCCCCGGTACCATGCCTGCAAATCAAACAATGCAGTGTCTCAAACGAAAGTTCCCTGTGCTGTCAAAAAATGGCGACATTGACTGACCACCGATATCTTAAGATTTGATTCCTCCGGACTTCTTTTTGTTGGGTTATTTGAAAGGCAAAGTGTATACACCAGCAAGCCTCGGACCATTGACAAGCTCAAGGCAAACATTCGTGCCGAAATCTTCGCTTTGCCGCCCGAGATGCTCGAAAAAATGACGGAAACCGCGGCAAAAAGGCTACATTTTGCGTTGGTCAAGGAGGGGGCCTCTTAATTGATGTCGCATTCAAGAACTATTCCAAATAAATTGTAGGGACCAAATTAAATAGAAATACATTGGAAATCGGTTTGTTTTTAGGCTACTTAACATTCACAAGATGGCGCACCCGTTATGTACTTATGTATATGGATGAAAAGAAAAGACTCAATTAATAACAATATATATTATTTACGTTATCAACATTCTTTAAATGTAAACGATTTGAGAACAAATTTCAATGAAACAAAAGGTTTCAAAGCCCCCGGCCCTGGGCATAGGTCGGTGTTGAGTTTTTCACGACAAACAGCCAAGTCTTAATGGTTTACATTTGCATAATTAAACAGTTTTATAAATCTCGATTGTCTGTTTATCTGCAAAGCATATTTGTGTACCCCTGGGCAAAGTTGACCAACAATTTAAAAAGTTGTTCTTGAAATTGTACATCGTATTCCTAGTTTTCTTCGACAACCAACTAACCTAAATGTGATGTGCCTTCACCATTTAAGCATTTAAAGCTATCGCAAGTTCGTTTCGTTTGCTTTGAACGTATTCACTCTATTGTCGTGGGTCTATATACTAAAAAAACAAACAAACCTTCAAAAAAGCAAACAAATTTATACCATTTTCTCACATCTGTTAATTGTAAAACAAATATTTGTTAGAAAAAAAAAAAACAACACGTCATAGGTCATTAACATAAGTACAAAATGACCACGCCATTTGCTCAACATCTTACTCAAAGCTGTCATGGGAAAAAAGTCGTTACAGCTATAGTACTATTTTTTTTTTAGATCAAAATAGTTGTCATACTCCACAATAAAATGGAAACCTCCTGCCATGAGTGTATTCTCATCTCATGTGCTCCACAATCTACTCCACTCACAGTCGCTTTTAATGGTACTTCCAAATAGAAGCATAGTTAAAATAATTGTGCCAACAAAACGAACTCTCACAGACATAGAGCCGCTCTGTTGTCTGTTGTGTTCTCGTCTCTCTAATTCCATTCAAGCGCAAGAACCCCAGCCTCAGTTTAAAGCGGCGTTTTGAACCCGCCTGACCAGTATCACCTAGATCCGTACTCGTTTTGCCATTTTGCCATTCTTTTCGATTGTACCTACTCTTTATTTTTATCTCCAAACTGAGGGAGTAAGTATGTAGGCTAAACGCACGATTGTCTCCGCCGCCGTTCGTTATCACATTCCATTGCGCCGATATAGATATACAAAAGAAAAGCACATCGATATCACTTCGATACAGTGCCATATAATGTCACTAATCAACGGCCATTCGGTGCGATATCTGACTCTGTGTGTTAGCTAACTGATAAAGAATTTAATTTCGATCGATTTGTCACCTGCTCTGCAGCAGCAAAGCACACACGAGTAGGCGCAATACCGATAACACGAAATATATATTTTATTTTTTTTATTAATTTTCGCGTTGGGCAACAGTCGTCTAAATAAATTGAAAACTTCTCTGGAAATGAACTTCGAAAAGATCTCGTCGTTAATTTGTTGGTAAATTTACTTTAGAACATAATGGAATAAAAAAAAACTTCACCTTAGTGACACGTCTGATTCGCGTTTGTTTTATTTTATTTGCAGTAACTCAACGAGTAATAAGAATGTCACCGAATCGCCGGAAACGGATAATTTAACCGATAAAGAGAATCGACAACAACAGGTAGGAGATGCAGACAGAAAGATCAACAGCAACAATATCAAAGGAAGCAACCATGGTGGCAGCATAGATGCCAACTGCACCAACAGCGGGACCAGTAATGATCAGAACAAATCTAGTCAAGTGAGTATATGAAGAATAAACGACCCGAGAACCAGTCTCCCTCTCTAATTGAACAGATTAATATTACTCAGAGCCTCAGAGGGTTTGTGTGGATAGTTTTTATTTTCGAATTTACATTCAAAGAGTGTTTTTTTTATCTTCAGTAAGTGTGTCAGGATGATTAATTGCCGTTGTAGGTGTAGTGGTGTTAAGCTTTGCGTTGTCGCGCTTTGTGATTTATTGATTGGGAAATATTTTAATTTTTTTTTTTTGAAAAGACACGACATCGATGGTAAAAAAGAACCGACGGAAATCGACTTAAATGCAAATTAGACAGCCTGGGCTTAAAGTTAATGGTTAATTATGTAATTTTAACTGATAGAGATGTAAATGTGCCTAATTTCAATTGTACTTCGCTATTTCATTTTAATATGATTATTTTTTCAAGACGTCAACTAAATCAAGAAGTTCAAGGCGTTCTGTTCGGTTAAGCCAAGCTCATAAGGGACAACTATAAGGGGATAATTTATATGGATTTCACATTCGTCCTGTCAAACTTCCCATAACGTATTTGTCCTATAATAAGCGTTCTTCAACATTCCTTTCTGCTGAATCTGCGTTGCATGGAACTGTCATAATTCAACGACTTTGTAAAGTTTGGAAATTATATATCTCCCGCATTGTAGTCAAAACTGATATTTAGCCAATGACGCTTTTACCAGATCGATGACGCTCTAGTTTGTTAACGCCAACAAAGATAATGTCCACAGATTGATCAAATAACTGTTCGCTGTTTTAGTTTAGGCCGTCGGAAGACTTTTCGACTTGAACTTGTGGAACGCGAAAACTTGAACTTATATGTTCTTTTCAGTATTTTTCGGAACTTTCAACTCAGACTGGACTGATCAGCGCAATGACACATACGTTTTGTGATACTTCAAAATGTTCGGTTTAAATAAAATACTCAAAAGCATTCAGCGAAATTGTCACATATGTTCTTTAATTTTGATTGTCTCCGACGTGTGCTATTAGACAGACTACAGATCAATTTAAAATTGCAACTAAATAAACTGAAACTGATGGCTAGCATGTCTTAAGAACTTTTATGATCATTTAATGGGACAACTGAATTCATGAACATAGGAGCTGCTTTCTCAAATTCTTCCCACATTGTCGAAATTAAATGCTCAGTCCATTAATCTAAACACACCGCTAAAAGTTAATTGTCTAAACGACAAAACGTTTGTCATATCAAACCGAATAAAGATCTTAAAATGAATATATTCCAGTGGAAAATGTCAACGGCATTTACGTCTTTAAAAATTTTGCTGGCTTTTAAAATTATTTCACTCATTCGTGAAGGAATCTTTTTTGGATGTAATCCAAATCGCAGATTTTCCCACGTTTGATTGTCAAATTGTCCTTGAATAATATTTATCTCATCTTGCATGCTTATTCGATGTAGTTATAGGTTTGGATATGTGTTTGTAAAATTATATATTGCGTCCAAAAGAAACAAGCGCATATATCCCCAAAAGCTTTTAGCTTTAATGTTTTTAGGAATACCTACTGTCAAAGCGATTGATAATTTGGCGCACTGCGAAAAATGTTTGGCTAACTGTTTAATGACAGGTGTTGATGGCAATTCCGACTGAAGGATTGAATAATGTCGTTTTCCATTGGACAAAAAGAAGCGGGAGAGTCCGGAATTGAAAAAAATCACTTCTGAAACCGTTCCATTGCCACAAAAAATACTCTTCTGGTGAGTCTGAGGAGAGAATTTCACTTCTCGATTTGAATTCAGAATCCACTCAAGAAGCAATCACACAAGTGTAGTTTATGTATTTTATACAAGTCAGCTGACAGCTGCCGTAGATTATTTTTTGGCATTTCACCAATACTTTTGTGGATTCAATCAGCAGTTTTATTGTTCCATTGGATTACAGAATGAGTGGATCCGAGTAAAACCAATGGAAAACGACATTACCTCCCCATTGTGTGCCCAACTTCAAGTTCAACTAAGGGTACTCGACATAATGCCTGTTTTATTGAAAACTCTTATCAGCAAAGTAAAGTAGACGAATAAAACAGTTGCAGTCAAGTAGTAACGGGTGATTTTTTAAGAGGTTTAGAACTTTTTTTTTAAAAAAAAACACAAAAAATTCGAAAAAAATGAATGAAATATTTATTTGAATCGATAGTTTGAACCTTGCAATTTCATGTTTAAAGATAATTTCATGCAAATGTTGACCGCGGCTGCGTCTCAGGTAGCCCATCCGCTGAGTCCAATTTTGGCATACTCTTTCACACATATCGGCCGGTATCTCACGAATGAATGCATGGATGTTGGCTTCCAGTGCGTCAATCGAAGCGGGCTTGTCCCTATACACATTAGCCTTGGCATACCCCCACAAAAAATAATCTAATGGTGTCAAATCGCACGATCTAGGCGGCCAATTGACCGGCCCGAAACGTGAAATTAACTGTTCACCAAACTCGCCTCGCAATTGCGCCATTGTTTCGCGTGCTGTGTGGCATGTGGCACCGTCTTGTTGAAACCACATATCATGCAAGTCAAGAACTTCCATTTCAGGCAAAAAAAAGTTTGTTATCATCGCTCGGTAGCGTTCACCATTGACAGTAACGCTGCGATTCGCATCATCTTTGAAGAAATATGGCCCAATAATGCCGCCGGCCCATAAACCGCACCAAACAGTGGCTTTTTCGGGATGCATTGGTAGCTGTTGCAATGCTTCTGGCTGATCTTCGCTCCAAATGCGGCAATTTTGCTTATTTACGTACCCATCCAACCAAAAATGAGCCTCATCGCTGAACACAATTTTTCGATAAAAAAGCGGATCCTCGGCCAGCTTTCCAAGAGCCCATTCACCAAAAATTCGGCGTTGTGGTAGGTCGGCTGGCTTTAGTTCTTGCACCAGCTGTATCTTAAAAGGCTTTACGCCCAAATCCTTCCGCAAAATTTTCCACGTAGTGCTGTAACAAAGGCCTAACTGCTGGGAACGGCGCCGAGTCGACATTTCGCGGTCTTCTGTCACACTAGCTGATACGGCCGCAATATTTTCTTCACTACGCACAGTACGTAAACGTGTTGGTGGTTTAATATCCAACAAAATAAATTTGGTGCGAAATTTGGTCACAATCTTCCGAATAGACTGCTCAGAAGGTCGAGAATGCCGATCATAAAATGGAAGCAGCGCGCGATGAACATTTCGAACCGAGCACGAATTTTGATAGTAAAATTCAATAATTTGCAAGCGTTGTTCATTTGTAAGACGATCCATGGTTAAATTGCAAACCAAACTGAAGCTGTTTGACAGTGACACAAGGTACTAAACACACGTCAGCTGTCAAAACCAGTGTTGCCAAAACCAAACCAGCTAAAAAATCACCCTTTATAAACTGTCATATTTTGTGTGTGTGTCTCCACGTTCCACGCTGAAAGTTTAAGTCGCTGGAAACTTTTTACGAGCGTAGTCATTAGCAGAGGGCTGCAGTGCTTCTGTCAAATCACTTCAACTTGGGATAAATACTCAATAATAATCACAAAGTTTCTGGTAGGGTGAAGTTGAAGTGGTTGCATGCTGAAGATTGTACGTTACAAAAAACCTCGCCTATTTCGGATATACGGTCTTTCAAATATATGATTTGACCTGAAATGAGTTAAAGCCATACATTTTAAGAAATCTTACGCAAATAGGTTTTTGTTATCTGCCAAGTGGAGATAAGCGACCTTTACGTGTTCCATCCATGAAAACTGATAGTTTTGTATAATTCAGATATAAAAGTCGTTCCTTTATTTTTTAATTATTGCGCCTCTCCCAAACAATTTTTAGTTTTAGAAGAAAAGTGCGGGAGAAGACTTTTATCTATAAAAAATTTACGCCTTGAACTATGCAGTATATGATTTAACTTTTCGGAATCGACTCAGGCGGCGGCGCTAGTAATTGGCAGGACTTCTTTGGGTCTTTTAAATACAAACAGAACTCCTGCGTAGACAGAAGACTCACCAATCCCATAAGCTCCACAAGCGGCAAAACGATTGACAGTGATCCAGCATTATTAAAATCTCGTTGTCATTTCAGCACCAAGACAAATGGTTTGTGATTGTTGAGCGATGGATAACATTGAAACTGTTTTCTTTTAGCTTGAACCGCCCCCTAAAAATAATCACCATTACCACTTTGGAACAACGCATTGATTTCTCGAAAACAAAGCAAGTAATCATTTGTCACCCCCGCTTTGAGGTACGTGTACATATTCTATTTTTAAAAGAAGAGCCAAACGATTTTCAGCCAATTTCATTTGAAGCAAAACACAAACCGCCCGCACTAAGGTGGTAAATTCTCGTGACGTTTGTTATGTTCTTTTAAGATTTCTGCCCTCGACTAAGCGTTCGGCCGTATGGCTAATTTGCCATCGAGATGAGATACGTATTATGTTTACACACGTAGATCGATCGCATTGTTTGCGTTTATATATCGTTTTCCTGTCGCTGCTTACGCGCTACGCTCTCCTTCTGGTAAATTTTTGAAATATCACCCAAAGCCAAACGCTTTCTATACTCACCATCATCATTTGCTACAGTGCTTCGGAATTAGTAGCGAGGTGGCATCTTTGCTCAATGAGATCCTCCTGTGCACACTCCGAGTCTGATGATCGTCGTCGTGGTGCGTTAAGAGTTTTTATCGAAATAGAAATTTTGTATTCTTAAAATTTTGTTATTAATAAAACGTTGATACATTCCGCTGGTGGTTGATAAAAGTTGAATTTTAGTCGGGTTGGCCTTTCGTGTATTCGAGTTAGTGTGCATATTTGAATTTCTATTTATTTTGGTTCATCGTTTGTACTACTATTTTGCAATTTTATTGCTAACATTACAAATATATTGACGGGTATTTTTATAAATAATTTGAGTGAAATTTTGTTGGGAAAATCGCTACACCGTAGAAATGTCAGTTTGGATGACTTATGTGAACAGAAGGAAACCGTCGCAGACGCGAATGCGAGTGGAATATTATCTAGTGAGTTGAAATAAATTAAGCGGAGTGTGTAAAATGTCCTTAAAGGAGCATATCTATAGGGTAATCGCAAACGTGACGAAAAAGCTGGCATCAGAATGTTTGTGTGGGGCTAAATTAGTTTGGAAATTTGTTTCATCTTGCAAATGGCCGTGGCATGTCTAAAGTAAAGTGCTCGTGTGCCGCCCGTCCAGCATTTAAAAAAAATCAAGTACAGCTGTGCTGAGTAAACGAAAACACTCTATGAAAAGATGCAGATGTGCAGGGTGAGGAAGTATGATGCGCTCCCAACATCCGGTGTGGTGCAGTTTGGGTGACAAATTTCTTTGAAACATGAAATTAATTTGGTACAACTGCATCTAAAAATAAACAGGTGGAAAGCCGGTCTACTTCCGTCGCAGGTCTTCGAGGGAGAGTCATAAATGATATATGTCATGCAGTATACTGTTGACGCAGTAGATTCGCTGGCTGTAAAGCGTTTTTTACGCTTGTTTAGGAGGTCCTTAAATGTATAGCATTAAAGACGTCACTAAGGCAGGACAATCACAAAGGAAGTGCTTCGCGTTGTCGCCGCGTTCTTGACAAGTATCGAAGACCGAAAAGTTTTTTTTTGAAGTTTTTTCGAACACTTTTCATTCTAGTGTGAACTGAAACAAGACAACTCAAAGTCATAGCGGCCTTGCGACAGAATTCAAAGTTCTTGAACTGTCGCACAATCTTAAAGTGAAAGGTACAGATTACCCAGTGTAGGTGCTTACCTATTACTTCGCTCTTCCACCTGTTTCTTACAACACAGTGGATAGCTATGCGGATAGCTAAAACCATACCTGAACTTGGAGAAAAAAGACTTTGAAGTTATATGCCAGGTATTTCCAGTGTCGTTCAATGTAGTATAATTCGCGACACATCTTCATTGGCATATTCATTTTTTTTTTTGCAGCCAAGGAAGAGCGAAATCCAGGGATTTAATTTATTTTCTTTTCTGTCATATTGACTGAGGGTTTTTTTTTTATATTTACCTCCAAAGAATTCGTCGCCATAAGTTGTGCCAAATCAATTTTCCTTTCCTTCCACATATGTCAGGTCTATTGAACCTGCAAGTAAAGCTATTCATCTGTTAGCAGCTTAATTAACTTTATTAGGAAAGTGGAGAACCTGCTAGCCTAGCAATTACTCTGGCCCTATGGCACAAAAGATCTTACAGGTCGAAGTGCGAACTGCCCTCCATAAAAAAAAAAAACTATTCATACGTCCAGATACGTAAACGATTTTCACAAACAAAACTCTACAGCTGCCAGCGACTTTTTCATTATTTGGACACCTCTTCGAGTAAATTTTCAATCCATCAAGTGTTTATCCCCACAGCTCATTCACTCCGACGCAAGAGCTTCGCATACAAAATCCATATTTACCTACGCTGCTTCGATTTCACCCAAATTGTCCCCGCCTCCCAATTAACCTTACAATCGTTTTAAATGAGTATGTGTATGTACACTCCTGTATGGATTCAATTAATCGACGTACGAAATCATCACGATCACGAACCACAGCTAACTTGGCCCATCGCCAAAATGCCAGCGCTAGACAATGAATCTCCGTAAATTGTGTTACACATTTGATAAACATTTTAATTTTTTTTTTTCTGTATTTTTTACGATTGAATCTAATTTTATATGGAATCCCGTGACATTAGTTTTGTATCTTATTTTTGGATTCGCCACTCTCTGTGTGATTCATTTGCGTATGCATTGATGCGATGCGTTCTCCTCATGGTATTTATTTACGTGGGGAACCACTCAATCATTATCTCATTCCGGGAGGCTGACACATATGCCTTTGCAGCGATTTATTGTCTACTGTTTCTTTCCCAATTTGTATTTCTTTTTCCTATTAATAACCATGTAAATAAAATTAATTTTCATTCCAGAATCGTCACTCACAACCCGAGTTGGAATCACAACGAGCACGACCTTTGTCCGAGGCCAATTCCGAGCTTAGTTGTGATCTACTATCGGAGAATGCATATAAATCCAGCATAGAGCTATCATCTTCGTGCGGAGGAGGAGGTGGAGGCAACCGGCACTCGGAGCAGAGTGACGATGGCAAACGCTCAAGTGTCAATTCAAACGATACAACAAGTAGTGATCGACTTATATCGGGCAACAAGAGATCGTTGCCAAAGCATCAGCGACCACTAACGAGATATCTGCCGATCTTCTCGCCGGATTTAGATTTACGTTTGCACATCGAATCGGCGGGTCACCAGATCGTACAGTGTCCGCATGTTTTTGTCGACGCGCACAGCTGTCGAGGGTAAGCATGCTGCGTGGCTTCTGAACTTGTACTTCATTCTAAAATTATTTTATTTTATTTCGCGCAGATATTTGCACAAATTAGGCGCCACATTCCACGGCTGGTCAAGAAGATGGTTTGTTTTGGACCGGCAGCGTAATGCGTTTATTTACTATTCGGATAAATCGGAGAGGAAGCCCCGTGGCGGAGCGTATTTCTCGGTGAGTATTTGAAATATGTGTCGAATGGATTGATTGACATGGGGTTAAATTGGATGCTCCTACGAGTAGATTGTACTTAGAACTCTCATTGGAATCATGTATATCAATAATAGAAGATGTGTCATGAATTCTCTAACTATGTTTGGCAGATGAATGCCAAAGTTGGTGTAGGAAACGCATTTAACATAATTTTGCTCAAATTGTCGCAATGAGTGGTCATTTCCACAATATCGTCTTCAAAGCTTAGTGACCATAATGACGTACTTTCTAAATGATTGCATTTTGGATTCAACCGCCTGTTTGCGTCTCTTGCAGTCGTTTTGGGAACCGATCTTGTCAATTTCTTAGTCCAATTGATAGAAACCGAGCATTCACACAACCGGAGACAATCATATATGCTTTAGTCGCTATTCTTTTTAGAAATCACTACAATTCCCTTTTTCTCTCCCGTTTCAGACAATCGAAGAAGTATACCTCGATCATTTGAACACATCGAAAAGCGGTCGACCCCACTGCACATTCATTGTGAAGACAAAAAAGCGCAGCTATCATCTACAGGCGGCTTCCGATGCGGCCGCAAGAATTTGGATCGATGCCATCATAACTGGAGCTCAAGGAAATTTAGACTACTAAGGCATTTTTAGATTTAGTATTGGAACACTAGAATTTTTAGACTTGTAGTACATTTAAGAAATCAGAGGACTTTAACTCTCCCCATACACACACAGATTTCTATGCCAAAGTGAATTTTCAAATTCAAACACAGTATAACTATAAACAAAATGAAAGAACTACAGCACTTTAGATGTTAACTATATAGAGCGACATATAGTTTTGTAATTAGCTTGTAAGTAATGAAACGAAAATCAAATGAATGTTCTTTGCTCTACCTTTTTTGGACTTAACCTTGTTCACCACATCTCAGAGCCGGTGAATTTGGCAAACAATAGTTTCTATTAGCATGTGCCTTTGTTTTATTTCGAGGAAAGGTTTATATATATACATATATATTTATTGCAACTTATGTTGATTTTGAGTTGAGATTGAAACTCTTTAGTCAGCTTTTTAGGCACCTTGATTACATATTATTGAAGATGGAATTGATTTAGTTAGTCCATAGTGAACATAAAGATTGTATGTTTGTTTCGGATGGAGCGGCGCATAAGGAAAATTATTGTTTGTATTTCTTTCGAAATAGTTATTAACATTACTTATACATAATTGACTTCTATTCTATTTTGTTTTTTATTAAAATGAAATTATGATTGCTTTTGTATTTCGGATTGACTTGTGTTTTATCAAGAACCCTTTTATTTTTTGTATAGCTTCTAATAATTTATAACGTAACAAATAAAAATACATTCAACGAAATATTTTTGTTGTTTTATTGGTTAAGCAAATGTATGCCCCAGGAAGGGCTATCTTCGTCTTGACCAAGAGTCCGTTGATTAGAACCACATCGGAATGAAATATGAAATATATAAAAGGCATCGGATATTTAGGCATCAAATTATCTAACTAAATACAAAGCCTCGCTTTTGGGCATATGGAGTGTTTGCAGAGTGATCAGCTTAAATTGGAAAAAACTAGCAGACTCATGCCGATGAAACCCTTAATGCATCCACAAAAAAACTATCGCTGGCTAAGCACCAACATGGAATCCGCAAATTTCGTATCACCATGCCAAATCTTAACGGTACTGCCAAAGAAGTCACTAATTGATCTGATTGACCCAGTCCAATACTGTCCAACACTGATCCGAAAAACGCTCAAAAATATACAAGGAATCTACTATCTTTCCGTATGTCACTTGAAAAAAGTTGTAACGGCCACAGGGTGGCTGAAAATCCAAAGGTTCTCGCAGATTGAATTCCATTTCGAAGGAAATCCTATTGTTATACATATTTTATTTAGAGGAGGTAGTGGGTTCAGTGATTATTGTGCAAATAATGACTCATAAAAAGACTTCTCGAATTTCCGCATCAAATTGTAGATCTCTTCAATATTTATAGTGTAGGTACGCACTTATGAAAAGAAGAAACATATTTGGAGTCTCTGAATGTAATTGCAGACTTAAAAATTAATTAATAAAATACCGGCCGACCAGAAACTCCATTTATTTCTGATCTTACTGTACACACCCATCCCAACCCAATGTCAATATGCCGACATTTGTAGGGTTTTTTCGCGTCTCGCGCAAATCTTTAAAAACATGTCAACCAGCGATCCGAACGAATCGTATGTATTTCGAAATCTTAAAAATATGTATCATTTAGAGCCAAATTTCGAATACTTACAGCTTTGGCGAACAAAAACTACTCGACAGTTTTTTGCACGGCACAAAATTTATGCAAATCATAGAAGAAAAGACCGAACAATTCATCAGAAAATACGACAGCACCAAGAAGCCCGAAGACTCTCGAGCTGCTATCATTCTAGAATTACCGTTTCAATTCAAAGAATTTGCTGCAAGGTCACCAGCTCTGCTTGAGTTGATAGTAGAAGAACCTCTTGAATTTCTGGATACAGCAAAGTACCTTATCTACTCGAAAGTGTCTTCAATTCTCAAGCAGTCTTCAAACTTTGCACCCAAATCAATTGATTCCACGCAGATTCATATTCACTGTCGATTCATAGGATTGCCTGTGCAGGACGATTTACTATTCAATCTATCAGCGAATCAATATCGTGGTGGATTGTCTGTGATTACTGGTGTACTGTCTGGGAAAACCGAACAAGAGAGTTATACGTAAGTATATGGTAGTTTCATTTAGCAGCTCTCATGTATTTTCTATAGGATCCAGTCGATTTGGTACTGTACAACTGGCTGTCAAGCGAATCAAATCAAAAAGGAAATAACAAAGGGTGTGGCAAATTCAAATCGGTAACTTTATTAGGTGTAATCTAATGGGAGTTTTCTTTACAGCTCCCAATTGCTACACATGCTCCCAACCAATGAGTGAGTACACCAAACTCCGCTGTATGGGCAAGTATCGTCTGCTTAAGATTTTTCCCACCGAAAGCGTCTCCACACCCAGAGTATTTAATAAAATCTTTAGCTGTCAGGTTATTCGGTTGTACGGTAGGTATGTGCACTTCCTTGGGGTTTCAAGACTTTGTCAAAAAGAATCATTTAGACTACACCTACGATTGTGATTTAATTTTGGGAGCCAAATACATTGTTACCGGCCATTTGGACTTCAAAACACTTGAATTCATAGCATGGAATCTAATGAGGCAGTAAGCACAGGCCTGTCGTCTGTGCGGCTGATTCCCGACGCGGATCTTGACCAACTTCTTGACTTTAGCCCGGTGAGAAATGAGACGGACAATGAAGACGTCTCAGAGTTTCAGCATCACCAACTAATGGATATTCCTCTCCATACAACAGAACTATTTCGCGAAGAGGAAGACGAGAGCGTTTTTAATGAGAAAACACGAAAGTACCCCGAATTCTCGTTGTCTTTCTCTCCAGGTCCAGTTGACTCGTCGCTACATCTCAATACACAAAAAACCGATAGAGTCGATCTAGTACATGACTCTCAACAAAACACACATGAAGACTCTATTTACGTTCACCCGCAGATTAAGGATGAACCTTTAGATCTCTCGTTCCAGTCTTCCTTCAGTTCGGCGAAGTTATCAAAAGCCGCGCTCGAATGCACCACCAGCAATGACTTCGATCTGGAATTCTCAGCAATAGCGGCTTCTGTCACGCCAACCACTTGTAAAGTCGAACCAAATGATTCCATTCAGCAAAATTCAGAACCATCGCAATCAGGTCCAAGTTGTTCACGAGGATCGCCCATGGAGTTTCTAGCTCTCAGCTACAGTCAAGCATCACTGGACAAGGGTGAAGATGAGGCTAACACGCGAACAGATCCTCATTCGTCTGAAAGTGTTCAGCAAATAGATACAACACAGATTCCCAGCTCCGTGCAACGGCTCCATGAAACCATCAAGAAGGCCTACTCTGACTTTGCGTTCGTCTACTCACTGGGTGCGCAGATGTGTCAGGATCGAGTGCCCATGGACTGCTTTGTGCATTTCAAGATCGGTCTGCTGCTAAGCATAGCTTCTTTGGAGGAGAACTCAAATCGGCCACCGATCTCAATCGTCGGCATAGGTCCAGAATTCGCAATGGCCAACTACATGATGGAAACCATTGGGGATGTTGCAGACAGATTTGTCGGGCCCTGTGACGACTTCAAAGTGCCCGCGAGCAAGAGTGACAAGCACACTTGGATTGAAGCCGATCCCATAGTCATGGCCAGAGGTGGCATCTACTATGTGGGTGATTGGTCTAGACTTAAGGCCCCGCGAGCTTTCAAAATCATGAAAGCCATCGAATGCGGTCGTGTGATGCTGGATCACACTACTGAGAGCTATCCACTGGAGACGGCTATCTGGACGCACTGGCGATCGTACAAGTACGATACAAAGGATCAGCATACGTTCAATAAGTTTCTCGAGTTAGTAGTGTTCAGCTTCGTTGGAACATATTTCGTAACTTTCCTACTCCCACTAGAATCTTTGGCATCCCCCTCATCATTGAAGAGGACAATCACGAAGTTCTGGTCAATCTCATACTGGAGCAGGCCTCGGTTCAAGCGTTCGAGTCTACTATCGACGAATTTTCCATAGGAGCCGACGATATGAGGGAGTTTCTCAAGATCGTTAGCAAACGCCGAGTAGACATAGAGCACGAGGCTTCAGAGATTCTGCGAAAGTATTTTGTAGCTTCAAGAATGGACAGACCGGGTAGGGAAGTGCGTTTCCTCCATCTGCATCTCATTCATTCTCGTTCACTTTGCAGATTGTTTGGCTCAGCAATCGTTTTCCACGCTCGTACTGTTTGCCGAATCGTTTGCTAAACTGTCGCTGCGACACGAAGTGATTACGATAGACGCCGTCGGAGCGGTCTATATGACGGAGAACTTTATTCAGAACATTTTTGGCGAAGGCGCGTATCCACCGCCGAAATTTAAATCGCACACATCGATCGGTGCGGTCGATGAACACATGGTAAAGTTCCACGAATGGCTTAACCAGTACATCGCACAATTTCATGATGTCGATTGATTCATCGAAATTATCTTCTTCTTTGTACATACCTATTTCTTTTGTTGTTTTTTAATGAGTATATATTTTTTTACCTACAAGGTGCAGTTAATTATCCTGACCACTGACAGGGTTACTCGAGTTATTTCATATCAAAAACGAGTTTTTATGGTGCAGTCACTGCAATTGCAGCAATGTCAGTATTTCAGTATTCCGGTCTGAATTGGATGCGGCTTTCAGACTCCAAAGCGGAGGGTATCGCTCCGACAATGATCATCTAAAGTGACATGGTTTCGCGCAGAGATGTATGAATTTAATTCACAATCCCTGCTTTGGGTTTTGCTTATACATATTCCTGTATGGATTATGGATAAAATATGGATGCGGTGTTTTTGTTGCCAGCTCTTAATTAGAACCAGATGATAACTTTTTAAATAAAGAACGAAATGCTTTTGAATTTTTTACAGTTTTGTGTTGGTTTATTATTTTAGTGTAAAAAAGATACACACGAATGTATAGTGTTTATCGGTTGGACTTGGCAACACGTTCCAATTCGTCCTTCTTCTTGATAGCGTAAGAGTTGGATGAGCCCTGCAAAGGAAAGTCAAGAACGTTCGTTGAAATCAATGTTCATATGAAAATGTGTACAATATGCGATGAAACAAAGTTCGATTATAGTTCTACGTTTCTCAAGTATCGTGAGAGGTGTGAAAATTTACCCACGACACTAGGATAATAAAACAAATTTGATATCGTCCTAAAGCGAAGCTGAGCCAACGTTATAAAATTTATGCTGATCAGTATTAGAAAGGACGTTTGAATAAGTTTTGTCCGGCATATGTCGTTCTACGTTTCTCAAGCACCGTAAAGAGGTTTTAAACAGTTTAGGCGCTAGGATAATAAAACATTAATTTCGTCCTAAAGCGAGGCTGATGCAGCGTAATGCATTGTCACTGATCAGTATTAGAAAGGACTGCGGAATGGACAAAACTCGACGGTTTACAGATTCTGCGAACTGTTGTTCTACGTTTCTCAAGCACCATAAAAAGGTTTTTATAGTAAATTAGGCGCTAGGATAATAAAACAATGCTATTGTCCTAAAGCGAATCTGACACAACGAGATAGATTAGCGTTGCACAGAATTAGAAAGGACTGATGTAGGAGGTACTATTTTTGGGACTCACCTTAGCAGCGTTGATCAACTCATCGGCCAAACATTCGGCAATGGTCTTGATGTTCCTGAAAGCAGCTTCACGAGCTCCAGTGCACAGCAACCAAATAGCCTGAAATAGAGAAAGTGCAAGAGTTAGACTACGATTTCCAACAAGCAGAGTTTGGGGGCGAAAGGTATGCAACTGTGGTTTGATTACATGTGAAAATCAGGGGAATTCTGATACTTCAATAGGTAGCCAACCCGAGTTCAGTCTAGTCCAGAAGCATAAGCTTTCTTTCGTACTGACAGAGAGAAAGTAATGTGCTGGACACAGGCTTTGCCTAGATGTCTCATTAACTCATGCGTCCGACACAATGTGACCTTGCAGACGCTACGGATATTTAACGAGGATTGCTGTAGCCGCGTGTTATAATCGTCAACCCAAACATGTACGGGAGAAAGACATTATCCGCGGCACCACATACACAAAAGAGGGGACAGCACATACCTGGTTGACACGACGAAGTGGAGACACATCGACGGCTTGGCGACGGACAGTACCGGCACGACCGATACGGGTCGAGTCTTCACGTGGTCCAGAGTTGATGATGGCACTGACAAGGATCTGCAAAGAAAGTCGAAAGCTTTTGTTAGCAAATTCACGCAAGCAACCGAAATAGGCATGTACGTTGGTTTCCACCGTGACTCAACAGTAGAGTTTGCTGGGCCAGGAAGGGAAGCCAAATATTTCAATATATGTCCTCATTCTACCTACTGCCGTGTTGTAGATATCACAGCCGCAGTTTAGCATGGGACAAAGCAGACGCCGTTACAACTTTGTCTTACCTGCAGTGGGTTTTCGCCAGTCAACAAGTGAATGATCTCAAATGAGTGCTTGACAATGCGCACGGACATGAGTTTCTTGCCATTGTTGCGTCCCTTCATCATCAGAGAGTTGGTCAAACGTTCAACAATTGGGCACTGGGCCTTGCGGAAACGCTTAGCAGCATACCGACCAGCCGAATGCGGCAAATAGCGGGCGTACTTCTCCTTGACGGCAATGTAATCCTGAAGAGAGATATCGTTTACAGTGACATCGTCACAGCTCCACCTGCCGAACAGCTTGATATCGGGCAACTCAGCTGGTTGTGGCAGTGAGGTTGTGTCTAGAACAGGTGCTGGCTCTGCCTCCAGAGGCTGCTCCTCGAAATTTTCAACGCTTTCAACATCAGCCATTCTACAAAATATGAAAAAAAAAAAAAAAAAATAAAAGGATCAAGTCAGCGTGACTTCAAAATTGCCGCTCGCATAAAAGAGCTTGCTTTATTTATTGTTGATTATAACTTTATTAAGGTTCATATCTGCAAGGCGATATCCTTAAGAGGAAGTTAATCAATTTATCTAGTCTTTGATGAATACTATAATAGCCATTAACTGAAACAAATATAGTTTTAGTGCAAGACACACGCTAGGTCTAGGCGACTGGATAAAAAGTAAATGGCCGCGGTTTGTTACTGATTTTGTGTATTTTTACTTGTCGGTTGGAACTTTATTAAGGTTTATATCTTCGAAACGATATCCTTAAGAGGAAGTCTACCAATTTAATATAGTCCAATTTGAATACTATAAACGCCATTAACTGAAATCGCTATAGTTTTAGTGATGGACAGAAGCACGTTGCGCATTTTGGCTAAATTTGTTTCTTAAATAGTCCACTACTCTACTCTGTTAACATATTTATGCATTTTAATATCACAATTCGATTAATTTCGTCTTTTTTAAATAAAATACCGAAACACGTGTAACTACCAGTCCGCCATAACCCAAAATCTTTTCAAGTACATTTTTCATGCCAAAACACTAGATTTAAGATAAACTTTTTGCTGTTTCATGTAAGAGAACAAACAAATTTAAATTTCTATCACTAATAAGTAAATTTTGTTGAATATTTTTTAAAGATTTCTTACTTTTAAAATTTGTGAAAATTCTACCGATGCAAACAGCAATGGCGTTCGCCTAGAAAAGAACATGTCGCGAAAGTGCTGCCTCTGTGGTGACATCCGGAAGCCAGAGCTATCAAGTAGCTGGGGATTCATCTTGTATGGCAGTGCTTCGGCCGCGGCTACATTGTTTAGAAAATGGCTTTATCGTAGAAAATTTGATAGTATCTAACAATTTTTTTGGCATGTTTGTTTGAATTTTTTTTATGAACTAATATTTATAATAATTACAAATAATTATGTCAACTACTATGATATCCTACACTCTCAGACACGATAAGAAAATTACCTCAAGCTCCGTGTTTTAAAAATAAAACGGATGGATTTTTAATCAGTTTTTTGTGCATTTTCTTGCACCGAAACCAACCGATTTCATTTTCAGAAAAAAAGTCGAGACACAAAAGTGTCAGTATCATAAATCAGTCCAAGCCATTTGTCGTAATTGTTTTCATTTACTCTCTTTAGTAAAATACTTCACGTATGATGTATCACATTTGCCTAAAAAGCTTAACAATTTGTTTTTTTTTTATTTGCCGTCCACGTCCACTTCCATTTTGAATTTGGGTGCTCTATCGCACATTGCGAGGGGGATAAAAGGATTCTTCATAATCAAGCGATTTTCTGCTGCTTAATATATGAAAAATTGTAAAATGAACACATATAATTTAAACTGTGTAAAAAAATTTGCGAGAAATATTTTTTGCTAGTTGTTCGACGGCTTTACTAATGACTTTAATTTTTGACCTTGTGACATGATTTCCAGCGTCATGACAAATTAAATAACCGCATATAAGATAATCATCTTCCAAGTATGTACCTAAATACTTTTCGCTTCCTTTCAAATCGGCAAATTATTAATCTGGCAATGTCAAAACGGTTTAGAATCATTACGCACAGCGCCTTCAGAACCTCAATTTCACGAGAACCATGTGTATTTAACACCACAGCCTTGTTTCCGTTGAGAAAACTTACTACCGCCATCTCTGTCTTCAAGTGAAAATCATCACCGGCCTTGTAGTTGTATTTATATTTACTTTTTTGACGTCTAACAATAAGTCGGGTATAGTTTGTTGATTCTATTTCGCTTCAGTTTCGAACAAGTGGTTTTCTATTATAAGTTAAAATTAAACAAATCAAATGGATAATAGACTTCAACGCTATGAAAAAATAGATTTCCTTGGAGAGGGTCAGGTAAAATTGTCATATTTCAATTCATCAAACAGTACTGAAGCAAATTTCGTTTCCAGTTCGCTACCGTTTACAAGGCACGAGACATCCATACAGACGAAATCGTAGCTGTGAAAAAAATCAAAATCGGCAGCCGCGAGGAAGCGCAGGATGGTATAAACCGCACTGCGTTGCGTGAAATTAAGTTGCTGCACGAACTGCATCACGAGAATGTGATCGGTTTGGTAGATGTCTTCGGGCACAAGTCTAATGTGTCGCTGGTGTTTGATTTCATGGACACCGATCTGGAGATCATTATAAAAGATCCAAAGATTGTCCTTTCACAGGCGAATATTAAAGCTTACATGATCATGACCCTCCAAGGTAAGCTAAACTCAGTTCCAGAGAAGCAGCGCTTTCTGAATAATTGCCTATTGCAGGACTTGAATACCTACATCTGAATTGGATCCTACATCGTGATCTTAAGCCAAACAATTTGCTCGTCAACTCGAGGGGAGTTCTCAAAATTGGCGATTTTGGTTTGGCCAAGTTCTTCGGTTCGCCCAGCAGGATTTACACCCATCAAGTGGTGACTAGGTGGTACAGAGCACCAGAGTTGCTATTTGGTGCCCGACAGTATAGCACTGGAATTGATATTTGGGCTGTTGGTTGTATATTGGCTGAATTGCTTCTGCGTGTGCCATTTTTGCCCGGCGACAGTGACTTGGATCAGCTGACGAAGATTTTTCAGGCAATGGGCACTCCCAATGAAGAGAATTGGACAAATGTAAAGCTTCTGCCAGACTTTATGCAGTTCAAAGTGTTTCCCGGCACTCCACTTCAGCATATATTCACTGCCGCTCCAGATGATCTCATTGAATTAGCTGAGAAATTGTTGGCGCTATGTCCTTCGAATCGTTGCACCTGCACTGAAGCACTGGATATGAAGTATTTCTCAACTAAGCCGGCTCCAACTCTCGGTCCTAAGTTGCCTTTGCCACAGTCGAGTAAGGATAAAGTCGACGAGAAACCGAGTTTGAAGAGAAAGTTACTGGAGGCAATGGATGGTGCAACGTTGCCAAAGAAATTACAGTTTTAATCCTATGTCACTCCTGTTTCTTGGTTTCGTTGTTATGTTGAGAAATATATTTATTTTGTTCTTTTGTACCAGAAAAGTGTTTCCATTTTTAATTATTCGCATCAAATGGAGTATGCGAAAATTAAATATCGGCTTAAGCTGAATGTAGGTCCTGCTGCTGTCGACGTTCTTCCATTTGTGTTTAGCAGACTCAGCCAGCACTTTAGAGATTGAGATTTTCTAAGCAGGGATAGAACAAATATCGCACTGCAACAATTCTATCATAATCGAGTAGCTTTCGATGGGCTCTGTAAATCTGACAGCTACGTTGCATAACTACCCCCTGATTATTTCCTTGCGTGACCAATTTTACAATTTTACTTTTTAAAACGAGAAAACTTATTATAATATTATGTAAAGTGTACCCGAAGGTGGGACGGGCACATACCTGCCGTCGTTGGTAATCAAACTTCTCGTGGTGAATGGAATACGAATTTCTAATAAAAATTCAAATTCGAAGCCTTTTTCGGAATATTCCAATTATTATCTCCATCGAGGGATATTTCTTTCCTTGTAATACTTCCTCCATAATGTCACGAACTGCGATGTATTCGAATTTCACACATTGCCAGTGCATACATACGGGACATATGCGTACTATATTCCCCAAGAGCAACTCAAAAGAACTGCCCATCTCATGATATTGACTTTCGTTTCATAGTAATATTCCATCACGAACTGTGTTCATTTGTGTGGACATCCACACACCCTCAAAACATTTTCACAGATGCCCATCCGACCCAGTACTAACATTGCATGCTTACATGTTGAGCAAACATCTCCCGAACAAGAGGCACCTCAATCACCTAGTAATGCACCTTCATCACCCGGTCGTATACGCAATCAAAACAGTCACTTTCGCCCGGACACCATCCAATCTCATTGCAATGCAATCATTCTCCTAAAATTGAAAATAAAATCAGTCCATGTGCAACCTCCAGGGAGACTGAGAGACATTCTCGTCTATGTGGCGATGGCGAGCACAATAATTTGGCCACTCGACATCGTCTATGTGTGCAGCGACTGAGTGTGTCTGGAATAAATTGAAGTTCTTCAGTCAAGAGCAGAAATCTTGCTAATTGCTGTTATGGCAAAAAGGCGGACAACCTTCAGCTGAATAAGAACAGCAGCATTCAAAGAGCCTTAAGTTTGTTCTCTTTGCGTCCTTGGCTCCGTACAGAAATTACAGAGTTATAAGACAAGTTCCCTAGTGACACCTGGCTGTCTACGAGGTGGAAAATTGCTTATAAATGAGGTCCTGCTCCTATGTGTGGATATGGGCAGACTTCCAAAATTCAATTGAATCTAATTGAGTGACGGGTAAGCGTCCATGGAATATTCGATTTTGTCATCCCTCTGGGAGACGTGTGTTGTTATACCTACCCCTTCTTTACCACTTGTCTTTCAGAGAGGTCCATTGTGTTTGTTTTATGGATTATGGAGATGAGGACTTGGTCTTGAGGTAACCAGCGTACATTAAGATGACATTTTCCCTCCACAATCGGATGCAGGGAATCTTTTTTTTTCTTGCACGGTTGGTAGTCAACTCATGCGTGAGGAAAGGAAGGATATATTTATTTTCTGATGATTGATTAGGGTTAAAAGTTTACCTAAAGAAAAAAGATTTGCCTCCAGCATAGGGGCGGACTACATAAATGAAGTTATGGGCTTAAGGGAGTTTATCTTATAACCAGTATAGAAAACGTATGCCGTCGATTGATTCTGATTTCGTTTAACCAGTGATTTGTCTGTGATATTTTTGAATACTTCCGCCTCTATGGGGATAACATTTGGTGCGGTCGGTGTATTTTTTTGGAGAAATATCTCAATTCATTTGCGGGGATATATATTTTTTTTTTTTAATTTTTCGTTAACCACACTCGTCAGAAATTTGTTCTGACATAAGAAAATCTGTAAAACGCGTTAAAAATTGGTTAAAAAACGAATAAAAATAGGTCGAAAATTTGCGTAGAAAATGCGTGGAGAAACGACCTAAGGGATGCGTAAAATATTAGGTCGAAAAACGCCTCGAAAACGTGCTGAAAAGTTGATCGCCTTCCCTTTCTACTCGTGCGCCTTTCGGCCCGGAAACATTAAACTGCATACCAACCGAAAATCCCTTCCTCGAGGAGCCAATATAAATAATAAAACTGATCAATTACACAGACCTCATCAAAGCGTTCAATCTCTCTACCTCATCATGACGGCACTGCATCAACAATTGAAACGAAAATTAATCTAATTGATTTCGTTTGCCGTTTATTGTATGCGAAGCGAAGACAAACCCTACAGTTAAGACGATAACCATCATTTACCCACGTGGAAAAATCCTTATTCGACTAACCAACAATGTGTGTAGGATGAAGCTACTTCTGGTGAGGAGGGCGGTAAATGTGGTAGAAGTTGTTGAAATTGATTGAATTTTCTATTCCCAGAAGCTTCTTGTTCACACAATTTCACTGATAGAAACCAAACTCCACTGTTAATGCTTGTTGTAACCGAAAATTACGATGAGGACAATGAGGAGAATCATTGTTCTGTCGTCCCTCCAAAATACAGGTGCGTCCTTAAACACAGGGTACGTCTTTAGCACACGTTATCTTCCCTTGCCATAGGCAGTGATTTTTTTCTTCACGAATATGTGGAGCGAGCCGCCACCCTTCTGTCGAGAATTATGGGATGTGCCCATCTTTTGATATGAAAAGAAAAATGATTTTACAAAATTGATTTTAAATTGGTAGCTTTTTGTGATAATGACGAATCTTCGAAGCATGAGCAGGAGAAGGCAAAATTAAATATGCTAATTTGAATGTGTCGAGATAAGAGAATAATGAAAGATGTTTAACCGAATGACAATGGACTACGACAAGAATCCGTTGTTTAAGGATGACTGAAGAGAGCTGTATAAAAAGTGCTGAATCTAATAAAGTTGCAGGCAAATGACAAAAATTAAAGATCACTTCAACGGAGATTGAGTGAGGCAGCAAGGACTTGGGTATGGAGGGTGCAGAATGGTAATAAGATTCCAAAATTAAAAACAAAAGGACAAGATTAAGACATTCGCACGACTCCTTCCTTTGGTGGACTGAATTCCCTAAATCGTGCAGCATAATTAAACAGCTCAGCTCATACGAAAGCAATATTCTTTCAATATGTCGATTTAACAATTTATTGCACAAATTGACAAGTACCTATACGCCTTGTATCAACAGACTCCCCCTCTCGACAAATAGATATAAACAAGCAAAGCTTATTCTCTTTGAAACCTCGAGCAAATTACAAATTAAATCACTGCAAAATTAAATTACTCAACGTAATGAGAAATCAACACAACACCTCCTGCGATGGGTTATCCAACAGATGCAGCAGAAGCACATCCACCCCGATTTCCTTGCTCGCTCAACATAGCTCCTTTTCCTTTTGTTTGATTTTCATTTCCGCTGCTGCTTGCATAGGTTGTCTACCTGGTCGTAATTATTCCTTTGGCGCGGTTAATTGTTCCAAGTGCAAGCTTGCTAATGGAGTGTATGGCAATGCGAAAGCACCCACAATGCGTTGCGATCGTCGCCTTAAAAGGTACAACGTGTCATGGTTTTGATTTTCACCTCCATTCAAAGGAATACCGTAGATTGCTGTAAGAATGTGAAACAGCTTCGGGCGGTTAATGTGTTGCTTACCCTAAACACGTTGATTGTATTCATTTGTGTTGTTTAAATGAAATCAGTATATTAAAACAATTTTTGTAGGTTATGTATTCATTTCTAAAACATCCACAAAGGACTATCAATACGGAGTGAATCAGATAGTATATGATTACTTCCATGGCAACGGAACATCCATGTGATGAAACTGCTTGTAGTGGTGCAGCAATGTTCCACGTCTGCTGTCAACACGTGATTTGCATTTTTCCTGATTTTGCTGACGATGCTCGCCGCTTAAATTTATCGGAAGTCGCGCAAAATCATGTCAAGCTTGCAATATTTCGTGCGGGATATACACAATTACACATGCATATAATATGATTAATAATGCTATTGAAGTTTAACTTTATTAGTTTCATTGTCATTCATGTGCAGCACTGTAGAAAATTGCTGATAGTTTGGTGGCTTATAAATTATTTATTATCTATAGCTACGGGTTAATAAAGTTGGGAACAAACAAACATGGGAGAGATTTCATAATTTTACCCGCCAAATAAATGTCATAAATAAATTCAGTTTTGAACGCACATATGCAGCACAAGCTCATATAGTTTGGAAGCACTTGTTTTCTCCATTTCTAATTTTTCGCTTTCTATACTCGCTCCGGTTCCGGTAATAGCTGTCTGTGTTCAACGATAAAATGGATTTAAACATATTCTCTCAGATACTCTAGCACTCGAAGTGAAGTAGTAGTAGTACTAACTTGTCCATTTTTGTAATTAGCCTCACACCGCAATTGACAGAAAAAGCGATGCAACCAATTGCGTGGTTGGTTGAAAGGGGAAAAAACGAGATTGGGATCAACTATGGTGACAAGAAGTGAATTCTCAACCTGCTCTCAACTCATTTGAGACGTTCGAATATCTAGTTGCTAGTTCATGTTAAACGTCAGATTTGTATGAATTCTATGAATTCGAATGCGTTTATTAGTCATTTTGAATTGTTTTTATATACTCGCGGTTTCTCTGCATTTTGACAATTCGAAATGTCAACTGAAAATGTAGGAAGCATTGATAAAACTCTGCCCAAAAAATGACGGATTTGTAGGAAGATGTACTGGAGGCTCCAAATCATCTGAGCAATGGAAATGCTGCAGGATCGGATGAAATTTCCTCCGAATTGGCTATGGAATAAACCCATTCTCGCTTGTTGAACTTATAAGTTTTGTTTGTCTTGAATGCGCCGAACTAATAACTAATTTTAGTCTCGACTTTAAATTAACGAAAGCTCACAATAGCGAAATTTGTATGGAAAATATAGCCACTGTGAACTACTAAAATTTAGAGTCGAAACTGAAAATGGTTATAATTATGTCCAATGTATTTTTAAAAAAGTTATTTTTGAATTCTTCATACTAATTATTGAAGCACATAAAACCTACTTTATTTCTGCTTCTTAAAATGTCTTTCCAATTTATTCAGCTCTGATTCAAGAGCGCAAGCGCTAATGTTTGAACCAACGCGAAGTTGGTTACTAGCAGTCCATGTATAATAAGTCAATGGCAGGCAGGATTTTCTTGACCAGACTTGTCGGATATCCCTCCGTAAACTGATATAATCTGTTCACGTTACCAATCTGGGCCAATTAAAATTGAAATAAATCAAGTCAGTCAGCTGTCAGACTTAGTAAACTAGAATTGCGAACGTTCCTATTGAAACAATTTTAAAGGCGGCAGAGTAGGTCGATCTAACTAGTTCTCTGAAAAGGAGTATGTGGGGAACAAATGGACTAAATTAAATAAAGAGACCAGTGATATTCACTTTACGATGGTGTATTAGAAACTGAAGCTGCATTTTATATCTGTATCAAATACAAAATACGGGATACTATATAGGTACCTACTTGCGGGAGCATCATACGATCATGAGGCCACTATTTCAGAATATAGAAGATATATGTATCTGGTTCTATTTACATAGTAGAGTTACAGTGTGTCACAAAAGTATTATCACTGCTCTTTAAAAATTACCTTCAAGTAATTTACCAAGGATTAAGGCATTTATTTGCTCTCATTCATCAGAAAGAGTTCAGTGATTCTACCAATTCAGTGCCACACGCCGCCGCCATTTCTAAGCAGTGTCTTTCGTGGCTTTAAAATACTATATCAGTGCGACGACTATTTCTCTATTTGTTTAATGTCGTTTTATTTTGGGATAAAAAATCAATTTTTTTTTATCTAAATCACTTTTCATTTTCCATTGGGCAACAAAATATACAAATATACTTTGCACAGCTGTTTTACGTCATTCTAAGAAGTTTGCTTCCAAGACAAATGCGCAAGGTTTCATAAAAAAACAAAATAACGAAAAACATTAATAGCCATGGATATAATTTGGGAGGAACTATTATCTTCATAGTCTTCCTCGCTATCCGAAGACTACGAATCACCAAAAAAACTCCATTTTTATCTACAACAGGCGAAACATTTTTCAAGTCCATATCCATTTGTGATTTTTGCAAGAACATGAAATTGAACAGCTGATATTGCTGTCAAGTAACGCACTAGTACATTTTACAAAAGCAGATCAATTTCGTCTTTTTCATGAGCCACGTAAAATCTGAGATCTGAAAAAGATTTCTGGTGGTGCCAATGGAAAACGACATAACCAATCGCTTAAGTGCGTCGTACGCGTTTCAATCCTCCAAATTGAATAGGTAATCCCCTCCCATTTCACTACGCAAAATCAATGTTATTGCCCAATCAGTTCAACCGTCTTTTCCATGGGACGCCGACTCATCCACTCCAATGCCATGTGATGTACGATTCCCTCCACGGACTACACCAAATTTAATACCACTCTTGTTTAAGGACGAACACACTATCAATAAGTGTCCTTACAAGTTCCATCACATTACAATCAATAGATATTGCCACATAAAGGTAAAAAGGCTCACAACATCTGTTCCTCTGTTCCTCTGTGCGCGTAATAAGTATTCTCGATTCTTAATCAAAAACAGATTACAGCTCCCATCAGTAGGCGGTTAATTAATTGCAATCCCACATCAGCATAGCCGTTCAGTGTGTAACATGTTGGGTATGGGCCACACTCCCACAAGTGGGCGATCGAAATAAACAAAGGAATTTCCCCAAAAATAATGTTTTCCCATTAACAAAAACAGCAAATATCCATGTGAACAAGTACAACTCCGCCGTCTAGACGTGTGCCTTAATGTCAGTTAGAATGCCTAAAATTCGATCGTTACAAAGCGATAAATAATGAAACGCGAGTTCGGGATGGAAATAAGCAAGACTTACCAGTGCACGGCACATAGCCCAGGCATTCGCAGCAATCAATCAAATAAATCACAGCCATACACAGCGCGCTGTTTATTTGCAACGAGTTATCCGCACATTTACACTGTGGCAATTAGGGTGCGCCATCTGTGAAGGGACGTGATGTCTTTGTAAATCGTAAGATTTCGCATTCAAACAAAACTGAGTCAAATTGTTTTCTTAAGTGTCTTACGATCTGTGGAATGATGTGCGAAGCAGTTTGTCATAATGTTGGTAGTGCTAATGATTTCGAATGAGGTTTTGCCAGTCCAAAATTTTGGCAGCTGGACAATGGCACCTGCGGATTTTGTAAATGATATTCGGTAACATTGATTATGACATTCACTGACAGAGCCATAATTATTCTTAACACACATTTGATACATAACAAAAGGAAGAGTATAATTTGCTGTCGTACTTTGAAAGCTACGCCGAAAAAATAGGGACAGTTGACAAACATTGAGAAAATGAAACTCAGATTACGATAAATATGCCTAAAGTCTTTATCTGGGGAGTCTTAAGCAAAATGTTTACATTTAAGAAAGCACTTATTTTGAACTCAAAATGTGGTACCTTGTTGTTTATTTTTTGTAATGACCGGAAATTACTACTTTTGGTACATTTACAAGATCTCTTTTTTGAGAACTTAAAGCGAACTGCATGCCTTGTTTTCTAGGGAGCGTTGTATATGAATAAGTAGTGACGTGTGGTTACAGCTGGGTTGGTTAAAGTCTGCAAAGGCTATAAGAATGCATGTCAGAGGTGAGACATTTTATTTCGGGTGTCTATTACAAATACAAATTAGTTGTGCCAAATAACTTTTGCCGTCGTTGCCACAGTGCAAACAGTGTTGAAACTGCGTTGTATTATGCATTTCCATATACGTGTAAGTTTGGAGTAGAAAATAAGTACCAAAGACAGATGGATAGAAAGGACAAATCATAATATTTTTTAAGAATTCAATTCGCAAGGTCACATGGTAAACATTGAAAATGCTTGCGTAAGAGTGTATTTTATTTTTACACATTTCATTGTAAAATCATTTTAAAGAAATACATGTTTATAATTAAAAATGTGTCACCCGTTTCAATCTTCTCCCAACAGTAACAGGGAAGCTCGGCGAAAAGCCGCTCATCACAAAGTAATGTATAGAAATCAGAAGGTGGCAATCTGATGCCAGAGAACATTTGACCTGGTGGTAAATTTCTCTACCCAAGCTAGCAAATTTTTTGGAGAGTTGCCTTCGCCACGAGAAGACTTTATTTCTGAGACTTAAATTTGACTTCTTTTTGTCAATTTTGAGTTCATGGGGTTGGAATAGAAACCAGCGCAGCACTGGAAAAATGTGTGGGAAAAATGTTGCTAGCTTATAGTCTATAAAAATGTTGTTGCCCACTACAACCCGGCCAGTGATTGGAAAAAAGGACTAATATTGGAGAACTTATTGGCCAATGTTCTTTTTCCTTTTTTACAATCAGTCAATATTGAATGATAAAACGAGATTCATCTCATTGTACTGACAAGTTCCCTGAATGCCCTTATAAATCAGCTGTACTGTACTGTAAATGTTTGCCATTAGATCGAAATTACTTTCGCCGCGTCTGGTGCAAACGAACATTCAAATAGCTCTACCATTCCAGGGAATTAATTGAAAGCAGCCATGCAGATACAAGAATACCTACCTGCGACAGAACAAAGCCAAACAAAAGATATAAATCTGGGCCCGAAACAAGCGTCAAAAGAAGACCCTTCATCAAGGTAATTGGAGCCCCATTGTCGCATCCTTACACGAAAAAAAAAACCTTGGCTCATTTAAGAAAACAAAAAGGCGTCTACCACGCGCAGCACTGATCGTATGCAATTGATTGGCCATCATTTTTATTCCCATCAATATGAGAAGTCGATTTGAATGAATCACACCACACACGCACAAACCGGCCTAACAGTCAAAATATTCTTAAATTGGCACAAGTCAATGGGTAAAGACGCGTGCCACATGCCTCCACACTGCGCTGAGAATGAAATAAAGATGTTATCATGCGACTAAAGGATCGTTACCATCGTTACCAACACGCATCCATCAGAGTCAACCTTCGTTGTCAGAATTCCGTTCTCTATCGGTTGAATGTAAATTAGGGGTTTGGGAAAAAAAAAACCCAAATAGTAAGTGGCGTACTCGCATCGATGTAGGAATTCTCATCCCGTCTGTAGGTACTGTTGCACCGAGGACAATCTGTTTCAAGGAGGCGAAAAAGAATAAACCATTTCCAGAGGAGAAAAACAGAAACCAATGGAAAAGCTTTGTCTATAACGACGGCACAGATGGAGGAAAATCGAAAAATAAATGTCCATTCCATTTGGTGGTTTGGAATCAAGTGGATTCTATTTCACATCTTAGTCCGTCGAAAATCGGTACGATTTAGGTATCGAAATGATGTCCTGTCTGCCAGAGTGGATGTGTTTGCGCTTTGGTTGTTTTTTGTTTTTTCTCTGCTGAGTACATTCGCATTGATGATAGTGCTGCTGGGCGGTGGCACCGCCCCCACAGAAAGCAATCACTTCTGACAGTTCATTACACTATGTAGCCACAATGGACTCATCTCATCACCCGAACACTGTTACAAACCAATACCCAGCGATAACTGAAGCGGGAGGCAATAATTTATCCGTGAAAATGAAAATGCGGTCCATTTGTTGGGATGTTTTGAAATGCGTGAGATAAAAAAAGAAACGAAAATCTCTTGCTTACAGCAATTCAATGTCCAAGTGGGGTGTAGAGTTAGCCGTAAAAGCCAATATATGCCCGATTTTTTAATTGAAAATATTTCTGATCAGATAGCTGTCATAGGAGCAGCTTTACGGGACTGGGTGTTTATGTCAAATCAGATCAAATGTACGTCTACTTTTGTGCATTTGAATCTGTAAGTACGAGAAGAGTAAGAATGTAACCTCAGCATCTTTAGCAAGAACAAAAGCAAATGAGACGCATGTGTATGGCTTTACAACAAAGCTTGTCAGATTGCTCCGAATGACAATGGAGAATACTCACTGCTCCACTAGGGTCGGAACCAACACATTAGAGACATTTGATGGAGAAAAAGGGTTTAGACGAGGTGGATCCCTCGTTTGGTTTTTAGAGCTTCTCAATTAGCCGTTTGGAATCGGCATAAAATTGTAGATCCCTTCCATTCGTTCCAAAAATAAAACTCACACAAAAACGAATGGTTGCGAGAAGCTAGGCCTTGGGTCCCTACGGACCTGTTGCGCCAACTATATACTATACATCACAACACGCAGCTGTCAAATTTACTAAACTTGAGTTTTGAACTTTGGTGCAGTAGCGGCAAGGTTTTTTTTCAAAAGAATATTGGCATAATCCTGGAAATTGTTATTTCCCTAGTTTGACGTTTGAAATTTTATGAGTATCTAAGTCGAAGTGTCACTCAGCAGATTGCTTTTTTCGTACCAATTTCGTCTGATCTACAATGCAATTGATTTCGGATGATCTTCTTCATTTTGCGGGCCTAAATTTCCTCCTAATGATCCGTGCAATGAAAAGAAGAAGTATTATGAGTACGAGGATTAGGTATGAAGAATTCAAACTTTCTAAACACGTGTCCAATTGAAAGACGACAACTCGCTGTCAGAAAAGGAAGAGACTGGAAATGGTTAATGTGGCAGGTGGAAATGTGATGGTTGTTGTCAGAGATAAATGATTAAAAGAAATGGATATATTGCGTACGTCTATCCCCCCAAAACCCATTTGTTTGCATTGTTGATTTTGTAACTTTAACCCCCGTCTGTGAATACGTGTGGGGAACAAAAAAGCATGTTGCTAATGGCCGACCGCTTTTCATATTGCTTTTATGGGCATAGCAGTGTTTAATTGTTTTGTGTTTCGTATTGAATTGAAAAAATAGTGAAATACACATTAGAGAATACCAAATTCTTGTATTAAAGTCCAATTCATGAACTCGCATATACTAGAAAAGAAATGAGCAAGTGTTCGTGACTTCATGAATTTTTTGGGAAAACAACTTGAAGGTAGTCGCACTTCCACTGCAAAGTTATACATCTCTGTATTCCATTCTCTTTGGTTGACGGGAAGGATATTGCGTGTGGAAAAATATTAAAAAATCTGTCATGCTCCCAAAATAAAATACAATTAAAAAAAATAACAGTGGGAGCACTAATACGTTGGGTGGTCTTATTGCAATAGCTACATAGAGGAAGGACAAAAGGACTAGTTATATGTATAACAACGATTCGTTTTGTCCGATTTTGTATTTTTGGGAAGAGCTCTTGCATATTTGTCAGACATTTTCCGCTAGTGGAACCTTAGAACCTTCGCCAAGTAGTCCACCCTACATTTAGTTGATCAAAAATTAAATGTTAACGGGCGTTTTGTGGTACAACGACAGAGCATGGTTTGTATGCATATTGGCTGTACGTACGATTGAAAGTGAAAGCGATTCCTTACTGGTTGGTGATCATTGGTCTGCTGCAGCTGTCGATGCTTCCTAGCAGTCACTTTGGCGGAACAAATGTAGTCTTTGCGACGTTTTCTGTCCCTCAGGTGAAGCGAAAATTGTGTGGAGTTCCTGTAATTAAGAGCTTCGAAAGAATTGTTTTATTTACGGTGGAATCTCTATACGTTTTAGGTGATCTAAATTTGAATATTACTGTAGTATCTACTGGGGTATGCACCATTATCAGCATCAGAATCTATAGCTGACATAGGTGTACTGACATTAAAAAAACAATCCAGCAAACAAGTGAACTGCGAGTGTGAAAATAAAGCTGCACCCCTGGGTATGTTAATCATCATTAATTTAACAGCTTCACAAATTGGTTAATTTCACGACAAGGAGCAGGATCGGCAGAAGGAGGATTATGGAAAATGACACAAGCACTCTCTTGGGCTGAAATATTATTATTTCTGACACCGCACGCTAAATAAACTACAACCCACATTCGAAGACTTAACGACGACCCTGGAGATCAATTTTCAATTTTATTTCCTTCTCACACCAAGCTGAACCTCACGTACTCCTGCAACTCACAATTCCATCACAATTAGGCTGTGCGAATCCATCTCTTGTACGTGTCAACAGCCAGTAAATTTTCCATCACATTCGCAAACACTTTCCACTTCAGCTGGCTAATTTTCCGCAATCAATTTCACGGAATACCTGCACGAATGAGTAATTCACTTCTAATTGAATTATCTGCCAAACGCAGGTGATGGAGTACCATCCCGAAGGCGTAATGCATCCTCAGACATCAGTGCCAATCATTCTCATTACATAACCTAGACGGATGTATGCTGCTTGAAAGGGATGCGAAGTTTGATTTGTGGTCGCAATACGTCTTAAGCTATTTTTGTGTTCAGCGATGAAAGATATTCAGCGTGAGTGACTGCGTCATTCCGTTCACCGTGCCTTTTGCCATTGAATTTACTTAATAAAATGCTGAACGAAATTGCGCTAATGCAATGCAATTAGATACTCGAAATTGTAACGATGCTCGTTCACTGCTTCCGGATTGATTTCAAATTTGAATTTCAAATGGACTTTTATTGCTCACAGCAATCTGATGGATATATAATTGATAATTTGCCAATTTTTCTCCTGACAGTGCCGGCTATGAAGGTATACTTTTGTAATTTTTCCATTTATTGCCATTTGATTGTTGGCGAAAGAAATGCTGTAGGGTCGTTAGTAATATATTTTTTTTTTTTTTTGGCGAGGAACACAATGAGGGGAGCGAACTGCTCCCTTGATTTCTAAAAGACTCCTGAATCTTTAGGAATGGGAAAATAATTTTCGATGGGGGCTCCTGAAGAGTTGAATAAAATTCGGAAAAATGTCCTGGAAAAGTTTGCCGACTTAAATACATACAATTGGCTGGCGCACATTATGGTGGGGGAGTGGGTTTGCAGCGTGAAAATTAATTTTACTGTTGGCAGTTTCGCCATCTTTAGAACAGTTTGATGACAGATGTTTGCCGTGGGTATAAGTTGTGGTATTCACTACGGAATTCGACAGTCATTTGCCGTGGAATTCAGTTTCGTTAGAAAACAGCATGTACAAGTTGGTTTAGGTTGTTATCGAATTATTGTGCACACCACCTAAAAGGGGTTACCTACTTTACTGCATCATATACACTGATAAAAAAATAACAGGTAATATTGACAAGATTCTATTGTAAAATTTCAACAAAAATAGTTTTGTTAAACTGAAAAAAAAAAAAAAAAAATAAATTTTGTAATGATAACTTAAATTGATCACAACAACTTAGGTTTTATCAATTTGAACGATATTTTGTTAAACGGATAAAACATTTCCTACAAAACTACTTTGTGAGAATAACAAACACAATTTTCAGTTTATATTTATATTTCCTTTATATTTAAAACAATTGAATGAGCTTTAACACTGAAAAAAAGTTATTTGAGTTTCTTAATGTAGCAATATTCATCATCCACCCTGTATATAGGTATGTATATCGTTAAAAAAATTTAACTGATCCCTTTTTTATGCGTGTGTATATTACATCAAACGCATTTTTTTCTTTTCTAAATAGATGACCGATTTTCCGCCGTGTTTTATTCGCCGCATGCAGTTTTTATACCGACCAGCAAGTCAGCGACCACCGAAGGCAGTAGGAGGGTTGAAATAAAATATGCCATTAAGGATTGCAAGAATGCCTTAATGAGTATTGGAAGGACATTAGACGAGGTGGAAGGAATATTGACAAGGATGCAGGGAAAAAAATGATTTTGGAATATTCATTTGTATGAATATAATAATTTGTATAAATACTTTTTTTTTTTTAATAAATCTAATTAATAAACTTATTTGTTTTGCGTATCATTTTTGAATACCTTATCTATTGTAGAAGGGCATTGTAGATATATTTTGGACATTATTTCTTTATTTAGATAAATACTTATTTCGTACCTTCAAGCTTAAGGTCAAGGACAACGGCAAGTGAGTATTAACCATATCGGAAAAATAGTTTATTTAATTCAACAGACCAATAAATAAAGAATTGACAGATTATCTTAAATCACTCAACAATTCTGTTGAAATCAACAATCTGTTTATAGCTTCAACAAAAGGCAACGGCAGAACGGAGAAATTATTTCCATACAATCAACAATATTTGCCGTTGATTTAGCAAAATACAATAACTGAACTGACAACTACCATATTATTTTGTTGTTGATTTGACAAAAAGACAATAACCAAATTGATAAATATCTTTGTAAAGCAACAGCTAATTGCTGTTTTGACAAAACAGCAATGGTAGAAATAGCAAATCTCTTTTGTAAAATAAACAACGTTTTGATTAATTGGACAAAATATTTGTATACACACAAGAACCGATTTTTGTTAACACAACATTTTTTTTACTGTCACAACAAAAGTTTTAAGACAAGATAAAACTTACCAACATTTGGTCAATATGATAGAAACGTTTTGTTGGAGTATATTAACAAAAAAATTGTTGAATCAAGCCTCATTTTCATCAAATATACTAGGCTTTTATTTTCAGTGTAGGTTTAGCTTGACTGACTCTTCGCGGTTTTTTGTCCATGCTCTCCATTTGATCTAGCCATATTTGGGTGGCTGCATTTTATAAATATCTTTTGTGCGACCAATTCTGCGTTGGTGAATTCGTACGAGTATAAAGTCCTCCGTTATCCCAGACAAATTTATAGGAATTGGGTCAGCAGTTTGAATGTGTTGCCATAACAGAGATTTCCAGTGTTGCTAGTGCACGAGCGCTTCTTCTAAAAATGTAATAAATATTTCTTAAAATCGTATTCTTAAATTATTAGAACTGACAACAATTATCTTCTATAATATAAAAATACAATTACAAGAATCTATACAGCGCGGGCGTTAGGGAAATTGAGATAGAGAAGATAGGAGATTCCGATGCACATTGGTCTTAAATGTCTGCAAATTGCACCGAGGGGGAAAGACAGAGCCGGGCAAAGCGTTCCACATTCGTGTTGTACGGCTTATGAAAGAATCTCTATATTTCATAGTGCGACCGAAAATAGGCTGAAGGGTAAACTGATGGGCATTCCTGGCTTGGCGAGTATTGCTCATATGAGCACTGTTTGTAGGAATAGCGATAAAACAATGAGAGACATGTTACATTTCTGCGATGTTCGTGCGCATTTATAGAATTCGCTATATTTGTGTCTACAATGAGTTTTAAAGCACGATTCTGTATCCTATCCAGCAGGTGCAGTGAGGTTTTGGGCGCACCAGACCAGATATGGGAGTTATACTCAAGTTGGGGGCGAATGAACGCCTTGTACATGGCAGCCAGATCAGAAGGGTTCGCAGCGTTCTTGGCGACTTCGTGTATGTGGTCATTCCAACGGAGTTTGTCATGGACACACATACCGAGAATGGAAAGTCTTTCGGTTTTGGCGATTCAAGTGCCATTCATGGATAATGGCTGAGGATTCTGGTTTCGCTTTAATGACTGCAGACAGCATTGTGTTTTGGAAGCATTAAATTCCACTCTAACCCCATTTTATAATGCTGTCGAGATCGGAATTTAATGAGCTTAACATACGTTGCCGTTCCAGTTCTACGGCCGAAGAGCAGGGGCGTGAGTCCTGGAATGAATATGAGAAGTTGAGGGTGCTGTCATCGGCGAAGGAGTGAATTGGATTAGAGGTTGCAGACAGGAGATCATTTATGAAAATGAGAAAGAGAGTCGGAGACAAAACGGAGCCTTGGGGAACACCAGCATTTATATGGTGAGTTTCAGACTTGAAACCGTCCAAGACAACTTGAATTGAACGGCCAGAGAGGTAGTTTCTAATCCATTGAAGAAGAGACGCATCGATCCCATATGCACGCATTTTCGATAAAAGAGCTTGGTGCCAAACTCTGTCAAATGCCTTTGAAATGTCAAGCGCAACAATCTTCGTTTTACCAGAGTGATGTAGCGATTGGATCCACTTTTCGGTGAGATAAGCCATCAAATCACCAGTGGATCTGTTGCCACGAAAAAACCGTACTGCCGGTCATTAATGAGTTTTCGTGATTCAAGATATTTCATGAGCTGACGATTTACCAGCGTTTCCATGACCTTAGAAAGAATGGATGTAAGTGCTATGGGTCGGTAGTTGGTGGGAGAAGAAGAGTCGCCTTTTTTGGGGATGGGCGGGACAAATATTGTTTTCCACCTTCTCGGGAAGAGTCCAGAAGAATAGGACAGATGGAAAAGCTTACGCAGCGGTTTTGCCAGCGTGGAGGAACACCTCTTCAGGACGATTGGGGAAATAAATTCTGGACCAGCGGATTTATTTATGTTGAGATCATGGTTTTTCTTTTAAACTTTTCAGAAAAACATTGAAAAGGCCACTTTTTTTAATAAAACAAATTGAATTTTTCATTCAAGAAAATGCAAAATGTGTATCTAAAATATTTTTTATCGATGATTAAAATTTGAATGCATTTTCGACCGATTAAAATTTGTATTGAAAACGAAAGCGACTGTTATTTTTGCCTTATGCCAAAGTGACACAATTGCCAGTCGATTGTTATACACGTCCCGCAGTATTACGAATGGAAAAAGTCGACCAAAGTTTTTGAAAGACGCCAGTTCCAGGTCATCAAAATGTTTTTCAAACCGATGCATTAGGAAGAATTTATACAATTCACCCGAGATATGACGAGTGTTTTAATTTACGTCTTCTATTAATCAGCGTTCGTGGAGCAACATACTTTGCAAATTTGAAAACAGTAGATGGATTAGAGTGGCCAAGTTATCGTGAGCCATGCCGTCGCTTACATTTGCTCGAGGACAATGCTCACTGCGATTCTACGTTCGCTGAATCGTCAATTATTGCACCGCCTCATTTTATTCGTACACTATTTGGGATAATCATAGCAACGTGTAGCCCATCGAATCCGTCTGAATTGTGGACAAATTATGCAGATTTTATGACGGAAGATATTTTGAATCGAATACGTAGAACAACATCGAATCCACATTTACTAACTACACCAGAAATGCATAACGAAGGTCTCATAATGATCGAAGATAATTGCAAACAAAGCGTTGTCCCAATTAGGCAAACCATCGCCAAATCGGCAATTACAAGATTTTTATAATCGAGATTTGTTCCGTGAACGTGATTTCGATCGTGATGATTTGAGACGCCTCTATACCCAGAAATCGAGCAAAATTTCCAAAAACGACATTTTGTTTCTGTGACCAGTAAATTATTACTGGAGCGATTGAATTGAAACTTTGTTCTTAACAACATCTTTCATAACCTGTCCAACCTACCATCCTTACAAGTTCAATTCTAACCGTCTAAAACGAATTGAAAAACAACAAAGGACACTTGGCCATAATTTGTGTGTATTGTCGCCTTCGAGAGTAGGTACTTCGCCCAAAGTGCTTTCAACATTTATTACTTGACAATAAAATATGTTTTCTTGTCTAGTCCTTCCATTAGCGTCATCACCATTGCGGCGTTGTCGCGTCGTATATCCCTACAACAAAAGCGACTCCCCAAAAAATCATTCTCGCCCGTAATTTTAAAGAAGCCCCAACACTTGTCATAAGTGGCAACCCACAAATAGGTTAAGATACCATATTGGTCCTTTTATGCCAAAGGACAAACAACAGAAAAAAAAGAAGACTGAATTTAATTGAAATGCTGGCGTTAGTCCCATTTCAATATGACCCCCATCGCAAGGAATCACAGCAACAACAATAAAAAATAAAATTCATCATCGTAAAATCAACGGGACTCAGTGGATATTAAATGGTACGATGGGTTTGGCGAGCTATCGTTCCGTTAGATCCCCTGCTTGCAGAAACACCATGTGGCGTGATATGAATTTTCATCCAATATCGTCCTGGTTCCGCACATACACACACATGGCTGTTCTTTTCCAGTGAGCAAACATTTCCATTTCCTGTGTGATGGATGTTAGGTTTATGTACGTTTTGCTGACCACGGAGGATGGCGAGGCAAACGACAGAGGCGCCAGAAGTATTTAAAAAAATTCCCAAGAGTTAATGGGAAATGGTGATAACAAAGAATAAATCTTGTAACCTGTAACTGTTGAGCTACAGTCAGGTGGTAAACGGAACGAACAGGATCTGTGATTGTTTTTATTTTTAATTAAGGACGTGACATGCGTTAATGGTTTTTCATTTAATTGTATTGACTCTTGACAGTAGATAGAGGGCTTAATTGCGGAGAGGAGTGTGGATACAGTTATCGGAAGCCGTTTTTCTTAACATTTACTTTATATTTCACACTCTTCTCTCTTATTTTCAGCAATGTGTACAATAATTGTTGTAGGCGCAGTGGCTTAGTGGTTAGTGTGTTGGACTACTAAGCGAGGGGTCCCAGGTTCGAATCCCACAAAAACCCAAATTCCATCTTGGGGTTTTTTCCACTGCGCCACCTCTCGCGAACGTCTGACAAACATCCGAGAGTATAACTGTCTTTAGAGCTTCTCAATTAGCCGTTTGGAATCGGCATAAAATTGTAGATCCCTTCCATTCGTTCCAAAAATAAAACTCACACAAAACGAATGGTTACGAGAAGCTAGGCCTTGGGTCCCTACGGACCTGTTGCGCCAACTATATATATATGTACAATAATTGTACACTTATAAATTGTTTAAAGTTCGGACAGAATGAATTCATTAGCAAAAAAGGAAATTTTTACATTAAGCAATAAGTAATGCATTAATTGGAAAAAATAGACTGATTCTATACATCTAGATAATTTAATTAGCTTCCTACGATTGAGGTTTCTTCAAATAGCTTCCAAAATTAAGCCTAGTACGCAGCTGTTCCGGAACTAAAAATCTCAAACAAAAGTGACACAACGAAATCATGAACGAAATATTTTGCTCTCTTTTGCGTTTTGCGGTAGGTACGCAGCTGCTGCGAAATGATGGCGGAAAAGTGAGTAATTGTAGTAGATTGCTTGGTACAATTCTTCCCTCTCTTTTCGCACATGTTTATTGTCCGGGACGTTAATTGCTCGCGAAAATTTGAATTTTGTACCGCCAACTTTTATAAGGGGTATGGAGCCAAATTGAAAAATGTTGGAGCCAAAAATACCCAAAATGAGATAAATGAAGAGTAAAAATGTTAGTTTTTGTGTAATTACAGCACAAACTTGTAATTGAGAGACTCTTCAATTTTTTTTTCATACAAAAAAATGATTATTATTCTTACACACACAAACAAATAAACCCAACAAAAATTTAATTTATTTAATATTTATGTAGTTGAATCCCCTGGTCGTGGAGAATGGTATTTTCAATCTTGTTTCTAGCACATGCAAATGTACAAATGAAGAAAAACAGAGAACTCATGAGTACTCTACGCTTTCGAATCCAAATAGAGAGATGAAATTTAAAGGACAACGAATGGGATCATTGTAATCATTAATTTTAAGTTTAATGCGTGAAAACGAAGTAGAACAAATTTCTTCGTGTAAAATAATTATAATACCCGAAGCAGGAAAACGCACATTTTCTGGCTAAATAAATCTAATTACATGAAGCAGGAGAGCACACATCTTCATAACAAATGAATCCTAACACCCGAAGAAGGAGAGCGCACATCTTCGCACATCAGTGGTGTTAGGACTCTCTCTTCCTTTATCTCACGAAGCGTAGTCATTTTTCCCATTTTTTTCCCCATTTCACAGTCCTTAAATTCCTTTAAAAAACCCACGATACTTTTTTGTGTAAAATTCGAATTTTTAAAGTAAAATTTGTATTAGGTACATGGAAAAAAAATAATATTAAATTAACCTTTAGTATTAAAATCGCAGATTGTTAACATTACTATGACTATTTTTGTTGGTATGCTAGAAAGTTTTCATAAAAGAAAATTTACGTGAGCAATTTTTTGTGGACATTTATTCATGGTAAAATGTAGATACTTGATGAAATTGCAACAAAAATTTATAGTTTGAATGTTTTTTGTTAGATTCCTAAGAATTCCTCGATTTCTTGCTGTTTCCCTTTATCCCACGGAAGTGTTTTTAGACATCGAAAATCCCACAAAAAGGGATAAATCCCACGATATAACAACACTGGTCGCAATATTTGAAGCAGGAGGGCGCACATCTTCGAGTTAAATGTATCTGATCATATGAAGCAGGAGAGCTCACATCTTCATATGAAATTAGTAAAACAATTGTAAAACAAGGAAATGTTGGCGGACAAAACCACAATGTTGTTCACCTAAAGGTTCTTAGAGATTGTTGTCTTGGTTCTACGTTTGTAGATATTACAATTTTGTATTTTATTCAATTAAATTCGACCACTGGGGATGCTTCACTTCCTGACGTTTTTCAATAGACAGAAATTATGGACTTTTCGTATTTTGTCTGTAGCTAGGTAAGTCTACACAAAAAAAGTCTACTGTAACAGTAGGTATTGGGACGATTGAGACTGGGAATTCCGTGCTAGAGTGAGAGGGAAGATATGACCTTGGAGTGAGTGTGTTAGCTTTGTCGGAAGTGTGTTATCTGGATATGTAGTGTGTTTGAGGCGCCGTGTCGTGTGTTTGAAGTGCCGCCGCCGCCGCTGCCGCCGCTGTTGGTTGTTAGTTTTTGTTATCAGTTTTGTGGGGTGTGTGGAATTGTTTAGAGATGAGGTAATTATTGGTATTCGTGTTGGGTTGTTGTGATGATAAAAATTAAAAAAGAGTGTGTCGTATGTTATCGGTATAGCTGTGGATGGTGTGAGATGTATGTTAAAGTGGTAAAATATGTTGAAAGTTTTTGTTATCAGTTTTGTGTGTTTTGTGGTGGGATGGGTGGGTGTTGGAATTGCTTAGAGAGAGATGAGGTAATTATTGGTATTCGTAGGTGTTGTAGGTTATCGTTATAGCTGTGCGGATGCTGTGAGATGTATGTTAAAGTGTTTGAATATATTGAAGGGGGGTCCGCCGCCGCCGCGATGGGTATTGTGAGACGGGATGGTTATGGTGAGCCGTGACGGTTATTGTGTCTGTTGATTTGTATGGTGGTTCGTAGCCATGGTCGCAGTGTATGTTAATTAGATGGGGTTTTTGGTATGGTTTATTTGACCGAAGAAGAGTAAAACTAGAGGTATTATTATGAAAAAATGCGATAAGAAGTCATGGTTGAATTAGCTTTGTGTAAAATGAGATGATTAGGTCATAGAGTTGAGTTGGATGTAAACAAATAGGGATGGCGGCATAGAAATGAATCATGCTGTGTTTGAATTAATGGTTAGTGATGTGGGGGTGGGGGGAATATTTTATAATCTTGGGGCAACAACAGCTACAACTGAAATCGTCAAGGGCTTTTGGTATGGTTTATTTGAACGAAGGGGGGTTAATGTAGCACGATGGAACATGTTACTCTTATCTTACTGACCATATTGTTTGAAAAGAAATTGTGATATTTTCGGTCGCTGTGTATGTTAATTAGATGTGTTTTTGGTATGGTTTATTTGATCGAAGGGGCGTTAATGTAGCACGATGGAACATGTCACTCTTATCATTTTGACCATATTGTTTTCTGGAATTTCTTTAAAGAAGCATGGTGTTATCCGAAAAACCAGCCGTTAATGTAGCACGATGGAACATGTTATTCTTATCTTACTGACCACATTGTTTGAAAAGAAATTGTGATATTTTCGGAGGTATTTTCATGTATAAAAGGCGAGTGTTGAAGGTACTGGGTAACAGTTTACTTTCAAATTAATCGGGCAAAGAACATGGATTTCCTTAACAGACTGGGTAAAGTAAAGCCCCTAGAGGGTCTGAAAACGATCGAATTGGGGAAACGGAACCGTATCTTGAAGGCGATGCGGTGCCAGACCAAGTATGGACCAAGGGTCCTGGTAGAGCTGGAGGCGAATAAGGTATTTTTGCCTCTCCGATTCAACGCAATGGAGGAGGACACCATTACCCAACTCCCCTTATATGAGATGGAAGTCATCAAAGCGGTTGGAAACTCCTTTGAGCTGGAGTTCCATCCTGTTGCAGAGGAAAACGATGAGGTGCCTGTTCTCTACTCACAACCATTTTTATAAAATAAAAAAATAAAATAAAAAGTGAAACAAAGAAATTAACTGCTCTTTTTCTTTTTTATTGGTTTATTTGACTTTTAAGTGCTTTGAGGTGGTTAAAGATTACCCAACCTTTGTGAAAAGATTCAATTTGCGTGGTCGTAAAATTGAATTCCGGATTAGGGATGTAGCAGACAACATTGAACCATCTAGCTGGATTCAGAATGCAGTGAAAGGGATATTTAAAAAAGCGACTGACGATTTGGATCCTTCTGATATGGTGGGTATAACATTTACAGGGAAGAATTTCGAACACTATGGTCCTGGTTGGATGAGCTATAGAAAGGCATCCGATTTAAAGTGGAGCGAGGTATGGGATTTAATCACTAAAATTTTCCAAAGCAATTCCGAAGGCTTAAGCACGGATACTTTCCGTATAAATCTTACATCGATAAGACCTGCTAAAGGACAAGGAGTTCGAAATAAAAAATACAATTCTTTCGAAGAAGAATGCATAAAGCGGCGGGGAATCATTGTAATAAGAAACAAAGACAACCTATGTTTACCTCGTGCTTTAGTTGTTGCAATTGCCTTTATTGATAAAGACTCAGAATATGTAAAAATTCGACGCAATAGTGGTAAATCTCAAGATCTTCGAACGGCTAATCTAATAACTTTGACCGGTGTTAGTATTCCTTCCGAAGGTTGTGGTATTCCAGAGCTTCGCACTTTTCAAAGTTATTTGAAGAATTATAAGATCACAGTCTACGAATATGAGCAAAAAGGACGAAGTATTATATTCGAAGACGATACATATAACAGCGATAAGAGAATAAATTTACTGTATTACAAAGGTCACTTCAATGTTATAACATCTTTGACAGCGGCATTTTGTTGTGGTTATTTTTGCGAAATTTGTAGTGTACCATTCAATAATAAAACCGATCATAGATGTGTAAAGTCATGCCCTCAATGTCAGCAATCACCTATATGTCCTCAAAATCTATCCGAAATTGTATGCAAAGATTGCAATAGAAGTTTTAGAGGACAGGAATGTTTTGATAACCATAAGGCTTCGGGGTCAACAGGAAACAGAGCAATTTGTGAAACAGTTAAAAAATGTGTTGAATGTCTGAAAACATATAGAAGAGATAGAGAACATACTTGCAATGAATACTATTGTAAAAACTGTGACAAACACGTTTCCCAAGAACACTTGTGTTATATTCGATGCGATACTAGAAGACCAAAATTAGACAGTGTTCTCTATGTGTTTTATGATTTGGAGAGTCGTCAAGAAACGATTATTGATGAAAAAGTGATAAAAGGCTATGCTGTTCCAGTAAAACTTCATGAACCGAATTTATGTGTTTTCCAGCAAAGATGTGACCTTTGTTTGGGTGAGAATAATCTACACTTCTGTCAGAAATGTAAATTCAGACTTAATATAAAAAAGGGTCAGAATGTTATATCCGAGTTCTTAGAGCACATTTTGAACGCCCGAAAAAGTTTCACAAAAGTTATTGTTTTGGCTCATAATGGGCAGGCATATGATCACCAATTTATTTTAAACTATATCCTGCAAAATACAAAATTTCAACCCGAATTGATTATGAGAGGAACTAAAATAATACTCATGGGATTGGGGAATGTGAAATTCATAGACTCATTGAACTATTTTCCCATGGCTCTATCAGTTCTTCCAAAAGCTTTCGATTTACCGCAAGAGTTAAAAAAAGGGTATTTTCCGCATTTCTTTAATACCATCGAAAATGAAAACTATATCGGTCCACTGCCGCTAGCAGAATATTACAATCCGGATGCCATGAAGATAAATGATCGGGATGTATTCTTTAAATGGTATGAAGAAAATAAACAAAGTGAATTTAATATGCAGCGTGACCTTGTTGCATACTGTGAAAGCGATGTACATATCTTATCTGAAGCATGTATAAAATTCAGAAATATTTTCCTTGAGCAGTGTAATGTGGAACCGTTTTTGGAAGCTGTGACTATAGCATCAGCATGCAACTTGGTGTACCGTCGTAATTTTCTTAAACCAAACACTATAGGCTTAATACCTAGAAATGGATATAGACAAGCTGATAATCAGTCGATCCAGGCAATTAAATGGCTTATTTTGGAAGAAAGGAGACGGAATTGTTACATTCAACATGCAGCTAAGCAGCGAGAAGCGGTAGTATGTGGTGTGAAAGTTGACGGTTTTTGCAAGGAAACCAAACAGGTGTTTGAGTTCCACGGTTGTTATTATCATGGCCACTCATGTTTGAAGACGATTCGCGACATGCCTTTAAGCAAAGATCCGTGCGACACGTTAAATCTACGCTATGAACAAACCATGGCTAAATCTACACGGCTAAGGCAGTTCGGATACGAGGTAATTGAAATGTGGGCATGTGAATTCGAGAAACAATTGAGTACTGATGATGTCAAATATTTAAAAACACATCCTTTAATACAACAAAGCCCATTAAATCCTCGCGACGCATTTTACGGGGGCCGTACGGGGAACACATATAATTATTATAAATGTAAGGAAGGTGAAAAAATCAAGTACATAGATGTATGTTCCCTATACCCATGGGTTTGCAAATATGGGAAATATCCAGGTGATCACCCTAAAGTTCACACCACCGATTGTTCTCAAATCGACTTAAAAAACACGAATGGGGTTATAAAGTGTAAAATAATACCTCCAGAGCAATTGTTACATCCGGTATTGCCTATTAAACAAAATAATAAGCTTATGTTTACATTGTGTAGAACATGCAGCAAACAAATGTCTCAAGACGAACACTGCGCCCATACTGATGATGAAAGAGCTCTACACGGAACCTGGATTATTGATGAGGTCTTAAAAGCAATAGAGAAAGGGTATAAGATAGTAGATATTTTCGAAATATGGGAATATTCTATGGTTCAATATAATAAAATGGAAAAATCAGATGGCCTTTTCAGTCAAATGATGAATAAATTCATTAAAATGAAACAGGAAGCATCAGGGTGGCCAGATAAATGTGCTACAATGGAAGAGAAAAAGAAATATGTAGCTGACTTTTTGGGTAATGAAGATGTTAAACTCGATTTTGCACAAATTTGTGATAACCCTGGGAAGAGATCTTTTGCCAAGCTCATACTTAATTCATTTTGGGGTAAATTTGGACAAAGAGAAAATCAACAGAAAACATGTATAATTAATAGTCCATCAGAATTATTCCAAATGCTTATAAATCCAACTATTGAAGTCTGTCACATTCTACCTATAAATGAGGAAAATGTTATAGTAAGTTGGTTGTATAAAGAAGAAGAAGCGGAGACCTTATCAACTGTTAATGTGTGTATTGCAGCTTATACTACCGCACAAGCTCGTCTGAAATTGTATAGTTACCTGGAAATATTAGGAGGTAGAGTTTTGTACTACGACACCGATTCCGTAATCTATGTAAGTCGTGAAGGAGAACCTGATCCACAGACTGGTGAATTTATAGGGGATATGACTGACGAATTACAATGCTATGGGTATGGAAGTTATATTACTGAATTCGTAAGTGGAGGCCCCAAAAATTATTCCTACAAAGTCTTTAGTACAAAAGATGACACTGAAAAAATCGTGTGTAAAGTAAAAGGAATCAATTTGAATTATTCAGCATCGAAGAAAGTAAATTTTGAGACAATCAAAGAAGCCGTACTTAATGCTGCGAATGCCGATGATATCCAAATTTTATCAAATAATATTCGCCGGACACGAGAGCACGAGGTCATAACAATTGCTGAAACAAAAACATACAAACCCAAGTCGGAAAAACGTAGATTTCTCGAAGACAATAGTTCCCTTCCATATGGTTATAAAAGACATAAATAAAGAAAAAAGAAGAAATTTTGTTTTTTTTTTTTTTTATTTAATTTCCAGATAAGAATTTGTCCAACAGGTATACATTTTGTAGGGCACAGCATTTGCTATGGAGCGAACATTTTATTTCACAAGGATACAGTCGCTTCAATTCGTTGAAATTAGGACAGCCAACTTCTTCGATATTCATCACTTCAACATTTTCATCACAAAGTAACTCCTTCATCCATTGAACTTTTTCAACTCCTTTGACGTACAAAATTGTATTTTTTATTTTCATGCGAAGGTATTTCCGAACTTTCTTAAATTCGGTGAAACCTCCATCCCAAACTAGGCCATGATGATTTTGGTAAAGCCATTGAACTTGTCTTCTTAATGCAGATGATAATTGGTCAGAGTTGAATGGTGGTTTGATGATGAAATGATGATGATGGCCATTGTGTAGTATTGCTATTTCTTTAGCGATAAACTTATTATTAGGTCCTTTGAAACCTTGTACGTCAAGTATAAAATACATGGTTTATGCATGCGTGTCTTTTCCCAACAAGAGTTAACTTTGAACTAAGAAATTAGATTTCTCGCGAAACTATTTGACTGAGTGGATTATAATTTATTACGCGATCGTGTAACATTAAACAGTAGGCTGACGTATTTGCTGGGATTGGTTTAGTTCCTGTTGTTTTGAATTCAATGCGAATATCAACTGGACCATTTTTGATTATTTCACTCTGATGTCTGCAATCTATAACGAAAATTGTCGCTTGAGATTTAAATGTATCTCTTGATAAGAGTGGTTCAGCAACTAGTCGGTTGTAGTAGGTTTTTTTGAAAGTCGCAGTACATATTGTATAGTAAACTGTAATTATTTTTATCAAAGGATAAATTTAAATCTTCATAAGGGTAAGCATCAGAATTTAAGTATGCCTTCACGTTTGTAATATCACAATGATCGAAATAAGTTGGATTTCCTTTTAGTAGATTACGTTTGTTAGTTTGCAATGCAAGGAGAATGTAGCGTGGCTTCTCCATTTGTGAGGTTGTCTTCACATTCCAAATATGATGATTGGTGCTGGGCAAAGTAGGATATTCATACAGATCCCAGTTACGAAAGGCAACCTTCATAGTTTGACCATTATTAATAGGTTTGTAAAGTTTTAATTTGTAAGAATCAGACAGTGTAATATGAGGAATTTTTCATTGTACTTTGCATGTGATAAGCAAAATAATATTCGCGACTATTTTTGTATGGGGCGTCATAACAACATCGATAGTTTCTACTTATGTCAGACATATACCCGCATACCAAAACATTTGATTCGTGACAATGCTAATTTTATAATTCTTTTTAAACAAGATGAACTTAATCTTAAACATGTTTACAATAATCATGTTAATTCTGATATGACATTCAATCAATTCAAAGTATTGTGCGCCCATTGTTGGAAAGATGCATATGGGTTTTTAGTTATTAATAAAGATTGTAGTGTAGATGAGGGGCGGTACAATAGATCTTTTAAAGAAATAGCCGTTCTATAAAGCTATTCAGTTATTAAGCAACTGTCTACATGACCACATCTGCTTTAGAACAGCTCTGTATTGAACAGCTCTGTATGGAATTGCCCTGTTATTAAACTGCCCTGTTATTAAACTGCCCTGTTATTAAACTGCCCTGTTATTAAACTGCCCTGTTATTAAACTGCCCTGTTATTAAACAGACCTATTTGAAACCTGTTTCATATACAATAATAAATATGGATATCGATGAAAGTTTGCTCAAAGACCTCATAAAAACTAAAAAATCTTTGAAGAGAAAATATATGTCCCTCAAAACAGGAAGAATTGCAAAGGAAACCGAATTTGAAAATACTTTTAAACCAATAGTTGAACCTTTAAAGGAGATCGTGGAAAATGTCAAAACAAACAAAACTCAAAGTAACGAAAACATAAAGAAACCATTGAAACGAAGGAAGTTAGAATTTAAATCAGATATAGAAAAGGAGTCCCCATTACACTACTCAAGTCCGGTTGAAGAAGAAGAAGAAGAAGAAGAAGAAGAAGAAGAAGAAGAAGAAGAAGAAACAGAAGCAGAAGAAGATGTTTCATTTAGAACACCCACTAATTCACAAGTTTATAATCAAAGCACACCATTCAACCGATCAACGCCGTCATCTGATGAAAATCGCGACAAAATCTATGGTCCATATTTCGATGCACAGTCAAATTCAACGAAATTAGGCAGATCAACATTTTCAATTAATAAACACAATGATTTCATTATTGATGATGAGGTTGTTAGTGGAACAGACGGGCTTTATGAGCTAATTATGCGAAAAAAACCTAGAAAAGCACGCTATACCAATGACGACTTACTGCAATATCGAAAAATATTACAAAAAACTAACTTGCACATGAGAAACCATGATAGCAGCTCGCAAATTAAGGGTAATAGAGGACAAAAGTACAAACACATTATTCATCCCCTAATTCAAGAGCTATCGCAACAGAAAATTGGTAAATCATATGATATGGCATATTCTGAGAACCCCATCGATTACATACATTGGGATGATCCTAATGAACTCGTTGATAGACTTAGACTTTTAATCGCATCGCAAACTGCTGGCAATAATAATCATCAGAATGAAATAAACTCAATTGTGGAAGAGTTACGTGAATCTAATATCATATATTAAATACAGTTTGGCCGTGGACCAGATACTTGCGCTTGTTATATGTTAGAGAAAAGATTGCTTAGAATTAAGAATTTGATGTTGCTTTATCGCCGATTGGCTAAATAAAATATCTAATAAAATAAAAACTTTGCTTGTTTCTATCCATTCTTTGTTGTAATGAGTAAACTAGATGTTGTTAATGAGTTGCATAGGCCAGCTCGAAGGAATTTCACCAGACGAAGAGTTATTATTATGGGGTTTGACGATCTGTGGCAAGCAGACTTGGTTGAAATGATACCATACAGCGATGAGAATGAGGGCTTCAACTATTTACTAACCGTAATTGATACTTTTTCAAAGTATGCTTGGGTCGTTCCTTTGAAACATAAGACTGCATCAGCTACAACACAAGCTATGAGAACAATTTTAACCAATTCAAATCGAACACCTAAAAATTTGCAAACCGATGATGGTAAAGAATTCTTCAACAAAATGTGCTACATTAACGGCTGGTTTTTCGGATAACACCATACTTCTTTAAAGAAATTCCAGAAAACAATATGGTCAGTAAGATAAGAGTAACATCAAATAAACCATACCAAAAACGCATCTAATTAACATACACAGCGACCGAAAATATCACAATTTCTTTTCAAACAATATGGTCAGTAAGATAAGAGTAACATGTTCCATCGTGCTACATTAACCCCCCTTCGTTCAAATAAACCATACCAAAAGCCCTTGACGATTTCAGTTGTAGCTGTTGTTGCCCCAAGATTATAAAATATTCCCCCCACCCCCACATCACTAACCATTAATTCAAACACAGCATGATTCATTTCTATGCCGCCATCCCTATTTGTTTACATCCAACTCAACTCTATGACCTAATCATCTCATTTTACACAAAGCTAATTCAACCATGACTTCTTATCGCATTTTTTCATAATAATACCTCTAGTTTTACTCTTCTTCGGTCAAATAAACCATACCAAAAACCCCATCTAATTAACATACACTGCGACCATGGCTACGAACCACCATACAAATCAACAGACACAATAACCGTCACGGCTCACCATAACCATCCCGTCTCACAATACCCATCGCGGCGGCGGCGGACCCCCCTTCAATATATTCAAACACTTTAACATACATCTCACAGCATCCGCACAGCTATAACGATAACCTACAACACCTACGAATACCAATAATTACCTCATCTCTCTCTAAGCAATTCCAACACCCACCCATCCCACCACAAAACACACAAAACTGATAACAAAAACTTTCAACATATTTTACCACTTTAACATACATCTCACACCATCCACAGCTATACCGATAACATACGACACACTCTTTTTTAATTTTTATCATCACAACAACCCAACACGAATACCAATAATTACCTCATCTCTAAACAATTCCACACACCCCACAAAACTGATAACAAAAACTAACAACCAACAGCGGCGGCAGCGGCGGCGGCGGCACTTCAAACACACGACACGGCGCCTCAAACACACTACATATCCAGATAACACACTTCCGACAAAGCTAACACACTCACTCCAAGGTCATATCTTCCCTCTCACTCTAGCACGGAATTCCCAGTCTCAATCGTCCCAATACCTACTTGTAACCTTAGGCAACAGATACCCTAGTATTTTATCACAATTGTGGAATTACAAAAAAAAAGTAGAGAAAAGGAAACTAAACAAAATATACACGTTTTTGATTGTCTTACACAAGGCACATATTCCCAGCTAAGGCCAACAACGTTAGTTCAATAAGCCTTTAGAGCAAAAATAGATAGAATTCATTTTGATACAGGTACTTAGTGCATACTACACCTCGATCGAAACGTTCAGAATTAATCGAAGCAAACAAAAAAACCTACACTACATACAAAAATAAATTCCTATGAAATTTGTGTTACAACCGTCCACACAAAAAAATGTTACAGCTACAAAATTGTAATCCGATCGAAAAAAAATGAACTCCATACGATGAACGATAATACGTAACATGATAATATCGATAATATCGGAACAGCTGGGTACTAGGCAGTGACCAGTGTTTGATAGTATGCTTTCGAGTCGTTGTGGTTGCACTCAAAATAGTCGAAGACAATGTATAAACTGGTAGAACAACGAAAAATTGTTCTATTTAGTAGCAGTGTTCACTTAGCATTGGAATTCTAATCTAGCAAGCAAAATTGCCGATTTCAGAAGCGACTTAATTACATTCATACAAGTGCACTGTTTGGTTTTGTCCCCTCCTGATGGCATCGACGGAACTCTTTAAAAAAAATGAGTCCCAGAGCTCACATTCCAGTCAGCGGTCAAGACTGATCAATCATTATTTTTGAAAAATGTGGACGAAATGTATTCGGATACGACACAAGGGACTCGACCGCGACCAGAAAATATTTCATCAAAATCGTGCCTTTTGACGTCACTGAGTTAATTCTTGTCGGGCTACGTAAGATCTGATAAATCGCATCTGATAATTGGCAAATTCACCGCAAGAAAGAGACCCAAATACTCAAAAGATTGCCGCTTCTTCACCCATAGAGACCATAACTCTGAAATCGGACAGTCATGACATGACCCATTCTTTATAATCAAGAGAGATTTAAATGCAAACTCAAATGTTGTCTCAGTATTTAAAATAATTTCTTCAACTCCTTATTTTATTTACAAAATTAAATTTTATGTACATATTTACGGCAGTCACGGTAAAACATTTTCAGTTCAAACAAAGTGACTATTACATAAACATTTCTGTCTCCCTGGCCTACATTTAAAATTGCATCACATTACGAGAGAAATGTTCGAAATCACGTAACGGAAGCAGATGCTCTCTGTTAGCAAATGAAATAAATCACAATTTTCCCACCATCCATTTGCATGGCTTTCTTTTCTCTTCCCATCGTCAAAATAAAGTCCTTTCAGAATTGGTTGCAATTATTTGCGTCTCCAGTCAGCTAGCAGAAACTTTACTCCCACTCTGTACGACTCTGCGCCTGGTCTAAATAAAGCACCACGCTGACACATTTTTGTAAGACAAGGCAGCCAATTAAAGAAAATTACGCTGCAAAGTGTATGTCATTATGCAATCAGGGGTAACCAATTTGATAAAAATAATTGGATACCTTTTTTTTCCTTTAATTTTCAGTTGACGGTATTAGAAAAGATGTTGCATAACTTCCTGAGGGGTATTTTAGTGACAACAAGCTAAACAAATATTCAACGATTTTCACCCTGAAAAAAAAAAAAAAAAAAAAAAAAAACAATTCACCAATTTAAATATTAATGTGAAAAGACTGAGATGTGAGAGCTCTTGGGGTTCAACCACAGTTTTTACTTGGAAAGTTTTTTCCTCTACTCTGGCGAATGTCTAACAAATATCGGAGAGTAAAGTCGTTCTCAGCGAGCTTCTTGTTTACCCAGCGGACTATATGACATGCATTTTGTTGGTGTCGACTTCTTCGACATTTTTTTTTTGACGTTCCGGTGAATTTCGATTGGAGATTCGCAGAAAACCACGCGGAAGAACGAAATGCGAGCAACCAGAATATGTATATGAGATTACTTAGAAGAGGAAAATCTTCCTGGGCAGTGGCGTGGCGTAAATATTTTAAAATGGGAAGTCGAAGCAAAATTAATCACATACAAATGTAAAAATGTTAAAGTTTTAGCCAGAAATGATGTAGTTATGATTGAAGAACCCAAAAAGGACTTGCTGTAAAACAATTAATTAGAGAAAACGCTACGTACGACCTAGTCCATTTTGGCGGCTTTTGATTTAAGACCACGTAAATTTCACTTAACCCGATTCACCAGCGTACCTTTAAAACTTCTCAGTATTCACGTGGAAAAGGGTTGAAAACACGAAATATTTTCAAGTTAACATTATTAATAATCCCACCAAATTTGTCCTTCAAGCGCTGTAAGACTTTGTCATGCAAATCTGTTAAGAGTTTGCCTTTCGAAAACGTGAAACCTCGATTCCACCCCATTACACCCGGATGAATAATAGAAGTGAAGTCCACACTTTGCTTACCTACTTTCCGAATAAAATACCAATCATCGATAAGTGGCAAACACTGTATAGTTTCACGCACTCTGAGCCTTTGATGGACAAATTACCTTTCGCAACTTCCGACCACATCAACGCCTCAATAAATCATCAAGGAAAAAGAAATACCTCGATACAACACGCAAACACAAAATGTTCCTCCTTGTTTATTTCCCTGTCAGTTTATATTATTCTTTTAAGTTGCTGGTATATCTTTCCCATGCCGGTGTGGTTTTTCCACGTGAAACTGGTCCTAGCCGAAAGTTTTGACAGATTAAGCCAGTTGGCAGCTTCATTAATAATAATCTTCACTATAAACTTGGCTTTTCCGCGAAATTCGCTTTTTCCCCACACAAAAAAAAAAAAGAAATAAATAAACTTAGCAAGGGAAATTTATTTATCCTTTCCGCTTTGTAAAAATGTTTTCGTTATAATTTCGGAGAAAATCCAATAAAAGTTCTTTACCAACATTCTGCGAGATTATTGCAAAAGGCAAATTTGTCGCAAGGACAAAACAAATACATCGCCATGGTGGGGTTTTATGAAATGAAACGCGTTCCAAAAATTGGCGTGTGCGGTTTTATTTTAAACATCTTAAAAATCTTGCTTGTATTTATTTGCAGGCCGATGCAGAGTCAAGTTGACGTAGGTGTACAGAGTTATTAGCTCAGTTGTGGTTGTGGACGCGACGTTTCAAAGTATAGCATATCGGTGCCAGGTGCAGGCATCTTGTATGAACCTGTGGGTCTAAATGAATCGCATATTAAATTAACAACGTTTACAGTGCAGAAGAAGCTTTGTCGATAAACATATTGCACTTACAGCTCTCATGAGTAGTAATGTTATAAACAAAAAAAAATTTCCGGGTATATAAAGTTTTATAGGTACATAACTGAAAATTGGCAGCTCTATTTTAACTAGCGGCCATTTTGTCAGCTGTCAAGTGATTTATTTTTAGTTTGGTTTGGCATTTCAACATGAATAGATTGACGCCTGAACAACGCTTCCAAATTGTTTTGAAAATCATGGTTCTGTTCGAAATAAGTATCGCGCACTACGTCATCCATTTTACGGTCAACATCGTCCATCAGAGCAATTAATTCGATTAACTATGGAACGTTTTCGCACCACGTTTACTCTAAATGATAACACGTATCCACAGTGACGTTGTACAGTGCGTACAGAAGAAGTAGCTGCTGTAGAGCGTTCTTTAAAAACGATGCAGGCCATAACGTTACAGTCAATGGTGACTGCTATAGAGCGGCGCAACATGTCACACAGCTCGTGCCACAATTGATTAACGACGATTTAACGACGCTTGGCTATTTTCTGTGGCGATATGTGAAGTCGCTAGTCTACGCCGATAAGCCCGAAACGATCGACCACTTGGAGGACGACATTCGCCGCGTTATTGCCGATATACGGCCACAAATGTTCGAAAAAGTTGTGCCGGAAATCAAATTTCATGTCAATTAAAATAAATAATCTTTGTTGTATTCCATTTCAAAGTTCTATACCTTTAAAAAACACCCTTTAAAGAGGGCTTTGGCAAATTGCGAGCAAAAGGAAGCTCAAATGCACGATCGGATGGCGTTGAAAATATCAAATCTATTAATTATTTACTACATGGCCCTTAAATAAAGCAGATTAAACATCCTTGGTAGCTGTCTCTTTGATGAACTAGAACGTATGCCTCTAAACACTTACTTATACTTTGTACACAGATCTGCGTGATTGGAAAAGGAAAAGCCGTAAGGTTACTAGTCCGAGCGGTCACCAATTGTCGAATTCGAGCAGTTTGTTTTACTGAATACGGCCTACCTGATAACAGAACAGCCAGAGACATTGGAACAGATTAAATAAAGCGCCCTTTGGGACCGTCAATCGGTTCGCAAGAGTCAACTATGGGATCTACCTATATCCTTCAGCGCATTTACCAACGCTGATTTTAAAAATGCAGTGCACTCAGTTAAAAGGGATTTCAGTTCTACTTTTGTTCTGTTTTGAAGTCAGTTAAGCAGTTTTAAACAACCAATTGTCCGTGAAAAGTGTCTCAATTTAATGCTGCATTTACACCGTCAAACATTCTTAGCACGGAAGATTAAAGGGATGCCTAATACTAAATAGCAGTGCGACTGAAGGATAATGCATTGACCTAACAGACAAAAATATGTGACACGTATTTTGCTGGGCCATCTTGTTTACGTGGAATTATGGGAAAGTTCAGCATCGTGATATTTTTATAGAAATGACTACGAAATTTCGTTTACCTCTAAAAAAAATGGCTTCCGGAAGTGATGGATGGACAATTATTAATTATTTCTTCTAACAAATCGATGAATTGTTGGCTTAATCTACTACTCTCATTTTACATGTTTTAAATCAGACATAGAAATGCTCCTCACCGGAACTTGTGTTTATTTCTGTCTTACGTATGCATACGAGTAACTATGCGTAGAACGTCCATGACACTTTAGGCGTCTGATTTGTGATCTCATTCTTAAGCCTTTATTAGCATTGATTGCGGCCAAACTAATCGTTTCAATTTTATACCAAAAGTCAGCCCCACTTCCCATTTTGCTGTCGATTTTCCACTTATTGGTTCATCGCAAATAACATAAGATGAAAGTGTGGTTATTGGAAATTCGTCTAATGTACCCACTTCCATTGTCTCGTCAACAAATGTACCTCACTTTGGCCATCGATTTGCACTCCAAACGCAAAAGTATACACAAGTTCATTATCGCTCTTTTTTTATGTCGAAACGTTGCTAATTTTTCTTTTTGTTCTGTCGAGATAACTTAATTAAATCTCTCGTAATCGCTTTCATCAACTTTTGCGCGCCCGCAAAGTACTTGTATTCTCAATTGAATACAAAATGCCCTTGTTATCGCCGCCAAAAGACATCCCACGAAGCTGTTTAATTTGCATAATGCTTCTGCTATATCTATTCCTCGATTCAATATAAGCGCTTGTTAATACCGCTAAGATACGCGTATTTCCCCAACACGAAATTCGAACGAAAACAATCGGAAAGATGAAAAAGAAGACGAGCGAACAAGTCAACAACTTTTAAATACATGGAACCCCGCGATACGGATCATAGACTATCGAACTTTTTAGCACGTTAACCATCCTGAACGACAAAAGGCAAAAAAATATATGGCAAAAAAAGAACTGCAAACAAAAAATTAATGCAGAATATCCAGTCAGTCGTGTCCTTGACACCCTTCCACTTCCAACAGTGGTGGTGAGAACTTGCATTTAACGCAAAAAAAAGGCCACGTCAAACTTGAATTTTAACGAGGAAAAAATAAATATTATGTTTAACAGTTGTTGCCCAATGTCAAAGCCATGGGACAGTGGTGCCACTTTTTTTTTCTGTTCGCTTAACGTACAAAAAAGTTCATTTCTGCATTACGTATTACCAAAAAATATTATGATCCATTTTTGTCATAAGGGGGGCCTAAGGGCGGTTTCTATCCATCCGTAGCCATCTTAGCTCGACCCAACCAATGTGCCTGAGGTCGGCTTGAGATCGTTGTCAAACGCAAACTTGTGCTGCCCGTTGGATATATTGGTTCATCATCGCAATGAGCAACGAAATTAGAGCTATGTATTTTAAAATTTTAGAATTCTTCGTTGCCTTGGGTTGTATTACGAGTAATTGCAACACGAGCAGTGTATTGATAAAGTCAACCCACATTGCTCCCGTCGGTCGGTATCAGTCATTAGGAGTCCTGAGCGTGTTCAACTCATTCCGATGCTCGGCACAACCACTCATAAAACGCAGTTTACCCAACTCGAGCACAATATTTTGGTTTGGATTTCCAATGAAAGTCGTGTCCACCATTAAAGGTAGTGTATAAATGAGTACCTACGAATATTAATTCTCGGTAAGGGCAACGAAATACCGAAATATACCTTTGTTTGGTATTTGGCTTAAGAGAGTGACGACAGAAAAAAAGGCTCTCCACTTCGACTTTCAATAGAATTCGGCCGAAGTGAATTTCATTTCAATGAAACTTTGATTTTATGTGTTGCCACTTTTTTCAAAGGCATAAAATGGTATGCCAATGATTGCGTCTTGATGCTTTTAAGTTGAATGCGAGTCAATTAACGCGCGAATGAGTAGATCAAGTAGGCAATCGAGGTTATTCCACGATTGAATAAGTAGTTCGCAACGGGATCAACAATAAGGACTGTCATAAGGTTATTCGAATGATTTATATATCAGCACTATTTAAATATACAGCGGAGCTTGAGGAAAGCATCCCCGGCGAATGAACCTCGAGCCAACTCTTCTGTTGTCAGAATTTAGAGGCAACCCGTCCTCCACACACATGAAAGTGATCAACTAAGCAAACACTTTAAGGGTATGTGTTCTCTTAATCTCATAATTTTATGCAGCTCGTAAATTCATTAATTTCTGCCGTGAACAACCCTCGTAAATGTCATTGCGTAAATAGCTGCAAATAAGGACAAAGCAATAGAATAAATATCTTTTTAATAAAACTAGTCGTCATTGATGCAACTCTAAGAACTTGAAAAGAAATTCACACAACCACTTATTAAAGCTCGCTTTGCGAGCCTAATTGATCGCAGAAAATTATGAGGCCTACGTAAACTATTCTCGATACAAAATCTGACAGTTCACTTACGAGGTGGTAAATTTCTGCAGTTTATGCAGTTTGTGAGCGTTTTACGTGTTTAAGTGAGTGTTCCCACTTCTTAACAGTTGTCTTACGCATCATTTTATTTACGAAGATGCTCCTAAGTATGACTCACTTATCATGCGGTCCATTAACGGCGCTTTTTGAGACCATGGCTTTTAAGCGTTCCTTCCCCAACGGCACGACTTTAGCGATATTCGACATTCTCTATGTTTCCCTGGTTATAGTATTATAGTGTTGAAGATCCAATGAGAAGGCTCGAAGTAGAACAATTCAACGACTACAAAAACAATCGCAAGATCTTCTCTTGAATTCATGAAATTTACCGCAAACAATTGATGGGCTGTCATTTATTTTCCTGCGATTCGCGCACCAACTCAATTTTACTGCACTTTGCGCGTCTAACTGATCACACTTTTCGGAATCGCTCTACCATCGCTTTTCAAAGAAGGAGTTCGACGAATCACACTCGAAGCAAGACTTTTGAATGCATTTTTCTAATGCAGTTCCAAAATATGCCCTCGCTACTGAGAATACTCTCGCGAATTTAACTCGTACTTTCACATTTACTTTTGCCGCATCTATATCTCCGTTATCTGCACTTAAGGATTGTGGCCGTAGGTGGGCATTTTCTATTTCCCACTCATCCTAATAACTCAAGCGCTACCACAACAAAGTGCTCTAACAGCTTCCGTATCTAAACCGCAATTCCATTCAAATGGCATCACCTAAAAGCATGTACCCCCTTTTGGTGAAATTGTTTTTTTTTTTCCCCGAAAACAACTTTCAGTGGAAGCATAAAAATGAAAACTTTTTTTTTTAATGTCGTAAAACCAAAGGTGGACGGGGTCGTATTCAGTTACAGCGATGGCCTGGGGCTGTTTTTGTTTCGGCTGCACAATGATAGCAGTCTTTATTGTGGCTTGTCAGACGGTGCAAATGACACTTTTCAGGGTAGCTTTGTGTAAATATTCTGACGGAAGTTGAATTTTAAATTGGCTGCAAGAGTTCAGCGGTCAATTGAGGTGGTTGCAGGCTCCTTCCCCTTCCCCACAAATGCTTTCAAACTCATTACATGGGTTAAAAGGAGATGAGGCTTGAGAATGGAACACCACATCGCCGTCTGTTACTTACCGCGAGGGTTGGTTGGGAAAACCGATTTGGGTCCTCCTGTCCATACGGTCTAGACAATGATTATTAATTAGAAGTGTTTGCTCTTTTTATAAGGAATGTTTGATTTTTGTTGTAAAGGCACTCGCACCTTGCCCTTGATCCTGATGAGGACGATAAGTACGGCCCGCTGTATAACTGGCAAATTGGTTATAATGGAAAAAGGGTTCACGTCAAAATGAGGTAATCATAAATTGAAATGTCAAAGGCCCCATTATCTCGACCGAACAGAAAATTGTTTTCCTTAGGTTACTGTTTAAGTTTTCTGAAGGAATGCTTGTCGGTCCTTTTTTCTTTCTTCCCCTTACATAGGACTTTTCTAATTACTTTGGTTTGAACTGTGTTTGCGGGTGGTTAAGCGAAATTATTGGCAAGAGAACGAATTCAGAAAGGCGCAGGGTAGGTATTGGTTTAGCAGATTTTTGGTTTGTGGAAATAGAGAGCGGTCTTAAGTTAGTTTAAATACATTTTGAGACTGAATGCAGTCTTTAGTAGCCAACCGAAGGGTCTTTGTAAATTTAGGAAAGATCTGAATTTTTCGCCATTTGTGCGGTACAGCGCTGCCAGCGTGAAACAAAAATCAAGCGTGACAGCTGACAGTTCAGGGTTATTCAAAAGTGAGGTTAAAGAAGTCACCGATTATGGCATCTTCTTGTCTAAATCAGGTGCGTGTTTGGAATGGTTCGAAATAGCAATAATACTCCGCCCATTTTTTAAGGATACAGTTGGCTCGGTTTTAGTGGGACGCTGAACTCAGCCGTCACTTTGTAGACGATGACTTTTGTCATATGCGGCTTTGAAGTCAATGAAAAGGAGGTAAGTTTCGACTTGGAACTCGTCGACATGTTTAAGGGTCTGCTTGAGTGTGGAAACAGAAGCCAAACTGCGAGACAATATCAATATCGGTTCGTGCTCATTTTGCAGTAGAAGGATTTAGGATGTGGTCGCAGTCGAATAGGATAATCTAAGCGGCATTAAGGACGTATGCCGCTCAGATAGATTTCGCCGGAACTGTTTTTTCACTGATTGAAAGTGGGTTCACTGTATGCTCTTCAACTCTTTCTATTTTTATGATGCCTATTGAGCAGCTGCTAGGAAGGCAGCATTGACACATCTATAAACCCCTGCGACTAGGTCTAATTTATTTTTGTTAGTATTATTACAAAAAAAAATTAATAAATGGTTTCACATTAACAAAAACATCTTATATAAGTTGTGAAGCCTTTGCAAAGATTTAGGGTTCAAAAACAAATTTAAAATTACATTACGTCTCGTATATTGTTTGGAAGTACTTTCCTTCCAGCCGTAGAAGCTAGCTGCTCGGTTTTCTTATACAACCTTCGCAAGTTGATTCGATGAGAATAGTCTTCGATCCCCTTGAGCTGGAAGACTGCATTGGTCCTTTTCTACGAGGATTTTCTTCTTCTGACTCAACGCCCTTGCCTCGCTGCTCCTCGTTTCCGCTGTCCCGTCTTAACTTGTGCATCTTCTGTCATAAAGCCATTCATCATCGTACTCAAAAGTCCCTTTTTAGCACCAATGGAATGCGCCCCTCTCACAACAAGCGGCAGCTAAATAGACTCCACATTCTTAAAGTAATAATTCAAATAACTCCCTTCAATATATGTACTGGCCCTTAAATATCAAACCGCAATCTGCTAGCATAGTAAAGGATCCTAATGGAGATAGCCCGCTATCATCATTCTCCTCCCGAATGAACAAACGAAATCCATAAATCACTATCCATTAAACAAACAATGGGAATGGCTGCGGTATAGGAAAGGAGTAGTAAAGAATAGATCCCTTAAAATCCCTTGCAAGATGTGCGGCTCCGGCGGGTGTATACGGCTATAACCAATTTCATCCCCCAGTGCATGCAACCCAACCCAACCCAACCTAACCGCTTCAAGTTTAATTTTCCAGTTTTCAAACAAAGTTACACTTACCACCTTAAATTCTGGACGTTAGTTCTTTTTCTGGATTTTTTGTCCCTCCACAACAGCGTAACGTCCAAGAAAGCTATAAGTACTTGATGCACACAACCAGCTAAAAGGTATTGCCGCAGCAACGTCCAGCACAGACAGAAAGAAGTTAGGAACTCCCATAGAAAAGCACTCTCGTCTTCGGGGTTTTGTTTTTTTTTTTGTTGGCTCAATTTCAGCAATTGAAATCCTCCAGCGAAACCATAACCATAATTGAATATCAACTCGAGCAACTTCAATGTTCGACGTATATAATGAGGTTTTAAGTGTTCGTTGTATTTTCGTCGTCCCCTTTGTCGCGTGGATGATAAAATTGTGTACCGGTTTCATTCTCCTTGATGAACGAGCACGAACGACATCGACAATATCGGTTGTAAATATAAATATAACGGCTTTCGCAGGAGTTATTCGGGGTATCGCATCGTTTCATCGCATATTTCGCCAGGATGAAGAGTTATGGCTACGGTTCAAAGATTTTATGACTTTGGTGATGGGAACTTTTTGTTTGGGAGAGGTTTTTGTTTGGTAAGTGTTGCTTCTTAGAAGTGCCTATTTAGAGTTAGATAGAGCTCCAAATCGATGGGGTGTACTGGGAAGGGCCTTTAGATGTTCTGTTCTTTTTAAAGCCGTAAAATCTGTGACACGTACCTATCGTGAGTGAGGTTGCATACACATTTTACGGACCCCCCGGACACTCGACTTTGTCCCTGTATCGAACCAATGCAATATATCTGTAAAATATTTAAGTATGTATATGTGAGGACAAAATCCCACATTAATCAGTCAGACTAAAGAAGTACAGGGCGGCACGCTGCCGCATCACGATATATTGTTGTTGTTCGAGTAAAAATAAAAAGATATAGTCGGGTTTTTGCATAATGCTTTTTTCCAGACTTTAAACAAATAAGTTGTGTTTTATTCCTTTTCAATGAATTACAGTCCGCTAATATACAGTCCCCAATCTCATGTCGTTTTTCAGATTTTGCTCTCAGATTTCAGATTTTTCGTGTCTTTGTATTGGGCTGTCATTTGACAGTCAGCTGTTCTCATATTGTTTTGTGTTAATAATATTTTATTATTAATAAATTGTTTGTTTTCGATTCTCTGAAAGAAAGTAATAGATGTGGATATTAGTTTTCCAAATGCTTAATTATTTTCTTCGTCATCGTTGTTGAAGATGTTGTCACAAATTACACAGACGAAGTAACACAAATAAAAATACGTTTTGATTTCAGTTTCATCGTCATTTTAGAGTTTCCCGAACAACAGCAGCAACCATAACCGAATAGATTGCGAAATTACAGAAAAAAGGTGAATTGTGGAGGAAAGAAAGATGCTAGCGCTCAGACTCAATGCTTTCGTTTCTATGGTATATAAAGGGTTTTCCAATAAGAGGTGTTATTGTGAATGACCCGGTAGCTGTCACTTTTGAAGCTTTTATTCTTTGACATTTGACAAGTAGAAACTTATGTAGTAGGCTTATAAAGTTCAGTTAACACAAGAACTCAAGCCAGCCGATCATCAACAACGTCGTGTCTTTGCTGATTGGGTCTTTGAAATGCATGAAAATGATCCGGAATTCCATCGAAAAATCATCTTGACTGCCTCATCGTGGCTACGTCAACAAGCAAAATTGTCGCTCGGAAAACCCAAGAGTTATTGTTGAGAAGCCTCTCCATCCTCAACGTGTGACTGTCTGGTGCGTTTTATGGTTGGACCTTACTTTTTCGAAAATGAGGTTGGATCAACAGTTACGGTGAATGGATTGCGCTATAGAGAGATGATTAATGATTTTTTATGGTCGGAGTTAGATGGTATTGATCTGGACAACGTTTACTTTTAACAAGACGGCGCTACGTGCCACACAAGCAACGAAAGCATTAATCTTTTACGGGAAAGTTTCCGGACCGTGTGATTTAACACCTTGCGACTTCTTCCTTTGGGGCCACGTGAAAGATAAGGTCTACGCCAACAGCCCAGTGTCGATTCAAGACCTCAAAGATAATAAAATATGATATAAACATCCGATCATTTATCTCAAAAAATCACATTTTTCTTTGAATACCAAAATAACACCTCTTATTGGAAAACCCTTTATATAATATTATGATATGATGAAAGTTAGCTGAAAATTAAACAAACGCTTTATTTAAAGTTCGCTGGAAACAAAAATACTTACCGGGAAGTTTCAAATGTATTTAATAAGTCACTATCCAGTGCATATAGATATCAGACGGCGTTTCTTGAATTTTTGTTCGATATTTCGACGCAGCACACTAAGATGCCATCAACAAATGTCAAAAGAAATAAAATAAGCTCAGAATTTGCAAAAGTAATATTGTATAACTTCTATATAAACATTTAACGAAAAACATTGCCAAACCAGAGTCAAGATTGAGAATTGCTTTGGTTTGCTAATACAGAGGTTTAGGAAGCTGCTCAGGTTAGACTTTTTTACTGTGGTGCGAATGTCAAATTTTGTATCCGGGTGCTGTGTGTTGCATAACTTGTGCTTGGAAGAAGGCGATATATGGCTATAGATGTCAATGACGATAACGACACTGATCGTGCACTTGAAAAAGTCGGGAATATTGAAGGTGAAGAGGAAACGTTGGAGGAAACTATTTTGTTACATAAGGGACAACTTAAGCGAAACTTTATGGCTCAAAGTCTTTAACTGAAAATAAAAATACATATTTTTCAGTGATTTAATTTTTTCGCCAGTTCCCTAAGCAGGTCCATTATTTCCTTGTGCCTCTGTTGCTTGTGAAGCATTTCTCTTTCCCGCCGCTCAGACTTCTCCTTTAAGCTAAGTATCCTGCTCGCGCTAAATTTTAGCGTACCTAGTCTCCACTCCGTTTCTCCACAAGCAAAGATAAATGGTATGATAGATGGGACAGAAACCATATGGGTACAAGAAGAATTGAAGAAGATGTTAGAATTGCTGCAGCTGAAATAATTGCTATAGTAGCAAGTAGAAGACGACACTCAACTTCGTGTCGCGTAAATCCAATCAATCAACCAAAATCAATATTGCAGTGGGATTTGTCCTGCAAGTTGCATACATTTGGTCGTTCCTTCACAAGTTTTTTTTTTTTTTTTTCATCGCTTTCAAAAGGGTATTTTGGTTTTGCGTCTTCTTTTACTTATACCGCTAATGATTTGTGCGGTTTCCTCCAAAAAATCTATATATTGACTACACACAGCTTGGGAAATAAATAGTTTGAGATAATAAATTCACCCGGCAGCAACAAAATAACAAAAACTTTTACTTCTGTCAGAATTTATCTTCGATTTAATGTATCGGACATTTATTTCGCGAGCTAAATGAGTGGAGACTTGTCATCGGCCCATCTATATGAAGTTAAGAATTTAGCGAGCGAACAGGATACTGCTTTGCTAAATTGTCTCGCTAAATTTTATCCTTTAGACATTTTTGTATGGGAGATAAAATTTAGCGCGAGCAGGATACTTAGCTTTTACCCGCCGTTCAAACTGTTCAGCTTTTAGTCTTGCTTTTTCTGCTGCGTGCAAGGATCCTCTCGAATATTTTCTCCTGCACAGTTTTCTTCCTTTGACGTCTAAGTATAGTGGTATCCAAGCCAATATCATCTTCTTGATATGATGTCTCGCATCCTGTCGTTGACGTTGATGGTGGTGTGTTCATTTGGGTGGACGAGCTTTGAGAATCAGAAGAAAATGCCGGCCTTGAAGGAAAAGTGTCCAGCTTCCTAAATATACGACCCGGCGAAAATCCACTGTCGATGCAGATCGAATCATCCCGATACACAATATCAAAAATATCGTCATCGTAGATCGTCTTTTCGAGAACCGCCCCGCTTGTGTTGTCAACGTCTTTTTTTGTTCGCTTCGTCACACACTCATAGCGGCTCTCCACTTGAATGGAGGTGAGAAGGGCATTAAATTTGTTCCGCATATCATTTGCTATGTAAGCCCACATTAGTTTTTTGGTAGGTACCGAACTTTTTAAGTGGGCCAACAGAGTTTAGCAAGCGTGCATATGAATGCAGTACAACTTCAGTTTCCTTCTCATCCCAGTTAAATGAGATTTTACTAGACCCACCTTAAGGCAATAGAATCTATCTTTTTCTTTACTTCACTATTCTGCCACTTACCTGAAAAAGGTTGGTCGACATATTCTTCTTCCAGCTTTTCTATTTCTCGCGAGATTCGCAGAATTGCTCTGACTCTTTTTTTTTGCGGCCAATGGAACATGAAATCTGGCTGCCAGCTGATGTCGAGAGCAGAAAAATAAGTTCTTATTCCACAATTTGCTTGTGGAATTGTTTTGTAGATTAATAGAGGGGTTCGTTTTATGGATGGGTGTTGCTGCGCTCTCTTACCGAGTCGCGGATGTTTTCATTGAGGTGTCGCCACAAGTCGTTCGTGCGCACGCACCCGTTTGATCGTTTCGCCTTAGAGTTTACAGAATCCAACCCCAGTCTTCTTCTGTGTTTAAAATATCTAAAAGCCTAATTGGATCTTTTATTTGGGGTAAACAAAGTCTCGAAGTCTCTAATACCCATCAACTGAGATGTACAACTTAACGAGCAGTTTCCCTCTAATTTGACAAACTGTTTCGAGTGGGATTGGGCCTTTAAATATAGATTTTAAAAGCACCCCCTTCTTAAACCCATGCGGTTCGTACCTAACCCCAAATATGTGTACCATACTCACCAAATAGTTGATTCCCATAAACGGGTTTCCTGCAAATTATCTAATTTTCAATCCCCGCGGCAGTCAAGTTCATCTGTCTCAGCTTCAATACCTCATCCATAAAGGTCATAAAGGTTAGGCAATATATATACCGCCTTTAAACAAATTCTCAATTTTAGAGTCATAATTTTGCCATTGTGCGAACATTATGGATAATTTAAGGTACACCATCATCAACCCCTAAAACACATTGTACTCTTCACCGAGCATGGGAAATAAATTTCATTTTATGATGCAAAAGACCAAACAAATCCAGGATAACATTCTCGTCATCAATTTGCCACCGTTTGCACAATGTTGCTCAGCTCCACGGAGGATGCCGCACAACAATATTGACAATTTGTATCAGGGGTCGTTTGTTGGTTTTATTGTCAAAAGTATCATGAAACCCCAGGTGGAAGTGTTCAATTCAATTCAATTCAATTATTTTATTTAAAAGGTATGTACATTAAGATATGATCTTTTATAGTACTTAGAATTCTCACTTAGGAAAATTGAATAGTCTTAAAGCTAATTTACATTAAGTAACTTAATCTAAGGGGTGAAAGAAAGGAGGAGAAAAATATCAGGTTCAGATTTAGTGGGATAAGTTGGAAAAATGAAGAAGGATTGCACTTTTAAAATTGATAGGGTTTGAAATGTTTTTGATTCTAGAGGGTAGGGAGTTCCAAAGTCTAACAGTATGAATGAAAAATAAACGTGACGAGTGAAGGTAATTACAACGAGAGGGAATAAGGTTTATAGTTCTAGAGGAGCGAGTGAAATTAAGTCTGTTATACAAGTAAGACGGACATTGAGTACTTATAATTTTGTGTAAAAATATACAGTTCCTGGCGTTAATGTATTCCTGCACAGTACAACCAATCAAACCCCTGGCGAGCACAGAAACATGATCGTATCTACGAATGCCGTGAATATAACGCACTGCATCGTTAAAGGCAACTTGCAGTTTACGCTGGGATAAGGAGTCAAGACTGCTGTAGACTACCTCAGCATAGGTTATGAGAGGTAAGACTAAGGTCAGTACCAGCTTTCGTCTTGTTTCCTGTGGAGTGAAATAGGCACTGATCCACAATTTGCGAAGGCACCCGTAAATACGACCAATGACCACGTTGGTGTGATTATAGCCCGATAAATTTCGGTTTATTATATAGCCAAGACTAGCGACTGACTCTACAGCCTCAATTTTATTGTTATTTAGAAGTATGTCAGGTAGGAGACATAGATCAAAAGTATTTTTGCAAATTGGAATTACTTGCGATTTTGATGGATTTAGCAGTAACCCATTTGCTACTGACCAAGTGTGAATATTTCTTAAATCCTCGTTAAAAATAAGAACGAGGTCACTGAGGTTGCTGAAAGGCTTCGCTAAGTGCAATTGGACATCATCTGCATATAGGTGTACTGAAGCAAATTTACAAACTGATGGAAGGTCATTTATGAACATGCAGAATAGTATCGGTCCTAATATTGAGCCTTGGGGAACTCCCTGCTTAATTTCTTTTAAGATGGAAAAACGTCCACCAGAAATCACCCTTTGTGATCTGCCAGACAAAAAACAAATCATCAATTTTACTGCTCTTTCACTAAAACCGAAGTTATTCTTAAGCTTCCAACACAGGATTTTATGATTAACACTATCGAAGGCTTTTGAGAAATCCAGCAAGCAAAGCAACGAAACAAAACCCCTATCATAATCTTGCCTTAACTCTTCAAGCAAATTAACCATAGCTGTAGAACAGCTGTGATTAGCTCGAAAACCAGATTGCTGAGCATACAACAACTTATTCTGTGATAAGTGCTTCGTTATCTGCTTTGCCATAACTTTCTCAAAAACCTTAGACAGACAAGGAAGAATGCTAACCGGTCTAAAATCAGCAGGAGAAGATGGGTTCGTTTTCTTTGCTATTGGCAGAACTCTTGCAATTTTCCATAACTGAGGAAAAGTTGATGTTGTTATGCACCAGTTAATTACATGAGTAAGGTGAGAGATTATTTGAGGTAGAATCAGTTTGATGAAACGTATTGGAAGGCCATCCTCACCGATGGAATTAGACTTTATAGTTGTTACGCATTGAGCGATTTCCACTTCGGTGGCTACCACAAAATCTTCGAGCATCGGGACAGAGCTTACAAAGTCTTCCGTTCGAACAACAGCAGAACAACTAGTAGTGGGATCAACACCCAGAAATAAGTTATTTAGTACATCTGGATCAAGAGCACATTTAGCGTCACTGCCGCTGGAGATACCAATTTTTCGAAGGTTACTCCAAAGTTTCTTCGCAGGCAGGGAAGTATTTAGTTTGGAGGCATAATAGTTTGTTTTTGATGTACGCAGGACCGAGGTTGAATAATTACGCGCCACTTTGTATGCAGACCAATTAACATCAGATGGTCTATGCCTCCATTTGCTGTATAATCTGTTCCTAGATTTAATAGCACTAACTACCTCCGAGGTAAACCATGGACAAGCTTTGTTTTGAATTCTGACCGCTTTGATTGGAACATATTCATCATACAACTTAACTAATATAGACTGAAGCAGCCTTACTTTTTCATTTGGATCAGCAGATAACCGGCATTGTTCCCAGGGAGCCGTGAGAGTTGCGATTTGAAGGAGATTGGCATCTATGGAATTAAAGTCTTTAAATGTAAACGTGTCTGAGACTGCAGTTTTGGACAAATTGATGTTATAAGTACAGAATAGTAGATCATGATCTGAGATATCAAATGATAGTTGATCAAACAAAAGAATAAGCGATGGACTCGAAACAACAATAAGATCTAGCAGACTTGGCAATTTGTTCAATGCAAAACGTGTAGGGTAAGTAGTATTTACTGCTTCCATTCCTACTGAAGAAACTGAATCCTTCAACTGAAAGGCAAGTGAATCATTTTTCAGTAAGTTGACATTGAAATCACCACAAATGATTGTGTGTTCGTAGAGTGCACAAAATTCAGAAATTGCTGAAAAAAAGGGCAAAAAGGAGCAGCTTCTATTATTGTTATAAACACAAGCAACAATACATTTCGTATAACAATCACGTAATTCAACAATAATATATTCAACACCACTACCACTGGACTTTGTAATAATATCACATCTTATATTTGATTTGCAATAAATTGCTACGCCGCCGCCCGTAGTTTCAGTAACTCGATCGTTCCTGAAAACTTCATAACTTGGAATTTCATAAAACAAGTCGGTGATACTCGGATTAAACCATGTCTCACTTACACAAATAACATCAACACAGGAACTAGAAAACAAGTACTTTAAATAATCTAATTTCCGATTGTTTAAACTTCGCGCATTTAGGTAACAAACTTTTAGACCCTCGTAACACTTTGAGAGAACGTTTACCATGGTGTACGTTGATTTTTCATTAATACTGTATTGGTCTCCTAACATTGTGATATTAATTTAAAACGACAAAGAGAAAAGTGCATACCACCTAACGAAGGGATAAAATAATATAGAGAGGCTTGAAAAGAGAGGGATAATACAGAGGAGAAGACAACAGAATTACAATATTAAGCTTACGTTATGGATAATTGGTAAAAGTACAACAATTTTTATTGATTATTGGCAGCAGCAGCAAGCAGATCTTCAGTGCTTTCGATGAGAAAGCTTTTTCCATTCGCCGACTTCTTAACGTACACAGACCCATACTTCGTGTAGACAGCAAACAGTTGTTGTTTTCGCCTGAGGCCAAGAGCACTGTTTAAGAGAAAACGTGTTTGTCTTGTTAGGCTCTCATTGAGATAACAGCTCTTGTCCGATTCAATGCCCAGATGTTGGAGACGTAATTCGGTTGAATGTTTTTTACGGTAGTTTGCTGCTGACATCAAAACAGCGTTTCGCTCTAAGGAGTTGCTGAATTTCAACACAATGGGAGATGTGGCGGTGTTATTATTGTTGTTTCTCTTTTTTGTTCGAAAAACATTTTGTAAGAGAGGCGGCTTGCAATCAATAGTGTGACAGAGTTGGACAAATAAATTTTTTAGGTTCTCATTTGGAACTACAGGTATTCCGAAGAGCACTGCATCACACGCGACTTCCTTCTTTTCCAAGACGTTGCAACGCCGTTGAAGCGCAGCAATTTCAGCGTTCTGCGATTGTATAGCTGTGTTGGTGTTACTGCCCCTTTCCCGGTAGGTAGTGCCAGCTCAAATTGCCAAAACCTATTTGCAGCTTGAACATTAACTTGCTGTTAGCAGTTGGGTTTTATTTTCGTCTTCGGCTTGTGCGCATCAATCAAAGTGAATTATTGAGACACACATACACACATACACATCCTGTTGTCAGTGAAATGGAAGGCAGGCATTCGGTTAGATGATAAATCGCTTTACGACCAGGATGTAGATTATGAATACAAACATGGAAAACACAACTCGACTTTCATTCAAGAGCTCGTCTGCGAATTTAAGAATGCTTGCAGAAAATGCAGTTAAATACCTTAATCCACATTTGGAGAATGTCAACTTTGTTGAACTAGGTAATCACCTACGAAAGACGAGCTTTCAAAAGTGAATGCAATTCCAAGGAAATCCTTGCATGCTGGGAAGTGTTCATCTCGTCTTCGAATTTCTTTGTATAGTTCACGGCAAGGGGTTGAGAGATAAAGCGAAAGACCTTACAGAGGACAATAGACTCGCAGTTCACCTCGAGTCACTTATTGCGCATCAACGGTGTCCTTTCCAGAGACTAGAAGGAGAACGCAACAGTGATCTATCGCTGCCTTCCGTTGAATGGAGTTTATCACATTTTCATTATTCTTACTCTACATAGTTGCCTATCCATGGGGATGCATTCTTCCTTGTATTTCGTGTTAAGGGCATGTCGGATGCAAAGCGATTGCCGACAGTCATGAACTTTTGACATGGATTGTTTAGAATCAAAAACGGTGATTGGTATTCGTCTGCTAAAATATTGCTCACTGAAAAGAACTTTCAAAATTGAATTTTTATGGGGGGCATGAATATAAGATTGGGAAACCTACAACAGGATATAGACGATATCTCTAAATCAAGATTTAGTGCAGGACTTGAAGAGCGCTGTTCAAAATATGCAACGTTAAATTCAGTAGGGAAGAAGTCCTTGGGGTTCTGCAATGACAACAAATGGTAGAACAGAGGGTGACGAAGAAGGTAACCTTACTTTTGTCAGTAATATAGGAGAATTAGTAAATGATATATGCGCCGTGTCGCAGGAGATGTTAATGTTTGTTGAAAGATTTCGTGAAGAAGAGGCAATATGGTCGGACTACATGTCAACAAAAAATAGCATTCAGCTAAACAATGCAACTACTCGGAGCACCTCGAACAAGCTTATTCCAAAGCTAAAATGGAATGAAACCCGAAAGGCTGAATACCAAAATAGGCTGAGTTCGAATCTACAAAATGTCAAGCTTTCGAATGATTCAATCGAGATTGCCGATCTCACTTATGTAATTATGGAGTCAGTCATTCTGCAACGTAGAAACCCAAAATGGTTCAACCCCCGAACCTTCAAATTATTGAACTCATTTCGGAAATAAGACAGTTTGCATAGACAACAAAATGTCACTCTATCAACAAATCGACCTCAAAATTAACACTGTTAAGGACAGTTAGGATTGGAGGAGCTTTGCAAAGGAGATAAGAAACATTGATCATCAATTGCGGCCTGAGGTAGGCGCTCAGGAGTCTTAAGCCTACTACAGTGATCTTCTCAACCCAAACCAAGAAAGTAATTAAAAATGCTGTCCCTTTCAGTCACACGGCTATTTAGTATTTAGCATCCCTTTATTCTTCCGTGTTAGGAATGAGTGACCGTGTAAATGCAGATTTTTGAACGCCTTTAAACTGCTTTGCATTGGTTATGTATTTTTTACTGTAAATCGAAGTAAAATTGGCAAATTATTACAAAATGTATTATTTCACTATTACGAATCTATTTTATTTGGCGGTTCGAGCTGAAATGTCAAATGTCATTTGCATCAAAATCATTCACGATGCTCTGTTTGCGTAGTTAATGCGTTAACAATGCGTTTGGGAAACGTATGAATTTCATCATAGTAATCCGCTTGCGTTTTGGAACGCTTATCTAAGCAGTTATGCAGAAGTAATACGTTTTTAAGGTGAAATCGTAACGAAAATTGAAACGCCAATCACGCAGCACCACAACAGAGAAGTGAGCCGAAACTTTTGATAAATAGATCGCTAGCTGAGATTAAACATGAAGGCCTACAAGCATTGGCAGAACTGGTTAGTGTGTCCAGTGAAAATATGCAATAAATGTAAAAAACATTGGTGGAAATGCCACGAGGTATTTAAAAATTTTGCTATTCGTCTGTTCATAAGTGATTTGTGGAAGGGCTGTTTCAATATTTGTTACGCCCACTTCTTATATGGCTATATGGAATATAGTTGAAGCGTAACGAAATGTGAAACACGATTAAACGCCGCCCAGTAACCCAATAGTTGGCTGAGCGCGGCGTGATTCTACATTCAATACTACTTTTTTAAGCGTCAACCCCATCAAAGGATCAATTCAACAGTAGACGGGTTTCAATATCAGTTACTCTGCGCGATGCTAATGAAAATGATCATAAATTATATTAAGTGTTCAGGCTAGATTTTACAAATTCACAATGACTACATTTTCCATATAAAATTACCCATTGTGGGCTACAAAATACTTAGGGTGAGGCTTAAAGTTGTTGTAAGTAAGGGCTTTTTTATATCATTGTAAGGTAATTTGGCATGTCAAACTTCCCACTCAACAATACAACAGTGAAGTGAGTTGTGTTTCAATTTTCGTTACGCTCACTTCTTCGGTCGTCGTTGAGTAAGTTGGCATGCAGAAAAATAGGAGCGTGACGAAAAAGGAAACGCGAATACCTAATTTATAAGTCAAAGCATTGACTGTAAAAAGTCATTTATCTTATGCGGACCTGTTGCGGTAACTGTTTGGAACATGTTGAATAAAATCTTATAGTTGGAACAAGTCCTTTGAACCAATTCTATTTATAGTTTCGGCTCGAGACAACGTCCCATAGTAAAATGTGATCAATGTGAAAAACACTGATCACATCACACAACAATCCAACATTAACCCGCTTTCCAGTGGCACCCTATTAAAACCCACAGGAAACCTATCAATTCAAATTATAAATAAATACAAACACGAACCATTGTAATTAATTTTTATTTCACTGGCACCCGTATAATTTTCGAAATATTTCTCAATGTTTACACTGTTGGCATGAATCCTGGAAAGCAAATACAATTAACTGTGAAAATGAAATGTGATTACTAGCAGCGCTTTTTGGATTTATCATATGCAAGGTCACACTGCAGCAGGATACTCTAATATACTCCGTTGTGTGTGGATGTAAATACATTCACAATATCTCGGTTACAATGTTTGCGAGTTTTCTCTTTCAATTATCTAACGAGATAATACCAGGGATAAGGATACCTACTAAATGAATTCCCAAGAAAATCAATATACGAAAGAGCTCTAAAGTGTGCCATCCATTTCCTTATTAGCCTCTGCAGTGATTTGAACTTGAACACTTACGACCATATTTTGGGAAAAGTTTCTGCAGTCAACATCGTGCCCGAAGTTCGACTTGCCTCGTTGTTCCACCGACTAACATCATGTTGGGAGTAATTTCATAAATTTCCCCAAAACGACCAAAGTATCGCAATACCCAGGGCCAGTGAAGTTTGCGCTTTCTGGGGTTGAGTCAGAGATCTTGCACCACAGTGAAATCCTGATGCAGTCGAACAAACAGACAGCTGCTGGGGACAACCCACAACATGGATAGTTTTGTGGGCAATTATTCGTATATGAGGGCGATACGCGTGAGTGCACAACCCCAGGTAGCATATTAGCAGTACCAGTTCAGCTACCAGGTGCTGCAGCAATTACCTTTGTGTTTAAATAATTGTTTTCAAGGATATTACACTGCAGTGACAACTACCCACTGCAGCCACAAAACGTGTAAATAATTATTTATGAATGGAGCGATGCAGTTTCCCGGCATGAAACCGAATGGGAATTTCACGATGCAATCAATTCTCTGCGAATCATAATGCTCATGAAATGCGTTGATGGGCGTTGAGCAGCTGAAAACCTCGTTCGCTTATCAGTGGTTAAGGCATGGATTGGTTGCGAGGCACTTATATAAAATTCAATTTTAATACCTGATCGAAAATATGTGTTTACCACTGGCAACGGCTTATGCAGGATATTCTGCATCGATATACCATTTGGTTGAGAGCACAAACATTTTGCTAACGACGGCAATACAACTTTATTTTTATGGTCGAAATAGTTCATGTGCAAGTGCAAATGCCGCATGCAACGGATAGTGTCGATTGCATGTTACAGTATGGGAACTGGAATCGGAAGTTTCTTTGTTCCCTGGGCGGTCTGAAAAACGTTTTTCTCATTCCTTTTGGGGCGAGAGGAAGCGCTTCACATTATTCTTTTAATAGTTTCAAAACCGTTTGAAGGCATAATGGGAGTACTTTTCAATACGAACGAATTCGACGCAGAATATTCTTTGATCCGGTGTAAAATGGGCTTCTTAGACCCAGTGCGCTGAATTCAAGCTGCCGTACAAAAAAGTCTACAAAAATGTAATTTAGCGGGACAGTCTAGCAAAGCACTACAGAGGTCTCAAGGTAAGAAATCAAAACCACGAATATAGATTTATATTATATATTTTAGAGTTGCACCCTGGCAGCATGGTGCTTCCAATCTCTATTGCGATGCCATTTATTTTTGACTGAGTCACAACCCACGCCTGTCTGTAGGACATTTTTTTGCTACACCAATCTAGACTGTTGTTTACAAAATGCAGATATCACCTTGTGTCTTTGATTGAATAGTTTGAATAGCTTTACTGGCTAACGCTTTGATCGCCTCTTGACTGTCAACAGCTGTCGGACAGCTGTCAGACTTACTAAACTAGATACTTGAACGTCCCCATTTATGAGCACAAACTAAGGCAGCCTGAATGTGCCCTCATGCATTGACGATAATGAGTTTATAATTTCATATATACAAACAAAAGTCATAAATGACAGAAATAAAAATTATTTTGTCAATGATAACTCGGATGGTTAATATTAATTCCGGTTCTATTCCAATGCGAAATGATGTAAGCAGTCTGTGTCATCATCTGAATATTCTTTTTTGCCCTTGTTCATTTGTAAAAAGTACAAATTTGAATTGTGTAGATTCAGTAACGCCTCACTGGCATCAAGATGCTCATTATGCTTTGCAAAATGTTGATAAATGAAAGCTATTGGCATCACTTTCAACGTGAAGTATTCATTATTGCAAAGTTGATCAAACTGATGCGCAAACATAACGAAAAAAACCATCACAGAAATATCTGATGCGCTGTTGTTTCGCCGGCAAAAAAAAATAAGAAAAATGTCGGAAGAGAAATAAAAGTAAGATGGAGTGGCGCATTTTGAAATGATTTTGGAATACATTGTCTGCATATTCTTCTAGAACTTTGAAATAGTCTCTTATTTTAGGAACTTTCCTTCTGCTTATTAAAGTCCGTGAGGGTTTCGATGACTTTTTCAATACGTTTATCGTCTTTACGGTCATAGTTATCGACTAAAACTTTTATTAGTAAAACTCCCATCTTGACTTTAAAATGTTTGAGGTAAACAATGCGTTCTAAAACTCAAACGTCATATTCAATCAGCAACGCATCAGCATAAGCTGTGCATCGCATCAGCATCGCAAATAAGCAGTGATGCCGCATCACTGCGGAAATATTTGACGTTTCTGAACTTACACATAATTTGCAATAGTTTTACTTCCATTTTCTCTTCTGCCAATTTTCTACAGCGCGGCAACAAAACAAATCCACATGCACTATTGATATTCTATTATGAACGCAAGTACTGCCAAACTTCTGCAATGATAGTGCACAGTTCGTTTACAATAATGAACGCAAAATTTGAAGAAAGGCCGCATTTTTAAAATTATGAACTCGACCATTCAACGTAGTTTCCACTGACGAAACTTGGAAAAAACAAATTTGACTTTTCTAAAGAAATAAGTATATAATGTCAAACTTTTACTGTTCCGTCATTGTCTAAATAAGCAGGTACTTCCTCTTTTGATTCCATTCACTTTTTAGCTTCTGTTTATACATAAATGCTGAAAAAGAAAACAAAACGCAAATTTACAGATATGAGCAGTTTGTTATTCGTTTGACACTTTTTCCTGCATCTGTCAGCACAAAAATTTATCTCGGGATTTAAGTGTCAGTTTATCTAGATCTAGTGCTTTTTACTAAATCTCGTAAGTGAAAATATTATATTATTTTTGCCAAGTAAAGTACTTCATAATTTCAACGTGATGTTTATAGTTTCCTATATTTTTTTCTCACCCCTGAAGAATTACATTATACAATCCATCTTCTTGAAAACAAACTCAAAACAGTGTTGGAATTTTCAAAAATATACTTTTATTCATCTTTACAAGGTCGCACAAAAGAAACTTAATATAAACAAAGAATTTACAATTATTTCCTATTCTTTTACTTTTTTTTTTTTTTCTTTAAACAACCAATGTATTTACAAATTGAAAAATATCATCAGGAATTATTACAAACACAGAATCAATTGCTATCCCTTACATAGCTAGTAAATTTGTTCAACTTCTTATTTGCTATTACATGTTCTTGCCCTTATATATTCGTATTAAGCAATTGCTAAAGAAAATATATTGACTTATTTAGATTTTACATAAAAATGCCTAAGAAAACTTATAAGCTAAGTCCCGAAAAGTCTACCTATATTTTTCAAGTGCAATTATTGAGTACAAGTACAAGTTGTAATTTATAATAATCTGTTGTTTTTACAATTTATTTACAAGACTAAATTGATTATTAACAAACTTTACTTATATCTATGCATATAAATATATATTTATTTAATTAGGAGAAACGTGTTGGTTTTACTTTATGCTATTGGGCTTCTAATAAAAGACATTTTATATTCTATACTCAGCTTAGGAAATAACAAAAAAAGGTTTCAGAGTTACCCTTTGTAAAAAATCATTTAAATCGGCTAACTAGGGCTCAATCGTTTCCAATTTAAATGAGTATTTTATTTGTATACATATAGTTATTTCGTTTTTTTTTCTTTTTGTATTTTTTTTATAATTGGTTGAATTTTATTTTAAAATGAGCTTAATAAAGAGTTTAATTTTTTAAAGCTACATAAAAAATTTTGTTTTTTAAACATTTATAGTTCAAGCTCTGGTGGCAGTCATGCAATGCAATTTTTGTTGACTGTTATATTTGGTTATAAATATTCATAGAGTTGATGTAGTACAGCCTAGACAATAAGTACAACAGCTGTCGATGGTTGGGTATGTGATTGGGGATTTTTTTTTAACGCTCTAGAGCGCAAGTTGCAAGGTGTTGTACTGGACGGACAGCTCGCAGATCCTTTAAAAGTGCAACAATGATCGAGAAAAGGGGATGTTTAATCGTCAATATTAGTATCAACTCTTTCTACACCGTAGGTTTGTTCAATAGAAACCGTTAAAAGTCTACTCGTACATAGACTTCGATTGAATGGACAATGCCACTCCAACCAAGAGGATCTTCTAGTCCTTCCCGCAGGTACCATTTTTTAGGTAATCTGATTATTTGGGAAGAGGGAAGAGTGACTTCTGGATTAATGGTTTCAAAAATAAACGGTCCGCATTAAAGTGAGAAAATTAATGTCACGAATATATTTTATTTGTTTATAGAACTTAAACTAGATTTTGGTAGAAAGAACCCTTGAAGGAAGAGTTCGTGGATTTGCACCAATCCTTTTCAACAGATGATTGGCGTACACGAATTCCACATCGCATCGGGGCGAAACTTCTTTAAGAGGACAGCGCACAATAAATATTTAAACAATTTAGGACTCCGCCAAAATTATATATTTCTTGATTGCTTCATGATTTGAAAATGTATTCAGAAAACACGCTTTAACATAAGTTCCATTTGGAAACTTTTGGCCTTTGGGCCGCTTTCTGACCAACGGCGATTGCTAAAGTTGTCTTTAGTCAGTGTTATAAGTAGTTTATTCAATAAAAATGATGCAGCTGGTATGTAAAAGACGGTTTGGAAAAAGGCTTTTCAAAATGTTTGAGAAAATCTTGCATAAAAATATCGAAAAGAGAGTGGGTGGTAAGGAAATTTGGAAGTCGTTTTCGATGTAACAAAACTGTTTTCCACTGGGGGGACTCGTAGTAGTGGATCTCTTGTCAGGTTTCCGAAAGGGAGCTGAACCGGACACGCCTCCTCTGAGATTCGATGAATGATAAGTGATAGCAAATTGGTTGGAGTTGTTTTAAATGTTGAAGGAGAGATTCGTTTTAATATTTATAAAACATTTTACAGCATTTTGCTTATTTTTTATTAAAAAAAAAAATTGCAATGCATCTGGCAACGCCTATTAAAGCAACCATTTTGACTTGACTGTCGCTTTGACAGCCAAAAATGTAGTAGATTCCAAATTTAATCATTACTAGATAGACAAAGCATTGAATGTGTTATTGGTAGCACTTTTCTCAAGCAATATATTTGGACTGAAGTTGGCTACAAATGGCTGGACGTTTGGCTCATTACCAAGGCCCTTTCCCCCCAAATTAACCACCATAATATGATTTTAAATATTTCCGGAAAACATTGCTAAAGGATGGTTATGATATGTTGATTGTTTTTTTTTTTTTATTATCAAAGCTCTAAGTGTTTTCGAAATAAGCTTCATTCGCACTACGTAAGAACTTAATCAAGAGCCGGATCCCTCTTGAAATACCCATTTTTTGCCGTCAAATAGTACGCACATTGCAGTTCTCTTGTGAGTCTTTTTTGGTTGATTAGTTTATAAAAGCTTCCTCCTTCTGATTTGAATTTGCAAATGTTTACACGAATTGTTTGACAGTTTATCTCTTCTCAACCTTAGGAAAGCAACGGGGGCCAGGGGTGATACAGCACCTAAAGAAAGAAAAAGCTCTCCATTTCAAACATCTCCGCCACACAATCGCTCTCTTCTTTCCCCTATTCTCAAATTGACAGCTGAGCTGTCAGTTCTGGGTCACACCTTACTGGTGTAGGTCGTAATTTGTATTTTACAGGCTGTTGCTATTTATGTATTTCATAATTTTTCAGTTCAAAATTGCTTTTTGATGGATTCAAACTATGGAAAAGTATGTGCAGAGGTTTGCGGAAATATTTCAGATGATAATATCAGTGTGTCCGATGTTGAGTTTTCGGAAAACAAAGATAACGTCTCTGAGAATTCGCAGCAAAATTATATCATTTCAAATAATTGTTCTTATAAATGTTCGAGATTTGGGTGCTAGCATTCGAGCAGTTCTAGGAGACATCCAGGAGCCATATACTTTAAAGAAACCTCGACAGAAAAGTAAACACAGCTTGCGCAATAAGCTTGATTTTAATGCGTCCAGAGAACCGAAGTGAAACTTGCGTAAACTGTTTTTAATTTAAAAAAAAGTACTTTTTCGTAAATTTTCCCAAAAATCTAATTGAATTAATTTTTCTTTTGAATTCACTAAAATGTTTTTAAAAATAAAAGTTAAGTTTTCGCTAATTTCTAATTATCTTTTTCAGTTGAATACATTGGAGTGTTACTCTTCGCGTATGGAAAAATTGTGTTGCTATCGTAAGGTTAAACAAACAATGCCCCACAACTGGTGAAAGATATATCAAGAGAACAACATAGTTTATACAAATTGTTATTTAAATGACGGTTTTAATTGAAAATGAAATCAATTTACTAAAGTCTGAAGACTCTGAAGCAACACCCAATCAACCACCAACCATCACAGCCCACCACATCGCATACCCGTCAACACTTTACCCAGTCATTTCCCTTCCCTTGTGTGGGAAAGAGAAACGTCTCATTATTTACAACTAGAGTACCGTCTCATTGGTGCATGTCCGCGGTCCATTCACAATCGAATACTTCGACGAACTGTCCTTCTTCACCGCCACCTGAGCTAGAAATATCTCCTTAAACGTCTCCCTAAACTGTCGCGACATACCGCAGTAAATGCCAAAATTTATCGGATAACTCACGACAAGGAAGAAATTCGCAAACAGTATAAATATATTCGCAATGTGATAGTCGAGGAATTCAGTTATAGCCGACGAGATGATGTGCAGAATTGTTATAATGCATATCGGTATCTCGGCAATCAGAAACACAGTGACGACAACGATCAGCATTAGTGTTGTACAGTTGGCCTCGCGCAACTTTTTGCTTTCCTTTTTGCGGTTCTCGCGGAACAGTGCCTTTCGCCGTTCTTGGGCCTTCTTCATGGCACGAAATAGCAGGATGTTCAGCGTCACCAATATTATGCACGGTATCAGATGAATGAAGAAGACACGAAACGTGAAATACAGGAAGTAGTAGACGTCCACGCCGATGTAGTCCTCCATCCATTTCGATGTTTCCGAATGGCACACCTCCACTTGGGTGCCGTTCCAATCGATGGTGAGCGGGTAGTAGGTGCGCTCAAAGAATCGTGTACTCTGGTGGGCGAACGCCGCCAGACAAATGTAGAGCGTGCAGCGTTTAACACGTGCCATGGTGCACCAAGTACGTGCCATGGGGGCATGACACACGTAAATGTATCTGAAATGGAAAAACAAATTTTACACACGTGAGAGATGGTTAATTTTAGATTCGATTTGTAGGTGCAAGTGAATAGAGTTATGCAAGACCAATGGGAAATCTTTTCGCAAATCATCGAGGCAAAGCCCATCAAAGTATTGAGTTGTTGGCCCCACTGAACTTTTTCCCACAAAATGGAATTTAATATCCTCAGCAATCTTTCTTTTGCTGACAGGTGCTATTAAAATAGAGAATATCATCAGATCAGTCTTATTTTGAATCTTTGTGTTCATATGGGTAGGCAGCACACAATGAACACAATACACATCCACCAATTCATCTTTCGGAATGCCGTATTAATTCCTCATCAATAACCACGGCGGACTGAGGGATTGAGAGCTTTTGGAATTCCATTTTGTACGCAAGTGATTTCCAGAAGAGAATGCTAACTGGCCAGATGGTGAGTGGATACATTTGAAAATGTATACTTGGCAGCTGTCAAAGGGACAGTGCCACGTATATTTTTTAAATATAGATGGAGCGGATAAATCAGATAACATAATTGCCAGATGTACTGCATCTATTTTAAAAACTAGCCGCTAGCAGCGAAGAAACGAATCCAAAGTAGAGTTTGAGCGCACTCACATTACGTTTTGTGCGCGGAACGCATCCGATGTTAAATAAATTTTTGACAGTTGTCGCCCTGCGTCGTCAAGTTGTTTTTTTTTTGTCTTTTTCATCGTCTCGTGTGGTTTCATTTTAACGAGTAAAACAAATTAATTGATCAGACATTTTCCGTACAAACATTGTGCTGGGGAGCAAGCTCCCAAAAGGATTAAGGTTATTTCTTTTATATTCTACCATAAAGTGCGTTAACTACGAGTTCAGTGTTGAAGATTTTGTGCAGGGCCGTAGAAATATGCTTCGAGTTATATTTTGGAAAAGTCGGTGTTGTAGCCCTCTCTCTTTTAATTGTTCACACGAAGCCTGTTCATTTTTCCCTTTTTACCTAAAATTCCCCCGACGCTTTCTTGCGAACAAAATTAACTTATGGAATTGTAGATGTTGGATGAAATTTACAGTAAAAGTTTTAAGTTTGAAGGCTGTCGTTCGTCTCTCATAGAGATGGCGGAGCAGTTCAATATTCACCTCTGTTGGGTGCCGGGGCAAAGGGACATCCCAGGAAACTGCAAGGCTGATGAACTCGCCAAACACGGTACCACACTACCTATACTTCCAGTTAAGGATTCGTTAGGTATTCCAATCGCTACTTGTAAACTCATAATAAAGCAGGTTGCTATCAATAGAGCAAATCTTAGATGGGCAACCGGCTCGACATGTCTAGCGACAAAACGGATTTGGCCAAAGCTGGATCTAAAACGGTCTAGACACTTGATATCCTTGGATAGGAAGCATATAAGTGCTACAATAGGTGTCATCACAGGAAACTGTCTTATAGGCAGGCATGCAACAAGGCTTGGCGTATTTGCAAACGATTTTTGCAGAAGCTGTCTTGACGAGGAGGAAGAAGAAACTATTCTCCATCTCCTCTGTACTTGTCCGGCCCTCTCACAAAGACGTAAACTCCATCTGGGAGCGTTCTACTATTTATATTGATCTGAACGATCTAAAAAGCACAGACATTCGGAATATCCTACGTTTCATCAGAAGCTCCAATTGGTTCAACGAGTAGGAAGATTTGCATTTTAGATTTATGTGGTATCACAAGGGACCTTACAATGGTCTAAGTGTGTCGGCTAGCCGACAGCCACTTCAACCAATCAACCAAGGTTTTTTTTTTTGTAGAATTTTTGAAAATTCCCAATATTTTGATACTTTTCCCACAGAAAGCTTTTCTGACATCGAAACTCGAATAAACAAACGATGTTAACGACACTGCTAGCTTCAAGCCCCCTTCGACATATTCGGACCGAAGATCTGTAGGGATTTCCAATACTGTGTCAAATGTGTATTGTTGGCGGATAAGATATTAAGGACGACACCGCAAGATTTTTAATTGATGGTAGTTTGCGATGAGTCTGCTACAATTATTGTAGAAAGCATCTAGTTCCGTGAAGAATTTCGACCAGTAAACGCTGCAAAACACGAGACGGATAAAGATCTAAGCTCTTTGCAAATGACTGGGCAACATTTCATTGGCCGATTTTTGTGCAGGTTTTGGTCCATATTTTCTTTTGGACTCCCTTTCGCCAGACCCAATTTGTCTGGAGTTCCTCTAACGTGATTCCATTTCTGATTAAAGCCTCACGCCCGAATTTGGTTCGCGAAAAAATACTGACCCTTCGAGGGTCAAACCAAATAAAAACTCAACTCCAACTCTGTTTTATAATTCGAAACAAACATCTCGTTAAAAATCCAACGAAGAATAACTCTTGCAAGTCGTCGTCTCTTTGGGCTGAGCAGCTAACCTTGTAGCAAGGCCTTTTTCTGTACACCAAAGTAGTCCAGCCCTTCTCTACAGACCTACTAACTCCACCCGCCCTCATTGGTCTTTAATGCGAGTAGATATACAATTTTTTTTTTCCTCTACCAACACATTTCACTTATTCAAATGACAAGGTGGCAGTACCCAACTCCACTTAGCCCAACAGCAAATTAACTACACGCAGCTTCTTTAGTGTCTTTTAGTAGTCAACCAGCTGAGAGTCATAAAGCGTTTGTGTTGAACGCAAAAAGTTCGTCCATCTCTATTGATATTTTAAGCCGAGAGAGAGAGATTCATTGCGGTCTTGGCAAAAGTCATTGTTAGGGCATCTCCAGCATAAATTCCCATTTCTTTGCAAAACTTCCAGTAAAGTACAGTAAAAACCTAGTTAAAGTTTTTTTTTTAGTTTTTATTAAATCATAACGGGAGTTCGGTTTTTATTGCTCTCAACTTCTAGGACATAATATTAGCTTGGCGAACAATTTCATTTTATTTTCCTGCGAAACTTTGCCTTGCCACTACAAACACTTTACCTACGACTATATACACGTGGGTTTCCAGGGAATTTTTTCTAGCCCTTGCTTCTTTCAAAACTGAAGTAGGTATGGATGTCATGTACTCGTTAGCAAGCAGTGCGTTTAGGTATAGTACTTTAAGTGAACTCTGATTTGTACTGACGGCGATGGATTGGCATTTGTTCTAACGTTGTTTGTGGAATTTGATATTATGCTGCGCACATGTTTGCACATACAACATGTCTGTATGCATTTGGGAACTCGGTCCAGCGAGAGTTTCTATACACTTTTACCCAGCAAGTGATCCATGTTAGAGTACTCACCTTTGAACGGCTAGCGCGACTGTCAGCCATATGGAAGCAGTATGAAAAAATGCTGGCATTATCTGTAAATAAAGTGAAAAAAAAGTTAAAAATTCTGTCGCTACAAAAAGTAAAAAAAAGTTAATAAAGTAAAGTTTGGAATGACAGTTTTCTGCAAGAGAAAAAATGTGTGGTACAGGTGTTTCGCTATTTTGTGAACCAACCGAAATGGAGATTGCCATGTCCTCATTCTTTGTTGAATTTTGAAGTGTCCTACATGTCATTCAAGTAATTGTTTACTAACTTACGCCCTACGGCTTTGACGCTGCCCAGGAACTTTGCCACTTAAATATGTTCTGGCCCATAATCATATAACATAGGATGTAACTCATCTTCCGTATTAAGTAGCGCCAAAGTTTCGCAGAGTACTTCTTTTGGACAGTAAAAATCAATTTATATTAGTTCCCTGCAGAACAACACAAAACTCTATACGGTGAAGTACCGCACGAGTCCATTTCATACCAATCCCCCGTCATAGTCAGGTTACCCAAAAGTTGCATCTGCTTACAATATAACTTCCTTTAAATTACCTCTCAACAGCAACAACACAAATTACACACCAAAACTTCCTTACATGACGATCCTTCATCACAGTTAAAACAGTTGCACAAAAAGTTTCACAAGTCAGTTAACATTCGTCTGGCAACCAAAAAAAATACAAACTTCCCCGAAGGATGTATCCACATAAAACCGTGTTACGTGTGCCGGGATTCAGTTTCACTGAAAAAGTATGCATGGGTAAATCAGGAAATTAAAGACAAAACACGGAAGTTTTCCAATACAATACGTTACGTGTGTAAAGAGTATATTTATTTTAAGGCAACCACCTCAACAATTTCATCGACGTGCTTGAAGTACACACTCAATCCAATTATAACTTCTTGTGTAGGGCTGACGATTCATTGCAACTCAATTAAACAGTCGAAAAAATAAAACTCGGTTTCTTTTTAAAGAGGGCTGCAGAAGCCACCATATCGTCTAAATATTTATACAAGTCCCGCATTTGAACTTGACAGCCAACCACCCGCAGGTCTTTCTTGAAAGTGACAGCATTTCGTTGAGGTATATATACCCTGCAACTGGAACGTGCAACTCTCCATATCTGATGATGCGTCCCACTGTGATAGCTACCCAGTCGTTCTATTAGAAATGCAACGTGACAAACTAATGGATTGAAAACCACAGCGAATTCACTGCATACGAGACCGAGTATCTCCCCCAAACACGTTCGCTGTTTATTGGACTCCCCCGGGGGGTGTGTGTGCTTGATGGTTTCAACCTTTCTTACCGCCAAATCTGCACACACGCTTACGTAACACTGAGGTTATGGTCTGTTTGTGAGAACGGTAATAGTAAAATAATTAATTGGACTTGTTCTCCTGCTTTCGTATTTTATTTTATTTTATTTCCCAAAACAAATCTACACTCCTGGTGGACCCAGAATAACTCATGTAGTCCCCACTCACAAAGATGCACAATACCGCCAACATGTGGCATCTCTCTGCCACATATGGATTGTATAATTCAGTTGGACGACTTCATGAATATGCGAACGAGGCGCAGGATCAAATTGATCACTTTGCGTAAGTGAAAGCAATAATTAGTCGAATGTATTCATGTTGAAGATGCGATTTAATTAAATGGCATCGCTGTGATTGATGATGTTTCAGACTCAGCAATCAGAGGAGCAGCTCATTCGAATGACACGTCAACTCGATTTGCATAGTCAATTTAGATGCATTAAGTATGTTCTCTTCGAAATGTCCCACAACTGGCTGAAAGGCATATCGTAGTAGGGAGAGGAACGTGTTTTGGAATGGTCCACATAGGGAATTCTTAATCCCGAACCACTCAGAGTCGGAAACTAGTCTAACTCACTTTTTGAGAGAAACCCCTTCATGCATGGTGGTTGGAGACGTTATAGCCGGGGCATAAAACACGACACACGAGTATATGGACAGGTTTACTAATTATATGGACGAAAATAAATAGTACTTTGCGTTTGTTTCTAGTTTGTTGGACTTTTAGTGGAAACTCTGGGAACTAATGAGCGCAGTAGGTGTTTGTTTGTTTGATAATCGGACAGAGGGGTGTGGCACCTCAAACAGAAATAAAAACTTTTTCTCGACAACGAAGAGGGCTGGTGGTCGATGTTAATTGAGTTTTTGGTAGCTCGAGGGTGGACTTCAGATGCCGCCCGTTCGGTGGCACTATTTGTACATGGATTCTGCACATTGTGCTTCTTGTTTGATACGTCTTGTCCTTCCACAAATCGGATTTATTTGATCTTGCAATGAATCGTCAGCCTTACACAAGAACTTATAATTGGATTGAGTGTGTACTTCAAGCACGTCGATGAAATTGTTGAGGTGGTTGCCTTAAAATAAATATACTCTTTACACACGTAACGTATTGTATTGGAAAACTTCCGTGTTTTGTCTTTAATTTCCTGATTTACCCATGCATACTTTTTCAGTGAAACTGAATCCCGGCACACGTAACAAGGTTTTGTGTGGATATATCCTTCGGAGAAGTAAGCTTTTTTTTTTGGTTGCCAGACGAATGTTAACTGACTTGTGAAACTTTTTGTGCAACTGTTTTAACTGTGATGAAGGATCGTCATGTAAGGAAGTTTTGGTGTGTAATTTGTGTTGTTGCTGTTGAGAGGTAATTTCAAGGAAGTTATATTGTAAGCAGATGCAACTTTTGGGTAACCTGACTATGACGGGGGATTGGTATGAAATGGACTCGTGCAGGGAAATAATTTAGACTGGGTGGAGAGAACGAATTTCCGAAGCGATAACTTCAGTTTTGAATGAATGTGCGCTGCAAGGAGTTCCGTTTTCAACTATATAAACACGCTCAAAATTTGGCTCTAACAGAGTGCGATTTTTGCTCGGTTGAAAAAAATGGGTTTAAATTAACCAAGTCTCTGCTGAAAAACACCGAGTGTTCGTTGTTAAATACTACCGATATAAATAGGTAAAATGCATACTATTATAAAGAACACACTTTATCAGTTGTTAAGAACCAAATTTCCAACAAATATCAAACAGCTTAGTTTGTTAGTTTGTTATTTACAACCGAGACAAATTGGAATAAAATGATAAAAGGTTATTTTTAACCGAGTTTCGTTATCAAGTTGACTCGGTTATTTTTAATCCACTAACTCTGCAGGCGCAGTGGCTTAGTGGTTAGTGTGTTGGACTACTAAGCGAGGGGTCTCAGGTTCGAATCCCGCAAAAACCCAAATTCCAACTTAGGGTTTTTTCCACTGCGCCGCCTCTCGCGAACGTCTGACAAACATCCGAGAGTAACTGAGTGATGCGTGAATCAAACTGCGTCAAATGGGCCGATGAGTACGACTCCTTTATGTAAGGCTTTTTTTCCTTTTCCTTAATTATAAATCGATTTTTGATTTTTCTTTTCAACACTTTATTACTCGCCACCGAATCTGAATTTCAACTACCTTTATTTATCCTACCTACAACCGGTTACCCCTTTTTCTTTATGCGTGTTTTTGTTTTAGTGTTGGCACATTTAGCTTATTTCTTATTTTATCTTGTAGTTGGATTGTTGCAACTTAACCTTAAAATGTAAAGAGCTCTTATGAGATCAATGATTTTCTATGATAAGTGACGGCGCGAAAGGAAATACGTTATAGAGAGAGTTCCACTATACGAAAAGTCAACTTTACTTAATTAACCCAAACTTGGTCTTCAGAATAAGCTAAGAACATTCTAGTACATTCTTTTGTACCCTTCCATGTATTGGCGGAAAAAAAGCTGACAGGATTCAATTTGTAAAACGTTTCTTGCAGTCAATTTGTTCTTGTATATCCCCTAATTCCTGAATATAAAATAGGACGATTTCGATGCATGGGGACGTTCAAGTATGTAGTTTAGAAAGTCTGACAACTGTCGGACTAGATGTGTCTCGGTTTTGATTGGCTGAAATCGGTCATATTACCAGCTGCTTCAGTTGACGTTTATGGAGGGTTAGCCGACGAATCTAGTCAAGAAATTCGTGACAGAGTACCGACTGATGTTCCCGACTAATCTAGTTCTCGGGCTTAGGTTACATCTAGTCCAGACCAATCTAGTCGATTTAAGATAACTAGTTTTCGAATGTGCCCAATGTATGTTGTAAAATGTTGACTATGATAGAACCCATTGACAGTAGAGTGACTGAAAAATATTACGAAAAATGGCCGTAGGCAGCAGTAAAAGTTCTGCCTTAGCTAGTCAATTGCTTTTTATTAGCAAAAGGATGGTAATGCTGTACTCAATGCAAAGCCAGTTATTTATTTATTTATTTACTTATTTTTTCAATCAAATGAGTACCTAAATACATCTACTGTTCTCGCTAGATTACATAATACAAAAATATACTTAAAAACGACCACCAAAGCCTAACAACAGAATTAATTTATTTCTAAATGAGTCCTTACCAAGGTGAGAATCAAATATAATAGAATATTTATTGGATTCCATAAGGCATCTAGAAATCGGTTCATTGTATCCATAATTAACTCTATGATAAGGTACATAAAATAAAAGGCGATTTCTAAGAGCTCTCGAAGGAGCATAAAATCCAATTTATGATAATAGGAAAGGGCAATCAAAATGACCATTTATTAAATCGCGAATAAACATAATTGAAAAATGTTGCCTATGTTTAAAAATAGGTTAGATACCAAATAATTTGCACCTCGCCTCGTGAGATAGCATTTCAATATTCCATCGCAGTCTAGTAAGACGCTTTTGGATTTTCTTTATTCTAATAGAGTGTACTTCATAGAATGGATTCCATACTATACTGCAGTACTCAAGATGAGATCGGACAAATGCAAAAAATAAACATTTGGGAGTATGTGGATCTTCAAAGTCTACTGAATAATGAATGTGCTTTCGAAAAGCTGAGTTTTACTTCAAAAATTACTCCAAGATGTCTTTTGGATGAAATAATGGACAGAGGGGAATAATGGATTACGTACGTACAGTGTATTGGAGTGAGGTTACGATAAAAAGAAAGGTTTTGACATATAGAGACATTTATATGGATATTCTTTAAAGATCCTCTTGTAAAAGAATACGATCGTGACCTGAACGTATAGGTCCGAACACCTTCAAATCGTCGGCAAACATAAGACAATGGGAACTCAAAAACAAGTCAGGAATGACGTTTATAAATAAAAGGAAGAGCAGAGTGCCTGAATGGCTACCTTGAGGTACTCCAGAGGTAACATAAACTGGTGACGAGAACTTGTTATTCATGCGAACATGCTGGATACGATCCTTTAAGTAGGAATTGATCCACTTTAGGAAATTGGAGTGAAGTTCTAAGTCAGTTAGTTTGGAAGTCAATATATTGTGGTTAACGCGATCAAACGCGATCAAACGCTTAAGCAAAGTCCGTATATATTTCATCACATTGCAAGCCATTCTCGAGGAAGTTAAAGGCAGAATTGCCAAAAAATTGAGAGATTTGTGTTAGTAGATCTGCCTGTGACGAAGCCATGTTAAAACGGGTAGATAAATCTCTTTAAGAGAGGTGTAAGTTTGTCCCAAACAAGTTTTTTAAACAACTAAGGAATAGGAATATCTTACAGATTGGACGATAGTTAGTAGTATTACGTCTCGATCCAGATTTATATTAAAAATGAGCTCTTCCAATTTTTCAAAAAAATTCCAGACCGGAGAGACAAATTAAGAACTAAACTAAACGCGAATCAGCACTTTTGAAGTAAAACTGGCGGAATGCCATCTAAACAGGATTTTTATCTAAATTTATTAAAGAAAGAATTTGTCGATATTAAAGAAATCACAGGACTTTGGGTATTACTAGAAACTATAGGTGTGGTAGTACTACAAGAATATACACACTGAAAGTGGTTAGCGAACATATTAAAGATAGTTGAAAGATCAAACGAAGCTACGTTATTTAGACGCATACAGTTAGGAATACCAATAGATTGCTTTTTGTTATTAATAAAAGTCCAAAAGCGTTTACTAAAGGGTGTTTCAATAAGAGCGCTACAAAAGTTTTTTTAAATAAAACAAAAACGGTTTTGGGTATCAATGAAATTCTTTATTTCTGTGAAAGTACGTTCGATGCCATTATGTATGGAACTCGATTTCTTTTGCATGGCCACCACGGGCACGCTTGCAGAAGTCCAGACGCTGCACCCAATTTTCGACGGTTTTCAAGCATAAATCGGCCGATACTGCTGCAATTTCAAGTTCGATATTCGTACGAAGTTCATCAATCGTCAAGCCTCAGCGGCAGCAATATTCTCAACACTACGGGCACTTCTTTCTCACTGGCACGGGGACATTTTGTGCTGTGCCTGTGGATTCAAACTTTTCCACTAGACGCTCAATTGTTGATCTGCTAGGACGATTATGACGACCATAAAATGGACGTAGCGCTCTTAACGTTAAGGCCACTGACTCCAAATTTCGGTAGTAAATTTTAATAATTTCGACTCGTTGTTGGCTCGTATATCTTTCCATCATGAAATGGCAAACTTTACTGAAGAGAAATGTCAAAAGAGCGGCTCTACTTTTGTAGCGTCCCTGTTGAAAAACCCTTTATTTGTCTTTAAATAAGATTCGACAGGCAGAACATTTTCGGCCTTACTAATAATCATCCACTAATGTCGACAATTATTTGGATGTCAGCTTTAGTAAAAGTGTACAGCATTAGTGAAACCATAAAAAAAATACAATTAGACCTCCACATTTACTAGTGCGACATAACTTTCTTAGAATCTATTACATTTGTTGTGATTGCAGAATTCAAATTTCTTTCACAAAGAGGATGCAAATCAAAACTTATTGGTGGTCTAAACATCAGAACAAACTCCTTTTGCAAAGTGTTTGATAGAGGTTTGGTTGCAGCCAAATATCTACCTAAGTCACTTCAGGCACTGAGAATTGTTGAAAAAAGGTAAAAGGAAAAAGTAAGAAGATATTTTAGGGTTGGGGTCGAAATTCTGGCGAGGTCAAAATTCTGCTTTTCAAAATTTTTTATTATTTGCAAAAAGAGCAGTAGGTTTAAGAATTTATATTCACGGAGCTATATAAGAGTCCTGATTTCAGCTTAGTAAGAAAGTATGGCAACTCTGAAGATTTCGCTCTCCATGTGCGAATGATTAAGAGCCTGGCTTTTCTTCCTACTTCCGAAGTCTCACAATACTACAATAGCTTATGTAGTATTATTGCAGACGCGTTGAAGTTGTCGTCATGGTTTGAGAAAAACTATGTAAGAGACATTTGTTAGTATCCTCCGGAGTTTTGGGCGGTTTAGTTTATGACAACTCAAAAGCAACCAACGAATTACGGATTTGAGAAAAGAGCTTATTACTGCCAAAGCTGAAGCTGAGCGCGCGAAAGATGGGGACAGATTAAAGAAGAAAAGAAAAAGCATTATAAAAAAACAAGCAAATAAATAGAATTTTAAAAAAGGACAACAGATCTTAGCCATATCGGTTTTCTTAAGAGATTATCAAAAAATATTGTTCTCTCTGGCTTTGTTTATTTTCTTAATGCTGTTGTTTCTTTCTTTTTTTGTTGGTAATTGCATTTATGAAATAATTTGTAATTTTTTGTCTTCTTTTTATTTGCTTAAAATATTGCCTGTCAGAATTTTGCACAGCTGAATTTCGACCTGCTTCCGATATTTTATTCTGTTTGCGACGACTGTCAAAAAAGTCTTGAAAATATCCCAAACTTATAAAAAATTAATTGTTTAGTAAGCATCCATTCGCTGCTTGCAAACTATTTAAAAAGGAAAAACCAATCAAATAGCAAGAACTAGCAGTTAAACAAGATAAAACAGAGAAGAACACAGAAATATATGCTTCAAGTGTCAAGAAATAAAACAAAAATGCAATATTTTTCAATTTTTTGCATACTTTTTTTACAAATTTGTGTGTTGTTAGACTAAAAACCATTTGCATTGTTTTATTGCAACAAAGAAAATTAGGAAACATTTATAATTTACTAAAATTAATTTATAATCACTGAGGCTAGTCGAAATTGAATACCGTGGTTTTGGAGGGTTGCACAACGCTTGTCTTCAAAATGGCATTAAGGGATGATTTATTTAGCTAATGCCCGAGATAAACAAGGCTTTCTCAACATTAACATTTAACCCTACAGTTAGCGATATTCTGGCAACTATATTTGTTTATTGGTAAAGGGGTTTTGGAATGTGTGGAGTCTTTGCGTAAACTGCCAGACTAAAGTTGATTATTGGTAAGGCCGATTTTGTCTGTAAAGAAACTTATTCAAATTGTATTTGGAGCATCCGATAAACTTTCAAAAGTTCCGTGTCGTTATTACTATCTATATATTACGGAACCGCTTGTAGGCCTTATTTTTCTTATTATTTAAATTTATGATTCTATCATTAAACTAAGTTGGTTTATTACCCTTGACAGACTTAATTTTAGGTGTAAACAAATCAATTGCCATTTTTACAGTATTCACAAATATGTTGAGAGAATTATCTAAACTTGAATTTTTAAAAATATTTTGCCAATTCAAACTACATACCTAAATAGTTTGAAATATTGCTGAAATTGGCTTTAGCACAGTAATATTTAAAATAAGTGTCATCGGCACCTGGTTTAAAAAATTCATAAGATTGAAACTGCATGGATATCGCTACATGAAAAATAGAATTACGAAAAAGTGGGATGTTGATACTAATGTCGAGTTCGGAATTAACAAACACCAAGTCAACGATATAATAAAATTCATTAGGGAAATTATTTATCAGACGAAGGTCAAGCTGGGCAAGTGTATCAACGACTTCACGCTCAAAATCTAAGTTTCAATTAAATGGAAGAAGTCTAGAATCGTCGCACTCAAATTACCAAATTAAGTTACGGCTAGTGTTGCCAGAATTTCCAAACTCAAAATGCTAGACATATATACGAAACAAAACAAAATGTGTCTTCATCAGCTTTGTATTTAAAAAAAGAAAATTATTCTGTCTTCTGTACTAAAAATTAATTTAAATGTATAATACAAAATATAACTCTCTCTTTAGTACTTCTGTGCCTGAAAATAAGTTAGAAAATAATAACAGATAAAAAACATGTTTTAAAATTTTATTTTTAATAAACATTAAAGTATCAGTCTTCAGGAAAAAACGGATTCCCATGATCGGACAGTTTATTCAAAATGAAAAAATTGCATGCATCTAGTAAAATGAAAAGAAAAAAAAAATCGGGCACCCGGTGTGGAAGTTGTAAACTTTGACAAACAACTTTAAGCAACAAATCAAATTCTCTTATTGCTAATTTTCCATTTCAAGTGCGATTGGGTCCGATTGAACGTCTGACAAACATCCGAGAGTACAATGTAACTGTCATGAAAGAGCTTCTCAATTAGCCGTTTGGACTCGGTATAAAATTGTAGATCCGTCACACGAATATCTACGTATAGTGGCGCTGTAGCAAGACGGACAAGACTACACAGGAACATTTTTATAACTGTGACACTGGGCGCCGCCAATTCGATTGGAATCAGTTTACCCTGCTACAAACCACCTATTTAAATACGTGGCAATAATTCGTCTCATTAAACTGGTCATCGCACTTTTAAACTTTTTGCATTAACAAAAACCTAATTTGCCGCAGCCAGTAACCACTCTCAAAAGTTAAATTCTTCAAACCGGCTAGCCGACTTTAACATGGCAGTAGGCGATCCATTCAAGAAGAATTATCGTCCCATTCTTTTTCGTGGAAGTTTGCCGTTTTAAGGATTTCTTGGATCGGGGAGCATAAACTTTACAATAAGTACACAACCCACCAACCAATCCTATTCATGCTGACTAGCGGACGTACTACAGCACCACCATCGTCTTACTTGGATACACAATGGAACCGAAAATATGTGTATAAAAAGCCCGCCTGTACAAACACAAAGGACAGCTGGAGAACTTCTCGTCGACATCCCTCGGAACTTTTCAATTAACAATTTATCAGGCCGCATTTGGACCACCACCACCATCTGGATTAGCTTGGTAAATTTACTGTCCAATCGAATGGCTGAGATTAAGTTGATGCTTCGCCAATCATATATCCTTAGGAGATCCCTTAACGCACTGGACACTGAACAAGCAACAAAATGCTGCGATAAGAAAGTCCGCACACAAAAGCAGACAATGCAACTTACAGCTCCACTGTGGTTTAAGTCCGCCGGCAGACTCTTATCTTGTGACATGACTTTATTGGCAGTTTCCTTCTCCACCCGCCGGCGGAGAATAGGTAATCATAATCATGCCCATGATGATGAAGACGGCCGCAACCGGATCGATGCGAATCGATTGGTTTATTCTGCCTCCACCCAATCCGTCCTCTGGCCCTATGCTTCCTTCCATTTTTTTAATCAACATTTCTACCAGGCGCTCTGGGGTAAGCTAAAACCCACCCCTGAAGTTCGACGCAATAAAAATTTCACCCTATGCTGCTGCATGAACTCTGCAAACCAGGGCGGTGTACATTAATCAGAGATAAAACAATCAACAATGGGGAAAGGGTTATCAGGACATCAAGTGGGTTCCATAGGCTCCCTACCTTCTTTCTTGTTGAGAGCTTCAATCTCTTCCGACAGGAAAACGATGAAGCGGCCAGAATAAGGAAAGCGTCACTAAAAATCCGATTACATAACATTCCAAATTTACGAGTTTTGCCCGATGGAAGGACGAGTACCCGTCTAAAGATGGGATGATGAGGTTTTTCCAGGTCATAGAATCACAATCGTATTTACGGCGACTAATACTCGGCCAATGAGACACATGGCGGAGGATACCCAAACCCATTTCCCCACTTCCAGGGAACAACGACCCTTATAATTTTTCCACGAGAAACTTCAAAGGATATCGACTGGACTGTAGTTATGATTTTGTTTATTATTTTTGTTTGCCCTGTCTGATTTGTTTGCACTCCTGAAGATGTTTTCGTATCTATGTGCGCGTCTGTGGGATCAGCGCGGCGGCAGGCGTTATGAGTTACAATTTCTCTCTGTTTCCCATGGAACAGATTAGCCGTGGAGAGGGTAGGCTATCATCAATCATTTCTCAATTCAATTACGTTTGCCATTAGGTGCGAAGCAAACATTTGCAAAAGAATGAGGGAAACAAAAAAAAAATCCCTAATGGCCTCTCAGACAGGTGTGTTGGTCTCAAGCTAACAAAGGTGTCGAACGAAAAAACAGTTGCTCGGGATTGCTGTTTCTTATGGTAGTGACAATGTGGGGGTGAAGAGGTCAATTACAGTACCCGCACGATGTTGGATTGGGAACTTATAGGAGGTTACGCTGTGACACATATTTTGAGAAACCCCACCTCAAGGTGATGACTTGCCGGATGACAAGATAATTGCCGCACAAATACAGTAATAATTCATCGCATTGACAGTACCGTTGAATGTGTTTTTATTTCCGTTGTAACATCAAAACCAAACAAGAAGGAAGAAACAGAAGAAGAAATGAACAACAATTTGTTTGAGATTTTTATTGAAATATTCTGTCAAGATGGATGGTTATATTCATAGGGAAAGACGTTAGCGAAAGGAATTTATTTAAGGCAATTTTGGGGCACTGTAGCAGTTTCCTGTATTATTTTGACCTTACAAATAAATATAGAGAAACTGCCGAAGCAACGAGTTGGAGTTCGTAATGAAAGAAATGTCGTACATAATTTAAACGCGTTGATATTATACATACCCATATATTCATACAAAAAACCTGTCGTTTGTGTGAGTTTTACTGTTTTTTTGTTGGGACTTATAAAAGTGGGCTTACAATGTTGTGTCGTTTCCGGAAGGAAACTTTATTAGAAGTATCTAATAAAAAATAAAAAACCGGCCAAGTGCGAGTGTCACTCGCGCACCGAAGGCTCCGTACTTCTTTAGAGTTGGAAATTGCGAACGTTTTTGCAGATGAGTCAGCGTTGCCAGATGATCAAAATATTCCCCCCAGATAACTCCGAAAAACCCCTGGATGTGGTTACTTTTTTAAGGAAACTCCCAACATTTTGTCATTATATTTCTAAAGTGTTTTTGTTCGACTTAAAAGAAGAAATAACGAAATTAAAACGCGAACATTTATTAGTTTGCTTTTCGGAATGCAAAAGTGTTCACCAAATAAATGCAACGCAATGTTGAAAACATCTTTTAAGAATTTACACAGCCCTTACCGAACTTTGATGAAATTGTTGTTTTTTTCTTAAGGAAATGTGAGTAAAATAGAACTTAAAAATAAAACCCAGATTTCCCCCATGATTCCCCCCGTCGACCAAAAAACCCCTAAATTTGGGGGGTGAAACTCCCAAATTGGCATCACTGGATGGAACAAATCGCCTTAGGCAAACAAAAATGTTTTTCTCTGTGTTTCTGAAATTTAAATACCACACATTTGTTTCACTTCAATGTGTGACGAATAAACCAAAAGAAAAAGACTCTTGACGAAGCAGGGCGACAACCACAAAAAACTGATTCGCAGTGAGTGCGTTCCATGCGTGGTTAAATGAACTAGACCTGACACTAGGTAATGCTGAATCTTACAAGTTGAATCTTACTACGCGCGGATGGAATTCATCCACTACTTCACCCTCCCCCAATCGATTCCCCCCGGCGGAACTATTCGGCGTAGCATTTCTGGGTCGATTTTCCTGGTTGTGGCACAAAACACTGTAGGCAGGCGTGAGTCTGTCTATCGATACGAAAACGTTTTTGTTTTTTACGTTGATGATGACAAATTTTCTCATGCGACAAATTATCTCATGGGCCCTCGTACGGAGGCGTGAGTCCAGTTTTGACTCTGTCCACTCTGATGAAAACGTTTTCGCAGTCCCCTAGATCTTTGGGTTGGCCACAAAAATATCCCGTTCACTTTTTCGCGTGTCGTGCGCTTATACATAGCGCGCCCATACTGAATAAGGCAAAACAAAGCAAGAACAACAGTTTTGTTTGTTTGTTCCATCCGATTTGGAAGCTCCCTAAGAGAACACGGTTTAATGAATGAAGAATTAGAGAATGGAGATGACCGAGAGCGGAAACCAGCGATGCAAATCGACTTTTCGCAATTGTACTAAAAACTGAAATAAAATATATTGAAAGGTACAAAGTAGTACATTTTCTTTTAAATGTCATAACATAAATATGTTGTTTTTACATTCAACCAAAAAAAAAAAATGATTTATTGAATCTAACGGCCATATTATTCACTCCTAGTGTAAATTAGGTAGTTTAAATATTTCATCCTATTTTTTTAAATCCGATGATTTAAATTAACATTTATAGTGTTCCCCAAGATAAAAAGGATAAAGATTTATAAATGCGGATTTATTATAATTAAAAATGATATATGACTGTTTTAAGCCTACATTATAAATTTTCAGCCTCCAACTAAGTCTTATCAGAGCCGGGAATATTTCCAAAAAAAAAACAAGACATCGTAATCACTGATGCAAGCAATCAAAGATTCAGCATCGGCTGTTCTATCAGCGCTTAAAATCGTCTTCTGACGAGGAACACATAAACATTCCATCCATCCATTTTTTGAGCTTCTAGCTATCTACTTTTTATATTCTATTTCACTTTTTTTTATTCCTGCCTCCTCCGAACGAAGAATTGCCAGGATTATGAAATTGAGTTTTGATCCGAGAGTAAAAGTATACTTAAACTGGTCTCCGGAGTGCAGTTTAAATTCACTCGGATAAACTGAGTTTTTGTTTGGGTTTTATGACTGAATATTATGGACTTGGGTTTAATTTTTGGAGTGAATAATATGGCCATAAGTGAAATAACCTCATATGTTCGACACTTTATTTACATATAGTACTCAAAATTGAGAAGTGTTACTTTCGTACTCGGTAAAGTCGAATAGTACAGAAATGAGTACAATAGTAAGACATTTTTCAACAGTGGCACAAAAGGCAACGCTGGTTAACAGCTCCCGATATTCAAGCAGATGGACGTTAGCTATTCACTTAAATAAAGTTTCGTTTACTGAACAACTATCGCAGCAACGCAAAGTAGACAAATGTTCAGTAAAACAATTCACAGTGACTTGCTTCAAATCAGCCTGCAGGTATGCAGTCTTTTGTAACAAAGTTCTATAACACTGTTTATTCGGCGCATGTCTCGACTTTTAGTTTGATTCGGCTTTCTCTCAGTGCCCGAGTGCGGCAATTGAATGACAGTGACAGCAGTTTGCTAGCAGACTCATTGGGCACATTCAAAAATCTATAGTTATCTTAAGTCGACTGGACTAGTCTGAACTAGATGTAACCTGAACGCAAAAACTTGGTCGGGAACGTCACTTTTCCTACGTCAGCCACATTTATGCTAACTGTCACACCTTAGTACTCAGTCACGAATATCTTGACTAGATTCGTCGCTACATCTCCATAGACGTCAACTGAAACAGCTGCTCATTTGATTTCAGCAATCAAAACCGAGATACATCTACGAGTAGTCCGACAGATGTCAGACTTACTAAACATCCGACTAACACATCTGCCAGCGGAAGGCTTCCCCGTAAACTATACACAAAAGTCACTTCTGTTTGACATAAATGGAAGGAGTGAATCTCAGAAGTGTTAAGTAGATTGTAAGTGGGGCTTTTGGGTGCTTAAGACCCTTCTGTACCTTCTGAATGTGTAATTGTAGCGTTTTTGTAGACATCCCCACGCGGATCAACAGCTTTGGATGGACAGAATTATATAAATAATTTTCTAAAAAGAGGTAGAGACATTTTTGATGAGATCACTTTCGAAATTACATCTTAAGGTTTTTATCATTGCACTACTTCTCGCGCACGTCTGACAAACATCCAGGCATAACTATCCTAGAGAAGCTTCTCAATTCCGCCGCTCACACTCGGTATAAAGTTGTAGGTTCCTTCTATTCGCCCCAAATAAACAAGCCAATACAAACGAGTGGTTGAGAGAAGCTTAACCTAGGGTACATTATATGCAACTACATATTTGTATTTTAAAAATTTTAAAAGTTTTAGGGGGGGTGTTTTTATTTTACGCCAGTTACTCGTGCAATTTACAAAGTTAATCGAGTTATACTGTAGTATAATAAATAATAGGGGACAAACTTAAGTAACAAATCTTTTTGCAGTTTTGTAATTTTACTTTATACCAGAATGCTGATGTTAGTGGTCTTTACAAGTTATATAGACGAATGGAGAATGTTTTTCTGTATAGTTGGATTTGTTGTTGCTCACCAGCACATTTTTGCTGTGCGTTTTTGACGGCAATGTTTATTAAGTGATTGGAAAAAATAAAACAAAATACGCGGACAAAGTTTCATATTCCATTTACCTACGCATTTTTTACCCCATGCCAGCATTTTTAATTGGTTTAAATATTCAATCCACATTGTATTTCGTAACAACACTCTGACGATGTTTTTTAGTTACACATCGCGTAAGAATTTGTACGGCCTTCACGTAGCTTTCAGAAAAATAAACATTTTTTCCCGAGCACTTCCCAAAAAAATTGACAAATGTTACTATATAGAAACGAATCCTTTTCGACGAATGTCGGTTTTTTATTTGGAAATTTAAGTCTGGTGGCGGTGTATGTTTCTCCACCCATCCGCTGTAAAACGAGCAGCGTCTATGTTGTTTTAGAAAACTCTTGAACGCAAATTTTGGTCAGTAGTCCTAGGGCAATGTGGTTTATGTTTAAAAATCAAATTTTCCCGTGCCAGGCCTTTATAGAAGATGTCTGAAGTTAGGCAGACTCTACACTGCGTTTATGAATAAAGATGCTTATATTTTTGGTCGCCGAAATAAAACGCGGTTTTCACTAAAGAAATTGTCTTTTATTATTCAACTCGTATGAAGTTTAACCTATCCGGTTTAGCCGTCTAACACTGAGTGCCCGAGTTCGTCGACGTTACCTCGTGACATCGACGGGCCAGCGTCGACGTGGAGGACGCTGATTGTTTGATTCAGGCGGCTTCTAACAACCGCCGATCTGTCAGTTTGCCTGACAGACGTTGCCAGGCGTAGTTGCTTGGCAGGTTTAAACCCCCCGCCACATATTTGACATTTTTTTTTTTTTAAATTCGTCTCTTTCTCTTTGTTTTTGCAGTTAATGTTTTCTTTTCAATGTAAACTACTCTGAAAAATTTGACAAGCTCTTTGAGTAGGTATACACTCGACTAGAAAGGGATTCGAAAACAAATCGAGTAGTTGTCGAAACTAAATTACTCAAGCCATTCGAGCAAAAGTCAGCTTGAGTCCCATCGACCTTTTTTCACTGCATCGTTTCAAACTCCTTTTGAAACTTTAAACTGGTAGTCTTTGAGTATTGTTAGGGAAACCTTAATTTTTCGTATTCGAACATCGGTTGAAAAATGTTCTTGAACGGAAGTGCACATCTCATTATTATCTGAAGTGACGACTTGTAATTTGTCCAGCTTCAATGATTCCGAATCAAGTCCGAGAGACTTTTCATAAAATTACAAAAATTGCAAAAGATCTTCGTCATAGGTATAGTGTCGTGCAGTGGTTAAAAACATAATCCCCTTTCAGGAAGCCTTAAAGAATGAACTCTTTTAACAGCAGCTTCACAATACAGCCTTTCAGATTCCCGCCTTAAATTTGAAGTCCTTTTCATGCATCCATAATGTGTTTTGAAAGAATATTATGTCTGTGAAAAGCCAGTTGCCAGTTGCGCCAACCGCCCTGTAACATTTTCCGTTATGGTGCTGGTTGCTATTCTGCAAAAACATCCCCATCACTCTGCATTACTTTATACATTTATGTTGATGGTATATGATGCGATGATGGTGGTGCATAACTCTTGCATTTCCAATACAGCAGACACACTATACGCTGTCCTTCTCCTCTGGTGAACTCATTCAAATGCAAATAGGCTCAATCTCGATTTATGAATAAAATCATTCACCGCCAAAGTTCGATGCTAATGAAGCCCGTTGCTATCGAAAATATTCTACCCAAAGCCATAAATCATTGACATCGATCGGGTTTCTGTTGTACATTGTTACAAGTAGAAGTCGTTACGATTTACGATACTCGTACTAGTTGTGTTTCGCATATTTCGTGATATATCGAAGTGTTTGAGTACATCTTCGTGGAAGTTAAGTACAAATGACGTTTGTGTCATTTCCACTTTAATCTGCAAAATTTAGTGGGACGTTGAGGCAACTTTAAAAGTCTCTGAGACGCACTTAAAAATCAGTACAAACTTTGAACGGCAAGGGTACGAATTATGTCACTCTCAACATCCCCACAATTCAGCAAAATGTGGGGCCGCAGTTATAGTAAAGAATACGATCGATCACCATATTTAGAAGCCAAATTCGAATTATGCGCGATGCAAGGAATTTCTATCAACATTACAACGAAAATTACAACAATCTAAAGAAAAATGACTTTTTAGGCCTCCTCCGAATATTCAGCAATAGATTCATTGCAGGGGGAGATTTTAATGCCAAAAACAAGTATTGGGGATCTAGATTGACAAATACAAGAGGAAGATAACTTTATGAAGCGCAATAACCGCAATTACCGGCAAGTATCACTCAACGGGAAAACCTACGTATTGGCGTACAGATAGAAACAAAATCCCTGATCTTGTCGAGTTCTTCGTTACAAGGAATATCTCGTCTAACACTAATAAAGGTAGAAGAAGGGTCAGATCATTCCACAATACTTTTAACACTTGGCGATAAAATCACTATTAAAGAAAAAAGCGCAAGTATAGGTAATAGGCTGACAGACTTAAGCTACATCAGGCAGCTTCCAGAGGATAGTATTCGGCTCTTAGAAAGAATTGAAACAGAAGATCAACTAGAAGATGCTGTTCAAATATTTACTGTCAACATTCAAAGAGCTTCATGGGCTGCAACATCACCGACAAGCTAGTGTACCACAAGGAAGTGTGTTAGGCCCTGTGTTATATCTCTAAACTAACTAAAATCTAGCAAAACTCGTAACCGAAAGTTATGTGATATATTTGCGGAAAAGGGAAGAGCTAGAAAATGTTGGCAACAATCAAGGGGGCGCCCAGAGACAAGACAATACTGAACAATCTAAACAGTCAGCTTTAAAGATCGATAAGAGAATTTAAAAATGAAAAGTGCAAAGTTGGTTGGTAGTAACGCTTTACACATTTTTCGCGCTTCATACGGCTTTGTGCAGCTGCACTTGGATTCTGCATCACTAAGTGAACACGGACGCGACTTATCTGTTAAGCATATTGCAGAAAATCCTTCAAAAAAAAAACTTGACACCATTCTCGCCCCACCACAGGATACGCTCAGATGGATTTTCACTTGGTGTTCTTCAGAATATCCCCGATACTGCAGCAGCGCATCCTTAAGCGATAAAACTTTCACCGCACACTGCACAGTCTGCGATCTTCTATGGTGCCCGGAAAGAAAATATTTTTCTCCTCAAAACTCCATTTAACCATTACCATGGAGTAGTCCCTATCCGCTATTAACTCTTCCATGAGCACTGTTAGAAAAAATCCCTCCCTCCTGGTTCATTGAGGTGGAAGTTTTTTTTGATTTTTTTTCAAGTGGGGGTTAGTTAAATTCGCATCCTGCCGAACATGCCACCTAACCAGCCCTAACGACATAATTTAATATTCATATAGAGTAGGAGGAGTAGCCGTGGCAGTGTATAGCTACTCCAGCAGTACTTATACACTTTACAGAGTGGAACTCAAACTCACTTGCAAGGTGTGCTGGTGCCCGTCCGACAGGTTAAAAGATGCGGTGATGCTTGACGCGTGGGACAGAGGGTGCAAGGAATTATGGATGATGGAGCGGGAGTGCCCCTTAATGTTCGAGTAATAGCACTTACCTCGTTAAAAATTAAGAACGCAATGCACGCCGAGACCGGCGATAGCGGCTTGTAATGGTTCCCAAACGTATACATGTAGGAGAGTCCTGGTGCAGGAAATACTGCCGTGAACATATCACAGAGCGCCATAGCTGGAAAAAAAGAACACAGTTTCAGGTTATGATGGTGTCACCAAGCAGCAGCTACGGTAATGGTAAGTAAATGTGTTTCAAAGGTAATGCAGTGAGAAAGTGTGTACACAACGAGGGAATGAGTGTTTTCATTTTTATTAACCTATATTTGGGTAGGTGTAGTTTGCAACTCATTGAGGTGGGAAATGTGGGTGATGAATTTCAACTCGGTGGAGGGTGAACTATAAAGGGTAATATATTGTTCACAAATACCACGAGGACGTCAGGCTCAGTCGGGACATTGCCTTCTCTGAGGGAACGAGGAATTACCGTAATGGCATGTGATGGGTGGGATAATTTGAGAAAAGGTGCAATTGCATCGGGGGTTTTCAGGCTTGTAGAATATATGTATCTTTTGAAATAAATGTTTTTGTGTGGTATAGTTATCTGAGATGACAGGGATAGTTTTTGTTTTACTCAAAAGAAAGGGTACAACCATTTTTTTTTTTATTTTTTATGTAGAAATTGGTTTAATTTAAGCTTCAATCTAAATTTGTAATTATTGAAATTTAATAATATGATCAATTACTTAAATTATTTTAATGTTACTATCAGGATTATAACTTGAATGAACTCAAATTAAATTTGAACTAATTAGGGTTACAATTAATTTAATAAGTTCCGGAAATATCAAAATTCAAGTCCGAAAGGTATACATTTTTGTTGGAACTAAACATGTTTGAAAGGATTAACAGATGCATTTACAGAGTTAGATTACTGTTGGTTTTGCGTCGTCTGTACATTTAATTAGCATTAGCAACAGCTGTATGAGTCTAGACTCGTACTTTATAATTCTGTTTCATCAGTTCCAAAGGTGGATTGAACCTGTTTTTTTTGCGAGCAAATATTAAATAAAACATCATTGTTAACCGTCGTATGAATGTGTAAAAATGTTTTGTGTTTATAAATTGTTCCTGTAAAAATAAAAACATGAATTGAATATAATTGAATGAATTATTGTGAATAAAGAAATTCTAGTACGATAGGTATGTACTCATAAATGGTCTAAACGGATATAAAGGATTGTTCGGAGGAAAAAACCGTAGACAAAACGGCTCAGGACAAAAATCAAAAGGTTGAATTATAGTCGTCGAAGAGGGCAGTCGAAGTTGGCCGTAAGCCGAACCAATAAAGTTTATAACGTTGTTTGAATTGGCGGTTTATTTTATTTGACTTCTTTGTAATTTGCCTCTAAGTTTTGATTTGTTGTGTGGATTTCACAGAGAAAATCCCAACGTAAAAGTTCATCGTTGAATTCGCAAAAACTCTTGCGAAAAACAATCATAATGCAATAACACTTGCATTGTGTTTTACAAAGGGTGAATTTTGCATAACAACACATCAAAAGATGCATTTCCTTTGGCATTCGATCTTGTACGATGGAATTAAAAAAAGTAACTAATATGTTACTTAAAAGTGTTTAGTTAATGTTAAAGAAAACTAATAAGTGTAACTAAATTGTTTTCAATAACGTAGTATACATACATATGTTTGAAACAAATATATCACTGTTTCACGACTAAAACTTTGCTGTAAATTTCGTTTCGAGTGGCTTCCGTAGAGTCGCAAAGTTGAATGGGTTCAAAATAAACGGTCTTTCATTAGCGACTTGACGACTTCAAGCATTCATTGTGAACGCACCCTTAAACCGGTTACCGAACTGTCAATGTCAAAATATTCAGCTAAACCAACATTTTCATCATGATGACAAATAAATAAAATTTACTACCGAAATTCCGAGTCGGTGGTCACAACCTTAAGACTAACTTTAAAGGTATCAGAACATGCAAAACATGTTTGGTGAAAATAATAAGAAATGGATGTGCAAATTTTAAGATCTTTTCGCCTCTTGCTTTTGGAACTGCTATTCTGGTTTGGTAAAAGCTGCATGATAAAGTGAACATATTTACATGTAGGTATCAGGGTTCGAACATTACTGAAATTGCAGTAAATCCACTGCAATCTTAAAAAAAAATCCACTGCACCACTACGCTTGACTGACAATCTACTGCAATTTATGTCATTTTCGGAAACTTAAATCAAAATTGAATATATTTAGACATTTTCGTTTCTTAGTATATTCTTATATTCCCATTGCAAATAATCAGTAACTGGAATTACTGTTAATTGATTCTGCATTTTATTACAATATATTTTAAAAGAAAATGTTCAAGCCATCTCGTTTTCACTGGATTTCTCTTGTAATTCCAAGAGCCGACCGCATGATGTCCAAAGACATCAAAACTGCGAAATTTTGCAACTGAAGTCCGAACCCTGGTAGGTATGTTACTGAGATAGGTATCTATACATAATATAATAAATCTGTGGGCGTTTTCGTGTGTTCACGGTTGGCGTGAAAACGACTGCACAGATTTCGATGAAACTTTTTTTGAAATGTTCCCTAAGATTCTGAGAAGAACATAGGCTATTCCATTCATTGCCACGCCTATTTTTTGGGAGCGTTTTTGACCAAAATGTGTTTTTTTTCCTGACTTTACTGCCTTTTACTCTCCATTACTCAAGCAATTCTTAATCAATGCAAACAAAATACTTAAGAGAGCCAACAATTCCATAGTTAGTTATGCTTTCTGTGTCATCTAGAAGCTGAGCTACAACCCAAAATCTAACATGAAAAAACTAAATTTAAATCGAAAATTATCAGCAACTGTTGTTCATGATCGTTGTTCTGCTTTGGAGTGGTTGGCTGGCGCAGGCGCCGTCGCATACCCACATTCATTTGAACAAAAACGAAAGAGAATTTTGAAATTCTTTAAATATGCCCCTAGACATACTGTCTTAAAAGTGACACAATAAGGTAAACATATTTACATTTGTGTATGTAATGAAAACACAACGATATAAATATAGCGAACTTTATATAAACATTGCAGTCCATATGGAAATATTTCTTACCAAAGGAAAATCGGTGTAGAAAAGTCATGATAATTCTAGGTTTGTTTCAATTACATATTTATTCATTTTTTCATATTTTGTTTATCATATTTTGTGAAAAGTACGTCATATCAGTGAATATCATGTTGATGAACGCAATCCGTCAATATGACGAGGTATTTTTATTGTCAGTTCTACATAAACGTCGACTCAAGTAGGCAATTATTTTAATCAGAATCGTTATGGCAGCTTGCGAGAGGTTTAAAGTTTTTTTCATTTAACTTCTCGTATAAAAAATTAAATGAAAAATAAAAAATAAAAAAATCCTTGAGCTCCGACTACATTTATATCAAGATTGAAAGGAATCCATTCTGCGCCCTGGACGCAGTAAGACAATGTATGGATACAGCTATACCTTATTCCCACTTCTCTAGCTCAAAATGTATACCGAAAACGATATCAGTCTCTGAAAGTTGCAAATAGTCTTAAGCTGAGGCAATCTGTAAGAAAATAGAAGAAGCAACTGCCGCCAATGTCCATATGATTGAGTGGGATATGAATAGAGAACCACAAACCGAATTATCTCTATAAATCCTCAACGAACCAATGTCCGTAAAACAATTTCATCAGGTAGTCCTTAAGGTTCAATTTCAATCCCCAACTTCTCGCATATAGCTGTCAACGGAGCTTCCTGTAAAACGTGCCAAACTGCACCACTGGAGCTCCATTTCAATTCCACCCAGAGACAGTAAGGATCAAACAAATAATCGAGTTCCACTGAAAATCTAAGACGAAACGAAAGCAGGTCAAAAATGCGATAAGTCGTTCCGAAGGGTACATAATAAAATTACGGGTAGGTACGTGCAATCGTTCATCTTTCGAAACATTTGTGTATTTTGATTACATATTGGGTTGTGGCTTCCTGTTTGACTATCGAGACCGCATACAAGCGTATGCACTCAGTATGGGGAGGATTTAATTCGAAAAATAAGCGAATGTTTCGGGTTATGGCAGAGTGCAGGTTCCTCGCTCCAGACTTGATGAGAAGTGCCACTGTGAATATAAATCGTTTCAAGAGATTTCCTTGAGGGCCCATAGAACGAGGAATGAGTTTCGGTGTCGTCGCAAATGATTGCGAAAGAAAATTTATTCCTCTTGCCCAAAGTGGACATTCGAATATGGAAATGTGATATAGGGTGGTGGTGATTCAGAGTGGCTAAAAGTAGAATGTTGCTAACAACTTTGAAGCACATTGACAGTAGCTTATGAGTTATAAGCAACTTAGTTTTGGTAGCGGGACTAAGTAGTTTGAAACTGGTATGGGCTCCAATTCACACTGACATCCCGGGAAATATCGACGAGGCTGACAGACATGCATTAGTGGTGACTTTGTCGAATGCAGTTACGCAATACAAGCACGATTGGATTAACGAAAGAAATTTGCAGCTTTTCTTCTACTGTAATGACTCAACATGACCGAATATTGAGTCCTTTCGAACCACCTTACTCTCGTTAAGGAATTTCAAGATGCCGCGTCACTGATGTATATCTGCGAACCCTGCGAAGAAAGTTGGATCCAGCGAACCGTGTGTTGTTCTGCTCTCTGTTCTCCCAATTGGCGGAGCTTGGGTGCTGAGTTGATGTGGTGAATTTTAATTTCATAGTTACTGCAGGTGATCTGACGCTTTCATCAGAAAAACAAGGCGTCTTCCTGGAAGTATAGTGAGATACCAATTTCTCCAGTTAAAAAGCAGAAATCCCCCAAAGAAAAAAGGAAACGAACAGGCAAAAGTGCATCAAGTTGAAAAACTATTTAATTGTTTTTGCATTCTTTCTGGCCAAGGATATCCGCAGAGATGGCGTAAAATTTCCTTCAAAACGAGACCATTCAAAGTCTGAACCTAATGATACTGTGTCTACCTTACATTCTTAGTGAAAACAGATTCCAATCGATGGAAAACTGGCTTTGATTCCCTTTTCCTTTGCATGTATCTTCCACTAATCTCTCGGAATTTGAGTGCGAAAAATGTCATCAAAGAACTACCAACCACATGTCAAAAGGATCCCACACAAGATATACAGCCATGCACCCAAGATAGCACCTAGTACCGCCTAACTTTGTGGGGTACACTCCGAGATGAAGCGACACAGGGATCCACATCCATTGCGATAAAAAGAAACGATACTCACCCATCAATACAAAATTCGTGGGCGTTGCCATACTACGCTTGCTCAGCACTAAAACTATTAACGAGTTCGCTGTAACCGTGATGATAACCAGAAACGGCATGCAGTAGCCATACAGTGGTAAACTATACTGGAGCAGGTTATCACAGGACACATTCCAATAAGACACGTTGTTGTACACATGCATACATTCGTCAGGTGGTAGCTGCATAAATGATGAGTTGCCACTGCCTTCCATATCCAGTTCGGACATCGAATCATATGCCAACGAGGCATTCCGCATACCGAGTTGCATATCTTCAAAGAGTCCCGAGTCGCCGACTACATCCATTGTGGGTATCATTGAATTATATCGATGTCCCTGCAGAAAGGAGTATGCTTCTCAGTGTGGGTATATTCTTCTATTTTATGCTGCTCGATGAGATGGAATAGGAAGTGGTGTAGCTTTCTCACTCATTGCACATGAACAATAGCAGATGTCGAGGGATTTGTCGTCCTCTTTCAATTTTCCGTTTCCGATTACGATTAGCATTGGCAGGTTACTGGATATGCCAATAGATAACCATCGATATTAATGGAAGTGTCGGTGATATTTTCCGAAAATTACCGTTCCTTTGGGTTGCAGTAGCAGATGGTTCTATTCATAGATTTTCCTTCTCAATGATTTTTTTCAGATGGCATTTCCCACTATTCGTATTCTAGATGGCATTTTTTTTCTGAAAGAGAAAAGTAGAGAAAGTTAAATGAGAGCAGTTGAAATTGTTATAAGGATAAGTGAAATGATGCACAGATTTCTGTTTGCGCGATGACATTAAAATAAGCTGCTTGTAGGCAGGCTCAACCTCCTTGCTTGTTTTATTTAAGCGTCCGTTTCTATGACAGCTTAACCCTTTCAGTACTGACGGGAGTCATATGTCCCGTCAAGTGTTTTAAATGTGTTATTTTTAGTAAGCCCAAGTGTAATTCATTTAAGCAATTCATGAAAAATATCGTAATATAAACGACATGTAAACTAAGAAATGGAAGAAATATGTTAGTTATACACAAAAACTAGATGGATGGTTGTTTTAAGTGGCTGTATTCCCTGTTGCGTGACGAGGGAAAAACACTAATAACGCGTGAAGCGCCGAGACCACAACTAGCGGAACCTGAAGATAAAGGGGGAGAAGGATGTTAGGGGAGCTCAAAACCAGCCATCAGTGGAGTTGAGAAATTTCTTGATTCTGTTGAAATGCATACTTTGGATGGCCGAAAGGTCATCATAAAAGGGATGACCTAGTGCACTGCGTCTGGTTTTGGCTAGGGCTGGACCCTCACAAAGAAGTTGAAACACTGTTTCACTCTTGTTTGTGTCAGCGCAGCTACAACAGTGGGTGCTATGGGGGATGCCAAGCTTGGCTGCGTGAGTTCCTTAAGGTCAATGGCCGTACTAATTGCCGTCAATCTGGCGACATCTAAACGCGTTCTGGCTAAGAGGTTGTTTGTTCTGGCATCATCGTCGGCTGGCCAGATCTTCCTTGAAATGACACAGTTCGTCAGGTTCATCCATCTAGTCTCAGCCCTTGAGGTAAAGTGCAGGAGGATTTCTCTCTTTAAATATCCCAGGAGGGAAGACTTCCTCCGCATGAGACACGCACAGAGCAGAACCACGTCTGGCAAGTTCGTCGGCTTTCTCATTCCCCTTAATGATCCTATGGCCGCGAACCCAGACGAGAGTGATTTCAAACCGATGACAAGCCCTGGTCGGCGTCTCCCTGCATTCCAAACAAGCTTGGACGTTGACTTAGTTGAACCAACAGCCTTAATCGCGGCCTGACTGTCGACGAAGATGCCTATTTTTTTACTGGCTGTCGCTAAGTTAAGGAGCAGTCTACACGCATCCATAACAGCAAGTAATTCTGCTTGAAAGACGTTGGCTGCGTTGGGAAGCCGAAGAGTTGTAGACGTTTCGAATTCGCATGTCTTTGAAAGGGTTCGGAGACACTTAAATGGTTGTTTCGCAGCTCGAGTAAGGATTTTACCACCGGAAAGCACGTGCGGTGTAGTAAAATAGTTCGAGAACTGTACTCATTTAAGTTCGAAGATCTACCATTCCTCAACAAGATTCAAAAGGACTGATCAAAAGCAAAACTACCGAGTTGTTTGATTACGACGGCAAAAACAGCCAGAGTTCAAGTGTGCACAACTGAAGCAAAACCGGAAACAACTCCCCGCCGAGTGCACCGTAGTCGGAGCATTTGCAAAACTAACCAAATTAAAGTTCTTCCAATCCCTAGAAGCTAAAGTTAAATAGCCTTAAAGGTATTTAAGGCAAAACCACCCTCCACTGAATGTCCGATATTCAACCTTCTTCTGAACAAAGTTTGCAAAGCCCCTCCACTTGAAATCGTTATCCTTCAGCTAAGCACCTGTACCCGAGCATAGCCAACCATTTAGGCAAAGGAGCATACAATTTCCTGGTTTTGTGCAAAACGCACTCAAATGGAAAATACATTAGAAAAATCCCCTCGAATGCATTCTCGGCTCCTTTAATCCGCACATAAAGGAGCCACAGCTACGGAGACTTCTCTAGGAAAATACCATCCCATTCACACAACGACAAGCAAATATACCTTCGAATGAGAGAATGAGACCTCTGGACATAGAAAGCAGCTTTCAAGAATTTCCTTGAATCAACGGATGAAATGTTATGTGAATTACACATGTATGCGCTGATGTAGGTACTGCTGATAGAAAATTGCAAACATCCCAATCCTGAATGGGAACAGGATTACTCCAGTGTGATAAAGAGATGTAAGATGTGTGTGCTCCATCCGGGGGCGGACAAAGTGCAACACAAACAAATCTTACGCATACACGTGGTTCTGTAATGTAATTTTACAAAAATTCGCACATTTGCTTATTTCTGCTATATTTCCAATTATTATTGATAAAAATAAATGCCACTCAGGTAATAATAGACTTTTTATGGGCCTTAAGTTGGTTTTCAATTTGAGAAATACCCACGCAGAAACGTGTGAATACGTCGATTGGAAATCGAGGCGTGGGGCGGTGGAAGGTTGCCAACCCTCCGAGTTATGTAAATAAACGAGCACACATTTCAATGCGAGTGCTTCGTCATACGCAGTGAAAAGCAAAATCTTCCAGGTGAAGGACGAATGTGATAAAAATTTGAGCCAACAATAAAAACGCGTATCGAACCCTTGAAGAGAATTCATCATCTATCTCTTAGAGTACATTTGTTGATGGTTTCAGGTGATGACAGTATTGCTGACAGATGTGAACGGGCTTTATTCAAACTGATAGAATATTGAATTTTTTAAAACTAAAAATGCTTGTATGGATAAATTTTTTAAGTTTAGGAAGTCTCCGATGTTCTATGAATCAGGCAACTTTGACAGTAATTTTCCACAGCAAGGTTTGAGTAGACTGATCAGTACTTTAAGAACATAAAGTTGGGCTAGAAACAGAAGATGTAATAGTGTATAGTTAACAAAATATACAAAATTCTCGTGTACGTATTACACAAATTTTCAACAGTCGTTGAATTTCACTTGTTTAACAAGCACTTGTTGTATAGTATTAAGGCCGCTGTTCATTAAATGGTGTTGAGCAATTAAACCAAAATAATGTACTTTAGTCTCTCTATTTTAGCATTCCCAAGACTGTCAAAAATTCGTTTTCAATTTAAATGAGAATAATTTCAAACATTTCTTTCCAATGAACCCTGCCTGGTTAATTGTTTTTAGGTGGATTTTGTCCAGTCCTTCAAATACCTTGGTTTTATACTTAACAGTAAGTTGAACTGGTCCGATCACAGTACCGCACTAAAAAAGTACCTATTATGTTGCACTAGGCAATTTTATAATCTTACCTTGTACTTCTAACAAAAATTATTAACGGTATCGTTCACTCAAAGCTTCAGTACGGGCTAACTTGTTGGGGTGGGACTTATTTGAACAAGATCAATCCACTTCTTGTTTTGCAGAAACATATTGTGTGTTTTATTTGTAAGAAAATCGCTATCACAAAAGTTGGATTTTGTTGCAGGAACTAAAAGTTCATCCACTAAGGCATCTCTACTACTTTAAAGTTGTAAAGCTATTTTTTATTAGGATTGGCTATCTTTCGGTTAGAAGAAACTCTCTGCATAATTTATGTGTAAATTCCGTCAATTTGGTAAATATCCCAGCGTGTAATAAAATTCACTACAAAAGATTCTTCACAGTAGTAGCTCCTTAAATTTTTTATAAATTACCTTTTTCTATCAGAAGCCCGTGGAATTTGTCACCTTTCCTGCACAAAATAAAGTCATTCGAATGAATACGAATATTTTCGAAGGGACACTCACCACTAGCTCTTGTTTAAGCTTACCTAAAGAGTGTCTTAACCTAATTTTGTTGGGTCTTACAATATGGTTTATATTTGTTTTGAAGAACGCTTCATTATTTTTCCTTTTTCCATTAATGGTTTCCCAATTGTGTATAATCTTAATCGGTATACTATTGTTCTACTATTTAATAATTTCTTTGAATTGTTGAATTAATAAATACAATACAAATAATGACGCCTTCTAAAATCGTGCCAATTTCTTTCGAAACATGTGAAAAGCAAGCGCGATGAAAACACCGAAATGACACAAGGGAAGCAAATTGTGAGACATATTTATTTGTACAAATAAATACAAAATATTAAGTGTGAAGGTTCGAAATGATTATTAGTAAATAATTCGAAAAGGAGGACTTCGTAAAGCAGAACTCAAAAAACAAAATTTAAAAAAGCAGAATATTTGTTTGAGAAGACAGAAACCTAAAATGAGCATTTCGACCCGCTCCCAGAAAAAACTCATCTCCCAAAGTGGATACATTTTTTGAACCAGTAAAAAACACGACATGGACATAGAAATACCGGCGACCGGCAGAAAAACATCCAAACAAAGTTGTAGTGCCTGGAAATATTGTGTCAAATATAAGAAATGTGTTGTCTAGCAACATTAAAGTAAAATGTCTAAGTATTTGAAATACTAAATAAAAAGGCACTTCACAGGAATGTCGTTTTAATATTTTCGCGGATATTACAAAAGATGAGGTTACGAAAAGATTTGTTCAATATTTTCTTAAAGAATACAATTTTTTATATATATAAAAGGACAATGATACAAAATTGAGCGCGAAAATTTTGAAAACAAAGTAATTAAATGGTTACCTACCCATAGTAATAAATTTATATTTTCATAATTTAAATCGAAGAGCCATTCATTTCTAATAATTCTAATATTATTAGGTATGTTCTTAAAAAGTCTTGGAGCAGTGATGTGATGTGATTGTGATGTGGTTCTATAGCAAGATGTTGATTTTACTCTAAGGTTAAAGCTAGAGGAACACCGGTTCAAAAGAAAACCAGATCTGGCGAAAAAAATCTTTAATAATTTATAGAAATATAAATGCTGTATTGTAGCTCATTTAAATAAATAAAACACAAGAAACTTAAAGTGGAAAAATTATAAAAACCACTGTGTTTATTATCAAACCGTCCGCCTTCAACTCAATATTGCGATTGATTCATTTCGCTTGTTCGCAGAACAAGCTCTCGCTTCGTTAACTTTGTGTCTTTCGTTAACTACATTATGTTCTCTTCTTTCCACATCGAATGCAGAGTCACAATTACTCATGCGATTCGATACAAATGCTTCAGAGGTAGGACTTTGATGCTTCTGAAAAGTATTAAACTATCATGTTGACGACTTGTGTTTTGAGAAATCAGAAGTGGATTCATTTTATTTTTGTGTGTTCCACCCCATGAAACGATGCCATATTCAAGCTTAGAGTGCACTCAACCATAATAAATACACTTAAGAAGTTCTCGTGAGCAATAACTTTTTAAAAAGTATATTTGCCTTGTGGCAGCCATTAGATACTTCTTAAGTGCATCCGTATGAACAGACCAGCCCATCTTCCAATCAAGCTGAACCCCAAGGTACTTGTACGACTTGACGCACTCAATATTAAAGCATTTATCAGAGCATGAACGTTCGTCAAAAAATTTCAGTGGATTCACTTCCGAGCTACAAATTTCTTTCGGATTATATTTCTACCTCCCTACCAGATACATTAAAAAACATAATTTTGGTTTTGTCACTGATTACCAATTTATGCACTTTGAACAAAGGACTTAGGATTTCCAGGTCATGATTAATATCTGCTGAAAGATCCAAAGCAGAGTCACTGTGAAAAGCGCATGCCATGTCATCAGCGAACGCATTAATTTGCTACGGTTTTAGTGTAAAAAACAGAGAGTTAATGAATGTTAAAAACAATATTGGACCAGGCACAGAACCTTGAGGAACACCCAAAGAGATGTGCGAAACGTCCACCGAACCCAGCCTAGGACGATGCACCAAAGCGGGACGAAACAGAATCGAAAGTGTATGTCAGTTTTACTTTTTAGCTTCTATACTTTTCAACCAGAGAACTTATATAAATAAGCTGAATTTCGTCTTTGGTATGCGAAAGTCAGGAGGTGCAAACAAAAAATGCAATAGGATATTACAAGAACAGTAAAAAAATACATTTTTTAACGCAGAAACTGGCTTGTGGGCTTTGTTTTTGTATATTTGCTTAGTATTTTCCCCAGGAATTCTCGGATTTTAAATTCACAGTTCTCAGAATGCATCACCAATCCCAACCAATGATTTAGCAAAATTACCTGTTGTGTTTGATTGTAGGTTCCTTTTCTCTAACCAAGTGGCCCTTAATTTGGTAAAAATTGAGTTTTATTTAGCTCCAATATTCACCACTTAATTTCTTTCGCTACACCTTCCATAATTGGGCATTTTTCATTCAACAAAATGTGGCATCGAAAAAATATGATCTTTCTATCAATAAAATTCCACACCGTTCAACAATAATACAAACAGCTCCTAAAAAATTTGTATTGCATACTTTTAATTTTGAATACACTATAACATAGTATATGTTGAGAATGCACTACAAAGGAATGGTTTAATAATATTATTTTGAATTATATGTAAGAAAAAAATATTTTTTTTTAGGGCTAAGTGAAGGCGTTTTCCTTTTAAACACTTTCGGCATCTTGCTAATTTTTTCAACTATCTGAACTCCGTAGCAGTAGAACTTAAAACACAAGTATTGAACGTAGGTATGCCTTATCCAAGGAAATATAAAGCAATAATATTTGAAACTGGGTCCAGGCTTCTACAAACAAAGCAAAATTCATCACCCATTTACCACCCACAGTCATATCAATGTTAATCTCATTGTTGCTCCCTTGACTTTATCAAACAGCAAGACTAATCTATCAGAAACCCAAACAAAACGAAATAAACAAATTGTTGTCATTCCCTCTGCAAACAACTCCAGCGAGCGAAAATCTGCAAACTTTAGATTCTCCCTAGAGAGTAAGTTTACAGAAAAATCGAACAGCGCCATGTCGGATATTTTGTAAACTATTTACATTGCATATAAATGTGCGTGAGCTCTGAAACAAAATTAATTCGAATTTAACTATCCTATAAACTAAATGTTAACCTAAAATTGTTATTTATTGAGCAGACGTACAAATCTGCAAAGCCCATTTTCTCCTTCACAAAGATTGTTTACTTTTCATATTAACCAGCAATTTTAAGATGTTAAACAAAAAAATAAAATAATAAAATAAAAAAAATAATCAAAATTGTGCTACCTAGAAAAGTTCATTGGCAACAAAAATAAATCATAAAAAAAATAAAAGTGTTTGATCTAGGGATTTGCAGGGAAAAAGCACCCAAAAAAGGCTGTTCTTGGTCCTTTATGCAATATCAAAGTCGAAAAATAATATTGTGCTTCAATAGTTACCTGCGTCTATTTACTGGCTATTGAAAGCCGTTTACTCCGATTATCGATTATTTCTTAAGCCCTGTCAGCAGAAACGTCTACCCTCAGCCACCCATGCCTAAAGAGGAATGGTTGTTTGAAGACTGAATACAAAATACTCCAAGCAGAAACGCTTACTGGCTGTAAATTCTTTGGAGAGCGCAACAAGTTTAGGTACCTTACTCAAGAAGTCTTACTAAAAGGCATATGGACGAATTGTATATTTAAAAAAAAGAAGAATAAATATGTAGCTGCTCAACTTCACCCATTTTAAAGCGGACCAAGACATCTCATAACCCACTGTTCGTGAACGGAAGATTTTTGTGGCGATTCCTTTCAAGGAAAATTAGAAGCTAGCTGAAAAAACCGCCAAAAACGCCAGCAATTTGAGTTTGAGTTTTATATCCATTATCAAAAGAGTCTAAAAATGTATACCATGCTTTTCGAAGAGAGTATTCTTCTGAAAACATCTGTCGACAAGTAGACGTCTGTTCTATAACTTCAAGTTGGAGCTTTATAATTTAGGTACAGCAATATTGCAACGTCACAAAAATGCATTCTTCAAGAGACATACAAAATTAAATTGTGTGATAAATGCAAAAAGGACACAGCTTAACACTCTTCTACCATAAGTTTATTCTTAGCCAATGCCAACATCAGTTTTTCGATAATGCCAAAATATGGCAAAATCCCAACATAAACAACTTCCTGAAACTGACAAATGTTCCTTAAATCGATACTCCCCTTGTAAACATCCATTCAAAAAAGAAAAAGACCTATCAGATTTGCATAATCTCTATGAAAGTTGACAGTAAGTCGATCCCATGAAAAAATTCCAAAGGTTCATCCATCTTAAATAATCTTTATCCGGTCGAGTGGAAAATAATCATCAAGAGCTACATCAACATCGTTTCGTTGTAATGACGCTTTTAATGGAATAACTTGTTTTGACGAGTCAATCTCTTTCATTTACAAAACTGTAGATACGAAAGGAAATCATACTGTTTGTGATTAAATTTTTTTTTTGCATGTTTAAGCAATGTTATCATTTATTTCGTATTTTTTTTTTTGAATTACTGAAGACACAATTTGATTGACAGTCCATGTGCTGAATGGTTCGGGAACAAAGAAAATAGTCTGGCTTTTGCGGCAAAGCGTATCACATTCAAAGATATATTGGAAATTGAAATTTCAGACTTGCAATTGGATTCGGTATGATAATGGGCTAAAGGAATAGATGATCTATTCATGTTTAAGGCTTTCATCTGTGGCGCAACTAGTCGGCGGGGCAAAATTGTTTTCTTTTGATATCCATGTAGCAGTGTACTTCAAATGGCTTTGGAGAATGACAAATTACTTTTGCCATTGAAGTCGTTCATCCGTCAGTCATAGGTACGGAAAATACGTGCCGTATATTGGAAGACACAATTTTGCATTGAATTTGTTGATTTAGAGGACGTCTGCGAGAAGTCTACCCAGTAAAGGATGAATTGATCCAAAATTAGATGCAAAATGTGCGTGAGATAGACAAAATTGAGTTAGGTACGACATGTGCCCGACTGTAGACGAAATGCATCAAAAGGCTACGTGAAATAAAGGAATATGTCCTCAGCATCCGTTCAATTTTAAATTAAAATATAACTCCATCGACGGCTCTAAAAATGAAGTAGACAATATGCGCGTGGCGTATGCGTAGCATTTTTTTTTTCTTTTTAAAAAATCGCTTTTCTTCAAAATAGTACAGCTTTCACTAGACAAGCTCGAACGATATTTAATAGCTTGAATTTGTAGGCATCCCCTTTCTTGTTCTCAAAAATTCTTTAACTTTGACTTCCTCTCCTCAATCTGGGAAATCATACATTACTAGACGTAAAACATTTCATGCAGCAAAAGGGCATCTGCATTTCCCTTCCCACATCATTCAATAAAGTCCGCTTCAATCCATCGAGAGATTACCCCCAACTCTACATTAATTGAATTAATCTTCTCCATTTAGTTCGTTGAGTGACCACCATGAAAGTAATTAATAATTTCCATGCACCCTCTGCTTTTTAATTACTTTCTCTGTCGACTGGTTCTTGGTGCAGATTCCGATTTCCGAAGCAACCAAAAGTTTATATTATATTTCCTCTTTAGCAACCAAAGTCGATATTTCCAAGGAACCACCTGTTCTTGACAACCATAAATAGAAAAACTGCCTTTTTGGACGTTTATTGGGGAAACACCTGCTTGCCTTAAGCGCCCCATAAACGGTGAACAAACAGAGTCGTCAACAGATCACGTTGGTTTGTGGTATAATAACGCCTGCATAATTTTGTAATCATCATTGTACGGACCACCTTCTTAGTATCCAATATAAATTGTTGTGCATGAGCTTCTTTATTCATTTCCATTGTTGAAATTAATAGGTAAACCCTCCCATTACAATCACAAACCCGCGAACAAAACTCATCGTCTGTGGGTCACTTTAAGAAAAATAATAATAATAAAAAAAAAAAACATAGAAAGCGAAGCAAACTTGAAAATTTAATTAAAAACAGATTTGTTTTCCAAAATTGGATTTTCGCCCTTTTGCCTGCGTGTACATCGTTGGCAGTACTCTTTTCCCACAAGAATTAAGTCATTTGGTTCCATTTTGTTTATGTTTCTTACTCGGGAATAAATTTAATTTGCTTCCTTGAGGACTTCAAGAAAACTCTGCGTCACGCTGGCTTACGTTTCCGCAAAACTCGTTGAACATCTCCAAGAATATTTCCATTTCCATTTGATTAAGTACTTAAAAATAGAGTCTCCTCTTTGGAAAGCAAATTGGCGAAATAAATTTCCCTTTAAAGACATAAAGGAGTTTAAGGAAACAAAATGTGAGCACTGCATTTGGTTGTGCGACGGCACGCAGTGGAACTTGGGTGCGTGATAAAATGGAACGTAGAGGTTAATTAAGCCATTACTCCAGTTGGAATGGAATGTCATAAGGAAACGAGGATGTAATCCCCATCTCACAACAGCAAAGAGGTATGTAATAGAAAGTTCAAAACAGTACGCACAAAACAGACAGCACGTAAAAAGATAGTAAGAAAGCAGTAATCAGAAAGCAAAAGAAGTAAAATAAGAACTCAACTGAACCAAATTAATAGCAAATGGGGGCGGGGGATAACGGAAGAGCCATAATAATATCGATTTATTGAAAATTGCCGGCACATTCCCACTCTGAGGTTTTTGTAGTCAAAGCAGTTCATCCCCGGTTCTGGGATTTGCATTTGAGGTTCCACTTCAAAGAGGAGAAGACGTCCTCAATTTATTTGTCGAACAGAAAGGAGCACCTGGGAGAGATTTAAAATTCAGATTCTAAAACAAAACATTATATAGCCCTCGTGCCATCCCGACAAATTTACTCCCAAGACTATCGCGCATGGATTTCGATCCTTATCACTGCACACTGCACCTTTCCGCGGCAGGATCTCCTTTCGCCCCTGCACATTGCATCATATTATAATCTACTTCCAACTCAATTACTAAAGTCTTTTGCAGATACTTGCCATGGCAATTTATATTCATTTCAAGGCGAGTTTAAAAAAGAGTCCTTTTTGTATATACCATCGCCTGGTATGGTTTACTACCCACTCAATTACATTACGCCCTCCCATGAGCCATCCCATGATAATCGGTTAATTATACGCATCGCAGAATGTGAAATTCACCTTCTAGGATGCAGCACAGCACATTATCTGGTGCGCCAAGGACTCCGTCGTTGACTGTATTAACGATGACAGCAAAAACGAAGGAGCAACATTTCTGGTGCTCCTCCTTCAGTTAGCTAATAGAAATTCTCGATCATACCATGGCAGCAGGAATCATAATGGATTAAAAAAGAACGTATTTTCCCAAAGAAAGGATTCAAGTGTGATGCTTAGTCGCATCAGTGAACAGAGAGTCTCTCCTAGTTCCTAGCAACACCAGGAGGTTTTTATTTTTGTTTTCTTGTCGAGCGTGTGTCTCTCTAGAAATGACGGCGGGCGAATGAATGATCCGACGCGGGGTATTTCAATTAATTAAATTTTCCGTTTACGAGCACAACACATAAATTCACTTAAAAGGGGATGACTCTGTTTATTTTTTTATTTTTCGGGCACTGATTTCATTTTGACGAAAATGCTCCTGGTGGGAGAGACTGAACTCCAGTTTGGTCTGGAATGATTTCCGACATCAACATTGGTAATGGTTTAGAAAGATATGAAGGCTTTAGAGGCAAACTTTTTGCTGTAATCAGTTTCCTGGACACACATCAATCAATCAACTGGAACAAGTTGCTAGTGATTTGCGCTATTTACTTTATCATGAGGATTATTGACTTTTCGATCTTTGAAGGGGCAATAATAATATTTGTTTCTGAGTGGCAATTTGCTTCATTTCATCACAATATTTGTGGAGAGTAGAGAATGGTTGAAGTATAAAAAGGAGAGTTTCCCCCCATCTTGGGTGATAAGCTCCAATGAAGAACTGATGACTGAATCGCCTCTTAAAAGCTGCAGTCTACTCCAGTATTTTAGCGTCATCTTAAATGAAGAAAAAAATTGATTTTACAACTGACTACTGCCTATTTGACTATTTGCTTTCCGATTTCATATTTCCTGATATTTCCTGCAGGTGCCACACCTCTATTAACACTTTATTGGGAAATTGTATCTTAAACATAACTAATTGTCGTGTGGTTAAGCCTACACACTCTGGCAGGTCCAGCTGAGCTTCCCAAAACAAACAGAAGAACCACCCCCAGTGGATGGACGTGTTGATGTTCGTTCAACAGCTCGGCACATTCGTTGATTGAATATTAATGGGCTAATTATGCTGATAGGGTTGTCTCTTTGATTTCGCATACATCTGCGTGCCATCTAAGGAGAGGGTGAGAAAGAAATTTGTTTTCGTATACCCACTTTTTCGAAATGCTCGACTTCATTAAGGACGTTGCTTATATAAGTGAAATGCCAAATCGATTAGGCAAGTGCTATTCGGAGAAAGAAAAAAGACGCAAAGTTAATGCTAATGACGGAACTTGTGAAATAAAATTTGCTTTGCATTGCAGTATTTTTTATATCATCTTGTAACTGACCATGGGAATTACGTGGGCGATTAAATGTGTAATACCAATTGATTTTGGATGGCATTATCAAGAATACGACAAGGAAGGGGATTATCATTACCTAACTGAAGGACGAGTAATGTGCGTCTCCTGTTAAACAGAGGGGCTCGTGTAATAATAATACAAAGGTGGGCGAAACATCATTAGCAGAAGCATAATGATATTATTTTAAATGAAAATTAAAAGCCTATTGATGACCACTGTCAGTCGTAGCATTATCACTGCTAATAGGATTTGTCGTTGGGAAATGACAGAACTGGGTAATTGGAAAATGTAACTGAAGTGTACTGCTAGTAAATTGCAAATAGAATTGGGTCTACAAGGAATAATAAAACTTTAACAGATCCCATTGGAAAAAAAGAAGAAGCGAAGAAACAAAATAAATAAAATGCACGACTGTGTTCGGCATTACACCGAATTATGTTTTATGTATATAAAATGAGTTAACATAAAGCTGCTACAATTTTATTTCGACATGTAAACGCACACAAAATTTTGAGTAACAAGTCAATAATATACTTTTAGTAAAAATGTCAAAAAACATAAAACAAATTGGTTAAAAACGTAAGACATAACCAAGAAAAACTTTACTTGAAGTGGTAAAGTTGCCAATAAGTCAACACATTTTTATAACGTAAAATCGGAATTCCTTTGTTTTATTTCAAGTACAGGGTCCGCCAAATAACTTTTTCTTTTTGAAAATACTATAAAAAAAAACTACTGAATATTTTCTCAAATTTATTTTTTTATTTGAAAGTACAATCCTTCCGGTTAATAATGGAAAATAATTTCATTCAAATGGATGCCTCGGCTGGCCATGCAGTAGCCTACACGATCGGTCCAATTTTTAAGCACATTATCGATTGTGTGCAGCTGTATTTCACCAATGGCTTCACGAATATTGTCCTTTAAAGCGTCAATTGTCTGTGGCTTGTCGGCGTAACACTTATCTTTTACGGCACCCCACAAATAATAGTCCAACGGTGCCAAATCGCAGCTCCTAGGTGGCCAAACGACATCAGCTCTGCGGCTGATAATGCGATCTTCAAAAACAGGGCGCAAAACGTCAAGTGTAGCTTCGGCTGTGTGGCACGTAGCGTCGTCCTGTTGAAACCAAATGTTGCCAATAATATCCTCCTCTTCAATTTTTGTTAACAAAAATTCGTTCAAAATGGCCCGATAACGATCGCCATTGACTGTAACGGCCACTCCTTGCTCATTTTCGAAGAAAAATGGCCCAATTATGCCTCTGGACCAAATTCCGCACCAAACAGTGACTCGTTTTGGGTATATCGGCTTTTCAATGTATGCGTGCGGGTTTTCTGTGCCCCAAATGCGACAATTTTGCTTGTTTACATACCCGCCAAGATGAAAATGAGCTTCATCTGAAAAGATGATTTTTTTTGGCAAAATCGGCATCTTCTCTAAGTCGATCGCAGACCCACTTAGCGAAGCGAAAACGCATCGGATGGTCATTTCATCAAGCGTATACACAACCATATTCGTTCAGCGGAAAAATAAAACTAATTATCTTTCAAATCAGACATGAGCTAAGTATTAGATACCATTCGCGAAATAATTACTAGTTGAAAAAAAAGTTAGATGGCGGACCCTTTACATAGTTGTTTCAAAGTCCATAGTTTTCCTTTGTTCGGACATTATTACTTTATGGACTTAGACTAATTCGGAAGCTAAATAACTAATTCTAACCCAAATTTCGTGTGGATACTTAAACAACTGGGTAGAAAGAAACTTTCTCGTTGATCTAAAGTTTGGTTGGTTGTTTTTTTCTTAAGTTTTTTAAAGCAAATGAGTTAACTTGAGAAGAGAATATAAATTGAAGTGGGAAATGTTTCCACTGCAACTGCGAATTTATATTTGTTAATTATTTATGTACAAGTCAATTGGAGCGGCGCAGATTTCGAATGATTTAATATAAAATTCAACAAGTGAATAGAAAAGTGTCTACACATATTCCAATCGCACGAATATCAACAAAAACGAGAGCAAGTGACATTTTTATGTCCGATTAGACACACAAAGTCTGAAATCTGAGAGCAGGACCTGAGAAGCCCAATCGAATACAACTTGAGCAGAGAGAAGTGCCCATTTTTAAACTGATCAGAGCTCCGACAGCCATTCACTGCTGTGAACACAATTAAACAGCTGAAAAATGGACCGATACCGAAACTGTGCGCCTGGGCTAAACTTCCTCAATTTAATTTCCAATCAGCAAGGGCGCTCCTTTAGAGTTCAATCTACACGTGTAAATAATCTTTGAAGAACTATCAAATTTCACGTTAAGTCATTCATTTCCTCAACCCACCTGCCAACAAAATTCTAAGAATCAATTCTAATTTGCAATTTCCTCAATCCACCCAGTGCGTTCGATTTTATTTTCATCTCGCGTAAATCATTTCCATAATTTACAAATATCTCCTGTCAGTAAATTTACCCCGAGTTTATTAATCGAAGGTCGAACTTCAAAGTGCTTTCCGCTGTGCCCTTGAGTAGCTGCCAGTACCAAAGTACCAAAGGAAATGCAAATTAAGTTGGTTTGCGATTGCGAATTGCCTCCCACCCCTATACTCTACCACCTCTCGTGCGTGGCACTTAAGGCAGAAAAGAAAAATAGACCCCAACCGATTGAGAAATTTGTCCCCTTCTGTCGTTCCATTCGCAGTCACGCATCAATGCGCCGCCATATTGAAATACATCGCCGATTAATATTTACGTTGGCATCATGCAACACAATATTGACAGCAAATGGCTTGTATGAGACCGAATTAGTTCTAATCGTGATGGCTTTTTGGCGCTCGGATTCAATGTCACGCTATAGAGACCAACAACAAGTTGCTGGTGGTGGTGGTGTTGGTTTAACACCCAGTCGTGCGATAAGGTCGTCACTTGAGCATGTACAATTAGAGAGGCAGTGGATCAGGAAACGAGATAGATTAACTTGTAGCCCGAGGACACGCGCGGATGGTGTTTGAGAATTCGCAAACTAACGCAATTCCGCGTTTGGATGAGTTTCTTCTCTCTATAGTTTAGCGCCGTTTGTCACATCTTTGTCGTAGATATCGTAAGCTTGTGAGTGAGAAAAGTTTCTACTGTCAGACGCTTCCATCAAAACTAATAGATTACGTGACCCAAAAATGGTAGTCGCATCGTTAACAAATTTACTGCCCAAGAGTCACTCTCATCTATATCAGCGTTTTTAAGTCGAAAACGTGCAGTTTCGACATTCCATTCCTAAGTGTTCGCCAACTCGAATCGATTTATTCCCAGCTCTCATCCTTATCCACGAGTTTATCGCAGCTTTACGGGGACACTTTAATTTTATGTTAGAATAGCACTTGACTGATAGGTTTCGGTGTGAGTGTGAGACGATCCAGCCGTATGAAACCCAGTTCTGTGTTATAAAGCTCGATGAGTTAAACATTTTACGAATCGTATGAACTATGTGGCAAATCAAAACGAACAGCACAAAGAAATTCCGATCGTAAATTTGCAAAGTGTGTGAACTTTTAATGCTATTGGCATTACAAACTGCAATAAATCATGTTTATCATGTTTTAAAAAGTGTTGCAGGTGGATATCTAGAGTTTTAGAGGTGCCACTTTTGACCGAGATGTATGGGTAAGTGGCAACCACTCCATGGTTCTCTGTGTTCGCCAGTAAAATTAAAACTATGTTACTGCAATTCAGCGCTTCATACACTTCTTGAAAGATGACTGAAGCCGATTGTCTGTACACACTCAACGGTAATTTCATTTTGACAAAATTATATTTCATGAATCTTAGGTTGAAATGAAAAGGAAATCGAAAATGAATCGACGCTGGGCTGTTGGCGTAGACCTTATCTTTCAAGTGGCCCCAAAGGAAGAAGTTCCAAGGTGTTAAATCACAAGATCTCGGTGACCAATTGTGATCACCTCTTCGAGAGATAACACGGTCCGGAAACTTTTCCCGTAAAAGATCAATGCTTTCGTTGCTTGTGTGGCACGTAGCGCCGTCTTGTTGAAACGTTGTCCAGATCAATACCATCCAACTCCGACCATAAAAATCATTAATCATTTCTCGATAGGGCAATCCATTAACCGTAGCTGTTGATCCGACCTCATTTTCGAAAAAGTAAGGTCCAAGGACCCCGCCGGTCCATAAAATGCACCAAACAGTCACACGTTGAGGATGGAGAGGTTTCTCAACAATAACTCTTGGGTTTTCCGAGCCCCAAATGCGACAATTTTGCTTGTTGACGCAGCCACCGAGGTGGAAATGGGCCTCATCAGTCAAATTCAAATTTATTTATTTTTATGGATGAAATTCCGGATCATTTTCATGCATTTCAAGGACCCAATCAGCCAAGACACGACGTTGTTGAATCGTGAATCGTTCCATTTTTAATAATGGCGTAGTTTCTTCTTGTCAAATGTCAAAGAATAAAAGCTTCAAAAGTGACAGCTACCGAAATAGCGGGTCATTCACAGTAACACCTCTCATTGGAAAACCCTTTATTTATAAACGGTACTCTTCTTAAGGAATTAATATCCAAATCGAGTTCAGCAAGGCGCCTCTCGAGAAATTTAGGAGACAAACTGGATTTTTAACAAACTTTCCCAAAATACGTCTAGCACCCTTCCACCTATTTCGGTATAACTTTTGAGTTTTTTACCCGAGGGAAGTAAATTTTTGCACAGAGATGGTTCTTTTGTGATTATTGATTTGGATATTTACAGTTTGCCTCGATAAATTAAATTTATCTACTATTTCTCAACAGAAAGACCAGAATCGCATTTTTCTCCAAAAGCTACGCGATCTTCCATATTTAATACCTGTATACAATAAACCTATCTCATTAAATTTAAATTCATGCCTTCGAAAATCCAAAAACAGTGGACGTCCAATATAACGAATGATATAATGCTGGATGTCATTCACTATATCGAGCGCGTTCGTTTTTTGATGGACTTTTTAAACTATTTTAAAAAAAGAAGTCATTGAAAAATAAGTTTGTATAAAAGGTATTATTTGATTTAAATCTATATCGGTTATTCGTTATGATGGACGTCCACTGTAGTCACAAAAGGAGAGACTTTCCAAATTGTGTATGTGCAGCGATTTGTGTTGTACGAGTGCCGCAAAATGGTCTCAGTTCTCGAGAAATTCCACATATTTCGAGTTAAAATGCTCAACAGAATTGCGAGGTGCATGCAAATTTCTTCCCCATGGTCCTGGCTTCTGTAGAACAGCCTTTGAATTGCAAAAATTAATTGCATGCACTGCTAATTCTGCGAAACAACAACTTAGAAGAAATACATTTACTACCACAAAGAGATGCAATGTTTATTTGGATCTATGACGTTCTGCTTGTGTGACCAACTTCCACGTACTCGGCACGCATTACTTAAAATTGTATTCGGATTGTAATTGCTTGTTTTTGCCCGTGAGGGCATTGAGCTTTCAAAGAGAAATAAGCAGAGAAATAAGTTTATTACATATAAAAAAACATCCTGCTACTGAAAAGGATGACACCTACACCAAATGCTTTTTAATTTCCCACTCCCTTGCAATTTGAATGAATTTCCATCAAGAAATTTAGGATAAGCCGTTTTGAAATGAAGTTAATTTATAACAGAAAGTGGCTTCATGAGTCATGAACCCTGCGTTAATTGAATTGTGTTTTTTTTTTTTCTCTGTGGACAAATATGGTGGATCCAATTAAAGTTCTGAGAAAGGAAAACGAATTCATTACCCTTCATTAAAGAGAGCGAAGCAACAACAGAAAAACTTTAGCGAAAACCTTTCCTAATTAAATTTGGCTAGCACAAAGGATACAACAGCATTTTTCATCTGCAAGAAAAGGGACCTTAAATACACAGCTCGAGGTGTGCAATCTCCTTATTAACAATCTACTGTATGTATTCAGGGGCATCCTTGTTTTCCTGCAATTTCATTAAAAAAAAAACCAAAGCAAACTGAACTGTAACACTTCTTTTGGGATTTTTTCACTTGTTGGTGACCCGAAGGGCTGAGTAGTTATTTTCTGTTTTAAGCCTAGTATGCAGATGATTCGAAACAAAAAACCCCATACAAAAGTCACACAACGAAATCGTGAACGAAAAATTTTGCTCTCCTTTTCGTTTTGCAGTACGCATCTGCTGCGGAATGATGGCGGAAAAGTTAGTAATTGTAGTCGACTGCTTGGTACAGTTCTCCGCTCTCTTTTCGCACACGTTTATTGTCCGGGATATTATTAGCTTGCGAAAATTTGACCTTTGTACTGCAGTGCTGCCAGCTTTAATAAGAGGTATAGTAAAATAAATAAAAACTTTAATCCGACGATCAAAAATGCACATTTTTATAATTCATTAGCACAGTCATTCTGATTAAATTGTTTTTAAAACGACAATGTTAAATTAAAAATAGGTGGTCATAGCAAAAATTCTGTCAGAAAAAATGTTCCCTACGAAAATAATTAAAACAAATAAACTGATTAGATTCCATCAGAAAAAAATGGAACAGTAAAGAAATTCAATATTTCACTGGAATGATTTGCTTTTTTTTTGTGGAATTAACTGAGAAGTTGATCGGAAAAAGTATTTCGTACGGAAAAATTTATCCCAGAAATTCAAAGATAATTTGCTTACTTTTTTTGATAATTTAAGATTGAGTTCAACCATCAAGTTTAAGTGGTCAAAAAAAGTAAAGGAAAATGTTTACGATTTCGTTTTACGTACGGCTATATGTAACTGGGGCCTTACACGAAAAGAGTACGTTCGCAAATTGAAGTATGCATTTTTTTTATAAATACCTAAGGAACCTAAAAATCACCAAACTTTAAAGTAAATAGTCTGAATCAGGATAATTCCCAAATGACAATTTTAAGGTTCCAGCGAAAAGTTCGAGTATCCAAATCGGAGATAAATATTCGGTGATGGCAGCACTGCTACTTGTGCAGCAGCTGATGGAACTCTCCACAAATTATTTTCCGCTGCCTTTCCGCAGACGTTTCGCTGTCCATTTGGAGACCACCGGAAAATTTCGTTTCGCATCATCTGCATACTACGCTTTAATCAACAATAGGTACACTGTACTGTTTTGCATTGCTTTTGTTTTCCATTGCTTTGGCAGATTGCACCGTAGATGTGGACGCATTCTAACGATACTAAAGTGCAAGATGTATGCTGTGTATGATTACATTCTTAAACCACACGCTACGCCATGAAAAAGCACAAAGAAGAGCGAAATGTATATGTCGTGAAATGTACGGATTTCGTGCACTACCATCAGAGCCACTCTTGAGAATGTCCCATTCCGTTTCTTGTTGTTTTCTAAAGGCAAGCCAGTTGGTAAATGAGACGATAAGGGCTAACGCGGAGAGGGAATGGGTGAAGGCCAAGGATGTGATTAAAAAGGACGATTATCCCGCTACAGATCGGCCGTTATTTGACACGAGAAAACTATGTTGATTCCTTAAGTGAAATTTAAACCTTTGGGTTTATATCTTAAATTTGTGTAAATTACTTACTTTAAGTCAGTTTAAGCTTATTTAATGGTGGTAAAAATAAGTGAATAAATGAAATAGCCTGATAATGGATAGTACACGAGCCCAACTATAGACTTCACTTCTTGTGATGTAATTTATGTGATATCACTCTCCTCCCTTAATAAAATTTAATATTTAATCAATGTGTATCGCTTTTACATAAGGACTAGCTGACCCGGCGAACTTCGTTCTGCCCAAATTCGATAATGCAATGATAATAATAATTCAGAGCATGCAGAATGCACATGCTGATTATTTATGTAATTCGGTGAATTAGAATTCTTTGTTCAAAACAATCAAATCAAACGCGTTCCGTTGCAAGCTTTCGTAGCATTTAGGTTGCGAAACAAAATTACAACTGAGCCGACCTTCAATTGTTGCGTTCTTTATTGTTGGTTCTAGGCTATGAACCTAGATGAAGGCCACTCATTTATTTTGGTGCAAGTGGCAGTAATACGGAGTAAGGGAGTGCGGCAGGTAGAGGAGCGGATCAGGTACTTATTCGATATCACTCTCCTCTGGCCTGAAGAAGTAATCGAAGAGTAGTTTTAGTAGTGAATGGAAGATTGGTGTGCGGTTGGCCTAAACGTAATGATTTAATTATATAATAAACACACATTTCTTTTCCCAAAATTGTATTGGTATTTTTGAGATGGGCCATTAGACCAATTTGCAATTATTTTGTTTCCTTGGTTTTCGAGTTGTAGTTAGGAAAGAACACTTCTCTTGACGCCACGATGAAAATAAATAAATCGCTTTCTTTTAACTAGCGGCAAAGCCTTTCTTGGGATCTTACCTCGCTTCTTTTTTTTTATTTTACTCCCTTTCGTTCAAGTTGTAGTACAATTTAATTATTTATTTTTACTAGTTATATAGAAATTGTTAAAACACAATTTCACCCGGAACACCCAAAGAATTACAAAATTTAACAACTTAAATAATTTTTGTTGTATTGGTGGCACCACCCGTTTTTCTATTCAGTCTATTCGTTTCAACGTGTGGTTCCCTATGCAGACTATGGGAAACCACAATATAATCCCCTCAAAGTTTTGTTTTCTCGACAAAAAGTAGTCTATGTCCTTCTACTCCGAAAAATTACGCCACAATAATTCTTATTGCAAGAAAGGCCAGAAAATGTTAGTTTTTAAATTTGGAAAAAAGCAGAATTTTGTTTGAATCATATGCCAGAAATTTCAGAAAGATTGACAGAAAGGTCTGGCTTTTCTTCCTAGGAAAGAATTTCAGCAATTTATCAAACAAAAAATTCTGCTAAAATTTTCCAGAGCCATCGACCTCATTACCGTCAATTTTTAAAAGAGCTTCGCATAGTTTTGTGATATTACTGAAGTCCTTTTTTTTTTTTTTTTTTTTTTATTGTTGTTATTTTTTGTTGTTTTTATGTCGTATGTTTTTGTATTGATTACGTTTTTTAATCTTAATGTTAAATAAAAAATGATTTTTTATCAATTGCCTGTTTTTGTTCTTTATTTTTCTTATGAAATAATAAATAATAAATAAACACATTGTGTCAACCCCCTAGTACACAGGGAACTAATTGAGGTGCGTTTTAAGAAACTCATAATTTACTATTTTCCATGATCTTTCAAAACGTTTAAAGATTTAACCAATAGTTTAAAAACTACATCGAGTCGAACGCAAATTGGTCCACTGTTGGACAGTTTACCCTAATTTGTGTGTTTTCAAGGCATCGAATCGGAGACCCCTACAGCACAGACTCCACTGCGCACAGCACACACAATAATGATTGTCTTTAAAAAAAAAAAATTAAAAATGCAACCAAAATTTAAAAAAAAAAGTTAACAAACAATGTTAGTAGTTACCAAAAATCTGGAAAGTTGATAAAACACTAGAAAATCATATAAATGATCTTGAGCCAATATTAATATGACTTATTACTATCCTTTGACTTGATCTACGAACTTTAAATAAAAAAAGGCTGTTTTTGACATTTCAGCATTTCAATAAAATTGGTTCTGTAGCTACGGACAAGTCGTTTCTCTTAAAATTTTGAAAACTTAAGAATATTAAACGTTTTTCTACTAATTTTGCGTTTCTTACTGTTGAAGGCACATTGATTGTAAGAAAGTTTACTTTAGACCTCCTCGGAAATCAGTGGGGATATTGTCGACCATTCCCTTGTCAATGTCATTTGCAGAAAAGATTGATTCCATGTTACCTAACATCTTATATAAAACACTTCATTCCTATAAGAGATAAACGGCTGGCTAGATATCCCATCACACAGCGGCTAGTACAAGTTTAAACTAGGTTAAAACTAGGTTTGAGATTGAGAAAAATTCCAAATATCATGCGATTTGTTCTATCTCGGACTGATTTGAAGATTTTTCTACCCAGAGACCGAACAATGGAGCTCATAAAATTCTGGTTTTCATCACAAACCAATAGACAATTTAATTTCAAGTTAGGGCTGAACCTGGGGAAAGGTTCCACGACCACCAGAATATATTCTCGAACACTCAAGCAACGCTTCAAGCTCTATCATTCAAATCGTCCTTCCGATTTGCGTCGTTTGGAAGTGGCGTCATTGAAAAATTATCATGATTTCGAAGTTGCGTCGATATTATTTCAGTTTGCGTTTTTGTTATTCCTTTTTTTGATTAATACATTTGCAACAGTGAAGTTTAACCTAAGATTTAAGAATCATTATTTCCATTTGCGTCGTGTTTTTCTGGTCCGTATAACAACGCAAAGCGAGGTTTTGGTGTATCTTCAAATGCAGATCCGGCGCATTGCAATCTCTAGTCGGACATGAAATCTTAAATTTGGCGTTGTCACCGTCCATATGACTTTCTCAGTGCTCTTATAGTGTCGGGTGTTTTTTTTTCCGAACTGTAGTTTGTGAATCCAAATGCTTTAACACTTCACTTCAATATCCACATTTTATTTTACTTAAAAAGATTTATAATTATACACGATGATGGTTTTGGGAGCTTGCTCCCCAGCACAAGACCAATCAATTCTACAAAGTTCTCTGAATTTATTTTTTCCCCGCAAATATCGGAAAACGAAACCGCGACGATAAACCGGAAATAAAAACTGATTCGCAGTGAGTGCGTTCCACGCGTGGTTAAACGAATGCGACCTGACATTAAGTAAAGTTGAATCTTACTACGCGCGGATGGAATTTATCCAGTACAGAGCTTCCAAGAGGTGGAGCAGAAGCAAAATAACTCAAGTTGTTTGAAGTGTTTTTCTAGGTGACGAACCGGAGAACCTTCTTTCAGAAGTCCAGCACAATTACAACTGATTGAGTCATGCCTCTTTTCCCAGCTTCGATCAGCACTGATGATTGAGAAACTCGAATCTGCGCTAATGCCTCTTTTATCGAAAATCGTTTTTTCCATTTAAATGCGTCCTTAACACAGCCTACAGTCGGGACCGAAAATTTCCGAAAATGTAAAACGTATCAAATCGATTATTTCCTATTGAAATACTTCTGCTCATTGAAGTTCCCGTTCACAGATGCGCCCACTAAACCATCCCCATTAAGCTCAATGACAAAAGCAGATTACGTTACGTCCCAGTGAGATTTCATGCCCCTCACTCGCACGTACACCTGCATCCCGATTCGGGCGGAAGTAAGGCGCCTCACGTGTTTGTATGGCACAATGTTGTTAAATCACCCAACACAGTAGCTAACGACGGCCCATTGTCCAACATGCCTCCAATCGGACGAGGGAATAACATAAATGCTGTCCCATTAATGGGATTGGGACGGTAATTCATTTATTTCCACTGTGCCCTAGGTATGGGAGTGTTTCTGTAAAATTTAAAGGCAGTTTCCATAGAAAAATCGATTTCAGCGAAACATTTCGCAAAAGAACAACCGCCAGAAGATGTGGGCACTTCCAGTGAAACTGCACAAGTTATAGTCCAACCTAATCCTTGTTCGCAAACGTTCTTGTTCTATGTTTGGCAAGTGGAGTTCTCAAATATTCATTACACCCCATTGCGTGTTGTAGGAAATCCACAACATTTTGTGTTCGAATGGTTGGCATTCCGCTGCGGGGAGAAATGAATAAATTTGACTTCGCAGGCTCTGCTGTCAATACCGATTGCCAGGCATACTGATACAGAATAACATCTGTCTGTCAATTGGCGCAAATTGCCGAGGCTATGCATAGATACGCACGGTAATTCCCCGATAAATGCAGAAACTGAATAGCTTGTGGTACCAGAAAAGATAGAAACCCCTAGCCAACATTTACTCACCTCATTTAAGTATATGCCGAACGAATGATGTGCTAATTATCGTGCAAATCGCCGATTAGCTTTGGCAATCAAGTATTTTTCCGTCATCGACAACAGCATGTGCTCTACTACTGTGTGCCAGACTGCCCATAGGACCACCCTGCGGCTCATACAGAAACGATTCTTATCACTAGCACCAGCAAAATCTGGAAGAAAAATATAAACCACGCACAACGTAAGTACTGACGAAAATCAAACCAACTCAGCGAACGGAAGGACGGACCAAACGAAGAGGAGCAGGTGATTTCTTAAATTAATTTAATTAGGCAGCACCCAGGGCGTGCCACCGAGCTAAACACGGCTGCAAACGTGTCTATTGTAGCCCAACACCTTCGAGAGGAAATAATTCAAAAAAATCTCAAAATTAGATTCGGCATTCCTGAAGAAGAGTATCCACCTTGCGCTGCGTTTCAAGGCTAACTTCTTCCAGTTAGGGTGTTGAAATTTTGTAGCATAATTTATTTTTGCTCGACGTACGCTATTTGGTCATACCTACTGCCGCCACCCACAGTGGCCTCAGCATCTCAGCTGGCACTTGTTTTTCTAATTTAATTCAAATTTCGTTGAAAGCAATTAAACTGCTGTTGTTGATCGATAAATGGCTCAATCTGTGGGCAGGGGATATTATTTCAAGCCGTGCCGGTGTTTATTTACTTAGCCTTTCGAAATTGCACTCAAATGGAGTGAGTGAGGGAAGAGATTTTCTAATTTGCGTCTGGTGTGTTGTGAATTGAAATGAACTGCGTGCCATTTGGCGGACATTAATTGGCGTTTAAGTAGCTGGAAACAATGCGATCTGGAATCGGTTTCACTTTGTGGCCCGATATTGATTTTATTGAGTGGAAAATTGAGATATCTATCGTCTCTTGATTTTTTGTTTGTTATTATTTCAATGGGAGGGCAAGTGTTTTGGAAAGCATTTAAATAACAATTAAAAGCGGTTTATTCCAACAGTGTGTGTCTGTGTTGGCGAGTAGAGATTTTTCGGGGCGATTTTATGCGAAACTGACTGTTAATGGCGCTTTTTATAATGAGCATCATCACGCATTAGGTTATTGCTGAGAACTGATCGCTATTAACAAGGAAAATCAACTCATAAATTGAATCATTTCTAGTCATATGTGTTGTTTTGCTTCTAGAACAGAAAGACCTCAAGTAGCACACTGGTGTATAAATTGGTGGAAATTCATAAATTTTGGTGCAAAATTGAGAAAACTGAAGAAAAATTTGAAATTTGGTGCATTTGTCAAAATATACCGGTATGAAAATAACACCGTTGCCTTTTCTGTGCAAACTTTCAACATTTCTTTTGAAATTCGGTGCACAAAATAAACCGATATTCAGCTGTTTTTATAATATAATGCATGAAAATATTCGATTTTAAAACTAACCAACATGAAATATTTTGAACACCATATTTTGCAGATAAGATACACCATTCATTTGAAATCAACTATATTTCGATGAAGGATAAACACCCTGTGAAAATTATATACACCAAACTAGACAGGTGAATATTTTCCACTTTCCTGCAAAATTTGTTTTCTTCTTCTCTTAAATTGTTGGATTTTCATTTCCAAATTCAGGAATTGGAGTATATTTTGGACGACGGCCATATTTTTCAAGGAAATTAGGAAAAAATGAGATGATTGGGAACAAATTAAATCGCCGCCATATTAAGAACCGAGACAATGATTAATTATTTTACTGTAACAGCCAATAAGCAACATACATAATTCGATGAATTCATTATTATTTTCTTTCCTTCTATACTATTTACGTTTACATTTACTTTCATAAAACATATTTTTTCAACGTTCATAAATTCACGTTCATTCATTTTTAAATTCCAATAATTTTGCTTTATCTTGTAACGATCGAAAAAAAAAAAAATACAACGCAAACAATTTCCATTATTGAAATCTGTCAAAATATTTAAAAGTTAAATTGTAACGTGTAGTTATTTTATACGCAAAATAGTCAACAAACAGAACGCGCACGGAATTAACCGCTACTGTTTTGGGCATACAAGGGCGACGTGAGTTAATTCGAGTCGCATTCTGTTGAATAAAGCAAAAGTGAACGCACAACCTAGTTTGAGTCGCTTTTTATTCTTCGAATTGCTCAGGCTGAACAAGAAATTGGTGGCCTGGCTCTGCTCGTCTTGGTATCCGTTTATTCGCCGCTCTTCAGCGCCGCTTAAACTTTGGAATCATAGAATGAATTTATAATTTTCACAGAAACATCTTCCATCAAAAAAAAAAAAAACCGTGCAAATTTAAACTCAAACTGTTTCCGATTGAAAAAAAACTAAACTTCGGTTTAAATTTGAGATCAGAATAAATTTAGATTTCGGATTTTAATAAGCGTAATGGTGCGTTTGATCCATCGAATTATAGTGTATTTTTCACACTCAAGGGAATAGTTTTTGGCCAAAATGTGGTGTAAACTGTTTACTATTTGGTGTATAATTTGAGATAATTATCAGTTTACACCGCTGTTGAACAAATTTTATACCACCAGTACAATTTACATACCGAAAATCGGTATAATTTTTGTACAGCCGGTGTTAACTATATACGAGAACACAGTCGGCCTTACTACTAATCAAGCACTAATGTCTACAATTAGTTGGCTGGCAGCTTTAGTAAAAATGTACAGCAATTGTGACACGGTACCAATAAAAATAAACAGTGACAGTCTTATTCATAAACCCAACGTAAAGTCTGTTTATCTTTACGCACCCTCTAAAATGTCCTTACGCAGGAAAATGTGATTTATAAAGATTTTTCTAACTTAAGCAACGTTGCTTTAGGGCTGCGTAAGTTAAACGCGAAAATTTGGGTTAAGAGCCTACGTTGAGCTTACGTAAATCTGTTTTTGCATCAAATGTCATTTGTCCGTGGTCGAATTGTAAATGAAACCAAAAAGTGAACCTAATTTTTGTTTGTTCATTCATTTCGCATGTTGTGCAAATTTCTGCCAAACGAATTTCGTTTGCATATGCAATTATAAAATACAAATTATGTATAATAAATAAAAAAAAAATCAAATAATTGTGCGTTTGTGATATTATTTCTTCTACTTCAGTTTTGTTGCTTGTGGGGCATGTTTTAGGATATGTGTGAATATATTTATCTACCTGGCCTGGCATTAGATTTGGCGGTGGTCGGTAGAATTGGACCAGGAATATGGATATAGGAAGACACATAGATTTATGATTGCAGGTTGATATTGCAGCAGTCCCTCCGAAGACATTTCGGAATTGTACCAGATAATTTGACGATTTATTGTGTAATAATTCTTACGTAGGTACGAAGCTAATCACAGCTGATTTCGGTTTCAGAGGAAAAAGTAATAGATTTCACTGTTTTCTCTAATAGTTTATCGAAATTCTTATCTTTTTAGACACAAACCTATAGTTTAGTAAAGTTGCAGCGAAAAAATGTTTATGAATAACAATCTTAGGAGAGCCATGTACAGGCTGCGCAAATCCTTACGTGATGTTTGACTAAACGACATCGTAGAGGCGTCGTAGGGGAATTTAATAAATACGGCTGCAAGACCTCCACATTTCCTAGTCCGACAACTTCCTTAGAATCTATTACATTTGTTGTCATCCCAGGATTAAATTTTCATAATTTGTTTTTGTGAAAAAACAAGGTCAGTGGTTACTTTGACAACGAGTATTTTAAATTCATAAATTGCAATGAAATTTGCCCAACAGATATCTTTCAAAGGCTTTTTGAGGCTTATTTTAAGCAAAAAAACCAAACACAAAATAAGAAATGCACAAAATATCCGCTGATATGTCAAATACCATATGCAAATCAGTAATGCCCTGTATCGTTCGATCGGACACAATTTTTGGTACTTTTATAGTACGCTTTCAATTACTTTCTAATACTACTTCACGAATGTTTTATGAGTGCATTTGTGTCGTAGTCAAAACCCTTTGTTGAATAGTATACCTTATTTCATGCTAGTACGTTTGTTCAGCTCTATTACCTTCTGTTAGAGTTCATTGTTTGGTATCATTGTTTTCATGTATTCTTCGTTAAAATGTCAAATATTATAGAACTGTCAAATATTATAGAACTGTCAAAATACACGTAATTTTTATTATTATTAAAAAAGCGATTTATAACGTAAGGTGCGGTTTTACTTTGCTAAATAAAAATTTAAGAAAAGTAAAGTGTAAGTGTCGTCGTAATTATACATGGTCCTTCGAGAAGTGTTTAAAGAACAATTATATATAAAGTGTAAAGACAATTTAATTTATTCAATACATATAATAGACAATACATTGTGAGTTTTTTTGCAAAACGGTTTCCCGCGACGCGTAACAGAATTTACAGCAACTGGCGGAACATTTACAGATTTAGGTGAGTGCGTAGTGGTAGTTGGCTTTAATTTTTCCGTTTGATCTTATTTTCAACACAAAATGTCGATGATATTGGAAAATATACTTTCCCAAATAACAAAAGACGAAGAAAAATTCCAAAAAATTAAAAAAGAAGACAAGCGCGTTAAAAATTATCTCCATCATGTTCAAAGTCGGCTTACTATTCTAGAGTCCCTTTTTGAATCCGCTCTGGCAGCTAACAGAGTTGCGATAACCTCCATTAAAGCAGAAGATGTTTCAAGTGCCGAAGATACTTTCGACCAAATAAAAGATCTTTACGTAAAATATCGCTCGGACTTGCTGTCGCACGTTGACAAAGCAACTTCCTCAACAAATAATCATGTATCAGCTCCGGTCGTTGATACAAGCGCTGTGCAACTTCCAATGATGAAAATCCCTACTTTTTCCGGAAGTTACGAAACGTGGAGATCGTTTCACGATCAATTTACTTCACTTATCCACAACAATTCTGCTCCGATGGAGCAGCGAATACCTCGCGCGATTGCAGCAACGACCGAAATGGACAAAACCCGAGGAAAACAAAATCAAAATTGGAGATTTGGTACTTCTAAAAGACGAGAGACTCCCACCGGCGAAATGGAGTTTAGCTCGAATTCTAAAATTGCATCCAGGAACAGATAACTTGACGAGAATTGTCACCATAAAAACAGCAAATTCATCAAGGGGCCGCGAATTCAAAACACCGATCGCGAAAATTTGTTTGCTACCAAGCAACTGTTCTCCAGACAACGCAGCAATTTAATATAAAATCAACGACTTTACCAAAACACTTCAGCACGAACTTTAAATTATTTATCACCGTATACAAATTATTCTTAAACCAAAGCACTATTCCGAATCGTAAACAAAAAAAAATCGCACGACACTTATACTCGCTTTGTATTTAACGCACTATACTCAATATTTTCTTAACTCGCTTTATCACATGCGAGAAAGTAACGCAAGACATATTTCCTTTCACTACACTCTCTCATGCTAGGTAGCAGAGATTTAAATTTTGGCCTTAACATACACTTAGCAACATGTAAATATATACGCTGTGTACCGCGACAGCTTTCGACACATGTTTAAAAACAACACACCGCACAATCGAATACCGCGAATCTCGCACCGCGCGCTCGCTCTGACAACAGCTTTATATACGATGCTAATACTCCAACGAGATCATTTAAAAAAAAAAAAAAAAACCAACCATTTACACTATGCAAGAAATGCAAATTTCTCACAAAAAAAAAAAAAAAAAAAAACATCGATAACTTACCATTTAACACAAAAAAAAAACCACAAGAAACAATAAACAAACTAACAATACGAACAACAATCAATAATATACGAATGAACCAGACCGACGCGACGCAACATAATTAATCAACTATCCAGCAACCGGGAGCTGCAGCTGAAACAAAAAAAAAAACAAAAGAAAACCTATTTTGCAAGCCATGCATTACATAACCTACCATAGCCACTGCACTACCACTCATTGTTGTTCGTTCTAATTCTCCGTTTATGTTGTTTGGTTACTATATGTTTGTGTGTCGTCTCCATTAATGAAAACGTTCTTCTTCTCATAGTCAATGGCAAGAGGTGCTTAGTGCGAACAGTAAACAACACATACCGTATTCCACTGAGAGTTTGTTGGAGCGACAATAAAAACAAGGTTACCATATGGCCCACAATTCAGAAGACAGCTGAGAGTTACCAGCCCCATTACTTAAATTTGCGAACAAGTTCACGGCGGGGAGAATGTTGAATAGTATACCTTATTTCATGCTAGTACGTTTGTTCAGCTCTATTACCTTCTGTTAGAGTTCATTGTTTGGTATCATTGTTTTCATGTATTCTTCGTTAAAATGTCAAATATTATAGAACTGTCAAAATACATGTAATTTTTATTATTATTAAAAAAGCGATTTATAACGTAAGGTGCGGTTTTACTTTGCTAAATAAAAATTTAAGAAAAGTAAAGTGTAAGTGTCGTCGTAATTATACACCCTTTCAAATTATTCAATAAACGGAACACAGTTTAATTGAATGCTTTGATTTATTCGTAAGCTGATGATGGAAAGTGAAAACTTATTGGACTTAAGATCGGAATTGAATTATTAGAAATAGCCTGTTAATTCATATCAGAATAAATTAAAATCTCTCGTAGGAAGCTACAAGCGTTTTAAGAGCCTATCGCTTCCGTTTTTAAAAATAAATACAATTTGATCTTTTAAAAATTGTATGGCTTATATGTTACTTATTTCGGGAAACTTCGAAACCGACAAAAGCTTTAATTATTATGCACGAAAGCTGCCTGCTACCTGTTATTCCTCCAGAAGTTCCTAAATTTGTTATTTCGAGAGTATTTTGCTTTTCTCACCAACCATTGTTTCATTAGAAATGTTCGTTCTCGGCTAACAAACCCCTTTTTCAAAGAATTTTATAGGAGTATGGCTCAGGTAGATATTTGGCTGCATATCTAGCCTAAACACACCCACCAACTTTTCAAACGGCGCTATTTTCGTTCCAGCCGACTTGCAGTTAATCGGGAAGTATTGCTGGTTGCTCCGAAGGTTGGTGTGTTTTGAGTCGCCATCCTAAACGATATAAGAGTCGAGCACAACGTTTAATTTGTCCATCTCGAAAGTCTTAAATTACCAATAAAGGGTTCTCTTTATGTGAAGGTCCTTTGCAAGATGCTAATACTCACCTTCCAAAGGACCTTATCCACTAATAGCACAAGCTTGAGTAATTTTATATTTTTTGAGTAAAAGGCTCAAAATATGTATAACATTTCGAAGAGTTTCCACAAGCTTGGGAGGTGTTTCGTAAGGCGGAACACACAAACGTTGTCGCCTTACAGAATCTGACCCCCGGTATCTACATGTAAGAAATGCACCAATAAATAATTTTGTAATCCCTCAGTTTACTGGGCGAAGATCTGTGGATTCAATCCCCGGAAAAAATAACCACAAGTAGCACCTCATGGTGTTTTACACTTTTCGGCCCAAGCGAACATCCGAGAATTTTCTGTCTTGATAAAGCTTTTCCGGTCCAGATTCTTAAGAAAACGTTTTGATCACCGATGATATCAGTTGTTCAAAAGTGGAAACTTTGACCGTTTCCTGTGGAAATATTTTCAAGGGTTCCAAATGAAGTTTTCGAAATTCAAGTGCGAAAGTTTCACATCGGAGTAAAAAAGCGGTGTAAAAAAAAGAATATGAACTTGTTGTGTCAGTTGAACTCAAGACCCTAACCGTCGTTTCCGCGGCGGCAAGGTACTCAACGCACAAATGAATAAGACATGCGCCAGCTTATGAAAGGCGACGGGCATAATAGGGTGACTTATTACTTTTAGTCCGTTGAATCCGTTGACGGTTTTTACAAGTCGAGATGAACCACATTCCTTTTAAGAGCCGCTCTAGGAGCACAGTGTCTGTTTTATTTAAAGCAATTGCCTATTGCAATTGCAATGTTAAGAGATTTTGTACCTTCCGTTGAATACGTTAATGTTGACCTATCGGCCCTGCATTTATTCATTCATTTTAAATGTCCCTATTAAAATGGCCGCTGATGTAAGAGGCTTAAGTGAACCCGGTCAGTCTTCCGGGCAATTCGTTTATAAGTAGAGGCTAGATTTCGGACTGCACTCTGAATACCCGATCGCACGGATTCTGCATGGCACATCTTCGAATTGGAGTTGGGGACATGCGTTTTACGGTACCAAACCGCGGAAGCATGGACCGCTCCGTCCGGAGAGGTATAGTTGGGTTAGGTTGGTGGGCTGGCGAGAAGTGTTCCGCGCCACACTCAGGTCAAAGTAGTCCGTGTACATATAACTTTGGCATCTTGTTATTCTTTCGGTTGCTTCTCAAATCTCATGATCATAGGAATCGGGTAACCAAGTGTAAATATCGACAACTTAGCTTTGACATCAAGTTCGGTGCTCTTGAACGACCTAGTTGTTTAAAAGTTACCCCCGTCGTTTCCTTATTCTTAGATTTTCCCATTAGAAATGTTCTTGGCCAATAGGCTGCGCTGTAATATCCAATTTATATAAGTTTATATCAAGAAGCCCGTTTAAAAAGTTATTGATATCCCGCTGGCTACCGGAAAACAGCTAGTACAGTTGGTGTAAGGAGATTGAACAGCTCTCGAGGGAGAACCGTCAATTTCATATTCCAGCAGTATTCTCCAGAGTTTACCTCGAGGGACTCTGATTGGTAATAGCTGGATTTCGGTTTCAAAAGATCCTTTTCTACTTGAAATCGCCATCAGGTGCAGTTTTCCTTTGTTTTTACAGTCTTCCTAGATTTTTGTCTGGCAATCTCTTGCCACTTGCAATCTGTTTTCTGCTTCCAAAGCATTGCGACAGAAATACCTCACCTTCATCAACCGCCATGGTTGATAATTGAGGTCTCCTTTCACAGGTCGTCCTCGGGAACATCAAAGGGGAAATAACTTCCTGCTGTCGTGATTGAATTTTGAAAAGAATTTGCCGATGGACGACAACCTGGTCATTGGTCAGGGAATGCTTGCAATTTTTCACCAAGTCACGATGGTCTCTCAATGAATCGACTATACTGAATTTCCGGTTCGATTAATTCAAGCTTTCAACAATTTCTTTGATTTCTAAAGCACGTTTTTCCTCCTGTGTCTTTGTTCCTATTGGAACCATAGTTGGGCATGAGTTTTAACCACAGTTCGCTTGACCGCACATTTCTATTATTTGATGCAATACTCTACTTAGGTTGTTAATGGGCAAATTCATTTCCATTTCATTTCAAAATTAGGGATTCCAGTTAGGACTCAAATTCATTCATTGAGCGAATCCCCAGTTAGCACCAATCGCACGGCTTATCACAGTTTTCTGCCCCCAGATATGATTCAAGGCTCCAAACCAATTTAAAACGTTCCCCAACTCATCAGAAATTCAAGTGGTAAAATCTCACTCAAGCCTTTACGTAAATCTAGTCCTCCCGCCATATGCCTGGCACTAAGCCGAGACTCCTTTTAAAGCTTCTCCGCCTGGAGGGCGAATAATCTAAATAATTGTTTTGTTAGCTGTGGTGAGGATATAAATTAAATCAACACTACCGCAACGACCCTTAAATTTGGGTTGGGTTGCGGACGTTTTTGCCCCAAACCTATTTAGCAACACCTTTAAAGAGCAGCTGGAGTTGAGTGTTTCCTCCCTGTGCAGGGGGCGCCCTAATTTGATCTCTCCACCCTCAAAACTTCATCAAACTGAGTTCATCTCATAAATCCTTGCCACGCACAGGCAGCAGGCTCCATTTACCTATAGTTTTTTTTTATCTCATCTCATTCTCATCCCTCTTAATCCCGACACTATCTAGGTCACACAACGGACCAGTGTAATACCCACATATGCACATGTACGTACAGATTTTATACGATTTTATTTTTTCGTTTGGGTCATAATCCTAATCCTTGAGGCAATCCAAGTTCGTATTGAGGATATTAGCGAAATTTGTATTTGAGCAGCAGAAAATGAGCAGGGCACTGTTTGTGCCTTCCTCTTATGCTCCTGTGGGAATTGGATGAAGGTTGCTGTATTCAGATTAACCCGGAAGTTGTCCAGACATCAGTTTTGCATGTCCACAGTACATTTTATATTCTGTTGATAGGGGAGCCGAGTTTTCTTTTCTTTCCGCTCTCCCACTCTATTTACGTGCACAAGGATTTCGTTTTAATCCCAACAAATTGAGAGATAAACACAATATCCTGATGAATTTCGCCGGAATCGGGGGGATTTTGTTGGCAAAAATAAATTAATGTTTATTTCCAGGAAGGTGCGGCATTGCATTTTTATTGTTCTGGGCGGGCTGTTTTGGTGACATTGAATGGGCGGAATAGCCATTTAGGGCAGTTTATCTTGAATTAAAGTTTTGCTTTAGAAGGGAGCGGTATCCTCATCGTTGGAAGGATTCAAAATTAGCATTATTTGGAATTTGGTGCGGGATCGGTGCTGTTCGTTTAGGATGTTTTGTTTGCTAAAAGCTAGAGGGCTTTTGATAGGATTTCTTATGGTGGTGGGCAAATTCAAATAGATTTCGATTTATTCAAGGGAAACTAAGCGAACTGCCAGTTGAATAGATGGAGATGTTTATACACAATGAAAATGGAAGGATGCTTTCGGCACACGAATTAAAATATGGAATCGCAGCTGTTTTGCTGTTGGATTCAGAGGGGGCCAATATTTTGACGTTGCGAACCAGCTGTACTCAGCTGTCAAAATTCAACGTGCGACTTACGAGTGTATAGGCATCACCAGGTAAGAGATAGCAATGTCCTTATCCCTTACTCTGAGCAATATAAGCAACTATCCCCTAGTTGATTTATATACATATTTGCATGGACATGATTGTAGCCTTGTAGGTCCCACGTACGAGAATAGATATTTTTTGTGTATCAGTTATATTGATTCCGATTAAAATAGAAATTCGATTTGCAGGAATAAAATCTAACGACTCAATTAATACAGTCAATTACTCGTAAACTTTTGTTTGTCAATGTGTCGCCGTTGGCCATTTAGAAGGCAAATACATTTTTAGTACACGGATTTCACAATGCAAACTTTCCAGACGTATTGTTCGATGTTTTTTTTTTGAATAGAGGCCACTAGATTGGCGTTCATTAATCTCTACCCAATTTGTTCATTTCAAACATTTTTTTGTTCAAAGTTTCTCGTGAAAGGCGAACAAATGGAGCTTCAAAAGTGCGCCGAAATAATCGAGAAGATGAAAAGAAAACGAGGCCATACATATACGAACAACATTTTTTTATATTTCAAATTAACTATGGTTGCAATAAGAGGTGTTATTTTGATATTCAAAGAAAAATGTCATTTTTTTTAGATAAATGATCGGATATTTATTTCATAATAAAGAGGAAGGTATGCCGTTAATAATGAAAAACAACATAAGCCAAATGGCCACCACGAGCATGCATACAGGACCATATCCTTTTCGTGAAATTTTCCATAACCAAATCGCAAAGTGGCTGCCCTATGTCCTCGATAGCCTCACGAATTTTATCTTGAATCGACGCTGGGCTGTTGGCGTAGACCTTATCTTTCACGTGGCCCCAAAGGAAGAAGTCGCAATGTGTTAAATCACAAGATCTCGGTGGCCAATTGTGATCACCTCTTCGAGAGATAACACGGCCCGGAAACTTTTCCCGTAAAAGATCAATGCTTTCGTTGCTTGTGTGGCACGTATCGCCGTCTTGTTGAAAGTAAACGTTGTCCAGATCAATACCATCCAACTCCGACCATAAAAAATCATTAATCATCTCTCGATAGCGCAATCCATTCACAGTAACTGTTGATCCGACCTCATTTTCGAAAAAGTAAGGTCCAATGACCCCGCCGGACCATAAACCGCCTCAAACAGTCACACGTTGAGGATGGAGAGGCTTCTCAACAATAACTCATGGGTTTTCCGAGCCCCAGATGCGACAATTTTGCTTGTTGACGTAGCCACCGAGGTGGAAATGGGCCTCATCAGTCAAGATGGTTTTTCGATTGAATTCCGGATTATTTTCATGCATTTCAAGGACCCAATCAGCTAAGACACGACGTTGTTGAATCGTGTATCGTTCCATTTTTAGTAATGGCGTAGTTTCTACTTGTCAAATGTCAAAGAATAAAAGCTTCAAAAGTGAGAGCTACCGAAATAGCGGGTCATTCACAATAACACCTCTCATTGGAAAACCCTATACGTATTTTTTTGTAAAAGAGTGTATATAATATTTCCCGGTCATTTCTTGGACAATTCTGAGGCGCACATCCTAAGCAATCAATTCCTACTGAGGATTGCGATGCACTCGGCACTCGCAGATCTGTCTGTGGTAAGGGGAATGAAAAATGAACTGTGCAAATCTTCGTTCCGATTATATTTTTTTCTGAGCTCAATTGTATTTTTTACTTTTTCGTATTCGAGAAAGGTATCGTTTTCGTACAAATTCACGCAATTCTGTCCGCTTGTCTGTCTGTTCATTTTATTCAAAATTCATAAACAATTCATTTTTTTTTTCACACACACTAATTTAACAATAAGAGTAACTGCCGGTATCTTCGATTTTGATAACAATTTTTGCATTCTCAACAATATCAGTGTACCTATTCAGCGAACTAAATAGATTAACAGTTACTGAAGAAAAATACAATTTGAAACATAAATTGGAATATAAATGTCCAACCAATTAAGACCTCCCACCATATTTGCGATCACATACATTCATTTTTAAGTAAATCACATTCAATAAATAAGGTAAGCTCACATACTGAATTTGACTTTTAACTGGTTTATCCACATAATAATGAATTTTCACAATCACCAATCAATTTCAATTACTGTAAAAACATTTTCGAAAGGATTAACAATTTCACTCAAAAATCTTGTAAGATGTAAAAGTTACAATGTACACAGAGCGTGTAAAAAATTCTAACCGAAACTGTAGGAAAATTGGATAAAAACACTTTTTATGGATAAAGACATAAAAATAAAAATTTGGCCATTATAAAAAAAATAAATTCAGATCTAATGATCTTTTTTGTTACCGAATTTCAATTCAATTTCAATTTTTTCAATTCAATTCAATTTTATTTTCTTTACTAATACAAATTGTGAGATACATAACATTTAAATAGGATACAAAGTTAAAAATACAAACAAATGACACAATGAATTAATAAAGAACCTGCAATCTATAGTTCATAAGGAACTAGAGCCGAACGCAGTTGGAATACCATTAATATAACAGTAAAACATATTTTAAAGGTAGTAAGCTCGTATACGTCGTATACGACAAGATTTGTTTAATATTTTTATAAAGAATACAATTTTTTTATATTTTCAAACGGACAATGATACAAAATTGAGCGCGAAAATTTTGAGAACAAATTAATTAAATGGTTACCCATAGTAATTCATTTATATTTATATAATTTAAATCGAAGATTTATATTTTTATAATTTAAATCGAAGAGCCAAAGTTTGACCTTTTTGAGAATGTAGGTAGGTTCTTAAAAAGTCTTGGAGCAGTGATGTGATGTGGCTCTATAGCAAGATGTTGGTTGTTAAATCTAAGATTATAGCTAGAAGAACACCGGTTCAATAGATAACCTGATCTGGCGAAAAAAATCTTTAATAAATTTATAGACATATAAATGCTTCAGAGGTAGGACTTTGATGCTTCTGGAAAGTATTAAACTATCATGTTGACGACATTTATTACAGATAAGACGAATAATGTGTTTTTGAGAAATCAGAAGTGGATTAATTTTATTGTTGTGTGTTCCACCCCATGAAACGATGCCATATTCAAGCATAGAGTGCACTAAACAATAATAAATACACTTAAGAAGTTCTCGTGGGCAATAACTTTTTAAAAGGTATTCAGTTTCAATTCTATCGCTCCAGTAAGTACCTACTGCACTCACTATAGAACAATCTTAGAGGATTACATGGGGAAATCCTTTAATAAACTGACGCTCACAAAAAGCGAAGGCTCGCATTCAAAATGTTTGCATGCACTTGGTCCAAGTTTACACTGCATTGAATGCATAGAGGACATGTGGGGGGCCATCATGTTTATTGAGACGTCCATCGATTGCGTGCCATCCAAATCATATTAATTGTAAAGGATACCTCCTCGCACTGAGTGCATGCTAATTTTCACTGCTAAATGTCGACATTCATCGCAATGGAGATAAGCGGCAATATTAAAGCACATCGTCAGGATAAATGCATTTGGAAAATTTAATTTTCACAAAGTTTCGTGTTCTTTGTCAGTTGCCATTGTCTTCGTCCTGGCGTGTAGATACGACAAAAGAAACCATTGCCCCATTACATCACAGTCTTTGATGGGCGCCATGCATTTCTATGCAAAAAGGATGAGAAAACCGTGTGCAGGAGCAGGTTTCAGACACGGTGGGTGGAATTATGGAATTGCAAGCATATTTCGTGCGGTTTTATCTATTGTGCTTTTCGGATTATGGGGGGTTCCACCTCAATTCACTCGCATAATCGCATAAGTGGGAAATGTAATATAAGAGAAATCTTGCGCGTTGTCTTTCAACAAAGGATTTTCGGATTTTTGCATAAGCAATATGTGTTCTCCTTCAAAACAATCATTGATGATGATGTGCGCGTGGGTTGGTGCAAATGTGATGTAGTAACAATGGTAACAAATATTTGCAAACCCCGTTGGCAGGTGATGACAAAGGGAATATGTTCTCAGCCCGCAGTTATGTGATGTAGATAGGAGCGATGATAAAATGCGTTGACTTGGTACCCGGGATATTGAGTGGAAAATTAACACGAATAATGGAAGGATTATACATCGCAGCGAGTGCCTTGTTAATGGAAAACATATAGTTGGGTACACATTGAAGTGGGATAGCATGCACAGTGATGTGAGGAACTGATACAGTTGACAATATATCGCGTGTTTTGTAATCGGAAAACATTGCATGCCTCACTTGGTTCAATGAAATGAAAGGGGCTCCGACGAGAGTGATTTTTTCTTTAGGTTGGAGCTGTGCATAATGGATGGCTATCTGCTCTCATGTTGGACTGCCGGTGGGTATGGGGCTGCATCAGAGCGCGGAATTTTACAACACGCTGCGTATTTTGTACTGCATTTTATGGGATAGATAAGGGAAAAGTAATGGGGGTGCCTGCCGGTTGTTCAATGCGTTCCATATAACTAGTTGAAAGGAGATCTTTTTATTTGTTGTAGGTTGGTATACAATTGGTATAGCTGCAAATCGAATCCATCTGTCAAAATTAGGCGGTGAGCGATTTTGTCTACCTCAGTTCTTCTGGAACAGCTTTAAGAGAAAAATAGCTATTTTTTCATGGTTATCATTGTTTTTATCGATATAACATCCTGGAGAAAGTGCATGACCATCCATACCTATGTAATACTTCTGTAAGTATTTTTTTGTTTGCATCGCTGATTAAGAATTATTTGAGTCAAAAATGTTCTCAAAAATTTAGCCAGGCCCAGATAATTTCCAAGCCTTCGCTGTGCGACCATTTATTTTGAGAAGGATTTTGTAATCGAAACACATTAAGGTGACCCACTACTTCACCGCACGACTATAGTCGCATTTAAAAAGAAAAAAATAGATCCCATTGTGATGGTCGTCTATATGAAAACTTTTGTACACGGTTTCTTTCTGAAGAACTCGCTTTGTGCAAATCTAAGTACCTATACTGTACTAGCCAGTCGGCAACTTTTGTAGACATAAAGTTTAACGATGGCAGTGTGAGATATAAAGTATCAAGCAGAACATGCAGGCATGGGAAAACTTGTCTTAATGAGCGAAACTTTATTACCTCCTATCGATTTTGGTCTCTTTGTTGAAAACTATAAAGTCGTGAGCATAACGAACACTTGCATTGTGTCTTGGGAAAAGCACTCGCAACAGAAATAGCAATTTCACTACTTGGTGGTAGTGGCAGAGTGGTATTGTTCCAAAAAGGACTAAAGCCCGAAACGTAAAATAATTTACGACAAGTTGGAAAGCACTTTGAATCGGTTTAAACTTGTGAAAGTGTCTTTGCATTGTTTAAAATATTTTTTTTAGATTTGGATAACTTGATTGTTGTGGAATTGGTTCTGATGATTAGAAAATGTTTATGTGATTATATGATGCTATAAATTGTTAAGGCCTTAGATCCGAAGATTATCAAGACTAGTTGGCTAGAATATGACATCTGTCTGTTGAATAAATCAACTCGAGTAGTTAAAACTCCAAAAAGGTCACAATAACTTTACAGTGGTGCTCCTAAACGAGAAGTAAACGAATTGCAATCTTTGGGACAAGTGATAAGAATTTGTAGCCACTCTCGACTTATACTTAGATACGGTAGCTGCCAGTCCGGGGTGAACCTGGGCCACTATTTGGCATCTTTTATTTTTGAAAACAAACATAGTAGTCTATTTCTCAGACGTTGGTAGTTTTCAAATTGATAATCTGACAGTCATATCGAGTTTGAAGCGATTGACATTCGAGTGCAATTGGGTGTTTTGGGTACTTTTTTGCAAACGTAAGATCCATTTCTCCTCATTTCATTTTTTCGTAATTTTCTACTGGCCGAATTCGACTTACTGAAAATTGAAAAATGAAGACTGACAGCTAAGTGACAGCTCAAAAGTTTGACAGTTAGAAATCTATTTATTTTGGTCTTCAACGATGTCGGACGAAGAAGTTATAATTGAATGTTCTCCGCGCATTCAAAATGGAAAGTTCAATAGGTATTTAGCTTCTAAAAAATTCAATTCCAACTTATTTTGTAGTTGCTGCATTTAAAGACAACCTTGTCAAATGTCAAAATAAAATTTCCTAAGCTTTTTGTAAGAAAACCGGTCAGGTACTTCTCTTGAAATTGAGAGATTTCTATATCGATTTTTGCTTTTAACATTTTCCATTTTTCTAAGCTCAAAGTACACGAACGAACCTATTATCTTCATTCGCGTACCTGGTCTATATCGAAAGCAGTTCGATATAAATCGAACACAATCGCTCAAAGTCAGAGATGGCAGAGTAGTTTACGTGAGGTAATCTACTCAATTGTTTACATGTTTTATGTACTTAAAAAAGGAAAATTTCATTAAAAAGTTAAGCTTAACAAATTTGTAATTTTTCAATTTTTGGACGGTTGGATCTGACAACGCTAACTACATTTTGACAGTTAGCGCTACGTTTATCACATTTTGTTACGTTAACTACTTAACTACCTGAGTTACACAGCAGACGTAACAAATGTAGTAATTAAAAAAAAGGCATTTCTGCCATCTCTGCTCAAAGTCTTACATAAGTTCTTATATTTTCAAAATAAAAAATATTGTGAAAATAAAAAAAATCGGTGTTGGTCACATTTGTTTGTTTTCACTTTGTGGGTGTTTTATTTTCGACAATAGCAGATTTCTAAGAAGTTAGTGGCTCAAAGTAGTTCGCAGTTCATACACGTACACGAATTTTACAATTCGGAAAATAGAATGTTAATTAATCCATAGAAATGATTTAAAAAACAAATTTTAAAACAGTTTAAATAACGAAATGTATAATTCCAAACTAGCAACTGCCACTTTTTTTTCCAAAACAATCAAGATACAATTTGTTTGTAAACATTTATTTGTTTTGCTGGTGTACTGTCAAAATTTAAAAACTTGCGAATTTTCGTTCGATCGTGGACAGTTTCTTAGGGACTATTCACATGAAGGAGAACACACCAATTAAACTGCATTTATGAATTGAAAATTGCTATTTGTTCTACCACACAAAAGCATTAAATTTAATTGTTCTAAAAAAAAAAAAATTGCAACTACAGCAATTCTCCCGCGAACTGTCACACTTCACCATCCACATAATACAGCCGCGATCCACAAACCCACGAGTGCAAAATTCACATGAGATCGAATTGCGAACTGGCGAATATTTGTAGATTCTGACATTTCATTCACATGAAAACTTTTCTTAGTCGCAGGTATCCGTGAATCATTTGCATTATTGAAGGTTAAATTCGAACGAATTTTTCCATTGGCGGGTTGTGGATCGCGACTGTTTTATGTGGATTGTGAATAAAGTGTGACAGGAGAATTTTAAATTCGCGGGAAAATTTCTGTAATTGTAAATTTCGCTATTTTAATACATTAAGACTCAGTTTTTTTTAGATTAGATGTTAGATTAATTGAATCTAATGGAAGTTAAGACAAAAAGCAATTTTCAATTCAAAAATACAGTTAAATTGGTTTGTTCGCAATTCGCCTTTTCGCAGTTCGCGCTCATGTGAATGGTCCTTAAGTCTGACAAAAAAAACTTTTTCTGTTGATGTTTATGAAGGAATATCCGACGAATCTAATCAAGACGTGCTAATTTGACAGTTCGCATATGTGGCTAACGGTGAAAAAACTGACTTTCTTCAGAAATCTAGTTTTTGCGTTCAGGCTAAATCTAGTCCAGCCCGATCTAGTCGACTAAAGAAAAATAGATTTTTGGATATGCCTATTTTTGATTTCTCAACTCTCAAGCGTCACAACTGAAGAGAACTGTTAACGTGACTTACAGGCCCATGAAAGCTGAAATACATCAACTCAGCCAGCTGTCAGACTTTTTAAAGTTGAGTTTTTAAGGTCTCCGATTTCTTGAAATTTTACTAAGACTGAAATATTTTTTACAGGAATATTATTTATGAAGTTCTAAACGTCCAATTTCGTATTTTCTTTGTCGGATGAACTTCGTAATGACGACTCCCAAGTCACAACTGATGGTGGCAATTTCTTCATTTCACGCTGCCCTTTTGCAAAAAGTTATTCTTCAGTAATATTTTGCTTTCTTTTGTTATCGTTCGATTCTGTGCATGCGAAGTCTAACAGTTGCATGATTGTAGAGCACTTTTAGAAATTTCCTTAAAAAATGTGCTCTGCTAGTATTGTGTTCATAAAATGGAAGAGACTGTTTTAAATCTAATTAAATTTCAAAGGGATGACAAGTAAAGTGATTTCAGAAGTTTGTAATATATGTATTTAAAACGGCTGCTATTAGTTACTATTTGTCTTTGTTTCTGACCAACATTTGCTGCTCCCGACTTAGGTGAGTACTGCTTTTTCACATTTCCTACTCCGCATGTTTTAGTCTTAACCAACAGGCTCCAACATTTTTGTATAATGACCTAATTATTTAAGGACGTTTAAAGTTCATAATGAATAAATACGCACCAGTGGCTTTTACATGTCAAATTTATTTTGAATCAGTATTTATCGGCAAACACAATCTACGCCACCCAACACCTCAACTATCAGTCACTTCATCAAAAAAAGTCATATTATTCATAAGTGTTAGGTATGATTAAAGAGTTCTGAAGTGACTCCAACTCACACTTCCATTCCATCATGTTTTGGAATGCATATGCCCCCTCAAGAGTATCTCATTTTGGTAGTCTTAAACCTTAAACCGATTTAATTAATTCTTGCGTCAGCCCTCGAGAAGCGCTGTATTAAATTTCCAAAACCGACTCCAGCAAGTAATTTTCATGCAATTTACCACATTACTATGGTTAACTCAGTTCCGGAATCTGTACAAACATTCATTTAGTGTGGTATTCGTATCTGATTACAGCTTGTTTTCAACTTTATACACCAGTAACCAATAACGACGAAGGGAGGCTTTTCACCGAAATCCTCACCATCAAAGGAATCGTTTTCAATTCACTATGGGCAATCAGTGTAAGCCAATTGAGAAGCGAATGAAGGAAGCCATCTACTTGTGTTAACTGAGGCCTTTATCGAATTACTGGTTGTGCGTGTAAGCACCACCGCAGTTCCGTAATTTTGTGTGTGGACCAGGAGGTGGGCTCTATTTACTATTTCTGTATCCTGGTGTACCATCAGTATTGCCAGTTGGGGACTGGTACTCAAGGTACACTCGTTTAACATCTGTAACTATACCGAAATATTTTCAAGAAATGCTTGTTCACCATTTTTGAAAATGAGGTGTTTGTGAAACGGCTGAGTTCCTGTGCCTGCACGTGCGTCCTTAGAAGGGAAACACAAGAAGTGCACGGTGAACGAGGGATTTAGCTGTTCAGAAGCAATGCCAGAAGGTTTCTGTGCTAGAGAGTCATTCAAATGTTAGCATGGTACCAGATTGCGCCAGCTATATATTTATTTTCAACTTTATTGAACGATGAACGCATTTTTTTCAAATAAAAAATCAAAGTGTGAACCAAACAATGACTGATGCGCTTCCTTATGTCCTCAGAATTTTAACTATTCCCAAGCCACTTTAAATCGCTTTTCTGTGCGGGACAAACCCATCCTGCAATTATTGGTAGGGCCCCGCGTAAGACCCAGTCAGTGAACCGTCACTTCCTTATCCTGACTTCTTAAGCCTTGATCAAACATTTCCACATGAATATGAAATAAATTCCAACTGCCAACAAGACAATGCACTTAGACCCTTTGAACCGTAATCATTTTGCGGCCTCAGTCCTGTCGAAACTTTTCATCACGCAAATTAAGATTAGTTGCGTAAATACGTGCGGCCAATCCCAATTGGGCAGCTAAGGTCCGTTCCATAAATTACAAATCACCCGTTGGAAATGGATTTCCGTCCCACGGTGCATTTAATTTCCTGTCCAAAAACACTCTGCAGACTGTTTAAACAAGTTTTGAAAGACTCTCTCTCTGTCTCTTACGAGTTCGGTTTCGTCTCGAACGGAGGATGAATTAAATGAACTCGAACTACTGGGAACTAACGCACTTCCTCTGCTCGCTATTTCTGCGCATAATTGGCTGGCACACAAACTCTACGTCCTTTCCTTGTCCCTGACGGAAGAAAACATCCGTTTTAATCATACCGCCTCTTGGGGTCGTAACACACATCCAGGTTTTAGCAATGTAAATACAGTCCCCTACTTGACCTAATTTCACCAGCTGCCGTCAAAAGGATATGCGTCCTTAAATGTCCCGCTCCGGATATACAGACGTAGACACATACAGAGATAGGTTGCATGCCAAAGAAGTTGAACAAAAACGAACAAAAATCTGAACTAAGCAGGAGTAGATGTAACTACCGTTGTCGGCACTGTAATCCGTAATGCGCCCTATCTCCAGGTCCGCCCATTATCGCCCTTTGAGTTTCACGGTAAGAAGCATCTGCTGATTAATATTGTACACGTAAGCCCCCAGCCCCACGCATAGGTGTATTTTGTGTTGTGTCTGCAAAAGGGTCGAACTTCAGTGCTATGCTGCCGATGCGGAAATAAGAGTTTTGTTTCGCAAGTTTCAGTGGCAGCAATTGATGAAACACATAGTCTCTGGAGGATAATTGAAATTGTCATCATATCGATCGATGAGCAGAGGAGAAGTTTGCCATTCACCGAATCAGTCACGTATACAGATACGTCGCTGTGACGGATTGCTTGTGCCTTCAACGTATCATCTTCTTTAATGCCAGCGATTATCGCTGTCAGCAAGATGACATGCGAACTCGTGAATCATGATTACATTTCAGGGTGACATGTGTGGGGCTCTTTCTGTCCCATGAGCTTTTAAATTGATTTAATTTGGCTGTGGTATTCTGAGAATTTCTCCCTATCGACATGGATTGGCCATCTATATAGCAAATTTTCCAGGCTCCTCAGTTACCTTGGTAGCCACTGTGCAGAGGTTATGGGATAATTTGTTAAATGGGTACGTTTCTGATACATATCAACAATGGAAATTGGGTTTGATTCTATGCATTTGTAGGTCAGATCATTATAATAGCAAGGGCGGTAGACAAGGTCGTGCCAGAAGGATATACACATACAAAACGAACTAATCTGCAGACCTGTATCGCAGATGAAGTCTGTTGATGAAGTAAATGTAGTGACTATTTAATCTTTAGCGTCAACGATGCTTTTGGCGAAGAAGGACGATAGAGCGAGGACAACATATCTCAAACGAGGAAGGAGATGTGTGCTCCAAAACACGCGCAAATACAAATGGACAATACGGTCTATGAATGGGCATCAAAGCTCTTGGAGGAAGGCAAAGCTCGACAGAAGTGAGGAGCTCCAGAAGAGTATATTGAAGTAAAATCGGTAAAGAAATGATAAAAAGCCGGTTTTATAATGTGACTGATGTTTATTAGTCGACCTGACAATGGTGAATGATTTTCTTTCGACAAACTTAAAACATATGAACATGAAGGAATTCAAAAAAGAGAAGAAAGAATGTAAAAAGGAAAAGCAAAATTAATGTAATAGATTAAGTTATTTACAGGGTGAGCAAATTTCTACATATATATAGGAGTATTGCACTCTTTTGTCGTCTGCCGTACTCCGGTACTCCCAAGTCCCAACGATAAATTGTTATTTTGGGTTTAACTTTTTTTTTCTTTGCGTCGACATTTCTCTACCTAGTAAATTGAAAAACGTTAGCATTTTTCTCGCCTGGGTCCTGGAAATACCCTTCCTTCTGCGACTATCTAAAGATTTGTATGTCAGTAAGTACAAAAAAAAAAAATCACATTTCATCGAAACTATTATTTTTCACTCCGATTGTAAATTAGATCTTAGTTAATTTTACACCTAACCATTTTATCCGCATTTTTTAAACACAATCATCGGCTTAAAAATGGAATCTATATTTATAATATTCATTCAAAATCATGCATTAAGCCCCCTGGATAAAGATGCATTTAAACGCGGAGCTTAAGCCGAGTTAAGCCGGAATTAAACGGAGTTACGTATTGTCAAATTTAACATAATGATAATGAAATTGATTTGATTGCTGTGTTCCTGTTATATTTATAATGAACTTAAGCTTCGGAACGAAATGTTACATACAAAAAACAAAAGTGGCACACCGAAATCATGAACGAAAAATTTCGCTTTCCTTTTCGTTTTGCAGTACGCAGCTTTTGCGAAATGATGGCGGAAAAGGGGGTAATTGTAGTAGATTGCTTGGTACAATTCTCCACTTTGTTTTCGACATTTGACATTTGTAATGCGGTGTTGTCAGCTTTTAAAAGAGGCATGGAGCCAAATTGAAAAATTTTGGAGCCAAAAATAAACAGACTTAAATATGAATATGAAGCACACTTATTCTGTAAAAAAGTGGAATAGAATATTTCAAATTGTTTTTAAAGACGACAATATTAAATGGACAAAACATTTTGCTGGAAGGGGCCAAACATACCGCATAACTGCATAGTTGGACAGTGTGTTTTCCTATTCAAGCATATTTTGTGAGATTATTTTACTGCTGAGATGTATGAGTCTGTTTAAAAACTGTATGAAAATGGAATTGGCTCATTTACAATGAACAATATAGAACTTTAGTTATATAGTTAGAAAAGAGCACGTTCGCAATTGAAGTATGCATTTTTTTTCTTTTTTAAATACCTAAGGAGCCTAAATCTCGCCAAACTGTAATTTAAATGGCCTAAGTTAGGATAATTCCCAAATGGCAATTTTAAGGAGACAGCCAAATCGGAGATAAATATCCAGTGCTTTGTAACACTGCTACTTGTGAAGCAGCAGAACTCTCCACAAATTATTTTCCGCTGCCATTTGATCACCCCCGGACAATTTCGTTCCGGAACAGCTGCGTATTGGGCTATGCCTCTTGTTTTTAACCGGAAATATTTCCAAAAACCCACGACATTGTAACCATTGCTTGCTTGTGCATTCGAAATGGTCGAAGACGAGGTTGGTTCTCCATCTGCTGTTCTATCAGCTCTTCGATGAATTCATTTTCTGACAATGAAGCCAACAAAGTTTCATCCATTTCCCAAATGAAATCCATTTTTTTTTTTTGGTTTAGCTTCTCGCTACTTGTTATATTCTGTTTCACTTTTATTTATTCCTCGCTTCCTGCGAACTGAAGAAATGTCAATATTATGAAACTCAGTTTTAGCACGGTCTCAAATAAACTAGCCTCGGGTGAGCAGTTTTTTATTTTGAATCGTATTAAACGCCGACGGCTTTAAGCAACTCAGTTTATGTTCGGGCTGCATATTTTGGACGTGGGTTTAATTTTTGGAGTGAATAATACGGCCGTAAGTCAAATCACTTCATACATGTGCGATTTATTTAAAAAATTGAAAATATTACAAGTAGTGCTCAAAATTGTTAAGTCAAAAAGTACTTAAAACAGTACACTAGTAAGCCTTTTGCCAACAGTGTGCCATGTATGTCTCAATGTATGAAATGTAACTTCGTTTAAATGAACGCCGCTGCTTCTCACGATCGCATGGATCCAAGTAGTCCATTTTTTGCCGAACCAGTTGCCTCGAATTTCCCACCAACCGTTGAAGAGTCGACTTTGAAGGGTCACTGCGTCTGCCGTAAAACGCAACTATAAGTGTCAAGGGGTTATTTGCCCAGGCCAATCATGGAACGACAGGTCACGTAAAGTGTTGAAGCAGTCGGGGAACCCGTCGAAATTGTAACCTTAACATCTCTCGCCGTATTAGATTACACCTCTTAATGATAGGCACTGCGAGGGCTTGCTGACTTCATAGAGAACCAAAATTGCTATTGCTATTGCAATGGCTATCATCGGGTAGCAAAATCTAAGGAAGTCAGTCCTTTTAAAAGCTTAAACTTGAGTTGCTAGCCTTGGCCCTTTGGGGCAAGATACTCGTAACATGCATTTGTTACATCTAGACAGCGTCAAAGTGGGAAAATATTATATTGCGGGTGGTGCAAGTTTTGTCTCATCCTTTTGGATTTGGAGGTTGTCCACTTATTTTCTTAAAAACAGACAGATCTCCGATCACGCTGTGATTCAGAAGGCATTGACACTCTGTAGCCCGGGCTTTTGGCTTATGCAGTGGACCTGCACATCTACATCAGAAGTTTTTCTAAAAAAAAAAAACATACAAGTTAATGACATCATAATGGCTGCTCACAACCTTGAATACGTTGTCAAGCTTCAACAATATCAAGCGCAGCCTGGAAGTTGTTTTTCCACTGCGCCATCTGAAGCGAATGCCTGACAAACATTCAGAAGTACAGCAGTCCGGGGGGGGGGGGGGACTTTTTAATTTTGCTGTTCTGTAAATGCGTTGCTTACTTTCATACATTTGCAAGACGTACTACCAGGTTCATGACATTTGATTGGCATCTTCTTGTTAAATTAAATCAGCCATAAGCTTCAAATTATAACATTCGAAGAGAAGTTACATTTAATTATTTCCTTGATGAATTATACAAAAACCACCCGAAGGTGTCCCACAAAGCACAAGTCTACATTAATGTCATCCCCGTCACAGTGGCTGGCTTTTTAATAAATGTCCCATTAGGCACAGCAACACGTCCCGAAGGGGCACATATGTAAATTAATTAAAACGCTCACTGACCCGTTGCCACCCAAATGACTTAACACAAGTAAGATTCACTATGATTCACTTCAACATATTCACCCCAAGGCAGTGACCTTCCAAGCCCACGTCATGCACGATACAATCCAAATAACAAAACAAGGATCTGCACGGCAAAATTACTTCCAAAGCATAAAAGTGAAACTATTTAGCTTTTCCGCCACGACGTACGCTTAGATCCGCAAACAGACCAAAGCAAAGTTCGACTTAACAAAGAAATTGATTTTCCAGCAGTGGAATTGTTTCCAAGGATATAGAGAGACTTTCCTTGCTGTCCTTGAATAAAAGCACCCATCGACATGCATGAACTTGGTTAAATGGAAAATTATGTCTTGGCGGCATCGACGGCTCGTGCTGCTGCAGAAAATAATGAAAATCCAGTTAAGCCTCCTCCGATTGAAGCGTGCGATCACTGCGTCGTGTATTGTGTGTGCCCTTGAAAATAGTTAGCGCAGATAAAAAAATCTCCGATAACAGCGTGGAACATGCTTCGCCGCCTACAGACGAGACACATAAACCTCAATGGCTCGAGATTTGCCACACTAATTTAAGATTCATCCTTTCTGCATGACGTCTCTCAAACGATAGAGAGGAAATGAAATTTCCCATTTGATTCGGATGGAATCCCTTTCAAATGTTAACGTCTCCAGTTTCCAGTTTGGAATGTCTGTCTGAATTTGTGTTTTCTTTTTTTAATAATGGAAATTGCACAATATGTCGGTGCGGTTTCCACACAAAAAAGGGTCTCCTAAGATTTAACTTTGCTTCATGGCTGTGCATACAAAACGTCATAAATCCTCGTCTCTATGTATAAACATTAGGGCGTGTACTTCGTATAAAAAAAACACGCAAATAATATCCTTTTTATGTTTCGAAAGTGTGTTATCCGCGCACACGCCTAAGACTACCGCTTTCTCGTCTGCCATTTAAAACGGCAGAAGTTTATCCTCTTTGCGCGCCTTGGGAGAACAGTAGAAGCTTCAACACTTTTACTTGACGAGACTTCAAAGGATGTGCGTCGGGTTCGACGACCCAAGAGTTATACGAAAGGAATTGTTTATGGGCGTGCACGGTTCGTAAATGTTTCTGTTGACTGGCCGAGTGTGAAGGAGCAACCGGTCCTCTGAATGGAAGACGATTTGGATTTAAGAGCTTTATAGCCCACAAACGATGAGGATGAGCAATTAGAATGCGAAAACCGATTCGGAGGGCCTTCTGGCAACGTCGAACGAGGTCAACGGGTGAATGTTCAAAATCAGATATTCGTGAGGCATTTCGGGTGTTTTTCACTTCCGTATGGAGAAGTGCTTTCTTTAAATGGGTCGCTTAAATGCGGGGGCGTATGTGGAACCTTTTTTTTTTGGGAAAAAGTAGATGTGGGGTAAGGGTTTAATTAAACGAGAAGGAAGTCTATAATGGAGTAGGGTTCATGGAATGTAAGGCGAAAAACGAACGGATTGAGGAAAGGGTTAAAGGATTTGAGACATAAGCAGCAGTTTGAAAGAATAAATTTCCTAGTACAGAATTGGAGGGGGAAAAGTTGATCTTCCACGTAAATCACTCGGGATCATCCAATTTGTGAGATGGCATCAGCGTGATAGGTGCATGTGAAAGTTCTGACACATGGATTTCAAAAGTCTCCTTAAGCTGTCAATGTCACCCCATTTAACTAAGTTCTGTTTAACAAAGTGTGTCGGTAGTATTAAGGTCCATCTAGAAATTTACTTTGAGGGTTTAGGTTTCCATCCAATTGAACTGATTTTTGTTTTTATTGTGTTGGATAAAGCTTGACAGACAAATTTAAGAACGCAGATGAGGGCGTTGTTACCGGCTTTATGGCAATGATAAGCCACTGACATTGCCGACGCTGAGTTCAACAGAAAATATGTCATTGCCAGCTAGGAAGTATGTAAATAGTTCCTTTTAACTTGTTTTTCGTGCTGTCAAAATATCTAAACTAAAATGTTACTCACACGTCAGATCAGTTTTGTTATTTTTTCTAAGCATAGAACATTTATATTCTTATAAAAATAAAACCTCAAAAGTACCTAGAAAGTAAGACTAATTACCGAGCTGAAATTTTAAAATTATTTCTAAGCGCAGAAACTCTGATTTCTTTGATGTTTTCGTTAACCGCCGGATATTCTTTTAAATCTTAATAATTTTGCGCCAGTAATTGAAGACCAAGAATTAAGTTTAATAGAAAATTCTGATTAGAAAAATAAAAAATAAATAGTTGGCGCATCAGGTCCGTAGGGACCCTAGCCTCTCGCAACCATTCGTTTTGTGTGAGTTTTTCATCTTTGGATGGTGACCAATCTATTTGATTGCTCACCACCCTGATTATAGGTAATTTAGATTAAGTAGTTTAGGTAGTTTTAAGTAGTTTTAAACCAAACAATAATAAAGAATTCAAGTTTTCTAAAGTTTCTTGAAAAATAAAAAACAAAACAAATCATAGATATAGATAGATTTAAGGCCGAAAGGCAATAATTTTAAGGATATTGATAAGTTTAGAGCGCTCGCTTGGAGCCAGAAAGCTAGAATAAGATAAATGTTAGTTTTAAATTAGATTTAATCGTTTTTGTCTAGTATGTAAGATTAAAAAAAGAAAACAATAAAAATGAATTTTTAAAGTTAACAAAAAAAAAAAAAAAAATAGGTGGCACAGTGGGAAAAAAACCCTAATTTGGACTTTGGGCTTTTGCGGGATTCGAACCCGCAAGTAGTCCAACACACTAAATTTAGCCTCATCGCTCATTATGATTTTGGTCGAAAAATCGTCCACTTCGTCCTCGAGATTGAGGATGGCTTGGGCGTAGGTTACAAGCGTTTGGCGGTCGACAGGCAGCAGCTGATGCACGGACTGGACTTTGTATGGGAACATGCGCAAGTCTTTGACCAAAATTCGCCTGAGGGACGACCGGCTGATTGCGAGGCACGGCATCTGGTCGATGTTTCCGGCGACAGCTCGACATCCTCGTCAACAGCGGCGATATTCTCAGCACTCCGGGCCGGCCACTCTTGGCAACGTCTCGTGTGGTCCCGTACTCTTCAAGGCTGGTGGCTAAGCGACGCAGTGTTTGCGGAGTCGGTGTCGGACGGCCGTGGAATCGGCGACGGAATTCGCGCTGCGCCAACACTACAGACGAATTGTTACGCAAAAAAATAGACACAATTATTCCGCGTTCTAGGGCAGTGTATCGCTCCATGGCTTTTCCACTTTTATTCTACATCTGTCTAGTCCAAAAATGTGAAAACAGATTTGACAATGGCGGCCATTTGCAAAAATAAGAGCATCTTCCAATAGATCAACCTATCTTTTGGCCCACCTTGTACATAAACCCCATGAACGCTTTCCGAAAAGTCTAACAGACTTGATGAAATTATTCATAATTACAATTTTTGCATTCATGAAAGTCTACATAAGCAAAGGGATAACTTTTGATGAATTCTAACATTTATGAACAAATCATGCATCTTATGAAAGTTTCATACAATTATGAATATTTTCATACACGAATGAACGGAGAAACATTTGTTGAATGAACTCCTACTTTAGTTCAATTTCAATGATATTTTCATAGAGTCTAAGCATTTGTTCATTGTCATTATCAAGATTTCTCTTGCAATGACATTTTAGCGTAGATCTTTAAGGGTCATGAAGTGAAAGTTCTTACTGTAGGAGTAAAAAATGAAGTAACAAATTTTTCACTGAGGATGGACAGGGGCGGGGCATTTGTTTATATTCAGATTTAGATTTATTTACTTGGAATTTTACACATTAAGACAAAATAGTCTTATGAATTAGTGAATATTACAAATTTGAAAGAAGCTGTAAGATACAGGAATTTCGGAGGGAATACGAATAAATAGAACTAACAAAAAAGAAAAGAAGAAAGAAACAGAATTTTACAATAAAAAAAAGAAGAAAAAATAGAAAAAAAGAATTAAAACTTCATCATACATCTCCATTCTACGTTCAATACTTGTTAATCGATGTGTCAACGACTCACATAATGGTTAACTACTAGTGAGAGTTGTTAAGGAAAAAAGACTTAAGCTTATATTGTATGCCAGTTTTGCGAAGGAGTCTTCATTTATGCAACAATCTCTTTACCTATAGTTCGAGCAACCCTTTTACATCCGGTTTTACCATGCTGCCTCCAAAACTTCAAGATGCATGCAATATTGCTTGTTGATCACCGCAACTCGTGTTTATATTTAAAATTAATGCATTTTTTACCATTAAAGGTGTCTATTATACACTATCCGCACAAAGGCTACTGTTTCTTTCTTCAATAGTAGCCCTAACTTCTCACAAGGTTTTTTTCAAACACACATCCATAGGTGCTGGATGAGATGATTGGATTAACATCCGAAGTCTCTTTTCTACCCCTGTTTGGGAACTGTACCTGATGACTTAGAGTCGGGGAAAAGATTAAGAGCTACTTGAGCATTCAGTCAGGACACCAAATGTGACTCACATTGAACCGAAACTAACCAATCGTCTCCGACCGTAAATACAACAACCTGCTGAACAATGTTTCACATTTCAAAGCCAACATTTTCTGAAATAACCCGAGATGTCTAATCGTGGATCAATTTACATATCTAGTCATTTATCTGTTTGACAGTTAGTCCTACTACCTAGTAATTGTACACACGTGAACAAGACATCCTTTTGACGAACAATTTAACATCTATTTCTGCAAATCAAGACACCAAGTCGCAGTCATTTCCCCCCCATTCCGTTCTCAACGACACAACAACATCGGCCCACCCCACAGGACATCAAACAATGATGACAACAGACAGACTAGCAACCGGAATCATGAAATGTAATATTAAAAGGAAAGCAATCGATGTGCGCGTTATGTTAGCTTATCCCAAAATGTATTCAAAACCAATCATCCAGGGTCTAGACAGTGGTTTTCCATTGTAATGCTTTATCGCCCCCGAAAGCAAAGTCGGCCTATTTTTTTTTTATTTCGTTTCGCCTTTGTCAAAATAAAATACTGCCCTCACAATGTAGCATCAGGGCTTTCGGATTTTTTCTTTGCAGTTCGCCGTCATTAGCTAAATGCCGCGATAATCTCCCAACCATTTACTGGACGGAAACAATTCACCGTGCTATCAGCGATATGGTATTACCGCCGTCTAATTTACGGATGCATAAATATTCGATCTAATTCCACACCTGGATACATGCGTTCGTTATAGTTATGACTACATCTCCCTCAAGGGGTGATTACGGCACAGGTTCAAAGTACGAGTACAAAATCAGCAGCCGCTGGGGCGTAATCATTAATGCTCAAGTTTTCAGCTCGCGGGCAATTTTCGCTATGATACATCAAGTCACGTAAAATCAGTTCCGCTGGGCCTGAGTATGCCACTGGACAAGTTGTTTATTTGCAGATTCTTGGCGCAGCCCTCGACCGTGGCACTGCCGCGTGAGTACGGTTCTCTCATTGGAGGCTTTTATCGCTGCCAAGATTGTTCGGACAAATTTATCACCGCCGCTTGACTTCCATTTGCATCATTTGCTGAGCGGAGGGGCGGCTGAGGAGGGTTGAAACTACCAATCTCGCAGATGAACGTTAAAGTGTGAACTCGGGACGGAAATTTATCTCAATCGTGTTACCAAATGGAATGAACGTCAGTGTAATTAATTTATAGGCCAATTGCGAAGAGAGAGAAGGAGGCTGGATGTATGGCGGAGCGGTTCAATAGATGGTAATACACTGATAAGTTTAGCAGTGCGATTCCTGGAAACATTTACCCCCACGAAATGGGCTGGTAGAAAAGTTAATTTAATAAAAGCTCCTTTTCACTTTGATGTGCGGCATTAGTCCAAATTTTAATGCAGAAGCCGGCAGGGCACATAACTTGTTATTAATCCTTGAGAGTTATGGATAAGGATAGGTGTAAGATTTTAATTAGGATTGGGTGTGGGAGGGACTTGTAATTGAAAATAATGTCGTTCGCACTCAAGTCTTCAAGTGGGCTTAATGAATGGCAGATAGGACCACCGGAAGATAGAGTTGTGGCTTTCTAACCTGGGTATGTCTGCTTAGATTTGACTTCTCAAAGACTTGACAACGGAAGATGTAGAACTGTAACAACTACTTATTTGACCATTGAAAAGGACAGAAGCAGCGTTTTTTTGGAGCGCCTTTGCTTTCAAAACATTAGAATGCTTGCTAACATCTAGGACATAGCATTTCAAAATCCAACTATAAGCTTAGGAAAACGCTTAATCGAGAGAAATGCTGGTGAACAGAATAGAATCGTGCCCGAAATTTTATGGGGCGACCTAGTGGAGAGAAAATGACAACTCATCTCATTTGGTTGAAAGAAATTATGTCTGAGGAATTGAAGCTCAGCATCGTTCGGCCTATCTTCAAGAGAGAAAACTATCCAAATTGCGGAGACCATAGAGCTATCATTGCTCCAACATTTTGGGTCCTTTCTGGCATCCTGGTGTGAAAGATTGAAATAATGCGACTTCAAGCCCAGTAAGACTATAACCGCTTGCGATCGAGTAAAACATCCAATCTGAGTTTGGTTGGTGTAAGAAGGCAGCAGACTCTATATAAGACCCTCATCGTCTCAGTCCTGCTCTGCGGAACCGAACTTGAGTAAGGGCGGTCGGTCGCCTAAAACACAAAATTCTTTGAGGTACTTTCGGTTCCGTTTTCCCCGTTCCGACGGGATTTGGATTAGAAGATTTAACAGAGAATTCTAGATATTGTGGAGCAGCATTTAGCTGGTCAAAAAAGTACGCATCAGTTGTCGAAGATCGCTTGAAATGAAGAGCGAATAAATACATAAACGCTGCGGTTAGAAGAGTTTTCGGAGGAACAAGGCAGGTGTAGTGGTTGAGGCCAGTGATTGACCCCAGACTGTAGCGTCACTAAATTAGGAAGGTAAGCAAAGTAATAGTTCCTCACTCCACAAAACTTCCGAAGAAACTCCAAACCAACATTTGTTTATCGATTTCGAGGCTGCTTCAGTATAATTTATTGAAACGAGCCATGTTTAAGTCTTGGGCACTTTGTGAAACTCGTCAAGTTGAGAAAGGGTAGCGATGATTGTTGGAAATTTGCATTGTTTACCACTCTTCTTGATTCTGTAAGCTCGTTAAGACCGATTTTAACAGAACCCACAAGCATTGAGGGTGAAAAAGTCGATCTCCCTTTGAATAGTGTAATAACTATATGCAACTGGAACAAAATGACCCCAAAAAGAAGATTTGCCGGGACAAATGCTAATATGATTAGCTGATTACCTATATCTTCATCTTATACAAGTAACCTTTTTTCGTAGAAGATGTGTCGGCTCCTGGAATCCAAGTAAAATTTGTTTCACAAAGCATAATCCAATGTATGCTCAAGTCGAATTCCATTTCATTATGAAGAGTTAGAATAGCGACCGAAGAAAAGGTCAAATTGAAGACCTACACCCACAGATGGAAAAATGATATGAAAACATATTTTGCACCTTGTGTTCCGGCAGATGTAGCTCTGTTATCATCCGCTAGGGTTGTGCTTTTATTTCCGCCCCATTGAACCTTTACTGATAAACTAAACCCCGACAAGTTAAGCCGCCCAATTTGGAAATAAGGTTGAAACCCTTAATCCCTATACCACCACTGCCAGTCTTTTGCGCAGTTTCAAATTTCACTTTAATTTTCATGGTGAAAACTTAGATCCCTGTGATAATGATTTATAATATTTTTTTTGGGACAGAGTGCTCTGATGGTTGTGCTTATTAAATTACCATCCGTGGAAAGGTGGAAGTGGTAAGGAGGACTTCAAATGTGGCTGGAGACATTTTTAGCTAATTAATCACCATGGTCCTTGTGAGTGTGTATTTATATGTGTAACTCTTTGTAGAATTTGTGTGTAATATGCACCGTTCCTTTAATGAGAGAAAAAATGTTTTCCTCATTAAAACTCGTGGTCGCAGGAGTGATTCTATTTGAATTGGGTGCGACTTTGATGTACGTTTTTGATTGACAAACACGAGGGCGAGCAGATGGGAGTGAGCATACATTTTTTTTATTAACATGTTCTTCAAAAGCGATTTTTATTCGCGAGAGTTGGAGCTGCAAAAGAAGAAAAGAAGTATTTGGATTTTTTCGGGGACCAAATCTGAGACCCATTGATTAGTACTCATTGTCCAGCAGACTAACACCCTGTAACTGTTTTGATATAGCTAGTTCGCTTAATTTACAGAAAAATGTTGTGTTTGGACCCCTCAGTTGTGGGGTGTATTCAAATCTTAAGTGTCAAATTTTTCTCAAAAGGAACTCGTTGTCGCTATTTCGTTATAGCCAAGGCTGTCTAAGGGTACACCGGGGCCCTTGGGCATACAAGAATTTGGCGACCCAATGGAAACTAAAATAAAGTGCACGACTGGGTCGCACGAAACTTTCTCGTTCATGTCAACAGTTTAGTTGAATGCCTAGATAAACAAACACTACAGAAGACAGAAGAATATAGGGGAGAGTGGGAACGAAAGTAACATTTTTCGTATTCCGTTCCATAATTTGCAAACCGCTGTACATACCAAACTGTAATAACATGCAACATGAAATAAGTGGGCTTTTGATGAGCATAAGATTATAAATTGGTTTCCAACTATTGTCCCAGATCGGATGTTACAACCGACCTTTCCGGTGTATCGATTGTAACATGGTGAAAGGACGGTTGTAATACCACGTGAACAAAAAAAAATTAAAATATTTTAAAACCTTGGGATAAAGATAGATAAAATTCATTTTGATACAGGCACTGAGTACATACCTACGATACCTCGATCGAAACGTTCAGAATTATTCAAAGCAAGCAGAAATAAAATGCATACAAAAATAAATTCCCATAAAATTTGTTTTACAACTTACAACCCGGCCTTCACAAAAAAATGTAACAACCGCCCAAACCTTATTTTACTGTTTTAAAATAGTAATTCGATCGAAAAAAGACGAACTCCAAACGACGAACGATAATACGTTATAAAGGGTTTTTTAATAACAGGTGTTATTGTGAATGACCCGCTATTTCGGTAGCTGTCACTTCTGAAGCTTTTATTCTTTGACATTTGACAAGTAGAAACTACGCCATTACTAAAAATGGAACGATACACGTTTCAACAAAGCATTGAAATTATTAAAATTCACTAAAAAAATGATGAAAATCTTGCAGTCACAGTTCGCAAAATTAAAGCATTTTTTGGTCTTCGTGGATCACCTTGTCGGACCGCAACACAGAAATTGGTGGAAAAATTCGAGCTGTTGGGACAAGTTAGTGATGTGAAGAATAAAACCCGTGCACGTCACTCAAGAACAACTGAGAATATTGCTGCTGTAGCCCAAAGTGTTGAAGAAAACCCAGGTTTGTCCATTCCTCGTCGTTCTTTGGAATTTGGCATTCCAGAAACGTCATTACACCGTATTTTGCATAAAAACTTGGGTCTTAAGGCTTATAAAGTTCAGTTAACACAACAACTCAAGCCAGCCGATCATCAACAACGTCGTGTCTTTGCTGATTGGGTCCTTGAAATGCATGAAAATGATCCGAAATTCCATCGAAAAATCATCCTGACTGATGAGGCCTATTTCCACCTCGGTGGCTACGTCAACATGCAAAATTGTCGCATCTGGGGCTCGGAAAACCCAAGAGTTATTGTTGAGAAGCCTCTCCATCCTCAACGTGTGACTGTTTGGTGCGTTTTATGGTCCGGCGGGGTCATTGGACCTTACTTTGTCGAAAATGAGGTTGGATCAACAGTTACGGTGAATGGATTGCGCTATCGAAAGATGATTAATGATTTTTTATGGTCGGAGTTAGATGGTATTGATCTGGACAACGTTTACTTTCAACAAGACGGCGCTATGTGCCACACAAGCGACGAAAGCATTAATCTTTTACGGGAAAGTTTCCAGACCGTGTAATCTCTCGAAGAGGTGATCACAATTGGCCACCGAGATCTTGTGATTTAACACCTTGGGACTTCTTCCTTTGGGGCCACGTGAAAGATAAGGTCTACGCCCACAGCCCAGCGTCGATTCAAGACCTCAAAGATAAAATTCGTGAGGCTATCGAGGATATAGGGCAGCCACTTTGCGATTTGGTTATGGAAAATTTAATGAAAAGGAAATGGTCCTGTTTGCGTGCTCGTGGTGGCCATTTGGCTGATATTATTTTTCATTATTAACGGCATACCTTCCTCTTTATTATGAAATAAACATCCGATCATTTATCTCAAAAAAATGGCATTTTTCTTTGAATACCAAAATAACACCTCTTATTGGAAAACCTTTTATGATAATATCGCCTTAATAAATTTAACACTTACTTACTTTACGAAATATGACGAAAAACCATTTCTTACCCGGCCCAGATGGTCTTCCGGCCATTTTTCTTAAGAAGTTTTCTTCCAGTCTCTCGCTCCCACTTTCTGATCTCTTTCGTCTTTCTCTCTTAAACGGAGAATCTCCCCAGATTTGGGAAACCTCGTTCATTACACCGATACACAAAAAAGGATCAAACAATCAAACTACTAAGTATCGCATAGTTGCCAAACCCTCGCATATATCCAAATTGTTTGAAAGTATTGCATACGAAGTCTTAAGCTTTCGGAGAAAGTCCGTCAGTCGACGTCATCGCAACTGAGTTCAGCAAGGTCTTTGATAAGATATCATATCAATTAATCCTCTTCGGAGTGTCTGCCCTTGGCTTTGAACCTATATGGATAAAATTAATATATTCCTACCTTGGGAACCGTTACTACAGCGTTCGCTTTAGTTGCGTACCTTCGTCCTCGTTATTAGCAACATCTGGTGTCCCACAAGTCAGCCATTTAAGTCCCCTGCACTTCATCCTAACGTAAATGATCTTGAGAAGGTCATCAAACACTCGTCTCTCTCTCCCCACGCGGATGATACTAAATTCTTCAAAATCATCTCTTCACCTCAAGACTCCTGTCTCCTTCAACAGGACCTTGATCGTTTTTCGACCTGGTACCTCAAAAATTGCTTAGAGCTCAACATCCCCAAGTGCCAATCCATTACCCTATCAGACAAGCGCGAAAAGTCCGCTCGCCGACGTTACCTTCTCCACGGGCAACCAATCTCTCTCGTTCATTCTCTTCGCGACCTTGGCATATTGTCTGACAGGGAGCAAAATTTTCGATCGCATATTGACGAAATAATTTGTAAGGACAACTCAACACTCGGCTTTGTTAAACGATGCCCTAAAGAATTCTCCATCCCTTACGTGACTAGATCTGTGTATATCGACTAAGTTCGCCCCCTCCTTGAATACGCTAGTCAACTGTGGTCTCCCTTTTATCGAGTTCATGCACACAGAATTGAGAACGTCCAACGTCGCTTTCTTCGATTTGCCCTTCGTTGAAGCCGTTTTCAAAAAAATCAAACTTCTTTAAAATTGTTGTATGGGAAATGCAAAAAAAAAAAGTGGCCATGAACTGTAAGCCCACAAACTTCAAATCCGAGGTTTGAAACAAATCCGTCCAGCCGTTTACGCTGTAGACCTCTGCAGCCGATCGACAGACAGGCAGACGGACAGAATTCCGAGGCGCACTTTTTTCAGTGCTTCTATCATCGTAATGTCAGAATTGATTATAATTTCGAGTTCGAAATTTTGTACGAATACAATAACCGTTCTCATACTACGTAATCGCGGAAGTTAAAAATGGAATGAATAAATTATTTTTATTTTTAATTGTTATAATAAAGGGTTTTTCAACAGGGACGCAAAAAAAGTAGAGGGACAGGCACAGCAAACGACGCCGAATTTCTTGCCGCTCTTTTGACATTTCTCTTCAGTAAGGTTTGCCATTTCATGATGAAAAGATATACGAGCCAACAATGAGTCGAAATTATTAAAATTTACTACCGAAATTCGGAGTCAGTGGCCTCAACGTTAAGAGCGCTGCGTCCAATTTATGGTCGTCATAATCGTCCTAGCAGATCAACAATTGAGCGTCTAGTGGAAAAATTTGAATCCACAGGCACAGCACAAAATGTTCCCGTGCCAGTGAGACAAAGAAGTGCCCATAGTGTCGAGAAGAAGAAAGCCCAAATGTGTCCCTCACATGTCATTCTCAAGCGTTGGGCATCTCTTTCACTTTCACAGGATTAAAGAATTTCATTGATATCCAAAACCGTTTTTGTTTTATTTAAAAAAAAAAAACGTTTGTAGCGCTCTTATTGAAAAACCCTTTATAGAATTCTAATTCTAAGGAACAACGCGAGCACGGGTCAGCTAGTCTAGTAAATATAATAAATAGAATAAAAAAATAATCTAATCATAAATAATGACGATTATTCATGAAGCTTAAGTTTAAGTTTAAGATAAATTAAATAAAAACTGTAATAGCAATAATACGAATTACATAGTTACACATATTTGTTATTAAAAATCAAAATTTTGTCAGGCTGTTCAGAGGCTCAAATATATTTTTTCAGTAGATTTAGCGGAACATAATTTTTCTCGGGAGGCTTAGCGTTAAAATAAAGATTTCAGGGGCTTAAGCCCCGAAATAAATAAAACTTTTCGGAGCAGATACCTGTTTTTAATTTTTAATACATGGAAGCGATTTTAATTTGTACAAATGTTTAGACGGTGGCGAAATGGGGAACTACACACTTTCTGCCTGGCAATGCCACATTTTCTGTTGAACTCTGCGTCAGAAATGTCACTGGCTTAACAGTTAACTTTGTCGCTAACAACGCCCACATTTACTCTCAAAATTTGTTGTCTCCAAGCTATATCTACCGAAGTAGAAGAGAAAAAATATTATTACCGGCCATTCGGGGCCCCCGAGAGGATGGTGTAAAGACAGACTTAAAATAGGGCATCTTACTAAGGCATTTGTATAGGAATTAAATTCATGAACGAGATTTAATTTAATGCAACAGAAAAGTGAATGGCATGTGCATAGCATATTCGAATGGCAAGTATAAGCAAGACAGTAACGCTGGAGCAACTGAATGCAATAAAACCCTATTCATTTGTGTGAAAAGGAGTCTTATGGATCACTTAAAGTATTGCTTATCTTACATGTAGTTGGAACAGCAGACTGCATGCGGAACAAGTTGGTTGATTGAATGATATTGGCAAATAAAATCCTCTTAAGAAACTGAGCCGTCTGACAAATGAAAGATGTGCTCCATCAAAGCTGGTTATAGAAAGCTGCAGAAATAAATATCAAGGGAGTGCCATTGCTGGCTGATTAATAAATCCACACAGCTAAATATTGAATCGTTTGTAGTCGGCGAGTGTGGCGATTAGGAGATGTATCATCAGAAGCAATTTAATATAGAAAATTTAGGTAAGGATATACTTGAGCTGATATAACTTCCCGCTTTAACGAAGCAGACATCTATGGAATGCTACTGATCTGTAAGGTGGTAAGCTAAAAAAAAACCGCTACTTTTCAGAGGCAAAACCATCACGAAACCCATAGTCACGATAAATGTAGAGGGCCGAAGGCTGCAAAGCTTTTCAAACTCGCCCAAAATTAATACACTACTAATTATGCCTTGTTTGAACTAGAGGGAAGTTCATTCAGCTGTTTAAGCATAATCAACGCCAGCAATAAACCTATTTTCGTATTCAACCATAATTAATACAATTAAAAATGGTTAGCTCGAAGTAATAAACAATTGGCTGAGTTTATTGATTATTACATTTGCCCACGGCCAAACAATATACGTGGCATTGGTTACCGCTACCATAACCGCAGAGCCCTTGATAACTATAAATCCCACTGATTTATTTAACGAAATGCAGAATGCAACAATTAAACATATAGCTGCCAATTACGGATTTACTATACCCAAACCAAGCACTAAAATGATTTAATTAAAACACGTATTTGAAGAACGCATGATTTTCACCAACCACCCATCCTGCGTTACTCCACTCGAGACTATATCGATTTTTTCAAACACTAATCAAGTCCTAATCTCAAATTGTATTACCAATCACGCATTATGCTAATGGATTTATGTTAGTCATTCCAACGAGGCGACATTTACTACATCAACCCTCTTGCAGATAACATGTGTTGTATATGTATATACAAAAATTGTCTAAACAAGTTATTGATAGATAATATCGACGCATGACACCCCCCCACCCCCCACACTGTAGTGTTGTATACTATTGGCAGATTTCTGTGGGCTCTGGGAAAATCCGAACGAAAATTATGTCGTACAGACGCATTTTTCCCAACCGAATGCGCCACGTGTGTGTCCTTAAGACATACAATCAGTCAATTCTCAAGTATAAACGGCAAGGAATTAAAGTCAAGCGTTTGCCTAAACTTTCGCCAGAATATTAAATTTTCATGACGAATTTTGCGACTCACATTGGCATTGTTGGGCGCCTTTTCGAATTGTTAAGTACTTGATCTATAGGTAGCAATAGGAGCTGCTGCTTTCATCTGTACCCCATACTGTTGTTCACTTTTATTCACTTTTCACAAGTGTAATATCAAACGTGGGGCGGGTTTATTCATCTTTCAGACAGCGAAAAAATAAGACCGTATTCCGCCTCTTTGGTGCTTGAGAGTGTTTTCCGCTTGGCAACAATGACAAACAGGAAACATACTATACCGATGAAAGGTGTCCTTGAATAACAAAGACTTTTCTGGGGCAAACAAAGTACACACGCACCTAGGGGGAAATGATTTTTCCCGCTGGATCTGCGATTTTCCCATCGAACCGGTAGAGGGGATCAATATACAAAACGTTCTCTTAGAGGTGGTAAAAATGTGTGCTTAAAGTCCTGAAGCGTGTTGTCGATTTGTCAATGTTTCGCTCATTCTTTGTATGCATGAAGCATGACGGATGCTCTGCTATGAATGGGCTAAATAAAAAAGTTTGCCGCCAGTACATAATATAGTGGGTAATGGGGGGTGTATGGCCCCACGAGTGCGGCCCTATAGAAAAAGTTACGATGGTGTTTTGACAGAAAAGTTTTTACTGTCGGATTTACTACCGGATACGTGCAAGATACGTGTGCCAATGTGTCCAGTATTAGAAGTTTGCCTTTGTTGCACTTTACAAATAAAGCTTGTCCTTCCAACGAATAGCCGTATAGGACATAAAAATAATTTTCAAGTTTGCCGCCCCCATTTTTAAACCAGCCTCCTAGCCAAATTACAGATGAAATCAACAGAAATATGACTTTTTCGTAAAAAATAGGTGTGCGCTTTAGTTTGTATTTTCAAGCACATGACTTTTGTCGAATTTATCTGCATTTATATTGTATTTATAGAAAAACAATTTTCTAATATGAGTTACTGTCTACATGCAAATAGACGCAACTAGAAGGTTTGCATAGATAAAATTGCTTATTTCAAATGTTCATCTGTACCTTATATGTGTTTTTAGTTTTTAAAACAACCTCTATAATTCATCGGTAATTTGACAGATTTGTTGTAGAGGTATGTAGTTTTTTAAGGTACAAATTTAATTGAATTTTTAATGTTCAAAAATAAAATATTGTTTTTTCTTAAAATCCTATTTTATGAGATAAGCTATAAAATAAATGAGCTTTTTCCTATTTTTTTGATGACCTAAATGACGTTTTTCTTTGTCGTACCGATTGGTATCAGGCCTGTTCTGCATCAAGACACTCGGCTCCAACAAAAAAACCACCAATGTGACTGAAATTTGTTGGTAATCCACTTAATGTGCTCCTTCGAGACTTCCTTCGAGCTTGGGCAATCGTGCGTAAGTCTGCACAAACCATATCAACTTTGAAAAACATTGAACATTTCAAACGGAGTAATATGGTATTATCTGGGCGGTCACAAAAAACGCGGATCCACAACCAGACGCATTTTTAACCTTCACTTTGTCGCTAAATAAAAACTCATTATCCTGACAGCGAACATCCCGGTGTAGAAATTGTCTTTCATTAATTGAACTATTGCAAAAATGTTTAAGCACATACAAAATGTTTCGTTTTTGAATCTGGATCCCAGCTGCTCAATATTTAATTTTTGTATACTGTCAATTTTAGTCTATCAGTTATTGTATTTCATCGTATCGCCAATATTTTTTTAATGTTATTAGTTTGTTATTTATTAGTTTTAGGTTTTATTCAAGTAACAAAGTAAGCATGTTCCTGATATCGTCCATAAGTAGAATAGTCAATCAAATAACAATTCCTACCGTCAAGATTTCTTTTGGTTGTTCTTATTTCGAGTACCGGATTGTCATGGAAAAGTGTTTGCATAAATAACGTATTCGTTCATTGCTTTCGTTCGAAATGGAAAATGAAGAAATGAAATTTCTCAATAGTGAAACACTGCAGAGGTATTATTTACGTTAATATTTTGGGCGTTCCAGCTCAAGAGCTACAAGAACCCTCCATACCAGATGATCTGACGGCTCGGGATGGATCTGGTCGTCCTACACGAAAATGGTAATTTTTTTTGTGCTACAGTGTTCTTTTTCTTTTTTAGTTCAGAGCTGAGCACTGTGAACGCGCTCTGAACCGAGTGTGCTCAGACCGTTCTGATGGTTTTTTGTCTATCCTGTTTTTTTTTTTTCTGTCAAATGTGATTGGAATTATGCATGTACATATGTAGTGAGGAGAATAGGAAGCGCCCCTCTACGAAAGTTTGCGAACAGTGCAAAAAACCAGTTAGCCAAGTTCACGGTCTTACGCAAACAAAATGCCAAGACTGTCATACAAAATAATATTTTAGTATTTTTGTTTTGTGTTTTGGAACATATTCGTTCATATTTGAGTACATATTTCCTTTAAACACGAAACAATAAGTGTTCATTTTTTTATAATATTTAACAGTATTTACTACAGAAACAAGTGATTCCAATACAAGGTTCTACTTCTGCGTGCATATCGTCAATATTATCCTTGGATTTAACAATCTTTGAAGACGAATTCTACCATACAACGTCAAATAAATAATGTTAGTCTACACCCAGATGTATACAGTCAATGTGGTCGAAAATATACTAAAAATATCGAAATTTCTGCAAAATTAGATATCAAAAAATATTCATATTATCTTAATTTAATAACTGAGATAAAACTGGGACCTACACCTGGGTGTATATTTTCAAGGTGAAGGTTGAAGAAGAATATCTCACTGATGCCTTCACCTCCAGCTCAAAATGCACACCAAACATTGACACATTGTTCTTTCCTTTGATTTGCAGAAATCACTTCTGGATTTTCTGAACGAGAAATGTTGACGATTAGCAAAGCCATTATTAAAGCCTATCGCAATACTCTATCCTGCAGCTATAAGTGAAAGAATTTTTGAAATCGGTTCACTAGTTGCCAGAAAAAGCGGTTAAAATTCAGATTCACTTCCTAAATCTTGCATGGTGGGTGTACTCACTTCACGTCACTAAATTGCTTTCTGTATGAAATTGTGAGCGCGTTTGTTAAGCATGGCCAAGTTTCATTCAAACTATTGAAATTTTTTTTGTATGTCTAGTCATAGAACAATAATAATATTTCTCCGGTCACAAAAGGTTTCTCCGGTTAAAGCATTTTTTCGTTTCGGTTAAAATTCGGTTAGACCGGATTTCAAAATTTTCTCCGGTCAGAGTGAAGAGATTTCGGTCAAATATGTCAGAATGGCAACACTGCTTACAACATCCTTTTTTAATAAAAGAAACCACAGTCTCTATACGGATCAACAACTTGTTCAAGGATTATAATACCCACTAAGAGTAAACTCATCTCGTAATGACCCACAAAGATGGTAGCCCAAATGGAATTCGCAGACACTATTTCAATGATGGATATCCCCGATAGAATTAACGACACCACATAATCCTTTCTTTTGGTCGGTAAGAATTTGGGTAATCAAATTGCAATATGGCCAGCATGAACTCCACCCAATTAATCTTCTCCCAAATCCTTGCGCTGATATCTCCCGAGAGCAGCAGAAAACGGATAAACTGTTCATACCTTTGTGACCTAGTACAGAAGGAGACTCATCTGTGTTCTGAAAGTAATGGCACAAAATCCCTTTCTTTATTTCCTTCTTGTGCGGTAGAATCTTCGTATACAGAGCGTAAACACACAACTATCACGGGAGCCGTAGATAATATTCTTGTAAGATATACATTTGCTCTCACCAGACACAGAGGACAATATTGTCATCTGCAGACAAAAAACTGTCTAACATTATTCGCCTCCCAGCAGCAGTGGCATCGCACCAAACACGCTCCCCTGATATAAATGCCCTCTGCTCTGTGCTTAGGCCATTAGCTAGTGGGCGTATAATTGATTCGACGACGACAATTTGACAAATTTACATGTGGTAATTGTTCCGTTGGCCGCATTCGCGTACGAGTTTGGTAGGAGAGATATCCTTGATGTTAATGCTCCCGTGTGAGCATTCGCTGTGGCTTGATACATTGTGTATGTGGACTAAAGTGACCTTTGCGTGCTGCTTAATTGATTATCTAAAAGACTCGGTGTGGATAGCGATATGCTGGCTTGATTGGAACACGGAAGACCAACGGAGCACGCGAAAAGACATTTACCAACTGATTAAGTGGAAAATTCTCATAATTGACGATAGTGTTTGAGTTGATTAATTATTACAATTTTAAGCAACGCGAATGAGAATCAGAAGTAAAGGCGTTCTTTTTTTGAGAAGCAACAAGCAACTGATTGTAGACACATTTCGAACATGGAGAGCTGGATGTAGAATACAACCGAGAGCATCAACGAAGTTTGTTTTGATTAGGTAAATAGTCGCAATGAAGAAAAATTGTCATTTTTAAATTTTGTCCAAATATTACCCACGACTTATCCACTCCGAAGGTACCCTTTCGGTATTTTTTCGTAGGTACATCACTTGCGAGAATGCCACTTCACTATAAGTTGCGATTTACAAAGCGCAGCTAGCAGATATACGTTCGAAGCCACTTAATAATTGTTCAACCAAAACGCTATCCAAAATGACATCTTAACCAGAGAACGGGTCAGGAACCTGTAGTTAGAGCTGTTCAGAGAAGGAAATTGCAGGTGGGATAAGAATAGCCTCATAATTAGAATATCCGATATGGCAAACATAAATGCAGTCCATTTCCATGGAAAAGAGAAAATCCACCGAAATACAGAAGAAAAATTGTTAAAAAGGGCTCAGATGATCAAAAGCTCTACTTATAGACCGCATGACCTAAAAGATAAAGCAACCGTCATCATTTCAAATAATTTCTACCCGACGCTACATGAATTTCAGTCAATTAAACGAACAACACGGTTTTTTTCAATTGTATTTTTTGTTTTTTAATTTAAACATAAAGAAGGTAGGATAGGCACATATAAACAAAAAAACTTTTTCTGACACATATGCACTCATTGGTCGTCCTTTTCGATGACCATTTGGCGTAGATGCAGCTGAATAAAGGTCCAATGATGCCTCGAGACCTAAATCCGCACCAAAACGTGGCACGTTGTGGATGCCTTTCTTTTTTCGCCACTCTGAACCCTAAATGCGTCGTTTTTGACGACTACCGAAGCAATAAGGGTGAAAATGAGCTTCATGGCTTGGAATGATTTTGCTCGAAAAATCAGCATCCGCATGTTTTGATTTTCAATAATCCATTAAACGAATCCTCTTGTCTGTGCATGGTCATAAGGCCTTAGCTCTTGTGGTTATTAAACTCTGAAAGCATTGAGGCACAGATCTTGACTGGAGTGTAGGCTGTAAAGGGCTTCTTGAAGTTTGGAAGTCCACGATGCCACATCGATGTACAGAACTCCCACAGCACTGCTTTGATATAATTACTTTATTATTAATGGGACTCTTTTTGGACGGCTGTTAATTTTTCAATTAATCTCTTCACAGTTGACGAAGATGACAGTTGACGAAGTTAAATGAAGTTTCGCCTATTTTTTGGACGAAATGTGAAGTTTGCCATCAATTTTGAAATATTCTTCAGCAATGAAAACATGTTGCTCTTTCGCGTACTGTTGCGTTTTTACTAACCCTAAGCTGTCAGCTGTCAAACTGTTTTTATTTTTATTTACTCTGATTGCCAACACTTACCGCCCGAAAAGGCGGCAAATTCAAATACTGGGTGAATTTTGGGACACCCCATAAATGCAGTCATGCGTCTGTAAGATCGTTTTCTCTTCACTTTTTTATTGCACTTAGCTGACCATATTTATATTGTTCAACGACGAGATCGAGCACATGAGAGATAGCAGGGAAATCCCTCCTGATCTATTAGGTAGCATAGAGTAGGCCGCAAAACGCAGTTTGGTGGATGAGGCATTCAAATTGAGTTCATATCGCTTTCTTGAATTTGACCAGGAAGGACGTCTTCCCGAGTCAGTCAGTTTCGGTGCTAGTTTTTTTTAGTGATTTTTACAATAGTTTTCGTACATTGTTGAAAATTATGTTGATCTATACATTCAAATGAGAAATGGACAAATAAGAAGTACTGCTTCAAAGGATTATGGATTATGGACAACGTTCTTTTCAAAACAATAAGTCTATAAACTTTTTTAAGGACCTTTGCATCCAATTCCACAGTCCAACAAGCCGAGATATGTTCCATTGAAGACCCAGAATCTATATTCGGCGCTCATCGGCTTCGCCCACATAAACATCCTGCTGCTATTTCTACTCAATTATTTACCCTCCCACATAACGTTCTGTTTGCCGTCATTTCCTCATTGGTTTGATTAACTTGGAGATAGTTCCAAGAAGTGCAAAAGATTTGAACCAAAAGTGTTTGTCACTCTGATCCCCTCATGCTGTGTGTTCAGTTAATTGAAACTGCGAGTATTACGATTCACGTATCTAATAGTGGTTGCATCACGTAGCCAGATACAACCTTCTGCGAATGGAACACAGGCGGACAAGGGACATGTATAGGATGACAGAAGTTTGCTCCCAGCATATGCGAGGTTGTTTTTCTCTCGCCTACATTATTGATTTCTCTTCAACTTTAAGTGTCCCATATATAAATGCTTTCTGTTTGCTGTTTTCTGAGGCAAAGAACAATATCACGTTCGAGTGCAGAGGCCAGTAGAGAAGAAAATTCCACCCACACCAAAGTTAAAATTTGCGCTGTACAAGGCTTCTTCTCTCGCTACTAATAAGAACATGCCCCCCGTTTCACAAAAGTTTTATTTAGTCTGCATCACCAAAGATCAATGTTCGCGGAACCTTCCCATAAATAAATTCAACTTCACAGAATACACCCACGTACATTGAGTATACGATGTACTAAGCAGCTGACCCTTCCTCATATACAGGGAATACAAGCGAAGCTGTTACTCAATACAAGTTGCCCAGCCGCAAAGGGTAGGGATTCAGTAAATATGAATTTCACTCGCAAATTCGCCCAGCTAAACTGCTCGTAAAATTCACCGCCACAACACTGGCCAAAAGTCGTTATGTTCCATTAAACTCCATCCGTCGGCCATATTTTACGCAAAATTACCGCAATAAAACAGTGTACATCCCGAGAGGATGTTCATTGTACACTGCTGTTGCGATGTATAGTGCCGGGGCATCAAGTTGCGCAAAGCCCTCATAATTTTATAGAATCTCACCAAAGTAGCCGTTTGGTTGGGTGGCTCTTATTTCAGAGTCCTCTAAAATACTGCATTCGCATTGTCCTTAGACAGAGAGTCGTAAAATCATCAATCGCTTCGCACTCGTAAACTATACCGGCACAAAGTCAGTGCTATTGAGCTCATTTGAGCAATACGAATTCCGCTCTCTCGCATTCAGTAGACCGAGCGGCAGCATAAAACCACCCTAAGTGTACCAGCGTGTACCACTGTGCATCAGCTTGGAAGCATTTTCACCAGCAGCAGTAATAAACTCGTAAAAAGATATTCTCACCCCAAGTTCAAGTATTTTTCGTATAAATACCTTACGGGAGCAATTTACTTTCGCTTACGTCCTTGTCGTTCACCTCGTCATCGTCGTTCTCTTTGACATGAACAAAAAGCAAAGTGACAGCGGCATTCTTACCTCTCACCAACTTCAAGTCTGGCAAACGCTGATTAAAGACGCGGGGCCTACACTGTTGGCCAGGATTCAATGTGCGGCGGGAAAGATTTAAAATTTCCGTCGCACGCTGGCTGTTGAGGTAGCTAAACAAAGCTTGGCAGGTGTGATCGTCTCAGATGAATATTTTAATTCATTTTGAATGGAAAAAAAAAATGTCTGCGGCTCATCTTTTGATTTACTTTTTCAATTTCCACTTTTATATTGCGTGTGATTTGTAACACATACTGTCGGCGGGCAGCAGCCGAAAAATGTGAACCGGCGCTGTCGGCGGTACAAATCAGGCAGCTTTTGCTAAGCCGATGAATTTTAAGACATAATGGTTGTTCAAGGGGTTGCCTACATTACTGAATGACGAAATTTGAATATTGTATTGCCTTTCTCCTGCAGAAGACCAAGAACAGTGCTGTCGCCTTTCAAATGTGAGAAAGCTCATACATTAATTTTTTATTTTGGTGACCCACTCATTACGAAAATGCAAACAAAGAAACTGCAGGCTTAAACAGTCTTAAAGTTTGTAAATTCTGTTTAAAAAAAAAAAAAAATACATTCCCACTTCATTCGTCTAGAAGAAGATGTTTCATTCACTGTGCGCATATTTATGTTAATAATTCGTTCTTTTTTATTGCAGATCCTTACAAGGAAATGACAAAAAGCCAGATGCATATTTAACATATATTCGTCTCCCATGTGCTCGCGTAATCTACTTCAGCAAAATCTGCCTATAATTCCCCGAAGAAAAGTTTAGTTGTTGGCAATTTACTACTTTGACTCTCCATTGAACTTTGACTCCCCATTGAACTTTGTCTCGGTTCTCAGATGATCTAGCCGGCGAATTAATTCTTCTTCCGGGCAATAAATAAAATGAATAAAAAACGCCTGTGTTACTGGGTAGAAATAAACAAATTGATGAGGGGAAGTCGGTATCGGATGATTGACACTAGGTATCTGTCTTGTTGAATGGATTAGCTTAGTGGTTCCACTAAGCCAATGTTGGAATGATAGTGTAAGGCACACTCTTCGACAAACTAACTACACAAAATTCTTAGTATCTTCCGTTCCGAGCTGGACTGTTCTCAAGAAATTAGCAACTTTTTTTATAGATTTAATGAAGAAGAAGTCATGCACCTGCCTCGGAGACAAATAAACGTCAATTTACAAAGCTGAGAAATTAGATGGATAGTAATCGGACGATCCAAAGTGGCTTCTCAACTAGTAGGAGACTTTCAGAAAATGGTCGCTATTTCAGTAATTCGACAACCGAGGGAGTTAAGTTTGCGTCATCAACGCTTCTGTCTGAAGAGTCCTTGAATACGCTTAAAATAAACAAAGTGGTAGAGGATGATTGTATTCAAGTTTGCGGATATTTTTTGCAGGCGTGCCATCAGTCAATCAATTAGAAAAGTGAAAGAGGCTCAGATCCACCCGATCCCCGAGCTCTATCGGTAGAGGGCGCTCCATTTCCCTCCCTTTAGCTATTATTTATGTAAGCCGCCTACATGAAAAATGACAACTACCTACAAAATATGGTTATGCCTGTCATAACATAACCAAAACCAAACCATCTTCATCTACCCGGTTCTAGGCATAGGATTTATAGAATCCTAGATTATAAAGGGTGATTTTTTAAGAGGCTTAGAACTTTTTTTAAAAAAAAAACACAAAAAATTCGCAAAAATGAATGAAATATTTATTTGAATCGATAGTTTGAACCTTGCAATTTAATGTTTAAAGATAATTTCATGCAAATGTTGACCGCGGCTGCGTCTCAGGTAGCCCATCCGCTGAGTCCAATTTTGGCATACTCTTTCACACATATCGGCCGGTATCTCACGAATGAATGCATGGATGTTGGCTTCCAGTGCGTCAATCGAAGCGGGCTTGTCCCTATACACATTAGCCTTGGCATACCCCCACAAAAAATAATCTAATGGTGTCAAATCGCACGATCTAGGCGGCCAATTGACCGTCCCGAAACGTGAAATTAACTGTTCACCAAACTCGCCTCGCAATTGCGCCATTGTTTCGCGTGCTGTGTGGCATGTGGCACCGTCTTGTTGAAACCACATATCATGCAAGTCAAGAACTTCCATTTCGAGCAAAAAAAAGTTTGTTATCATCGCTCGGTAGCGTTCACCATTGACAGTAAGGCTGCGATTCGCATCATCTTTGAAGAAATATGGCACAATAATGCCGCCGGCCCAAAAACCGCACCAAACAGTGGTTTTTTCGGGATGCATTGGTAGCTGTTGCAATGCTTCTGGCTGATCTTCACTCCAAATGCGGCAATTTTGCTTATTTACGTACCCATTCAACCAAAAATGAGCCTCACCGCTGAACACAATTTTTCGATAAAAAAGCGGATCCTCGGCCAGCTTTCCAAGAGCCCATTCACCAAAAATTCGGCGTTGTGGTAGGTCGGCTGGCTTTAGTTCTTGCACCAGCTGTATCTTAAAAGGCTTTACGCCCAAATCCTTCCGCAAAATTCTCCACGTAGTGCTGTAACAAAGGCCTAACTGCTGGGAACGGCGCCGAATCGACATTTCGCGGTCTTCTGTCACACTAGCTGATACGGCCGCAATATTTTCTTCACTACGCACAGTACGTAAACGTGTTGGTGGTTTAATGTCCAACAAAGTAAATTTGGTGCGAAATTTGGTCACAATCTTCCGAATAGACTGCTCAGAAGGTCGAGAATGCCGATCATAAAATGGAAGCAGCGCGCGATGAACATTTCGAACCGAGCACGATTTTTGATAGTAAAATTCAATAATTTGCAAGCGTTGTTCATTTGTAAGACGATCCATGGTTAAATTGCAAACCAAACTGAAGCTGTTTGACAGTGACACAAGGTACTAAACACACGTCAGCTGTCAAAACCAGTGTTGCCAAAACCAAACCAGCTAAAAAATCACCCTTTACTTCATTTGTTTCTGCTCGTGTATGTTCGTTCAACAATGGTGCCATCACTCATTTTTTCGAATGATGCATTGCCATTTGAAACTTTCAAGACCATTCCATTCAAAGACGCCAGAAATCTGACAGCTAACATTATTTTTCACATCCCTCGCGGAGTAATGTATGTACAGTACATGAACAGTCATACAATCCTTTTAGTGACTTTGCATTGAATCCAAATGTTAAGAAAATCCGGATGAATAATTTAAAATGCTTCTCTCGCTCTGACTCGGTCGCAATGTCAATTGTCAGCGTGCATTTTTCATTCGCAAATGTGTCGAGTACATTACTTAACTATTGACAGGTACTACTTAAAGCTGGGACAGTTGTTTTTCTTCTTTTTCTTTTTGTAATGAAATATAAATTTAAGTTCATTCGTTCGTCCATTTGCATTTGCTTGGTTGAAATTCTAAGCGAACAGGAAGCTTTGCAAACGACCTTCTATTAGTAGCGAGGACAGGAAAGTGCTAATAGGGTTACGTGTGATTGCAGTCGAGTGGAACTGGGAAACCCGATTTATATATAAAGTGGAATCGGAAGGAAGGAGGAAAAGAAATTTTCCTCCTGTCGCATGATTTGTGATTCTGTAGAAAACTGCATCTGTGCGAGTATGGAGTATTTATTCGAGCAAAAGGAATTGTATTTAAATTGTAATTTTTTCTCTCCTCAGAGCCAGCAGAGGGTAGACCTACAGCGTGTATACACATATAGACACTTGTGCGGGATATTGGATTGCGGAGTGTTTGTAAGGAGCAAGCAAATTGCTACATAAGGTGGCATGCAATTAAATTGATTTATACCGAAGGATGCATCTCGTTTGTTAGTATATCCAATGCCATGGAGATGCATCTCAAAGAGAACATTATTTAAGACTCTGGAATATAATAATTGCACAAGCTCGTGGAACTAGCAATCCAAATATACACAGATGTGAGCAAGAAAATTAAATGCTGTAAATAAGCTTTACGAAAAGTATGCCAATGATGCTAGGTGTTAGGACAGAAGAATTACCGATTTCATAATTAATCATAAGGAGCTTAGTATGTTTGCATATTAATGCAGAACAGGAGCATGCAAAACCATGTGGCAGCAACCCATCAAGTGCGATTGCTCCTCAATGAATAATAGTCAATGTCACCATTGCACCTTCGTTTATTTGTGGTTGTCTGTATGGAAAGCAGAATGTAGAGTTAGAAATTGAATCAGTTAAGCGGCGATTAGTACGCCACTAAGAAGTCATTCGTGTTTTCCTTAAAAGCATTTGTTGAGTGAATTGGAAACGTGATGTGGTCCTTCCATTAATACAAACGCTGGACATCTGCGCAAAAGTTACTGTGATACATATTCTATGGTATGTTGTATGTATTTCCAAAATTGATTAAAGAGTCTAAATTAGAAAGTAGGTCGATCATGGTTATTGCAAAATATTTCAACAGAAGCAACTCATCGGAGAATAGGTATGTGGATATCTTGGCATGATGAATTGAAAATATGTTTTTAAGCCCGTTTTTCAGGACATTCTCCAATCTTTTACATTGGTTATGATTCCGTAATTCCCAGGAGCAGAAAATCTCCTCAGTGGTAGCTGGGTTCTTGTGGTTTTGTGTACTTTTCTCGCATGTCTGTTTAATAGTTATTAGAGAGATGATGAAAAAGGATAGGAGGGATCAAGTTCCATGGAACGCGTTCAGTGTAAAGTAGAGATTCTAATAACGACATTTCAGTCCAAAATAAAATATTTATTGAAACAATATTTGAGGGGAATTGAAGGGCTAGTTTTTACATTCGAAGATACAACTATCAGAGATGTGAGATGTCCTTAAGATAGATTTACATACATGAGCATTTAATTTCAAACAGAATCTGTTCAACAGTTTCATATTTTTAATAGTTTTAACCACAAGTATCACTCAGAAAACTACAGAGCTGCGATAGCCCTACTAAATGCGCCACCTCTGTTGTATGTAGGCACATCAACTGCAACTTTTGCGGCTACTATAACCAAAAGTAAGGTGTGATGCCTTCAGTTACATGGGTACAGCACATTAACAGAGCTGTTGTAACCAACAAAAATATTTGAAGACATCCAAGTTAGCCATCAGACCCGCATGCAGAGCTGTTAAAACCTCCTCACAGAGCTAATGCGCACGCATTCGAGGGTGTCACAGCCTTCAACAGATTTGTGATACCCATGTACAGAGCTGTCGGAACCTCACCAAAGCTGTCACAGCCTATCAAAAGATTGGTAGTACCCATAAACAGAGCTGTCAGAACCTCATAGGGAGGTTGTGAACCCAAATGGGAAGCTGAGAAAGCCTAGTAAAAGTATTCTCATACCCTCATAAGCCTTGGTGGATGTTTTAGCCCCTTTGAAGCATAACAAGCCATTCATACTTAGCCTGACTTCTTAAAAATCTGGAAAGCTCACATTATGACCGCTACCTCTGGAAACCTGGTTAATACCTACATAATAATATTCGTCCTTATCTGTTGCAGAAGCAACATAAAAAGTATAAAAATTATATTTAAAAAGAATTGGTTTAAGAACAGTTTCAAAAAAATTTAAAAACTCTTACCTGATGAAATTAATAACACGTTTGAATAGCACGATTTCTTTGATAGTACTAGCAGTAGAAACAAAGATAGAGGATTGCTTAGACCAACAGAGAGCTGTCACAGCAGCATGTCAGTTTTTATACCTAAAGCGAATCTATTGTCACTTATTCTACGAGTCAGAACAACCACACCCCAAGCAGAACTGCACAGAAAAGAGCTATCTGGCAGTGCTTTAACATTAACGACTAGGTGGGGCAGCTGATAAAAGGTTGTTGAAAAAAAGCATAGCAGGCTTAGCGAGTAACAGGGTGTACGGTGTTCATACCTGAGCTAAATCAACTTATGGGTGTAGGAAACAAATTTTCGGGTTTGGTACCAATGTTTTCAAATTTAGTTTACTCAGTATTCCCAGCCCGTCTAAGGTCAGGCCGGGGCCCTTCACGAATTTGGGCCCCATTGGAAATTGAATAAAGAATGACGAAAATATTTGTCATAATTTTATACCTTGAATAGCCTACAAAAGTTTTAAGAGAACCGAAGCGAGCACAAGTCAGCTAGTTACTATAATAAATTGAACAGAAATAATCTAATCATAAATAATTAAAAATATTTATGGAGATTAATTTAAAAATAAAGATTTTTTAAATAAAAACTGTTATCGCAAAAATACGAATTAATTAGAAACATACATATTGTTATTGTACATCTAAATTTTGTCGGATGTTTCAGGGGCTCAAATATATTTATTTAGCGGCACAATAAAATTTGTCAGGTCAGGATTTAGCGGCAAAAATAAATTTTTCAGGGGCTTTAGCAGAAAAAGAAGGAAATTTTTTGCTTCAGGCCAGTTAATTGGCTGTTTTTATTTTCTCACTTTCTGACATATATATATGGAGGCGAAAAAAGAAGTTTATGAAATTCAGTTTGAAATTTAAAATTTTAAAATTTTATTAAAAATATTTTAAAACAAACCATAATTTTCTATTAAACTACATTTTTGGTCTTCAAGAACAGGTGTGAGAATTTTAAGAGTAAAAAGAATTTGAATTTCTAAAGAAATCCGAGTTTCTAGGCTTAAAAATAATTTTAAAATTTCGACTTAGATTATTAATTGTACGTTTGACGTAGTTTTCTAAGCATAAAAATGCTTACGGCTTAGAAAAAATAAAAAAAATGATCTGGTGTCTGACTGAAATTTACAAATGTTGACAATATCTCTTAATACAGCCCGACAAAACAGTTTCGAAATGTGGAACTACATGTTTGCCATCTGGCAATGCCATATTTTCTATCGAACTTGGCGTCGGTTGTTTTAATTTAATTTAATTAAATAGCTTAATACAAGCGTGTGCAAACTAAACAATTTACTGTTTAACTGTTTAAACCTAAACCAATCAATCAATTCCCCCACAGAAATTAAGTATTGTCTCAATTTTGTCTAGAAAATAAATTGTATCCTTTAAGTTATTAAAGAAGTAGAAGTTATGTAAGTTGTAGCTTATAGCCCAGTAGTGACCATCTTGTTTTTTCAACTATCCTTCTAGTGGTCTTATACCTCAATCGTTGTATTCAGTGGGACCTCCGCTCAAAACTTAGTTAATATACCAATCCTCTCTTTAGGGGACAACACATCATAGGGTATGCTTCTTAAATAGTAAACATAGTAAAATCGCAAAATCTTGCTATGTGGATCTTTAAAAAAAAATTATTCAAGACAGAGCTCCTTGAGCAAATGAAACACTTCAATATACGGCCACGTACAAAATGGGAGATTTTTGTTAAAACGTGTGCCATCCACTAGCAATCTATCAAGAGGGCAAGTAAATATTTTCAATTGGGGTAAAAATCAGCTAAAAGCTTTCTTTTTACGGCGTAATGTCAAACGAAGTTTGGTTGACTGGCCGGGCGTGGTGGCTGTAACCGGACACTAAACGCGTCGAATGACCACATACCGATAGCTTGGATTAATTTTCGACGCCTTTTATGTCCAGCGATTCGCTGAAAATATAACATCAACAAGTGATTGTTTTTCCTTTTGCCCTGTATGCGGCCGATTAATTTGTTTTTACTCTGGGTGGGTAGTGGCAGACTGAAGGACATTCGTAGCATGAGAATTTGCGATTGAAATTTGGTTTGTGATTTTGTGTTGGCTATTTACTTTGAGGAATTGTTGATATGCCCTTTCTTCTCTATCAAATGAGTATTTGATGGAAATGAGGGAGAGAATCTGATTTGATTTATTGCAGAGACAACAGCTGAATGTGTTGGGGGGGTGTGTTAGTTCGTTTGTGGAAAATGTGGGGTGGCACATGTTGAGTTTGTAGGCACTTGACATGTCACACATGTTCTAGGTGGTTTTTAATCAACAAGGGAGAGGTCTGTCTAAACTGGATGGTACTTGGGTGATCGATATTTAATTGCTGTTGCTTTCAAGCGACTTCGTTGTGCACAGTAAACAGTAAGTTGCTAATGCTGAGTGCAGTATTTATCTCCACCTTTTTCAATTTTCAATTACAAAGTGAACTTCATTCACAACTTTAACGAGTAATATTACTTTACTAGCTTTCTGTTGTTGTTGGTCCTCATCGCTTCCCTAGGTTTGCGACGGTCTATTTATTTTAAAGTTTGTATCCCAGTAATACCAACAACTTTTTCGTTAATTCAAAGAAAAAGTACACCCATTTGAAGGTGTTATACGATAGTCTGTTGCAGTAAACAGGGCTTGTAATAGAAAACACAAATATGTCGTGGTACTACTCAGTACTCATACTATGTATGACATTATTTACCACATTCCTTGACTTTAATAATGATTAAGGATAGTGTAAAGCGGTGTTCTGAAATGTTGGTTTCATTGACAACTAAACCCTCTCGGTGGAGACTCAAAAAATCCATGGACACAAATTATACATGGTGATGTAGCAGACCGTAAGAGATTTCGTAATGTAGATACTGAAAAGTATTTGCAACTTCGTGGCAAGCTACATACAGCGTCATAAAATGAATTAATCGTGTCTTATGGAAGGTCACATTGTGGCATTTATATTCGTATATAGAGAAACATTGTAAACGTGGTTTTGGCATTTTAGGAGCCATGTCCACAAATAGGTTCTCCATTATGACAGCGTCCCTAGTCCCTACTTCTCATAAATGGTATGTAAGTATGGTAGGCGGATAAGGAATGAACCTCAGATGACTGGCATTCCGTTTTAGCATTCTTATGTGGATTGTTGAAATAAGTGAGTGATTTGCATTGAAGGAAAACTTCTCAAATATGTAGCGTTGTTTGTGCTCGCTTGGTGAGCTATGAACACAATGTAATTTTAAGTTGTTCTTTGTCTGGGAGTGACCATTTGTAGGAATAAGCTGGCACAATTTTGAAGAATTATACATCTACAATTGATAGAATTGCAAGTGTTGAGAGATAAATATTGACTATTCATGAAATAGATACTCGAACCATTGAAAATCCATTGAAAAATTGAGTTGAGAGAAACAGGTTTAAGGCGACACTCTACTGATACACCGGGCTAGGTAAATGTTTGAATAAAAATGTTTTTCTTAAATAACCGGAAAATTTACTCTAGATTTGGTCCTACAAAAATGTTAAAAAATTAAATGCACGACTGGGTCGCACGAAACTAGCTCCAGTACTCCATTCGAGAAGTTGGCCTTTCTTTAAATCTGTATAGAGCCCTATCTGCAATAGGTACATAAATTGTTGAACTTGATTTGATTTGAATTTGATTGAATTTGAACTTATGCGATTTTTTGCAGAAAATAATAACAAAGGGTTCGATAGGTATCCGGTGCTGGGATAGACTTAAAGCACATAAAATTGTTAGAACTATGCGTCCTTGATAATATGTATTAATACTATTTAAACTCTATGTAATTGTAATTATTTGTAAGCTCAAATTTACCTTAGAGCTTATTATGCTTCCGACGCTGACGTCTATTACTAGTCCGATTGTATTAAGAGTTGCTTCTTATATTGTTTGGATTTAGCATACATTTTTGTTCTTATACAAAGAATATAAAAATATAAAACAATTTTAGCATAAACTGATATTATTATACAAACAAATATTGTTTGGAAGCAATATATTTTTGTATATCAAGAGCAACAAATTAGCCGGTATTCAAGCTACCCCGAAGACACAATTTTAAAAGTATTGAATTAAATTTAAGTATAAGAAAATTACAAACTTTGTCAGTTATTTAGAAAGTTTACTTATAATTACAGTCGCCGGTTGCTTGGTTATACTTTTGAGTGTTTTTTTGTTTTTATGTGTTGGTGGTGTCAGTTTGTTTGTAAAGAATTTAAATGAAAGTTGAAAATTGAGTTGGTTGAATTTCGGAAAATAGTTTAAATAAAACCTTGAGTTTGCATTAGGTTCTGGGTATTGATTGTTCAATAATTACGAGTTGTTTGGTTATTACTCGAGACTTTTTGAATGTTTACATTTTCGAGAATAATATTGCTGTTTTTCTTGGCAATCGGTTTTGAGAGTCTACTTAATTTAGAGCTGAGTTGCAAAGAATTTATAATATTTAAGGAAAAATGCCGAATGCGCAGTATTCTTAAAGCTAAGTATTGCGGTTACAATTTTCTAAACATTTGGTTTTTCTTCTGTTTGCATGCAACATATTTAAAAAAAAAAAATTGTTTATATATAGCTTTTTTTTTACCCAAAATGGAAATTTTCAACATTTTTATTTAATTGTGAATTTGAATCAAGTTGGCAAACTTTATTTTAGAAAATAGACCAGCTATCTACATTAGCTTAATTAGCTCAAGTTCCTATATATTTTAATAGAAATCGTTAGTGGTTTTCGAGAATTTCTTCAAAAAACTTTATTTTTGGATGTTGAATAGAAAATAAAATAAAACACTACCTACCCCTTGCGGAGTGAGTGTTCAGTCTTTAAAGTAAATCAACCAAGAAACCAGAAACAGACCGACATAATTTTTGGAGGCACTCTTTTTGAGCTCGACTATGATCGTAATATGGCATATTTTTAATTGTTATTTCGAGCTTAAGGTTTTGACGAAAACTAATAAAATAGTACCTACACTTGAATGAGAAAATTGAAAATTTTAATGAACATTTGTACCTAGACTGGTCTCCGTAGAACTATATGGAATAGCAGTTGGGGTCTTGGCAACTTTGATAGGAAGAATATTCGACTTTGAGAAGCTGGTATGTAATTCGAACCAAGTCCCTAAGATTCGTATGTATGTTTACGTAAGTGCATTTAAAAAAAAAAAAAAAAACACTGTTCTCTCAACTATGTTTAGAATAAACAAATCATTTGAACATTACTTCTTAAAAATAGAGGCCTTAACTTATAATCATTTTTAACCTTCACGCAAAATATTTTGTAGGTCACAATGGGTAATTTTATATGAAAAATTTCGACCATATGAGTTCGTAAAATATAGCTTCGGCACTGAAAATGATTTCTTAAATTTACATGTAAATTTAACTATTATTTGCATATAAGAAATTGTATATGTTGTATGCTTAACCTTGGCAAATGAAATGAAAAATTTGAAAACACTACAATGTATTGTTTTACTTGAATTTCCTTCATTAATTCAATCATGTACAATAAATGTACATCCATTTTATTATTAGTTCAGCGCAATACTTACTATAGTTTCCTTAAACAGTACAAATTAATGGACGGAAAATATGTTCGTAATGGAATGTTAAATAAAGTTTAACCAAATTATTTAATTCCAAACAATAGTTTTTGTATTATGCTTTTACGTAGAAAGACATCAATTTAAATAAAGTTAAATAAAGTTTAACCAAATTATTTAATTAAAAAAAAAAGTTTTTGTATTATGATTTTACGTATAAAGACATCAATTTTAAAAAAAAATGATTGGAACTTAGGTAATGTAGATTGCAATTACTTTACCTTTCACTACGAATTAGCTCAAAACACTACGCTATTTTTATCTCGACAATACGCTTTTGCCAAATGGCATTGGGAACGCTGCTGCATACAAAATCTGTAATGGCTAATTCTGTACAGCATTACCCTGCATTTTATAATATTTGTTTCAAAATGCACAAAATAGATTACATGAATTCGAGTGTCATATAACTGGTCAGTGCGCGGCTATATTTGGTATGGGTGTTAAAATGCAAATCACGTATCAAATCTATTTTACCCCAAGCTTTATAAGTTAGGGTACCTTTAGATATTTGTATGTTTATTAAGATGCGGCCATTTTCGACTACTTAGGACTACTTCGAATGAAGCCAAGAATTTATTTGGAATGCAGCAATTTTTAGAAATGCGGGAATATACTCTAAATAAATCTGTGCTCTGATTTCGGATTTTTACTGGATTTCAATATAAAAACTGAGCAATATTTAATGCAGAGCTACATAATAAAATTTCCCAAAAGAAGCAATTATCTGTTTCATCAAAATTGCATCAAAGACACTAACACCGGTATTTTGAAGGATTCTATTCTATTGCCCATTTCTCAAGTGCAGACGAAAAAGTTGCCAGAATTGAAAAGTCCGTTTTATCACTCGCCAAAAATCACGCCCAAAGAAGATTTTTCTGGGAGTGCGATTATGAACCCTTTTGAGACAAATCAAACTTTACCTATCCATAGAATCCTTTTCTCTCCTTTCAATTCGAAAGCATCAATATAGTTTGCTTTGTATTATTGCCTCTGTTACGAGTTGAAAAATAGCAACCCATTTTATTGGCAATTACTTTTTTGAAAACCAAACAAAACATACCTATCCCCCCAGACTGGTATTTATTTTAATAGTATTGTTCTTTACGCAGTGTTCAACTCCTACAAACAAATAAAATAATTATAGAAATTAATTATGTCAAACTTACCTTATTCCACATTAAGGTGCTTTATTTTGTATTACTATTTTGATATTTTCTTTATTTTCTTTTTAATTGTAAGATAGTACTTTTTCAATAAAAGAAAAAAAGAGAGAAAAAACAACACAAAAACATGCCCGGCAAAAATTATTTCCTATAAGCAATTAATCTACGAAAACACTTTATATTCCCGAATTAATTGCATTATACACCTCCTTCAAGTAACACTTTAATTTAATATTGTATTTATTTATAAAAGAGAAAAGAAAAATCGCATTTCCATGCCGCAACAAAAAAAAAAAAAACCAGGCACAACACCAAGTCTGGATAGAGTTATCGTTGCTATTCTATTAATCCAAAATCTGTAAATGCCGACAAAACAATTTCGACTGTCGATTTTATCGCCCTCCACGACGAAACACGTCCAAACGCTTAGAGTCGCCGGTAAGAACTGAATTTTTGGGAAGCTAAATTTCACTTCAAAAACCATCCATGAGAAATGTAAGTTAGAGATGATGACGAGGAGGATAATGATGATGATTGTGGTGATGGATATTAGCAATACCATGTGTGGAACGATAAGACTTCACGTTCACGTACTATAAGTATAAGGTAGTGGAGAGTGGAGAGCTAGGGAAAGCTTTCCCGAACTGTTACCACTTCTCCAGCTCCAGCGGAGCATAATATGTCGATGTCGCTATGGCGCATGATCCTGTCTTTGTTTTGTTTACGAAAGACGGGAGAATGCCGAACCAGCTGAAGGGGCCAATCAACTGTTGGTTGTTGTGTTCCTGTTTAGACGGTTGGAAAATGGTTGCGGGGGCTTGAGTTATTATCGATTGGACCTGAAGTGTGGGGTCCATCCTACATCGTGCCGCCGCACGATTTATTGTAGCAACAAAGAGCATTCTGATTTTTATATCTTGGACGTTGCACTCGAAAAATACTACGCGGTTGACTGGGTGGAAAGTTCAAGTTGTATTGGGGACACCGTCTCTTTGGCGTTAATGGAAACAATGTCGTTACCGATGGTGCGTAAAGTCATGTTTGACAAATGCTCACTTTACATGCAACGATGGTAGCTGCAAATTCCTTACTCAAAGGGAGAATGGAATCCCTTAGATATGTCCGATTTAATTGTGTTTCCAATTTGTTGCAAAATGATCCCGTACTATATATCGAGGTATCGAGAATGACGCAACGATGGGGCTACAATGGACCAGATAAGGACGAAGGAAAGGGAAATTCTTGTGCAAAGTGCAACAAAGCAGCGCGTTGGTGGCAACTTTTTTGTGTAAAAATCAAACACTTAAGCAGAAATAAAATCGCATTAAATTAAACTTTAGTATACAAATTGCTGTTTATTCATATTTCTATGATTATTTGTTGCTGCCAGAAAATGTTGACGTTTTACTTGAGCTGTTCTTATGGACATTCAATGTGTTGATAATCATTTTGAAAGGTGCAAGTTTTGGTGAAATTTCTGCAAAAATTCTAAGTTTCAATGTTTTTTTGTTAGATTCCTGAGCTTCCAAGGATTTTGCTGTTTTTTTTTCCTCTCTCCCACGGAAGGCTTTCCAGACATTGAAATTCCCACAAAAAGCGATAAGCTCCACGGTGTAACAACACTGAGCACCGCTTGCTCTCAAATAACTGGCCAACCAAGAAGCTATCAACTTCCAACATTTTTCATGCTTCCTTCTCGAGCCTCACTGATTTTTATGCACTCGACCATTCAGCCGCAACGGGGATTTTAAACAGGATTTTTGAGCGATACTGACAGCTTTTTCGCCATCATATTCAATATACGACGGTTCATGATCATGATCACCAATGCATACTCTCATTCACCCCACCCTTTCATTCTCACATACGAAGGTAGCCGGGAAATTTCCCATTGCTGACGTTTCGACGGACGACGACGAGCAGAGAACAATTCTTGTTATTTTTAGTTGACTCGACAGTGGTGCCAAATTGCCTTGGGGCATTTAAAACCGAAAATGTTATATATTATTATATTTTCCCCAACAATTTAAATCAGTTAATTTAAATTGAAAATGTAGGAGAGGTTCATGGAGATGCTAGGTTGGGGACGGGGGACTATATTTATTGTTCGCCCTTTGGCAGTGCAGCTGGAGAACAACGAAGAGTAATTATAGCGTACCTTACTCTGTTACGTGGACTTTCGCGGAGATTTCGAGGTGAGGGGACTCGCAGATAACAAAATAATATTTGTGTGTTATGGTGGCCTCTCAGCCGTTCGGCTTTATGTTATGTTTGTCTTCCGTCTGTTGGTATTCTTGGGAATAATAATAAAAATCTCACTCTTAGCGAGCGAACATTTCATTTTCATTTTAAATTCATTTTTGCTTACATCCTTAATTAAACTTATATACAAGACAAAAACGATTAAATCTAATTTAAAACTAACATTTATCTTCTTCCAGCTAACTGGCTCTTAGCGAGCACTCTAAACTTAACAATATCCTTAAAATTATTGCCTTTCGGCTTATATCTATCCATATTTAATTTTGTTTGTTTTTTATTCTTCAAGAAACTTTGAAAAACTTGAATTCTTTATTTTTGTCATTTTAATTAAAACTACTTTAAACTACTTAAGCTACTTAACCCAAAATACATATAATCAGGGTGATGAGCAATCTCATCGATTGGAACAAATGCATGTCTGGTGTATATCATAGTCGGTGACTGGACCACGTTCTCGGAGTCGTGCTTTCTTTGGGGTGTCTGCCTAAAGCATCGTCATCCTCCCTTAACGTCCTCCCCATTCAACGTAGGTATACGACCAGAGACAATACTGAGACCCCCAACTCGCAATCGTCTTGCCTCGATTTTGTTTTCCTATCGGTGTTATGTCAATTTAGAATTTTCCGCTTTAGGATTTCATTTATACATTTTTCTTAAGTAACTCATGAAAGTTTGTTCAAAATGTTTTTATTTTCCTACAACAATTCTGCGCTGATCATTTTCCAATAAATATTTCAAGCAAGTGTTCACTTATTACTAAAAAAAATACTATCCACACGTTACGAATGATTTCAAATTTTACGTTTAAGATTCTACGATCCCTGCCAGCAATTTTGCCCACAGCGGAAGTGGTTCATATTTTTGAGAGTGTGTTGGTGAGCCGGAGTTTTTGAAGTTTCATGACATTTGTCAAAACGAATTTCTATGTATCAAATCAATAGTAGAGCACCAAATCGTGACCACTCCGTAAAAATATAGCTTGTAGGCAAAGTAACGGGAAATTGGCCGAAGTTGGTGGTCTCCGTATTGTCTCTGCTTACTACCGACCGTCCGTCCCTTTCTCCGGAAATCTTAATTGGGCTCACTTTTTCTTCGAAAGCGACGGGAATGACCGAACGGGTACAAAAAATAATTACCTGGATTGGAGAGGAGGGATGGAAGTGAAATTGGATAATTTGAGAGTTTAATTCCAGTTTTTTAACAGTCTTTGTTTGGAGCTGCAGCACACATCCAATGTTCCTGGAAAAGGTGAAACATTGGTTAGGGACTTTTTTTGGATGGGTTTATATTTTTGGTCCTGTCATTTATTGTCCCTGACGCTTGACTTCGTCTGACGGTGCGACCAACCAAAAGGGGTAGCAATTACGTTGTGGCAAATGGTAAGGTGGGTTAAAGGGTTGCTTTCTCGGAAAATCTGCGGTCGTTGTGAGCTCATCATTTCAATTGTCACTGCCATTAAACCGCCTGCTCGTGCAGTGTCTAGGTAATAAATTTTTTGTCTTTTAGTCCAAGCGGCGAGCGTCGAATCACTTCTGTCATCGGGTACCAAAAAAGTAGCATATTGTGAGAAGATATCGAATCGCTCGGTCTGCCTATAACTTTATCCTGCCTCAGAGCGCTTTTATAACGTCACTTCCGGTATAATTTGTGGACGAGTCCGTACGTCATTAGACACCAATAAATGGAAATGTCTTTTAGGTACAAGTCAATGAGTACTTTCAGGAAAACTTGGTCTGACTTGTCTCACGCAACCTGCTGGCAGACCAACCATAATTAGATATAGCCGTTTTTCGACCGGTTACGTCATCGAGAACTTAAACACTGTTCATTACAACAGGCAGAGTAGTGTCGGAACAGACAAGCTCGAAAATTCAAGTTTAAATACTAAAAAAATTGAACAAAGTAACGACGGAAATCAAGCGTTAATTAAGATGGAGCTTGATAATAGAAAAGAAAATTGATATGGAAATATCCCTTATCACCTGCTCCACCAGCACTCTGTGATCCTTCTGGTGAAATGTTTAAAACTCAACCCAGCTCTGGCAAAAAGAATTCCATCTTTTTCCGAGTCTGGTGAACCGAATAGCATTGATGTTGACCTCATAGATGGATTTAATTTAATTGTTTGCATCATTTGGGCTTAGGCTGGGTCCGAACTTTGGAAAACTATCGGAAGTGATTTTGAGAAAAATCTTCAGAAGTGCATTTAGCTTTTTATAAGTATTTCAAACCATGGTCGTAAGACGTCGAACGTCGTGGGAGGACGATGTTCCCAACAGCATCTTGGGCCCATCAGAAATCTTCAAGAGCTTGAAAAATATTAAATTTAAAGAAGTTTAATTGGAGTTTTTGGGTGACAATAGGACGAGAGACTCTGTGGCGAAAGAATTCCGTAACAAAAAAGTTCATCCGACGGTCGAAGAACGATGTTTCTCATTTACCTCTGTGAGTGATAGAGTTCCCAAGATTGAAGAAACATACTACGAATGCAATCACGAGGATTAATATTTCACATGAGTAAGCTGAGAACATCTCACTTGGAAATGGTTCTTAAGGCATCCGATACAGATATTTTAATCATTTTATTGGGTAACATGCCGAAGTTAAGACATTTGGAAATTTGGCTTACGAGCGCTCTATCGAATTTAAAAGTTGTCACTTGCAAAAAAAGGGAAATCTTCATCTGAAAATCTTGGCCAAGATTTATGTCTTGCTTTGCCCTGCTTCTATGCGTTTACAGAGTGTCTGATTACACATCTTGTTTTCATAGGAAGGGCGAAATAAAACCCTGCTACATAAAAACAAACATTTTCAAGACGACTTGAAATCACTGAACAATCCAAACGATACATAGAATGAACAGAAAATGCATATTTTGCAGAAATTTACATGCGAATTATCTGGCATAAGAAAGAGCAAAAACGTAAATTCAGCAAGATTTGATGTATTTATTTCAAAATTTGTGCGCTGCTTTCTCCGATTCGAAGTGCTTACAAAAAAATATTAAGAACTTTGATTCTAGCCTTATTCCATCGAGCTGGAATTCCTTAAAGCAACAGATTCGAAGAACTACTTACATAAATTCAATGTGGCAAAATGCTTCTTGTAGAAGTCGATTGTAATAAATAAATAAGGTTTCGAGAACTGTAGGTGGATTCTCACGGAGGAAAAGCTCGAACGTCTTTCGTTTGAAGGAGATCCAACACCCCTTAATGTTGATAATATACCAAAAGATAATAATGTAAATATGATGAAGAAGAAAATGATTTTTTTGACGAGTTTAATGATTTTTGAGTAGCTTTATGATGTTTACAATAATTTTCCCTTAAAATAAGATTATTATTTTTATTGGTTTCAATAAACTCAAATAAATCGAAAAAAAATAATAAACCAAAAAAACATTAAATGCAATTAACCTGGAACATACGAGTACATTTATTTATAGAACAATTGACGGTCCATCAAATACTTGCGGCAGGTTAAGCTAATGCAGAGCTGGGTTTTTTATTCGAGCAGAGGGCGAGGAATGATCTAACATTGAAATTTCTTAAGTACTCGATGACGCAAGTACTCGGTCAAAGAAAGATACCTCCGATTGGTCTGCCGGAAGGTTCCGGCACAAGGCAGACCGGTATTATTTGTTTCGGCTATCTATTAATCTGTATTATAAATCTATTTTAATTTTTGGGTACCTACCTAATGACGTAAGTATTCGTTCAAAAACGTAACCGGAAAAATATCAACCATTTCTTATCAGATTTTTCAAGCGGTCTTAATCAAGCACTAATCCTTTTAAGAGGAAGGAACTTCAGCACACCTTCTCCCCAGTACAACTCTCGCAGTAAAAAGGCCTTCAAGTTGGATTTCTATTTGAAAATAATGGAGTGCGCGATAGACATAGCTAACTACAAATGTTTGAGCATCATAATTTCCTTTAACAATAATAAGAATCCCTTGATAGACATAAGAATAACAAAGTGTTCCTAGAATGGCTGCTAAATTATGTCAGACGTATCACATTTTATCACAAGTGCTCGCATGTTAGGTGAACGAGTTCCGATTACACGAAAACAAAAATATTTTGAAAACTTTTGCGTCAAAAAAATATACCCAACGCTTGTGAATATGATATCCCTTGGCCATGCCCATAAGCACGATTCGTATACTCTTGGGAAACAAACTTCTTGTTGTTGTTATTTCTCTTGAAAAAAAAAAAACAAAACATCCATTTAGGCTAAACATGATGTCGCCTCTGGCTAATTATGTGCGTAAGACATATTGTGTGTTGGCATAGATCTTTTAATTCATCTTTTGATCAAAGGAATAAATTTCAATCAATCTTTTTGCCCGTCTAGACGAATATTGAAAGAACAATTAAATATATGCCTACGTCGCACACATGGCAAGTTGATTATTATTCGTTCGGAACTGTGTATTTAAAGCGGAATTTTTTTTTATGAAACTTGGGAAGATAATAAAAACCCCGGCTTAAGGCGAGTATTTGTGTTTGGCATGTAGCTACCACCTGCTCGCATTTAAAGTCAGATAACAATTAAATGCGGATTCCATGGCCGCCGCGTGCCAAAACCGACTTGCGCGTGAAGGACATTTTAATTTTCCTCCTCTGCCTATAGTAATAAAATTGCGATGTATATTTGCAGTAGAATTCCCGTGGAAGCACGTAGTTATCGTAGGATCGAGCGAGTATTGACGGACACACCCGTGGAAGTGGAAGACCTTGGTCTAAATTTGAGGCGTATCAATTGTATTGTCCTTGGCGCCAGTGTAGCGATAACGATTTATCGAATTGCCAAGTAAATAAGAAACATTTTTGTTCGCCCTTGATTGCGAAGCCCACCTTAACGCGTTACTATACGTGGCGGGACATTTATTTTTTTAAGGATGTTTGTCGAAGAGGGTATAGGTATGCACACAGTTTACATTTCCATAAAACCGAAATGAAATGAAGGAGAATAGATTTGAAGTGATTGGCAAAATGGTAGAATTAAAGTAGAAAGCCGTCTGGAAGAAGGGAGTATCGGGTATACGTATTTCAATCAGTTCTGTCTGTCCGTGCGATTTTAAGTAGCTAAAGTCGTCATCAATTGAAGCAGTCATTGATTTCCATCAGTTTATCCGAACGTAAATTTAATTTGTAAGAGTTTTTCAATAATTTCCCTGCAAGAGAGGTGGTACACCAAAAACTGAGTGAGCAGCAAGTGGCCTCTGATTGCCTTTACCATGTGTGCTGAAGATGTTAGAAAGGTGTTCGAATTTGAATAAAAGGTCAACTCCAAATTAAGGCATTGAGTGCTGTATTTTAGTCATTAAATTCAGAACACATACAGCATAGGCTCAAATACATTTTATTTCGGTTTTTAAATTTTCCATGACAAAAAGAAATAAAAAAAAAGAAAAAAAAACATGTATATTCTAGTCCGGTTGTTGCTGATGTCTGTCGCCAGACTTAATGCCCAAAAAATTTAGACACCCATTATCTATGTTCCTTATAAGGAATGTTATGGATTTGAGAAATTTATTGAGATTCTTGGCTAAGACTCTCCAAAACGAAAGTCGTGATATCATCAAAATCATTATATTTATATACAATAAAATAGTTGTCCAGAAAGAAGCCTAAAAATCTTGGAAAACTTTGGTGTTTTTCCCACTTATACCCATTTCACACCGAGAAGAAAACCGGGTTTTCACGACAGCACTCGAACACTCAATCGAAGTTTTCCTATGCATACATCAGGTTCCAAAACGAGTCGTTCAGTCTTTTTCCACGAAAACGACTTCCAATCGTTGGGTTGTTGATACAAACCCACCTTTTGCAATATTTAGCAAATTCAGCAGAATAGCTGACCGAACAAATGTCACAACTCAGAACTTAAAATCTTTTTCCACAATTAATTGATGGGCTCATATTATTTTTAATGCACTAAATTCATTTTATTTGTTAATTAATGCGGTCGAAATTTTTACCCAAATAGTTTGCACCGAAGTTTAACAACTAGTGTCTCACAGCTGATTGAAACGTCAAACGAAAACTAGTTGGTGTTACCTGTGAATTCAGTGTGAAAAGTGTATTTTTTTTTTTTTTTTTTTTTAATTTATCCCATGCCCAAATGGCTGACACTGCGACCTGAAAGATCTATTGTGTCAATGGGGAGAGGTTAAACTAAGAGACGTTCGACCTCCCTGATGAAGGTCAGTAAATCTTTAGTAGCAGAGTACGCTATCTCTGTTGGTGTACGATTCTCCCTATTGAAGACCCGTTTTCTTAACCAATGAAGAGCCGGACAGTCACAGAAAATGTGTTCAGAGGATTCGATATCCTCCAGACAGAATCTGCATTCTGTTTCCGGACAAAGATTCATTTTGTTGAGGTGATATTTAAGGCCACAATGACCTGTGAGGAAGCCCGCTAGCCTACTTATGTTATCCTTACTGAGTTTAAGTATTTCCTTATAGGAGTAAGGTTTAATTAATCGTTTGGATTGTCTTAGACCCGGGACATGTTCCCAGTGTTCAAGACGGAGTTGTTTTTCCCAATCGTTAATTTGCCTTAGTGCAGTAGTCCAATTGACCGAGCAATAGGGTTCTGGTCCACAGAGAAAGGATTCGGAGCCAGTCCTAGCTAGTTTGTCTGCATATTCGTTGCCTGCAATACCCTGATGACCCGGCACCCAGCCGAGCCTTACCTTGTTGTGTTTGGCTAGGGCTTGCAAGGCATCGTGACAGCACTTAACTGTTCTGGAGTCCATTGTATTGGACGCCAAAGCTTGTAAAGCTGCCTGACTGTCTGAAAATATTTGAATGGTTGCGCCTTTCATTCCTTTTTGGGATATAAGATCGGCACAAATTTCGATAGCATGGATTTCCGCTTGAAAGACCGTGGGACACAATCCCATGGGTACCGATACTTTGGTGTTGGGCCCAAAGACGCCAGCTCCAACTCCGGAATCCATTTTGGATCCGTCGGTGTACCATACTAAGCTTTTTGGGTTGAGTGACGGAATACCATTGGTCCAGCTTGCACGTTCAAGTATTTCGACCTCATAAAGTTTTCCGAAACTGTACTCTCTAACCATAGTGTCTGGGACTGAGCAGAACATGTCCAAGTTAGGGATTAGGTTGAGTATTTTCAGATGTCCCACAAGGTCAGCTGGTTTAAACCTATAATCTAGCTGCAGTTTAATGGCGCATCTAGCTGCCGTCTTCATGATAAAGTACTGCAGGGGTGAGAGCCCAATAATGGCCTCAAGTGCTGTAGTTGGGCAGGTGCGCATTGCACCTGTGATACCGAGACAGGCAATCCTTTGAAGCTTCTGAAGCTTATTTGCCGTGGTACGTTCGAGTACTTTTGGCCACCAGACGATTGCCGCGTACGATACAATGGGTCTTACCATCATTGTATACAACCAGTGTATCATTCTGGGATTAAGACCCCAAGTTCTGCCGTACAGACACCTACAGGCCCACATGGCTCTAGAGGCACGCTCTGTGGCGGACTTGATGTGTGAGTTCCAGTTTAGTTTCTTATCAAGGATGACTCCGAGATATTTAACTTCATTGGAGTAGTTTAATGTAGTTCCGTTCAGGATAAGGGGCCCTAAGTTGACCAATCTCCTCCTGGTGAAAGGAACTAGAATAGTTTTACTGGGATTTATAGATAAACCTTCCGTAGTACACCATTCTAAAACATGTAGAAGAGCGCTCCTCATTCTACTATTAATGGTAGCGCAGTGCTTTCCACTAATGACAATTGCCAAATCGTCGGCATAACCGATGGCGTCATAACCTAGATTATGTAGACTCACTAGTAGGCTGTCTATGACTAGTGACCACAGCAAGGGGGAGAGCACACCTCCTTGGGGGCAGCCTTTGACTGCTGTCACCGACACAGCCACTCCTCCCGACGAGGACGTTATTACTCGACTTTCCAGCATGGCACGGATCCAACGGTTTGTCGAGTCTTCGATACATTTACAACTGATTGCCCTAGTAATCGAGTCGTATCCAGTATTATCGAAGGCACCCTCAATATCTAAGAATGCGCCTAGGGCATTCTTAGATATTTTTCGCTAAAAAAGCCAATAACGGTAGCAACTTTTGAAATTTGGACATATCTCGAAAACGGTCTGTACTATTGTAATAAAATTTCATTTCTAAGATACTCGTAGTATTGTCATTTACAAATCAAAAGCTAACTCAGTTTTTCTCTATATTATCGTACAATGGATTTTGGAAAAAAGTATTTTTTTAAATGTTGTTTTCTTTAGTTTACCAACGATTTTGAGCAAAATGAATACTTAGAGTAGAATTGCAATTGCTGTTTCCAAATTTACTGTCATTAATTTTCAATTCGAATGACCGAAAACGTTAATTTAAAAAAAAAAACTGATCACATCTCAAAAACCATATTTTCAAACAACGTTCCACCTTGCAGTCTATAAATGGAACCAATAGGCTTCTATAAGTTCACTAAAAAAGTATGGAAAACATGGACAGCAACATCAAGTACGCTACAATTACTTTCCAAAGCTACTACAGTACGAAGCGTTTAACAAAATTTAATTACCAACAACGGTCGATGTAGTTTGTTTCCCTTGATTTAAGTCTGCGAATGGTATTACACACTTAAAAAACAAAAATATGGAAGTACGATCTTAAGTATTGCTAGATTTGAATCATGGAAGTCGCCTGGAGCCGACGCAACTTCATATGCTGTCGCTGAACCCAAGGTAAAATAAAGCTTAGGATAAAGAGATTTCAAAAAAAGACTAAACAAAAGAAAAGACAGCTCAATTTCCTTTCATTTTCAAAAGTATTAGTTTCCTTGTCATTTTGATTAGAAGTTGTTCACAAAAATCAAACTCCTCGCCCCTTCCGGTTCTATTGAGAGATAATGTCAAAACTTTGTTTTCCAGTCTTGCATTGCTCGTCATTTGATATGGTAACTCAAAGTTCCTCAAAACCTTCTACTCAATTCAAGCTAACAATTCCGGTCCTCACCCAATAGACTTCCTGCTCCCTTTGCTCAAATTTTTAAACTGTAAACGATTATCAAAATGTAGATCATTCCCGTTCACCCGTAACAACGAAATAAATCATAATATTGCCAATAATATGACAAAATGTCCAGTCACGTTCAGTGGAGGTTTTTTTTTTTGTATGCCTACGACCTAAAATCAAGACTTGATACAGAAAACGGATGAATGTACCTTACTCAATAAAGGAATAAATTTCCTTTGGGAAAATAAATCACAAAACTATACACCGTGCGAAATTGGCCGAATCGACCGCTTAAGGTGGAGCTACAAACATGCTTTCAACCCACAAGGGTAACAAACTGCAGAGCCCGTAAGAAGTCACACGCACTCTTGCTTACGTATGTACTAGAATTGATAACCAAGGAAATGCGAAATCCCACGTGACAACTTCTAAAGAATATTTATTATTCTGGTGTTGTACTTCTGAGAACGGAGTATTGTCTTCTCAAGAAATCCGCTTCCAGCTTAATCAATGTTTGCTTTCGGTTTATGCTCGAAATATGCACGTGTGTGTTGCGAGAAATAAGAATATTCGATGGCGAGGAACATTTTGTAAATAGAATGGGTGGGTACTGGGCCTGCTTTGGAATGTAACTCCTTATCGCAACGTTGAGCGAATATCGAATTCATGAAGTACTGTACGTTACGAGCTTACTTATAGGCTCAAGGAGGGCATGTCTAATCATCGTATAATGCACAGCGACAAGTTCGTGTGGAACGAGTGAATCTTTCAATTGACCCGTCACTTTCCTTAGTTGAGTTACCATTTGAAAAAAACGTTTTCAAACTTGTTGTATTTTAACAAGTGATTTTACCTATAAATTGATACCTTCCCTAATTTCGTTACAGAAAAGGACTTGTTAAATTTTTGTTTAGAGGTAACAATTTATTTTAAACTTGTATTTTCAAACTTGTACATAATTAAACCTTAAAATCGGTGCTTCCCTATGTTCGTAACAGAATAGGGGGAGCTAAACTTTCGCTAAGACTTAGCATTCTTTTCCAACTTGTTAAGACTATAACAAGTGACTTAAGATTGGTCAAAATCATAAGTAATAAAATGAATTTGAATTTTGGAATAGGACAATGCCCAAATAAATTGCTACATTTCCAAAAATTGTAAAGGGTTATTCAAATAACTTTTTTTTTAAAATGCTATACAAAAAAACTACTGAATATTTTCTCAAATTTCTTTTTTTATTTGAAAGTGCAATCCTTCCGGTTAATAATGGAAAATAATTTCATTCAAATGGCTGCCTCGGCTGGCCATGCAGTAACCTACACGATCGGTCCAATTTTTAAGCACATTATCGATTGTGTGCAGCTGTATTTCACCAATGGCTTCACGAATATTTTCCTTTTTTTTATATAGCATTTTCAAAAAAAAAAAAGTTATGTGGCGGACCCGTAGCTTGTTTAACTAGTGCAACGTAAAAAAAAACAAGTTTTTCGGGGAACAAATTTTACTTGCTTTCGAAAAAGAATATTTGTTGGAAAATAATGCAGAATTGTGACGATTTCCTTGAACACATAATAACTGGTCCAACAAGTGGCTGTAAATCTAATATTTGTTTTGCATAAATGCTGAGCACTTTTATCTATAAACGCAAAGCAACAAGTCAATCAAGTGCATGTTGAATTTATCAACGAGTGACTGTTTATCTTAATTTGTTTTTCAAAAATGGTTGCAATGGTTTGGCGACATATGGCCGAAGAGTTTACATGTTCAAACACTTTCTTTGCAATGGCTCTTCATATCCCTACCTTTCACTTCCGGTTCAACAAGGACATGACAAGTCTCGTATAAACATCCCCTCCTTATAACCCCATCAGCTATTTACGTAGTTTTCTCAATAATCTGTATACAATGACATAAAACTGTCAATTTGAGTTGGTAAATGTGTTTCAAAGTGTCGCATCAACATAACTTGAGTGGGAAACCTCTAAAAGGAAACAAACTCACACAAAAAAGTCGGCAAACTGGGAAAGGGTTGAGTTCTAAGTGTTCCCTCAACATTGAACTTGTCACCAAGGGGTGGAAAATATGTTCTTTTTTGCGCCTAACTCAATTCTATAAACAACAAAAAATGGACAATGGCATGATTACAGAACAGCAGAATGCTGAACGGTGGCGCTTGGAGAACTTTTATTCGTGTGATTGAAGAAGATTGGCGCTCTGACCTTTGCTTCGATTGGGCCGAGGAAAATCCCATTGGATGGCATGAGTGGTTCGATTGAGGAAAATATGAAAATAAAAAAATTGTATGAGCACTGGACAAGTTGCCATCGATCGACTATTGTGTATAATAAATCAGTTACTTATTTGTCCTTAGATACCGTTTCAATTTTGTTGGACGATGTGGTAAATGATGCCAAACAAAGTTGAAGCAAGTACCTCTAATTTGTAAGCATGTGAATGGGATCGATGATTGTTATCTAGTGGCATTGTCGGAATATCGTAACTTTTTCGTTTTCCTCATGAAAGGAACTTTGAAGGCATATCACGTACCTCCCATATTGGTGCGCAGTTTGTTGTTGCCATAGGCAGAGCGGAATAATATTGAATACAATGCGATGTCCATTTACCCAAAATGCCAAGATTCTATTATTGAACATCTTCATCTTCATCGGAGCTGTGCTTAGTTGGGGTTGAATCGATGTGCGAGCCACGTGATGTATTGTGTTTAAATGGAAACCGTTTTGTGTAAACACGTACGCCGACCAGAAGAATCGACTTACTTCAATCTTTCAGCCAAATGAAAATGCTCATTTGTGAGTGTGAAGAAATTGGCAGCTGCAGTTCACTTAAGTTCGAAACTAAAAATGTTTGTTAACATTCTCCCATTCTTAACAAATTTTTTTCGTAGACTAAGTTAGTCAACTATTCTATCACCGCAATGACAAATGAGGAGTAAGTTCGAACCAGAAATAATCCACATTAACTAAAAGTCAGAATCTGTCCTTAAAAAGTTCGCGTCAAGTAGTCTAAAACTTAAATGATTTTGACATTATTTCAACACAAGCGGAGCTATGATCTACTTGGCAAAAACGCGTTCATTTTAGCGAATTCTACGACACAAACTCAATTTATTTTTTTATGTTTTTTTAATAACAGGTTTAAATTGATGTTTATACCACTTCCGAATGTCGATACCTATAAATGGCTAAATAAGAACAATAAACGTGTTCAAAATTTAAATCGCCATATAACCAGTTCAAAATAATGACACGTCAATTTCGCACTGCGACTTTTATCATTCAAAACCCATTTTCAACACCCCCAAAACTACAACCGTTCTAACCCCTCACTTTATTGCCAAACAAAAACGACCCCAAACATCGGAAACAATAAAAGATACCACAATCGTGATGCAATAGTTATGCCAATAAATTTGGCGATGCTGTCACAATAATTCTCAAAACTAAACTTTATAGTCGAACGTTTTGAAATATTCCCGTTCCCGCAATGTGTGATCATTCGGTTGAGCTGTGCTTGGTTTATCATAGAGCTCGTTATACACTTATTTCCTCGTAAAAGCCACTACCATGGCGTTTTAGATTTATAGCATCATCGTTGAATTTTTTTTCCCCCGTCCCATCGACCGTTTCATTCTCATCTCATCGCGTTGAACCTGGACCCAAGAGGGTCGACCCAGACCATGGCTATAAGGAATTTACCCTTTTGTGTAGTGAGACTGGCGAGAAACTTTATAAATGTTCTTCAAAGTGAGTTGTCACATTTCGGTTTATAATCTCTTTTTTTTTTTGCGAACCCCGACTGAATATGGGTGAGAAATATTATTATTTCCCTTTCCCTTTTAATTGTCCGAAGATGCGAGTTTTGAAAGCGCTGAGCCGAAATGTTGAATACGATTTTTCTTAATCCTTAGTTCTGTGGAAAATAAATCCTCTCAGAGAACGTAGAAAAACAAAAAAAAACAGTAAAGGAACTCTTTTGTAGCAAAATGAAGTAAGTAAACTGCGGGATAGGAACCTCAAATGTAATAATTGCTAAGTCGGGGTCCTTGAAAATAAGTAAAGGGAAAGTACTAAATTTTGTTGTTATATTTGTTAAGTGATCAAGGTAATCCAATGAAAGGGAACAAGATTACAATATAAAAAAATGTATGTTATTGGCTGTCGTAGGGAATCACATCTATAAAGCTCTTTTCAAAAATTGCTCATCGCAATTTTGAAGTTGTAATTCTTCTCAATAAAGAAGAAGAGATTTGCCCTATCGTTTCCAATATTTCTTCTAAAAAATTTCTGCTTTCAGGAATAAAGCAGTTTTTCGTGACATTTAGTTGATTTTTATCTTACGAGAACAGACTTAGTTCATATTAGGCCTTTAGTAATCAATCTACAGTGAAACAAATTAACTTACGAGGACACCGTCCTTTAAACTGATACATTTTTAAATTTATTGTGTTTAGTCTGTTGCCGTTTAATTAAGTTATTTGCCCACTCGAAAAACAAAAATGTTTCAACCGCTCTTTTAAATTGAATTGCCACATTATTTTGCTAGGTCTAATTGTTTTTTCCAAGTTTTTGATAAAATTGTCCTTACTAATAGCTTCTGAGATATTATGTCCTGCTTTCTTTGAGCCAATCTTAAGCAATAAACCCATCTAACAAATGGCCCGCTCTGTACATTTTAGCATAATTTTTGATAACCTGTCTTCGTTTGTATATGATACGATTATACATAGAATATCAGGTTAAGTATGACTAGCAGACCCAATCTATCCTAAAATTTTTAAATGCAATAACATCCGCGTGCAGTGTTTTCAACTCTCATCATTATGTAGAATGGCATGTACTTATCTGTATACCTACTTAAATTTCGTCATTTGCAAATCATACTTTGTTCAGACAAAATTTTTGAATAGTTGGTATCTCCGACTTTTCTCCCCAAACATTAGCTAAAATCCTAGATAAATTCTGCCATAGAGCCAGCTGTGGATAAGTCCATAAGAGTCGCAGAAAACAACTATTCAAAAATTCAACTCCCTCTGATTTCAACCTTTTCTGATTCTAGGTAGGTACTCCTCGTCGTTTTATTTATAAAAAAAAAAACTCATCATTATTACTTACTTTCCTTCCGTAGATATGCAAAATGGACTTTCGAGTACTTATAACAAATCTAGACACTTCCGAGGTCGATTTCAACATTTTTCTTTCAAATTTATAACCAAAAAAAAGGGGGAACATTTAAATACAAATCTTTCAATCGATATGCTATTATTGTATTTTTGTCATTCAATTTAACATACCTCTTATGTTAGAACTTCTTTGTTTTTTACATCGCCCGCTCCCATGTTGGTTCGCATTTCCATTAAAACAATGATTTAACATTTAAATGGTTATTTTTGGTACAGAGATTACACTTTTAAAGTTACGAGGAAAAGCAAAGGCATGCAATCAAACCTATTCAAACAAATTATACGACGAAATAAAATTTGACAGATATTTAAATTTATGATATGCCTATTAGATACAAATTAAAATTTTCAAGCGAGGACTTTAATTATTCGAAATTTGGGAAAAGCAGAGTTTACTGAAGCATGGAAAAATTAAATGCAATAATGCCCAATTCACAATTCAGCGTTGAACGCGTGCGTGCGTCGGCGCGCTTTGACACGCTTTATCGAAACTTTACGATTTTGAATGCCAAAACGCGCAAGCAAGAATTTTCTAAGCCGATATGCTGCTTTTAAGCGAATGCACGTTGAGAGGGTAGAGTATGACAGACTAAAAGTTCGGTTTGTTTTTTGGCTAAAAATCACAAATTCAGAGCGGAATTCAAATGTCAAGTCTACTCCTTTTTTTCTTCTATCTGTAATTTGTATGCACGATTTGAAAAACGATTATCCAAAACACAAGAAAATCATATTTAGCAATATATATATCAAATCAAAGCGCAACCATAATTGATTAATATTTTTTCTCCAAAAAATCTAAAGCAATTAGTAGTTGCTCTACAAAAAAATAAAAATTTTATGTCATTCCCACACACTGAACTAATTAATTTGCATTGAAAGAACATCATATAGCTTTTTTAAAAGTTGTGTGTGATAAACATTAGTGGATATGTGACACTCCAACTATGAACGGCACATTATATGCCTTCAAATCGAACAAGTCGAAATTCTAAAGTTGTTAAACGCGCGTATGTCTTGTACTATGGGATCTCAAAAGTTTGTTGAGGTTAAGCTTGTAAGGGTATTCACTTAATCTCATAATTTTATGCAGCTCGTAAATTCATACATTTCTGCAGTGCTTTAAGTGAACACACCTCGGAAATGTCATTTCGTAAATCGCTGCGAATAACGTTAAAGCAAATATTTTTTTAATTAAATTCTTACCGTCATTGATGCAACTCTAAAATATTGAAAAGAAATTCACACAACGCGGGTAACGCTTGTCACAATTTGACATTTGTACATTTGTGTAACTTTCCGCACTCGATTTCCGAGCCTAATTGATCGCGGAAAATTATGAGGCCTGCGTAAACTATTCTCCATACAAAATCTGACAGTTCATTTACGAGGTGGTAAATATCTGCAGTTTATGAGGTTAATGCGGGTTTTACGCGTTTAAGTGAATATCCTTAATATTAGATGAAAATGTTGAATGAACAATTCTGAGCAAATATGCCTATGTTCGTCTGACGTATGAAGCCCTATTAACAGTGTTTTGTAGAATTTCAAAAAGGAAAATGCTAGACTGCAAGAAAAAAAATGCTAGAATGTATGAAGCAAAAAATACTAGACGAAACAAAATTTGTTTTCATAAGGTTTAAAAAAAATAATAAGTAGTCTTTTATAGGTACTCTAAATGCCTATGTACCTCTCCCTTTAGTAAGGAATTCCGTGCTTGGAAATAAACAAACCACAGATCAGTTAATATGGAAACGCCACTTCCAAGAAATACTAGCTTTCATTTCAGATAAGATTAGAGCACGTGTCTATACCTACCTCTCTGTACACGATAGACTGGATTCATCGCACTCACACTTCCCCGCTCACGTTTCATATTCCATCTGATGTATGGGAAAGTGGAGGGAAACATCCTGAAACTTCGTTGCAGTACAAATCAGCTTAATGAACACTAATGACCAAAATGCCAGTAAAAAAAAGGGCAAAAATCTAAAAATACAAAAAAATGCTAAAACAGCATTTGGCATTTTTCTGTTTTAAAAAAATGCTTTCTAGTTTTCGAGAATGCTAGATCTAGCATTAAAAATGCCAGAATGGCATCACTGCCTATTACAAGATGTGTTCAATACCTATGTCTGAAAGCGGTAATTTTTTTGTTGACAGCATATGCTAACAAACAGTCTGCATATCTTACGACGAAACTCTCAGTATTCTGCTCTCCAAGTGTTAGTTTAAGGTTTTAACGTTCCATTAAACTATCGAACAACTCTTTTTAGCTCATTCCAGTCCTCTTGAGTTCGCTTACTGACCTTTTGTGCCAAAATGGAAACTGCTGCTGAAATGTCTGCACGAGTATTTACAGAAATATACAGCAAGCACCCAATTAAACTTTGATGCTTGGTAGTATCCAGAAGAATGTCCGAACCTTCATTTGATTTCCCATATCCTGGATCCACTGGTGCATTTGAAGTTTTTGCGTTGTTTCAACCATATTTTTTAGTGACTTGTTAGATATATGCTGCTTGACTAAGTTCATAAAATCCGTCTTCACTCTTTTCTTTCCTTATATTTATTTACCTGAATAATGATGGATTCCTCATAGATCTTGCATTTCAAAATATGAAGACAATATATGTTTCACAGTTTCAATTGCAGCTTGTTTTTAGCTACTATTAGTAGATCGTCGACATAAACGAGAAGAAAAATCCATTCATTCTTATGCTTTAATGTAAATTAGCATGGATCAGCATTTTCTTTGTTCAAACCCATTGGCCTTAATCCAATCTTCTTTTTGAAGACTAATGTTTTTCTATTAAAAAAAATAGAAGCAGGTCTATAGCGATTGTGAACAAAGATTTGTGTCCATCGGTTGGTAATGGTAATAATCATTGTACAAGAACAAAATTGAACCGAACAAATAAATTTTTCATGCACGTATCCTTAAACTTGTTAAGTATTTTAATTTAAACTAAACATAGTTGAGGTCCAGGTCCACCCCGGACTGTAGCGCCACCTAAGTAAAACTTACCTAAAAACAAAATAGAATTACACAAACCCAATTTAGAATACGTACCCACTCAACCACAAACCACTGTACGCGACCGCCTGATTCAGAGTCACAAAACCAAACAAACTTCCACATACCACTCTATTTACTGCGAACAAAAAAAGATTTATTATCTTAGCCAATTTCAATCGCATCGCACCTTCCTTTTGTCGATTTGTCTCGTCATATAACTCCGATCGACTAGCCAAGTAAATCTAAGTCAATATGTTAGCTTAACTAATTGTGCACGTTCATGTCCCATTGTCCAGACAGTTCAAAGGTTCGCATCTAATTGATCCCAAGACATTAATACTTCAAGTCGAGTCCCCGAAAAACCCTTGTTCAAAATGTTTACCAGATTGAGTGCCTAATCACACAGAATTCCTTCACTTGTAGGTGTTTTGACCCGACGCGCTGTTAACTACCAAATTTGTTTACCCGAGAAGAGTGTGATTTATAAACCGCGCAACTTGTTGTTGCGGGGGTTACTTTTAAGTCCACTTTCTATCCAATTATTGTGTGGTAGGTCATTGCGGTCTGTTTGACAATGTCATCCCCTTGGCTTTATTACACTGCACGCACGGTGGCGTATAAGCAACGTTTTTGTTTGTCATAGTCTAGCCGCAGTAAAGCGGCCCCAAAACAGATACGCGTGACTTGAATGTAAACGCGATTTATTGCATTTTCACTCCTATTCCTTTGACAGGGATATTGAAACAGGGAGACTTGACATTGATGTGAGCCAGGGTGGGTGTGAGCACGGGAGTGCCGAATGCCACCAATAATTTATGCACACGAATATGGCGAAATTTTTCCAATTAAAATCCAGATTTTGACAGTTTTGGCATTCGGAGGAAAGGCGGTGGTTTTTGGCAATTTTTCGGGTTAATGGCAGCACAGAGTAGGTGCATAAAGAAAGGTACTGCATAAGCGTTTTTCAAAATATAAAGAAGAGTGATGAAGCACTGGATCATACTGTCAGTCTGTTATTTTTGTTTAGAAATATGTACTCGATTTGGTTCGCTAAAAAAATTCTACATGTCGGAGAAATATTTAGTTGACATACACTGCCGCTCACTTGAATCATAAACTAAGTACTCTATAGACTGACAGCTTTAACCATAAAAGAGGGATTGCCTACAAGCTAAATTTGGCCTTGAATGTAGCCCAGTTTGAATTCATGAATTTGTTTCCACGTTAATCAAAGGGGGCACACGCATACTTGAAAAAAAAAAAAAAAAACAAAAAACACCATACGCTACATTTTTATGAAAATAGTTGCTGGATTTTCGTATTTCTTGGTATAAAAATGAATATTCTTTTAAATCATTCCATAATGAATTTTGGACACATAGATATCTATCATTTTTATGATATCGATATTATCAAAAAATTGTTCGCATGTTCGCCATAGAGTTTCCTTTAAGTTTCGCAATCTATTTCACCTTTTACATTCCCATTTTTTGCGATATTCGCAGGCTGTTTCTCTTTCGATTGTTTTTTTTTAAGACTATAGTTTTTTAAACAACTAACAACAGCATTAAACAAAACTAACAAACTGTTGGTACTGTCGTTTAAAATAGTGAAAGAAAAATTACAAAAAAAAATAACAGTTTCCTAGAATAAATTTTGGGAAGAAACAATAATAAATGTGCAGTCATCATTTTGCCAGATATCTTTGGATGCTTATTTTCTACACTCAAGGTTTTATCTTTATTTTATCTTTTCAAATAAATAATCCTATGTAAATATGCATGAAACGATATTATTTCTATTCATAAAATGTCTTCTAAAAACTTTTCTCTTGCGTTTTTTTTTAATTAAAAAAAAAAAAAAAAATTTTAAAAACAAATGTGTTTGTTTTTGTTTTCCACTACTAAACGGAATCTTTATGAAAAGGTTATGACTACAAAATCATATTTCAAATCCTAATATTCGTCATCGATTCTTCTCTTTAAATACTCTGCCGTTTTCTTGTGGACATTCCCGGCGAAATGATTTTTCGCAAAAAACAACAACTTTAGGACAAATATATATTTATTTCGACGAATGAATTTTTCTCTTTTTATTCCTTTATTTTTATTTATGTTGATTAAATTATTTTTTGACCATTTTGAAGAGAACATGTTTTCGTGGTTAAATAATACAACGAATTCAAATTCTCAGAATGCAGCCATCAGCTTATAATCACCGTCAGTGCTCTTAGCAATCACTATTTATTTTTCCCACGAAGCGTGGTAATTTTTCCCTTTTCACCGAAATCAAATCGCCTCGTTTTTTTTTTTTTTGATTTTTAAAAGTAAAATTCGTATTCTACGGAAAGAAAATCGCACTAGTATGAACATCGCAGTTTGTTAACATTATAATGATTATTTGTTGGTGGGTAGTAGAAATGTTTGCTAAAGGCAAATCTCCTCTTTATGGACATTTAGTGCCTTGATATTCGTGGTGAAATGTGGTTTGAACGGTTTTTTGTCAGATTATTGATATTCCCACAGTTTTGAGGTTTTTTTCCTTTTACGCGCGGAAAGTTTTTCGAAAATCGAAATTGCCACAAAAAGGTAGAGATACCATGATGTAGGAACACTGCTGAGTATCAATACACGTAGAAAAATCGCTTATTTAAAATCAACCATCTTTCGGTTACAAACTACCAAGTGATAAAATAACCTTTTTTAAATTTTTCTTGATTGTAAATAACAAACTTACTGCGAGCCGCAGAATTGCTCTTTTCCTAGCAGGTGCAACGGCACTAACTGTTCGCCCTTTCATATTTTTCCCATACTTGGACTCGTTCCGTAAAAATGTGGATATGACCTTGCGGCTTCGTTGAGTTTTTTTTTAGTTATTTGGTGAATAGACATGCCACACTCGCTGTAAGCCTTGGTTTTAGCTTTGTCATCCTCTGTCAATGATTTAACACGACCCATTTTAACTCAAACTATCTTAAAATCACACGAAAACTAATAGGTAATAGAGGGGGGTTGCTATTCAAGTGAACCAAAATAAAACTATATTTTCCCCAGTTATTTGAAACAACATAACAAAAACTAAGTAACGGAACATTTCCAATGCATGAATTTGCTCACAGAGAGAGACAGAGTTTAAACAGGCATTCAAAATAAAAACATTGTACCGTTGCATATTAGGAGATTCGAACAGGGATGGATAAGTCGATTTCATCGAATTCAAAACAAATGATTTTGCTAGAGTACAAAAGTACAATTTGCTTTAATTCGATACAACTTATCTATCTGTATCTTTCACATTCTCTAGCAATTTTTATTTTTCCGAAAATAGAAAATCAAATCAATGAACGAACTATTTGTTTTAAGTTTCACACAAAGCATGGATTCTACTTTTCATTAGAAACTCATCCTGTTTTGAGCTTCAAGCTTAGGGCAATATTTTGAATATGAAACCCAAAAATCGTTGAAAGTTTTGGTAGTTTTCCCACTTACACATCTAACTTATTCGCGCCGTGCATTTTATTTGACTTCTATCTTCTGAAATTGGCTTGTGTCAAATCAAAAGGCCTGCAAAATAAATAGCTATGCTTGCAGGTTGAACCGCTTTTCGAAGTCACTTGACTGCAAGAGTGCTGCCAAGTTTTAATGTCCAAAAATATATAAGGGTTTCCCAAAAAGAGGTGTTATTGTGAATGACCCGCTGTTTCGGCAGCTGTTACTTTTGAAGCTTTTACTCTTTGACATTTGACAAGTAGAAACTACGCCATTACTAAAAATGGAACGATACACGTTTCAACAAAGCATTGAAATTATTAAAATTCACTAAAAAAATGGTGAAAATCTTGCAGTCACATTTCGCAAAACTAAAGCATTTTTTGGTCGTCGTGAAGCACCTTGTCGGACCGCAATACAGAAATTGGTGGGCAAATTCGAGCTGTTGGGGAAAGTTAGTGATGTGAAGAATAAAACCCGTGCGCGTCGCTCAAGAACAACTGAGAATATTGCTGCTGTAGCCCAAAGTGTTTAAGATAACCCAGGTTTGTCCATTCCTTGTCGTTCTTTGGAATTGGGCATTCCACAAACGTCATAACACCGTATTTTGCATAAACACTTGGGTCTTAAGGCTTATAAAGTTCAGTTAACACAAGAACTCAACACAAGCAACGAAAACATTGATCTTTTACGGGAAAAGTTTCCGGACCGTGTTGTCTCTCGAAGAGGTGATCACAATTGGCCACCGAGATCTTGTGATTCAACACCTTGCGACTTCTTTCTTTGGGGCCACGTGAAAGATAAGGTCTAGGTACGCCCACAGCCCAGCGTCGATTCAAGACCTCAAAGATAAAATTCGTGAGGCTATCGAGGACATGGGGCAGCCACTTTGCGATTTGGTTATGGAAAATTTCATGAAAAGGATATGGTCCCGTAAGCGTGCTCGTGGTGGCCATTTGGCTGATGTTGTTTTTCATTATTAACGGCATACCTTCCTCTTTATTATGAAATAAATATCCGATCATTTATCTCAAAAAATGACATTTTTCGTTGAATACCAAAATAACACCTTTATATATTTTCTTTAATTTTGTGGATCAAGAACACAAAAAACAAACAAAATTAACGAAAAATTTGTAAAATGTGTTGGGCGCATAAGGAGACATTTCTATCGTTTTTTTCTTAAGTAGCCCAAATTACGACAAAACGCCTAATCTGGCAACACTGAATGAGAGTATTAGACCTGACGAGCTCATAGATTTATATATAGACGTTTTTTTTTTGAAAACAAAAAATTTTGAATTCTCTTTTATATACTAAAAATAGTTTTCAACACAATTGGCTCCATTTCAGTACAATCTTACAACAGTTTTTAGTACAAATCGAAAATGGCATTTTCCATTCCTGGATTCGAATTATTTTCAGTTTCATTATGCACAATGGTGGGGTGCTATTCAAGTGAACGGCATTGTATGTTTTTGTAACGCATTACGCTTTGTCAAAGTACTAGGAATTATATTTCTAGCTACATTCAAATTTGGTTTTCTGACGAAGGCCATGTACCTTCTTTGAATCATGTTTAAAACTCGATTTTATTTCTCTTTTATGGCAAGAACTTCAAGTACTTTGGGTAGATATACGTATTCAATTTCTAAATTTTTTCAGGTACAAAAACGCATGCAAAAAATTACAACAGCTTCACTTACATCGTCAGACTACAAAAGGGAGGAGCTGGTTCAAAGCACAATGTCCAGTCCATGTGTCGACAAAGCCGTACAAGTGGGTTGCTCCTTTCAACAAATTAAAATTGTGTTCTGTGAACTTTTTTTATTGCTTCGCTCCATTCAGGCGTATAGCTATTTCGATTGCAAACACCTAAACATACTTTTGTAAGGTTTTGTTTGTGCTCGCTGAGTGCATGGATTTCAAAAAGTTTTGAACTCACTGGTTGTAAAATTTTATTTCGAAATATCCTTGCTTGCGGTGACGCGTTGAGTAGTGAATTGATGAGAAGTGCTTGACGGATAATCATTCATCTAAATGCGACCGATAAAATGTTGCGAGCATCGAAGTTTTTTACAGGAATTCAGCGAAAATTTGTTAAAGCACTTGCAGACGTTGAGGTTGTTGGTTACGAGTACAACAATGAACCTTGCGTTTGTGTTTACTCTAACAATGTTGTTTGTTAATTTGAACTTTTGAAAGTGGTTTTCTTGGAAGAACAACCATAATAGACATCGTTCACATTCGCATTGGTGTTTGGCATTATCCGAGGTTTTAAAATGTGGTCTGTGTTGTTGACGACAATAGAAAACTCTGCGCCAGGAATGTTATTCGACTTTGGACCGAAATGGGGAGACTAAAACCTTAAAAAAATACGAAAAGTCGTTTGCATCTTTGGAAAGTATACTTGGTTTGGGTAGACGGCTGCTGAGCTCTCAAAGGTAAACGATCTAAAAAAAATATATGGTTTTGGGTGTTTTTGTCAAATAAAGCTGCAAATAAAAGTTTATCTGTTCCTTTACTGATTCGTGGGGCCTTTGTTCAAATATTTTCGTGAAGCCTACCCTGTGATTTGTATTCCATGATTTAAACCAAAAAGAAAATACATGCCGCAGTAGGTGCATAAAGACGCGAAGCCTCCTACAACCATTCTTCTTGTTTGAGTTCTTAATTGTGGGACTGGCACCTTCAATTTTATGTCGCATTCAAAAGGCAAAGTTGAGAGGCTCTTACACGTCAAGGACTGATTGTCAGGCTGTTTCCTTAAGGAATAATTTGTTCTTATTTCTCTGCATAGGCCAATATTGAATACCGACAAAGTAATTTCAAAGGGACACCATGAATTCTCCTTTGTTTGCCTTGGACTTTTCGAAAGCAAATCGGCTTACTTTGTCACTTCTGATTGCAAGGAAGCTTGGCAATAAATCACTTCAACGGAAGTCTCAAACATGTTTGCACCGACCACCCGTTTTCATTTGATCTCCTGTAGCTTCTCACTGTGGGGGGGCTGTTCCCACCTAAATAATTACTCCGAAATGCACACACAAAAATATAGAGGGACCTCAGCCGATAAAGGAGGGATAGATTTGCCTCCGTACGTCCCAAAAATTGACCAAATTGTTTATCCTTTCATCATACGAGTCCCATTCATGCATTTCATGTAGACTTCCTGGATCAAAAGCCACAACATGACCAATTCAAACAAAGTGTCACGTTTTCAATGCAAATAATGACGAGCTGCCTGCCTCAGGCATTCTCAAGGAAAGATTGATTTATTGTTTCTGATAAGCAGCAGGGTCCCATACTTTCATTTGATTTGGGGCCACATTCGATGGCAATAGAGAAAAGGGGGAGAATTCCAGCAGCCCCACTTCAAACTGCGACATTGCCGATAAATTATAAACCCTGCGGCACACTAAGGAAAAAAAGTGATAACACTTAGAATCTCGTGGCTTTGCTCAGATACTTGATGCCAAACCGCCAACAAGGGGGTGGAAGGGCGATGCATTTGGCGCAGGTCGTATTTATTACTACGGCAAAGATTTGGAATTCAGTTGACCGGTGGATTGGTATGCTTTCTGTTTATCCTTTTTTAAAACATCATACTACACGGGCAATTAATCCTGTTGTTCTGTCAGGAGCTCCCATCAGTATCGACATAAGTCGAATTTAATGAGGGATTTGGGGCTCAAGCGAAAGACCAATTACCTAAATCAATTAATGATTTCCAGAAAAGGCTCTCAAAAAATTCAAGATCTATTTTAAACATGGATTAGGGGCACGTGGCATGACTGTAGATATAATACCTCAGTCAGCAGAGAAGGTCAACAATACATCTTTGTCAAGGAGGTACCATATTTCGATGTCCGAAGAATTCTTTATTCTAAAGTATGCATACCTGACAACCAATTAGTTTGTTTCAGACTTTTTAGCATTCACTACGTGCGCAAGGGCCTATACAAAGCAGTGATGAGGGCAAACATACAAGCCCTCCCCTGCCACTTTATGACCATTTTTCTTCGATGCAGACCAAGATAAAAATTGTAAGGATATGGCTGTGGTGGGCAGTTGAGTAGAAGGTGAAATATGTACTTAGAGTTTACCTACTCGGTTTTTATCGTTAGAAAAAATGGAATTCTATATTATGGCTTTAAGGGGCGACTTAGAAAAGGATGAAATGTGTATTTGAATGTACACACAGAAAATTGCTAATAGTTTACCTCATTTTCGAACGTTTTTCGTAGCATCATTTCACTCGTATTTTTCGATGTTTATTAAGGAGCTTTGGACAATTTTTTTTTGACCCGTTCTTCACATGATTTTTCGCATCTTATTTACGCTTTTTAGATGCTTTTTATGGCCTGACTTTTGACTCCATTATTAACGCTTCTTTCGATGTCTATTCACGCATTTTTGACTCGAATTTTGACCTGTTTATTAACCCTTTCACTAGTTCTCCAAAGGCGCAGCGGCTTAGTGGTTAGTGTTTTGGTTGGAATCCCGCAAAAACCCAAATTCCAACTTGGGGTTTTTTTCCACTGTGCCACCTCTCTCGAACGTCTGACAAACATCCGAGAGTATAACTGTCTTTAGAGCTTCTCAATTAGCCGTTTGGAATCGGCATAAATTGTAGATCCCTTCCATTCGTTCCAAAAATAAAACTCAAACAAAACGAATGGTTGCGCTAGGCCTTGGGTCCCTACGGACCTGTTGCGCCAACTATAGTTCTCCAAAGCGATTTTTGATCCGTTTTTATTACGTGTTTTTAGATATTCCGATTCTTAACTCATTTTTCGATGTCTATTGACGCGTTTTTTGTTCCTGTTTTTTTTTTACGTGTTTTGGACCAGTTTTCTGACGCATTTTTGACGTTTCTTGATGTGCTTTTAGATGTGTATTTTGACTCGTTTTTTGACTTGTTTTTAAGGGGTTTTTTGATTTGTTTTTTTTTTTTGTAAGCGTTTTTGACGTTCATTTTTTTACGCGGCTACAAATTCTGTAAATTTTGTATTTCAGTGGCGGATCTACCATTACACGTAGGAGTAGGTACAAAAAATATAAAATTGAAAAGAACATTTAGAGAAGAAAAATATAGTTTCTGATGTATTCGAAACAGTTTTCCTTGTTGGCAAGTGTCGTCACTTGCACCGGCAGTGTCATTCTAAAACACCAGTTTACTTTGAAAATACTGCTCACTTTAAATTCCCATAATATTTATTCGTGGAGTAATTTGAATCTCGGTTGGGATCCAAACTGCAGCGTAAAATGATGTGAAATGTCCCCCATACCTTGCAACAGAACTAAAAAATCATTTGGAAATCTCTTAAGTAACGCCGCTTTTTTAATGGCCATAGTTGTGCTGCAAGTTTTTTTCTTTTTTCATGAATATTGGTGTACTCGTACCCATACTTGCATGAATGCTGCATTTCCATGGATACATCTTCCTAAACCTGTTCAAGTGCATTCCCGTATACAAAGGAGTAAACGAGTTTCGGTTTTAAATATGATTTCACAAACTCAAAGGAGTTTAGAGTTTACTCACAATTGGATAGAAGCACAAGTACACGCGCTCGTGCTTGGGTGAATATTGTGTGATAAATATGAAAATATGTATTCTGAGTGTGTGCAAAAAAGTGTGCAAGGAAAAAAATGCATTCGCCTTCTATCCACGTGGATTCTTTTTCGGAGAAAATTTCTGAATGCAGCATTTTCCTCCATTATCACAATATTTTTGTACTCATCGGTATTTAACTGGAAGTGTTCTTGAGTTGAGAGTGAGTACCTAACCCAGTTTAGGCCCATTGCACAATTTTTCACTATAGATACCATTCTGAAAGTAAAGTTCCATTACCATCGAGTAAGACTGTGATTTTGCTTAATGTACTCACATTCTGTTTCACATTCAACAAAACGATACAAACTGCCGCATGCAAGTACCTAAAGTGTTGCTGAGGAGAAGGCACAAATAAGATCTGTTTGGTTAAGGTGTGCGATAGTGAAATGAGAGCCATTAGCGAGTTTATGAAAGTAGTTTATTCCAAATTCGAAATAAAAACTGACAGGTGCGACGTTCGGTGTGGTTTTTACATTTTAATTAGAAGTTTAAAAGGTGGTGCTTACTTTGTAGGTTAAGAGCGCTTGCGGTGGATGAATTATAGCTTTGGCAAGCCTTACATGTCTATACACAGACGGGACGGAGCTTAAATCGCGAGCTCTCTTCTTTTGTAAAACAAATTGGTCTCCAATTTGGAGGGGCTTGACAGTAATCTGTGGAAATAAGTAATATTTATTCGAATGTATGTAGGATTCATTAATAGTTTCGTTCTTAATAAAGGGTCCCCCATCTAACTTTTTTTTCAACTAGTGCTTATTTCGCGAATGGTAACACTTAGCTCATGTCTGATTTGACAGATAATTAGTTTTATTCTTCCGCTGAACGAATATGGTTGTGTATACGCTTGAACAACGCTGGGAAATATTGCGACATTACTTTGAAAATCATGGTAATGTTGCAGAATGTGTGCGAAAATTGCGTACGGAATTTGGAAGAAGAGAAGCACCGTCAGCTCCGTATGTTCGTTATCTTGTGAAAAAAGTGAAAGAAACTGGCATCCTCATCGATAAACCAAAGCGTGAAAAGCCAAAAACAGTGCGTACACTGTTTGGTGCGGAATTTGGTCGAGAGGCATAATCGGACCATTTTTCTTCGAAAATGAGCAAGGAGTGGCCGTTACAGTCAATGGCGATCGTTATCGGGCCATGTTGAACGAATTTTTGTTCACAAAAATTGAAGAGGAGGATATTTGCAACATTTGGTTTCAACAGGACGGCGCTACGTGCCACACAGCCGAAGCTACACTCGACGTTTTGCGCCCTGTTTTTGAAGATCGCATTATCAGCCGCAGAGCTGATGTCGTTTGGCCACCTCGGAGCTGCGATTTGGCACCGTTGGACTATTATTTGTGGGGTGCCGTAAAAGATAAGTGTTACGCCGACAAGCCACAGACAATTTACGCTTTAAAGGACAATATTCGTGAAGCCATTGGTGAAATACAGCTGCACACAATCGATAATGTGATTAAAAATTGGACCGATCATGTAGACTACTGCATGGCCAGCCGAGGCAGCCATTTGAATGAAATTATTTTCCATTATTAACCGGAAGGATTGTACTTTCAAATAAATAAAGAAATTTGAGAAAATATTATGTAGTTTTTTTTTATAGCATTTTCAAAAAAAAAAAAAAGTTATTTGGCGGACCCTATACACTATGTGGAGCCGAGCGCTAAAATGGACGACAGCTAATTGATTTTGCTAGGAGGTTAAACTAACTTCCATTCGGGAAAATGGATGACCACAATCCGCATGAAAACGTTGTAAAAGGTGACCGAATAGGTTATGATACTTTTTCAATTTGCTGTGTTTCAGCAGCTGTCAAAGTTACCAATGATATCCAGCTGTCAGAATATTAAGTAAGGTTTGCAATTTCATCTTGCATTCTTTCACGCCTGCAGAACGTGCGGAAATTATTAAAAAATAAAGCCAGAATCAATGTTACATTGTTGTTGTTGCTGTTGTTTTATTCAAATTATTATCACTAAAACATTTTAATTTAATGAAATGGACACAATAACATTATTTCAGAAAAGCATACTACGCAACACTTTATATGTGAACATTGTTTTTCGAATTATTTTTCATTTTATTATTCTTAACTTTTAAACTCCCTCAATCTCTTAGTATTGTTTATGGCGAAGTATTGGCAAAAACAAGGATGGAGTTTAAAACTATATAAGCAAATGGATGTGGTAAAAATAGCCTCGTTTCAAATCAGATCGCTGATAACACTTTTTCGACCTTTATATTTTATACCTTTATACTTTAGTGTTGCACTTAATACGCAAATCAGTCAAGCTTTGAACTATACGGTGGTCCTACTTTCGAAATCAATCAGACTTTAAAATGTCGAATATTCACTTGCACCACTGAAAGCGAGAGACTACCCACTCTCGGTATGTGGTTCAAGATGACCTTCGTTGGAATATCAGGCAGTTCTAGAGACTCATTCATAGACCATATAGACCATACGGAACCAATAGGATCGGTATCTTCTAACTTTTCTATCCGAATTGCCTTATTTCCCGAGCTGTGTATTTGAGTATAATGTAGTGTCAAAACATTATAAAAATAGTCATAATAAAAAAATCTGAAATAAATTACCCTCGACCTGACTTATGAAAGGGAAAACTATGAGTTTTTATCTTGCTTTTGCATAAAAAGGGTTCGCCACGGATGCAACCAAACTAGTTGTCACTAGATTTTCAATAAAACAAACAAACCAGGCGATCGCTTTTCGTTTGCATCAAGTTCTTTCATTTGTTTCCATTCGCCAGCGTGTTCATCTGAGAATCAGAAAATCGCCTGGAAGAATAATATGCGAACTTCAAGACGAATCCCTTGCAAATGCGGATGGAAGATGATGCAAAATTCCTAGGGAGCAATATACAAACTACCGTGGCTTTAATGTGAGACCTCATTTTAAAAGAATGTGAGTGATGAATATCACACATTTATTTCTGTAGGAATATTCATTTTTGAAACGATTTGTTCACTCAGATGTGTCTTTGGTAAGAAACGAGCTTAATTACATTTATTTTCACACTTCTTATTGTTTATCCATTTTTAGAAAGCGATCAGCAAATATCTGCAATAGGCCATCTTTCGGCTGTCAAATATCACATCAAGTTGTAGTGAGGGGACTTATTCATGAATGGTGCTTGATTGTGTCACTCGAGTTCCGACAATGTTGAGAGTAATAATGCAAAGATCACATTCAGCCTTTTTTATTTTTTCAAATAAAAAGTGACAATCTCAGATGTAGCTGCCTTCATCAGGGGGAACCACCTTTGCCTCAATAGACTATGCCCCAAACCCCCAAAAAACAAACATATTCAGCTGGAAAACATACCTTGTTTTCAAGGATATACTCGTAGTGCAGTTATTAACGACACAATCCCGTTTATAAGCAGCACATTTTAGACCGATTCTAAGAAAGGTTGATTTCGTTCCAACGGTGAATTTACTTTCGACCCATTAAACATGTTCCAAAAGGCACGCGTTGAAACTCAGGATCTTGTGTTCACTTCCCTCGCTATCTACCTTTCCTCACCGATGGACGTAAGTAGTTTCCAAGAATAATTCTGACGAACATGAACTCAACGCTTCATCTTTTATGCGTACCTGTCGATGAATAACTTTAATGGAATATTATTTCCGAACAATGCTACATAATCAGCTTTATGTAAGCACTTTAGAAATAGACCTAGCTTAAAAGAAGTAAAAGGTACTTAGGGACTCATTGAATATAATACTACCTAGGTAAAGGTCACTGTAGAAGTTTACTCTTCCGTTTTGCCTCAAGGAGATTTGTTGCCAAGTGTTTGCCCCATAAACAGGATTTGGCTTTGGTTTTTTCAAAGTTCTGAAGGTTGCGTTTACTGAAATTGAAAAGTTTCAAATCCTAACACAGTTGTGGTTACTGGCAGGCGGAAGCTAAGGATAAATCTACTGTGCTCACTCGGGGTAAACATTTACGTGGCAACCTGAACAGGAACCTCTTTCCTTAAGTAATTTCCAACCAGCTTGTGCCATAAATAGTTCTCCTTTCGTTTTAAATACCAATTTTAAAAATCAACTTTTTTACAAAACTACTCACCCTTATCACATTAGGAGGATAAGAGGGCCTCTTCCAAAAATGTTTCATTTATCCACAGAGATGTATGCCATACATGCTGGAGACAAAAGATTCGGATTCAATTTAATGAATGATATGTTCCGAGTTGCCAGTAGCAATGAACTTAATTAGCTTTCTCGAATTATAGGCTAAAAATTTGGTCGACACGTGCGGAAAGGATTTCACGTACCGGGCTTAACCACGTGTCACATGTCTGCAAAAGTCTATATCCTTCGCATTGTGCGTGTCACGTTTAACTTGTTGTAATAAATCAAGTTCAATCGCAATTAATTAGATAAGTCATATTGCCACAGCTAGCTGCGATGATTACAAAATGCGGCTTTATGTTAGTCCGATAGCTACACCACCAGCAAAGTATCAGTATCGCCTTGTTCACAGCACGTTTAAGTTGTGGCAACAAAATCGAATTGTTCAAAGAAGAATAATATTACTTTTATTGGTCGGGATTCAATAAAGCCACAGCGACTGCAACTTACACGCATTACACAAGCCAGGCAACCATCCGTCCATTCGTCAATTCCACGCAGTAACCCAATAACAACGCGGTCTCATCCGTTTATCCTAGGTAATAAATTTAACAAATCGTCTCCCATTATGAGAGGAGACAATTTTTATTGATTTAGGTTGTTTTTTTGTTCGTTGTGTTTACTTTATGATATCTGATACAAGGCAGCGGCTGAATGGCAGCGCAAACCACACAACATCTTAAATTCCAAGAATTTTCAATGGCGCCCACACAGTTTTTGATAACTGGAGGCCGCTCGCCTTGTGTGACCGGAAAATGAACTTAAAGCTGGGGCTTCTACCCCCCTGCAGCGCTGGACGTTGACACTTCCTTTCAGGCATTGGGCTAAAGTTTCGGCATTCAATTTGAGGAAAATTGCCGGCACTTTAAGGTTTTTGAATTTGTTCCTAGTCTGAGGGATGTAGAAAAAAGAGGTTCGTCAATTTACATCTTTTAATTAACTGTGGTCGGAGTTTGCCATTCGACAGAAATAAATAAATAAATTCACAGGGTAAACACTGAGCCCAGTCGGTCCTTTTTGCGGGGCTGGCTGCATGTTGAACGAATCACAATTGTTGATGTTTGATAAAGTGCGGGGGTAGCTGTGGTGATGGGTGTATACGTTGTTTATAAATGACGGTTTCAAGGTCGAGTTAATTACTCAGTTTATTCTTTCCTCAGCATGTGCTATGGATTTTCCCGGTGGGCTTTCGGGTTCATGGTTTGGCACTGTCACAACCATGGGACAGATTGAGGTGAGACCTTTGGATAAAATTTGTCCCTGGGGTCCATTTAACGCAAAATTTAGGTCGTGGAAATGAGATAAGATACCTACTTGGTGTCTGGTGAAGCAACAATTTTTCAATGGCGCGATGGTCGGGCGGGCGCAGTTATTTTAGGTCACACGTCTGGATTAGTAGTATCGATTTCCACCAGAGAGTCGGATAGTTCTTGTGGAATTGATTTTGTGGAGCTATAAGTGTGTTTGTGTGTACTTTTCGAGGGCTACCCACATTCCACAGCTGTGGCCTGAAAAATTTCAATTTGATGACATACTCGTAGGTACTCCATCACACGCAGTTGTTTACCAAATTTAGTGAGTGAACAGGAATACAACTTAAAAAAGTTATTTGCTTGTTTATATACCTGTCTAGCTGTAACCTCTCCCTCAGGTGTTTGGAGATGTAAGGTATTTCTGCACTTTAATTGTTGTAACTCTGGAAATGTATCCCCAAAAGATCCGAGACTGATTGAATATTTTTGTTGATAGGTTCTCAACTAAGGGCCGTTTTGCAAGCCAAGAAGTCTCAAGGAGGTGTGTCTATATTTAAGAATTATTTAAGGGAATGAATAAATGGTTATCCATTACATTTAGTAGCAAAGTTTAAAATTTAAGTTTGCCCCCAAACCAATATACCTATACCCAGACACTTGATATTTACCTGAAGTACTGCAGAAAAGGTCTAACAAATCCCTATTTATTGAAGACATTCTTCATGTAAGGATTAAAGAATAGTTCCGATCCGATAAGCCGTTCATCCCAATTTTCCGCCTTACAGATATCTGCACAAAGTTACAATGTAATCGAAATCCCATTGAATCCTTTGAGTCCTCCTTCGCTTCGTGTTAAATATGCTCCTTTTCTCCAGACAGCGGAGCTAAACACAATGCTAGAACAATAGCTAAGGACAAAAACAGTTTTTCATTACTCATAGAAAAAAACTAGAACAACGACAACGACGACGTCAAAGAAAACGGCAATAAACAAGAATGACAAAAACAACTCAAAAGCAAAAAGACGAAGGCAACTCTGTGTGACAAAGGATTTTCGCCTTCGTCTGGATGGTTATTCCTAAGAGACCAACTACGACTGAGTTCTTTTGTCTATCTCAAGTTCTCGTTTCGCGAAATTATTCCATAAAGTTGATTAGGTATTTCGTCGAACCAGCAAAGGCGACACAAGGAGTTCCTGTCGAAACAAAAACTCCTCGCTGGTGCCACCGTCTGGTTAAAAATTAGAAATTTTCTCAACCACATTGCACAGGGTAGTAATTGAAAGAAGAAAATAAGCGATATTCCAACTGTAGCCTTGATCCTGAGAGACATATATTATACATGTTTTGAATGACGGTAATTGTAATTATGCCAACGTCGACAGTAACAATTTCTGCATCAAATGACAGAATGGAATTTGTTAATTTTTCCCACACAGAATTATAAAAGAGACAAAATGATGGTTGTCGTTATCATTATTGCGAGCAGTGATGCCAACCCCTAAACTAAAAAAAATTACGCCTTTTTCAAAAATAAAAATTGCTTATTTAACACAAAGGAAGTTCAACGAACCTACAAGGTGATTAAAATTTGCTAACAGAATGTTGGTCGATCGATAGGTAATTAGATAATTTTTGATCTCTACTTCAAGGTTTGGGTTTGGTGAGTACTTAAAGTAGAGAATTGAATTAAAATGTTAATTTAAAAACCAAAAAACCCGACTGGCTGTAAAACAGATTTAAAAACATTAAAACAAGACACTTTCAAGTATAACTAATCGACAATCAGGGTCTACCTATAGAATCTGACAAAAATATGCGCAGCCTCCGCCTGCCAATTAGTTACACTTGAAAGTGTCTTGTTTTAATCTTTTTAAATCTATTTTACAGTCAGTCGGTTTTTTTTTGTTTTTTAATTACCTTTATTATTTCTAGCTTCTTAGTTTAATATGTAGTCGGAGAGTAAGTGGGTACCTACGTTAGTATTGTCGTGAGTTCGTTATTAGCGGTTAGACTCTTTAAGCGTTGAAGTTTTTTTTAGGTTTTTTTTTTTTAGTTTTTTGAAAGGAAAAGTGCAAGTAAACTTAACTAATACATTTTGAACGATAAGCGTAGTGAGAAGGTAAATGTCCAGTCGCAGGGTTGAGATGTAGATGCCGCTAGGTGCTGGGGATGAGTTGTCCGGGGATGAGATTGCGATGCCTCCCCGAAAGAGTATTACATTCAAAGTAAAAAAATATTGTACATCAAAGCCACGCCTTCACTCACCACCTTAGTGCTGAACATTTTTTATTTAGTTCTAAATATTTGTAATAAAGACTTATAAATTTCGGAGGTTACGCTGACGTCCTATAAGCGATAGAGTTCCGGGGAAGAATACGAATCTTATGACACCTCACTCTTCAAAATCAAGCCTTAAAGTCTATTTTAAAGTTGTTTCTTGTATAAAAACACTTGTATGGATATTTAACCATTCAATGGACCAATAAACATTTTTAGTTTCTATTTCAGATTTTAGTAGTTCACAGTGACTTTATTTTCTATACAAATTCCGCAATTGTGAGGTATCTCACTAACCTGTTTTTCACAAGTTTTTCAAGGACTTAACTTATTACTGGAAGAAGTGAGATAGGCCTATAATTATATATATCTGCGGCAGAATAACACCTCACTCTTCAAAATCGGTCAAGACGTTTGGGCTACAGGGCGTCACGTAGTAACGTACATAGGATACGCGCGAAACAAATAACCCTCCCTGTGTCCAGCCGGGTAAAAATAAGCAAGACTCGCAGCTGTAAAAATTAATGAAGCGACTTTGATCGAAGTAGCAGATTTACAAAATACACAATTTATTGTAAGCACATCTCTCTAAAATGTATGCATTTTTATTTTTTTTTATGCCTGAGTTGGCATCACTGACTGCTAGGAAAATGAGCGAAATTTGCATGTACCTACAACTGTATATGACCCATCCATCGAGTAATAATGCGCATTATGTGTCTTTAATCTGTGCCCACACATTTCCCATTGAGGATACCTTGGGTTTTGCGATTTGGACTAAATGTGACTGTGTGAACTTAATTGGAAAAAAGGAATGTATAACGAAAGCAGGTTGCACTATAGGTAATATTGTAATCTAGGTGGCTGTGTCGAATTACTCAACAGGACAACGCGAATACGTCTGTAGGGATCTGACTTTTAAGGCCAAGTATTTATGCGCAAGTATAAAAATGTAATTTCAGGCGTTCAATAGCACAACAGAATAATAAACAAGTACCTAGATAACTGACGCAACACGTCTGTAAAGGTTCATGGTCCAAGTTTTTTATAACCCTCTGTTTTTATGTTTGGGATGAATCGATGTAAATGGGACAAAGTAAAGGGTTTTTCAATAAGAGCGCTACAAAACGGTTTTGGATATCAATGAAATTCTTTATTCCTGTGAAAGTAGGTTCGATGCCATTATGTATGGAACTCGATTTCTTTTGCATGGCCACCACGGGCACGCTTGCAGAAGTCCAGACGCTATTTTCTATTCTAGCTGACTAAAATAACTCGGTTCGGTGGTGGATGGTGGGCGAGTAACTCAGCAGTTTAAAAGGCTCAAACCCAAACCTCGAAATTTATTCAACCATCAGAGGGAAGAAAATACCCTTTCTGGTGTGGATTCACTTGGGGTGGCTCAGTTTCTTAAGACAGGTACACATTACAGGAACGCCCTTGCCTTTTGCCTCTCCTACTTGATATCCTCCTTGGAACAGAGTTTTAATAACCAATCATGTGACATGCAAAAGCCGCTCTATCATTTCGCTACACTTTGATGCTCACCGTCTGCCCTTCGGTGCGATACCAAACCTCAGTTAGTAATATTTGTCCTCATTAAACCCCAAAACGCAAGCGAAAACTTTCTCAGATTTCGTAAATTTGTTTCCAGCGATATTTCTCAGGATAAACCCCTTCGGATATTGCGCCCATTGTTCACATTTCGAGACAGATAAGTTTAATTGCCATAAGTACATCAAATCAATGGGTTCTCTCCCAAGCCACTGCATATTCTATCAGCGTCCAGTGAACCATGAGTTGGCTGCAAAGTGAAAGTATAGTTCACCTAGTTCAAGTCTTAAACGACTACCTGACGAACAATTCAGATTAGGAGACTCTGATTTATTTCGGCACAAAGTAACATCGGACAGAGGAAGTTATTCGGAAACTTGTAGCGATTTGTGATATACAATGCTGTGCCATTGAGGTGTTGCTTTGTGGGATTCAGACAGACAAGAAGCAGCTCAACAATCTACCAAGGGCATCAAGTACATTGGTACTCATTTTAAATTAGAAATCAGATTTATTTCGATATGGACATCTTCAAATGACGAAGGGTACACTTTACTTTCGAATTTTGGGGATATTTATTGTCCTGTTTGTGCAAAGCAATAAGTTGGAAGATCTCATTTGGAATTGTCAATATCAGTGGAATGCGCTGAATATGTATCTCTCTTATTTAGATAGTTATTTGACTGTAATAAGTAAGATTAATGGGAAATATTACTCGTAAAATACTGAGAAAGCGAGGCATAGTTTTGAGTATTGAGATATTGCAGGCACTCTTAGTTGTTGGCTTTGTCGCTCTACATGCGACCTTCGTGCCTATAAAATTATAATTATAATAATATAAGTAGAGCCTCATCTGTGACCGTGCAATATGCGATAAAATTTGTTTTGTATGGGAAATAGCAAAATCATGCATAATGCAAGATGGGGAGAGGCATACTTCGACGAGGCTTACACGATAATATCTCTTCCAAAAATAGCAATCCCAACTGAAACGATCGCATTTTGCTGACACTGCCTGCATCCGCATAGCATTTTGATTGGCACACGCTAAAGTAACCACAGAGATGTACTAATTATTCATAAATTAGTCTGAATACCTGAGTTTGCTGTTAACTATTTTTAAACATTTTATCGGATCTTACAATCTGTAACCATGCAGACACTCAAACTAGCTCCAAGATGCGGTTGCGCACATGAGTGGAAGCTTCGTTATTGTGTTGCCTTAGTATTATTTTCGAAACTTCTTTCCTCTTCATACGATTTTTAATTTTTTTTTTTTCAAATTACATGGGTGAGTAAATTGGGAGCGAAATAGATTGCGCACATGATTGTGTGTTTTTTATTCTGTTGCTACCGCATGAGGTTTATTGAAACCTCTCTGGTTAATACCAATTTAATCATCTGCGATTGCACTGAGAAAGAATTTGACTGGAAAAAAGTTTTCGCACATAGGTGTGCGCTTACATTTTCTGTTTTTCTATAGAATTTGTATTTCCATAGGAATTTTCTATTCGCCAAACTAAATTGGCAAACGAAGAAGGAACAAATTGTTTTTGCCTAATACTATTATGCCTTTCCCATTTCTGATTTTTCTATATTACATGTAATTTTTGATGAAACCATTGTCATTCATACACTACACTTAGCATCAGGCGCTGCACTGCTGTCGAAATAAGGTAGAAAAAGTTTGCGCACATAGCTGTGCGTTTCCAAAATTTCGTACGTCTTAAACTAAATGATGTCAAACTAGCAACACATATATTGAGCACATCATTGTGAATGTGGTGTTATTGATGTTTGAATTACGAAAGTAAACATATAGCGAAAACAGTTTGCGCACAAAAATGTGCGTTTACTTATTTCACGGTTCACACATAAATTAAGTGTGGACCGCTAAATGTGGCTTGTGTTGAAAATATTATAAAACATTTGGTGCAGCAGAAAATGATCATCTTAATGAATGAAAACATCTTTGTGTCTTGTTTAAACTTTACAAAAGCCACCAAGGTGCTAAAAATGAAAAGATTGGAGTCGTTTTATTGCCACTTTAATTGAACTAAGAGAAAACTCCCATTTGATGTTGCGAAAGAGATCAAGGAAAGCCATATGTAGCCAGCTGGTACAGTAAAATATAAATAAATGAACACAAAGTGCCTACACAGCCATCTTGACCAGAATGTGCGGTTAACCAATAAATAAATGCGTATCTAGATTTGATTTGTGCGTCTGGTACGTGAAGCTTACCTAGCAGTAGTCCGCATATGTCGGTCCAAGGCTTTTACAGGTGTAATAAAACATGCTAATGGTATATTGCAAGTTTGCGTTCATTGAGTGGAAATTATTTTCAGTATGGAACTGAAATCGCTTTCTATGTGCTGGCACGTTCCTGAAATTGTATAACGTATTTGCCCAAGATAGGGTACGAAAGGAGATGAATTATATTAGGCGTATACCTATTTAGGCGCAGTGGCTTAGTGGTTAGTGTGTTGGACTACTGAGCGAGGGGTCCCAGGTTCGAATCCCGCAAAAACCCAAATTCCAACTTAGGGTTTTTTCCACAGCGCCACCTCTCTCGAACGTCTGACAAACATCCGAGAGCATAACTGTCTTTAGAGCTTCTCAATTAGCCGTTTGGAATCGGCATAAAATTGTAGATCCCTTCCATTCGTTCCAAAAATGAAACTCACACAAAACAAAAGGTTGTGAGAAGCTAGGCCTTGGGTCCCTACGGACCTGTTGCGCCAACTATTATTTATACCTATTTATCCAAGTCTATTGGTTTAGTTACCTGTAACTGCTAGAGCTAGAAAACTAAGTATTTGAACTGTGTGATAGAAAAAAACAACTCAATTTGAATTATTGACGAGAGAGCAGCGCTTCCCCCTCACTATCAACCGTCAAAAGGCTTCACTTTGGCAACTAGTGCTGAAAATTTGCTTCTTCTCAATTAAAATTGCAGCTGTATAAAGGGGGATCGGATCTTAATCAAACTGCATACAGTTGCACACTACTATTTAATTGAGGTCTATTTCTATCTGGGAAGCTCGATGACGTCCTCTACTGTGTTAGAAACAAAAATTTCACCAAATATTAAATAAAACAGACAGGATCAAAGAAATGCGATGCATTTTTGTTACCCACAATGTCCTAAAATTACTCCATCAGAATACAAGTGTCAAGTTTCAACATCCACTTCCACATCCATTAACATATTACAGGTATTATTTAGATGGTAACTTAAGTAGGCAGTCTCTTAAGATCTTTTAAAATAAAAATGGATCTTCCCCTTGGGTATTTTTAATTAAAGACTTTCAAAACACCACTTTGTTGTTAAATTGACTGAGTGTACCTTGCAAAGTATTCTTTTTTAAAGGCTTGACTGTTTAAGTATTTATTGGAATATTTACCTTGTCCTTTTTCTTGCTCCCAAAAGGCAAGGCATGCTTCTTTTTTCTTGTCTTACTTTATATTAAAAGAAAAGAGGAATCATTTTTTTTTGCTATTAATTACAAACTTTTAGCAGCGATTAAATAGACATGGAAATGAAAGCTCCTTTGAACCCGTTTGATTTGAATTTGAGTTCTATGCAGCTACCCAAGGGAAAGAAGTTTCTCAACCGAGTTTTCTTCACTTCCTGAAGTTGTAAGTTGTAACATACCAGCAAACAAATTGGGAAATACTTCTGTTGGACTCATAACCAGGAAAGTATGCAGAGCTTCGATATAGATAGCGGGACAGATGTCACTTTAAACAACGTTTTCTCATCCTTTCTATATTTGTTAAAAATCCAAATATTGTACATGGTCCTTTGGAATAGTGCTGCAATAAAAAACGCAGTCACTCTACTTATTCATTATATTTGAAAGTGTTGAGTCTGATGCGACTCCTAGGCACAAATTTTAGATGCAAAAAAATAGAGAATACGTGAAAGAGTAACCTTTTTGGAAATTAGCTGTTTTTGACCCGTAACAGGATAAATTTGGCTGCCCCCTTCATGTAAAAGCTACCTAGATTAACTAGCCCATCTGCATCTGCATCATGACTATCTCTGGATGTTATGTGTGTATGAAATACACGAATGATAAAAATTATAGAAACATTATCCTCCGAGCTACAAAAAATTGTTGATTTCGATTCTGCAAATGCACAGAGGATGCAGCAGAATTTTATAAATGTCAATCAAGATTTACAGCAACAACTGTCTAGATCCAACGACCTCATTTTTAACTTCATGAGCCCATTATGTCAACATCAACAACTTTTGCCGAAGGAAAAGGATAATGAAGCCAACAACAAATGTAATCCTGATACTGAAAATATTGTGATTGCAAGTTATATACTAACAAGGAGATCTTATTTATTATATAAAGCTCACGTTCATAATTGTTCCTTGATTTTAAATAATTTGCATGGCCAGCAGCATATCATCCTCCTAGGAGACTTTAACTTACCTAAATTAATTTGGATCTCCGATCACGAAGAATGTAGACTTTTTCGAAATGCCATCGTATGAGACAAGATGCAAATCTTCCCTCTTTTTAAGCGTGGGCAATATGTTTCACTTATGTTAATTCGGGACTTGATAAGCAACCATATCGACTGCCCTTTTCATTTATCATTAACTAATTCTCATGCTCCATCTATAATGCTTAGAAATTGCTTTTTATTTTATGTTCCTTATCATAATGGTGTTAACTATGGTTGTAATGAACCAATCACCAGATGCCTAAGATAATCTAATAATTATAGTAGTTTGTTCGAGTTTAATCTCAGTAGGGACTCGTTTAAGAATAAATTAATTTTAACGCTTGCAATTGGTGGTAGTATATAAGTATTTAAATTTTGTATTAAGTAACTAGCGAGAGCCGTGAATGTTCTCATTTGATGTGCATGAAATAAAATAAATAAATAAATGTGCTGGCAGTTATGTATCATAATTCAGTACCAAATATTCAGAGTTTTCATGCTTTACAAACATATTTTTTAATCAAATTATATATCCAACCCCAATCACCTGTAATTACTAATTTATGATGTTATTCCTCTGAATTTTCATCCATTCGTGACCGAAATAATTAAACATTAATCTCACTGTAGACGCTCAATAATCCATCTCAGATCCTACGGACAGACAGAGCTTTCAATATATTTTCTTATAAGTAAATGAACAGACCCTAACAAATGACCAAGGTGAATCCAACACCAAATTTGTAATTAAACTTAACAAGTCGTAATAACCCAGACTAAGTCCAATTGTAATCCCCTTAAGATTACACAAAAACGACAGAGCAAAGAATAGCCAGAGGTGAAAGTACATTTCATCAGATTTGGGCACAGAAAAATAACCGAAGAAAAGTATGCAACGATTTACAATGTCGCATTGACAAAAAAGGAAACCCAGAATCACTTAACCTTTCAATCACCTGTCAACAGTAACAAAGACGGCAACATAGCTTTGTGATTACTCCCGCCCTGAGGCACTCACAATTCACAAACAATTTTTGAACGAATCTATTGTTATATGTGTCTTGTTAAGTATTATAGGGGTAATATTTAAGAACGAAGAAACAAAAAGGATTGTGGCTGAAGTTCATTTTGTAATTTATTGGATGTCAAAGAGGTACTTTTGGACACCGTCATGGGTTGTGACAGATTTTAATCCCTTTTTTCGTGTTAAACCTCTTTGGGGGCGATTAAATGTTTTTTTGGGGGTTTGTTTTTCTGTGTTTTCATTTATTATGTTGTCACCAACAGGAATCGCATTTGGGTCTCATTTTGAAGGCGGTGAAAATTAAGGTGTTGAACTTGAAAGCTTTTAACATCAATTAATGTATAAAAATAAAAATGAACATTTTCAGACTGTACCACATGGAATTCAATGAAGATTTTCCTCGAAAACATGTTACAAATTACTGTACCTTATATTATTATTTTATGAAAGTCTCAAGTTGGGTTCACTTAAATTTGTCTTCTTGCAGTCACAGTCGCAAAGTCTTAAATGCTACATAATCTTTTGAAATAATTATTAAATTCTTGAATTTGTTTCATCCTTTAATTGGAAGTAGGTACTTATCATCTAATTTATTCTCAGTACAAAAATTAAATATTTCTTTGTTTAGTAAGTCCTTTGTAAAAATACCCAATTAGGTTTCGGCATTATGTCATCGCAACTCTTCGTCATGCAGAAGAGACATTTATGCACGAAAACTTCTGGTAAGATGCGAAAGAATCTCTGGCATTCTGGGACAATCGTTTTTTTAAAGGTACGATATTGGGCTTTGAAGTAGCTGAATGGAAATAAATAATTTCTATAGCAAACGAATCGTAGATTGCGGATAGTAAGAAACATTGGCGTAGATCTGGGAAGGGTCAGTGGCTTTGAAGAAAATTAATGTGGTGATTAAATTGTAGCCTAAAGTAAGTGCGACCATAATGTTTGTAAAAACCTATGGTGTCCCGGTGCATTGCTGATCCTTACATCCTTGTAAGACCTATTAGTGAAAATAAGAGCACTTGGGCGAACGTCCTTAAAATATCTTAAGCAATTCAATTCAATAGATTTAGCAATCTTTATAAGTAGGTACTTTAAGATTTGGTATTTTATAGTACAAAGAGGGTTTAAATGAGGTAACTAAAGTTCTTAAAACTAAAACTAAAACATAGCTTTTATACCTAATTCTTACAGAGAAACATTAAAAAAAGAAAAAAAAAGAAAAATTCATATTTCCCACAAAATTGTAGCTGCTCTCAAAAATATATAAAAAAAAAAATTCACACAGCTATATGATCTCGTATGAACCATAATATTTATTAAATATAACTGGTATTAATATATGGCATTAACCAAACATAGCCGTATTATTTGCACACAAAATGCCACCTGCCACCTCTGGCAATTATTCTCCTACGGGATTTTTCCGATTACATAAATTTCAAAAATTAAAACAACGTTCCACCACAGATGTGCACAATTGAGTTTACATTAACACTCCTCAAATTAATTGATTAATCTTTGCATTTTGTCGCAATGATGATAAATAGGATGCAACCACATTAAAATATCAATTACCGTCATTTTTTTTTTTTCGACTCTAGATATTATTTCCATCGCATTATAAACTACGCAAATTTCGTTAATTAATTCACTGCGCTTAATATAGATGAATGTATAAATGAACACGGCTCATCGGTGGGCTCAAACCATTGCGACTGTGGATTGGGTGGTTTTAACCTGTTAATCAGTCCCAGTGCGCTTTTAATGCGTTTTTACACAATTTACAAGTTATATGAAAAATTTATATTAAATATGTATGATGGTGAATGCATTTTAATTGGAAAACGCACTGCTAACTCAGACTGGATTTCAATTTTTCAGGCGCTTCCATATTAATCAATGGACATACCGTGAAATTTATACGGTGGTACCTTTTGGATTGGAAAATTTTTAAAGTTAAATCTCACGTTCTCGCTTCCCTTTAATATGAAAAACAAATTCCAAATGAACGAAATTAAAAAATATTGTCAAGAAACATTTGGCTATCCATGACTAGCAGAGTGTTTTTTTTTTTACCCAGAAATATAGGGAGTCGGTCTCATACCATATTAAAAGAAAACAAAACTCGTCTGTATTGGTCTCACCCGAAGAATGAGCCTTGTCACTGCGCTAAAATTGAATAAAAACAAAAAGTCATGACTGGGTCACACTTAACTTGCTCCATTATTCAATTAACTAGTTGCAGAGTCGACTTTTCAATAAAGTCCTTTTTCAACGAAGCATTAACGAAGCAACAACGATTACCACCAGTCCATTTGTCCATATAGTTCTTTAGTTAATGAAATAAAGCCACAATTTTCTTTTATTTATTTTTATTTGTAATTGGTAGCGAAAAGATTTATTTAACACTTGTTCTTAATTATAAGATCTATAACAGACTGGCTAAGAACTGCTCAACAACATACTACTAAACTAGACCTACGATATCAGCTTTCAATAAAACTCGATATCCAACGTTATCTTTGTAAGGAGATCATGTTGGAAAGAGAAATTATCTTGAGTGATTTTGGTTGCACACTTGTTGTTTGCTCTGCAAACGACAATGTTGCTCCATATCCAGAAATTGGTTCTCCTGAAAAATTCGCATGAATTGTGTAATTGATTTTAACCTCATGCGGTAATAAGCCCCCATACGGACTGTACAATTCCACTCGTAGTATTTGTAGGTGAAGATATAGATATATATACGTTAAGTGCAAAATATTGTTCATTAAAGAGCTAAACTATGATAATTGTGATGTTTATTTATAAACGTAAACCTTTGGTATTCAGAAAATGAAGTGCAATCAATATCCACTCAGCCTTTTGGGCTGCAGTACAAAAAATATTCGGACTTAAAGGCAAACAAAAAATTAGTATATTGCGTGAGATCAATCTTTCAGATCTAATTTGAAAGCTTAACATAAGATTCCGATTTAAGGGTAGATGTAGACAGAAATAAAGCTTGAAAGATATTCGCAGCCAACCATCGGGCGACGATGTCCTGTAAAAAAAACTTGAAATAAACCAACTTTGATGTCATCATAAAACATCCCAAAGGCTCGAAAAGAAAAAAACTTTGGTATATATCTTGAGCTTGCCCGCATTACTCGGGTCTGAAAATTCTTCTACCCAGATGACAGTGTTTTATCACCTCAATTATCTACCAGACAATAAATGTCATTCACCCATATCGCTGCGAAGAAAAGCCGAAAGCCGAATCATATTTATTACCATCCAGATTATCTTTTAAAATATTCCATTATTCCCAATCAATCATTGTTGATAAATTACAACCGCGAGCTTAATACACTTTTGTATTCGGCCTGATTAGGCAGGCTCTCATTCCCTTTATATAATTCATGGATGCAAATCCGTTCACGTGCAGCAAGACTTATATGTGTTTTAAGAGTTGTCGCTTATGAGGATTAGATGCACTTTTCTACAAAGCCACATGCCACTCTCATAATAAGTCCAATATCGAGACCCTGTCTGCGGCTGCATTTACTTTTCACAGATTAAACACATACTTTGTCATAAGTGTCCCCGCAGTGTCACTGACATCTTTGCAACCACAGTTAGCCAACAAACGTTTTACATTTTACAGCCGTTGCGATTCAAAATTGTATGAAAATTTATTCAATGGGCAACAGAGGTCATTTCGTCTCATTCCAGCCGCAGACCCAGGACGATAGTAAAGCATGTTCCCCAGACAATCTCGATGGACCCAACACATCAACACAGTAGAAAAACGTTTCCATAAACATCCTCTGGAAAATGGCCTCAAATGGCACGCTGTGTGTCCGAAAAGTTTAAATTAAATATTCCCTGCTGTCTACAGTTTACTTTACTTTCATTGTTTATCATCCCAATTAAAGGAAGCTCTTCAATTGTGTCTGGCTGACTGGCTGTGCGTAGCTGTCCAGTCAATCGGCCTACGATTTAATCCTTTGTGACAACCACTTACTTGGGGTATTGTTTCTTTTTTTCTAAATTGAAAGAACTGAAAAATCCCTGCTGTCCAATTAGCTGGCAACAACGAGTTTTTGTTATTTAAAAAAAAGAAAGAAACGAAAATGATCCACGGCTAGACGGTTTATTACTTCAAAGTTGAAAGCGAGAATCGTTGTCAGATAAATCCATCAATGAAAACATTGGCGCTAATTGGTACAAGTTTGTTTAACCCAAGGGTTTTCCAAGTTACCCACCATATGGTTCGATAAGAAACTCGGGATGATGTTCACAATTATCTCTTAAGTCCTCGTCCTTATGGTGCCGGAAGGGGCTAACCCAGAAATTATAGTTGAAACATATTCCATCGTTGGGCACGTATGTTTGGAGAAACGTTTTCGTTTAATAGTCACAAAGTATAGACGTACACAAGAACAATGAAATTATTAATTTTACTTAATGGGATAGAGTGGGCCGTTAAAATGGCCATGACTACCACAGCCACTAAGCTAATTGAGGAAAGTTCTTCAAGTGCAGTGTGGATAAGTTCGAGTCAGCAATAAAATGGACTCACGAACCCGGAAAGAACGTATAAAATGAAGTAGGATGAACAGTTTTCAAGGAACTTCAGAATATTACGTTTTTAATGGTTACTGTCCTTTTTCATATAAAACCAAAGCGGTGTTTAGACATTAGATGAAGTAAATTTACGGCCATCAGAATCCCATTAAACCACCCTGCGTCGAAAGTTTTAAGCCTCGTATTTTGTGTTATATTTGCTTTGGCCTGGAGTCTTGCGTATTTTTGTTTGCTAGTGGATAAGCCAAATGAAGTTGGATATCGTTTGATGGATGTTGGTTATTGGTGTGTTTGGCGAGTGAGGAATACGTTGTAGGTGAATTAAAATAAAAACGAAACCTTTTTCGTTCATTTATTTGTATTTAAATCGTTGGAGCATTACTTGTGGTTCTTTAATGTAATAATCGATGATGTAATGACAATTTTTTCAAAGTTAGTTGCAAATATTGTAAATGGGCTGTAAATATTATAAAGCAGTTCTTAAACCTTTATTTAAAATATTTAATTCCAAAAACTGTAACATTCTTAAATAATGAAGTTTTTTTAAAAATAGAGAACACACACTAGATTGGATAGTTATCAAAAAGTCAAAATGTAAAAAGTTTGAAAGATCAAAATGTCAAAAGTTCAAAAGGTCAAAAGCTCTCGACAACTACTAGGATGCAGTCTTGACCAGTTTTTAAATTTTAGAGCTTGCGCCATGATCCATAAAATCATAAATAAAAAACAGCCTATTTACTTGCTTAATAAAGTCGCCTTTTCACAGTCCCTCTGTTCTCATGGTATCCGACCGAATACTTATACATGCACGATAACACGCAGGCAATTTTTCATTCATGCCATTCGTCTTTATAATGAACTTTCCCTTAGTATAAGAACCAAGGTCGAGCACAATAGTTTTTTGTCCTCAGTCTTTTCCCACCTTTGTACGCTTCATTTATGTTTCCCCCGCTTAAAGTAACGTAAGTCTAAAGTCATCACTTTCATTTTCAATTTCATTTTCATTTAACACTTTTCTTTTACTTTCTTTTGTTGTTCCACTAATTTAATTTATTCCATATTTTTCCTTCTCAATTTCATATGTTATATTATACTGTAAGTTCTACTTAAATTGTTCCGAGTAATTTTTGTAAACTGTGCACTCATAAAGAATGTATTTCTTATTGTACAGCAAATTTATATTTAAATAAATACAAATACAAATACAAAAGGTTTCGACAGTAATGTATGTGTGATTTTACGAAAACCACTCTAACGATTTTTATCAAAATACATATAAGAGAAAATATAAGAATTCTAAATAAGATCCTCTACCTACTTACTTTTTCTCAAGAAATTCGAATAAATCAGTTTTTTTCAATTTTTTTCAAAAAAAAATTCTGAAAGGCCTATCTGTGTTCATATATTTAAAAAAAAAATAAATACCGCACTTCTATTCAAAACCGCAAGACTTATTTTTAGCAAATACTACACTTTTTCTTTTTTTCAACCATATTTAACATGCACTTTAAAATAATTCCCCAGATCCATCGGAAAATTAAGTTTACAACTGTTAACACAAATTCAGGAACAAATCTCTGAATTCTTATATATACAATACATGTGGGGTGGGGGTGGAGGAGGTGAATTTCCATGGACCTTTCAACGGCAACACGTTTCTTTCAAAGTTTAATAAGAACTGTTTAATTAATATTAAATGTAAATACAATGTTTGATGAAAGTTAGCTTAGATTAGAAACTAGAAATTAGAAATGAGAAATGAGGATATTCGTTGCGTTGCGTACGTATCGGTTGAAAAAAACCATCCATTGCTCTTCGTGGCTGCTGATCGACTGTCTGCTGTCTCTCTACGTTCGTTCTTTTTGTTCGAGTTGATAGGCACATTCTGCTTGCATACAAATATTTATATGCAACGATATAGATCTATCACGAACACTACTTGCAATCATTGACAACTTAAACCAGCGTCTTTAATCAATTCGAATCAAAAATAAAACCATACCCTAACAGACCAAAAACCAGGAACTCCTACTTCGATTGTCTCCGTACTCAAAAACCTTGTGTAAGAGCTTGTTAAATAATACAGTAAGCGCTTAAAATTCTCTAACCAGCACTTGCGAAAATCGCCTGTTATTTTTTTACTTATAAAAACTCACATTGTTATTATTTCGATATGGGCCCTAGTCTCGGGTCGTACTTACAGAAATGAAATGTAGATATACATACTTATAACAAATTTTCGTGTCGACTTTAAATTTACGGAAGCTCACAATAATTGTGAAATATGTATGGAAAATATAGCCACTGTTAGTTACTAAGTAATAAAATTTAGAGTCGAAACTAAATATTGATTGTAAGGCCCAATGAAAATAAAACAAATATATGTAGGCATGTCTGCAAAGCCAGTACATTTAAAAAAAAAACCCAGATGTTTTTGTTTAGAAATATTTGTAACAATCGTCGTAAAATGTATACAAAACCTATTATCTACACGAAATAGTTTTCCTTCTTCGAGACTAAACCTCGTATGTCATAGTCACAACTTAAATTATAAGCTGTGGATTTCCCTATGATTTGTTGGTGTACAAGTTTAAAGTGAAAATAATGCTTTAGGTTATATTTTGAAATACTACAAAAAAATAGATTTTTAAAACAAATGGCTTAGGATTTAATAAGTTAACTAGTTCCTTTGGTCTTCACATTCATTGTGAAATAGCTTTCAAATACAAATAAAAAAGCCTATCAAATTGCAGTTTCAATTTCAATACCATAATGCTTTTTTAACCGCACTAAAAAAGTGGATAAATATTCATCTCCATTAAAAAATATTTCGGGGAATCTGCGGGTAATTACCCATTACACTATTATTTTTTCAGAAAGAGAGCGATTTATGGTCATTTTACTTAGAGAACTGGATAAATCGATGTAAGCCCAAAAATAATCTGAATTTTATTTCAATTGATTATTGATTGGTGAGGAGAGTTATATCCAAAATTGTAACCGCCACCATCCCACACTTTTGCCACAATGTATTGGCAAATAAAATGAGTTTACCGCTAACTGAAATAATGGCTAAATATATTCTTATTAGAATATGCAATTATTCTGCATAAATTGATTTCAATTCGCCTCGCGGAGCCAATTCATTTTTAATATGAGGCAAATTTTTGTGTGCTTTAAATAATTCACAATCGATTTGTTTCTTTGAAAAGAAAATGATTCGAAAAGTTGCTGAATTCATATTAAGTGGCTGCATTAATACTGAACTGTAAAAACATCTTTGGCTTAAAGTTTCAAAACACTCCAATTTTGTAGAGCACTCAGTTGGTTGGTTGGAATGAATGTTTCTACCTTCTTTGCAGATCTTCAGCAAAGTCCAAGTCCAATCGTGTTTCCTTCGCTTAGTAATTTTCAATTTAGTTTTGCAAGCAAGTTATATGAACTACTTACTTGTAATTGATTTTTGATTAGTTCTGAATAAAACTATTGGAAAATATAACTCCCCTTGACTTTATGCCTTCTCCAAAAGCATCGAGTTCAAGTGAAATCTTGACCCATCGAGGCCACTTAATAAAGTCATCATTCTCGTAGACGGGAAAACTTTTCCAAATACCAATATCATAAAATTATGATCTGGATATTGATATGTGCCCATGTACATTTGGAGTTGAATGTTCTCTCGCAATAATTATTAGGTGGACCACTCTTAATGAATGAGAACTTTTGCCAACAAAAACTTTTCAAACCTCCCATCGAACCAAAGTTCGAATTTATGCTTGCAGGTTGGTGAGCCGAACCGTATCAATGGATGTCAATGACAGTCTTTCTTAGTTATTTATAATTCGAATTGCAATGACAGCACGAGGGCAATGTCAAGAAATCTATTGATTAAATTTCGGTTGGCAGGAATACGTACAAGTCAGGCAGCGTCTGCGAGAATGTTGGAAATAATTTGAAAATTCTGATTTATTTTGATCCTCCTGCCCTCCGACTTGTTATAAAACATCTTTGTACAGTGTCTCGATTCATGTGCAATTACTATGGCTTATGTTTATGTCATATGGAGCTGTATATTTTGTAAAATCTCAGACAGGTGAGAAGTTGAATGCAGGCAATGTCGGCGCTCTCCATAGCTGGGAACAGAGATTTCAAAGCTATACTCTAGCATACGCTCTATGTAAATTGAACAGAGGATTCTACGTGATATGCTTACTAGCTCTGCTTGTGATGAACACTCGGTCCATGGTCTGCCGTGGCAATTGAATAGTAATTGCCTGATTACTGTTACGAAATAGATTTTGAAAGGAATTCAGCTTTGTGCAACGTCGAATAGCTTCTTTGTATTCAGTTTAAGTTTTTGGATTCAGTTTTAAGAAATTTCAGTTTTAAAGTTGGTACATATATATATAAAGTATGAGACCAAAGAGGAAGTACTCGGATATTGATCAGCTTCCGTTCACAAATTGCTATAGATGAGGGAAATTTCAGTCGGGGTGGAGGACATTTTGTATAACGAAATAAAGCATAGCATCTGAGATTTTTTTTTTGTTTTGTATATAACATATTCCATAGAACGCCTGGTAGGTATACTAAATTATTTTCTTTAGCCAAAGTTAAGGACTATTCACGCGAACACTAGGATATTTGTAGTTTTTGGCACTTCGTTCGTATGAAAACTTTTTTCAGTCACGGATACAGTTCAGTTTCATTTGAAAAGGTTAAAGAACCCGTCAAACAGAATGAGTTTTTAACGCAGCGGTGAGATTATTTGGAGTTGAAAGCGATGTTCTAACCGCCGCGTTAAAGGACGTCAAACAGAATTATAGCTGTCATATTTTTTTGCAAAATTACATTTGCACGTGGTGGTAAAACGCCCTTAAGTTCGAACGAATACTTCATTCGTTGGCTTGTGGATCGCAACTGTATTATGTGGATTGTGAATAAATTATGACAGTTCGCAACAAGAATTTTCGCTGGAAAATTGCAGTTATTGTCTCTGTCGCTATTTTAATCAATTAACGCTCAGATTTACTTTTGTATTCGACATTTAAACACTTTTTTAGGAAAATAAATAGCAATTTTCATTTTATAAATAAAATAATATTGATTTGTTCGCAATTCACGCTCATGTGAATCGTCTTTTAGGGGAACCGGTAGCAACAGAACAAAGGCAAGATTATTCCTAATACCTACTGCATTCGAATTTTGCAAAATGGTCAATACTGGCACCAACGAGTGGTGGCGCGTTTGTCAAAAGTAGTGATTTCTTAATATTTTTACAATGTACCACGTCTACATCTAAAAATTCTACCGCTCTTTGTTTTTCATATATAATTTTGTAATAACAAAATTTTAATACTGACTTGGTACCACTGAAAAGTGATGCCGGAGACGAAAGAGAATCTGTCACGATCTCATTATTTAGTTCTTTTATAGTATAACTCAACCGATCTCGGTGGTGGTCTTATTACTGATCTTATCTCAAGAACCACTGGACCGATTTTACTGCGATGATCAAAAGAGTTTAATCCTTTTTTAATGCTCTCAAATATGTAAAAATATTTTACGAAACCATCTACACATAACCCAACTAACACATTCTGTATTAAAGACACTGACACATATCGGAACTAAGCTGTCTATGTAAAAAGAGTGACCGACTTTTATTATTAACTTATCAAATCCATTCGCATTAAAAATTACCATTTTAAATCTCGGCCTCAAATCAACTAAAGCCCATGAGGGGACTATTGCTTACTAAGGACATCGCCGTTAAATGACCTAAAGCACAATTTTTTGGAGTTGTAAAACCCTTTGAAGTGCATACCATGATACGGTCTATAAAAGAAAATTCGTTTGACCCATTATGTCTGCATCCAAATTGCTGTCATCATATACCTAATACATACCTTGCACGCATTTGCATATAGAAGCCATAAAAGTCTCGTTCAGCCACAAGCAGTACCAGTCCTTTTATTCATCTTGTACATAATAAAAGTGTAATCTTGTAATGCTTCCTCCATTTGATATCCTGCAAATATAAATGAAGTCGCAGTTGAAAGGCTAAAATTTTAACAACATACGATAGTATTAAAATTCCAAACAACTGCTCTCACACCCGGAGCTCAATTAACAGCATCAGCCATACCACCGCAAGTTAAGTACTTATGATTGCCGTTCAGCGTTGCCAGTAGGAGGGTGGAAATTTAATTTCCACACTTTGATATTCGATTTCAAGATTTATTTTTAAATAAAATCTTAAAACCAGAACACTCCACAATATCGAAGAGGTTGCCGTTCAATGCCTACAAGCTAAAGTAATGAATTTCGTATTGCAAATGTCGCGAAACGTCAAAATTAATATCTCACTTATAAATTGTTACAACAGAATGTATGAATCGGAAACAAAAATAAATCTGTCACTACTGGTGTCAGATGACAGGGATGTGCAATAACAAAATTGAAATAAATTACCCACAACTTTGTGAAATTTACACTTGGATTGAACGTCTCGAAAAAAGTTTAAGAAATTAAGCAGTCTAAGCCCGATATCCGAATCTGACAGTTGATTCTACACTGAACGCAGGGAGACACACAGACGATAAAGTAATGAATACTTAAAGTTAATTACCAAGCCATTTCGAAATTACGTCTCTTATTTTTTGACACTTTTGTAAGATAAAGCTAACAACGGCTGTCAATGTCACTTAATTTTAAGACAAAAACCCTACTATTTTGAATACATTTTAAATGAATTTATATGGATTTTTAAATTATTAAATACTAAGCTGCCTACCAAATTAAAAATGCACGTTTTATAAATTAAGAAATGTCAATCTAGCTCAAAAAAAACCTGCTATAAGCTCAGCGGTCAGTGAAAAAACCCTGCCGCAGCTGTTCCGCTTAAAAAAAAAAAAAAACTTAAAGTTTACTGGCCGAAGCGATTTTTATACACGATTCGGCTAGTACAATATTACTTCTGCAAAATTTACCAACCGCTGGCAATGCTTTCTCCCCTCCCCCTTAAGCATATGTGCACGATTATACTCTACTCTATTCGTATAGTTATCTGCTGTTTAATGTCGTACAAGGACGAGTTCTAAGTTTATTTATGGTACACTAAAAACCTTTTAATGATCGGTGTTCGGAATTCCTGGAAAAAAACGGAGTCATCACTTCCCACATCCTGGGAGCCGGAAGTTCTAAGGAGCTCACCATTGTGCCGTTTATTAGTTTGCTCTTTTCGCAGTTCAATGCAGGGGGATCGTTAAAATATTAAGCCCGGAATGTATATTTGGGGTCATCTCGGTTTTTAGAAGGTAATAAAAATGGTACGTTTACGGTTTTTATTGGTAGTAAATCCGTACCAAAATTAGGTGTCCTTTTGCTAGGGTTATACTTCAGACGACTGATGTTATATATTGTCTGTTGATAAGTCCCTAGAGACAGAGGGAGATAGGAAAAATTACTAATATCCCTCCACAGCACATTGATAGCTTTAATTTGTTTTTCTTAAAATATTAACTTTCGCTCACTCTGTCAGTGATATTACGAATGTAGAAGCAACAAAGTTCCTGCAAGGGACCTGTGGCATTTGAGTAATTAATCTATGAAATACCCTTTACTGCCTAGAAATTATCCACATAAATTTCTGCTCTTTACCTTTTAGACTTTGCGCAAACAAAATTTACTTTAATCTGATCCTTACTGTCCCGCAAAGAAAACATTTTTCTATTACCTCTGTAATTTAATGAAGCAGATTAACAAAATGTCATGGCAGGTCACCTTATAAGGATAACAGCAGCATTAAAATATTAGTAGCGCTTCGTCGGGCTGTCATTTTAGGTATATATTTTTGTGTTGTATATGCAAACTGTCAAGGAGCTACATAAATTCACACTGGATGTATGTTGTTCCCTTTAAAAAGCATGCAAAAGGTGTTGGTAATGACTTACAATTTAATTTAAAGTCAAGGACATCGCCCTCGAAAATGAATTGCTGATCGAAGGGACGACGTTCTTACCCATTGTAAACTAAAACAATCATTTTCATAATGACCCTTTCCTCCCCTGCTACAACTTGGCAATTATTCATTTTTGCAACTGCCAAAATTAAATGGCAGGCAATTTTAAAAGCTCCACACTTAATGAAGTCCATTAAGAATACACACAGGACACTCTGTATACCCATGTAAGAGCACACATAAATAAAATAGTAAACCTAGACCTATAAAAAGTGTCTGGCATAATGTTTCGATACAGCAGTATTATAATTTAACTCTTCACACGACTTCAATATGTATAGAAGCACTTAAAGCCAAGATGTTTCCAAAGTCACGCTCCAGACATAAATGCAGCCAATTATTATTTTCCACCATTGGCCGGGAGCGGTAAATAATTGAAAGGAAGAAGGGGAAAGTCTATCGAATCGTGTTCTAATTGAATTTAAATTATGTAGCCAATAAAAGAGAAAAACAAAGCCAAACGGTTCTTGCAATAAAATAAGAGCCTTTCAGTCAATTCCGATATACACAAAGGAAACTCACAAGCAATCCAAAGAGAACAAGCACAAAATGCCAGGATATTGCTGGATGGAAGTTATGTTTTCATTTTATTAGAATTCAGTTTTGTTACTTGTTCTTTGCGTTTTCTCTGTGTCTTGTTAAATTTATCACGAACTAATGAAAGAATTGCATAATTTTTTTTCTTTCTACCGAATCGGGAAGTTAAAAGGCCAGTGGCGCCGCCGGAAGGAAAGTGCTGTCTACAGTTTATTATTATTTTTATACTGATGAAGGATTTTCTCGCTGGGTCTTGCAGTTAGGAAGAGTGACAGTGGCAGTGGCCTCGTGGAACTCGCTGGCGGAAACGACTGAAAAAAAAAAGAGTCGGTATTCGACATCACTTACAATTTTGTTACAGACTGATATATCCTCGTAGCATTCTTGCGACTAGGTAGTAGGTATAAGTCTTGCGAACAGAGGTGCAAAAAACACACAAGCCAGAAAGTGGATCACTGATATGAAACTCAATTTAAAAATGGACAAAACCAAGGAAGCTAAATTTATGTATTTTAATTGTCATGTGACAGTTGATGGTCAATTGTGTTTTACTGAACGCACTCGGTTCATAGTATGCTCTGGACGTGTCCGAACTCTGTCCAGTGGGCGTTCCGCTTTTAACGAGAAAAGAGAAGCTCCTTCGACCTACTACAGCCGCCAGGAGTACAGCAAAAGCGTGACCAAATTTTGATATTTTGTCCAGTTGTTTCTGTTGGAAATAAATTGTTCCGCCTTTCGATTTTCGACCCACATATTCATAATCAATCAGATGGAGAGCAGAATATGTAACTTACCTACTTCTTGAAAACGTTTTGAAATCAAATTCTTAAGTAGGTTATTTTGCTCGAAATTATTCCATATCCTGATATATTTTTTTCAAATTCTGCTAATTCTAAGAACATAAATACTAGGACCTAGGACCTATAATGCGTCACAAAATCCATGCAACACAGCATTCCCAATCTGCGTCTCAATCTATCTATCTGGAAGATTGAGCCATTAGCTGTTTATACAAAATACTTATGACGCACATTCTCACCTTAAATGCGTGGATACGAAAATCAATCCCATAGTCGTCACCACGCAAAAGTCATCTACTAATACGGCTCCCCTCATTTTTTTTTTATTCTCCAATTTGTTTCTTCATCTCAGTGCCTACTGTTAGTATAAACGTACTTAAAAATACCAAATCGCGTTTAATTGCCGTAAGGGTGTAAAACTTCATGGCCATGTCATCATCTGAAGCAATGAAAATGCAAATATCCAACACAAAAAATATCCGAAAATTAATTCTTCCCAGCAGTTTAGATAAACAGTTCCAGTTCCAAAGATATAATATGCAGACAGGATTATGCTAAAAGTCAGACACATCAAAATGAACAGCATACATACTCTGTAGGTACATACAATCACGTATCCCACTTGTTTAACAGCTTCTTACTGTCGATGCGGATGAAACTTAAACTTGCAAGGTTTACACACTGTTCTTCATTTCCCTGGCATTTTTGAATTTACAAAACGCTGTGCAAACATTGAATCCTTTGGAGAAATTTCTTCCATTTATCCCTTCTTGTGACCAGGCACGCGATGGCTGACACTTTGCCAGCGAGGTTAAAACGAATAAAATAAATATCTTTTGTAGTCCATGTTGTTATCGGGGTTGTAAATTGTTAGGGTAGCTGTGCGTTTTTTCATTTTTATGATGACAAAAAACAAAAATTGTACCGAAACGAAAAAGTTTTCTTCCTGGAGAGTGTACTTTGTCGCTGTTGGAGAAAGATCTTGTTTATTTTGGTGTGCTGCTGAGTTTTTTTTTTAACCTAGTTTCGGAGACAAATGCTGTTCAACCGAAGGAATCAGTGAAGGGACTATTTTTTAAAGAAGTTTATTTTTTAGCGCTGTTATAGTTTTTTCGATGTTTGTTTTGATAAAAAAAAAGGTTAAGCAGGGAGTGCTAAGATGCTTTGGAGTTCAACGTCTTATCTTAGCCACTTCCAGCTGGTAAACAGGAAACGCCATTTACCAAATCGGCTGCAGTACTTAAGGGTATGGCCCGTGAAAATATACAGGCACTGGTTGTGTTGATTATATTTGTAGGTGGTTTGTTTTTGTTTTTCCGGAGACTGCTGCTGAGGCTTTCGATAACGTGTTTATTTTGGAATCCTATTTTTTTTTTGTATGGTAGTGGGGAGAATATGGTGACTGCAAATGACTTGTGAAATGTATGAAGTGAGAAGCAAATGTGTTTCTGAGTGTAGTGTTCAATTCAGGGGGATATGTTGGTGGGAACTTCATTCACTTCCTGATTACAGCGTATCTCGTTATTCTTCGTAGCCAATCAAATGAAATCTTATTGGATTGTGTAACTGAACTTTTCAGGAGGACTTTATAGCATTGTAAAAAATTACATCAATGATTCCTTAACATGTCAAACGTAATAATTGACTACAATAGTTCAAAATAAACTTCAATTATTGCATTGAGGCTTTATTTTGACACCTACATGAAGTCTAGAACATATCTTTAAATTCCAATAATTCTACATCTTGTTGGTAAGACCTTAAATCATGGTAAGCGAGCACTATCAACAAAACTCCAGCAGGTACAGAAAATTTCAATCAATATTCTCATTGTTACCGGCGCAATGTGTACCTTTCCAAGAGCACTAACAGTAAAGGACTATTCACACGAGAGCGAACAGCGAATATACGTAGATTCTGACATTTCATTCACATGAAAACTTTCTTTAGTCGCAGGTACACGCGAATCGGTTTCATTGGGCACATTCAAGAATCTAGTTATCTTAAGTGGACTAGATTGGTCGGGATAAGATGTAACCTGAAGCGTGAACGGAAAAACTAGATTGAACGGGAACGTATCTTTTCCTCCGTCATCCACATATCCAAACTGTCATAACTTAGAACTCAGTCACGAATTTCTTGACAGCTGCTCATATGACCGATTTCAGACAATCATAACCGAGGTACATCTAGTCAGACAGCTGTCAGACTAATGTCGTTTTCCATTGGGACCACCAGAAATCTTTTTCAGATCTCAGATTTTACGCTGCCAATGAAACGCGCAACGAAATTGATCTGCTTTAATAAATGTATTAGTGCGTTATTTGGCAGCAATATAAGCTGTTCAATCTGCATTTGTTTTTGCAAAAGACACAAATGGATATCGACTTCGAAAATGTTTTCCCTGTTGTAGATACAAATTTAGTATTTTTTGTGATTCGTAGTCTTCAGATGACGAGGAAGACTAAGAAGAAAATAATTCCTCAAAAATTATATCCTTGGATATTTATGTATTTCATTATTTTGGTTTTCACGAATCTTTGCGCATTTGGCTTGAAGGCAAACTTCTTAAAATGACGTAAAACAGCTGTGCAAAGCATATTGGTATTGTGGCAGTATGTGTAGATCTGAAAAAATATCGAGATCTGCAAAAAGTGCTCCGAATCGAAAAAAAAATTGATTTTTTGGATTTGTAGATCCCGACTGTTTTATGTGGATTGCGATTTAAGTGTGACAGTTCTCGGCAAAATTGCTGTAATGTATATAAAGCTATTTAAATCAATTGAGAGACAGTTTTTCTTAGATTAGATTTTAGATTAATTAAATGCAATGCTTTTGTGGTAAAACAAATAGCAATTACTAGAAAGAGGACACTTAAACGTTATTTAAATGAGATTTACTTTTATACTTAGCGCCACCAAATTTAGAGCTCCAAGCGATGCCAGACTTTTCGCACACGATCATGACAATAATTATCAAAAATACCCTTTATGCCCATGCCGTTGTTAGAAACACCCCCACGATATTCCCAACGAAAATATAAATACATATACATATGTAATCGTACTACCTACATATAAAAAGCACAAATATTAACAAAGAGCAAAATCAGAAACTCTTTTTGTTGAATTCGAATGGTTTTCCTTCAGATTCAGTGTTTCAAATCCCTTTTTTTAGATCTTTTCTATAGCTTATATATTTTGAAATGCAAAGAGCCTTCGAAATGAGTAATTAAAAACCATCTGAATCACTGGCTCCAAACAAAAATATCAAAAAAAAAAAGGGAATTATGTGGCTTTAAGTTGAACAAGAAACATTTTCAGCTAAATTCAAGTCTCCATTGAAAATTAGTAATTGCGTTAATCTGTAGAGCTGTAGGATATTTATGTAAACCGTGTTTTCGTCTAAAACTAGTCGATGTATTCACACCGAGCACCAACTTGTTTTCGTTTGACGTTTCCATCAGTTGTGAGACACTAGTCGTGAAACTTCTGTGTAAATTATTTTGTTTACCGACAAATTTCGATCACATTAATTTACAAATGAATTCAGACAGCGTCGCCGCTGTAAAATTTCAAAAAGGGATTTACAAGGGACCCGAGCCGAAAAAAGGGGCCACCAAATAAAATACTAATAAAAAAAAAAACCAGATCAACAAAGACGTTTATTTTTAACAGAAAAACTACTTTTTTCACTATGAAACACTTCTTGCTTGTTTTTCGTTCAATAAAGAAAATTATCTTATTTAAAGTGAAAAAGGGGCCATTTCGACAATTTTTCAAAAAGTGGGGACCAAGGATCCTGAGCCTCAAAAACGGCAACGCTGATTCAGAGCTTTTAAAAATAATATTAGCTCATCAATTAAGCGTGGAAAATGATTTTAAGTTGTGAGTTGTGACATTTGTTCGGTCAGCTGATATATTGCTGAATTTGTTGAATATTGCAAAAGGTGTGTTTATTTCAACAACCCAACGATTGGAAGTTGTTTTCGAGGTCTTTTCGTGGAACACGACTTTAAACGAATTATTTTGAAAACTGAAATATGTATGGGAAGACTTCTGTTTTCGATGAAATTCTCAATTTGTTTCGTGAAAATCTGGTTTTCGGCTCGGTGTGCATAGGGTATTATCATATTCCGCTGTAAGAAAATATGCCTGTCCTTATTGTAGTTGCCTCAGGTAAGTGGAATGGAAAGAAAGGGGATAGTAATTGTATTCCACGCGGAGCACCCTTATAAATAATATGAAATATGTTGTGGTGCAATGTGTCGCGTTGTGTAGAAATCGCTCCTGATCTGGTTGCACAACGCTCTATGGCGCAATGAAACGAGACGAATATATTATCTGAAATATCTATGTGAAAGAAAGAGTACACGTGAACTAGGAAATCGACAACGTCAAAAAAGCAAAAGAAACAACATTTGAATTTATTTAAAGAAAAGTAAAAAAAGCTAGACAGTGTGCACAGAACGCGTCATGACACACCATACGTTATAAGTCTGGTGCCGGCTTAACTCTAGATATGAAAACATAACCCCCAATTTAACGAATTAACTAACTACACCTTGAGCACCGTATTTTGCTTGTCAATATTTGTATTCAATAGAAAAACAAGTGTCACATTATTAGGATCTGTTACACATTTTCTAAAAATGGTTCTTTCACAATAAACGTACAATTCAAAACTGGAAGCAAAGAAGTTTTTCATATTTAACTAAACTTCGAAAACGATTGCCACACAGATGGCATCGAAACCTATTTAAAAAAATTCAAAAGGCTCACTAAACACAACTCAGCTTTTCAGCATATGAATAAACTTGAACAACTTCTTTTGATATTTTATTAAGTTGGTCACAATATTTCCGGACCCATCCCATTAATATGGAACACACAAGAAAACTTCACCCGCTTAGAGTCTCTCTCGATTATCCCCGATTTTGCGTTCGGTTTGAAAAGACTATAAATAAAAAGAATAAATTATTGTACCTACCCTTGTAATTAAATTCTCTTCAGCTGCAATCTTTCCATAAACTTCACTTCGTTCGAGAACATTTTGCAAACTCAAATGAAACAGCTCCTTTCGCATGCCAAAAGCAGAATGTAAAGAATACCATTCTGACTCTGAAAGAATATTTACTTGTGTGTTTGTTTATACTGAACTCTATTATGAATGCAAATAAAAATAAGAAACGAGAAGGTCCTCACACGGCAAACTACACTTGTCCCCTCTGACTCTACACGACGTCTTCACAAGTGGTTTTTAGCGGTGATGAAGATGATGAGGTGTTAATGTGCATAGTCCCTAGAAACTATATACCAGCCAACACACAGAGAGCGGTGTTTCGGTAAACAAGTTTCCCCGCTGGAAGGATAAAAGAAACCGCATACTGTGTATATTTGTATAAGCTGCTCAATCAAAAGCATATCGGGGATGAGCTGCGTGGAGCCATAAAGTGCACTTGAGTCTTTGTCTTCAGCTTAACAATAATCTTTTAACATTAACAAAAATATTTGCACACTGTGAACAAGTTTTAGTGTATCGTAAACGTGTTTATGTTTATGTCGTCTTCGCGTGACACTTTCAAGGAGCGCGTCTGCGAATAAAACAAGACAAGTGGGTGGCGCTTTGGCCGGGCATAGGTTGAGTCAGTATATCTAGGGAACTTATTTTCACATTTTCTTCGTGTCAACAGATTTAACATAGCTGAGCAAAGTTTAGTTTATGCATTTTTGTTAAGTCGCCCTATCTGGGGACGACATCAGCATATAAGATTTTCCACCTAAATATACCTACATGCAAAAGTTTTGTGAAGAAACTTTCTCTGGCAATAATTTTGACGGCTGTTGAAGGGTGAACGCATTTGCAAAATGTTAAAAGTCAAGCTTTCTTGTCTACCCCACAGGAGTGTAGGTCTTTATTTACTAGATTATGGGCAAAGGCAATTAGAGATTAAAATTTAAGAGAAATTACATTCTAAAGCAAGGAAAATAAACACTAAGTACCAGGGCTTTCGGCTTATACGAATAACAAATTGTGAAGTAACCTACATTATTTTGAACCCTGCCTGCCTTAATATCTGTTAACTAAAATCGTCATTCCCCTGGTCTTTAATTTTGCTGCAGTCTTATCGTACATGTGACCTTAAAGCTTCAAAGGAGATTTTGGATATTAGAAACAAACAGCTATAAGAAATTTTATGGAAACTGTTGCGTGTCCACCGAAAGTGTGCATGCGGACACACTTTTGTCACATTTTTGTCAATTTCCTTGAACTAAACCTTAGACGAATCCCCTCATATAATGTACATTCCATAATTTACCAGACATCTCGTGATAAATCGCTCCTTTTGGCTGAAATTTACCAAATTGACAGCTGATACACTGGACCCGCCACTCATTTTTCAAGAAAAGTATGTTTTAATTTGTCTGTGCACAGAAATAGAACAAACCATACATCACAAATGTTATAGTTAGAGGTGTTGCCTCATTATGGCGTCCAGAGTCCTAAAAAAACATATAGCTCCATAAAAGACTTTATCACTATGCTTAGACGAACAAAATTGGTCATAAAAGCGGAAAGCATAAAGCGAGAAGCCCATTTCGTGTTATTAATTAATATCTGTCTAATTACAGTTAACAGTTAGAGTACCCATTATGGCAAACTTTGCTACGAAAGGTATACGTCTTGTTTAATAGTTTTACAAGGTGTTAAGAGTTTTTATGATCCCGGCGAACAACTCATAAAGGTTTTATTAATCACACTGTTTATTTGAAACAAATTCGATTGGGACATGTGACCAGCTTAATAAAATTGTAGTCAAATGGGCCAAAATTGTCAAAAATGTTCAGTTGCACTTAAAGACGTCACAACCTTCGAAGCAGTTAAATCATATATCAGTAATAATTTATTCCTCTTTGTTTTGAGCAAAAAAAAACAACACCAGACTAATGACTCGTTAAAAACATAATTTAACCAGCGTTATTGGACTGGTAATGACGGACAACACAAAAGACTATGAACGCGACTTAAAGCTTTTTCAATTGTTAAACGGTTGGTTATCAACTCTATTCAATGGCGGCCAACGTTATTGGATGTAAAGCCGCCAGTGTTTCTGATGTCATTAGATATTGAACAACTCTGTGCTCCAGAGATGAGAGAAAATAATATTCTGTAGAAAATATCATCACAGAGCAATGGACCACGGATTTGAACTACCAAGCATCGTTTTTTATTGTGAGTTGTGACTATGAACGTCTAAATAATGGAGCTTTATATTTTTGCGAAAAGTGTGTAGAATTTCTTAGTTAAGTGCTCTTCATTTATTTTAATGGTAGAAAGATTGAAGACAGAAAAAACAGTCCTTTAGTTTTTACAATCCAATCACCACAGTTAGGGGACTTAAAAGTCAAATATGTGATCAATATGGAATGTATGTAAATATCTATGAGGACGTAGGAGCAGGAGGTAAAGGGTGTTTTTTTAGATGTATAGAACTTTGAAATGGAATAAAACAAAGATGATTTTCTTAAATTGACATGAAATTTACTTTATTAGAAAGATAATCTTCTGGCATTATTATTTAAGTATGATTTCTGGCATATGACCGCCACAGCTGGCTCGGACGTAGTCTAATCTGGAGATCCAATTTTCGATGACTCTTTCCAACATTAGTGGCCGTATACCCGCAATAACGAATGTTGTCCTCCAAGTGGTCAATCATTTCGGGCTTATCGGCGTAGATTAGCGACTTCACATATCGCACAGAAAATAGTGAAGCGGCGTTAAATCGCCACGATCTTGGAGGCCAATTCACGGGTCCGCAACGTAAAACTAAACGGTTACCAAACGTTTCCTTCAATAAATCAATTGTGACACGAGATGTGTCACATGTTGCGCCGTCGTGTTAAAACCCACAGCTAATGCACATCATGGTTGTTCAATTGATGAACGAAAAAGTCAGTAATCATGGCTCTATAGCGGTCACCATTGACTGTAACGTTCTGGCCAGCATCGTTTTTAAAGAACGCTCTACAGCAGCAATGACTTCTTCTGTACGCACTGTACGACGTCTCTGTAGATGCGTATAATCATTTAGAGTAAACGTGGTGCGAAAACGTTCCATCATTAATCGAATTAATTGCTCTGATGGACGATTATGTTGACCGTAAAATGGACGTAGTGCGCGTCAATCTATTCATGTTGAAATGCCAAACTTTGGTTTATATAAATCAATTGACAGCTGACAAAATGGCCGCCAGTTAAAATAGTGCTGCCACCTTAAAGTTGGCCCTTTATAAGTTAAGAGTGAAAAGAGCATCGCATCCAGATTAAGCCAATGTGCTTTTTGACAATACCTTAATCCAACTTGGTGACCTCTTGGTCTGTAACAATTGCATTTGATTTAATTGAACACAAAAAAGCAGAGTCAAATATTAGGTCTATTAGCGTAGCACACTATAAAAATTAGAGTCAGCTCTTCTTAAATTGTAACTCATGCTTATAAAAATCCACTCAATTTATATTGATATCCATTGCAGCGGCCAAATGTAAAATTTTCTCTATTTTTAATAGACCTGTTTTCTAAAAATGTAATTAATAACACTCTTTTAAGTTTGACAAATGACAAATGTCTTGGTGTTAGTGTAAAGGTAAGATTAGACGGTATGCCAAGTGGTCATAAAATGCCGATTTCTGACAGTTCTCCTGTCAAAATATGGTCATACAATGTAATGGGCATATCCCATATGCTCTAATGACCTGAATGCCGCATATGACCAGGCTGATTTTGACAGATAAAAATGCGCAAATAGCATATGGTGTAATGGGACAATAGGTGCGAATGCCAGCATATAGCCTTATATGCCCATATGCTTTTAATTGAAATTTCGTTATGGCATTAATGGCATTTTTGATGGAACAGGAATTATTTTGTTGTCATCGGTGTTTGAGTTCGTAGAATTGTGATTCATTTTCATGTTCGTTCTCTTTTTGGTAATGAATACCAAATGCCTCAAATGACCATCAAGTCAAATATGACCATATTGGTAATTTTGGTCATATAGTCTAATATACAGTTTTGAAAATGCTGACATTTTGTTCATTTGACGGCTAATCTGGTCATTTGCCTTTTGGCATTCATATGCTTAATTGGCATACAGTCTAATCTTAGCTTAAGTAGGTGCGAATCTCGCTCAGATATCGAGATTCGCTAAATTGCTCTGACTCTCAAAATATGTGAGAAATGGAAATGGAACATGTAATCTGACAGCCAGCTGATTTCGAGAGCAGAATCTGAAAATGGAAACTGCTCTGTCCCAATAGAAAACGACATAAAAGTACCGGGAATAGAGGATAGACTTCGAGCTACTTTTACCCCTTTAAATTTGACATCTAATAAGCATCGCAAATAAATAATAACTTACGTTTTTGAAACATATAAAATGCTCTGGGATCGGAATTTAGGGATTTTGAATTTGTTTATATAGTGTTTCGCGAAGCCCATCCTTTCACAGGTGGGCTATCGTTTTAGTTCAAACGTCAAAAAAACTTGAAGGATAACAAAGCTGGGTCAGAGAAGTGTTTTGTTTTGTTCAAATTTTGTTAAGAAACGCATTATTCCCATTACTCTCACTTCTAAGCTCTTACGAAATACGTTTGGTAAAAAACATCATTTTCCAATTGTACGATTGTCTTATCTCTTTTATTACTATATACTTTTTCAGTTTTTTTTAAACATAATTACACTACAACCATACAAAATCTGTTCTGTTATCTTACAAGTTTTTTAGCTGCAACTTGGCTTTTTGTTCTTCTTATTTGACACTAAGTATTCAACAATTTCAAAATGAAATAGAATAAAATAAAATAAATAAAATTTGATACTAAGCTTATGTTTTAGAGAGTTGTGTTATGAACCTTAAGAAAAGTTTAAATTTGACCACTTAGAACACCAGCTTAGGCAGTTTTATTCTCTATCAATGTACTAAGCTTCAAACGTATGGTTTGTGAATTATCCTATTTGAAAAAGTTATATACTTACTCAGTTGGACTGTTGGCAACTCCAAAGGCTCGATGAATAAATATGGGGGAGGTGGTATGCAGCCTAATATGCTTCTTTTAGTCCACAAACATTAATTTTGTATTTCTTTCCTGCGGCCGAATAGCTGTGCGGCCATCGTTAATGGTTGGGCTAATTTTTGGGCTTACATTTGTATTGTTACTCAGATGTGAGGAGTATTCTGTACAAAAATTGTCAGGACTACAATTCGTTACAACTGAAAAATTCACAAGATAGCAATAGCATACTAAAGAGTCACATCATCGTTTAAGTCCTAAAATATTCCATAGTCCTACCTAAAGCCCAAACATAAAATAAAAATGCACTATCAGTTCATTTTAGCAGACGCACATAAATTATTGTACCAACCAATGTCCATAAAGCAACAACAATTGCAAGTTGTAACTGTACGTACAATGGAGCATCTCATGGATTATTCGAAAATGGAGAAACTTTTGCCGTTATTAATAGGGACAGAAGCGGAGAATCGGCTTCATTTTATCCGATGAGAAGAAATGCGACTCAGAGCGCATGTGCTGGAAAATATGTTTACGAAACTTGAAGTGGAAGATGAAAGGAACACAGAACGCAGTATATTTCTTTACTTCTTTGTGCGTACTCTCAGTCATTTCATGCTGCTTCATGTTATTTTTTAAGAGCATCTGACAACTGACCTCGATAGTTAAAAGGAGCGTCGAACTAAAAAGTTATACTGTACCATAATGTGCCTTGTTATTGTTATTATTATCTTAATGTGTAAGCTTTCAATAAATAAATTAACTAATGAACCTACCTATCTAAAATTTATTTAGATGCCAGCGTCATATTTTTCGTAACTGAATATCTATTTGTGTGGGTCCGGGCACTGTCCATACGCAGCTTTGTTGATAAAAAATATTTTCTACTGTACCAATAAACATTTTTAGATTCGACTCGAATGTCGTTTTCTATTGGGACCCCCGGATATTTTTTCAGATCTCAGATTTTACGCTGCTCATGGAACATGAACGAAATTAATCTGCTTTTGTAAGCAACAATATCAGCTGTTCAAATTGCATTTGTTTTTGCAAAAATCACAAATGGATATCGACTTCGAAAATGTTTCCCTGAGATCTGAAAACGATTTCTGGTGGTCCCAATGGAAAACGACAATAGATTGAATTTCCAGGGAGCGTGGAGGGTTCACATAGGACATCGTAAAAATACATATCAAAGGGCATGGTAGTGCCCAGCCAAGTTCTGGCACTACACCCTTTTTACACGAACAAGCTCAGGGGACTTTCGACTCCCTCTATCTTCAGTAAAAATGAGGACAGAAACTTCAAATTCGGAATATTTGCTAAGCTGATCAAGCACATAGCACAGGCGCCTCACCAAATTCCAATTTTAATCATTAGTGTTTCAGGTTTGTTTGACGTGCCTAGCACTAGTGCCCACTAGGTGCGCACTGAGAAGTATCAGCTGATTTCCACATCTGCTAAAAACCCTGCACAATCCTGAAAACTCGGCTACTATATCGAACGCAAAATATGTTGCCCTGAAGTCTGCCAATTTTTGAACTTGAAAAATATTTATCTTTTGGTGAACGAAGTGTTATCCTCACTTTTTTTTTTGTTTATTGTTAAAAATGAATGAACTCAATTCGTTTGAATACCAAATTTATTTTTATTTACCTTTATCACGATAAACAAGTGAATGACAGCAAGCGAAATGACAGCGCAACTCAGCACTGCATTCTTGCCCCGACAAAATAACTATGGTCAGTACAGGGCACAACTAGGGCGCCCCAGAAGTCATGTCAAACATAGGTTTTCAGTAGCAGGGCGAGTTCAGTGCTATATCGAACACGTTAGGGTTAAACCAGTGCGCACTAGTGCGCACTAGGGCCTACGTAAAACAAACCTAATGCTTCACAAAAAACCTGACTCACTGACTGATTGACTGACAGATCATCAAAATTATGTAGCACTTTCTGACATTGTAGAACCTTTTAACTTTGCACAACGGTAGGTCTTGTGGTGCAAGCAAAGGAATAAATCGAAAATTTGAAGTTTCTGTCAAGTTTTTAAAACCTTTCGAATTGGTCGTAGTAAAAAGAAAACTTGCCAGGTAAATTCACCAAATTTTAGTTTGTAATCATTAAAAAATAATATTTGGTATTAAACTTTCCTGAAGTAAGAACTTGGCGTAGGTACTTTAAGATCTCAGTACTTCGCACGGCTGACTTGTTACATAGAGGTTCATATATAGAAGAACTTGTCTCTTTTTTTTTTTAACTTTTATGTTTTTGGTCTGATATTCAGAGTTGCGAGTGGCTTCAATTAGTATTCAGCAGCGTAGGGTGGTTAAGATAGGTACTGCGCATACTGTCAAAAAAATGTTCGAAACAGAATCAAATTTTTCGAGGAACGGCCGAGTTATTGTCACTCACTATCACTTTTGGGTTTGAGTGTGTGATATAAGAACCGCATGCTTCTTTATAAGGATTATGGACCCAGAGTTAAGGTAACGTCGTTGGACTTACTATCGTTAAATATAAATACTACAGAATATATCAACCTAAGGTTTTTTCGCAATTTGTTTAACCTGCGATACTGGTTATTTAGTGAATACTAATTGAGATAAATCGGAGATCTAATTCTCTTTGCGATATATCCTTCGCTTACCCTAGTTACCCCTAAAATTCCATTCCTTTAGTTACCACCAGAGATGTGTATGCACTACCCATCTCTTTAATTAATTGAAATTCAAAACATTCCGGAATGATAAAAGTTCACATGCAACTATGTCTAAGGAAAGCAAACCAATCTACTAAGTTGTATGCACACATAGCTATACCATGTGATCGGCTATTGAAAAGCCATAAACCCAGAAGCTGTTATCCCCACTACGATGCGAAAAAGTTGCGGTAACATTCCTACCCAGTCTCAGATTTCTGAAGCATTGTTCGCCCATTTTCTCGCACAATTCGCAAACACATTTTAAAAGCTAGTTGCACTGCATGACATAAGCAGGAACCAGCTTCTTCCTGTTGACATGGATAGGGTTATATCAGGGTGATGTGGTGCTGATGATGAAAGGTAGTTAGCGTTGGCGCCATAAATTAGCAGTGCAATTTAGCGCTTGCACAAATATGCAATTTTCTTACCCCATTCAAACCAGAAGAGAAGCTTCGGCATCAATTCAACTTGGCTGGTTAGCATTTCGCTGCAGGACATTTAATTTTCCTCTTTCGTTGTCACTGATGAATGGAACTTAATTTGATTCCCAGTGTGAAGTGATACGATGCGACATTCAGATTTTTCGCTTTCGTTTCATAGTTGACCAGGACGAATGCGCCATGCAAAACTAGAGGAACCCATATTTGCTCAACAGACTGGTAATAATAGTCTCATTTGAGCTGTGCTACCCCAGGGAGATATTCGCAGTTTAAACTTTTGCTCTGAATGGAGCGAATGTACGAGAACGACACCTCTTGTTTATTTGTTGGACAAAAACAAATTTGAGGCACGACGTGCACATGATTCGTGTGTGTTACACTTTGTGGTTGAATTTCAGTTGTAATCCTTTTTGTTACGAGATATGTATTTTGGGCACATACTCATGGGGAGTGACGTGGAGCGGCCGCAAACACAAACTCACCAGGACGTTTGCGCGGTGCTTTGAATTCGTCCTCCGTTGGACTGTAAAGTTATTTCCCCTTGAATAGGGATGCTATTAAGTTTGAAGATGGCAGGTCCAAGTCCACTGACCGCATTTGGTTGTGGTTTTGCGAAATGCCTAATTAGAATGAACAGCGTGTTTTCATAACTTAACTACAAAGGGAACTAATTTAATTGGTCAACCACAAGTCACGCCACGCATATGAAGGATGCATTTCCAGTGAACTTCGGATTGCAGAGCCTTGTTAAGCACTTCTTTGTTTCAATATCAACCGACCTTTAAATAGATATTGTGAAATTGTAAAGTTTGTCTATTAGTAGGTATGTGGAGTTGTACGCGCGTCACATTTAATCCACACACCCAATCCGTACGGACTTCTCAAAAAAATACAGGACTCTACATATTCCAACTTTTAGTTTTCCATTGCATTCGGTCAACTTTTTATGATTCATGGACACCCTACAGTTTTAGAAGTCAGCTCACAGGTGTTTCTTATCGGAAAATTGTATACACTTGTAATAATAGTGCGTTGTTGTCGTTCCATTGTATCCTCCTTTTCGTCGACTTTGAAGGTGATCTGCGAGTACGAAGTCTATTTTTTTCCTATAAAAACCTAATGCTTCCTAATTGTCTGCGTTTCTAATTATAATCACAATGATTCGATACCCACTTATAGCGCGGACGGCAAGGACAGCTCATTTTATTTTAGAACCATCTAACTATATATATATTCCTACATATATCCTTGAAGTCATTAATTGCACAACCGAAAACCGAAAAAATAGGGTTACTAATAGAGGTGTAGGCTAAAAATGCTTCCCGTACACCGAATTTAAAGGGTATTCATAAATCAGAACTTCTTAAGCGCACAGAAAAATTATAACGCTGTTTTACCTAATGCTATGAAAATTATTGTGCTATTCCACAAGCTCTGCTCCGGAACATATAGATACTGAGAGGTAACGAACTATTTAGTTTTGTGTGCATGTGCACCCATTGAAACAACAACATTTGAAAACAATCCAATGAGATAGATTTATCTGTTTAAAAGCTTTGGTAGGGTTATACATCCTGAAAGTTGATTCTCCCATTTCACATACGTATTCTAAACATAGAGTGGAAATGGAAAAATCATTCACGAGTAAAAATAATATTTCCTTTCCCTGAACCTAAACTATATATTCTACATTTTGTTGAAATGAAATGAAAGTGTCTAGCTTGAGGTAATTTTTAAATAATTTAAAACGAATATAATCTATAGTAACCTCCCTTTGACATATACAGAAGCATACAAAAATCGTATCTAAATACGCGAAATACGAGTTTGTAACCCTTTGCTGAACCGGAGAGAACTATTTAATATGGGTTGTCAACAAGAGTCGAAAAGGATACATTAAGCCTTTTTATTATGCCCACATGATCTATGTAGATCATTGATTTCCATGGTTTCCAACAACAGTTGGATCACGTATTATTGTTGTAAACCGTGGCAATCAATTATCTATATAACGGGTGATTTTTTAGCTGGTTTGGTTTTGGCAACACTAGTTTTGACAGCTGACGTGTGTTTAGTACCTTGTGTCACTGTCGAACAGCTTCAGTTTGGTTTGCAATTTAACCATGGATCGTCTTACAAATGAACAACGCTTGCAAATTATTGAATTTTACTATCAAAATTCGTGCTCGGTTCGAAATGTTCATCGCGCGCTGCTTCCATTTTATGATCGGCATTCTCGACCTTCTGAACAGTCTATTCGGAAGATTGTGACCAAATTTCGCACCAAATTTACTTTGTTGGACATTAAACCACCAACACGTTTACGTACTGTGCGTAGTGAAGAAAATATTGCGGCCGTATCAGCTAGTGTGACAGAAGACCGCGAAATGTCGATTCGGCGCCGTTCCCAGCAGTTAGGCCTTTGTTACAGCACTACGTGGAGAATTTTGCGGAAGGATTTGGGCGTAAAGCCTTTTAAGATACAGCTGGTGCAAGAACTAAAGCCAGCCGACCTACCACAACGCCGAATTTTTGGTGAATGGGCTCTTGGAAAGCTGGCCGAGGATCCGCTTTTTTATCGAAAAATTGTGTTCAGCGATGAGGCTCATTTTTGGTTGAATGGGTACGTAAATAAGCAAAATTGCCGCATTTGGAGTGAAGATCAGCCAGAAGCATTGCAACAGCTACCAATGCACCCCGAAAAAGCCACTGTTTGGTGCTGTTTATGGGCCGGCGGCATTATTGGGCCATATTTCTTCAAAGATGATGCGAATCGCAGCGTTACTGTCAGTGGTGAACGCTACCGAGCGATGATAACAAACTTTTTTTTGCCCGAAATGGAAGTTCTTGACTTGCATGATATGTGGTTTCAACAAGACGGTACCACATGCCACACAGCACGCGAAACAATGGCGCAATTGCGAGGCGAGTTTGGTGAACAGTTAATTTCACGTTTCGGGCCGGTCAATTGGCCGCCTAGATCGTGCGATTTGACACCATTAGATTATTTTTTGTGGGGGTATGCCAAGGCTAATGTGTATAGGGACAAGCCCGCTTCGATTGACGCACTGGAAGCCAACATCCATGCATTCATTCGTGAGATACCGGCCGATATGTGTGAAAGAGTATGCCAAAATTGGACTCAGCGGATGGGCTACCTGAGACGCAGCCGCGGTCAACATTTGCATGAAATTATCTTTAAACATTAAATTGCAAGGTTCAAACTATCGATTCAAATAAATATTTCATTCATTTTTTCGAATTTTTTGTGTTTTTTTTTTTAAAAAAGTTCTAAGCCTCTTAAAAAATCACCCGTTAGATCATGTGGGCATAATAAAAAAAAAGGCCTATTGTTCTATGAATTTGAATTTCGAATTTATCTAAAGGGGGAAATTCAAACTGAAACCTTTTTATAAACATATTTTAAAAGTACCATGAGTACTACCCTTAAAGCCGCGGTTATATTGCAAACAATGCGTAGTCAACTTCATCATAATGTACGTAGAGCACCTATCAAATTTGCAGCAACTGCATTCATGTACACTGCATAGTTTTTATTCCAAACTCACTGTCATCATCAGTACTTCTCCGGCCATAAATTCTATTTTCTAACCTCTTTCGCATTTTGCTCTAAAACGATGCATATATCAACACAGATCAAAACAATATGCTCCACATTGACATTGTAGAAAAACACTGTTAGGAAAATGTTGTCTCATCGTTGATTTCCGCATGAACTACTTACAATGATGTAGCAATGGTCACACATGTTATCCAACTTTTCTCCCCCATTATACGTGCTCCAGTTGTCCGGAAATTTTCTTTTCAAAGACAAAATTGCAATGCAGTTGTTTAGTCCAGGGAGACTGAGCAGCAAGGAACGTAGCTAGCTGTTTGCCTCTTAAGAGTCGAGATAAACTTCAGAAATTGCTCATGAACTTGAAGAACAATTGTCGTTGAACTCTCAGTATGGCCACTAGACCATGCAACGGTGTAGTACACTTGGGTAGCTTTAAGAGAAGTTTTACGCAAGTATGGTGCACATTCTCTAAACATCTTGTTATTTCAACGATGCATGTGAACCCTAAATGGACCAACTTTACTAGGTCAGATGAACATGGGAGATATTTTATATAATTTTGTGGTAAGCAGCAGAAAATTAAGGAACTTTTGTAAAACAATATGAATTCGTTATTAAATGCACAACTAGTACAGAAAAATGCATCCAGTAGAGAAGACACTTCAACCCGTCTGCTAAAACTCTCACTTACGACCTTGCATCATGATACTGCTCAATCAGCCAAAGAAACTATAGCAAATACTGGACCAATTTTCATACGGATGCAGCGCATAGGTACTTGCTACATCTGGATCTCCGCTTGGATAGTAGATTTACATGTTTTCAGTAATCATAACCCAACGAATTTGAGCTGTCTCACCATTGGTTTGTGACAGCTCAAACAAATGTAAAAGAAATCAACCATTGAAATATAACATTTCCTCCACTCAATGCGGAGCAGTCTTTATTTATCACAAACATAATCAAAATCCTTAATCTTCTCTGACTCGGCCATACATTAGAACCTTTGAGTGAACATTCTTGCAGCCAGAACGTTCCGCATCTATGGATTTAAAGACTTCTTCGAACCCAACAGGGTTTAATGTCAAATTTAGGTTATGAGCCTCATGTTGAATACAATCAGCGAGATCATTTGAATCAAATTTTCGAAACTTAACAACTTCAACGTCCTTTAGATGATCGAAATCCGCAATTCCATCTTCATACCGCTGCAGCTGCTCATCTGTATACGCAGGCATATTGAATACATACAAAAGTATCAGGTTCACCTTGGATTCCTTCACGCGCTTCAGCGAATATTTATTGTATTCTTTGACATATTTCAAATCATCTGACCGCAAGTTGTCGATTACAATCAAATTTCGTCCACATTCAGAGAGGTAGTTCAAAAACAACAATACGTCTTCTTGCTTTTGCTCTGTACTGCGAAAATCAGACCATGAGAATACTTGAGTGTTCTCCGGCCAAGGAAAATGTTCCTTCAGGGTTTGTGCAAAGAGACTTTTCCCAACTCCACTAGTACCGACAACAGCTATAGCAGTGAATTTGCTATCGTTTCGAAGATGAAGCTCGATGCTGGCCAGTGCAGCCGGTTGATTTAGCACTTGGTTCCGAATTTCGGAACATAGTTTCCCAGTATCAATCACGGGCAGGCAATAGTCCTTCTCACCGTGTACAATCTGATTGTATTGATTTCGATATGTGGCTAGAAAGTCGCCCCACACCAAAGTTGTGCTTACGTTGCTGTAGTAAATCGGTAATATAAGTCCAGCCAGGACAAGAGTTATACAAATTGTCAGTACCAACGAGTGGTTGGATTTTGTATCAACGGTTTCTTTACGTACAAGAGATCGAAGTTTCCTTCGTCGTTTCACCATTTTCTAGAATGAAGAGAAACTATTAGCTACTGGGAAAGCTGTCTTCAAATTTTACCTTTTGATTGAACTTAGCAATTTGGTACATAGCAAGAATAAAGTAAATTAATACTAATAAAAAATAAATATAGGTGGTAGAATCAGTTCCTTTACATTTCTTAGTTTCCTATCTTTACGTTCGAGTTTAATTTATGTTAACCGGCAGTTTCGGATGCCAAAAAACGTCAACTTTCAACGTTTTGGAAAAGTGCTGCCAGTATTCTATAGTTTGTCTCTTAATTGTGTACTAGATGTGCCATTTTAGGGATAATAGTGAGGTATGGTAAAATAAACTCATATGGTACTCGACTGGGCGAGTCGAAGACTACACATATTCAAATCGAACGAATGTAAACAAAAAAATAGCAAGTGGCGTTTATATGTTCGAATAGGAACATAAATAATTTACAAAAACAGATTCACCCGATGCAATGCCTTTCTTTGCTGTAGAAAAAAATCACGAAAAAGTAAACAAATTCCACCAGTTGTCAAACTCAACTTCACTTGTATTGGTAAATCTGAAGCAAATCTGAGAAAATATCTAATTTCGCAAAAGAGCTCTGAAATCTTAAGAAGATTGCTTTTTTTGATCCAAACGAACATAAAAATTGCTCTGAGCGCACCCAATCGAATACCACATAAACATCTCTCGAAAACATTGACAGCTTGTGTTTCATGCTTAAGTTGCTGCTGTCAAAAAAGTGAATTATACGGGTATAGCTTTTGCACACTCTGCTGAAAACATAAACAAATTTCTTCTGTTAAAGTCTCCTCGATAAAATCCAGCAAAAAGGATGGAAATGTAATTGATATAGCAGCATGTTTTTAATAATGCTTACAAAATAAAATATTTTCTTGCAGTGTTAACCCCTGTTATTCCGTTCTGTCCAACTTGGAAGTCATGGAGGCTCTCAAAGGCATAAAGGACACGAAGAAAAAATACGGGCTTCGAAATCTTGCAACAATCACATACGAGGTAAGGATCCCATGGATATAGCAAACAGTTTCTGAATATGTAACGTTTTTTTTTTCAGACACTTCAATATCTGGAAGACTCCCCGTGTAAAAGTCAAACACGTGAAGCTGTGGCCGAATTCCTAAAAGACGTAAAGCCATACAAACTCACAAACAACGAATGTCTCATGATGATCAATGATCCTCCCATGACAGCACTGCACATCCAACTGGTAGGAAAAAATTCTTCATATTTTGCCAAACTCAATGCTTACCACTTTCTCAGCTCGTAGAAGACAGCGAGGAGCGCCTTAGTGAGGAACAAGTAAGCGCTCTACTCGAAATAGTTAAAAAGCACCTGCAAATATCAGAGGTCCCTAGTCTTCAGTAATAAATAAAACGGCCTTTTACACATACAAAACACTTTTTTATTGAAATATATGCACAAAGTAAGCGCGAAACTATCGTTTTTGGTCGCCTAGATCTTCAATAAAGTCCTCGTCGATTTCAGGCCATTTCTCGGGGATAATATCAAACAAGTCGTCCTTGACGTCACCTTGAATAACAATCTCGTCTTCTCCTGTAACAGATGAACCGCAGGCAAATTTTGTTCCAAAAAACTTTGCAGCTACCTTCAGATCGATCTCTATAGGATGGAATGCATTTAATTACGCTCTTCAAAGACTCGCTGCATCCGCCTCTTACCAAAAGTACTGAGTCCTGTGACCACGGTGACAGACTTCTTTTTGCCGCGGGGTGCCCTTGAAACACAAATCTTCTTTGTGACATCCTCCTTCTTTTTGATCTTCATGAGTCCTTTGCCACCACGTTTTTGCCGTTTCTTGTCATCATCTCCGGCATCACCACTGGCTGCGTCTTCCAGTTTAACACGTTCGAATTCTGTGGGAAGATTTTTCTCCAACCATTGTTTGCATTTTTCATATTCCGGATAGTATTCGCAGTACTACAATAAAATATTATATTTTATTCACAAATCGATACAAAGGTAGAAGTTTCGTATGCCTCACCTCAATCGGCATGGAACAGTTGCCGCAGTATGATACTGTTAGAGGGTATGTAACCCCCTCGCGGGGTCCCAACTGCAAGCGGGCAGCCATATCAACAACTTCAGTCATATTTGTTTACAGAATTCGTTTACTATAACTATTTATATGAGAGTTAATTAGAACTAATAAAAAAGGAATCGAGGATTTAATTTGGATACCGGAAAATTTTCAACGTTTCATGTACCACAAAACAGCTGTAAGCTGTCACAAATATGATATTAAAAAGTTTCATAGCGAAGAGGTATTTAAGACGTTGGGAGTTTTGGTTTTTATTTGTAAGGGTATGTCTATTTGAGTGGAAACTATTTTTTAATAAATTCTAGTAGTGGAAATATTAAATTTGTTATTACAAATGGTTTTTTTCCCCTATGATCCATATAATTGATTCATTGATAAAATTCAAACAAGACTGTAACCGTCATACCATTCATAAATTTGGACATTTCATTCACACGAAAACTTTTTCATCAGAATCAGTTTCACTGTTGAGGGTTAAGTTCGAACGAATTTTTCATTGGAGGGTTTGTGGATCGCGACTGTTTCATGTGGATTGTTAATAATGAAAATTGCTGCAATTGTAAATTTTGCTATTTAAATCAATTTAAACGCAGGTTTTTTATGATTTATTAAATACTTAATAACTTTGTGGTAAAACAAATAGCAGTTACAGTTAAATTGAATTGTTCGCAATTCGCATGTTCGCGCTCATGTGAATGGTCCTTTGGCGGTCATTCAATTCAATCTTATGTTGTTTTCGATTTTGCTTCTCAGATTTTGATCTGAGATTTCAGATTTCTGCTGCGAAATCGAACATGAACCGAATACATTTTTTCACTTGCACTGGAAATCCATTTCAATTGATTTTCACACATTTATAATAACGCTTTTCAAAATAAGTTAATATGGAAACTTATTTCTCTTAAACAATAAATAATTCAGTTAAAATCCAGTGAAGTCACAGTATACAGGGTGTCCCAAATTTCACACATTATTTGAAACGTAGTAAACAGACTGCGTGACAGTTCAGGCATTCAAAAATTTAGAGCTACACGAAAGAGCACTCAGTTTTGAATGAATGTATTATGAAAAAAACAATGTGGATGCAGGTTTTTTTCTTTAATGTTAGGACACTGTTTCTGCAAAGAAATCCAATCCAATGGTTTCCCTTAAAGGTTACCTTTCTGGTTTTTATATTTGGAAGTAAAGATCACAGCGTTTTTTGTTGTTGTCGCCTTTATTACATTAAGTTAAATTGAATACTAGTATACGATATATAAATACAAATAATTTACTAATCATTTTATTTAAATATAATATTTAAGAAATAAAATACAACACATTAACAAATACAAAAATAATCATTAAAATAATGTTTTACTTTTAAACTTACTCAAGAACTGTAACAAAAAAATTGACACGTATACAAAATAAGTGACAGAGTAACATCAATTCTACGGATAGATTAAATTTAGTCGAAAATATGTCTAGGGATGTACCTAATGAAGTTCGCCGTTTTAGATGAACAAAATTATGTAAATGATGATGCTGTTTGCAATGTGATGCTCAAATGATGATGTTTAAGTTTGACATTTTTGCTTTTGCATATTTAAGGTAAATACTTTGTAAATAATGACTCCTAAGGTCCAGAGATGGTTAAAATACATAATAATACGTTTTGTTGAATAGTCCTTTCGCTGGAAGAGTCCTGGTGGGCTATAATTTGCCTTTAGTTTCGTAGAAAGGCAGGCTCGTTGTATGTCAGGATTTCTTTTATTTCGCCGGCATGTCCATCGTGGTGTTATTATTTATCAATGCATCTATATTGTGCGCGTAGTAAAAATATATATCTCTAATTTACTTTTGTATATTTTTTTAATATTCGATTAAAAGAGCGCTAGACATCTATGACACTGTCATTTTTCTTCATGTCAATCTTATGCGTGGCCTTGAGCTTTTCTTGCATCTGTGTGAGCATGTCTTGCATTCGCCGGATTTCCTCGTCTTTTTGTAGAAGCAAACGATCCGTTTCGCTTATCGTCGAGTCGAAGCCGTTTGAGCTAATGGAGTCACGCTTCAATTTGCCGCGTTCACGCAGAGCGTGTTGCGATATCTGTGAAATGCACTGAGCTCGGAAGTTCTCATAGTGAACATCCTGGGTTGTATCCTTTAGGTCCTGCATGTGAGTCGATATTAGCATTGTTCGAAGTTTGATAAAGTCACTGTGTTCGGGGTCTTCGACATCGACCACACCCCAGGGATATTGACGCCCACGGATTTTTTTGCCAGCTACCTCTAAGATTGTGTTACTGCCGACGACCGCGAAGGGTATAGAGGCCTTCAGCTCGCGATCTTGCTGCTTGAATTCCTCGTCCTCATCGGAATCACAATCGGGAAACTGATACAACTCGATGTGATTGTCTTCGAGATCTTGTAGGATGCGTTCCTTTAGTTTACGCACTTCGGTTTTTGTAAGGCAATCAGCTTTGCCAATAACGAGGACTATGTTCACTTTGCGGTGGAGGCGACGAATGAGGTCCAGGTCCATCTGTCGGAGGCTTAAAGAAGAATGTTTTCGTTCAGAAAGGGAAGTAAGTTTGTTTGCATGAACTCACCTATGACCCCATGGTGGAACAAAGTACAGACAGCAATGCACTCGGTTGTCTTGGATGTTCCTGCGATTGAGACCACTTTCGTCAGTGAAATATTGTCGAAACTAAGAGTGGATACTCATGGGTTACTGTAAATACTATCTATGTAGATGACCTTACCTGTTCGTCAATGTAACCCGTGCACACTCTCCAACTGTCCTCACAGTTTATGCCATCACCAAAGCCCGGAGTGTCGACGACAGTTAAGCGCAATCGCACGCCACGCTCCTCGATGTCCATTGTTTTCTTTTCGACCCGAGTCGTCTTTTCGATGCGATCCTCCACATTGGGAATGACTCGATTTTTGTACAAATCACCCAAGAAAAGGCTATTGATCAGAGTTGACTTGCCCAAACCGGACTCTCCAACCACCATCAGAGTAAACTCGAAACCGCGCTTTACAGATTTTCGATGAACTTGCTCGGGCAGTGTTGCAAAGCCAATGTAGTCGCGCTCACGATCTATAGAGGGCGCTTTAGCTGAAAGAAGATAAATCAAAAACTATTTTTGAAATAGACTCTATATGTATAGGCAGACAATACGGACTCTTGAAAAAGTTCGGGAATAGAGTGTTCTATTTGGGACAATTGGAAGTCAGTTATAAGCCGTCTCTAAGTGGATGAATTGAGAAGCTTTATCAGTCGTTTTACCTACTTGTATGTATGTTTGTCAAACGCTTGGGAGTAAGTCGGCAGTAAAACAAAATTTGTGGGTGGAATTTGCACTTTTTGGGACCCCTTGCTTCGTAGTCCAATTCAATTTCCACTGAGTTAACATTCAACTACATTTCGGTTTCTCTTCAACAGGCATTAGGGCAGGGCCTGCTAATACCTCTTCTAAATATGCTTTATTATACGTTTAACCACAACTTAACAAATACTACTATGTGTAGTTGCAAACAAGCCACAATTTCTGCACAGTTACTTATAACTAAATACAAAATTTCCCCGTATACATTTGCATACTCTCTCTCTAGATTTTTATTTTTTTTGCTTCCGGAGTTTCCACTCGCCGGCTAAAAAAACCTTCTTCCGAGAATTCTAAGCGAATGCAATGCGAACCTGGCTTTCTGGACATAATATTAACAACAGAAGATGCACAAAAATGATGTATGTCGATTTGGTTGTTATTAAATATTCCATGCAGACTTAACTCCAGTTGCTTAAACGTGGCTCAATTCCACAACAAAAAAGAAAACACTCTGTACACATACTAGGATTGAGGGCAAAACACTTATTCACATGAATGGAAACCACCGTATGCATATCCACGAGCGCCTAGATTGAATATTGCCTATCCACCACCAATTAACACACTTCAAAACGAACACTTTGAATGCAACATTTATGGCCAAGAGCGTATCCAAAGGCGTTTATTAAATGTTTCCCTCAAAAGCACAAATTACCGATCGCCCATTTCAGCCGCCTTATAATCGGTCCTATCTTACACTACAGACGTAACGAAATCTCCAGGATTCATATGTGTGTATGCCTCCCCTCACCTCATATGTCTTTCGCTTATTATTGTATCGCAAAAGCATGAGCACAACAAAATCACAGATTGTAAGGACGCATACGAGTCCTTTTCACGATCCATTGAGTGTGCACTTCGCGTAATTTCTGCATCTTTTGGTTTTCCCAACATAGCAGTAAAGAAGAGCCAGGCAGAACAAGGACTGGAGTGAAAAAGTGCATAATTGGCATTTGTTTTCCCATTACCCAGGGTTGTGGTATTTGTATGTTTTTGTTTCTATCCATTTTCATTGATGTACACAAATCACACCCTTATTTTAAATTTTCAAAGAAGAAAACAATTATGCGAGAGGTACTCAAACTCATTTTCCACATCCGTTGTTTTGGATTACGTGCACATTTGCGGAAAATGAGCTTGGTCCTGTTTAACTATGAGATTTTCCTGCAATTATCCTTTTAAGAAGGCTTTCAATTTGGGCGGAGAAAACAGTGCATGTTCATTTTTTTCTTACCAGACATGTTTACAAAGTTTTCCTCTATTCAAAAGATGTTATTCAGCACTATTCCTTTTCTAGTTGATTTTAATATTTATGACAGATTACAAGAAAAGGAAATAGAAATAATAAGCAAAGATTGATTGAATTTATAGTAACTTATAGCGAAGAAAACAGAGGTATCCTTCAAGAGTATGTCAACACCGCATTTTCCACTTGTATATCTATTCGTAGACTATTTTCTATTTTCCAAAGGATAAACGATATTCCAATTGGATTCGATTTTTATTTCGTTTGTGGGATGGTTGCCAGTTGGATTTCGTTGCACAGATATGTATTTAGTTAGGGATTTCAAATGGACTGTCAAAATTACAAATCTAATCAAGTTACTAATAAATTTAAACTGAAATATCTGAAGTAAATAAGTGAAGAACGTGTCGAACAGAGTTTAAGTTAAACATTTATGAAGATGTATTTCGTTGCTTTCCAGCTCATGCGCATTGTGCATTGTTGTATCCCTTGGGCTATGAAAGGGGATGGAAATGGAACTGCCAGATGTGACAGTTCATTGAAAACAAATAGGGAGAGGGTTTAAATCAAAGTGGGTAGATATGAGTATAGTTTTTTTTTTTTTAATCTCCAAATTGGAGGAGATTTCTATGCGACCGTCATATAATCTACTCCAAAATCAGCGTGTAGACTAAAGGTACCAACTATTTTCGCTAATGAAACATGTTTTGTGAGCTGTCATTTTTTATCGGACGTTTTTTACTCTGCCATTCAACTACTGCCAACAGTTGCAATGTACTTGCAGTGTTATTCAAATCGAATGTTGGCCTAACTAAGCGAACCTTCAATTTAGATAGCCATTAAAATTTCCGAATTACAGACAAAAAAAATACTTCCCAATGTCGTTGCACAATTTTTTGCGTTAACGATTTATAATTAAGTCTTATGGTCAATGGAAAGAAACACTATTCTCCAAATTATTGAATTTTAAGCCATGCAATAGATTTTATGACATTTTCGCATCATACATGTTGTCAAATTACTTGACACTTCAAGTAGTAAAAGAAGCACCCCTCATAGATAGAAAGAGCTGGTTATACATCGGCTGATCATTTGTGAATGTTGCTTGAAAGAATATTGTGAATGGAGATGTTCAAGAATCTAGTTCAGTAAGTCTGACAACTGACAGCTGGCCCAGATTGGTCACATAAACAGTGTTTTGAGTTGATGCTTATTGGCAGGTAACCGACAAATGTAGTCGAGAATTTTATGACAGAGTACTAGGTTGACATTTTGTACACGTGGCTGACGTAAGACGACGACCAGTATAGTTTTTGCAGTCAGGGTAGGTACATCTAGTGAAGACAAATTTAGTCGATTTAAAAGTCGATGCGAAAGTGACAGGCACTCGTTAGATAGGCATTTGACTATTTTTAGTGAAAGGCGCGGTGACGGATATATACGTACATTCATCTCTAGGATTGAGCGCCGCTTAGTGTCTGCATTATATGTTTTAAGGCAAATACTTTTGAGTGGGGAGGAGGACACTATCATGTCCATAAGAGGTAGCCCACTATTATTTTATGCAAGGCAAACTATGTACCTAATCGTATTTTTATTGAGGGCAATTACCTCTACCCTGGCTAGTCGACCCCCTTTTACAAGTAACTACTGATTACTAAAAATCGATAAAAATAATGAATTGAACCACTTTTTTTTTGATTGATGAAGCCAACTGATTGATCGATGGTTTTACATAAATGAGGTTATACCGATCCAACTTGAATAGCTACCTTTTCGAACTTTCGCTGATTATTAATATTATAGATTGGAAATTGGAATGCCATTGTTTTGACTATTCTTCTGACTTCGAATGCTTAGCTTCCGCCTTCAAGCGCCATCTGTCTGTTCCATTTACCCTGATAAGCAACGCATTTCACTCCAATAAAATCAATATTTTCGTACAATTCGCACACAGCTAGCATTCTTTTGTGTAAACAAAACCTCCCATCAACAAAAGCCGTATAGAACGCCTCCGAAAAAGTGCCCAAGTGCCCAGGCATCAGTGTTTACACTGTGCATGTGTCTATCGCTCAGTGACTTAATTCCAATTAGGTTCAATTTAAGTTTCCTCACATATACGATCGTCTCATTTGAGTCATTAACCAATCTATTTTCCCCCGGGAGAAACGAAATTGTTTTTCTATCTGAAAATAGAAACTCTGAAGCTGAACGTGCACTACCAATATCAACACTAATGTATTTTATCGCCGACACCACAATATACGCCGCGTTGCGGTTTCAGTGGAACTGCAATTCTTTTTGCAGTAAACCACATAATTTCGATTCGATTCCGATGAATCCAACGAAAACCGAGACCAAAATATCAATCAATTTACAGTTTATTTTCAGCAACGATACGATCGCACTTCCCTTCAAACACAAAGTGACATTTGATCCGTTTGTGTTGAAAGTTGATTGTGTCTGGCTTTTGCATAGTTGAGTTTTGCGCGATAATATGGTCGCGACAACGACGAGACTCTGGCCTCTAGTGTAACTGATCTTCACTTTCAAAATGGTTTGACAGCAGAAAAGAAAAAAAAAAGAAACATTTCAACACATTCGCTGATGCAAGATAAAAGATGTCATAATGAGTTCAAGCGATAAAAAAAAATGCTCATACAAAGTGTTTGTCTTGATGAGTAGGCGGATAGTCCCCATTCAGAATCACAGCTAACTTCTCTTCATCATAATCAAATCAAATTTAAAATCACTCTAAGCAGAAATCTCATTGCGGCGATGATGGCATTCACATTCTATTCCTTCTTTCTGTCTTTCTTTCTTTCCTTTAACATAACTTCCAGCGATTAAAATAGCTTTACCTAGAATTTCAGACTGAGAGATGTCACAATGCGGCACAAGTGGGCATCCGATTTACACTTTGGACATGTCATACTGTCAGTTGCACTAAATTCGATATTGTCGATTGACATCGATGCGACAAAAACTAACGTAATATCTGCAAATCCGATTAAACAAAAAATGTAAACATCGTTGACTCCCTTCCACGAAGACGATGCGATAAGACAACAAAATGTAATATAAAGATATTTAAACGACAATTTATCAAAAAAGTTATCAAGCGCGTCGAAAATTGATTAGGTTTGATAGAAAAATTTTAGCAATGTGAAAAACTAAAACCAATTTAAGTTCCACTAGTTAAAAACGTACCCGCTGCATTTATAAAAAATATCCACAAGCTAGTGACCTAATAAACGCCAGTTTACGTGCAAAGCTAGTTGAATACTAAAATGAACAGTATTTCCAGTTGGCATTAATTGTCACGTAAACGTCAAATTTTTCCAAATACCTACATAATTACTATCTATATTTTGTTTATGAATAACTCGTTTTAAATGTACGTTAAACACATAAAAGATTGGGGTTTGGAAGTTCTCCATGCCTCAGAAAGCTAACTTTAATGTAAGAGAAAATATAATTAAAAATCAATAATAAAAGCACTGAACCGCAGCAAATTGCTAATTGACTTCAAATACGACAAATCAAATCGCTTCAGCGCTTTACAACTTTACGATACGAATCAATTATAAAGAAATTAAAGTGACGAGTTAAATTAGGAGCTGATAACTACAGGCACCTTCTTCAATATAACACTAGAAGTAAATCACTTTGCTTACTTTAGAAGTTATAAAACAATCAGCAACAGAACCATTGATTGAGATCTTTTATTGAAATAATTAAATTCCGCCCAATCAATTATTTTGTGAGAAGACAATAGAGAGACATAAAAGGGGATCATATTTTGAAATCAATATATGAAATAAAGCTTGCATAAAAATGTTACCAACTCTACAAATATTACATTCATGGAACGCTGGAGGAACGCCACCCTAGAACATCAGAGATCTATCATTTAGAGATTTATCATACAAATTTTACTCTAATACAAAGTTATAATGTCATCTCAAGAATTAACCATGTTGTACGTGGAGTCCGGTTTGAGGAAAAACTCGTGACTCATGATGTCAAATATGCAGAATAAACAGTTCTTATAGTTTCTTTTTCTTCAAAAATAGCATATGAAGCTATTTAAATATTCATCATGCTTTGGAGAATAACATGATGAGCTAACAATATTTTAAGACAACTGTCACTAACACTTTCTTTATACTCAAGCCCAGTGCGCTGTTTCTGCTAAACAAAAGTGGTTCTAATAAATGTCTCCAAAGATAAAACTAAGAAAAGCAGTTATGCAGTGCAGTATTCGCAGTTCAAGATAATTGTACAAACAATTTTGAGATTTCCGAATTTAAGCTAGCGATTACATGGAAAGCAAATTTTAGCGCAACTTAATTTTGACAGATAAAGTAAATTAAGAACTATGAGTGGAAAAAACTAGTAAATACCTAAAATAAGATCCAAACCACCAAATGGTTCTGTTTGTTTTACTGAACTGAAATTTGAGCTGTCAAAATTAAGCGTTTAGCAAAGTGGTGGAGAGAAATATTGAAGAAGCGCTTAGTTCTTGCTGTCCTCGAATAGCGTACTAGGCTTTAGATTTTGAAATTGTTTATTCATCACAAGTTTGGGTTGTTTGAGTAGACTGCCTCTGGGCAAACGTCAAAGAATTGTATTCTTTGCTAGTGTTCGCTGAAACTGTACCAGTAACGTTCTAGAGTGCTTGCGCAAACCGATTCCCGATTAACGACAGTTCTGTATTGTATAGTTGTTTGTACGTCGCTGCGGACACTGCTGTGAGAGGTCTTCACGAGAATATCAGAAGCAGTCAGAAACTTCATAAATTAACAGAAAATGTTTGATGGACGTCATTTCAGGTTGCTACCCAGAGAAATTTATATACTGTACTGTTGGTAGATATATTATAGAAATTTGCTCTGAGCCTGAGCGCGCTCTAATCATGCTCTGAACGGAAAGAGAAACGTTAACTCAAAGGCTCAGCCCGTCTTAGCTTAAATTGAATAACGACCTCTGTTCTTCCAACTCAGGGTCTGCTCTGAACTAAAACATTATTCGAGTGTCAAAACGTAGACAAAACCCTTCATGACGTGCAGATCAATCACTTGTCCAGGTTTCTCTCCATGCAATTCAAATTTCACTGCAATTAATCGCTGAAAACAAATGCTTGCGATCTTATCTATCAGTCTTCTCGTATTTGCGACTTTTACGATTCGGAACAAACTACTTGATGCCATCATTATGTGTAGTAGCCAAAGCGAAACGCTAAGCATCAATTAAAGCGAATTGAACTCAAGCTGCTGCATCACCAGATGCGCATAAAATGCCAGTGCATACAGTTGGAAATGTTATTTCCCATTCATATAGCATAGCTAGAGAGGACTGACATTAACCCATCGCATAAGCCAACAATGCGATGTGCATAATAATGTTTCATGTATGTAAATGTGAGTGTGGTGTGCATAATAATAAAAGTGAAGTAGGAATATGTTCGAAGCCCTATGAATGAATGAACAAATGTAGAACACGAAGGCAGGACACCCTGCCCCTTGCATGGGAATGTGTCACAAAATTGCAGCGCAACGACTGCAGCAACACTTGTAGTAGAATATGTGCCAAGTCCTTGTGATTGTTGACTTTCTAATAACATACATATTAAATGATAACAGCTTTGGAAAGCGCCCTTAAGCCAGTTGGTGAATGTAAACATTCTTGGAAGAAGTTTCCTCTTCTTTCCATTGGAAAATCGATTTCTTTTTTCATAATGATACAAGTTGCTTCGGATAAGAAAGTCGCATGAAAAATCACCCCCTGATGTAGCGAAGCGGAAGTGTTATAACGTTCAAGTGGCTGATGTATTGGAACTGTAATTGTATATCCTTTTGTAGTAAATATGTGGGTGGTCTTAATATTATGTGAAGGGAGTAAAATGGAATGCAGGAGTTTGTCACATTTTTCATAGCCTGTTTAAGTGGGACACCACCGATTTATAGACGTAACTATTTAAGTAAGAATTGGTTTCGATATAACCAGTAGCGCTGTTGACGTGCATTGGAAACTGTACATGGATTATAGGCATTAGTAGAATTGAACGGCGATTTTTTCGGGCCAAATAAATATTGTAATCGTTGATTTAACAGCCGCATTTTAATTTAGGCCAACAGATGGAGATAGTAATGTATTCGCTCTGTCATTAGATGCGGACATTCTTTTACGGATAATTGAATTTTCTTTCAAAGACTGCTGTTAATGCATGCTGAAGCTACCCTCTTCGCAAATTCGTTAGAACTTTATATAACGTTTGTTTTACTGAACAAACATCACGACGAGCAAGTAAATGCTCAATAAAACACTTAAAAGTGACTTTCTCAAACTCAGCCTGCAGGTATGCAATCACTTGTGATAAAGCGCTGTTAATGGGTTAGATTGGGTTATGTTTCGACTTTTCCTATGAATCGACTTTCTCTTATGTGGTATTCGATTAGGAACTGCGAGTATAAATAGATAAAAGTTCGAAGTCACTTTTTATGTTCGTTTGGTGCGAAAAAAAACAAACAATCTTTTTCCGATTTCAGAGCACTTTTGCGAATCTGGATTTTTTTATCAGAGTTGTTTCAGACTAACCAATTCAAGTGCGTGTGAGTTTGAAAACTAGTGGAGTTTGTTTACGATTTCGTGAATTTGTTCAACTGTAAAGAAGATTGCATCTATTTTGGTAATTATTTATATAAAAATGTTTAAAAGTTAATCTTGGGGCTAATTACTTATATTTTAATATAAAATCTAACCAATGAATAGAAGAAACTTATAAAAGTATCGAAGGCTACACATATTCCAATCGCACGAATATCAACAAAAAAAAAAGACCAAGTGACCAAGTTTTTATCCTCGATTAGACACACGAAATCTAAAATCTGATAGCGAATCTGAAGTAACCCAATCGAATATCACATTAGTACCTGTTCGCTGAAAACGAATTCCGCTGAAAACGAATTCCGCTGAAATCAGTTTACTGCAGTATCATGCGCCTATCCTATCAGAAAGTTGTCAACATAGAGTGTTTAAACTCATATGACACTTGTACTTGAGACAAAAATTTTGTGTGGATCACAGAAGAGTCAAGTAGAGTGTAATAGTTGTAACTGAGTGCCAACAATTTTACTTTGCTTTACTTTATTCAGAAAAATACTATCCAAGGCATTAGTGGAAGCATCCTCCACTTTCCGACTAGGAGACTGCAGAAGTTGGATAAGGACAATTTTACCTGCTGTGGTTTGGAGGTTACGGCCTATATTTATGCCAAAAACTGATCCTTATAGTGACTTATAAAGGGTTTTCCAATCAGAGGTGTTATTTTGGTATTCAAAGAAAAATGCTATTTTTTGAGATAAATGATCGAATGTTTATTTCAGAATAAAGAGGAAGGTATGCCGTTAAAAATGAAAAACAACATCAGCCAAATGGCTACCACGAGCAAGCATACAGGATCATATCCTTTTCATGAAATTTTCCATAACCAAATCGAAAAGTGGTTGCCCTATGTCCTCGATAGCCTCATTAATTTTATCTTTGAGGTCTTGAATCGACTCTGGGCTGTTGGCGTAGACCTTATCTTTCACGTGACCCCAAAGGAAGAAGTCGCAAGGTGTTAAATCACAAGATCTCGGTGGCCAATTGTGATCACCTCTTCGAGAGATAACACGATCAAACTTTTCCCGTAAAAGATCAATGCTTTCGTTGCTTGTTGATTGGCCGGCTTGAGTCCTTGTGTTAACTGAACTTTATAAGCCTTAAGACCCAAGTCCTTATGCAAAATACGGTGTAATGACGTTTGTGGAATGCCCAATTCCAAAGAACGACGAGGAATGGATAAACCTGGGTTTTCTTCAACACTTTGGGCTACAGCAGCATTATTCTCAGTTGTTCTTGAGCGACGTGCACGGGTTTTATTCTTCACATCACTAACTTGTCCCAACAGCTCGAATTTTTCCACCAATTTCTGTATTGCGGTCCGACAAGGTGCTCCACGAAGACCAAAAAATGCTTTAGTTTTGCGAACTGTGACTGCAAGATTTTCACCATTTTTGTAGTGAATTTTAATAATTTCAATGCGTTGTTGAAGCGTGTATCGTTCCGTTTTTAGTAATGGCGTAGTTTCTACTTGTCAAATATCAAAGAATAAAAGCTTCAAAAGTGACAGCTACCGAAATAGCGGGTCATTCAAAATAACACCTCTAATTGGAAAACCCTTTATATTGTCCGAAATGTGTCATTCCTTTCCATGGAAAAACTTGATCTACGACATAACGGCATTTGGAAAGGCAATTCTATATTGAACCATGCTCAAAATGGTTAGTTCCTAATTAGGATAAAAAGGACTTACGTAGTCCTATTTTAGAAAAAAAGGTTGCAAGGTTTCAATGTTTTTATGTGAACGACAAACCAACAACAGACCTTCAAAACAATACTTGCCAAAGCAGTTCACCTTGAGCACACGATATCCAAAGACCTTATCTTATCTATTTATACTCGCAGTTCCGTTAAATTTTTTATCTCAAATTTGTCTTCCACTTGTTCTTCGAATGAAGTGTGGGCGAGTTTATCTTCTTCGACCAAAGACTGATACCTTCTGCATGCACACAGCCACAAACACGCTCGTTCTAATACCTTTTCAAAACCCATTGCTCTTATGAAACCCATATCTAGCGGATAATACACGCCATTTCAATGCCTTTCTCACATGCTGTTCTGTGTGGCATTTGCATTGATCCCCTGCGGAGATTAAAACCGAATACCGCACCCCACCAGAAACCTTACAATAGAGACAAGCACAATAATTCGTTCACCCACCTTTGATGGCACTCTGTCGCACTTAAAAGGTAAACGACACATCGCCACAGTGGCTTATCTCAAGAATGCACCTACCGCACAACAAGAAGGCAAACTTACAGAAGACAAAACGAAAGAACGCCACAATGTACGATGGGTCGTATCGTCGATGCAGTAGCTATACTAAGCACAAAGGAACACAAGACGGCTCAATTGATTCTCCAGAGATACGTCTTGACCTCAGACAAACATCTATTTTTATCTTCTAGTGTTGGCATAGGTGGGCACCTTCTTCTGCTTCACCTGCGCTGTATTTACAATCGACGGAAATGGCAGACATAATATAAACAAGAAGCCCCAAACGCCCTACATTCAATGACACTTTTGAGCTCGAAACGGAATACCAATTCAAAACGTCAATTCACCGATTCTAATAACATACGTATTGCAACTGATTTCCAGTTAGACGTGTGCCACTAATCAACTCAAACCCACCGACCAGCACAAGTCTCATTGTTATGTAAACGACAGTACGAAGAGGAGAACCAGATAGCTGCGAGCAGATAGACACTGGCTAAGCCAAAACAATGATTAGCTCACTGTGACCCATAAGCCATTGCCGTTGTGTACCAGCCAGAATGTATGTTACAACCACCCAAATCCGGATACAAACACTTAATAGATACACAGATATCTAAGCAAACACTTTCAAATACGATTCCAGAGCTAAAACCTAAATTTGGTTTAGAATTCAAAGTACGTGGTGTAGGTTTGATATAACTGTGTGCGATAAATTATCCTACCTTTCCGGTGAAATTCGGTAGAACGCATTTTGCTGGCCGAAAGCTTCCGCCTTTGAAGATACTCCGTGATGGTGGATTGCTCAGTTCCTCTGGCGTATGTGGGTTGTTTTTGGGTTTTTTTTTTTTTCACACCCTTTCTCACTACCCCTGACCACGACTGCTCGTTCGTGTGTATCTACGTGAATCACAGATTTTAGCTGGAAACTGAGTTCCTTACGCGATTGATTAACCGAGAAATTACTCGATTTTACAGATAAGAAAACATTTTTTTCCACACACAAGTTCCACAATATTGTTCACTATTTAGACCGATGGTTTGCGTGCGCTAGCATAGCTGGAACAGTGTTGAACACCTCAAGAATTCGATTCGAACTGAGCGTGGAACCGTCTGTGTCGCTGTGTGGCGATGCAGTACAGCGAGCGGTTGCGAATACACGGAATGGAATATCCAACACATTGTTGTAGCGACGCATTTTCTCCATTGTGGTGGGGTTCGATGAGAGCATATTGTGTGGTGCTTTGATTGTGTGTGTGTACGACTACCCAACCGAATGTATTAAAATAATAATGAGCCATCTAATTTGGTTGGGATAACTTATGTTTTTGTGTCTACGTATCTTATCTTGGTTGCAGTTGTTATCTCGTTGATGATACAAGCGGGTGGAATTGCTGTCACTGCGGGGGAGGAATTGCTGTCACTGTTTTATAGGCCTTACTGTCGATGGTGGTTGATGCGGCCAGGGCGCAATTGCAAAATAACATTGTTTTGGAATTGTTTCTGCAGTTGCATCACGTCATCGAAGCTTTGGAGTGAATGCAATCGCATGATAGAAAAAGTTGTACAACCTTTGAAGGCGTCTACTTATTGGGTTGGCGATAATCTATCTTAAGCGCCAAGGAATGTCGTCTGAGCTTTTATTTTCTTACTCGACACACATTTCTGTACTTGTCTGCTTAACATGGCATTACCGTATCGCAACCTTCAACGTCAATCTAAAAATCAAATTAAGATGCTGCAGTGGCAAACAAATCGTAGACGTATTCAAATTTGAAGTCGGTGACAAGACTGGCAAACATTTTGGCCAACAGTATTTCAATTCAAATGTGTTTTGGTACAAAAAAAGTTATAAACGCCAGACCTTCAGATGTGTACCTATTCGCCGAGTGGTTGGAGACATGATGAGCTGGTTAGTTGCTATATAAAACGCGTTGATCTTTGGTTTAACTCTGTACTGTGTTTGTTATTATTTTCTAGGTTTTTCGTTTACATTTGGCAAGCCGGTGGTAGGGTATTACTCACATACATCATACATATAAAGGGCAAGAAGTAGGTGTGCGTTTGGGAGCTAAGAATTATTTGAAACCTTTTTTTTTGTGGATGAGTTCAAATAAAAGTCAACAGCCGAGGTGACCAGTTGGAGTAATTATGTGTGTAGAATTTGGAAACCAGAGGCATTAAAAATTAATTAAGCTTGCCAAGGTAAATAATAAATTCAAGAAATATTAAAAATGGAAGTTAAAAGTAATGGCCCTAGTCATAGCTTCTCACTGTTCTACTGGGCGGAATAAAAGGCGACTATAACTTTAATGGATTTGGGAGAGACTAGGTAGTTCAAAAGGCAATAATTTTAAATGCCGAAGTGTCGTAGGTACGCTCGAAAGGTCGTCTATATTTGACTACATTTTTGCTTGCCGCGATACAATATCGGTGCCTTTAATACATCAAACAAATTTGAGAAAATATATATTTTTCTTAAATATTTTCGAAGTACCTACAATGGCGAGAGGTAGGGGTATCAAAATTGGGGCGATTTAAACCCGAAAAATCCTTCCCCCAAATATTCCAGATCGAGTCAACATGGGTGGAATCGGCGAAGGTGATAGTAGTTGATAGTTGACGTAAGGTGATTATCAAATTGACAACCGGTGTTTTGGGATCAATTTTATGTGACAGCTTCATACATTTGTGTCATTTTCATAGGCTTGCACTTCGGCTCCAACTCCAACTAAATTAGATACTTTTGTGAAATAAGAATAGATACATTAAATAAATTAAACTAAAAAAAAATCCATTGGAACTTTTCTACAGAAGTGAAAAATGTCCAACTATTGAGAAGAAACCTGAGAAATAAAGCAAATATCTTGGAACTTCCAAACCTGAAGAACGCATATTTATAAATATTCATTGTTTATTATTATCATTTATTTCCGTGTATTTTAGATTTTTGGAAAAATTTCCTTATGGAAAGAAGCAGAAATGGGGAAAGGATACGTATTTGCGCTTTATTAGCTTGAGACCTTAAAAAAAGATAACAAAAAGTGTAATTATTATTATTCTCAAATTCACGTAAATTTTTCACAATAAAAACATTTCGAATACGTGTATCCAGTGCTCGGAATGACAGCGTCGGTAAGGAAGTGACGTTTAAAGCTGTAAGTGCTGCCAATAATCATTTTTTAGTGATCGCTTTACGCACAGCCAACTATCACCTTAGCCGAGTCCAGCGCAGGCTAAACGATATAGTTTTTTTTGTAGATACTGGTTTCTCCCTACCGGCCAAATGACAGAATATCGGTTACGTGTTTTTTCGAGGTGTTTTTTTTTTTTCAGGGGGATCATTGGCATTGGCCGTTTTTTGAGAGTCGCATATTTTGACTCGTTGATGACATTTTTCGAGGGGCTTTTAGGGCGTTTTTCGACAAGTTTTCTTACCGCGGGAGATTTTTATGTTTTTTTTTAACGAATTTTTATGCAATTTTTTGAGCTTTTTTTCGGATCTTAAAAGCGGATAGGCATTTCGAGATTCTTACGTGAATTTTATAGGGCATTTTTCGGAGCGTCTTTTGGATTGTTTCTTGCAGCGCTTATCGAAGAGATTTTGATTTATTTTATAGGGCATTTTCTGGAGAGTTTTTCGAAGCGTTCCCCCATTTTGTATTATGTTTCGGAATATTTTCAACACATTTCCAAACATTTCTTGGCGCATTATTCTAAGGGTTTTTCTACGTTTTTAGGAACATTTTTGATACGCGTTTTTGTGGGCAATCTTGGGAGGTATCTTAGACATTTTTTTTTTGAGACATTTTCGACGTTGGATGATCTGTAGGGCCTTCTTCGAAGCATTTTTTTTAACATTTTCTAAGACGCTGGGATGGGTTACAGCTGAAACGCGCTTGAAATTACATATATTGAAATTTTGTATATGCGGCTGGAAACAAGTCAAACTCTGAAAGGGCAAGAGAAGGCGATATCACTGACAAAACGGCAACCAAAATTAGTTAAAATTGATGAAAATCAAACAGTCATTCTAATCGTCACAATAGCACGAATACGATGTCAAAATTCATAGCTCAGCGCTGCATATCCCGCGTGTATATGTATTCGGAATTTGCAACTTAACAACGACTGGACTAGGTCCGTAGTCTTAAACTTTTAAGATTCATTATAAACTGCAGAAGTTCACTATGCAAAAACTCACAATTAGCAAAGAAATCGTTAACTTTATTTGGTCATCAGCATAGCAATTTAGGCAGAATTCTTTTGAATCCATTTAATGTGATGCGATACCTTGGCATAACCATCAGGGTTCCTGCTGCCGCATCCCATAACAACAAAGCCGGCAACGCCAACCAATTTGCCCTTGTACGTAGCTGGACCGCCAGAGTCGCCATTGCATGCGCCATTGTTCCTCTCATGGGCCAAACAGAGCAGCGAATCGTCGTTCAAGCCCTGAGAAGCAAAGCACTTCCTCTCACTGACAGCCTGGAGGGTGTTATATTGCAGTTGTGTGGGGATTGCACCATTAGTTGAAAGACGTCCCCAACCCGAAATCAAGACCTGGGCATCGTGTGGAATTTCTTTGGTCTCCAAAGCGATCTGCGAAACCTTCTTGCTAAAGGCTAGTGGCTTAGCCAAAGTCAGCACGGCAAGATCGTTCAAAAAGTTGCCATAGTTCTCATGGACCTTGATCTTGGAAACGGCTACTGCGACACCTCCTGAGACGCGGTTGGTGGAACCGGCATAAACGGTAAATTGACTTGCTGGGTACCTACAAAACAATCTGAAATGTGGGAAGGTTTTGTAGAAAGGTGTATATCTTACGCAGTAGTTCCGCTTTGGACAACACAATGGGCGGCAGTGAGGACGTATTTGTTGGAAATGAGGGATCCACCACAGGTGTGCTGGTTGTTTCGCCGAAGCGAGATCTGATGCGGGAATTGGCCTTCGACGGCGTCCCTGCCGCCTACAATGCGACCCTCCCTCTCTGCAAAGGAGCACCTCACCAAGGCAAGGCTGACAAGAACGGCTACGATGAGTTTCAACGACATTGTATAGGGATCGCTAAATGAAAGTCCAACAACTGAATGTGGCTATTTTATAGTGGAAGCCTACGGCAGACACTCTACGTTGAGGACTATGTTATCTTTGCAAGTAAAGCACTTTCTGCGCGATTGAACTGATTTCTAGTCCAGTTCGGTTTGATTAAATTGGCCACTTACCTCGAGTGGAGATTCTTGGAGCTTCGTCTGACTTTCGAGGACGTGCGAGCGTCACATTACACTCGACGATTATAAACTGCAAGGTCTTGTGCGTTCAACTAATGGGAGCAGCCTCGTTTTTACATCTACGCCATAGACACTGCTGATGTAATTCCTTAGGTAATTGCGTACATCCAGCTCGACACCCTGTGTAAGTCCTGCTCCATTGACCTTGAAAAGGAGCTTTAGAATCACTCTCTATGTTTTTTCTCTTCAGTTGCACTTGCATTTCGCACATGTCGCCGATACTCTCTGTCTCTCGGTGAGTGCGGCTGTAAGTGTGAGTGTAGTGCATCCACCCACGTATCACTCTCCCGATTGCATAAATGCTCTCTCAAGGATGTGAATTTATTGCATGCGTCAATTAAATCCACGTTTAATATGCTCTCCCTTGAAAACCCTCAAAGGCCATTACCGTTGGATGGGATCTGTCGATGTGCTGCGGATGCGGTGTACCTATTTGAAACGTTCAAGGTCGTTGGGAGGATATTACTCAAGGTTGATGGGTGTACATACTGCGCGCATGAGGATGTTTGCATTCTGGCTGCGCTGTTCTATGCTGACGGCCTTTTTGCAGTTCCGGTGTGTGACATTGAACTCACGTCACATTCTCTCTTCTTCAAGGTAGTCTATTTTGGGAATAGTGAAGGACTCGTGAAGTCAGTTCTTTGTGTATATTAAATCATTAAAGTTTCCTGCTCTAGTGTTTTTCCAGCTGCTTGATTTATGTGCTGGCTGTGTGCTGGCTCTTGGGGTTCTTGAAGTGGTTGCCTAGTTGGTTTTGTGCCACTCCGATTGTGAGTGCGCACTAAACTATGTCTTGAAGGAAAAATACAAGAATACTTCAAAAATAACTTGTATTGCATACTCTTGGGAGCTCAATTAAAGTGAAATGCTATACAGTAGCGTCTCGGCAAGTGGTATCTCGTTACCAATTGAACATTTTTATTGTTTCAATTTATGTCACATAAACTCGAATGGCTTTCGTGTCAAGAGCAAAATATGATTCGATTGGTATAGTTAGATCCTCCGAATGGATTTATTGGTCTTCCTGTATCGACGACATTGAAATAGATACTCAGATGCTGGAAATAATCGGTGACATTAAACATAGTCATGGCCGTTGGAGTACTTTCACGGGGAGGGACTGAATCGTTTTTAAAGCAGTATTGCAAATGTGTAGGTGGAAAGGGAAGGGGGTTTGGCTTTTTTTTTTTTTGACACGTTTGGCCAACGAGATTATAACTGCATTAAAAAAGTTTCCCAAAGTCGACGTGAATTAGCCTCCTTTAATTGATGGTTGTGGAAAGATGATCTCCTGTGTCTTGGGCTTTTGCCGCTCATAGTACTAGAGTCAGTTCTTACTTATCACTAAAGATAGATCCGTCCAAAAGATCTGAAAGTTCATCTCGGTTTTGATTAGAAAGAACAAAATAAGATCCTGGCCTAATGAATGCTGGACAGCAACTGCAGCTATTAGTAAAACCACACTACAACTACAAATAGAACCTAAGCTACAACTACAAGTACAACTCCAACACCAATTACAACCACAACTACAACTACCAATTGAACATTTTTATTGTTTGGCTTTCGTGTCAAGAGCAAAATATGATTCGATTGGTATAGTTAGATCCTCCGAATGGATTTATTGGTCTTCCTGTATCGACGACATTGAAATAGATACTCAGATGCTGGAAATAATCAGTGACATTAAACATAGTCATGGCCGTTGGAACTACAACTACAACTCCAACACCAATTACAACCACAACTACAACTACAACTACAACTACACCTACAACTACAACTACAACTACAACTACAACTACAACTAAAACTACAGCTACAACTACAACTACAACTACAACTACAACTACATCTACAACTACATCTACAACTACAACTACAACTACAACTACAACTACAACTACAACTACAACTACAACTACAACTACAACTACAACTACAACTACAAACCCTACACATTCGTTGTGAACTGTGAATTCATATAAAAAGTAAATTGCTGAAGCGACAGCTACAAACTCGGTACTTCCGGTAAGAAGCGTTTCCAGGAACATGTTTACTTTGCTAGTTATAGTGGTTTTCGAAGGTTTATCCACACAAACTAGTAAAAACGTATGACCGCCACTGCATTCTATTTGACTCACTTTAAAATAACTTTCTCTGATTTTTATTAAAAAAAACTTGGGAAATTTTAAACATTTTTGAGGCTGACACATAAATTCATAACAAAAAACAAAAACAAAATAAAATCATCATAAAGCTATTCCCAGAAAAGTGGGGGCGGGAATAAGTCGCGTGAACCGTCAAAACAAATTCGATATTCACCGTATTGCCTTAAAATAGCCAACCATATGGCCATTGCGTCTGCGTTTGGTAGTACTACTTGAAATATTCATTCTAACGATGTGAATGTCTTATAATAAGGCGGATAAATACTTCTTTTTCGGATGAAGAATAATCAAGAAATGTCCTTTGGCAATAGGACTATTTAGCATTTCCTGTAAGTAAGAAAACACTTCTCCCCCAAAATATACCAATTTCTTACGAAAGAGATCACATAAACATAAAACTCACTACGACATCATCAAAACTAAGTGTTACCCAACACTCAGTGATAATCTGCCGAAATTACCACCCTTAGCATCTTACACTTTCCTTATCCCACATCCAACACCCCTACAGATAGACAACTTAACAACCCAATATTTCTCCTCCACCCATCGTTCTATCTAAATGAAGTCACAATTCACAGTAAAAACCGTATTACAGTTCGGTATTCAAATTCAAAAATTTAACACCCATCACCCCATGACGAGCATTAAACTCGACACTTTGCCACCATCACCCAACCGCAACCGTCCTCATTCCCCCAGAGCGTATGCAACAAACAAACTGAGCACCTAATCAAACTATCAACCTTTTGGATATTGAAAACGGATTCCCCCAAAAACGTATAAGAAAGAAAAATTATTAACAGGGAACGAACAAGGTACGGCCAATCCAACAACAAACCTCCACCAGCAACCATCGTCATCGTCATCAATAACGTCATCATTACGATCATGGTTATAGCCATCAGCAGCTCCACCAACAGTAGCATTTAGCAGCAGACAAGCCTCACAACCAACATGGGTATTGGGTATGGGATATGCTGGAATCGCATGCCGAGGAAGCGAAATCATTTCACTCAGTCTTCAGTTTCAGTTGAGATTCGTCGGTCGAACGCAGCGGATGGGCAAATTATATCAGTTCAAACCAAAGTGTTAAGAAAAAAAAAAAACAATTTAAAAAATTGACACCAGTAAGTGAAAACGGTATACCCCTTTGAAACTTCAAAGAAGTGGCACAATGCATCATTTCGTTTGATTTGATTTTCGCTTTAAATTGAGGTGCATATACACAGAGCCGGAGACACAGTTTGTTAACCCAAAAGATAGTTTGTTCTTGTTTGCCAGTTGAACTTTACTCGTGTGTCGTGATCGTCACCATACGCGGAGAAGCAGACAGTTTTTGGTTAATATTCTGGTTTCACAATAAACCGGTCGTTCGCAGTCCAAAGCGGTTAGTTGGGCAGTTGCAGTCTTAGCCAGCGAAAAAGAAGAACATAAAACGGTGAGTACAAGTTGCAGCATTTCGATAAAGATGTGCCCACACCCTCACACAACAGGAGGCATTGGGTCAAGGTTAAGGTTAAGTTCTAATGATTAGTTTGTCTCTTACAAGAGACCGAGACCACCCGTTCTACGGTTGTTCTATGGTCAGAGCAGGCAGCGATAATGATACTCATTTGTCTATAGCTCGCAACTATACCTATATTTCATACACTCGTGCAATGTTTATTTTGGCAGAACGCCATGCAGACATAAAGGCCATGGTAAAATGCAATGGCAATGAATTTTGGTTCTTCTTATTTTTTGTAATCATCTCAAAATAGAGAGCGAGAGAGATAAAGGCTAAGGACGAGGAGTGGAACGTGGAAGGGATGTCTGCTCTCTTTAAGGGCTGCAAGGGAATGCGAAAGCTTTTCTAAAATGTGGGGCAGGACTCTCTTACGAATGCATTCCCATGACAGGTGGGGCGGTACAGTTGAACGCGAAAATCAAACAACACTACACAACATTGTGAGGTTGTAAATCTCGGTTGACAATAAAACAACCTTGTGTCGAGAAGGTAATAACAATCAACTGAAGCTATAGATACTTGGAACATGGCAAATCGCGCCGTATCTAACTGGTTTTTTGCATTGAATGTCTCAGAGATTTTGCAATTTCATTCAAAGTAAGAATTAATATTTAATTGAGCGGGAATCCCGCTGTTTGTTTATAAACAGCTTACAGCTTGACTCTACATTATATCTGTGAATAATTAAATGGGGGACAAATACCTACTTAACTTGAGAATAATCGATAAAGTCATCCATGTACTCAACTATGTACTAAGTAATAGGCAAGCATCTGATTATATTTGTCAGTGGGCACATTTAAAAATCTAGTTATCTTAAGTCGACAAGATTGGTCTGGACTAAATGTAACTGCAAAATCTATACTGGCCGGGACCGGCACTTTTCCTACGTCAGCCGCATATGCGAACTCTCAACTCAGTACACAAAATTCTTGACTATATTCGTCGGCTACCCCTCCGTCAATGTCAACTGAAACAGCTGCTCATATTGTCCGATTTCAGCCAATAAAAACCGAGATACATCTAGTTAGACTTACTAAACTAGATACTTGAACGTCCCCAGTGTCACTCGCTCTCAATATATGGCTTTCAAATTCAAATACGACGATTGTATAGTACAGGACTGGAACTTGTCAAAAACGGTGTGAGGATTTTATAGTGTAAATAATCACAGGAGCCTTCTTTCCCAACTTTTCAGTTTACTTTGAAAAGTTGTTGTGTTCAGTGACAGCGTCTGCTAAGAAGAAAAGAAACACATTTTGTTGTTGCTTCTATAATCCAAGCCATAGCTTTAGAAACAGAAAAAGAGCCCTTCAGTTCATATATTATCCAAGCGAAAAACATATCTATAAGTTCTTAAGACCGTTGCCTTTTAGGCACTTGGAACTCGCACTTAACAGCTACAAGTCTGAAACCTGTCCTGCCCTGATCGCTGAATGAAGTAAAGCTTCTGAAAACCTACACAATTTAATGCCTCTCATAAGTATACGGTCCAAGAGTAGGGGCGTGCGAAGTGCAAGTTCTAATAGCTAAGAATCCTGTCATCTGTAAAGGAGTTAATTGGTTTAGAATTGAGAAACATCAGGAAATTATTTATAAAAATCAAGAAAAATGTCGGATCTTCGGACAAAACTGGGTTTCACCTTTGTAAATTTGAGACTTCATTATAAAGAGAGCAACTCAAATTGAACGCTCGAAAAGTTAGTTTACAATCTTTTGAGAAAGTTACTTGTCAAACTCATCAGCAAGTAATATCGACAAAAAAACTCTTGACGCCAACTTAAAGAACTTTTACGACTCAGGCACTTTTATAGGCGAGCGCTAGTTAGCTATCGGCTGGTAGTTGAATTTGCACCTCACGCTGCGGTCTTGCACTCATCTTTGAAACTTGAAATTCAAATTGGTTCAACATTTTTCCTTAGGTCGCGATCAAGTTCTTTCGCAATTAAATTTGTTTGCTTGGGTCTGGGTCTTCTACTGCCTGACATAGAGGAAATGACCAGTCAGTACAATTCTACACAGTTTTCTACTTTTGGCAACTGCTCACCAAAATGGGCTCTCTTATTGATAATATGACTGCTTCAAGCCAAACTCATCCACGATTCAAGGTTAGTTTGGTAGTTTGCTGGCCAGCAAGTTGCTCCAAAATGACTTGTGCTTTGGATAGCTACACACACAAAAATTCGATAACCCTCTCATACGCACACCCAGCATGCATGTACGTATATACTTTCATCTACACATCGGAATAAATTTTTGCGCCAAATTCAACCTTCCCAAGACCAATAACCTAGAACCAATAACTTGCTATTAGCACTCTGCGTGCGTTCGACCAATAAACCGCCATTCTCTGACGCGTTTAATTAGAGCCTCACCGCCTGTTTGTTGTTTTACAGTTCAGTCACATACCTCCATTGTGTGTGACTCTGTATAAGCCAAAGAATTTCAGATCAATCAATCTGGCTCAAGACTTTTACAAAACATATGCAAGCTCGGATTAAATAACCGGAATTGTGGCGCACTTAAGTGAGACTTCTATTTTGCTTTGTTTTGTATTTATTATGCGAGTAAGTGAGGTTTTTTTTTTTGATTTCCTTTCTTCCCACTTGGGCGCAATTAAAAACCATCGGCACACGTTACCAACCAGTACCTGGAATAAAAGTCTGCACTAAGTTGGACTGGAAATCCGAGGCGAACGATGCAAGATGTCGTTTGGTTCTTCTTCGTTTTACCCATTCTGGTCGGTTTTTCTAGGTTAGTGGGTTAACGTTTGTATATACACGGGAACTGTTGGAGGTGGACGTCGGAAAAATCGCCAACTTCGCGGTCATGCCAACAGTAGTTGCGCGACAGTGCGGGAAGTCTGTAATTTTGCTTTCTATTGAGACTGAGATACATTTTGTCAACAATCGACCGTATCGAGCACAGTCAGTGAGTCAGTTGGCTTATATGGTAATTTTTAAAGAACGCTGATGATGTGCGCATGGATATGGGACACGTCTGAGAGTGCTAGCGCGCCGCCCCGCACAGATAAATGAAAGGCTGGTGAATTTGTAACAGTTTTAGGCAGTTTATTTTCGGTATACTCGACTGACTTCATTTATTTTTAAGACGTCTTATGTGTTTTTTTTTTTTAACACAAACAAACTATGACAACGACAAGGAAGCAATGTAGCCATTTGTGTTGGGGGAAAGAAAGTAACCACAACTCGAGACTTTCTGTGGCAGTGTTACATTTTTTTTTTGGTTGGATGTTTAGTGAAAATGCTTTAACAAAGGAATTAAGGCGTCATTAGGTGTGAGTAAGTGGGCGGATTTAGGTTGCTTCAATCGGAAAGATTTGTACAATCAAATAATTGTGTAACCAAAGAAAAGTGACAAAGATGTGGCTCGTTGAGCTCAGCAAAATTATTAAAAGCAAAATCTGGCAAAAATGGCATAGCGGACTAATAGAAAGTAGACATTTACAATCGGGGGCGATTTGGAGCGCACATTCATGAAATGTGTAAGCAGATCAGATCATGTTTCATATGAAGCTACACTTGTTGTTGATGGGCTTTTGGAGGTCAATGATGTTCAGTTTTGACTTTTTTTTATCTACATTTGGAGTTACGTATGTGAATCGCCATGCGACAACTCATTGTTTACAATTTCCATCAACTTTGTTCGTAACGCCAAAATTTGTGTGTCTATATGACAATTCGACGCTATAATTATATTAGATGAAGCTAATTTACCCTAACTTAGCAATAGAATCAATTTGTGTGGTATTAGGGCCGTCTGTGTGTTTTCCATTCAACTAAAATCTGCGAACTGAGATTGAGAATTTCTTAAATTAAATTCCATGGAACGCGCTGAACGCAACTATTGGTGAAGAATAGGTTCCACATCACAATTGGTTTTTGTTGGTGCTTTTATCTACTTAACAATACACCAGCAAACTTGAATGTCATTCTTAAGTAAAAAGGTCGCCGTCCTTTGAGAACTGAGAGGTTCTAGTTAGGTGCCAGTTCCGCATCTCTAATGTTTCTCACCATATTTACTTGCTAGGCCAGAAGATAGAACAGAACTAACTAAAACAGATTACCTACTGTACTGTACCTTCTTTACAGGGTAACATTCAAGAAAAAAAAATCTATTATGGATACCCAATTACTAAAAAAAGAAAAAAAACCCACAATCTGGCTCGAAGACCCATTTTCGATAGCCAATTTCCGACGTTTTCTACGTATGAAAACTTATCTATCAAATTCACAATTTCGAGTTTGTATTCAATTTAATCAGAATTTAATCAGTTTTTAATTTAATCAAAATAATTGTACCTAAACATTTACCAAAAATGCGCAAAACAAAAATTCTTCATATTTGAGTTTGGCTCCACGATTTTACAAATTTCGCCTTATACCTCTTATAAAACTTGGCAACCGTGAGTACAAGCGCCAAATCTGCAGAAGCAATTATGCCGCATTTGTGATCCTAACACGAACGATTAAAGGGATGCTCAGCACTAAATAGCCGTGTGACTGAATGGTACATCATTAACTAACACGCAGAAAAAACGTGACACGTATTTCGGTCGGCCATCTTTTTTATGCGGCAGGTATTATGGGAAAGCTATAAAACAAAATGGCTTCCGGAAGTGATGAACGAACAATTATTTATTTATTATTCAATATAACTGATTGATAAATTCTTGGCTTAATCTACTGAATCTTAGTACCACTCTCATTTCACATGTTTTAAATCGTTCATGATTTCGTTGTGTCACTTTTGTATGGGACTTTTCGTTCGGAATAAGCTGCATACTAGGCTTCAGCTACAATATTGTACTTGAAATGTTCATGTGCACTACTCATTATTTATGGTATTAAAGTATTTGAAGCCGATATATATAATATACACAATTGTTCTGTACTTTAGAAGTTGTTCATTATTTGTTCTGTAGTTCATAGAAATTCTTAAAAGTAATAACGTAAACAATAAGAAAATTAAAAGTCAGTGAACAGAATGATAATTCTTACGTCCGTATATACTACCCTATTTTTATTTTTTTAATTTTTTATACTATTAAAATGTAACAAGAGCAGTACGAAAAATTTGATTGAAAATTACCGATGGAAGTGAGTGCGTTCAACTACAAACCAACATTATAAATGTAGGCATATGAAAAAAAAAAATGCATTGAAAACGTTTTCAATTCAATTCGTTTGGAAATTTGTGGCTACTTTGTAAACAATTGCTACCCCTTTCGTTAAAAACTTGTTTGTCTCTTTTATATGCAGCTGAGAGAACAATTTAGTGTCATGGTTTTATGTGCTGAACACGCAAACAAGTAATCTAGTACAGAAAAAATGCGTTCTATTTCAGTTTTTCTTTGTAAATTACATAGGTATTTGAATAATTGAAAATTGTGTTAAAATTTGTTTCTTTCGCTATCGTTTATTATTTAGAGCTCTGAAATACAGTTGTCGTAGCTATAAGTGGCATTCACTTATAATTTTTAGGAGAACAAAATATTTGATTACACTGCTGGCACATCCGAATACATAATTTTGCTTGCGAAAACGGCTGCAAAGACGAAAACAATTATTCTAAGCTTAAGCTTACCTTAAATGAGATGATGTACATGTGATGAACACCCATTGTTCGTTCCATATTTAAATTTAGTTAAATATTTCGCACCTACTTTCTTAGATCGCTCACCCTTGAAGAACGTCCCAAAAATTGCCAGATCAAATCATTTGGCGAACGTGTGAAAGCACTTAGGTACTATTTTTTTTCGCGATTCATAGTATGTCCCAAAAAAGTTTGTGCCTAACTGCATAGGCACACACTTTCACTACAATTAGCATGGAGTTGTCGATCGCCAGCGTCATACACATTTCAATGTGGTACGTTCATGCCGCCATCTTATCAACAAAGTACACTACAAATGGACATGGCTGGGTGCACTTAAATGCCGGTTGCCCTAGAAAAACCGTATTTCCCATCCTAAAACAAAAATACTTTACACTTCACGGATTTTATTCACAATGGAAATTTGAAAACTATTTTTATTCTGAGTTGAACAAAAGCTTATTTCATGACACGAACATGTCATCCGCCCATTTGTTGATGATTGAGAAAATTACAGACAAACTATAAAGAAAAAAAAAGGTAACAACTAAAACCGAAACGTGTAAAAACATTAAACAGAGAGCATCAGCAATAAAACGCGTATTGCTGTAACTTATGACCGATATATAATAAAAAGGTTATTTCTGTATTGAAAAGGCGCCGAAGGATTTGATTAAATCTAAAAATATGTGAATCTAATTTGAAAGGAAGACTCTAATCAAATACGAATACTCTTTTCGTCGCTTAACGTCTGCTGTTTGCCCCAGATCTCGGATTTCAACATGACCACAGCATGACTGCAAAAATATCTGCAATCCATCTACAGTCGTGCAGCTCTAATTAAAAAAGGCAAACATTTTCGATTTAAGACATTTATTCGCCGGTCTACTTAATTAGAGCTTTAATCCACTCGGTGTGGTACGACACCTTGGCATAGCCATCGGGATTACCAGTACCACAACCGCCGACCACAAATCCAGCGACGCCGACTAATTTCTTATTGTACACTGCTGGTCCGCCAGAGTCGCCATTGCAAACGCCATTTTCAGCCGCATGGGCCAGGCACAGCAATGTGTCGGAGAACATTCCAATGGAAGTCAAACACTTTGTCTTGCTAATTGCCTCCAATGTGTTGTACTGCAGTTTGAATGGAATATCACCACCGGTCCACAGGCGACCCCATCCGGAAACGACAACATCCGAGCCCGGTGGAACCTCCTCTGTAGCCAATTCAATTGGCTGAATTCTGGCGGAAAAGATCAAAGGTTCCTCCAGCTCAAGCACAGCTACGTCATTCAAAAAATTGGCATATTGCTCGTTGACTGTAATTTTCTTGACATTGATCAGCATACCGCCGGAAAGGCGGTTATTTGTTCCAGCGCGCACTGAATACAACTCCACTGGATAGCTAGTAAAGTAAATAAACAATTACTTTAAACTTTAAAGAATAGAGTTTAAGTTTGATTTTGACTTACGGAGTGGTACCGCTCTCCACGACACAATGGGCGGCGGTCAAAATGAAACGCTTTCCGATGATAGAGCCGCCACAAGAGTGCGATCCATTGCGACGCAGCGAGATCTGATGAGGGAACTGCCCGTCATAGGCATCCTCACCGCCGACCACTCGGGAAACAGACGCACCCTGGCCAGAAGCCACGAGCAAGGCGCACACAAAAACCAAAGACACTTTGAACGACATTGTTAGCAGAGGAAGACTAACCTGGACTGCCGTTATCGCGGTGGTTTTTATAGCTCGTCTATCTAATCTGTCCTTGAATTTTATTTACAAGCTTTTGAGCAGGGTTTTTCTGAAGATGTTTATACGGCGATACGATGGAGCAGTTAGTCGTGCCTTAAGTGGAATAGAGTTTGAGCGGTATAGCTAAGGTCTCGTAAATTTCAACATTGGCAGTCCTATCAGCGATCGAATCGGTTTTTGTTTTAGTTTGACGTATCGTGGAGGGCTTATTATAGTATCGGTGGCTAATATTCGATTGCGAGAGAAGATTGGTGTCATAAATCAACAATCGCTTAAACGAGTCTGATCGTGGATGAGTTTTAAAAAGCTTCCAACAGATATCTTCGTAGACAGGTTCTTTTCCCCAACACCTTGAAGACGGTTGCTTTGTCAGCAAGGTTTTCGATTTTTAAATATATTTCCTCCCTTGAGGAACAAGTTGAAAACTCTTACAAAAGGCTCGCAGTCAATGTACATTTTCGTTTTTAGCGCCAGCACTCTCACAAGCCCTGTAAACGTCGCTGGTAGCGTTTATTTAATGTCATGCGAATAGTTTTCTATTTTAACCACTGAGCAATACTTAAACTTAGAGCTGTTCTTCTGAACCCCAAAACCGAACAATGATGATGAAGGTCTTAAATAAAAACTAGTTCATCGAACTTATAGAATGCTTTTATTTGAGTCCACAAAATGTCTTTACCAAGGCATTAGCATAAATCGCATTGGAACAAAATAAAGAACAGGAAAAAGTAGCATTTTAAGCGGGGCAAAAAGTTCTCCGCTATAGAGGTTATATCAGGGCAAACTACTGTTCTTCTAAAATGTGCACAACTTCACCTCGAGTGGGAAATAATTCACGTTTTTATTTCCCACTGAATGTGCCTACAGAAATTGGGCAACAACTTCCCTTTTTTTTAGGAAAATTATTTTAGTAATAAGTAAAGTTATTTTCCTGTAACGTTCGAAGTGACTAGGTAGAAGGGAAACTGGAGGCGTTCTGTCGCACTGGGGTGAAAGGATTCGATGAACTGTTACAATTCAACTGGAATTTTTCGACAAAGTTGATGAATCTCTTAATGAATTATATACTTCCACCTTATTCAGCTTTTGAATGGACACTTAAAATTCAAACAAAAACAGCTTCATTACCGAACGAGGCAGGATTCTACGCACATGTACCATCTCTCAGAGTTCACTATTCTTAAATGCCTGTTCATGATTCTCAAACGATCCTGAATGACGCACTTTACCACTAACATCCGTCCATTTATTAGAGCTTATCAACTTGCTTTCTGAAAAGTAAGAACGAAATTTGTTAGAAATGATTACAAGACGTGATTTCAGTACTAAATAAGGCCCAAAGCCACTGATCTTTCACTTAAAGTTCGACAAATCTGTAGATCGCAGCAGAAAATAAATTCCCTACCAGCAAATAAAACAGTTCCGGTCGATCTTCGCTCAGCTGACATTTATTGAAGCTAACCTTAAACCATATGCTACCGAATCCATTCAACGTTACACGAAACCTTAGAATAACCATCTGGTCGGCTGGTGCCACAGTCTTGGACCCCAAAGCCAGAAATACCAGCCAGTTTGCCATTGTAAACTGCCGGACCACCAGAGTTCCCACCACAAGCTCCATTGTCCTTCGGATGGGCCAAACACAATAGCCAATTGAAATAAAAATCGATTTTTGACGCACACTTGGCTTTGCTGATCGCCTCTAACGTGTTGTATTGAAGGAGAATAGGCAGGCTTACGCCTTTGTTCGCCTGCAGTCCCCATTCGGAGATGGTTATTTCAGATCCAGCGGGAACTTCCTCCAGTTCCATAAGAGCAAAATCGTTCCAGAAAAGCAAATATCCCTGATGCACTGTGATACGTTTAACATTGTGAAGAACGCCTCCAGCAATGCGATTGTTGCTACCAGCACGAATTGTGAATAGTTCTGCTGGATATCTATTAAAGTAAATAATTCGAAGCTTACATGAAGGACTACATATCCGCAGATGACTTACGGTGTGACGCCGGATTGAACAACACAATGTGCAGCTGTCAGAATGTACTTTTCGCTAATGATCGACCCACCGCATTTGTGCAACTGCTGTTTGCGGAGAGAGATTTGATATGGGATTTGTAGGGTCTGCGGTGCACGCGGACAGTGTGGCTAGGGCCAGCAGGGTGAGAGACTTATAGGCGGCCATGGCGATGGAACGACACTATTGCCAAGTGATACGGAACTGTAACTTTCGATGGATTTATATAGTGCGCCTAGAATTATTTAGAATTATTTATTCCAGCAGATCTCTATCTTATCCAAGAAGTTAGATTTGGCAAACTTCAAAACGTCAGTGCTCGTGCATTGGATTTGACACTGGTGTTTGATATCACATGTTGCAACACGCTTCTTTGTCTAGGCTTATCGTTTCCTGCCCATGTGTGAACTGTGACTCACGCATCAAGAGAAATAAAGTTTCCATTGGAACAACGAATTCCACATGAACACAACTTCTCAAATAGATTGGGCAGCTCCAATTTCAAGACAAAGTCATATGATTTGTATTTGAAAAGTCATATGGGTAGTATGAGGGCGGTCAGATGATTAGAAGTTTAATTGTTGACAGGGCACAAGATAGGTCACGTGCCCTCCGTAATCAAGTGACTTATATTTCCTATAACGTATCGCATTACTTATTCTTAAGAAAAGCTGCATAAAAAAAAAGAACACGGGTTAACTATATAAAAATCACCACGATAACATAATCCGAGTTAGTCTTGCTCTGCAAGTGGGATCTTTATAAGAACATTGGTCGTTGCTTCTGGCCGGGTTTCGTTTGTTTCTCTGCGTTGTCGGCGGTGATAATGCAAAAGAGGCCGTGCGTCTACCTAGTTGCCCTTTTTACACATCGAGAATCTTTTGTTGATTTTGTTGGGGGGGGAACTTTCTATACAACAAACAGACCGTTTGTTATATCTTATGTCAAATAGAGACAGAAAGTATTTGTGGATAGAAACAAAAAAAAATAAAAAAACATAAAACGTTTCACCCAAAGGGTTTTCCAATGAGAGGTGTTATTGTGAGGTACCCGCTATTTCGGTAGCTGTCAGTTTTTAAGCTTTGACTTTTGACAAGTAGAAACTACGCCATTACTTAAAATGGAACGATACACGCTTCAACAACATCGTGTCTTTGCTGATTAGGTCCTTGAAATGCATGAAAATGATCCGGAATTCCATCGAATCGAATAATCTTGACTGATGAGGCCCATTTCCACCTCAGTGGCTTCGTCAACAAGCAAAATTGTCGAATCTGGGGCTCGGAAAACCCAAGAGTTATTGTTGAAAAGCCTCTCCATCCTCAACGTGTGACTGTTTCGTGCGGTTTATAGTCCGGCGGGGTCATTAGACCTTACTTTTTCGAAAATTCCTTTTAAAAAACTCTGCTTTCAAAGTGTAGAGAAAATTTTCTTCTTCCTTCTTCCTTTATAATCTTTTATTTTAATTTTATTTTATTATTATTTTATCAATTATTTTATTTAATTTTAAATTTTTGTTTAATTAAGTTTCGAATTTTTCAATTGAATTGGTTTAATTTTATATTTTCAATATTGAATTTCATTTTTATTGATTTTTTTTTTTTTTTCTTAGTTTAAAATTTTATTTTATTTTTGTTTTTGATTTTTTTTTTTTAATTTGTTAGTTGGAAAAAAGCTGAATTTGATTGTTTTCAATTTCAAAAGCAGAACTGAAAATAGGCACGATTTCGAAAAGCAGATCTTTTATGTGAAAAGGCAGAATTTTTAAAGCCGCATTTCGACCCGCTCCCGTTTAGCTTTATCAAATAGTTCAAAGTCAATTCCCAGCTATCAATGAAGATCTGCCCGCAACTTTATGGACACCACTTCCCCGCTTTAAATAGCGTTTATTGCGTTTATACTCGTATTATACGATCGACGCAATAAACGGTTTCTACACCACAATCTATATGACCCTTCCGTCTTTGAAATTCAAGCAAATCAGATTCCGTACGCCACACATAGTAGAAGAAATTATTTTTATTATTCGCCCTATTGTCCGACAGGAAATCATTACAGATAAGGCTCACTGTAGTTTACTCCTGATCCAACAAGAGAAAAACAAATTTATTTCAAATTTCATTCACACTAGAGGCTTAAAGCGAAGCTGCGTCCATTAAGCTTTAATTGTTTCATTGATCCAAGGTATAAAGTGCGGGACGTATGCAAACACATCCGGGTAGTTGGTTCCGCAGGTGCCAATCACGAAATTGCTCACACCGATTATCTTGTTTTGGTAAAAAGCAGGACCGCCGGCGTCACCATTGCACGATCCCTTGCCCGATATGTTTTTCAGGCACAATGTGGACGCATACCCGTAACCAATTAATTCCTCACAATCGGCTGCGCTGATGGCTGTGGATTCGCCAAACTGTAGTCTGTAGGCATAGTCACCTCCGGTGACGGTACGTCCCCAACCGGCAATAGTGACCTCATTGCCAGCTTCAATGGACTCAGCCAGGGGAATGATTTGCACCCGAGGTCCGATCTCCAAGTCGGTTGATGTCTTCAACAGAGCCACATCGTTGAGGAAACTGCCATATGCTGAGTTGATAATGATATTCGCAATTGAGACTAACTTTCCACCGGCATACTGATTGGTGCTTCCCACGCGGATTGTCACCCGCTTGGCATCAACTCTGTTAAGAAGGACTTGTTACAGTTTTCGTAAAAAAGTTATATTGAGCAAAATGTCTTACGCGTTGGTTCCCAACTCGGAGACACAGTGTGCTGCGGTTAGGATATAGTTGGCAGCAATGATACTGCCACCGCAGACGTGAGCATTGTCACGACGGACAGACACAATGAAGGGGAAGTCGTTGGCAGCGGCATCACTGCCTTCCAATATCCGCCCGGTTGGTGATGCAAGGCACGCAACAAAGAGTGCGCAGCACAGAGCTGCGAGTAGTAGAGGGATAACTGATGCCATTACCTTTGATCGAATACGATTGAAAGACTTACGTTTTGGACAACCATCACAATTTATACGTTGGATATTTTTCTTCGATAAGGCTATCTTATCGGGGCTTCTAGCCAAATACTTGAGCTATCTAAGATTGCTTGTGACTGTGTATAGCTGTCGATTAGATGATTTAAGGTTTCACACTTAAAAATACCGATCAAAGTAGACTCGTTCAAAGGGGAAATATTCCAAGCTTTTTGTGGGGGATGAATCGAAAAGTCTACGAGTCAAACGATAACAGTCGCGGGTTATTATTTCCCAATTTTACACGCAGTCATGAAGCCGGAGCAGCTAGGAATTGGAAAATTTTAGCACATCTAAGCTACCACTTTAGAGGAGCTTGTATGGTGTCGAAAGAGGGCTGCATTAAAATTGCGAGGCCTAATTTCCCCGTCAGATTTTTCATTCATCAGAAACTCGGCATGATTGATTAATTATCAAGCAAACTAAGGGAGAAATCTTTAAATTGCTTTAGGCTGTACGACCCTTAAAATTTGTCCCTCGGAGACGCGATGATTTGTTGTGAAACTATCTTTAATTTTTTAACTGCATCCGACCAGGCAGATACTTGGGCCCTATTTTTGATAGAAAGTTAACCTGGAAGCCTAACATCCAAGAAAGAGTTAAAAAAGCCACTGTGGCACTTTTCTCTTGCCAAAAAGCCAAAGGAAACAAATGGGGTTTACAGCCTCGTGTCACTCACTGGCTATACGTCTCTGTCATAAGACCGCTACTCACGTGCGGTGTGGTTGTCTGGTGGACTGCTTTGGACGAAGCGATCAATCGTGATAAGTTAAGTAAAGTCAAAAGAACAGCTTGCTTGTGCATCGGCGGGGCTCTTCGTACTACCCCCTCTGCTGCACTTGACGTCCTTTTTCATCTGGCACCCATTGACATCTTCAGCAATTATAAACTGCAGCTTCTGCCTTAAAGCTACTTCACAATGGACGAGCAAAACAACTGGCCATGCCGCTGTCCTGAACGATTTTAAGAACCTTCCAGGAAGCATCGCCTACACCACACCAGAACTACAGTTCGATAAAAACTTCCAGGTCTCCGCTTCCACCGGACCATTCTGGGAGGAGGAAGCATTCCTGGGTGATGAATCGATCGTCTTCTTCATGGATGGTTCGAAAACTGAGGATGGTGTTGGTGGTGGTGTCTTCTGCGACAGACTAAATCTTAGTCTCTCCTTCCGTCTTCCTGATCACTGTAGCGTTTTTCAGGCAGGAATAATGGCGATAAAAGAAGTCTTATCTAGGCTGAAAGAAAACGTGATGACTGCTAAAGATATCCGTATCTTCTCGGATAGTCAAGCTGCTATCAAGTGCGTGGAATAAGTCTCTGCAAATTCTATAACAGCCCAAGACTGTCGTTCGTCTCTCAGAGAGATGGCGGAGCAGTTCAATAAGGACATCCCAGTTAATTGCAAGGCTGATGAACTCGCCAAACACGGAACTACACTAGAAAACTCATAATAAAGCTGGATACTATCAGTTGAACAAATCTTAGATGGACCGGCTCGACATGTCTAGCGACAAAACAGATTTGGCCAAAGCTAGATCTTAAGCGTTCTAGATAGTTGATCTCCTTTGATAGGAAGCATATCAGTGCTGCAATAGGTGTCATCACAGGACACTGACTCATTGGCAGGCATGCAACAAGAATTGGCGTATTTGCAAACGGAGCTATCTTAGCGAGGACGAGGAAGATGGAACTATTCTCCATCTCCTCTGTACTTGTCCCGCCCTCTCACAAACACGAAAACTCCATTTGGGAAAACTCCATTTAAAGCTCGGTGCTGCACCTCTTTATCGGGACCTTTGATGTCAAACAATTTTTTTTTTTTTTAAGTCATAAAGTCAGTAATTTTTTCAATATCGTACTAGAATTGATTGTGCGAAACAAGTATGTGCTGGCAATAAGAAGAGACCCCTTACATCGAGGTATCGAGCAGAGTGCGACAAGTTACACAAGCTGTACAGGACATCGGACGGAGGTTAAAAAAAAATTGCCGAAGATGGTTACGGCTCTTTTCTTTGAGCCTTATAGAGCCTTCAATGCAGCAAATGAGCAAAGGAAGATCTAATTGGATAAGAAGAATCAAGCGACAGTAAAAATCTTTGTAAGCAACGGTTGTCAACCTCTCTGTCGCATTCGCATTTGACAGTCAGCGAGTCAAAGAGTGCTCTTCCTGACAGGTGAAGTTCAGAAATGTCTTTCCAAAACTATTGACAGTCAGAATCCCATGGCTAGAGGTGCAGGTGTGTTCAACCACAGCATGTGCCAAAAGTAAGGTCCGCCACTTAAAAATCCGTCGGCAATAAAAACGTTCAAAACTATTTACAGCCGCCATTGGCTGGTATTACCCGTTAATCGTTAATCTACATGATTAATGAAATAAAACATTGACCGAATTAATACGGAGACTTACATCACTTCCCAGTGTCGATGTCGATAAGCAATCAGAGAGATAATCATCAAGTATGGCAGTAAATTTGTTTTGTATTATTCGCCTATAGTTCTCTATCACCAACGTCAACATATTGCCCAACACGGGGTTTATTTCAGATGACAACAAACTACAACACCACAAAGTAAAAAAAAAAACTTCTTTTGCTGGGCACAAATGAGTCCTTTTTTATTTAAACCATATTTGCCAAGATCCATTGACGATGGTAGCTTACCTTAGCGTAGCCATCGGGGTAGACGTTGCCACATCCGCCATAAACAAAACCAGCAACACCAACCAGCTTGCCTTGGTATGTGGCTGGGCCACCTGAATCGCCGTTGCAAACTCCATTTTCCTTCGCATGTGCCAGACAGATAATGTTTTCGTATCCATAGCCAATGACGTCATCGCAGGCTTTCTCACCTAAAGCCTGCAAAGTGTTCCATTGCATACGATTTGGGACCGCTCCGCCTTGCGTGAGACGTCCCCAACCAGACACAATAACGGGCTCACCCTCTGGTACCTCACCGTCGAACAAGTCGATCTTCTGGATGTTGTCGGTGAAGACGAGATCTTCTTGAAGCTCCAGCAGAGCAACATCATCCAAGAAGTTGCCATAGGTCTGACGAACAATGACTCTCTTTACCGAAACCAGTTTTCCAGCAGCCAAGCGTTGAATACTGCCCACACGAACGGAGTAGAAGCTCGCTGGCAGTCTAAACAGGGGACACATAAATGAAATCAAGAGATTCAGTTTGATTGTATTTGAAAATCGCTTACGGTTCGATTCCATTTCCAACGACAACGCAATGCGCTGCGGTCAGGACGAAACGCGAACTGATAATAGATCCACCGCAGTTAAAGGCGTTGTCTTTGAAGAGCGCCACCTGGTAGGGGAACTGCCCAATGTTGGCATCTTCGCCGCCAACAACCCTAGATGTTGGCAGTGCTGACGCCAAAGCACAAAAAAAGCAGAAGGCCGCGATGATTTGAGTAATTCTAGCTGCCATTGTAAGAATACGAATTTGAACGTACTGGGAAGGCCTTAAATAGACTTTTTTATGTGGCTATGTCCGTGTGGTTAATCTAATCGAACTGCGATTACTGCTCAATGTGGGAGTTGTGTTTTTATTTGTCAGAGTGTTGCTATTGTTGGCCGTTAGGTGTTTGAAAAATATGGATTTGATATGGCTTCGATCTAGTCGGGAATTCAGAGATCAAGTTGCTTGATAAATCAACTGTGTGAATTTTAATTAAGACAAAAAATTGGGTTTAATATAGACACAAGTCTAAAAAATATCCGACAAAATGCACAACTTCCTTGAGGTTTAAAATGTTCTTTGGGTTCCACATAAGCTAGCCGCTAACTTTATTCACATCGCAGAACTTACGTCTGGTCGTTAAGATTTTTGTCTAGTTCATATTGAATTTTATATGAGTTTGTAGCTGTCAAAGCATTGTCAGATTTTGAGGACATTATGCTTAACAAAATTTTGCTATACACATAAATAAAACTGTGAGGGATTTTGCGGATATGAAAACTGCTTAACAGACTCCGATGAAACTATTTTGAAATATTTCTTAAGACTTTGAAGGCTTTGAAGTCTAATTGACGTTCGTGGACTTTCTGACTTTATTGCTTTAACTTGCAAAACTCATATAATTCTAAATCAAAACAAAACAAAATATAACAAGGGAGACGCACTCTTCTAAATGTTTTAACAAAAAATCAGTTTTTCGTTTTTTTTTATATAAGCTGAGCTACAGATCAAAATGTGTTTCATCAAAACGAAAAATATAACGATACAACGACTTTTCTTGCTCGTGGTTTTGCTTTATGATGGTGGTGGCACAGTGTTGCCAGTTTGGGGGTTTTCGCCCAGTTTAGGGTTTTTTTGGTCGACGGGAAAAATACAGGGGGAGAAATTGTTTAGGGAGGAATCTGTTTTTTTTTTTTTATATATAATTTTATTTGTATTTCGTTATAATATCTTTTTTGGTAACCTTAAAATGTGTGTGTTATTTTAAAATGCACTCAAATAATAATCGATCGGTCCTCCAAGGCAATATTTGACAATGGATGACAATGTTTTGAACGTCTGGCAACGCTGCATTGACAGCACTGAGTGTCATTTTCTCTGTTGGAGCAGAACGAAAGAGAAGTATTTGAAGTGCATGTGAATGAAACGGACAGAGGACAGCGACAGCGACACTGATTTTCTAAGAAAATGCGTCGATGACTGATGACCGAACGGGAGTTCGGAACTTGTGATGTAATAAATAAAGACTTAGTACGTAGTGTTTTCTCAGTTTTTTTTAAGAAACACTCACTTTGAGTGAGTTGTTAGCTTTCTCCACTTTACTAACTAAGAGTCTCCGTTTGATGTAGTGTAGGAACCTGCCTACACTGGTACTTGAGTTAAGATAAAGAAATTCAAACATATCTCATTCTGTTGTGACAATCAACCACTTTCATACTGTATAAGCGAAAAAAAGGAGAATTCTATTTACTTTTAGCAGTAGCCAAAAATGAGCTCGCACTTTCTATTATAAACTCACAATATTCTGACAAATGTGGCTATCAAGTCACAAGCACTTTTTCCAACCAGTTTGTACTTATTATTTCAATTTAAACGCACAATTCAGTGCTGCCATTGCTACACTTTAATTTGGCGGATTTATTACTGCGTAGGTATATTTATTCCAGCTTTTGGTTGTAGACCGTTGAAATTTAGAACCACTCTTCTGTATTTCAGTTTGTATATGTAAATAGTCCTTAAAAAAAAACTGCGCTTGACATGCGTTAAATTTCCATTCTGAACAGATGAGTTAATCAAATGTAATCTGCAGATTTAAAAGCTGAAAACTTTACATTTTATGCTGAGACGCAGACAGCAGACATCACCCTAACTTTTAGCAGGACTCAAGTCTGTTTTTTACTAACAACTTTGGCAAAGTTCCATTCTTACGTTGTTCCACTGATTCAAAACTCAATATTTAAATACATATAGCTCATGAGTTATCAAATAAATTTAGCTTAAAAAAAAGGCAATTGGACTCCACATGTTATAGATAATGAATTTCCAGTTCCGATTCTCATTCAATTCACAGAAATGGAACAAATCGTTCTACTAGGATGATACAAATTTTGTTCCATCATCCAAAAAGTTTTTCTGATCTATGTATTTCACACTGTTAATTTTTTTCACAATAATTAAAATATGTTTTTGTTCTCTTGTTTATTTTTTACAAATTACATACTCTCTTCTGATCATAGACAAACCATACTGAAACCCCCAACTTCGACTGGTCTTATGTTACTTGCCTACAAGCTATATTTTTACGGAGTGGTCACGATTACATAAAAATTCGTATTAACAAATGTCACGTATGTATCTTCAAAAATTCATGGAATTCTATCTGTTGAATTTGAAATTATTCTTTTTTCTGAGGATATTTTTTATGAATTAGTGTATATTTGCTTAAAATATTTATGAAAAATTATCAAAGCAGAATGGATGTATGAAATAAAGCAATTTGACCAAACTTTCGTCAGTTATTTATGAAAAATGTACACATGAAATCCATTAATGGCATCCAGTAATGTGTGGTATTCCCGAACTCACATTTCCCCAAGGTTGGCAGCATTTTTTTTGCATATTTTTGAGTGTCACACGGATTATAAATTGACATAACACCGATAGAAAAACAAAATGGACGAATTCGAAAAAAATGGGGTTGTCAGTATGACTTGTCTATGCTTCTGATTATCTTTCAAATTGCAAAACAATTTTTCAAAAATGGCCGCTCATTCACGGCAGTTTCTAGTTGTACAAATATATATCTTTTATGTCAAATTGAAAACATAGTATGGATGAAAACTGATGGAAATTGATTTACCAAAAATGACAGTCACGTTATCATAAATACCAATTTAGGTATTAAAAATGCTGTGTGCTCATTAGCAAGAACTAGTTTTTCTATGCCAGCCATGCAGTCGGATCTAACCTTTAAAGTTTAGACTTGACATTAGTGCACAAAGAAAAACGGGAACATTTCATTTTTTCGAAAAGTCACTGCATATTATGTTGTATGTATGTAAATGGAATTTATGCAAGCACTGTCAGACTGTCACTGGCTTGCAAATGGTACTTTTTTTACACGGTTTCTCAAATAAAATGTCAATGTAACTTCCTACAGTAATAATTAGCGGAGGCAGTTAAAACGGAAAAAAAAAAAAAAATAAATAAAGAAACATACAAAAACGACTATATAGAAGACATTTACGAGAGAGAAGTCAAAATGATACAGTTGAAAGTGGCTTTCCAGTTTTGGATGAACAACTTTCATTTATATTCATCCCATTGGAATTAATTAATTGATAAAAATCGAACATGGAAATTTGCGTGCGAGAAATGAATATTATTGATTATGGGTTTGTGTTGCGAGTTTTGCTTCAAGCTTGCTTCGACCAAGTTGGGAATAAAACGTCAACGGACGCTGAACCAAGATTTTACTTGACTTCTGCCCACAGTTGAAGCAAATTTAATGAACTAAATATCGATAGAAATTCATTGTCAATTATTATCGATAATTATGTACAAGGACTTGAGACATTTTCTTTTAGTTTTCCGCACTGTGCATAGATATTGAAAACATAGCTTCAAATACTTTGACAAATATATGTATTCCATAATTAATTTAAATAGAGGCCGCTAGCTAAGAATTTTTTTCTCATAGGTATAACACAATAACTGGAGCGCCCTCTGGCACCTCACCATCGAACAAGTCGATCTTGTTGACAAGTTTGCTGAAGACAAGGTCCATCTGTAGCTCCAAAAGTGCTACATCATCCTTAAACATGCCATCGTATGTCTGTCGAAAAATGATTTCCTTCGACGAAACCAGTTTTCCACCAGCCAAATGTTGAACAGTACCAACACGTACGGTGTAGTATCTTACTGGCAAACTAAAGAGGAGACATCTGGTAATTAAGTTCGAAAATATTTTAAAAATCATTTCCACATATCGACCGGCGGCGCCCAACTTTGCTTCCTTTATGTCGCTCGAATTGTAATTCCATCAATCTGTTGTCCGTTTGTATGTGAAATCGTTGCGGCATCACGTCAAAACTACTACTACTAGTCCATTTTGATTTCCCCGACTTAATATATGGCTTAATTGAACAAACTTTGTGTTTTATTTCACTGCTACCAGCGACCTCAGTAAAAATATATTCAAATTTAAAGCTTTGGCAAAGACGACAGAAATCGGTGCTGGTAACCACAATTTCTCGTTAAAAACAAAAAAAAAAATTCTTTATATGTACAACACTTTCAAACAAATGCACTTTGCTTTTTTTTAGATTCTCGCCAAAATCATACGATTTCTGTTTCATTTGGAGTTCCTAATCAATGGTTCTATTTTTTGTTTTGTGTTTCTGAATAGGAAGGTTCACTTATAGCAAGCCACTTCAATAAATGTATTCAGAAATGTCCCAAAACAGCCTCTATCGTTATATGAAATTTATCATCAATCTGCTAGATAGCAAAAGCCTCTTAGTCTGTGCCCAGCGACTCTGATTAGATAGGCATTACTGTCATCGCCATTAAAAACCGCCTGCTCTTACCCACTGCACAACAGTCGGTCGTAAATAAACCCCGAAGTAATAATGTCGCTTAAATTGACTCTTTTCTTTATTGTTGGAGCGTTAGTAGCCCTCGTCGTTGCTGCACCTCAGTCTCGCATCGTTAATGGAGATGACGCTGCTGAGGGCCAATTCCCGTACCAAGCACAGGTATTCTTCGCCGGTAGCCCTCTCTGTGGAGCTGCAATTTTGAACGAGAATTTCGTGCTAACTGCTTCTCAGTGTGTCTGCTCTTATGGCTCACATAGGCCGTAGGTTTTCTTTGACTTCTTAATTTTTTCAAAGCGACTGCTGAAAATATCACCTTTTCCGTTTTGCTACAGCTGGCCGCCGCAAGTCTTCACCGTTCACGCTGGTAGCACTCAGCTGTATACTGGAGGTGTCGATACAATTGTGGCTGAGATTATCATGAACGACAACTACAGTGAATTGAACACCGGACTTGCTATTCTCAGACTAGTCAAGCCCCTTGTCTTTTCGTCGAAAATTCAACCCATCGCTTTGGCCAAGGAGAATCCACCAACTGGCGCAGTTGTCGATATTAGCGGTTTTGGACGCTTGAAGATAACCGATAAATATCTGTACAGCACACTGCAGTACTACGATGATGTTATGTTGGACCAGGACGAATGTGGTGGAAAAATTGGCAAGGACGACGATACCGTGATTTGCTTGGGTCATCCTAGGAAGTTCGGAATTTGTTCTGGAGATTTTGGAAGTCCTGGTGCTTACGGTGGCGAGTTGGTCGGTGTTGCTGCTTATATACTTGCAACGGAATGTGGAACCGCAGATCCAGATGTGTACATCAGTGTTGCCTACTTCCGTCAATGGATTTTGGATGTTATTGCGCAGTAGTTTTACTGCATGTCTGTCATGGTTGGAAATTGGAGGTTATTAAATGCGTTATGTCAGCAGTTTGGTGTGTTTCGATTTGAAGACTTTTGTTTGTCTTATATGGGCAGCGTCATCAATAGTTCTATGTATCCACATGGTTGAATAAAAGTATGCACATTTCCCAAATATGTTTTATAGAGTGTTTGACGTCAATAGTCGGCCGTACAAACCGACTTCTTCCACCACTTCAACTATACAAGAAGTCAGCGTCAGGGCTTGATAAAAGGGTAAACATGGTAAAAAATACGCTTGAATAACTTTTGCCCTGGCACGGAGTTTCAATTTTGTAGCACTTTCGATTAGGTAGGATTATAGAAAAAAATCTGTTATTTATTTATTTAATTGTTGGAGCCATTAATCCATATAAGGCCCCTAGGTCGTGCTCTTACTAACAGTTTGTCGGAATTTTGAATTGAAAAAAAATATTTCTACTGACCAATACACTTCTGGATATCTGTACTACAATCGGAAGAAAATTGTGTCCTGTTGATTTTTCAGTGTTGAATGTCCTAACCACTGAGACACCGCTTCCACTGCTAGCTGTTCTCATCACGATCAGACACTACTCGGTCTGAAAATCTGTTGACAGCTGTATCTTTTGTACAGCTATCTTTTCAGTGACGGCACTAAATTAGTTGAAAAGAGTGCTCAGTTGGCAAAATTCTGGGCTTGAAGATCTAATTTTATGGCCAGCCTTTGAACATTTGGGCTGGCCTTTTGAATTTCACTTAAATTCAGAATTCCACAGAATTCCACAAACAGTGGTATCTCAAAACTGAATAAATCATTCACTTGAGCGGATATTTTCATCAAGAGATCCCGTATCCTTATCCGTATTGCTAAAATGGAAAATTCAATCTCCCATCTTGAAGTAATTTCTGCGAAGTCAAAGACTTTCGATTAGATAGTGGCACAACAGTAATAATCAGCTCATTGCCAATGGGCCGACCTCAGTTGCTCTTGAGCAAAAATCAAAAGGCAGCAGGTTCATTATGTTCACCCTGCACTTTGTAAGTACTTCGATAGTCTTGGTAGCCGCTGGACCTCAACACCGCACTGTGTGGCTGCACTTCAACGCTATTCAGCTGAAGTATTCCCTTAACCAGAAATGGGCTGGTTATGACTGAAAAAAATCATTTGTAACAGCACTATTGAAAAAAAATACTTACTACTGTACTGTTTTCAGTTCTATTTGATTTTCCCGGGGTCGCAAGTTACACTTCTCAATTTTAAGTACTAATTGTGCTACTTTTAATTTTTGAAATAAATCTAAGATAAAGAGGTTATTTCACTTCGTCCATATTATTTACTCCAAAAACTAAGCCCGAGTCGATAATATTCAGTCATTAAGCCCGAAACTTTTAAACTTATGGCCGTATTTAATCCAATTGAATTTAAACTGCACTCCGAAGACCAGTTTAGGTACTTTAACTCGGGTTAAAACTCAATTTCATAACATTGACATTTCTTCGTTCATGTAATAAGTAAAAGTGAAATAGAATATAAAAAGTACCAAGAAGCTTAAAACAATTCATTTCACTTGAGAAGTGGGTGAAATTTGAATGGCCTCGTAATCAGAAGATGCATTTATCGAAGAGCTAGCCAGCTGATCGAACATCAGACGGTGAATCCACGTCGTTCTCGTCTTGGATTACGATGTCGTGGGTTTTTGGAAATATTTCTGGCTAAAGAAGGAGTAATTATTAAGGCTAAATTCATATTCAATACAATTAAAATGAAACTCAACACACAGTAAATCCAATCAATTTCCAAGTGACAAACAACAAAAAGTAAATGTGACTTAAATCGTGCTAAAATATGTTAAACATCGCATTAAATCATCTTTATTCGGCGTGTTTAATGCATGTTCTTGAGTGAATATTATAAATGTTAATTGTAATGTAAATTGGGCTTAGAAAATACGGATAAGGGTGTAAAATTAACCTAAACCGAATTTGAATTTAGTTACATTAAACTAAATATGATTGTTTTTTTCGTGAATGCAATATTTTTTGTATGCCATTTAAAAAAAACTGTTGTACTATTTTCCACGTCTCAGTTTTTAGTACAATTGCGAAAAGTCGATTTGCATCACTGTTGTAGGAATAAGAAGAAAAAAATGCATTCAAACGTTTTTTAATTAATTTTTTGTTTTGCTGCTGGCAGATTTTTTTTTGGCATACCTATCAACATTATTTGAAAATAAATTCGTTTGAAAATTTGTGGCCGCTTTGAAAACAATTGCCATCCCTTTTGTAATACACTTTTTGTCACTTTTATGTAGACTTTTTAACAAGATTTAATGTATAATAAGAATGAGGAAAAAATGTAGTGTCATACAAGTAATCTAGTACAGAAAGATGCTATTCCAGTTTTTCTTTATAAAATTAAATGCAATTGTGTTAAAAATTGTTGCTCTTTCTATTGTTTATTATTTGGAATTCTGAATTATGTTTACCTTTGCTAAAAGTGACGTTCGTTTATAACCTTAATGAGAACCTTAATACTGGCAAATCCGAATATATATTTTTGCTTGCGAAAAATGAAAAAAGGTGCAAAGAAGAAAACAATTACTCTAAGCTTTCCTTAAATGAGATGATGTTCGCTCCATTTTTAAATTTAGTTAAATATTTCACACCTTCTTTCTTAGATCGCTCACCCTTAAAGAACGTCAAATAATTTGTCGAACATGTGAAAGCACTTAGGTACTATTTTCTGTTCGCGATTCATAGTAGTTTGTACCTAATTGCATAAGCACACACTTTCACTACAATATGCATAGAGTTGTCAATCGCCATCGTCATACACATTTCAATGAAGTAGGTTCATGCCTCCAACTTATTTAACTTATTAAACAAAGTACACTACAAATGGACATGGCTGGTTGCACTTAAATGCCGGTTGCCCTGGAAAAACTGTATTTCCCATCCTAAAACAAAAATACTTTACACTTCACGGATTTTATTCACAATGGAAATTTGAAAACTATTTTTAATCTGAGTTAAACAAAAGCTCATTTCATGACACGAACATGTCATCCGCCCATTTGTTGATGATTGAGAAAATTACAGACAAACTATAAAGAAAAAAAAAAGGTAACTAGTAAAACCGTAACGTGTAAAAACATTAAACAGAGAGCATCAGCAATAAAACGCGTATTGCTGTAACTTATTACCGATATATAATAAATTGGTTATTTCTGTATTGAAAAGGCGCAGAAGGATTTGATTAAATCTAAAAATATGTGAATCTAATTTGAAAGGAAGACTCTAATCAAATACGAATACTCTTTTCGTCGCTTAACGTCTGCTGTTTGCCCCAGATCTCGGATTTCAACATGACCACAGCATGACTGCAAAAATATCTGCAATCCATTTACAGTCGTGCAGCTCTGATTAAAAAAGGCAAACATTTTCGATTTAAGACATTTATTCGTCAGTCGGTCTACTTAATAAGAGCTTTAATCCACTCGACACCTTGGCATAGCCATTGGGATTCTTAGTACCACAACCGCCGACTACAAATCCAGCGACGCCGACGTATTTCTTATTGTACACCGCATCGGCCGCATGCGCCACACAGCAAAACGAAATTGTAAAAATGACAGATGAAACAGAAAAAGGAATGAAATATTTCAGTGGAATGATTTGTTTTTTTTTTTTGTTGAATTGACTGAGAAGTTGATCGAAAAAAGTTTTTCGTACGGTAAAACGAATGAAATATTTTTCTAGAAAATTTAAAGATCATTTGCTATATTATTTTTTAATAAACTAACTTTATGATGTTTTTTTTTGATAAATTAACTTTATAATAAACAACATTTTAAGAGAAAGATTGAGTTCAACTATTAGGTTGTAGTGGTCAAAAAAAAAAACAAAAAAACATTTTTACGGTTTCGTTTTACGTTTGGCTATAACTAGGACCTTAAAATTGAAATGAATTGCTCCTGGCTGATACGAAAATATTGAAAAAGCATGAAAACACAAGAACGATGAAATTTAATTTGTCTGTTTTTTTGTAGCAGTTTTGCACGAGACGGGACAGAAGATCCATTTGCCCGTACCGCATGCGCAGTCAATGGAGTAAGAATGTGATCAAAAAAAGAAAGTGTCATGATTGTTCTACCCCTAATTATAGATACGTAAAACGGAAACAAGCACAAGTTCCAGCGACCAACATTTCTGCGATCACGCATGAAAACATTTCTATTTCTGGTTTCAAACATATGAAATGAGAGTGGTAATTAGTTTCAGTGAATTAAACCAGTGTGAACTTGTGTTTGGATAATTTTTTAATGTTCCCATTTCTATATTCTGACGTATCTGCAAGACTCACACGGCAGAGTTTCACATAGAACATAACTTCTTAAATGGATTAGCCACAGTTTCAATCTCAAGACAAAGTCATATGACATTTTTTTAAATGTCATATGAGCATGAGCAGTATGAGTGCGTTCAGATGATTAAATAGTTAAACACAAGTCATCTGTAATCAAGTGACTTATATTTCCTACAACGTATCGCATTACTGAAAAAACAACCGGTTAATAGTTAATACAAATCTCCACGATAACCAAAGTCCTAGTTAGCTCTGCAAGTGGGGTGTTTATAAGCGCATTGGCCGTTGCCTCTAGCCAGGGTGCGTCTGTTCGCCTGTTTAAAGTACCTACTTTGAAAAGTGTCGCGGGTTCGACTAAGCGCCATTGCATCTTTCACAAAGAAGCAGAAACCAACTGAGAACTGACACAATTTCTAGAACTCTAATCGAGTTTGTCATACAAAAAGCTGCTTTCAAAAATCGAAATGCTGCTTTGCAAAATGTTGGGAACTTTTCCTTCCTTCTTCTATAGTTTGTAATTTTATGAAATTAGTTTTTTTTTTCAATTTTTTACTTCCCTTGTCTTAATTCTTATTTTCTTTTTTAATTCAGCTTCCCATTCCAGCATTCCAGTCGGCGCAATGGCTTAGTGGTAAGTGTGTTGGACTACTAAGCGAGAGGTCCTAGGCTCGAGTCCTTCAAACACCCATATTCGAACTTAAGGTTTTTTTTTCCACTGTGCCAACTCTCGCCAACGTCTGACAAACATAACTGTCTTTAAAGAGGTTCTCAATTAGCCGTTTGGACTCGGCATAAAATTGAAGATCCCTTTTATTCGTCCCAACAATGAAAAACTCACACAAAAGGAATGGTTGTGAGAGGGGCCATCTATTTATTTATTTATTTCCCATTTTGCTTTAAATATAGTTTTCTTTTTTCTACACAATCTATGTGACCCTTCCGCCTTCAATTCAAGCAAATCAGATTCCGTACGCCACACGTAGTAGATAAGAAATTATTTTTATTGGTCGCCTTATTGTCCGACAGGAAATCATTTCAGAAAGGACATTTATTAAAAATTTCATTCGCACTAGAACATATTTTCGTTCATCCAAGTGACATAGTCCGAGATGCGTGTAAACACATCCGGGTACGAGGTTCCGCAGGCGCCAATCGTTAAACTGCTTACACCAACCAGCTTGTTTCCGAAAACAGCAGGACCTCCAGCGTCACCATTGCACGATCCCTTGCCCGATAAGCTTTGCAGGCACAACATGGACCCATACCCGAAACCAATTGACTTCTCACAATCGTCTATGCTGATGGAAGTGGCTTGGCCAAATTGTAGTTTGTAGGCATAGTCACCTCCGGTGACGGTACTTCCCCAGCCGACAACAGTGACATCATTGCCAGCGTCAAGATACTCACCCACGGAAATGATTTGCACCCTAGGGCCTAACTCCAAGTCTGTTGAGGTCTTCAACAGAGCCAAATCGTGGACGAAAGTGCTATATCCCTCGTGGATAGTGATATTCACAATTGGGACCAACTTTCCACCGGCATACTGATTGGTGCTTCCCACGCGGATCTTCACCCGCTTGGCATCAACTCTGTAAAGAAGGATTCGTTACAGTTTTCGTAAAAAAAGTTATATTGAGCAAAATGTCTTACCCCGTGGTTCCCTTCTCGGAGACACAGTGTGCTGCTGTTAGGATATAGTTGGCAGCAATGATACTGCCACCGCAGATGTGAGCATTGTCACGACGGACAGACACAATGAAGGGGAAGTCGTTGGCAGCGGCATCAGTGCCTTCCAATATCCGTCCGGTTGATGATGCAAGGCAAGCAACGAGTGCGCTGCACAGAGCTGCGAGTAGTAGAGGGATAACTGATGCCATTACCTTTGATTGAATGCGATTGAAAGACTTACATTTTCGACAACCGTTATAAATTATACGTTGGATATTTTTCTTTTATGAGGCTATCTTATCTGAGCAATCTTAGATTGCTAGTGACTGTGTATTGTCGATTAAATGATTTCAAATTTCACACTTAAGACTATCAATCAAAGTAGACTTGTCAACGCGTTATAAATATTTTAAGTCGCGGACGTCAATATGGTTGAGGGAAATATTTCCAGCTATTTGTGGGGAAGAAATAATAAATTCTACGAGTCAAATGATAACAGTCGCGGGTTATTACTTCTCAATCTTACGCACACGGTCATAAAGGCGGAGCAACTATTGGAAGTGACGAATTTTCAACGACTTAGGCAGACTAACTTATCACATCTAAACTTTGAATAGGTTACTACTTTAGAGGAGCGAACAGGATGGATAGGACGAAAGAAGCAACGTTCTCACCCTTCAAAACTGCGGGCTGGATGGTATATTTCCAAGTCTAATGTAATGGGGTATAGACGAGCACCAAGGCTCAGGGATATATGCCTTGTATGCCCAGCTATAGCCCAAATCCCGAATACATGGAGGGAAGCAAGTGTGGGTTTTCTTCCCAAACCGGAAAACCGAGGCAAAGCCTTTCGGACCAGTCAGACTAACATCTTTTCTGTTAAAACCAATAGAAAGGGTGATAGTGGAGTATATGGAGAGTACTGCGCTTGAGATGTATACTTTGAATAGTAGACAGCATGCCTACCATACAGAAACAGCGCTACACCACGTAGTTCAAGTAGTACGCGTTGCGGAGGAACAGCTTTATACCGGGGGCATTGCAATAATATGGAAATTGAAGGTGCCTTCGATAAGATATGCTATGAAAGTCATAAACAAGACTGGAAAGTCGCTGGGACTAGAACCATTCTCTTCAATTTATATAGAATTGGTAGAACAGCTGATTCACAAATGGATCCCTGAGAAGATGATCAACCGTGGAACAGTTTAGACAGGCAAAAATGGCAATAAAGTTGCCGATGTGCCTTAGAGAGGACAATACCTGTAAACTATGCCTGCAGGATTCTGAGACTGCGGCACATAAACTGTGCCAATGTTCGGCCCTGGCTGGCAGAAGAATGAGGATCTTGCGGGACATCATTGGGTCGGAACTTAATTTCTCCAAATCGTCTGCTTAAATGTCACTGTTCCAGGCTAAGATGTGGCTGGAATTATTTTGTCTAAGATGATCTTCTCGGACAATAAATGGTGCAAACGCTATTTTGTTAACGTTACAAATTTTCTTTATTGATTGTTGACTGATAATTCACAAGTGTCCGTAAACTTTTATCTAGCTTCACATGAAGGCTCGCTTAACGATTTACATAGATGGATGGTACATTACATAAGGGCGTCAATGACTTCATGAACTAGTTAGAACTTGAATACATTAATACAAATGATCTTTAACAATGAATACAAATAGAAACTGTTTTTCAATTATGAAGAAATTCTTGGTCAATGTATTCTCTCTCTGTCTATCTTTAATTCGGCCATCATGAAAGCTCCATTAATAGGAGTGAGGATGGCGTATGGATGGCGTGAGTGTAAGGGAGACATTTGGTAGGTGTAGTTGCATTTATTTCGTGGTTGGTTGGACAATTCGTGTTTTTAAAGTTGTATTTTTTATTTATCTAGTATTCTAAATTGATAGGTTTTAACATGCATATTGATAGGCATGGAGCATATTGACCTAGTCATCAGAGATATGCCAATGTTCGTTGCAGTTATGCAGAAGGCATTGATTTCAATGTTCATATCTCGATGGCCAATCCAATAGGCCGATATAACTTCTTCAATAAATAGAATGTGTGGATTAGGTGCATAAATTATGTTTTCGTTTTGTGTAAATGGGACCAACATGCTCCCCCGCCTTCGGGCCTCGTGTTCCGCATTTCGTCCTTCTAAATACGGCTAGCCTTGATCGTGCAGTGATTATTAAGCTTGGTCTTCCCTCTGTTGGGAACCAACAATCACCTTTTCCGTTATTGCTACAGTTGGCCGCCACAAATCTTCACCGTGTACATCAGTGTTGCCTACTTCCGTCAATGGATTTTGGATGTTATTTCGCAGTAGATGTACTGTCCTATCGTCCTATATGTATCTATATGTATGGTTGCATAAAAGTATGCATAAAATATGAGTGTCTGACGTAAATATATGTATGCTGACGCAAAAACCTTAAAAGTCCAGTGGGGCCGTACAAACCGACATCCTCCACCACTTCAACTACTAGAGGTCAGAGTCTAGGCATGATAAAAGGGTAAAAATGGACAAAAATACGCTTGAATAACGTTTGCCCTGGCACGGAGTTTCAATTTTACCGCACTTTGGCTTAAGTAGGGTCATAGAAAAAAGTCAGTTATTTATTTATTTAATTGTTGGAGCCATTAATCCATAAAAGACCCCTAGGTCGTGCTCTCACCAACCGTTTGTCGGAATTTCTTACGGATCTAGAATTTCATACGGTTGAAATGGATTTAAAAGAAATATTTCTACTGACCAATACACTTCTGGATATCTGTACTATGTACAATCGGTAGAAAATTGTGTCTTGTTGATTTTTCAGTGTTGAATGTCCTAACCACTGAGACACCGCTTCCACGGCTAAGCTGTTCTCATCACGATCGCTTTTATTTGACACTACTCGGTCGGAAAATGTTTTGACAGCTATACCTATCTTTTGTACAGCTATCTTTTCAGTGAAGGCACTGAATTAGTTACATTCAGAATTCTTAGCATTCTGATTAAGGCTTTCGACAAACAGTGGTAGCTCAAAACTGAATAAATCATTGACTTGAGCGGATGATTTCATCAAGAGACCCCCTATCCTTATCCGTATTGATAAATTGGGAAATTTTATCTCCCATCTTGAAGTAATTTCTGCGAAGTCAAAGACATTCGAGAAGATAGTGGTACAACAGTAAAAATCAGCTCATTGCCAACGGGCCGAACTCAGTTGCTCTTGCAACTTCATTAGGTTCACCCTGCTCTTTGTAAGTACTTCGATAGTCTTGGTAGCCGCTGGTCCTCAACACCGCACTGTCAATGGTTTTGATGCTGGCCGATGGTCAGTTCCCCTACCAAGCATATTTTGTTTATCACCGGTAGCAAGAAGCTAAAAAAAAAATCATTTCACTTGAGAAGTGGCTGAAATTTGTATGGTTTCGTCATCAGAAGATGAATTGATCGAAAAGCTAGCCAGCTGATGGAATGGCAGACGGTGAATCAACGTCGTTCTCGTCTTCGATTACAATTCCGTGGATTTTTATAAATAGCTATTTGCGGCTAAAGAAAGAATCATTTTGAAAGTGAAATTTATATTCAATACAATTAAAATGAAACTCAACACGCAGCAAATCCAATCAATTTCCAAGTGTCAAACAACAAAAAGTAAATGTCATTTTACGTTAAAGATGACAGGTTCAAATCGAGCTAAGTTCAGTTCAAGCTTCGCATTTAAATGCATTTCTTCCAGCGGGTTTAATGCACGTTTTTGAGTAAACATTATAAACATAGAATTATATCATCGGGTTTTAAAAATAGCGGCGTGAATGGTCTTGTCTGAATTAACTTAAACCTAATTTAAAGTTGAAGTCAATAATAGAGCCGATTCAATAAAATATGTTTTTCCAAATAGCTGACTCGGATGGACGATTGACCACCAAAAATTAGACATGCCACGCGGTAAGTCTGGCGAACTGAACCACGATCTTCGAAAAAAATTTGAAATTTTGCAACCATTGTTCTGGCCCAGGTTCATTCATGGTGAAATTGTAAAATATATCTACTGAGCACATCTGTCAGCTGTCAAATTGACTCTCGCTAGAAAAAGTGTTGCCAATTTAAAAGCAAACCAAAAAATTAATTAATTTGTCGGGCCTTTTCCTCCGTTTTAGACTGCCATTTGCATTTCACGTTCAGTTTTATCTTTATAAATCTGAGGGTAAATAATTTATCCATGGGCCATGGTAGTGGCGTATCCGTATCGAATCTTCCGTATGTTTGCAAATATGTAGTCCTCTTATGGGTCGTTGCCCTTCATATTCCGTGATTGTCTCAGAATAACGAAGGTGATGGGAGTTCTGTATTCTTAACTTTAAGCCCTTTTTTAAGAAACTAACAAGGTAAAGTTTTTTTTTTCGACTACGCCACCTCTTGCGAACGTCTGACAAACATCCGAGACAAACATCCTGAGTTTCGCAATAAGCCGGTACTCTGCATAAAATTGTAGATCCCTTCCATTCGTCCGAAGAATGAAAAAAAAGATTTCAGGGTATACAAAACTTGAAAAACCTTCATCACTCGATACCCTTGTACTCCGACCGAAAGTCCTTCGATTTCTTACCGACCCATATATGTCCCAATTGTTTACGAAGTTATTTGTTGCATTTCCCTATACTTTTCATGGTTATTTCCTTTTCAGTTTGAGTCTCAACATCGACTTGATGTTCAGCATTTACTAAGCTAAATGGAAGACCTCATAAAAATGGTCCTCCATCGGATTTTTTAATGCGGCCAACTGGAAGAATATCATCAAACTGGGCGTACTCCCATTCAACGACTTTCATTTAAGGCGCGCACTTTTCCGTGTGCATGTCCGACTGCAACATTACCAGATGAAGTATCTTTAATTAGAAAAAAAGTGTGTGTTCAACTGGTATTAGAGGTTGACCAGAAACGCTTAAAAATAATGAATTACAATCGACCTGTTGCCGAAGGGAAAGTAGTCAAAATTGTCGCCAAACTCCGACAGCCAGATCAATCGCTTTCCCATTGTCCTCCAGTGGCTTTCTATCGATTTGCGCTCGCCTATATAGTCAATTCAAGTCGACTTTTCATTTTCGGAATAACTGATGGACAGACGCCGCCGATATAGTCGGCACTCACACCTCTTCCATTTGTTTTATTGTTTTATACTTTCGAGATTCATTCGCTCAGTCTGGTTATATAAGAAAGCAATGCACGTCTTCTGACATGGCGGTGCAATCATCTCGACTAATACTGCAAACATTTGCTCAACATTGGTGCAGACATTGATGAGACGTGGTCGTGGTCGTTACTCCCAGCAGTTGCAGTAGTCCCGTCATATACGCTCAGCGAAATCTCACGCCTCAGTGAGATGGTGGAAATAGTGCACTGCACTTTCAAATGATTGATGGGTTTCACCGATAAAACTCATTGAACTTATCTGGTGCTCGCTTCGATCTAGGGAATTAGTTGAATGCCATACCGCAGGTGAAAATTGAAAGTCGCCTTTGGACCGCACAAAGTTGTCCTGCTGCGAAGAAGAAAGAATTTAACTGCCACTTGTTGAGCATGTGATTTCATATTCTAGTTTGCAAGAAGCTATCGGTCCTGTCAGTCATTTAGGGTAGAAACGTTATTGTGACAGATCTTAGATCGTTTTCACAGACTTTTTTTTTATTTGAATTGCAGAGCTAATTTCGGCCATGATTCTGCGGAAGACAATCGCTGCCGTCGTGTTGCTGTTCGCGTACCAATGCTGGGCACAGAGCACAAATGAGTTGGACGGCCTGCCGGAGCCGAGAGCGTATGTTCCTGACTCGCAATTCTTGGATTTCGTCTATCACGACCATGATGAGTTGACCAGGTTCTTGAGGTGAGTGTCATTACGCAATGGGGCGTTTTGGGCAATAATTTAGATTTCTATTTTAGAGCAACAAGTGCCAAATATCCAAACCTAACTGCCCTCTACTCGATTGGGAAGTCAATTCAAGGTCGCGATTTGTGGGTTATGGTCGTTTCGTCGTCGCCCTATGAGCACATGGTTGGCAAGCCGGACGTGAAATATGTCGGCAACATACATGGCAACGAGCCAGTTGGCAGAGAGATGCTGCTGCATTTGATTCAATATTTCGTGTCGGGCTACGACACAGACGCGTATGTGAAGTGGCTGCTGGACAATACACGGATACACATCTTTCCATCGATGAACCCGGATGGTTTTGCTGTGTCCAAGGAGGGCACTTGTGATGGCGGCCAAGGAAGGTACTATTACTGGTTTTCTTTTCTTTCACCTTCAGTTGGCATGGGTTTATTTGGCAGATACAACGCCCGTGGTTTTGATTTGAATCGAAACTTCCCGGACTACTTCAAGCAGAACAACAAGCGAGGACAGCCCGAAACGGATGCCGTAAAAGACTGGATATCGAAGATACAGTTCGTGCTGAGCGGCAGTCTCCATGGCGGAGCCTTGGTGGCCAGCTATCCGTACGACAACACACCGAATTCTAGTAAGTCTTTGATGAGTGTCTCGCATTCCACAGCAGTGTCTTGTTTTCTGTCAGAGCTTGCCTATTAGTCAAAATGAAATAAAATTTAAATACCTTTTCTAACAATATGGCTGCTCAAAGGAATCTGTCGATCATCAGCATTATGTGCGAGTGAGTAACGATGTTCTGGCGACGGCCAGGGATAAGATTATCTGTTTGTTTTTTTTTTTTTTTTTGTGCTTCCTTCTCCAATTGTTGTGTGTCTTACCGATTGCATTCAATTTTGGCTTCTTCTTTTTGAAAACATGTCCCCTGGGCGCAGTGTTCCAAACTTACTCTTCGGCGCCGTCTCTGACCCCCGATGATGATGTGTTCAAACACTTGTCCCTGGTTTATGCGAACAATCATGCGAAGATGTCACGCGGAGTGGCATGCAAATCGGCGACACCTGCTTTCGAGAATGGCATCACCAATGGTGCTGCTTGGTATCCCCTGACGGGAGGCATGCAGGACTATAACTACGTCTGGTATGGTTGTATGGAAATAACTCTGGAGATTTCTTGCTGCAAATTCCCACCGGCATTTGAGTTGAGGAAATACTGGGAGGACAATCAATTGGTGAGTGGACAATGTTGTTGATTTTAGAAGGCTCAATACTTTTCCCTTGTAGTCGCTGATAAAATTCCTTGCCGAAGCACACCGAGGTGTACAGGGCTTCGTTTTGGATCCCACCGGTGGACCTATCGAGCGGGTGTCCCTTAAGATCAAGGGACGTGATGTTGGATTCCAAACAACAAAACACGGGGAATTCTGGAGGATACTTATGCCGGGCTATTACAAACTAGAGGTAAGTACCAAGGATGTAAATAATGTACACTTTACCACTTTTAAATAATTTGAGTTTGACTTACTGTTGCTAGAAAGTTGCAACCTGGTCGAAAGTTTATTTGGCTCGCAAATGTGATTTTAAAAATTGCATTGCTGGGTCTCACGTAACTTCCTCTTTTATGATACCAATCGTTGAATGGGAAGCACCTCTCGCTAATCTTTGAATCTCCAATCCAAATTTTGTTAGTCTTAAGCCAAGACTTCTCAGGAAAGAAGTTTCATGCGAATGCGTTTTGCTCCTGGGTGGACTTACAAATACCCATGTAACTAAAGAATGCTCTCTTTTGGCAGTGGAATCCCTGTCACCATGTGAGTTGTGACATGCAAAACATACAAAAAATATAAAATAAATGCTGAAAACCGCTGCCAAGCGTGGGGGAATGTTGTAAGGTTCGCGAATACCACATTTTAGCATTACTGAATGGTTTGGTTAATAAAACTATCTAAATGAGATGTCTTATATACTAGACATATGTTCGGACAAACATGGTTGCGTTTTTTCCGCTTTTGAATATCATTCAGTTCGATTTCATGAGTACATTTTTTTTTAAATAACTGAAGACAACTTGCTCAAAATATTTTTATTTTCTTTCAACCAATATACGTTGCTCACTTTTTATAAATATTTTAGACAAAATTAGACTACGTCATAAAAACAAAATAAAGGGTTTTCCAATGAGAGCTGCTATTGTGAATGACCCGCTATTACGGTAGCTGCCACTTTTGAAGCTTTTATTCTTTGACATTTGACAAGTAGAAACTACGCCATTACTAAAAATGGAACGATACACGCTTTAACAACGCATTGAAATTATTAAAATTCACTACAAAAATGGTGCAAATCTTGCAGTCACAGTTCGCAAAACATAAACATTTTTTGGTCGTCGTGAAGCACCTTGTCGGACCGCAATACAGAAATTGGTGGAAAAATTGTAGCTGTTGGGACAATTTAGTGATTCGAAGAATAAAACCCGTGCACGTCACTCAAGAACAACTGAGAATATTGCTGCTGTAGCCCAAAGTGTTGAAGAAAACCCAGGTTTGTCCATTCCTCGTCGTTCTTTGGAATTGGGCATTCCACAAACGTTATTACACCGTATTTTGCATAAGGACTTGGGTCTTAAGGCTTATAAAGTTCAGTTAACACAAGAACTCAAGCCGGCCAATCAACAAGCAACGAAAGCATTGATCTTTTACGGGAAAAGTTTGATCGTGTTATCTCTCGAAGAGGTGATCACAATTGGCCACCGAGATCTTGTGATTTAACACCTTGCGACTGCTTCCTTTGGGGCCACGTGAAAGATAAGGTCTACGCCAACAGCCCAGCGTCTATTCAAGACCTCAAAGATCAAATTCGTGAGGCTATCGAGGACATGGGGCAGCCACTTTGCGATTTGGTTATGGAAAATTTCAGGAAAAGGATATAGCGTGCTCGTGGTGGCCATTTGGCTGATGTTGTTTTTCATTATTAACGGCATACCTTCCTCTTTATTATGAAATAAACATCCGATCATTTGTCTCAAAAATAGCATTTTTCTTTGAATACGAAAATAGCACCTCTTATTGAAAAATCCTTTACTATCCACACACATAGCGAATATTTTCAAATTTAACGGATAAAATTCTATGAATGCTGACAGTAACTTTTCCGACAGCGGAAGTGGTTCAATTTTTTTGCGGCGAGTGTTTTGGTAAACCGGAGTTTTTGAAGTTACGTGAAACTTGACATTTGTCAATAGGAACTTCTGTGTCACAACACTACCGCACCAAATCGTGACCACTCCGTAAAAATATAGCTTGTAGGCAAGTAACGGAACATTGGCCGAAGTTGTCTCTGGTCTATATATTTTATCCCTCTTATTTACAGCTGTTACTACAACACACTATACAATTTTTTACATCGCTCATATTTTTCCAGGCTTTTGCGGAAGGATATGCACCACGTGAGGTCGACTTCATGGTTGTCGAACAGCACCCAACATTGCTGAACATAACTCTACAACCGGCCAAGGTAACTTAACTAAGCCATTCCGAATTTTGAATTGTTTTTCCCAATAATTTATTAACCAAAGCATGTTGAAAAGGGCTTGAAAATACACCGCCATCTAGCGTTAGTCAGTTAGCTCAATAACTTGTATACAAAACTGTATAGCAAAAAAAAAAGAAAAAAAAAAAAACAAGAAAAAGAAGAAATGCAAAAGGGAAAAGAACTATCATCGACTAGGTGATTGGTTGGTTTAGTTAATTTTTATAATGTAGAATATTTTTTTTCTCCTTTTTTTCTTCCAATTTTGTTATTTTTCAGCCAATTAACAGCACAGTCCGGAGTAGAAAACCCGCTGATTCTCATGCAATCATCTTCCCATCCGACTAAGTAGCTAACAATAATCCCAAAGTATTCAAATTTAAATGTTGTACCTGTACACAAAACGAAAATTAAACATTCAGTCCGCAAAAAAACAAAAGCAGTTACCTATTTGTTGTACAATAATTGTAAAGTTACGTTATTAGTGGTTTGAGCCACAATTTAGATGTAATTTAGCATGCGTGGTGTATTGCGGCAGCATGAGTGCTCATGTAGTTGTAAGTATTTTGTTCATTATTATAATTACCGGTATTGTATAGATGTATAAAGTTTGGTATTGGTTTGTGGAAGATTACTTTTATGTGCATGATTGTTTGTAGATAGTTGCAGTGTCTTTATATATTTTTCCGTTGCATACTTCTTGGCGACTAGATGAAATCAATATGTCAAACCATGTACAGTGACGCACAACCTACGATGATGTGCAGTGCAGGCAGAAGTATTGCACATTTCTTTGAGGACATTATCGGCAATTTTGATGGCATTTCGTATAGTGACATGCTATGGCGTAATTACATACAGTAAAAGGTCCCGAGTTAAACACTTACAATCTGCCAAACATGAAAAACTGAGCGAAACTCTCTCAGAGAGCTGAAAAAATACTCCAAAGTACGTGTATAGACCTCGAGCTACTTTGAGCCTCTTTTATCTTTGACATCTAATCCATATCACAGATAAATAAAGGGTGATTTTTTAGCTGGTTTGGTTTTGGCAACACTGGTTTTGACAGCTGACGTGTGTTTAGTACCTTGTGTCACTGTCAAACAGCTTCAGTTTGGTTTGCAATTTAACCATGGATCGTCTTACAAATGAACAACGCTTGCAAATTATTGAATTTTACTATCAAAATTCGTGCTCGGTTCGAAATGTTCATCGCGCGCTGCTTCCATTTTATGATCGGCATTCTCGACCTTCTGAGCAGTCTATTCGGAAGATTGTGACTAAATTTCGCACCAAATTTACTTTGGTGGACATTAAACCACCAACACGTTTACGTACTGTGCGTAGTGAAGAAAATATTGCGGCCGTATCAGCTAGTGTGACAGAAGACCGCGAAATGTCGATTCGGCGCCGTTCCCAGCAGTTAGGCCTTTGTTACAGCACTACGTGGAAAATTTTGCGGAAGGATTTGGGCGTAAAGCCTTTTAAGATACAGCTGGTGCAAGAACTAAAGCCAGCCGACCTACCACAACGCCGAATTTTTGGTGAATGGGCTCTTGGAAAGCTGGCCGAGGATCCGCTTTTTTATCGAAAAATTGTGTTCAGCGATGAGGCTCATTTTTGGTTGAATGGGTACGTAAATAAGCGAAATTGCCGCATTTGGAGTGAAGATCAGCCAGAAGCATTGCAACAGCTACCAATGCATCCCGAAAAAGCCACTGTTTGGTGCGGTTTATGGGCCGGCGGCATTATTGGGCCATATTTCTTCAAAGATGATGCGAATCGCAGCGTTACTGTCAATGGTGAACGCTACCGAGCGATGATAACAAACTTTTTTTTGCCCGAAATGGAAGTTCTTGACTTGCATGATATGTGGTTTCAACAAGACGGTGCCACATGCCACACAGCACGCGAAACAATGGCGCAATTGCGAGGCGAGTTTGGTGAACAGTTAATTTCACGTTTCGGGCCGGTCAATTGGCCGCCTAGATCGTGCGATTTGACACCATTAGATTATTTTTTGTGGGGGTACGTCAAGGCTAATGTGTATAGGGACAAGCCCGCTTCGATTGACGCACTGGAAGCCAACATCCATGCATTCATTCGTGAGATACCGGCCGATATGTGTGAAAGAGTATGCCAAAATTGGACTCAGCGGATGGGCTACCTGAGACGCAGCCGCGGTCAACATTTGCATGAAATTATCTTTAAACATTAAATTGCAAGGTTCAAACTATCGATTCAAATAAATATTTCATTCATTTTTTCGAATTTTTTGTGTTTTTTTTTGAAAAAAAGTTCTAAACCTCTTAAAAAAATCACCCTTTATATTACTTTTGCAACATATGAAACGTTCTAGGAGAACATTCGACCACCACCGATTTTTTTTTTTATTTTCACATATTTTCTTTTTCTTAGCAATTGAGTTTTAAGACAGATTTTACATTTTTTTCTTGTCAACTTTTGACATATTTATCAGTACTTGCTCGTTGAAATTCTCTGAGCTGTTTCGACCCGAAAGAGGAACTACTCGTTACTCGTTATTTTGCCAATTTTCTCCTTTTCTGTCATTTTTGATGAAAACGTGTATAGACTTGCTGCGTGCGATCGATTTATATCGATTGCGTTCGATTAAATCCGCGTACGCGAATGGACCGTAAGGGAACAAACAGAATGTGATCCTTTCGATATGTCTGAGTTAAAAGCTGCAAAAGTCTACTTGGACATTGTAATGATTTACCAATATGTGTTTGACAATTCATACCATTCATGTTTTTCTTATTTTCGTTGTTCGCATCACTATGACTTTCGGCTCAAGAGTTCTATGACTACATTCAGATTATATTCTTCACCTTATAGTGTAGGTCACAATAGACGAATTTGTGCGAGAAGTATTGCCAGTGATATCGTAAAATGTTATTGAGTTATTAGTTCCGCGGTACTTATAGTGAACAACAGTTTTTTTAAGGTATTGATAATGAGCTTACTAATTATCTTGAGTAAAGCGTTTTAAAGTTTTCGTATGACAAATTTTTTCATTTTCTTTCCACTAAGTGAACTAGCAGTTTATCACAATGGCTCAGAGGTTCATGTATTCGACAAGGCTCAACCCCCAACAAATTTAAACTACAATTACATTAATACGAACGTCTTTTTAATTTAACGTCCCTTCCATTCGCCTCGAAAAACAAAAACTCACAAAAACAAGGCTTTTCAGAAGCTTGGCCTAACGCCTTACCTTGTAGGTTGTGCGACTTATAGCCTTAAAAATAAAAACAATAAAAAAGCTTTGTCTAGCCTTTCATATATATTTTTTCGTTCTTAACTGCAATTTTTAATGTACTAATATTTACATAGCTAATACTTTGTTTTATTCCGTCGTTCGTCAGTAATTTATTTTTAATATATACTTATTTCGAATTTGTTAAATTTCCACAGAGACCCGAGGGCTCAACTGCACCATTCTATCGACCAATTCCACAATCACAATACTATCGTCCTGGACCGCCGTCGTCCTACCCCGATGGCGGTATCTTCTCATCGATCAGCAACGGACTCAACACTCTCTATTCGAATATATTTGGCTGATCGTTGCTTTTCTGACTTTTACTGTTAATAGACTTCAAAATTTCATTTCTTTCGATTGCATTTATTTTCCTTCATTTCATTACGAGTGAATATATTAAGTGTGTTTTTTTTTTGTGCATCTCTAAAATCATTTTCTTATTTATTTATCATGATAACAAAAGAATGTAAACAAATTAAAATTAAATTATTTAAATCAGACGCGTTTAAATCAAAAATGTTGAAGCCGAAGACATTCTCGTTTGGGGAGGGGGGGGAGGGCAACAAACTATAATTGCTAAAGTAATAACATTCATTTGCGCTTCTTATATAGAAAACTTATGTAATATATATATAAAATAAGCTATATAACAAAAATATTGTATGAGCACAATCAATCGTAAATAATGTATCTCATGTAAATTTAGGTTCATTTTTTTATTTCATTTTCTATTAGTGTTATTATTTCTATATTTTTTTGTTCTTTCAATAAAAAACAAAAAAACTATTTAAAAGACAATAAATATTTATCGTGTTTTGTGTTTTTAGTTCTTCACTTTTATTTGGATATGATTTTATTTAATTATTCATTGAAAATATTCATACTGTAGTACCTCTGAAACAATATATATTAGAGATGTATTTTCGTGTACAAAAAAAAAAATTAAAAAAAATATATAAATAAATTTAATGCTACACTGATAAAAAATCTGTATAATAAATACGTATAATAAAATTTAGTTATTTTCTTGTGGACGCTTTCTCTATTGTCAGTTGGATTTAAGCAGCAGTACAAACCCTTGTGCTTGGTCTTTTAAGCTTTTTCAAAATAGTTTCATCTAAATCTTCGACAAAATGTCATTTCATATTTAATAAGGCTTCCATCGGACTCACACTTCATATTATAGGGGGATATTATTGGACTCATACTTCAGTGTACCGCCAGTGGTCCAGTAGGCCCATTGCAGTATTCTGAAAAGTCGCAAGAAAAATGCCAATGCGAAAAAGGGGTCTTGTTTGAAACTTTCCTGCACATTTCGAATTTTTTTAACGATATTTAATAGGCATTGGCTCGCTAAGCACTTTAATAGTGTTGTGGTAGGCAATTGGGTTGCATTTAAAAAACTGTATTCCGAAATAACAGCATTTGCAAAATTTTTGAAGCTCCTCTTCAACTAAAAAAGACCAACATAGACAAGTGGCAAATTGTAACTTTAGTCGCAAAACGGTAATGCTATGTTTAAAAGGTTTTATTTTTCATAGGTGAAGTTCCTAGTCCGGAAGACCGAATCTCCGTTTCAAAGACCAAGCCATCGCGGATGCCAGAGCGCTTGGTCTGGACAACTGGAAGCAGCGTGCCCGGGATCGTAGAGGATGGAAGGCTGCAGTGTCGCAGGCAGAGTCTCTCCACGGGTCGGGAGCCCGTTAAGTAAGTAAGTAAGTCCCTAGTCCTCTCTAAGGAGGCTTTTCGCAACTATTAGCATTGTTCTTGTAGAACCTCTCTATTTCGCCGATCCACCGATTTTAACCTTTTTTTTCCGGAGAATCCATTGGATTTTCCTCCTGTTTTGCTATTAGAACTCTCGATTTGCTTTCGAACTTCAATACAGCTCCCTCGTCTCTGCAATTTTTGTTTTTTTACAGTAACAGTCTCCAGGTTAGCTTTCTTATTATGAAACATGGGAGTCTAGTGCTCTCCTCTTTTGCGCTGCCTTTGATTTTCTAAATCGAACTAGGCGGGGTCCATCCTCATAGAAATATCAACTTGTTCTGAAAATGCTGGCTAAACTTATCTTGCTCGTCGGCTTTTTCATTTCCTGCAGGTAATGTGCTTTGGATCATACAAGCTACGCATGCACAATCTAAAATTATTTTTTATAAAATGTCCTATGAACGCTAGTGCACTCTAACATTTTTGTCATGAAATCATTTTTTTGTATTTCCTTTTATTTCTTTCTTTCGCTTCTCTCTCAAGTCAATTGCAACTGCAGTTAATGTTATTTGTAAATCTCTCCACTTTTCTCTAACTGCAAATTGACATGTAAAATATAATATGTACCAAATACCAATAGGCTTGAGAGGAAGAGTTCGAGTTAGTCGTTCTTTGATCGCCAACGAGATCGGTTGGCAAAGAAAAATAAACTTATAACGTTGTTGAGTTACACGTCTTTTCTTTACATACAAAACCATCATTATCATATTAGTACACGTATTTATTTTAAACAGAAATTACACACATTTCCTTTAAAAACAATACACATAAAACAACACACTGAAGCTGGAGCCCATTACACCACACGCACCTAGATCTAACAACGGCTGAGTACACATTTTCATTATCCTATTATCAGACATACACATATTATCAGACATACACATAACACAATTCCAATTCTAATTGTGAATATAATAACTACACAAAACACATCATTAACTCTTATACCAAAACATATATTGGTCCTTCAGTAGCCGGATAAAACATTTTTTAATTAGTGAAGTGCTAAATCCATCAATTAAACTTGCATTTTTTTTTTCCGTCCGTATACCATAACTGCTTATACATACATATGGGTGCATGTACATAAATAGGTATAGCTAAAGAACACGCGTTTGCATGAACATTTATTTCGCCGGTTAATTTCTAATGCATAAAAACTTTCGTTACACAAACGTTGAAAAACAGTTATAGAAACATAGCTGCATTTACGGTTTTCAAAAACTTATGTACCACCACATATAATTCCGTTAAAGAATTAGTTCCTTTTTTCTTTTTATGCATGCTGCATGACAAATATATACGAGTGTCGTTTCTACCGAGAATTAAAAACACATTTTATATACTTTGAAGCAAAAGTGAAGAACAGTATCACGTGATTTACATACGTATATTATATACATAAGAGCTGCTGACATTTCCGCAATCTACGGTTTTCTCTTTTGCGTTTTTTTTTCTAAAGCCTTTTATTTTTGTGGAGCAATAATTTAGCCACATAGACTAAATTACAAAATGAACAAGGTAGTGGCAAAACGCGGTCGTGCTAAAGGTTGCATCACAACGTTGGCAGCATTCGCTGATACCATTGATTCAAAGACTTCGCTTTCAACGATCGAGTTTCGTATCAAAAAACTTGATGAAGCATTTCAAGAATTTGTCAGCTTGCAAAATGAGCTTTTGAATTTTATGGACCTTCCAGATTACGTCGACCGTGAACCGGAGTTTTCTGAATATGAAGAAAAATATTTGCGCGCACATTCGATTCTTTCTGACATGATGAATCATCTGAAGGAGCAGTCAACTGAAAATGTCGAAGATGCAAAAAGTGTTGCATCCTCAAAAAATGCGGTTGATTCAAATCCTCCAAATTCGGTTCATTTGCCCAAAATTACAATCCCTCATTTTACGGGAGACTATAAGGACTGGCCCGCATTTCGTGACTTATTCATCGCAACGGTTGATTCAAATTCAACAATCACGTGTACCCAAAAACTCCATTACCTTAAATCGTTCCTTCGTGGCGATGCAGCGAACCTTATTAAACACGTGTCGTGTTCAGAGCAGAACTATGTTGAGGCCTGGGACCGTTTAGAAAAACGCTACGATAAAAAAAATCTAATAGTTCAATCATTCATTCAATCATTTTTATCGCTACCTTCGTGCAGCACACCGAATATTCATACGCTTCGCAAAATTTCTGATGGAGCAGATGAAGCCATCCGTGGACTAAATGCATTAGATTCCAATGAGCGCGACCCATGGCTAATTTATCTCTTGACCCAAAAGCTAGACCACGAGACAAGGCAAGCCTGGGCTGAAGAAGTGGTTTCTAACCCTGACTACACCATTGATGAACTCATCGAATACCTACGAAACCGTTGCACTTGTCTTGAATCCTGTCTGTCAGCATCTTCTCGATCAAACCAAACCCGCAGTAAAATTACATCAGCTGTGGTTCGGTCACACGTAGTACAACCTTCACAAACTTGCCCAAAATGCAGTGGAGACCACACTCTTACACACTGCGTACAATTCAAATTGCTTTCAACTGCAGAGCGTCGTGAGTTTGTCAAAAATAAATCTCTTTGTTTCAATTGTCTGCGTCTTGGTCATGCATCTAATAGATGCCGTTCGAACTTCCGCTGCCGCCAGTGTAATTCGCGACATCATACGCTGGTGCACCCTCCAGACCATATCACACAAGCAATCGATACCACTCCACAAGTAGAAGTTGTCCCGCAGTATTCTGAACCTCCCGTTGTTGCAACCCAAGCCATAGAATCCAAACGTCGTTTCTCAACTATATTACCCACCGCGCTGGCGCAGGTACAGAATAAGCAAGGAGTTAATCAAATCGTTCGGATCCTTCTCGACTCAGGATCACAAGCATCGTTCATAACCGAGCAAGTTGCTCAAAGCTTAGGATTGCCTCGCAAACGATCTCGTGTTCCGATACTAGGAATCGCCTCCACATCAGCTGGAGTAACCAACGGATTAATCACCCTTAAAATCAACTCTCTTCTTAATTCGGAATTCGTTGAAGCTAACTGCTACATTTTGCCAAAGATTTCGTCCAATCTGCCTTCTTTCGCCCTTGATCACATACCGACCAACATGTTTCCTGTCGATTTGGCTGATCCGCATTTCTACTCTCCTGGTCCCATAGACATTCTGCTAGGTGCTGACAAGTTCTTTAGTATTATAAGGGGAGCAGGGAAAACAGAGTCTAGAGGAGGCTTAATATCAATTCCAACTATTTTTGGTTGGATAATAGCAGGAAGCGATTCGCAACTCTCGTCCCCGATTTCTGAGGTAAACGCGCACTGCACTCGTTTAGATCAAGACCAGGCGTTTGATCTGGAGCAATTTTGGAAGTTAGAGGATATCTCGAATAAACCACCACTTTCCCTTGAGGAGCAGCTTGCTGAAGAAAACTTTACCGAAACCCATGTTCGTCGCCCAGATGGTAAATACGAGGTGCAACTGCCTTTTAAACCATCAGTTGAGCTCAACTTTGGAAATTCCTTTGACACCGCACTCAAACGCTTTCATTCAATTGAGCGTAGACTTAGTTCAAACAGCGATCTACGGGCTCAATATTCTTCCTTCATACAGGAGTATTTATCACTTGGGCATATGGAAGAAATTCCGCCCAGTGAAGTAATTCAAACCACAATTCAACCCTGCTATTATCTTCCGCACCATGCCGTGTTTAAATGCGACAGTAGTACGAGCAAGATACGAGTTGTATTTGATGCATCCGCCAAGTCCTATAACTCAATGTCATTAAATGACACGTTACTTGTTGGCCCTACTATCCAACATGATTTATTCTCCATTTGCTTGCGATCTCGGCGGCATATGTATTTAATCACAGGAGACATTGAGAAGATGTATAGGCAAATCTGGGTTTTACGCGGCCACACAAACTTCCAGAGGATTCTTTGGCGTGAGAGACCAGAAGACATTTTACGTCATTATCGACTTCTCACAGTTACCTATGGAACTTCGGCTGCCCCATTCCTCGCAGTACGAGTCTTACAGCAGTTGGCTGCAGACTCGGCAACTTCACATCCTCGTGCATCTGCAACAATCATGAATGATTTTTACGTCGACGACGTTATAACCGGCGCTGATAGCATTGATGAGGTCATTGCACTTCGAACAGAATTGGTTGATGTCTTAAAATCTGGGGGCTTTAACCTACGTAAATGGACGACAAACTGCTGGCCACTTTTAATCTCGTTGCCTGAAGATCAACGAGAAATGTCCCCAATTGACTTCCAGGAATCCAATTCGATTAAGATTCTTGGCCTGCCATGGTGTCCCTCGCGCGACTGTTTTACTTATAAGGTCAAATTATCCACCTCAAGCATATGTACAAAACGACGAATATTATCGGACGCGTCTCGCATTTTTGACCCTCTAGGATTTCTCTCGCCAGTTGTTATCGCAATAAAAATAATGTTTCAGGAGCTTTGGAGAAAACAACTTCAATGGGACGAGGAAGTGCATGAAAACGTAGTACAACAGTGGACCACCATTCGAAATGAATTGCCCCTCATCGAATCAATCACTATTCCCAGATTAATAGTTCACAACAAGGAGGCCTGGGAATTACACGGCTTTTGTGACGCTTCATTGGATGCTTACGCTGCAGTCGTTTACTGCCGAAGCATCAAGCCAGACAACTCCATAGTTGTATCACTAGTTGCAGCCAAAACCAAGGTAGCACCCCTTAAGGTTCTAGCACTCCCTAGGCTTGAGCTCTGCGGAGCATTACTACTCACTCGCCTTATCAATAAAATTAAGAGCTCTTTACAGGAACCAGATGTTCGGATATATGCCTGGACAGATTCGTCCATTGTGCTGCACTGGCTTGCAGCTCCACCAAAGAAATGGTCAGTGTTTATAGGCAATAGAACGTCAGAAATTCTTACATCGATTCCCCAAAAGTCTTGGAATCATGTTCGATCTGCATCTAATCCTGCTGATGTTGCCACACGAGGAATCTCACCGTCTATATTGGCAGAATCAGATTTATGGTGGAACGGACCGCAGTGGCTGGGAAAGCACAGAGATCAATGGAAGCTATCTACCTTCAACACACACGATATTGACTCTACTCAACTCGAAGAACGGAAGGTATCTAACGCACAGGTTTTTCATGTTAATACGTCCCCACAAAGCATTTTAACAAACATTGTGTTCAATTACTCTAGCTGGCTTAAATGTATCCGTGTTGTTGCATATATATTTCGCTTCCGCAATAATTGTCTTCCAAGCAAATTTGTTCGTAGACATGGACCCATATCGTCTGATGAGTTGTCATGCGCCACGACGAAACTGATAAGAACTGCACAGGCTTCAAGTTTTCAAGAGGAGATTGCTGTTCTTAACGGCAGAAAGGAACTATCTTCAAAAAACAGACTCCTATGTTTAAGTCCCTTTATTGATTCCGACGGTATACTCCGAGTTGGTGGTCGCATAGAGCATTCAAACTTAACATATTCCGAGAGGCATCCTATTATATTATGTAACTCACATCCGATCGCGAAACTCATTGCCGAGCACACACACAAACATCACCTACACGCTGGAGCTTCGCTTTTATTCGCGTTAATAAAACAACGATTCTACATACTAGGATGCAGAAATCTCGCACGAAAGGTGGTGCATGATTGTGTCATCTGTTTTCGTCATCGTCGACTGTCGTCTAGTCAGTTCATGGGAAATCTTCCGGCAGAACGCGTTCGCTATTCACGCCCGTTCAGCAGAAGTGGCTGCGATTATGCTGGTCCCATCACGCTACGTCTATGTCGGGGAAGGAACCCTAAGTTCGTGAAGGCATACATAGCGCTCTTTGTATGTTTTGTGACGAAGGCCATCCACCTGGAACTTGTTGGGGATTTGTCTTCAAACGCGTTTCTCCTCACCTTAGATCGTTTTGTGGCCCGTCGCGGTAAGCCATGTGAGATATGGAGCGACAATGGCACCAATTTTCGTGGTGCTAAAAGGATTCTTGGCGAACTGCATGGCGTTATATGCAGTCAACAACGCAACAGCATCATCATCGACCATTTGTCAAAGGATAGCATCCAGTGGAAATTTATACCACCTTCCTCTCCTCATTTTGGTGGCTTGTGGGAGTCAGGTGTTAAATCTGTTAAGTTGCACCTGAAACGCGTTATAGGTGACCACAAGCTTACCTACGAGGAAATGTACACGCTTCTTACCAAAATTGAAGCACTACTTAATTACCGCCCTATGTGGCAGACATCCGATTCCGACCCAATAGCACTTACACCATCTCATTTTTTAATAGGGGAGGCATATACTGCAATTCCCCAACCAGACGTTCCCAACTGTATCTCAATCAGTACTAATTGGTCTCTTTTGCAGGCAATGCTCCAAGGATTTTGGAAACGTTGGCACAATGAATACCTCACTTCCTTACAACAACGCCCGAAATGGCAAATGCAGGAACCAAACCTAAAGGTTGGTGATATCGTCCTTCTGAGGGAGCCGAACCTCCCACCTTCACGTTGGCTTATTGGACGCATTGTGAAAACCCATCCTGGAGCTGACAACATTTGCAGAGTGGTAACCGTTCACACTAATTATGGAGACTACGTGCGACCAGCAATAAAGGTCGCCCCATTGCCAATTTCTGAAAGGCCATAGGCTTTCAGGGGGGGGCAGGATGCTTTGGATCATACAAGCTACGCATGCACAATCTAAAATTATTTTTTATAAAATGTCCTATGAACGCTAGTGCACTCTAACATTTTTGTCATGAAATCATTTTTTTGTATTTCCTTTTATTTCTTTCTTTCGCTTCTCTCTCAAGTCAATTGCAACTGCAGTTAATGTTATTTGTAAATCTCTCCACTTTTCTCTAACTGCAAATTGACATGTAAAATATAATATGTACCAAATACCAATAGGCTTGAGAGGAAGAGTTCGAGTTAGTCGTTCTTTGATCGCCAACGAGATCGGTTGGCAAAGAAAAATAAACTTATAACGTTGTTGAGTTACACGTCTTTTCTTTACATACAAAACCATCATTATCATATTAGTACACGTATTTATTTTAAACAGAAATTACACACATTTCCTTTAAAAACAATACACATAAAACAACACACTGAAGCTGGAGCCCATTACACCACACGCACCTAGATCTAACAACGGCTGAGTACACATTTTCATTATCCTATTATCAGACATACACATATTATCAGACATACACATAACACAATTCCAATTCTAATTGTGAATATAATAACTACACAAAACACATCATTAACTCTTATACCAAAACAAATGCTTTCATGTCCAGAGACCCAGCAGAGCCAATATGCCAATAGCAATACAATATGCTTTGCTCAAGAGAGGATTTCAGATGGTTTTATTTTACCTTTATTGTAATAACTGCAAGCTGTCGATACCTATATAGAGAATGTTGCTACCACTGGTGGACGTAATCACTCACAAAACCTCCGATTAGTATACCCTGCCATGATCCGGGAAGCAGTTAGGTTGATGCCTGTTAAAGAGTCCGTTTTTGATCCGACTGTATAAATAAGGACAACGCATTGCGTGTTTGTGAAGTTATATGAGGCAGTAGTTGAAATTGATCAATTATACTGTCGGTGTTCTCCTTTTTTAACATCTGAGATGCGCTTTATTGTGCGACTAAAACCAACCGAGATCGTTCCACTCATAGTTGGCCGAATCGAACAAGACAGTTTTTATTGAAAAAAAAAAAGAGGAAATGGATTAGGTGAACTTTATAGTTTCATAGTGTACGAGGGTATAAAATTGTTTATTCAACTTAAATTGCCAAGATGCCGAAGAAATATCTTGGATCGGTTGCTCGTATTCTGAAGTCACGTCGGGTAATTTTCAGACCTCTTAACTGCTCAAATAAGCCGGGAAAAATATTTATAAGCTATTAAGTTGACACCTAATGATGGAGTCTTTTGGATAAAGATGCTCATTATGTTTTATTGTTACCAAAAAACTAAAAAAAAAAAATATTTAATCAAGAAGGATTACAGGTGATCGGCAATTCCTCAGTCGATGACCATTTAGCGCTTGTAACACGCTAGAGGACTCGCATTTGGGAATAGGCCTAGCAGGTACGAACCCTTCAACTTGTTCAAAAACTATATGTTTTACTCAGTTTTTCAATCAAAAAAAAAAGCCACAGTTCCAGCACTTTTCAAAAGACGCATTGCTCTCTACAGAAGCATTTCCCTATTAATAAGAAAAACAAACACAAGTACAGCATTGAAAGGGATAATAACCCCAGGCACAACGCAACACACAAAAAAGGACACAGAAAACGTAAAACCAATCGATACACCTGTGCCAAGTAGCCACGTGCTACTTACAAATTTTACACCAACGAACGACAGACAATACAACGATTCGGATAACTATTCGTTTTCAGTTGCAATTGAAGGGCGCTGCCGGTTGGCAGGTGTTGATTCTGAGGACAGAGGGATACTCCAGGAAACACTTTACACAATTAAAACGAGAACACCGTTCGCTGTTCAGTCACACAAATTTCCTGTTTCGTTAAATTCGTTTGTTGTTCTGTATTTTTTTTTAATAATTGTGCGAAAATAAAAATGGATAGTTTCGATGGCAAGGACTTTTACGGCTTCAGCCTATCGGATGATCCGAAACTTAGAACGACTACAAGGAACTATGAGTTTAAGGTGAGTTTGTTGGATCGACTTCTACCAACAAAAATTTTTAACAATTTTCTTTTTCGAATGCAGTTCAATTCATCAGACCATTTGGAGCGGATAATAAATCGTGTCAAAATGGACCGCGAAAGGAGTAAGCACAGAGAGTTACTAGCTCGGAGTTGTCTGCCTCCCAGCCTTAGGGAGTCGAGTGTTATTTTTCCAAAAGCAGAATCATCATCATTGCTACCTAAGGCCACAAAAAATGTGGAAACCGAAATCAGTAGATCAGGCTCTCGGAGTACTACAGTGGTCAAGGTTATGACCAATGAAGAAATCGAAGAAATGATTTCACAGGCATTCATTTCAACCGACGGTATTCAGGTCACTAATGAAAACACAAGTATGTTGTTGGATTCCGTTCCCGACGAAGTCACTCCACCCAATGAGAATGACCAACAACCTTCCACAGACCTGCGTCGAATAGAAGCCAAAGTTCCGATGGCTTCAGTGGAAATGTTGTCGAATTTGCAACCACACTGGGTCGAGATAAAACCAACTCAGAAGGAAAGCCGCACATACAGCCAAGAGACTACGGAATCCGATGGCGGTTCAGCTCTTAACTTGGCTGACGGAAACTTGGACGAGCTAAATACAGAATTAAATGAGGACAAACTTTCCGATATAGTCTCGTTTGATAGTTGCATGTCCGAGGATTTTGTACTAAGAAACAATGAAGCAGCTCCGCTCATAGAAGCAGAATCACCTCCAGGGGGTAGCCTAATGTCACTGGGAATAGAGTCTCCATTAAATCGCTGCGAACGTGCGGAAATGGAACGAATTCTCGGAACTGTGAGTATTGACTTAAATCTTTTAAGCAACTGAGTCTATAATGTGTGACACTGACAGTTTCCGCATATACCTGAAATGAAGTTTGACAATCTAGATAGCCAGGAAGATAGTGAACTCAGTGAATATCCAGATGATCAAGAACAAGATGATGAAGAAGGAAATGATGAGACAATTTGTCAAGAGAACATTGAACAGCACGTATGCACATTTTGTTTATTCTTCTGTTCTTGTTTTCGCCATTTAAAAGTCAAAAGCCATTGTTTTTATGTCATTTTCCATTGGGACTTTCAGATTTTGCTCTCAGATTTCAGATTTTCGTGCCCAATAAAACATAAAACGAAGAATTTTCTTTCTCTGCATTTGTGGTGGTGCGTGTTTTAAGAGTCAGCTGATCTTAAATTGTAATTTATGTTTATAAAAATCCACTCAATTTATGTCGATATCCATTGCAGTGGCCAAATGTAGATTTTTCTCTATTTTTCACAGACTTGTCTTCTAAAATCTCGCTCAGATATCGAGATTCGCAAAATTGCTCTGACTGTCCACAAAAGTATTTTTTTTTATGGCTAATGGAACATGAAATCTGACAGCCAGCTGATTTCGAGAGCAGAAAAACTGCTCTGAATCTGTTTTCTGTCCCAATGGAAAACAACATTAGTTTATTGGTTGTGTTCGTAAATCACACTCTGTCTCTCTTAAGAGAGATTTAAAAAAGCAGCTTCTCAATTCAGCAGTTCGAATTTGAAGGTCCCTTAAAAGAAATGGTTGTGAGTCCTAGAATCTCATAAGAACCAACTATTATGCCAAGTGTCTTATTAACATCCATATGTTTAATGAAACTTTAGATAGCCCACATAGCCTTAAACTTTTCTACATGGTTTTACGATGCCATAAAGATCTATTTCAATGCATATCGCCAATATGTTGGCACAAACAAATTTTAACCTCATGAAATATGAGCACATAGATATGTCCAAGTGTCGAAGTTTTGTGTAGAAGTATGCTTGATCTTAACTACTTCATTTTAAGGTTCAGCCCTTGATACGGATCAAACACCGTCATCCTACACCACCACCAGTTGAATCACCTCGTTCATCGGTTACAAAAACCGCAATATCGTCGAGACCTGCACCTAAAACTATGACAGTGCCAAAAACGCAGTCCTCCAAAGAGAGGCCACCTGAAACACCCCTCGACAAGAAAGTCAAAAAACAGATTGAAGTCCTAAAACTCGAGAAGCTACGTATATACTCAAAAATTACGTCAATCCAGGAGAAAATCATTGAGACTCTTGACAAGCTAAGGTACCAACCACTAAATTTGTATAACTTATAACTTAAGCCTCCATTAATGTCACTTGCAAAGAATGAACCTCCTTGAACTGTCTCTTCCCGATGGTAATGTGGAACAGAGGCTGCGTGAGAGAAACGCCTTCGAATTCTCGGTTCGCTTCTCCCGGAACTATCTATTTCCCCTGGGAAGCATGGTAGGTCTATCTGTCTTCACAGTCTTCCAACCTAAGCAATCATTTCTATAGATTGAAGACTTGAGGGCGTCCCCAAAAGAAAACTTCTGCAGCGCGACAACAAACGAGCCATGCGTAAAAGTATGCGGCATCTATGGTCTTCTCAGTCAAGCCTTGGAGTGCTATCACAAGCAACTTCGTCACTTCTTCACCGACAGTGTCCCAAAGAAGCTCGACGTACTTATAAAAATGATAACCGATGCTACAAACTTGTGTTTGGACAAGAAAATATTCGAGAAAGAGGACACGGTTATCCAGTGTCTACTCTTACGTTGTAGTTCATTCTTGGAGTTTGTGATCAAATTTGCAGAGGAGAAGAAAACTGCTCGGGAGGAGGTGATTTCTGTCAGGACTGCCCGAAGGGATCAGCTACGGCTTGCTAAGGTAGGTTGCTTGGAAATAGCATTCACCAATGTAGTCTGAAATTTCCATTTTCAGACATCATCCAAGTGGGACTTGGCTATGAATTTGAACAGCCTTAATATGTACGAGCCAAAAGTAGTTGCGAAAAAGACCAAGAAGACCCCGAAGAAGACGCCTAAGAAGACCATGCAGTCGTTCAGCTCGAGAGCGACTTTGAAGTCTAAGAAAATTGACAAGCCTCCAAAAGGAGATGATAAGGTTATGTTGCCAGCTCCGGACCCAGTTGATACACAAGTGCGTAAGCTCGCCAATACTGAGAGTTTGGTAAGGTTTGGTCACCAAGCTATTTAACTCGTACTCAAGAGACTTAAATTGTAGCAACAACTTCATGCTGTCGTTGACGAAGAACCTGAGGACGAACTGACAAAAAGTGCCATCGAAACCCTACAGGACATCACCAAAGACGAATTTCGTCAAATTGTTTCCAATTTGACAAGTTCGGTAAGTTCTTACTGAAATCTAGCATAAAAAACCATTATACATAAACATAACCTATGCACAATATATATATAATTTTATTTCAAAGTTCAATTAAAAATTACAAAGCGTTTATGTGTTTAAACAACAAATATACTCATGCTCCAGTATGTAACTAAGTTCAGGTGTAAAGTATACAAAATGCATTCAAAGTATTATTTATATATATATTTTCCGTGCAAGTGCATTAGATTTAAATTACATCTTCCAAGTATATATTGCATACATGGAATGGTTAAATGATCCCCTTTGTTTACACAAAATCAAAATTGAAAAATAAATACGGGTATTACATAAAAAAGAGACAGAGAAAGTAATCGGAAATCAAATAACGAAAATAAGAAGTAACAAAATAGTAAAACAGAAAAAACTGACGCAATATTAAGAAAAAAAATAAAAATTTCGAAGATAAGTATTCTTTGGAATGTCCTTGACGATCGGATTTAAGCTGCGCACTCTGTGCAAACTGGCTTGTTTTCCTCGACAGCGAAGGTGCTAGCAGAAATCGGTTTCTCGCATTTCTAGAAGGAAATGTTGTTAAAAATGTGCTGCAGATAGGTTTGTAATGCCAACTAGTGTTTACCTTGCATTTGAAGCAATCCTTGTGCCATTTGACGCTGAGCGCTATTATCGCATTGTCTGTGATCGGTTTTGTGCATCCAGCACATTTGGCCGCAAACAGTTGCTCGTAGTCCAGTTTACAGTATGCGTGACCGTCGCGCTCGTAGAATGACGTGCCGACTAGACTTTGCTTACATGGGCCATTGCAGACGAAACACTCCTCGTGCCATGTGTGTCCTAGGGCTTTGATTGTCCTCTGAAATGAAATGAAATGGTTGTAGGCTTTATTTGAAGTTTTAATTGATGTTTTTGGTAGCAGATAGTCCAGTCGTCCTTGGCCACAAAATCTGTTTAAGTCTGACAGATGGCTGACTTGATGTCTCTCAGTTTTTGCGATCCATAGGTCCTGACCAAAATAGTTGGCTTTCTATAATTAGTTTTCTTTTAATGTCTCCAACTCTAACGATCATTTTTCAATTTACATTTGTCTATAGCCTATACGCACTATAATCGGTCCGTTCCCGTACTTTTATCTGTCAAATTCGTAAAATATCAAGTTTCGATGGAGGTTTGGACCCACTTTCCTTCTACGAAAGGTTAAATTATGCAAATATGTAATTAAACTTATTGTGAAGGTTTGAACAGCAAATCTACAAAACTTTGAGGTTTTAAGGAGCATTTTCTTCTCGAGCCTCTCTTCTCCCAGATTAAGCAAAGTTTTATAAAATTTCACAAAGCTTATCATGAACAGACTAGTGGGTAAATTAAAAATCATGGATGACGATATTCGTCTGGATGGACATAAGGTCAAGAACTATACAAAATAGACCGTTGGCCGAAAGCAAAAGCGGGAAATTTGGCCACAAGCTGGCTGGTGCGCATAGTATGTTTTTTTTTTTTAAATATGTGCCTGTACAAATTAAAGCCGATAGACCCCGCATACGCATACTTCGAAAGTTCTATGAACAAGCTTACAGATCCGAACTCCACCCTATTCGCAACGTTTCTTAAAACTTCTGCTAAAATGCACACATCAGTCTACAAAGGCTCTGTCATTTCTCCCTGCGACCATCCTTCGCACGTACTCACAGATCAAGCCAGGAATGTTCAGAGCGGGAGTGAGAGGATTTCCTTTAAAAAATTTTGGGGGTAACTCGGGTAACTTCACGGAAACTGACGTTCTATCGATAACAGTCTGTGGGTGAAGTTTGTAATGATTTTCAAGAAGCTTTTTTGATTACTAGCAGGTTTCAATATGTTTGTGGAGACCGAACTGTGTTCATAAAGAGTCTTTCTAACTCGGTAGTTAAAAGCTGGTAGTTCAACTTTGATACTCAATAACTCCATCCCATTAAAAGGTAATTTTGTTCTTTTTGTAATTTTGACAGCAACTTAGCATTTTGCATCGAGAATGTGAGCTTACTGAGCGGAACTACTGAACGAGGATTCTAAGGTTCGACAACGTCTTTTTTCACTGCACCACACCTCTCGCAAAACTCTGCCAAACACCGGAGATCAGGAATATATACAGCTGTCTTGAGATTTCGTCAATTTGTCCCAAGAATGGTAATTCACACAAACAACCAGTTGTAAGCAACTTTGCACTAAGGTCCCACTCTGCCAATAGTAGGCCAAGATATCGACCTTAACAGAGGCATATGTAGCTAAGGAAGTACATACTTAAAATGATGAGATGACTGCAGCGAGTCTGGCGCGACTGTCGAATTGGAGCCTTCCTTCAGAGACAAGCTCCAGGCCAGAAGGGTTAAAGCGTTTGAACGACTGGTTTTTGATGTGTTGCAGACATGTAGTCGTAGGTATTTAACATCATCAGGCTACACATCTTTAGTAGTTTTAGGGAAGGCATACGACCGTCATACGGAGTATGTCATTGACAGTTCTTGAACAGCTTAAGTCAATGCCTTTCATCAAGGTAATTGGACTTCGTCTAGAAGTACATTTTGCTCTCCTTCCTTATCATTGCTATTTAAAATGTTGGTCTCGCAACAAATAAAAATTATTTGCTCTGTGCAACCATTCTTTTTAGTGGCCTGTGTTGAAGTTTGCTTCAAAGGTGATGTACTCTCAATGTTAGTAACCTCCAATGAATCAAGTCGAATATTTTTCGTATTTTGGAACCGTATATACGGCCGCTGCCAGGAGCTATGCCGATTATTACTTCATGATTGGTCAGCGTTCGTCAACTTTGAGGCAGACACAACTGTCTCAAAATCAGTCAACAGAGAATGCTCGCCTTTACTGTCAAAACTGCGTTTTTGGTCCTCAAACCGGTGTTTGTTTGTTCGAACTCGTTCATAACATCGGTATAAAGATCATGAGATTTTGAGTCCTGACCGATAAGATCGCGCATACAAGCTGCTAAAATAAGATCGATTCTTTAAATTGTCTGACTCACAGCGATCGTATTATGTTACTTCGAAGCTTTCATAGCTTGAGGTGTGTTATCCATGGAAAATGAACGACTGAATAAATTTTGTCCAAATGAAAGTGTTTCGAAGTAGCTCCAAGTGTGCTATTAAAGAACATTTCCATAATTTGAGTGCGTTTTTTTTTTTTTTAATCTAACAAATTTTCATCCTTCGGGCCGAAAAAGTACTCAAATAGAAACACTTCATGTTCGGTCCTGTAATGAATTATATTTCCCTCTATTGTTTTCTATTCAGCAATCTTGTTTCGTTTTCCATTGGGCCCACCAGAAATCTTTTTCAGATTTTACGCTGCCGTTATTTGACAGCAATATCAGCTGCTCAAATTGCATTCGTTTTTGGAGAAATGGATATCGACTTCGAAAATGTTTTCCCTGTTGTAGATACAAATTTAGTATTTTTGTTGATTCGTAGTCTTCAGATGACGAGGAAGACTATGAAGAGAACAATTCCTCCAAAAATTATATCCATGGCTAATTATGTATTTCGTTATTTTGGTTTTCACGAAACTTTACGCATTTGGCTTGAAAGCAAACTTCTTAAAATGACGTATAACAGCTGTGCAAGGCATATTGGTATTGTGGCAGTAGGTTTGTTTGACGTGGGCCCTAGTATACACTAGTGCGCACTGGTTTAACCCTAATGCGTTCGATATAGCACTGAACTCACCCTGGTACTGAAAACCTGTGTTTGACATGACTTCTAGGGCGCCCAAGTTGTGCCCTGAACTGACCCCAGTTAATTTGTCGGGGAAAGAATTCAGTGCTGAGTTGCGCTGTCATTTCGCTTGCTGTCATTCACTTGTATGCCGTTAGAAGGGTAAATACAAATTAATTTGGTATTCGAAAGAATTGGGTTCACTCATTTTTAACAATAAACAAAAAATTGTTTTATATCTTCACACTTCGTTCACCAAAAGATAGATATTTTTCAATGTCAAATACTGACAGGTTTCAGGGCAACATATTTTGCGTTCGATATAGTAGCCGAGTTTTCAGGATTGTGCAGGGTTTTAAGCAGGTGTGGAAATCAGCTGACACTTCTCAGTGTGCACTAGTGGGCACTAGTGCTAGGCACGTCAAACAAACCAAGTATGTGTAGTTCTGAAAAAATATCGAGTGCAAAAAGTGCTCCGAATTGAAAAAAATACTGATTTTGTTGCCGAATGGAACATGAAAAGTGATTTAGATCAAAAAAAGATTGATTTTTTGTCCCAATGGAAAACGACATTATTAACATCGATGACAAGGGAAATATTTTCATGGGAATTTATTCACGATATCCTTGAATATGAATTTATATCTGAGAAATTCCAAATACCTTTCCAACCTAATTTCAAAAAAAAATTCACATCCGTCCCATGCAGTCCACAATGTCGAGCCTACTGAGATCAGCTGCTGGCCTTTAATAGTTTCATTGTCAACAACATGTTTTCATCAGTCGCTCAAGCGTAAAGTCCAACAACTGTAAGGGCAGCTTGATCGGTTGCTTATTTCACCACAACACAAAAGCGCGCCTAAGTTGTAAACTTATCTATATGTGGGCGCTAATTTGATCCTTACTTGGTGTTCGAACAACAGTCTGAGACTGAATTTAAAAAATAGACTATCAAATATTAAGTTCTTTACTCACGACACCACTTAATACGCGCACGCACTACAACTACAACCGTAGGCGGTATGCTCCACAAACACAATTTTACCAGCATTCTATTGACCGCAATCGCACGGTCGGTCGTAATCACAATCGCAGTACCTGTTTCTGTCCAAACGCAAATCGACACAGATGCGTAAAACAGATTTAACCAAATTTTACGCCTTTACAACTTCGACCCACCATATTTCCAACAAAAAAAAAAAAAAAAAAATTGAAAATAGGTCCATCTTCCCACGTCGTCCAAGTCGCTGTATGGAAATCCATCCAAATTTGGCATAGACATAGAAACACGTCTTGTGCTTTGGTAGGTAACGCCAGTCCGTCTGACTTACTTCGGTTTTGGGATAATTGAAAATCAAAGAAATTTCTTTGCGTGCTATCAACATAATTGGTGGGCCGCTTGAGGTTAGCTGGAGTTGGTATTGCAAGCCATCAACGTCAAGTGGGTTTTGATGACTGTGATGTCATCGTAGACTCGAAACTGCTAAACACAAATCGTAATTCGAGTGTTGGAGTAGCGAACGGAGAAGCTTGGGTAAAACCTGCGAAAAGCGAAAAGCATCTCTCTGGGTCGCTGTGAGTCATTTGTAAAAATACCCTCGTTCCACCTCCAGCTACAACACGCTCGAGTGATTTATGGTTCGCGTCAGAGCGAGACTCTTGCAACTTGGAAGAGCTGAATTTGAATAGTGAACGACGTGAGAGCATGTTCCTCTAGGTATGTAGAGGTGTGCATCTTGAAAGAATCAGCGCAAAATTCTGAATTGGGCGTGGGTGAGAGGGGAGTCTCTTTTTGAATTGGCCGGAACAAGCTCGTGAATGTCTCGTTACTAAGAACACAGCTTGAAATACGCGCATGCATCGGCGCAAGAGGCAAGAGTAGTCCATTCAAATGTTAATTGCATGCTGCTGCTAAGCGAACGATGATGAGACTTTCATTCGGTTAAGAGCTGCCAGCGAACGGGGGAGTTTCGAGTATCCAGTTTAATTCAGTTGATTTGCGTTTAATTGGCACCGATTGGGTACTGTTTTTATTGACTCTAAGATTATGTCAGACAACCGCAACAAGTTGTAGGAGTTGCGTTATGGAAATAGAAACGCCTTGGAATGCTCGTGGATGGAGGTGGCGGCGGCTTGTTCCAATTAGCTACATTTCTTGGGAGAGCTAGCTATTTATAACTTTGAAATTATGTCATTCATCTGTGCATAGAGTTGTTCTGACGAGTAGGTGCATATGGGGCTCGAAGCTAGGCTTCAACTTTCAGGTCGACAGGTATGTACCTCACCTATGCGCGGAATACTTGTGCTTTTGTGTGGACTTGATGTGTACACGTTGGCAAGGTAGCTGAATAAATACACAGCTAGGAAACATTTCGATGCGGGAAGCTTTGTAACAATTTTGCTTGATTTTTTGTTCTGAACGAAAATGTCATATTTACGCTATTTCAAAGGAAAATATCTAAGTGCGAAAATTTCGATGGTTTATAATTGTTAACTTGTATTCGACATCCGTGAAGGGATGAAGTTCAAGAATCTACACGGCGTCTAACAAAACCATTCGAATCTATTGATCAATCTTCTAAATTAAGTAGAAGAGCTTCAAAAATCACCAAAGAATATCCAGAAACTCGCCGTGCAAAAGAAGCGACCTTTTTGGAGGGCCGGCCAGTGGCAAAAGGGATGTTCGCGCCTACAGAAGCCATTCAATGGAGCTAAAAGATGGCTGAACTTTTCTGTCGGCGGATAGAATTCCCAGTATATCTGCCCATCTTGTTCCGTTCGATACCAGGCACAGCTGAAACGGTTTGATCTTCTTTCTCAAATGGGTAGACCTTTGGCTATAAAAGCTTGGGCAAAAGTATTGTGAGAAATTTTATATAGGCGATGGCCTGTTGAAACCAATCAAATGAAAGTAAATAGTGGGCGCAACAGGTCCGTATGGACCCTAGTCCTAGCTTCTCACAACCAATCGTTTTTGATGACAGTTATACTATCGGATGTCTGTCAGACGTTCCCGAGCAGTGGCACAGTGGGAAAAACCTGAAGATGTTGTTTGTGTATTTCTTAGGCCCCTCGCTTTCAAGCCCAACACACTAACCACTAAGGCACTGCGCCTAAAAGGCCCGTAGAGCAAATTTTAATTGAAAAATCCAACCAAATAACCTAAACAGTTTTCCTCGAAAAGTACTAAATTTCTTCTGGTAGTGATAGTTCTCCACAAAGTTCAAGTATTGGACAAGTGCTTAAGGAAATATTTTCCAAGGAATTTTCTGCGGTTTCGGGAACCGCCCGATATTTACAGAGATTGTTATAGGCAACTGACTATGGCTGTGGTTTTTGGGGCTGATTTGATAGAATGATGAGATATATCGTGAGATGTTGGTCTTTCCCAGCTTTAGGTATGAAGAGAAGCTCTACTACCTTCTAGCTCAATTTCAAGCAGCCTATATAAATATAGCTTGAAGCCATATGAATGCCATTACACTCGTCCTTGGCTGCTTTAATACCATTCGGGCCTGACTTGAAGGTTTTTAACAACTTTTTAGAGCTATTGCTATCGAGTCTTTGGTACTATAATCCACCATGCTTACCAACAGTGAGACCAGATCGTGGGTAATTATCCAATTCGTGGAATTTGCATTTTAAAACAAGCTAAATGGGCGAAGAAAGGGCATGGTCAAAATAGGGCATTTTTAATAATCGTCGTGAGCAAGTCAGTCCGAAAAGTCTGGCATTACTGCTCACCAGTTCCGCATCCGAAACGAAAGTAAAATAGCTGACTTCCTATATTTTAGTAAGTATTCCAGAAGCAGTTGATTCCATTTGTCTATCCAACAGATGTCGGTCCTCCATATAGGTTACTAATGTAATGAACTTGGTCTTTCCTTGAGTAGCCGTTTCTGTAATGATTTGATGTTACCCTAGGATGTTTACTAGACGCTCTTGCTTATTTGTTTAATGAAGGCTAATCAAGAATGCATTGATTTAAAATGGGATATTTTTTTCTTGTCAATATTATGTTTGGTATGGTATGAGGAAACTCTTCAAGTGAGTAGGTGAATGTGGGCTCTTTTGACAAGTGGCAGATCTTCACTTGACCATCATTTGGACATCCGAATATTTCTAAAACTAGTACAAACGTAGATATTCCAAAAAGTTCCTTACACCTCCTCCCACACCATTGATCTCAACTAAAGCGCTGCGCGCAATTTCTTGGTAAATTGTTTGTCAACAAAAATTGGTCAACCAATTAACCATTTGCCGTAATCATCTCGTTACTAATAAAAATCATCTTAAAATGGACCGACAAAGCGCGATTAATGGCGCTGATTCAATGGCCTAAGACTCACCTCTGTAATTGGCTGCTTGCATGCAAAACATGTTCCCGAATATTTTTTGATGAAACACTCTGTGCAGACTGGTTCGCCTTCGTGTATGTTGAAAGTGGACTCCACAATCGGTGTGTTACACTCGCGGCAGGCAAAATGTTCTGGATGCCAGGACTTTCCCAGCGCGGTTACAATCCTCTGAGAGATGGTCTCATTGCATTTGTGACAAACTGCGTCCGACTGAAATAAAACAGAACCTTAATTAATTATTCTGACTCATTTGGGAATTTGTTAGCGAATGTGATGTCCTCCTCAAGTGTGTAACTGTGTGTGTTTACAAAGGCGTGAATTTTTTTTCCTGTTGGAGGTCATTGCGACTGATATTAGTTTCAAAAAAAGTCATGATTTCAACAATGAGACGGAATGGAAAGCACCTCCATTGGCCGTACTTGATTGTAAGCGTGAGCTTGGGGGTGGGCTTGTTTTATTAGGCATGTGTCCTGAAGTCGAGGTGCTTTGTTTTAATTGCATTGCTCATTAATATGTACGCGACTTGAATTTTCTGTTGAAAAGAATATTTTGCAAAAGCATTTGACTGGTTTTTCGTTTTCTGCTGTTGCTGTTATTTGCTGTAGCGGAATTCGTGTCCCGTAATTTGTTTCAGATTGTGTCATATACTCGTATGATTTACGGTGTCATGAGGAACCATAAAAGGAGTGCAATACTGTGAACACAATGGTTGTTTGTTTTGTGTGCTCAACCTCATAAACGTCGCGTGAATTCCAAAGGAGGTGTGCAACGCAACGGTAGGTATGTGAGGCTATTTTGAATACCAGTTGCATTATATGTCAAGCACACCGATTTATCAAACGGCCATACGAACAATGCTATTGTTGGATGGGTTCTTTTAAGTAATCAAATCGATCTCGGGGCGAAGAATGTTTGTTTTATATATAATAAATTTGAGGAATCGTGTTTTATTTTAGTGTCGAACAGACAGTAGTGGATTTTGCATAAATCCGATGCAAATTTACCATAGAAGTATTCGTAGTAAAGATGATTTCGACCCAGCAAAGAACTACGAATAGCAGCTTATAAAGAATATGACAGATTTTATACAATAAAATGATAAGCCAATGAGCTAGTCTTCAGTGTTTCACTTTATGTAGCTGTCACTAGTAATCATTTCTCGGAGGTATTTATTAACAATGGCCCTCTGGTGTAGTCCGATATATTTTCTCCATTCGTTCCACCAAACCCTTTTCGAAAAATCATAATCTTTGATTTAAATTGCTCAATTTTACCCTTAGATCCCATCATGAAGTCGACTAAAGCCTATAATTTAAGGCTCCTATGCAAAGTTCCCTCAAATATATAAAACTAATCCCAAAGCTTTTTTCAGAAAGCGTAATAAATGCCCTATACTTAGATTTTCGTACATTACATAGATGTGAATATCAAAATTGTGAACTGGTACAAAATATTTCTCTGCACTTTCATTCTTCTCAGGAAATTAAAGCAAACCCATAGTAGGAAAGTTCGCATTAAGCTTCGCTGTATTTTACTTCGTACACAGTACTAACTCAAAACTGTAAAAGGTTTTGGGTAAATGAGCAAGAGGACTTTTATGGGAATGCTTAAAGTTTGTATTAAGGCGGATAAAATATGTACCATTGTTAGATAAGGTACAAAAGTTTTGGGTAAGCCATTGCATACTTAAAAAAGGCAGCTCCAGCTTAATTATAACTCCCAAGTTATATCTAAAAGTTACCCAAGCTAGTAATCATTACTCGGAGGTATAAGATTATACAAAATTAAATATTCATTTCAGACTGTACGTGTAATATTTCTGTCTTAATTTAGTCAGTTTTATAAACCTAAATTTTGACAGTTGTTGTCAACGACCTAACCGGCAAACAGGATTTCTAAGAGAACTTTTATTATGAAAGTATTCATATATTGGCTGTAGCTATATCCCCCTCTGGAAATTATTCCTGGCTACGCCTTTGGCCCGCATAAATTGTTGACTGTGGTATTATTGAGCACATTCAAAAATCTTGATTGGTCTAAACCAGAAATAACTTGAACGCAATAACAAGATTGGTCTCGAACGTCACTGTTCCCATGTAAGACACATATGCGATCTGTCAACTTAATTCTCAGTCATGAATTTCTTGACTAGGTTCGTCAGTCACCCCTCCATAAAGGTCAACTGAAACAGCTGTTCATATGACCGATCAGAACCATTCAAAACTGAGATACAACATGTCAGGCAGCTGTCAGACCTCGACTAGCTTGCGCACTTTCTTGGTGTCTTTTTGAGCAAACCGAAAGTTAAATGGAAAGTAATTCTAAACTGAATACTTGAACGTCCCCATTTACTTGTTTAACTTTACTTATCTAAACTTTTTTGGCCTTAGCACTGAATTGATAATTTTGAAGGTTCAACAAAATTTGTCTTAAGTGTTAGACGAGCAGTTCTCATATAACATCATCCCGTTGTCCAATCTTGAACACTAATGACTAAGAATAAATTTAGTAAGTGTTACTAGAAATCATCTATATCTATAGTCTTCTGTAGGAATAGCTTCTTCTTGGTGATGTTCCGGGGCTAAAAAGAGTATACGTCTCTGCATTTTCGTCCAAGCCTATAAGTCCGAAACTTTTTGCATAAAGTGCTTGAGAACTTCTCCAGAGACTCATAAATGTACAATCGGTTAAAGATTCTGGGAATGTAGAAAGGATGACAGGCAGGCGTGTTGCATTTAATTAGGTTAGGTTAGATTGAGTAGGGTTGTGAGATCGTCACGAAAATACCATCAGGCCAATATCTGGCCCTGGCCATCACCAGGTTATTATAGAAGTACCTTAGAGCTACTTAGCTACTTAGAACTAACAAATTCTGAAGTTTTGGTGAGGATATCCACTTGCACCGAAGTCTCGCAGACCTTTCAACAAATAACAAACATTCCATTAACCACTAAATAAAAATATCACAGTTACCGCACCAGGTATCTATTTCGCCACAAACAAAGATGCATAATCTGTATCATACACATAGAATGAGCTAAAGTTTAAGTTGTCATAAACATGTTAAAAATCGCACGTTGAAAGGTGGTCGGTTTTACATACTTTTAAATATGGCCCACCATTTTATCATTTAAGGGATTTTGTTCATATTTTTGACGTAAAACAACAACAAAAAAACGATTCAATAGTCAAACTGTTTGGCAGGAAAACCATCCGCACCTACAGTCATTGTTAAAAGAAACTTTAAGTTTCCAGTCATAGATATCCACATACCGTCTTTGTTTAAACAGCAATGATCAAGGAGAAAAAATCGTTAAACACAAGTCACCATTCAAACACTTAAGAATAAAGTCGAAATACAAATGAGAACATGAAAGGTGTTAAGTCACGACGGATGGCCGCGCCGCTCCAGCTTCATCCACTTTAACGCCGAGCGTGAACTTGTGCTTACAACAATTGAAAACTAAAAAAAAAACAATACCTACTTTTCGTAATAAATCTTCTGATGACCTACGCGAATATTTAGTCTTAAAATGATTATTACGACCGCGCAATGAGATAATCTGGATTCTTGCTTCCATTAAAACAATAAACACTCTTAGTCCCACATACTTTTTAAAAGCAACATGTCTCGGTGGATTAATGTCTTTAAAATTGCATCCAAATGACTCAGTTACTACCAAAATAGAATATAAATACATATACATTCGCTGTGTGCCCGATAATTCGTTAATATTGCGCAATAACAGCGCAGCGGCTCTCGCCTGATATTTCATATTAATGGTCAAACCGGCGATGCTCTGAAGTTTCAGAATTAATGTCAATTAACTGTCAGAATTGAAGGCCATGTCGAAGGCAATGCAGTAAAGGGTAGGGGAGATCTCTGAATTTTGGAAGTTAAAGAGTCTAAGAATGTCGGAAGTTGATTTTGAGGTTATTGGGTCAGCAGGCGTTTTTTTTATGAAAACAAATCACTACTAACCTGTAAAAATATTAACGTGTTTTGGATTTCTTTACTGACTTCATTTGCTGGAGCAAATGTGGGTGTATGTATAATTTACCAAAGATAACCTATTCAACTGCATGTGATGGGCCGCTTTTTTTTTTATTATTTTGCCTATTGAGGCAATTAAATGAATATTGTTTTGATGATCTCAGATTTGTATCTGAACGTCAGATAAGATGAACATTATTCAAACAAAGAAAAAAACATACATAAAAAGAAGAGGAGGAGTTACTCTTAACTGGTTAGTCTGCTACGAAGAATGCCCCTCAGAGCGATTGTTTTTCGACTTTTAATTTAATCAACTGATTAATAGCACTTTCGTCCATTACTGATCTGTTTACGGACGGCAAACCGAATGAAAGTTAAGAAAAAAACGACACCAAAGAGTTGTTTTATTTTATGCAAGGAAATACATCTTGCCAGATGAATCTTTTTGAAGTTGAGCATTTAAGGTACTAAGAGTGGATTTTGAATTTAGTTGCGCAATGCGTCAGGTACAGACATACGGTAAATTATGAATTTGAGATTAATTTGTTTTTGTTTTCTATTTAAAATCGACATTCACGAATACGACAACTGGGACCACACTTGTCGCTGGTTTTTTTTTTAAAGCGATTGCAACAAATGAAAAATTGTTGTAAATAGTAGCTAATGGTGGACGCTTTTGACGGCGAAGCGTGGTGCAATTTATTTGCTAGAGGAATATCTATACAACTAGTCAAATACTTTTATTTAAAATACGCTTACTAATAATCCTTTTTCATATTCACGCTAAATATTTTGTGGTTCATAATGGGTAATTAAATAAACAAAAATTTTGACATTGTGAGTTTGTAAAATCAAGCCTGGACACTAAAAATGATTATTAGTATAGCGGGTTGTAGACAACTTTTTGTTCTGTCAAGCAGCACGTAAGAAGTGTTGCCACTTCTTATTTTACTCCAAATTTTGACGAAGCTGCCGAATAATGTCTGGAAACTAGTCTTGAGTAGTCGAGTATTTCCACTCTATTTTCTCTTCGAAAGAAGCCAATTCTGAATGCTTCTTGTTTTTTTGCTACATCCCTTTTTAATAAACTAGGGACGTTCCGGTTGACTCTTTGGCATCATGATACTCTTTGCAATTCTGCAAAGACGCGGCTAAGAAAATGCGACCAGACAAAGGTTCTGACAACGCGTTGCTATTACATCCCTTACATGATATCCTGTTACGTTAAATATCCTTTCAACAGTCCTCTGTCGTATACGTACATTGGCTGCAACTATCCGCATCAGGTGATGGCCCGACTCTAACATGTATAAACAAGATATTTAAGTTGCACTGCGCGAATGCGCCAAGCGCTCTTGAAAGTCAAATACGAACTGCGATCTTAACTCAACACCACTTGACGAGCTGCATTGTGCAATGTGCAGTCCTATACTAGTACTATGATACCTTTGAGCAGGAGGGATTTCCCTGTTCAATGAAGCTGTAACACAGGGTAACACATGGCTGCCCGGAATGTTCGATATCTTTCGATATTATCGATAATCATTTCTTTTTTTCATATAACGACGGAAAAATGTGTCTTTTTTTGCTTACAAACATTTTGTTCGTGTTCTTAAATATGCTATACAAGGTCAACACAATTCTATCTCGTCGCCAGGTAACATTTTCCTAAAACCCACGAATTTTATTTGTTTATTACCAACCGCGTCCTAATGCAGCAGGAAACTTCCCCATAATCAAGTAAACATTGAATAATTTACCACTTCATTCAATTATTCATATTCAAATTCACACTTTGTCTCTCTGATATCATTCACAAATAGCTAATTGACAGTCAAATGAAGGGTGGACGATTATCCACTCACTTGAATCCAACTAGACCACATCATCACCATCCACACATAGATGGCGAGGATTACATGGATACAACACATAATTATATGTGTTCCACTATGTATTATGTCACCATTGCCCGTCTGGTTGTCTAGTCAATTATTTTAATTTATACACTGAGTGAATGTTTTATTTTTTACTTAATCCACTGTGTCTAAACTTTTCAACCCCAAGAATAATACCATACACAAAAATTATGAAATTCATGTACTTTTTTTTTTTTGAGATTCATGACTCATGACGTCTGCAAGCGAAATACAAAAGCTACGCGTGGGCTCCATCTCCATAATATAGTGTTAGCCAAAGAGTAAGTCATTGAAATGCCAATTTTGGTTTTTGCTTCAACAGGATGACGGAAAAACATGTTTTTTTGGGTGGGTTAATGACATTTCTGTCAAACGAATTTAGGGTGGATTCCAACACGTCCAGCGCGCAATTAGATGAATGAGGGGAGGGGCTGGAATTTTTCTTATTTTCACTGCACTGGAATTTAGTTTCAGCTAGCGAAAATCATATCTCATGTCGGAATGACGCCGTACATACAACAAACGAGTACACTTGGAAAACTCCCAAAGTGACAAATGGAAATGAAAGAGTGTAGGTTTTCGTATTCGAAGACATCTGCGGTTAATATTGGTTAATTGCTCTTTACACATGAAAATATTCACTTTGAACTAGTTTAGAAAAAAAAGCTTTTGCCTTTTGTGCGTAAACCGATATGAATTTGACAGGTGTTAAAGCAGACACTCGTATGTTGAATATTCGCTATTGTGAACATAGGCTAACACAAATCGGAATGTTATGTAGGTCGCTGTATGTTCACGAAATGATGAATCGATTTCGTGGCCGTAGTTACAATTGTTATGGTTTTGGTAAATTATTCAACGTCAGATAACTTGCGTTCACGTGGGCCCACTATTTTCCATTTTCTAAGTATCATTTGTTATTAAAAACGCAGAGTAGATTTTTGTCATACGTAAATGTTATATGTATATGTTTCCCATTACAAGCGAGCTGTCAGAACACAAAACAAAAAAGAATCTTGGTAGAGTAATGCGAAGTCGTCTTTGGTGTGAATATATAAATGTCAACATGACAGAAATAAATTCAATGATAAGGGGAATATGATTGACATTTAATCCACAAACTTTGAATGGACTGTTAACAGTTATTTCGTACAACCTTAGACAACTAGTTTTACGAAACTGTTGCCTTAAATGTTTACTTAATTGTTTACACCTCTATACTGAGTACAAATACAAAATATAAATATAAATGTCCACTTTATGTATTTTATGAACTCTCAAAAACTATATACCTACGTGTATTCGACACAGTTTATAAGCATCAATAAATTGAAGTGAACACCAAAAAGTCTGATTGACAGTTATTCACAACGAACTGTTCGTTCAACCGATTCATCATTTGAGCACAAAACCTTTTAATAATTTTTCCTGTAGATACCTACATGTCTAGATTGAAAATATGCCTTTTTCTTCATACAATCGTACCCATTCTCGCCTAATAATTAGTTCCACACACGTTCTGAACCATTCAATTATAGTTTCAGTAATTATTCGCGTTCCATATTTGTGATTCATTGGCTCAAAAATGTTGGCTAAGCATATTACTCAGTCAACGATGATGACCACAGGTAAATAACTTAAAGGTCAAAACAGCAATAAATTATTTCGGTCAACAGGCGTTTCTACACATTTATAAATCGATTTTACTTTAGAGTTTAATATTTGTTACGCCATGCACACGGTTACCTAATATTTGCTTCACTCAGATCGAACCCGCTGATCATGATCAGACATCTGTCTGAATGGTAAACACCAAAAAGTAAGAGAAGCTGAAACTTATCTGAAACTTATACGGATCGCATTCATTAATATCATCTGATGCTCTGTGTAAATAATGTGGGAGTGGTGCTAGAATATAATTTTAATAATAAATAGCTGTCAATGTAGTATGTAGGTATATATCACGTGTATTCAAACAGAAATATTTGGGCGTGTCAATTGCTATTCGAATCAAACAGTGTCGCGGCTTTCGTTTCTGCATTCTTGGTGTTGCCCACTAAAAATGCAGCAATTACAAATGCACCTAGCGCATGAAACCACATTTCAATACATGCTTATAGCTGCAATTACTTACAGAAACTACTGTCACCAGAACTGATAAAACGTAAAAGCAATAAATGATCGCCGTATATAGAATTATAAACTACAATCAGTTTTGTTTTTTCTACAATCCTACAATTGTGAAGAAATTATGTCCATTCGTCACTATGTGCAACAGCACTGATCTGGGAAACTCCCTAGATTGTCTCACCCCCACTCAGACAGCGCGAACCGCACACACCAAAGAGAGCGATTCAAATGAAAACAGAAGAAGAAACTAAACAAAACATCGCGCCGTAGAAATAATAAATTTAGAGAAATGAGTTTTTATCGCGCTTTATTTTCCCAGTTCTCCTCAATCGGTACGCGCCCGATCGCCCTCACATTTACCCGCGATATCGATACACAGTTCGTGCGATGTGTGTCCACACTTAGATCATCGACAAAGTTAGTACGGTGCCGGCAACTAGAACTAGAATTACAAAATGCGGTTGCGATTTTGTGCTAGGTTTTTGGCATCGACTAAGAAGCCTGGTAAATTTCAAACACAGCTATATAAACGAAGTGGCTTTATTGCGTTATTTTAATTGATAAGTTCTTAGCTGGAAACTGTAACGACGGTAATTGGCCAACGGCGACGCCAACGACCGCACTCTCGATAGTGCAATTTGAGTGATAAGATTGCATTCCGCGTGTGTGATACGAATGTGTTTTTATACGAGTAGGCTTTGTTCACTGGCAAAAGCTTGTAAAAAGGTAGAAGTAGCAAGAAGCACCAACTATACCCAAACCAAGGTTACTTTCCAAAATTCACAAATTCTAGGAAGCGTGCCGTATCTTCGAATCTTGTTGTCTGAACTAGGTAAACAAATACATTCTCCAGTCAATTTGAATTGTTTTTGTTATTGACACTGGAAACAGGATTTTCTTGACTAAATTTGTCGGCTACTCCTCCAAAAGCGACAACTGAAATAACTATAACCGGTGAGTAAATACTAAAATACAGCAAATCAGCCAGTGGACTTAACTAGAAATACGTACATCCCCAATGTCTTTGGTCTTGATTATTATGAATGACAGATGGCTGTCAAATCATGCAAATACCAATTTGAAGATTATACAAACCAGAGACAATATTGTCTCTGATTCAAACATATTTACTACTTTACTTATAAAAACGGTCAATAACTCCCTCAAAAAAAGGTGTATATTATAAAACAACATACTAGAATAGTCTTCTGGTGGGCATTATTTTAGTCCCGTCCGAATGATCAAAGTCCTTCCTACCTCATTTAACATAGATGCCTTTAAATTTATGACAATCAGTGTATAGTGCAAATTTAAAAGCTCCAAATAAGATAAGCATACCGCAAACAATTTAACTATTCATTCAAACGCCGGCATTTATCGTCAAACACATGTTCATAATAAAATATAAGTTTTGTTTTGTTTTGGCCCGCCAAGAATCTTATCAGACTTTGTTCCAGATAAAAGTTCAACTTCACACACTTCGAAAGTGCCACACTTAACGGCGGACATCCCGCTCTTATCTGATCTGAGTCAGCTAATTTGCAGGATTCTTCAAACGAATTTGACAGCAATATAAAGCATGTACAATGTACATACTGTAAAGCGCCAGGTTTTCATTCATATCCATTAAGAATATCCAGCATGACGAAAAGTTGTAAGTGCCAAGTAAACATTTGCAATGTGTAAGCGGAGTAAGCGACTTTGTTTGCCGATAAGAAGACGTGAGTAGTAACCTATGTACCTATAGGTTTCTCGTGAAATAATATACCCCCTCATAAATATATATATTTTATCGGGTTTTTTTTATTTAATAATTTCTTATGCAATACAATACAGTTTGCCTGATTGACATTATCTCTGCGAAAGGTGTTTCTTATACATATGTGTGTTGTGTGTCATTGCTGAATAGCTGACATTGGAAGAACAACAAGAAAATGTCAATGAAATTATAATTATACAGTTGATTGGAACTTGTTTTAGCGATTTTATAATTAATTTTTTATCGACGAATCTGATGACCGAATAAATCTTTTTGTTTATTTTTTATTTATGAATTAGTGATATTTGCATAAGAACAATGATCGGTACAGATTTGTTATGTGTGAACAGACACAACTGGGTGAAGAGAGTATGGGCGCCTTAGAATGACATAATGAGACTTAACTGTCGGTATTATGTGTGGAAATGCGGATTTAACGTGTGTGTAACATATTATAATTTTGCTAATTCAAATAACGTGGATGAGTTACTATTAACAATTTAGCTTCCAAATAGAGGAGTCAAAATGTCATTGACAAGTGAAAAGATTTAGCTAAGCAAAGGAGTTCAAGATCATTTTAAATGTTTGTTATTTTTCGGCTATCAATCGATCTGCTCCCACAAGCCTTAAGCTATAACTCTCGGAACGAAGAAACAAGTTAACCTATTTGTATTCATTTATTTATTTAACATTTATACATTTTGGTTTGAAAATGAATTATCAAACAGCCGAATTTATTTGATTAAGCCGTAATGGAAATTTGTTTTGTCTTGTAAAGTCGATTCCAAACATTTTACTGTCAAATCTGAACTCGCAAATATTTTTTAAACAGTGTAGTAAATGGTCACTGTTTAACAATTAAAGCTTAGTACGCTGGTCGAGCTAAATCTCAGCACGCATACAAAATTTTCTCAAAAAATTACCTGAGCTAAATTCAAGCGAATCCCACAGTACGCAGCTGAAGCTAAAAAATTAAACTTTGGTTACTTCATCTATCTGTCTAAATTTACCGTACCCATTTAATGGGGCTACACATTTTTTCAAGCTAAATATTGACAGACAGTTGTGTTCTTTTGTTCTGTTGCGTTTTTGTATGGCAGGGTTGAGTTTTTTTTATAAAATACCTCGACGAAGGGTACCTACCTAGAATCGGAAATGGTTGAAATCAGAGAGAGTTGAATTTTGAAGTATGTTATGTTCAAAGAACACCTATTTCCTGTAACACAAATCAACGGCGTGCTCAATGTAAAAATTTAGCTATGATTTAGCTAATGTTTGGAGACAAAAGTTGGAGAGCAGCTAAAACTATTTTAGCTCGATCAGAGCACTAAGTTTAACAAAAACAAAATGAGTTTGAAAGCACTCGTTTGAGTTTGAGAACAACTGGAGTTTGTTCGCATTTTCGAGGAAATTTTACCTCTGCAAAGAGAGACAATTGCATCGGGTGTTAATTATTTTTGTGGAAATGTTTAAAAATCAATCGGTGTTCAAATTTCGAATGAATTAATATGACCCCTTTAAGGCTGCACATATTCGAATCGCAAGAATACATGTCAACAAAAATAATAGCAAGTGACGTTTTTATTTTCAATTAGGCACACGAAATCTGAGAACCTGAAGAAGCCCAATCGAATACCAGGTGGCGCAGTTCAAAAACTATGAAATGTTGAATGAAAACATAGATGTAGTGAAAATAAGGCCTAGTGTTGGTTCTGCTGGCATCTCTTATAATGTCTTTGATTAATGATTACAGCATTGGAAATTTTTAGGCTACAATTCCTGTAAATAGTAGCTAAGGAGCTGAATTTTCATGATTAGCCAACCTAATTTCGAGTAAGTTTTCTGAGCTGAGCATATACAGAATGATCTGATTTAGTTAAAAATTGACAGTTGCATATTTGCTTCATATACGTTTAAAGGTATGTAAATCCACTACACATAAATTGTTGCTATATTTTTAGTTTTTGAGATCTCTACACTTTTGCTTATCTACTCCAATCATACGGCCAAAATATTCTGCACTCAGAGTGCGCAGTAATTTATTATCAGCTCATAGAGTTGGTACTGATCATACTCTGAATGCGAACAATATAAAATGCGAACTTTTTTGACAGTTCCAGTCACTGTTCTGGATTAAAAAAAGGGTGTGAGTTGTTGTCACAATTTCATTTCTTCAAACACAGCTGTAAATAACTTCCATTTGTATAAAAATAGATGCATATCGCTACCATAATGATTCCTATAAAATGGATCGCTCCGAGTTAATTTTTGCGCATCTGCAAAAATATTTATTTATTCATTTAAAGTGAACAAGACTTGGTATTGCATTGTAATCTACGAAGGTTAATGTGACAGGCAACCACGCCTACCCCATTTCGGTTGAGATAAGGGTATGACAAGGCGAGCTCCAATATCATAGCAGCAAAGTTCGCATAATGATTTGATAAAATAAAAATTAACAGTCTATTTGGGGACAAAGTTTTTGTTTACATAGTACTAACAGTTCTTCAATGTCATAAAATAGGGATAGAATGGAAGAGAAAATATATTGTCGTCTCAGATGCTGCGAATAAGCAATTTAAACGTCTTAAACGCCAAAACTGATCGCTTCACCCTGTCGTGGTTGTGATCAGTATTGAGAGGATCACTACTCATAAACAAAATGCGTTCACAAAAGTTTTAATGTTTTTAGTGTTTTAGTCAAACCATAGACACACGCTGCAGCCCAAACTCAGTGTTACAGAAGATCGAAAAAATGTTAAAAACGACGTTTGCCATTCTATATAAGAGTAGCTTCTGCTGAATATTTAAGAACTGCAAATGATTCATGTACCTACTTAGTTAACGCGTACGTGTCCAAACCATATGTAAGCAAACATATTCACGACCTATGAATCCCTACAACAAATTTAAAAAGAAAAAATATCAGCGAATGGCAGGTGGACACAACACGTCGCATGATGCTGAATCACCTTCACCGGGAAGATCAGGTTTCGGAAAAAAAAATATGCAGATGAAAAGAAACAGATGGAGAAAACTACATAAATGCGTACATACCTACACATACTTAAAGGATAGGGAGAATAGAACGAATCACCAACTGCCGTTTGCACATACATATCTCAAAATCGCACTACCTGACTGTAAGAACGTAAAGCTTTTATTTTTAAATGCTAGCAACCCCCCTTTTATGGATCACAAATTATCATCCACTCCTAATGTGTAAACAAATAAAACTACTGCAACAGCCGCACAGTGTGTGGAATATAACCACAACGTTCGTTGTTATTTCCTCTTCCGATAAGATCAACAAATTCACACATTTCGATACCCGTTTTTGTAATTCACACACCGTCGATTATAAATAATAATTTTTAGCACTCTGCCATACCCGAAAATTAATAATTCAAAGAATGACAGGCACCAAACAACCAAACAGAAGGTGTCCATCCACTAGTAGTTAATTCAAATAAAATAAAACAAACACTTACCATTGTGATAGATTCTAAGCTGAACACTTGGAACACAAACTGATGACTTTTTTCGCTCGTTCACAGGATACTCCAGAGACCGGTGAATCAGTGCTAGACGTTCTCAAAGCACGACTGTTGGCTAGGTGTAAACAGCTAAATATTGATGCGGCCGCTACTGAAAATATCACACAAAATGGGAACACGTATCAGAAAGAGGGTAAGTACCACATGTCATGCAGTAAACACTTTACAAGTTAGGACAGAGATGACTAACTGACTGAATAGGACGACGGCTGTAATATAAAGGTGGAGGTGCAGCAATGCACACATTAATTATTTTATATTAACCTCACATGTATGCTACCGAACATGAATAACAACGGACGAACAGACTATTTGTTACTTATTAAACACTGAATTTCAATTTCAATTTCAATCTCAACCCACCCGGACAAATTGGTAATTTAATTCCGATTCGGTATGATTAATTAATTTCGTTTTTTTTTTTTTTTTTCTTTATTTTTATTTTAGTGACCAAAAAAGGTGCAGACTCTAGTACAGAAAACCGACAGAGACGAGTGTCTAAGACGAAGGCGGCGAGCTCCAGTAACAACGTCAAGGAAGGCAGTACGGAACAAACTAAAAAATACAATTCTTGCGGTGGACGTACGGACACCATATGCGATAAACAATCACTGAGCAACATCGACGTCGTCGCCGTTGTCGACGAAAACGATTCGATGAAACAGAAAACTCGCAGCCGCAGCAGCGTGGTTGGTGGTGGTGGAGCTTTTCTATCAGCGGCGGCAGCAAATAAACCTACACCGGCAATAGCTACGAATCGAACTGGGATACCACCACCATCGTTAGCGATAGCCGTATCGCCAGTTCAATTAGATGAGGTAATGCCCTCTCTACCAGTACAGCAAAGTAAGTGGATGACGTCACAGTGTTTAGAACACTCAGCCACTCTGCCGGTTGTGGAGCTGCCTATGGCAGATGGATTCACTCCAAAAGGCCAGCGGATCGGAGATGAGGATGAGGAATATCCAAAGGAATATCGAAAGGAAATTGGTCCTCAGCGGAAAGTGAGAGACGGCGACGACAACGATAACGCCAACGCATTCGACAAAGCAGAAGAGAATCAAGAGGCTCGGCGAACAACCCCACCGTCGCGGTCGGCGTCGTCGTCATCAGCAAAGAATGGCACAGCGATGTCGGGTCAAATGTGAGTGAATTGCTGTTGTTGGATTTTATTTGGATTGCATGTTGAATAGCTTGTTTATGTTATGACTGAGGGGGAGTATAGTTGTCTGGATGGGAAAAGCATTTAAATTGTATGGGTGTTGTAAGGCTTGTTTTTGTAGACCGGTCTTTTTCATATTAGTCTGCAAATATTACGGTATAGTACTTAAATAGTGCTATCCCCACATGTGTTCGGGGTGTTTAAGAGGTTTTGTACCTAGGCGCAGGTACTGAGTTTTGTAAAGAGTTTATTTTTTAATGGCGATAGATAATTAAGCGGTTTCTCTCTATTTTTCATATTTTAACCTCCCCAAGGTTGGGCCCTCTTTTCATATGGGGACACACCTCCCCAACTATTTTTCTAGAATGAAAATAGATGTACAGCGAGAGTTGGGGTCTACTCTTCATGCAGCGATTATTTTCTATACCTGATACTCCTCACTTTTTAGTGATATGTAGATAAAATAATGTGCACGACTGGGTCGAACAAAACTTTTTCGTTCATCAAAAGTTTGGTTGGTTGTTTTCGTATTTTATTATGTAAGGGTGGTTAAAAATCTGAGAAGTTATGCTAGATAAAAGAAACGGTTCATAAAATATAGAAAGAAATAGTGTTAAATAAAATTGACTTTTGGCTTATTTATCTGACAGTCTCTTTATATCAAATAACTATGTGAGTTTTTAAAAGTTGAAGTTCTCAATAACAGGCAACCATCGCAAGTTCTGGTTGCAGAGTTGTGAGCGCCTGAGCGTTCTATTTTTGAGTACGAGAACAAGCGTAGTCGGAGTTTCTGTTTTTGACAAACTGGGACATGTTATTATTTTTTACTGGAATTTGATTAAAGTTGTCAATGATTGGAAGTATTTCTCGTGATAGACCGATATGTTTACATAAATATATGTATAAGAATGCATCGGGCATTTTGAATTTGCATTAGTAGTTATAAACTGAATATCCAGATGTTTATCTGTGGGGTGCAAATGTAGTTTAATTTTTCGATTGTGTAAACCCCAAAGGGTTAGCAATATTTTAAGGTGCTTATTCAGTATTGTTCAAAAAGATGAAGTGCGTTGTATTTGCTAAAAATAAGACTTGCCTTGCTGTTGTGGCATTTTAAATGGAAGTCCGGTATTTATCATTAAAAAAATAGACCAGCTTTTATGTAGTAATTTTTGATAAGTACATAATTAAAAAACATATTTATTCGAATTTTTCGAGAAAAAGTAAGTTCGGGGTTTTATAATACTTATATTATCCTTACTAAGTGTTTTGTTCAAAATCGTTGGATTGGTTTTTTGCAAAATTTGGCCGACAAAACAGTACAAAATACTATTGCTTAACTATTTATCTGAAAACCGATTATAAGTTTTTATTCGGGATGTAAGCATTACATCGTTTTTAAAGTTTTATCGAAATCGAAGATGAGGTTTCGGAGATAAGAGCAGTTTTTAAAATTAGCATTTTCGGTGCTTCGAATTGAAAATTAACCACACAATAATTTTGAAAACATCAATTTGACTCTAATTTGGCATTTTGATCAAAATCGTTATTGCCGTTTACAGGTAAACTAAACAAAACCAAATGTAAAAAAAAAAATACTAGTTTCAAAAATCCATTATACGATAATATAGAGAAAAACTGAGTTTGCCATTAAGTTATAAATGACCACATTACCTTAGAAATGAATTTTTGTTACAATCGTATGGACCGTTTTCGAGATATGTCGAAATTTCAAAAGTACCGCTATTCGAATTTTTAGCCAAAAACTGGGTATGCAGTCATGGTAACCTCACCTACTTAAGCTTAAATATCAATTTTGGTTGAAATAGTTAAAGCTGTTTTCGATCAAATCAAACTAGTACGAACATTTTATATGGGAAGTAGGTACCATTAAAACGTTCCCGAACTGAATCCGAAGTTTGAACGATATCCGGGCAGCCGTTTAGGCTGTAGACCTGTGGAAGGACGAACAGACAGACAGACGGACAGAATTTTGCGACCGACTTTTTTGAGTTCCTCTATCATCGTAATGTCTGAATTGATTAACATGTCGAGTTCGAAATTTTGTACGAAAACAATATCTTTCTCTTACAAAGAAATGGAGAAAGTTAAAAGTAAAATGTTATTGGTGAATAATTATTCAATAAAAATAGCTACGTTATCCCAAAGGAATTACAGATTCATTGTTCATAGTACCTAATTTCGAAAGTGTTAAAGGCAGTCTTGTTTACTTGCTTACAGTTTTAGAGAAATGACGTCTTTTAGCTACTAGAAGATATGCCATAAAATTTGTTCTGACACTGCCATATACGTCACACGTGTGCAGTCAAAATGGTTACCTAAATTTTCATCAAACTTCGCTTGTCTGAATTTATGGGCAATGTGAAAAAACTGCGTCATTGTGTCATGCAGTTTAAAAAAATGGAAGAAAGTAGCTTGATCAGTCAGTGAAGAACCTGCAGCTACGCTTCATCCCCTCGGATTTTTGCATTTTCGGTTTTTTTCGATTCCGGTTTTTCAATGCACATTAGCACATCTAGAGTATTCTTAAATGAATACAGTTTAACTAGTGGTCTGTCAGTGAACTGTCATTTTTTAGAATCTTTAAAACAAACTCCTCTATGAAAAATCATATGAAAAGTAATGGGAACGTTCAAGTTTCTAGTTTAGATTGTTGACATTATATGTTTCAATTTTGATTGGCCCGGATTGGTCGCATGAACAGTTTTTTCAGTTAACATTTATGGATGGTAGTCTACGAATCTTGTCAAGAAATTCGTGACATTACCGACAAATTTTTACCAAATCTAGGTTTTACTAGATTTCTTAAATAGCCCAACCTCTTTTATCTTATATGAAACAAATGAAATGGCATGACCTATCTACTTTTGAATTTTCCTCAATTCTTCCAGGCCTGATATTCTACGAATTTTACTAAAAAGAGTTCGAAAGTAACCCTATTAAAATATGGGTGGTAAATGATTGCAGCAATCAAAATTTAATTTACTTTCAAAAGTAAGTCAAATACGAGCAAGCACGGTACTTTGTCATTGTTCACTTGTCCAACGAAATTAGCTCAATCAATTGCAGTTCAAAAGTTCCACCGATATAGTGCAACATTCCACAGATTGATGGTGACAATATAATAATTACTGTTCCCTCAAATAATACGAACACATCTATGTACGATACACGAACACGAGACATGTCTATTATCCATAGATATGCTCGTATGAACGAGGTGTTGCGTATTTTGTTCATTTAACCTTTTGGGTCGACTTCGTGCATACCAAGGTCACTCCAAAATTAGAAATTTGTTTTGTTCGCTCATCGTCTAATAATATAAACCAACATTTTGATAGAGGGAAAAGGTTTTGTTTTCTGTTCGTAACTTATATTGATCAAACAGTTGGTTAGCTGTCAATGAGGTGCCATCGCCGTGGGGCTGTGGTGGGAACAATAAATCAAGTGGTATAGAAAAACGCGTTTTACATGAAAAGTTGATTTTGGAGACTACACAATGGCATCATGGAGGAGGGGTTTTTGTAAATGGAAAATTGAAAACCTGGCCGATGTAAGGGGATATGATTTCCAAGCGATCATTGAATAATAAAATCGGGACAAAGTGCATGTGTCAGTCAAATAGTGGTTATGATTAATGATATGGGATAGGGAACCGCCCGTAAACATTCTGTGACACTATTGCATGATGAGGTGGAGTTAACCTTGAGTTAGCGGTCTGTACCCATCGTTTTCTATAGATCAACAAAATTATATATGTATGATATAGGTTTCTTGTCAAATTCCTTATTTCTAGCAAGTTTTTTGCCTAGAATACATTTGTTAGAATACTTCGTTAACAAATTAATTTATGGCTCGAAAAATTTTTTTTTGCTAATCTAGTACAATTTTTGCAAAATATCGAGGACTCACAGTAGTTGTTGCAATTGCGTGCTGAAAATCCTACTTTACCTTGCTTTTCTGAGGTCGAAACTCAAAAAACACGCCTATTTTATGTCGTTTTCCATTGCGATTTTCAGATTTTACTCTCTGATTTCAGATTTTTCGTGCCCAATGCAACATATAACGAGATTTTTATTTCTTTGCATTAGTGTTTTTGCTATCCCAATGAAAAACGACAGTAAGGTTGTTACCCTCGTATTAATAAACACTGCGCAAAATTTATCACCTCTCTACTCACCAGTTACGTCAAATTGTTGTATGGTATCTGACGTCTACTTGGTAACTTACTTTTGCACATTTAATAATTAATACGGGGGCAAGGGCTTACAACAAATAAAAATTTAAATTCATTTCTAGGCAGAACAAATGTTTAGCTCTCCTTTTCATTTCTTTCGTTCAATTTGTTGAATAATAACTATGTTACTGTACACAAACAGACCAAATATGGACCGAGTTTCACCCCTAAAGGCTACACTTGTGATAAAATATATAAGAAAGCTTCCATATCGTTTTAGGGAGCAACTAACCTACTCCAGGAATGCACTTTATACATTTGTGAAATATGACAAAGTCAATCAACCTATGCCAGAAGTAAAATATGATACTATTGAGATTGAAAATGACAATATCCCAGATGAAAAGATTCCAAGATATGCTACTCCGTCACCCAAACCTTTGCAAAATGCAAATCTCAAATCGGTGGAATCCGATGAGAAGCTAATTCATGCCGTACCAAAACAGCTCGTAGAACAAAGAGCAAGTGACCAAGATATAAAAGAGCTTCTTGAACAGCGTAAAATGTTTATCGAACAATGCAAAAACAATCCTTTGTATACTAACCCACAGTTTCCGCAGCCATGGAAAATGATTTCTAAGTATAATATAACATAATTTATGCAATAATATTCTTAACCTATTTTTTTTTATTAATTTTCAGAATCTCGAATAGCTTTGCATGTGAAATTGTCAGAAACGTCGAGGAAGAACTATCTTTTGGAGAAAAGTCCTATGTACAGGATTTTATCAACATGGAACTACAAACATAAAAAGTACAAGCAAACACATTAATTAAATGTCTACTCACTCTGTTTCTATTTCGTCGGAATTTTATTGTTCCTTTCCTGTCCTCAAATTTTATTTTTATTTTTAGTTACATAACCGATTGCAAAATTTTGAACAATGAATGACAGCAATTACGGGGTGCCTATACCTATAATATATTATGCATTTGCAACCTCGATTATAAAAAAAATATATATTCATTGCACAGTGACTTGACGGTGGTTGATTGACAAAGTGAAGATGTCTTTTTCAGCTCGGAAAAGAAAACGTTTTGCTGTTCCAGATTATGTTTTATAAAATACGTATATTTGCTTTACGTCTGCACATAATGCCAACAATAAAAAGAATAATTCGGGTTTTTGCATTCAACATTATTACCTTTTTTCCATTTAGTTTCAGTCTGTTTGCACCTTAACAATAGTTTTAAAAAACAACGAACAGTTTTTCCAAGATGTCTACGATCCAGTTTCCGAGTGTACCTCCGTAGCATACCAATTTTTTTTTTTTGTTTTGAAATTGACATTTCTGACAGTTCAAATGTGGATGTCGCGGCGGCGAAATTTTGGACGGAGAATTTACCACAGACAGAGCGCCAGCTACACATTTTATATTTAAATAAATTATTTTCGCTAAAGTTAAGTCTTTTGTTAATGTGATATTGTTAAAACATGTCCGACGATGATGACTGCCAGATTATTGAAGATGACAACATCAACTATAAATCCATAACGTGAGTCGAACTGAACTAACAAAATCCCGCCCTAAAGTTAAGTGCACAAATTTCTTACTGCGTTACAGTTGTGAACGGATTCCCGAGCATTTTCTGGACAAACTCATTGCCAAGAAGCATTTTGGAAAATATGGCAAAATCACCAGATTTATCCTACGACCCAATCGTTTTTGCTGCACGGTAGACTACGAAACTGAAGAGGACGCGGCTAATGCCTTAGAAAATGGAACCGTATTTAATGGACAAGAATTTGACGTTCGCTATTCACAGCGGGAAGTGGGACACGTACAAAACACAGAAGAATGGGTTGATCCTGACGTTCAAGCCGAACTAGACGCCATGGGTAATCATGCGAGAAGAATCCCTCTGCCGGTGACTAAGTTACCTCCACCAGCGCCAAGAGCGGTGAAACAGAGAGCTCAGAGAATAGCACCAGAGCCCACACCAGTGCAGCAAGTAACGGCAAAGGTACCCAGCGCTGTTCGAAGTGAGCTGGAGGCGATACTTCGCAAACCAGCATATAGCGACGAGGATAAGTATCGCATTTTGGACGCTCGCGACAAATTGATTCGACTGACCACTGTGCGCACTACTGATATCAATAAGGTTGTCAGTATCAAGGGCACTTGCCCGGATATGTGCCCCGAAAAGGAGCGTTTCATGCGTGAGTTCCAACACCAAGTGTCTAACTTTGAAATGGAAGAGGGTGGCCGCCGCAATGAAATGGATCATCGTATCGCCATTAAGGAATACTCGAGAAGTAGTGCTGACCAAGAGGTGCCACTAACGCATGAGCTGCGCCCTGAACCAGTGCTTAAAATGACCATGCTCTACCTGATGCATCGTATCATGGGCCTGTGTGACATTGAAGAAGTGAACACTGGCGACTGGTTCCATTTTGTTTGGGACCGAACCAGGAGCATTCGCAAGGACATCACTCAGCAGGAGCTCTGTTCTACGGGAGCAGTACAGTTGGTGGAGCAGTGCGCTCGTTTTCATATCCACTGTGCAGCTCGGTTGGTCGCTGAAGACCCTTCGGCGTTCGACCAAAAGATTAACACAGAAAACTTGACGAAGTGTCTGCAGACTCTGAAGTATATGTACAATGATTTGCGCATCAAGGGCGTCCGTTGTGAGCGTGAAGCTGAGTTTCGCTGTTATATTGTCCTGTTGAACCTGAATGATGCCAACTTTTTGTGGGAATTACAGGAGCTACCCGAGGAGATTCAGAATTCCAGTGAAGTCCGAAACGCAATTGCTTTCTACAAGTGTATGGAGAGCAACAACTACGTGAGGTTCTTCAATCTCGTGCGCGGAACTTCGTACATGAATGCATGCATCCTGCTGCGGTACTTTACACAGGTCCGGCTGAAGGCGCTAAGAATGATCATAAAGGCGTACAATTGGCCAAGGCACTTGGTGTCGCTACCGCTATCCTATATGACAAAGATTCTCGGCTTTGAAAGCGACGACGCGGCGGCGGACTTCTTCTCTTACTATGGACTAGATTGTGATCAGGATCGGGTGCCCCTCGACAGGAAAGCATTCGACGAACCCGACGTTCCTGTTCTAATGGATCGGGCTTTCGAGGTGAGTCATTTCTGTTGAAGGAAGTTTAATCTTAAAGTTCAATTTCACAGATTGTCGAGTCGAAGTGCCAAGTGGGCGTTGGTGAAGCCGTCTGCGGTCAACCTCTTGACCCGCCTAGCATTTTCGAAGATCATCAACCGCATGACAGCTTCGATGCGAATGGGTATTTGCGCTACGAATCGTTTACTGCCGAGGACCAACTGAGAGGTAATGGTGGTATGAAGACACCGCCACGCACGCTGGCAGATAATGTTTTCAAGATTCCCTCAGCATCACCGCCGATGACCCCTAAGCAGCAACTGAAATCAATGTTTGCCAACACTAGTCCCAAGTTGGAGAGTGGAACCAAAATTCTGCCCACCCAATCGGATTCTATTTTTGATCAAAAACCATCTCCGCCCGTGGCAAATTCATCCATTTTTAAAGTTTCGCGAGCAACTGCACCCGCTCAATCTGCTACTTTTAGTTCACCGTTTTTTGGTGGCTTGGTATTCCCAACCAAACCAGCTGAGAGCAGTGGCAATATTTTTGGGGGAATCGCGAATGATAAAGGACCCGCAAAGGCAACAAGCAATATCTTCGGAACCCCAACACAAGCCCTCGCAAATGACAGCATTTTCCAACACTTTGACTCCAAGCCGCTGGAGTTTGATTTTATCAAACCATCCGCAAGGGACTTGGAGTTGGAGCAGCACAGAGAGAGCGAAAAGCAACGGAAGCAACAAGCAGAAGAGGAAGACCGACGTCGCAAGGACCATGAAGAAGCTCGCAAAAAGCGGAAAGAACACGACGAATTGGAGCTCCAGCGAAAGATTACGGAGGAGCGTCAGTATCGGGAACGTGTAGAGGAAAAACGACTAAAAGCCGCGGTAAATAGAGTAGCACAGTGCTCTGAAACGATTCTCTCTGAATTGCTAGACGAAGTGCAGCTTGAACAAATCAAACAGATAGCTTCCATCGAACTACACAACCACATGCGAGTGATGAAATTGGCGGAGAACGTGATCTCTGAGTACATCGCGGAGTACATCAGACAAATTCACTCCGATGAGCTCAGCATCATGCGGCGAAACCAATCTCTGCTCCACAGATGCTTTCAGGCATGGCGCGAATTGACTCACAAAAAGAAGACCCAACGCCAGCTGATTGCCACGATACCGGTTTGGATGACTTCAGACACACTTGAGGCGCAGGCACAGCAAATGGCTCATCCGCGGCAGGCAGAGAATCTACAAATGATTAAACGGTATCGACTAGGCTTCCCATGCAACTTCAAAGCATTGCTGGACGAAGAAGAACACCATCGCCCGGTTGACATATTTACGTGTCTTCTGCAGCAATTCAGTGCGAAGCACCGCCAACTACCCTCTGGCTTCCTAAAACGCAGAAAGTACTTCAAATTGGTAATTTCCCTCCCGGGAGAGCGCGATGAGCTGCCCGGATTCAATTCATACGCAAACAACTGGTTAGAAAATAATGTAGACCGCAAGTCTTCCGACTCCACTTCAGCATTCATGTGCCATTGGGAAGGTGATCTGGCGCTGTGCGTGCGAAAGGTGTCCTGCATCGTCCCGAAGAACGAAACAAATCAACGCGTGAGCAATGAGTGCGACCATGCCGATGCAGTACTCTTCCTGATGTCACCTGGAAATCTTACAAACTCCCGCAAGCGCTTGCATCATCTCTTGAAACTGTCCGGCATTTATCGAGCGATTCCAATTGCCATTCTCGTGTACAATCCTTCGGTTGATGCTTCTATTACCGGAGAGCTGGACATGGACTCACTAGTGGCCGAAGGTAAAGTGTCAAATTTCCTCGTTTTCCACAGTTCCGACTACAATTTAAAGGCGGACTTACGAAAATCGCTCCGCTTCCTTGCCAATAGTGGCGATTACTTGTGCCCGCTAGAGGCACAGAGTGTTGTTGGCTTTCTGAATGCATGCGTGGGTGATGAACTCTGGCAGAGGCTCCACAAATCCTGGTCCATAAACCCACCGTTTAGAAAAATCTGCTCAATTCCCCGACTGCTCATTAACATCTACAACGAGGCGATCGATCGTTTAGTCGAAGTGATTGATGAGGACTTTCAGGACTACCCGGAACTCGCAGAAGAACTCACACAATTTGTCCAACGCACACAGTTTGATATTCCAGTGTCACTGGAGCAATTCCCCGCAGATTGGAAAGACGCCAATCGCACCAGGAAACTCATAAACTTCATTGGGAAACTGAAATTACCGCCGCCGACAGTGGATATCCCACAAGAAATCGATGACTTGGAGCTGTGGATTCTAAACTACAGCAGCGCCTGCATTCCGAATGACGACGAGTTCTCAACAAAAGCCGGTTATCACGCCATAAAGAGCTTGATCGACGAGCTCAACAAAGAGGACTTGCCACTGCCCCAAGGCTTGGATCTGATTTCCTGGCTGCCAATCATTCGACAGATTGCTTTGGCCGTACTGAACCAACAGTGGTCGATTGCTAGCACCGTCCTGCCCTCTGAAGTTATCTACAACCGAGAGGATTTTCTCGAATTTCAATCACAACCCTGGTGGCTGGAAAGTGAACCAGTTAAGTTAGTCAAAATGGCAGCCGAAAGCGAGCAAACCGCTGAAGAGGAGGATTCCAAAATGAGTGAAGACCTCGATTCGATCATAGCTAAAGCCGAAAGGGCATCGACACTTGCCAACGATAAACTGAAACAGCTACAACGTGAGGCCTATTCGAGAACCGTCGATTCTGAGCTGACACGGGAACTGGATGAGACTCTGTACAATTTCGAAGTCAACGAGAAGTGTAAGTCTTTTGAGGGAGCCGCAGCAGAACTGCTGACCGATGAAGATGATTCTTTGGAACTTCCGCCTACGGCGAAGAAATTCAAACAGACCACTGACCCAATGAACGTCGAACAAATAATGGAACGAGCATTTGCGATCCTTAAGAAGGCTGAGGGTATTATTGACTGTTACAAGTAGTTGATTAGGCTAAGGAGATTCTAGAACGTAAGCTTGTCGAAATTGTTTAATAAATGTTTTGAATAGACGCTTGATGATCAAAATTGGTGACCAACTAAATTGGAACATTTCATGCATCTTTTTTAACTTCATCGCCCCGAACACGAAGAAGAGGCATTGACATTGTGACAACTGTCAGCAGCAAGTTAATGCTGCAATATCGTAGGTAGAATGTATCGTAGGTAAAAATAGTATCCAAAATCCATAGAACTCTACACATCATTTGGCAATCAAACACGAGGTGAGTCCTTACTTCAATTCGGTGTCTCCCTATCTTCCTATGAAATTCGATTCAGTTAAATTTGTTTACACAAACGTGCCCAGAGACGAAAGTTCCAATTAGGATTGTCGTTCCAACGCGAAGTCTTTTGCGTTTCATGTTTCTACTTAGGAATCGCTTTCACCCTCTAATCTCAGCTACCCCGCAATCAGAAACCTAAGGAAGTCTACAACCGTCGTTATATATACAACGTAGTACCGATTGTTCGCATCAACGGTCGGTCGTCGAATATTTATAGAAAAATGAGAAACCTTCCCCGAATATGTTCAAAACTCATAACAGTGGCGGTTTTCGTGGAATCAAACTATCTCGACGGGTCAAGATTTAATTACATTTTTTCCTTTATTTACCCATTTCGCAATTCATCGAACGATTGCCGGTTTGCCGTTCAAAGGTCACAAACAACAACAATCTGCTGTAGTAGTCCAATCGAAGCCTGACGCGATGCATTTCTAGTTACGAGTCAACAGAAAATCCAAACACTGGCTGCTTTTCAGCTCAACCCGCCCAACCGACAGGCCTTTATTGTAACATCTAACTAATTCCTAATTCTAATGGAATAAAGCTAATTAATAAATTTTCTAGTTTCTTTTTCTTTGTTAAGGACCAGCTGATTGGCTGTCCATCGTTGCCTGCCGTTTAAAAGACACAATTGGCCAAGGGCCAAGAGATTATTCTCGACCAAGATCAATGTCTTTCGATGGTGTGATGTGTCAGCAGCATGTGCCTCCACCTCAGGCGCATCCAATCAGCTGGTTCCTTTCTTGCATCTATTTGTGTCTCGAATCCAATAACAAGTTCTTAAATGATTAACATATTTAAAAATATATATGTAAGCAATAATTTATATTAGTAGCGGAACGGTGGTGTTGTCGTTTTGGGGAATTTATAGCATATGGTTCTGCTGTTTGCATTGCCTGAGGGCCTCGTTGAATCCTTCGCAGAGAGTCAAGTCAGCTTGACCCTGGGCGCATTGCAAGAATTGCTTTATTTCCCATGCACAGGCACCCTGGTGCTCGTTTGGCTGACTAGCGTACTGTTGTGGAGCTCCTGCGGCTGGTGCTGGGGCAGCGTGTGCGGCTTCCTTATCGCCACCGCTGAACATGCCAGTGAGTCCAGCGCCAACAACGTGACCCTAGGAAGAGAGTGTAAGTTATGTCCAATTATAGATGACAATCTAGAAAAACATACCACAGCAGAGCCAACAGCAACACCTCCGGCTGTAGCTGCCATTTGCTGGAACATGGAGGGCTGTTGTGGGGCTCCCAAAGCCGATGGAGCGGCGGCAACTGGAGCTGGTGGTGGTGGTGCAGGAGCAGCACGAGCTGGAACATTTGCTGATGATGGAGCCATCCTAAATGCAAAACAGTTTATTATTTTAATACAAATTTTCGAAGACAAAACCCATCGATTTATGGTTACGTAACAAGAAAAAAACAATTTTCGACACTTTAAGTGCGAATAAAGCACAATTTTGCACTTGAAATTTATTTAATTCTATTGAATATTAAGTACAATGAATACTCACAAATTTATGTTAGAAAATTTATGAAAATTGCAAAATGCACTCACCTTCTAGAAGCTGGTGGGGGGCTAGCAGAACGTCCTCGTCGACCCATTTTTCTAGATTTTACTTTTATTTACTTCTTGCTTGATGAAGAAACGTTTATTAATTTGTTATCTATGCGATTTTGGATCTTAATATTTTTCACAGACTTTATCGCCTGCGAACAATTTCTCTTATTTTTTACTTGTGAACTGACGTTTTTCTGCCATGTACTTGATTCTTTATATAGAATTTGAGAAAATTATGTACTAGTTGCTAGAAATTTCCCAGGGAAACAAGTAGTTTTCTCTTTCTGTCGCACTCAACCTATTCTGATGAAATGTCAACGATATAGGCACGTGGTTGACAGTTCGGTAGTAATAGATGACAACAGTGCTGGCAACTGCGACCTTAGACCAAAAAATAATAGTTGTTATTCCGCGGAAAATAAATAAAATTGCATAATGCGTAGCAGTCCAAAGTGCATGCAAAAACTAATTTTAGAATTTGTCGTTTTTCTTCTAGGAATAGAAGGATTAGTCGTGTGTTTTTTTTGGGGAAGATGTTTACTGTTTCCGTTCATTTTCTACTTCTAGTACGTATTAGTTAAACCGAAATAATTATGTCGTATAGGTAATTTTTGTGGATCAACAACATTCGTGTCAAAATGCTAAAAATAAAAGGGGTTTTCTGTAAAATTGAATTAAGTGGTGAAATTCGATAAAAAAATATGCATCGATTATAGACTCAGTCAACTATAATAGACAAGGGGTGGTTTATCATAGGTAACTCATAACATTTCTTTGTTCTGTTATTTTTCGATAAACAGCAAGCAGTATAAAAAGCTACAATTCGCAATAAATCGTCGAATAGCCTATAATCATTACTGTTTTCCACAAATTGATAAATACCCTTCAATTGTTCATCAAACATGACGCGTAGCAGGAAGGTACCTATCTATAGGCATCGCTTACTGGCACAATTCGTTTTGTGTGTGTGCCTTATTTAAGGATTCATTATTAAGACAGATATTTATGTCGTACCTAGTCCTTCCATCTAATTCTGGACTTAGCTATTTATAACAAGTTTTCCTGATGACGTACATACGATAGTAGATACATTGAATGCGATTTGGGGATATACGTTTAATGTTATCAAACCACCGAAATATTAGCCGCACCGTTCAAAGTAGTAACGGCTCGACATAGATATCATCCATAGTTCAAAATGTTTAAACGTAAGAGTCTAGAACTTTTTTACGAGATAGAGTTCGCAATTTGTCTACTTTAAACATTTTATTTTAAATAATAAAAACGTTTTGTTCATTAAAACAAAACAATTAAATCATCTGGAGGTTCTGGAAGTTTCTTCTAAAAGTTTGTTTGTAGCAGGCATTGATATTGAAATGATCCACGGCCCCTCCTGATAAGGGTGTGTCTTATTATTTCCTATGTTTCATATAATGAATAGAAGATCTAATGATATTCACAAGACAATAGACCTTTGCAGTAACTTTTTTATAGGATAAAATATTTAAAATTGACACCTAGATGGCACTTTCAGAGAATCGGGTTTTTCTGCGTAGGCTTCGCAAGCTGCTATGAGAGAGAGAATCCATTTGTTGTGTTTGTTTCCTACAGGGTCTAATCTATATCAAACATAATGAAACAGATTCTAAAGTTTAGTCTTGAGTTGGTCTTCATTGAAAAGGTTCTATATAATCTTGTTCATTAATTTAGTTCAAAGATGTATTGGTTAAGTTTTTTAAAAAGAAACAAAAAGATATATTTTCGATTAAATAGTTCTTCCCCGCGAGTTTTCCACACACTTGGCGTGTAAAGAAGAAGCTTATGAAGTAAAGTAAAAGTATGGTAAAGGATCAGTCTGCGAAGTATCTAGGACAGCTGAATACTGAACAGTAGAAAAGCAGCAACTGTAAGTAGGTAGCGTATAGTTTATTTTTGTTTTATCCGTCAAAAATTCCCCTGAGACTTTTTCAGAATTGATTGGCAAATGAGATGAGAAACTAATATGTACATTCACATATTTCTCATGAAATTTTATTCTCTGTTCTATCTCCATTACGGTCATTTTCGGAAATATAAATTGAGTACCTTATGTCCATAATGGTAATTTAATAGGACAATAGCATGGTCACACACATTCGCAATTTCTTGGAATGCATTAGAAAATATCCACTTCTCTGTAGTCAGTACAAACAAAGGCGGAGAATAAGATCACAATTCAACCCATTACACAAGATACTAATCCCTCGCATGATTTGTATCACGTAAAAAATGGCCGACTACCTGTGAATTTTTGCATGTAAGTCTAAGGATTGTTATCTTCTACCATCAGTCGACTAATTAGTGTCACATATAAGTATCCCACTCATCTTACGTGGTAGAATACCATGAAGTTCCCATAAAACAAAATGGCTGCCGGCAAGGGTGGAAAAACAACTTTGCAACTGGATATTGCTTCCGTTTTATCTATCTATTATTATACTGACGGCAACGTTTCAACATCTTTTCCTTTTTTGTTTCTTCTCATGTCAGGTTCAATGGCCTCAACTAACTCAGGGTGCGCAGTTAAAGGCAGCTAGTTATAGTTCGTTATAGTTACCTAGTTAAAGATTAGACTTATTATTTCATCTAATGTTAAAAACACAAAAAATACATAAACTGCTAAAGACTATAAGAAATTGTAATTTTTGAGTTTATACATTTTATGAAATAAATAGTGTAATTAACTAACTAAAATATATTTCCTTATAGTTAAGCACCGGGTACATCGCCATAACCTTAGCACCATAAAAAGTAAAGTCCATAGATATATAGAATGGACGATTGTGTAAACAAACACAGGATGGGCGATGTGGAGATCCATTGTTTATAATAACCAAGGCGCAATTTATTAGTCCAGTCGCTATCGGTCGGAAACATTGCAATCAATACTCTGAGCGATGACATAATTTATTTAACGCGTATTCTGCATTTCCAATGAAAATCATAAGAAAGAGTTATATGTATGTATATATTATGGAGACGCGGATTAAGTTAGTCTTGAGCCAGTTTTCAGTGAAATAAGTTCAATCTTCATATGTGCTTCTCGTTTATTCAATTTAATCATAATATTAAACCATTGTATGGTTAAAAGTTTTGTAAATTGACTTTTGTAGATTCAGCCCTTCTGCTATTAACACGTTCGTCGTGAAATAAACAGAACATAAAGAACGACAACCCTGAAAACGGTGTATTTGCATTGGTTAAGTAACTAAAACAACGGATAAATCAGGAGTCAGGGCAGTGCCAGTAAGTATCGTAATAAATTTGCAGTACGTAGTAGATTTTTAAAGTTGTTATTAAAAAAAAACGTAAGCAAAGAAAAGGGTTATAGTTTGTTAGATAGTATTTTATTAGTAGTTAACGCTCCCAAGGACGTTTATTACTTGCACTAAATAATTACCATTGGCTATATTTCTGACGAAAACTGTTCCTGTTCTCGGTTTCAGCAAAAAAAAAAAATCAACGTCTGTACCTTTTTTGTTGCATCTCACCATCTTGCCGAACTCGTTGATGTCATTTTGACGAATATTTGAAGCGTCCATTGAATGAATCAATGAAGAGAACACTATATCGACCAGATTCATCGAACAAAATCATAAGGCGTGTTTTTTTGAGCTTCGATCTCAGCAAAGCAAAGTAAATTAGGATTTTCAGCATGCAACTTCAACAAATACGCTCTATTTGACACTTCGAGGACTCACAGTAGTTGTTGTAATTGCGTGCTGAAAATCCTACTTTACTTTGCTTTGCTGAGACCGAAGCTCAAACAAACACGACTATAGCACCAATGGATAATGTGCCTACTCTAATTCCAAGCAAATGCGAATCATATGAGACAAAAATTTATAAACTACCCAATATACGTTACTTGATAGACCACTCGTTAGCTACATTGTATGCATCAACACTATAGCCACCACTGGAACCACTTTTCACCTTGGTAAAAAGCTGTCAGACAAATCGGACCAGCTCGTGTGTGAGACTCTTCAAAAACCGATAAAACTCCAATAAATCATCGCGTCAATAAATAAGTGACAGTTTAGACAAACTCACGGGGACAATAAAACTCGTGTTCACTACTTCTGTATGTGGTGCCTGTGGCCAGTCAACGTGCTTCTGCATCCACAATCTATGCACTTACTTAACACATGTCATTACATTTGTAGCAAGCTAATAATGTTCCGGACCGACTATGCCTGCGCCTGGCTCTGAACCATGGAAATCAGTGCACTGCATTGTTTATTTATGTCACATTCGCAGAGGCGAAAAGAAAAAAACATCGAATCTGTCTGTCCGTCATATGCAAATAACAAACCACGCGCAAAATACCAAGACTGCGCTTGGGATGACTTGTGTAAGCAGGCGGAAAAGTTTTTGGCACGCTGTCTGTCTATAGCCATGGCTTAAAATAAAAGAAAATCGAAAATGTTTTGAAATTTTGCCCCGACTCGCTGACAGCAACCAGTTTCGATATCGATTTGTCAGCAGTCCTGAAACTGGAACTCGGAGGTGGAATCGGCATGCGGTTTTCCTTTGTTTTGATTAGGCGCATGCCATTGTACAATTGCACAGCAAGCTACTCATGATGCCGGTGGCAAAGATTGAACGCTTTGATTTTTGTTAGCATTTTATTGCGTGTGGTGCAGCAACAGCATGCCAGAATGTCAGCGATAATAAATTATTATCTGTCATGGTTATGGCTGAGGCTGAGGGAGTTGTGGCCAAATCGACTGTCCCAATATCTTGGTGTATACGTTAATTGACGGAAGAATTTCCATTTTGCAATTTATTGGTCTGCGAGGGTTAAATGATTGACACATGAAGTTGCTGTATGGATCGAGGTGGGTTTCTTTGTAATTTATTGTAAAAAGTTCGTAATGAAAATATTTCTTATCATTTGGAGGCAGTCCTCGACGAATTGGCTGGTTTAAGCCACCACGAACAAAAAATAAACAAACAATGGCTTTTATTGACCGAGTTTCAGTGATCACTAGAAGACCACCGAATGAAGTACTAGATTTTGGAACGACTCGTCCCAAGGAGGAAAACAATTTTTGCGGAAACATACTATTCCGGCTTTTCACAGCTATAAAAAATTTACAAAATAATTTCATCCCATCCTCTCACCGAAAGCTTTCAAATAAAATTGATTTTGAATGTACTTTTTTCATAAAATCGTTCAAAATATTATTCCGTTGCTTCCATTTTTCGATCAGTTTTCGATGTCATCGTTTAAAGTCGAATCAGGTGTGCATTTATACACTAATCAGGTTTTTAATGTTGCTGGCCTTTGTCCTGCCAGTCAGAGCTGTGAACTAGGCGCCGGATTCAGATGCATTTTTAATCCAATCAAACGGCATTGCAGCGATGGTCAAACATATAAATACGAAAATAGTTTTAAAACGAAAGAAAAGTCTGATGATAATAATGGTTGGTAAGTCAAAATAGTTTCTCATTATATTTAATATTTAGTTTTCTTTGAATCTGCATACAAAGGCTTCAGCAAATTCTACAATTTGTTGGTAGGTACTAGATTGGCTTATTTTTACAACCGCATGATTGAGTTTCCTATTTATGATTTCGAAAGCAGTCTTTCCAGTAGATGTGGTCTGATATGGCGTTCTTCTCTTGCAATTTGTATCATAATCTGGTGTCTTGCTCTGAAGCGTAATCAGCCTCAACTTTTCAAAAATATTACTAGTATTTTGACAGATGACAGTTGATCTATGCTTCAAATAAGTACCTATTTGAACATCCACGATCTACTTGCAATGGGTTCGAAATTTCATTTCATTCAGCGCCAAATGTAATAGATTCTAAACGTCAGCTTGATTTTGTTCACAGATATGTAAAGTAAAACCTTCGTCCCCGAACTGCAAAGATGTTTGGCCTTCGGATTCCATTACTTGTCTCAGCTTCAGCAATAATGTACACGCGAACCTTCAATCACAGTAACTGGCTGTAGTCTTTATAAAAGGGATGCTTATACACACACACCTTAAGGTAGGTCAGTTACGATGTTTCCAGTCACCCTATCATAAATATTCATATTCATATATATCTCATCATTATTCATAGCTCATCGCTCGCAATAAACATTCATCATTTGGCAATTCATATTTACAAATTCAAACATAACAATTGTGCTGGCCTTCATTGTTCCGAACACAGCCAATAGGTGCACCTACCGCGCACAAGTGTCAACCGTTTAGCTGCTCCACTCGAGTCCAATCGAAATGACATCCATAAGTCATTTATGCAAATTGTTTGCGTTCCAAATACCCGCACTCCAAACACTGAAAACATATACTCTTTGCAGAGACAATCTGGCGTATGAGTACTTTGTTATTCGGTCTCTTAAAGAGCGGAATAACACCAACAAATACTGTCTAAGCGCCGATAAAACAATTAGAAGCATATTTCATGCACTCTTACAACCATATACATTCGTAAATAATATGACGATAAAGAAACACACAAACCTAAACTACAACAACCCACCGTTTTGCACTTCATTACGATTTCCGATCAGGTGCCCGAAAGGAAGTTAAGCTAAATGTGAACAGTTTGTAAATCAACACAGCCTTCGTCAGCATAAAAATATACATTAACAATCCGCTGCTATCATGCGCCGCCTCGTATAGATAAATTATAATAGTCGTACTATAAATCTGAACCGAGTAATATTTCGGATAAATTTGGCTTGACTTGATGTGAAATCTTTTCATGCATCGCATGTAAAGCGAACTTAACTACAAGTGACCGTGTCTCAATCTAGAATAATTTTTTTTTTTTATAGTTAAACGCGTTGAAATACTTCTCTTTCAAATTATTATACCTACAAGATGCATTCAGATACATACTTTTTGGAAATTCATTATTTTCTGCCAGAGATGGCCGTTGAGGTAAATTTGCAAATGTGCTGCTGCGTAAGAAACTTTCACGATCATGTTTTTATTTATTTATTTACTTACTTATTTGTTTCGACAATTGACCTAAAACCGCCGTTTAGACTACTCAAAACTATACACAAACTATTTTCAGTAGAAGTAAAAGAGACGGACATGAAAATGACAGTACAAAACTCTTGCCTTCAATTGACGTGCCAGCTTATTTCAAACCGAACAATTTTATAGTGACAGATGACTGTCAAGTCTTTCATATTATCAGTTTCAATTCCATTATTTCATAAATGCAACTGGAAAGAATAAATACAAATTGTAGTTTCTTATTAAGAAATCAAGAAAATGTTTGCTTTCTACTTTGCGAAGTTGACATTTGGATTTCTCACAAATTCGTGACGTATTTTTTACTACATATTTTGCATATCGGTGAAAAAATTCGTCCCCACTAACACAGCATTTAGAAAATATGGGAGCATACCTATTATGCGTAACAGAAGTATTTTTAAGTGGAAATTTACACAGATAACTGTCACGAAACGTACAAAATAATTTTCTACATTCGCACTAAAAATCTCAAAAAACAGAGCGTACAGAAAATATTTAATTTTTTTTTCTGGTTTTGTCTATCTATGAGCTTTTTGTGTTTGACAAATTTATCATTTCTCAATTGGACGTTCAAGAATCTAAGCTAGTAAGTTTGACAGCTGTCTGGCTTGATGTGTTTCAGGACACGTCAACAGTTTTATCGGGTGGCATTTATGAAGGAATAGCCGCCAAATCTAATCAGAAATTTATCGACAGAGCATATCGTTGACATTTCGTATCTGTGGCTGATGTATGGAAGGTCACGTTACGGCCGTGCCTACTTTTTACGTTAGGTAACTTCGAGTGCAGTCATATCCAGTCGACTTAAGGCAACTAAACTATTAAATGTGCCCACATTTTCTGAGCCAAGAGGGGAACATCTCGTTACTCGTTATTTTGGTTCTCTGTTTTCTGTCATTTGTTATTAGAACGTGTGTACTTTGTATACTTTGCATTCGATTTAAACAAGTTTTGTGGTTTAAATTGCACCTATCGGTGTTCCGCAACTCACAATAACCTGAGAGTCCAAGCCCCACCGAGTTTGACGATTCTAATATTTACAAAAGTCAGTAGCGATAATGAAAACTAAGCTTAACAGATTTAATCGTTAATCTAGAGTAGGAACTCAAGTTTTAACATTTTGTAATGACGTGAGATTGAAAAATAAAACGTGTTGCGTCAACTACATGCTGACATTGTGATTGACAACCTTCAACTCTGTATTTCAATTCATTTCAAATTCAAATCTCCATCATGGCGTCAAAATCTACCTACTATCCCGCTTGCAAAGTGTGTCTATCGCCATTCCGAAAAAAAATACCTAAAATAAAACTCTACAGTGACACTTCCTCCATGAATAATAAAACCACGGAAGTACTGGCTTCGAATAAACAGATACCTGTAGCTTTTCCTACACGTGCATGTAAACTCATTACCATGCCCTTACGTTCATTTATATTCTTTGTTTATAACCAATGCATACTGTGTAAGCGCACATAATCAGTGATAACAATGAGATCATTACACACCTAAAACCCGGTAGGGATCAATAATTAAAATTCTTTCGTCGCTGCCGATCCGACTCGTCAAACGTAGCCCTGAATACCTAGGTAGAGCAATAAAGTTCGTTTCACATATGATTTCATTGCGGGTATAAATTTGTACAACTGGGAACTTGAAAACTGACCGAATGCAATATTTAACCCAAAAAAAATGTACGTTCCCTCATTAGTATGAAAGTCAAGTATATGCGTCTGCTTTGAGAAACTTTTATGAGGGTATGGGATCATTTACTCAATTTTCTCATGAAACATTTCCTTTTGGAGGTAGCCTAAGAGATGGTGGAAAGTCTTTTAGTAAATAAAGGTATCCATTCTCATATGATCGGCTGTGACATTATGTCTTCATAGTACGGCAAAGATATCTATGACACAATTCAGTAAAATGAGCTCACCTGCCGTGCGCAGGAGAACTCACTCTTTTCGCCTTAAGGAAAAACCTTGAAATGGCAAATGAACAAATATTTCATTTTCACTTGTATCGCACGATTCTGTTCTGAACCACACCTACTGGTGATTCAAATTACGCTACTAATTACTCATGTGATTGAAGTTCGCCACAGGAATGATCGCAAAAATGTAAGCTTGATACCCGACATCGTATCACCGGTAATTGAGTGTGAACTTATAACTTGTAATTTGCATGTTAAAGCCTAAACAAAGTTGTAGCGCGTGCCCGCGTTTGATGTAGAACGCTGACAGTGATCTGTTGATCTGCAGCGATCGATGTTGCCATTTACATCAATTCTTTCCTCTAGTCAAATGGGTTCGCCAAATGTATGTTAAAATATGGGCCGGGGGTGTTCCTTGAGTTTTATGAACATTTTTTGTGTAGGCTAACATTGACTACAACCATATTGTTTTTGTGCATTTTTTTCTAAGCGTCTTCACGAACAATAAATATTCTGTTACCTCTTCTTTGAGACGTATTTTCTGGAATTTTAATTTTAAGTCATACCTGTCTATTTTGAAAATCTCGAATCCTGCTGATTTTATTTGTTAGCTAGCTTAAGAGGTACAGTGTAGCGAAGGAAAGGGCTCTCTGTAAAACACCTTTTTGGTATCGATTCAAAAACTAAGAAAACCTGTTTGCATCTTTGAAAACTTGCATCATCTCGATACCACAAATTTAATAGTCCTTGATAGTTTCCCTGCACGGTCCAACATCTTTCCAAACCTCATCAAAGTGGATAAAGGTGCAAACACACCAATTATGACTGTGTTTTCTTCCAAAAAAAACTAAACCTCCAACAAAAATTAACTTTAAGCGTTGTAATTCCCTGGCTGCCATGAACCATGACGTACATACACTAGTACATTGCTTTTGTGTAATCATGGTAATTATTCATTAGCGAGTAGGCGAATTATGCTTCATTGTCGCTGCGGGAGTTATGCAATATCGCATATTATAGAGGGAACCATTAGGTTGCAGTTTACAATCATTTGATATCTACCATCTGGTTGCTGTGCATCCCACGTTCAAAAAATTAATACACAGATGTTGTATCAGAGTTGTTGATATAATATGCCTACGCGAGCACCTACATGTGCTCACATTACGCTCTTATATTACTGTCTTAGAGGCACTGCCTTCTGACCTAAGTCAACAAATTCGACTGTTATGCAATCCTAAACACTGGGTGGGCTACTTATATTAAATTTGAATAAACTATGCAGCGATAGGATTCGTCTTTTTTGAGGTCCAAGACACACCTAAAAACGCAGATGTTCCTTGGGTTGACAGTGGGGTAAACAGGAAGGGAAACTATTGTAGACTTGAGCAGTGTTTTTATGTAAAGTTCTATTGTTCTATTTGTGTCCCGTAAACACATGGAGAATCAGATTCTTTTTTCCATAAATTGGTCGCTTTTTTGCCACCAGTATTTTTTATTTGAAAACCACATCCTTATCATAAAATTTCCTTACAATGGAGACGTTCAAGGCTCTAATTTAGCAAGTCTGACAGCTGGCTGAGTTAATGTGTTCCAGCTTCCACTGTCCTAAATCGGTTACTTCTTACAATTCGCCTTATCTGTTGTTCAGAGATGGTGTAATAAAGAAAGTCTTTCTGTAAATCCAAAGAAGACAACGGTAGTCCCTTTACAAAACGGAGGAATTTAGATCTCCTTATTCGCCCTACCTTGTTCGGCGAAACCATTGAATTCTCTCGGGAAGCCAAATACCTGGGAGTTATACTTGACAGCAAACTTTCATGGAATCAGCAGATTGAACGTACCGTAAACAGAGCCACCAAATCTTTATGGATCTGTCGTCGTGTCTGCGGTAAAAACTGGGGTCTTAGACCTCGGATGATACACTGGCTTTATTCGCTCGTCGTAAGACCTGCGGTCACCTATGCTGCTGTGGTTTGGTGGCCGAAGACTAACGAAGTCACTACAGTCAAAAAGCTAGATCGTATTCAGCGTATAGCTGGAATCTGCATGACGGTCTGTCTTCGCTCCACTCCGACAATGGCACTCAATGTCATCCTTGGTCTAACACCTCTTCAAACGCACATTCAGATGGAGGCTAGACAAAGTATTCACCGCCTGTACCATTCGAACAACTTTGACCCATATAGCTATCAGGGAGGTTATCTGTCTTTACTCGGCACCATGGAGCCTTCAAGCCCATTCAGCATGCCTCTTGATGACATGCTTCCACAAAAACTTCTCCATAAGTAGCCATGGTCTTGATATCATCTGGTACACAGACGGTTCTAAGATGGAGTCAGGAACTCGCTCTGGAATCTACGGTGAGTCGCCCCAGGTGAACTTGTCAGTCAGCCTTGGTAAAAACTTATCCATATTCCAGGCTGAAGTCCTTGCAATTTACCATTGCGCTAGAATAAATCTAAGTTCTAAGACACGGGGTAAAACCATATTTATCTTTTCAGACAGCCAAGCAGCTCTCAAAGCTCTCGACTCATCTGTAATAAAATCAAAACTTATCTTAGAAACATTCTCTAAGAAAAACCTAGTCATCCTCCATTGGATCCCAGCCCACAGAGGATTTGAGAGTAACGAATCAGCTGACTCGCTGGCCTAAATTCTGCCCAGAAAATCGCTCTTCCTAATTAATCTGGACAGAAATAATCTGAGGATCCTTACAGGAATAATCAGTAGCCATGGTCACGGGGAAAAACACCTCCACAGCATTGGCGTTTCACCGGATCCCATCTGCAGGCTCTGTCTTGAGAGTGATGAATCCTCTCTTCACATACTCACAGCTTGTCCGGCTCTATGCCGCCTTAGAAAAAAACATCCTAGGGAGTGAGATTGTCGATCAAGCAACTCTTGCTGACCTACACCCAGAGAAGATTCTTGTCTACCTGAATGCCTCTGGAGTGAAAAGATGGCTCTAGGAACCTAATGAGAAGGCACAATACGCTACTCTTGTAGCCGCAGTGCCAGAGCCCTTTGAAGGCTCTCCCGACTCCTAATCTAATCTTATCTAGTCTACAATTTTTTAGCCGAGAAATCTAGTTAATAATATCTGTAATATGTACTGATTTGACATTTCGTGCGTGTAGCTGACGTAGTAAAAGTGACGATTCCGACCAATCTAGTTTCTACGTTACGGTCCAGATAAATCTACATTTTTGTACATGCGCCAATTTGCAATGCCCAGGTCACATTAAACTCTGTCGAATACTTTTATATTTATTATATAATTGCATTTATTTTAATACAATAAGATCTGTTGTGTCTCTTGTGCGAAAGCAATTTCCCGAAAGAGGCTGACAAACAGCTTCGACAACCGTTCAGTAGATGTACAAAACCCAACACCCAATATAAACTGCCGATCATCTGCAGGACATACTGTAACACCACTCGTTTCGCTCATCATCACCGAATGTGTGTAGAAGAATTTGAAACATGACTTCTACCCGTGGGACCAGTTTGTTTAAGCAAACTCTTCCACAGCAAATGTGTGCCAAATGTGTGCACATGCCATTAGATGGACACCCAAATCGGATAAGGTGTTGGTAGTTACACAATGCAATCTTTTGAGACAGTGTGGCCGCCTGTTACCCATACCTCGCCAATAATAGCAATAATAACCGTTAACTTATGCTATGCCGGCCGCAAATGGCGTCCGCAATACACCCTGCAGTGTATGTCAGATAATTGCGATGACAGTGAAAAAATGAAAAAAAAAAAAAAAAAACAGTTGGAGAAATAAAATGAAAACGCTGAGCTCCTATTCATTCAAATGCATGTTTGGAAATTTTCTGTCGGTCACTTGTCAGACAGTGGCTTCGGTCCAGTGCAAGTGCAGATTTATCAAACAGTTCTCAAAGTATTTGACAGGAGTAGTCTTTTTTTTTTTAAAGAAAAATCATAAAAGCACCCAACCCATTTTTGTTTTCAAATTAAAATACAAAAATGCATTGAAGTGTGAACGTGTTTAAGTGGAGCTGGGTGGTTATTTGTTCGATTCCGAAACTGCCGTTGACGCTGATTCAGAAAAGCTGTCATTATATTTAATATTGTTAACACCTTATACGAATTGTTCGCCGTTAGGAAGTAAATTATTTGGAAGTGAATTGGGGGAGCAATGTGTTTTCCAGGGTGGCTTGCAGGCAAATTCTCCGTCTCAAAATTGAGTATCAATCTTATTAAATTTATTAAATTCACTTTGTTTAACAATAAGTTACTTAAAAATTGGGGTAATTTGACAACTTAATCTTGCAAAATAACGAATATCACTTTGATTTCTTGGATAGAGAAACTTGGGCTGACAAGAAAGTGTGGTAAAAAATTACAGAAAAAGCTGCAAGGTAGTACAATAAGAGAAAGAGACAAGTAATTTTATCTACACAATTGAACTCTTGAGGGTGGAACCACATGGTTAGTTCACACCTCGCTGGAAGATGGCGTAACTTGAGTCTAGGCTTGGCCTTATGGCAACGAGTTTCATAAGTACTTTCATGTGAAATCGCTCTACTCAATGGTAAACTTTTGTGAGTAAACCTTGGGGATAGTCATTTTCCATTTGTAGTTTTTCCATTACTGATGCTACTCAATGCCCACACTATTGAGGTCAACCATTGCATGCTTCTATCTCAACATTCATTTGCAACTAAACTTCATTCAAAATCCCATTTTTGGATATCCCAACCTGCCCAGTAATTTTCGTGTTTCATCCAACAGAAGACTTATTGCGCAGTTGTCCCACATCGCGCAATCTCAGCATAACTACCGAAATATTCAGTCAAATTCCGCAACAGATTAAAATAGCTGCACAGCTATAAGACCCCGCGGCATTGCACCATACTATTCGGCGCACAAAAGAACAAAGTATGTGCGCCCGCCGCTACAACTGGCGATAACTACTCCTGACAGCTGCTGCATACCACCAGTCGCCCAGTAACTTGTCCCCAAACAACCGAAAGAATTCCGATCGAAACATATGGGTGAAAATTCTGTGTTTTTTTATTTTTATCTTTTCGGACAAAACCAGAGTGCAAAAGGAATTCCGTCACAAGTAAAGCACCTCTTCAAGAAGTGGCGCTTTAACGCCTTAAGCAAATAAATCAATTTTGCATTTGATTACTCTCCCCAATGGGTTGACAGCGAATTTTACCAGCACGCCAAACACCAAACATTAATGGGCATGAAATTGTTTTTGACCATTTGCGTGCGTATTAGTTTGGAAAAAAAAAATTATACACGCAACCACCTAAAAGGAAAGTAGATAGGATAGGTAGGTTCTGGGACCACTAGAGTGGCAAAATTTGCCACCCTGCGGTGAGTCACCCAATTGTGGTTAAAATGTTGTGGTTTTGATGTTCCAATTGCGGTTTTAGAGTGTGATTGGCACGTGAGTGTTCCAATTGTGGTTTTGATGTTCCAATTGCGGTTAAGTTGTTTATGTTTTATTTTTATCATGGCATTGGTAATGAATTTTCGGGGGGTCGAAAGATAACGTTTCATATGGGAGTTATTTTGGGATTTAGTAAATGGAGGTCAACGTTTTGCGTGTCTATTCATGTTGTGCATACATTTATTCTATAAATAGAATTGTTCTCATTATAGTTTGATTAATTGTAAGAAATGATTTGGTTGCCCTTTGATCAAGACGAGTAGTAAAAATTGTGGTTGTCTTTCGCTGTCTTCCAATGGGAGTACATGTTGCGTACGTGTTTAAAAAAAAGAGAAGTCAATGTTTTGGGTTCAAACGATAAAATCGGGTGATAAATATTGCATTTGTCATACATCGTGGAAATATTTTAAAATTGTAAGAGTAGACGTAATTGATTCTAGTTTATCAGTTCATCTAACGCCAGAAGATGGTAGTAAATGTTTGTTGATGAAAATGTGCAGAGGAGATCCAGTACCTGGGAATCTAACATCAGTACCGTATCAATTTACTGTAAACGAACATTTAAAAATTGAAGTATTCGGTGGTTCAATAACCATATTAGGAGTGACAACCGATGGTTTTCATCCCTTGAGAATAACGAGTAGTTTTAATGAGCTGTGTGTATTTAATGATATTGATAAGGAAGATATAAAATATAAAGCGCTCAAAAAAGATGGTGGATACAGGTCGTGAACAGCTTATGAAACTAATTCCTGACTTTTTAATAGATCACAAGGAAAATTTGTTGGATGATCACTACAGGGAGATTTTAAATTGTTATATTAAATTATGTGAATACGCTCCTGCTTCTATTGTTAATTCTAAATATGGATGCCATTATTCAACATGCAGCTGGTCATCGGATACATGTGAAGTGGGACCCGACACTTGTGGATGTTACATGTTAAAAAGTAGAATAATGCAAACAAAAAAAATAATGTCACTATATAGCAGAATAAATAAAAAGAGTTAATTCAAAGAATATTGATTTAGTTTCCATTTGACTTTTCAGTGGTGTGGTGTGTCGATCTCTATATCAAATCAAACAAAATGTATAAATTCTTCTTTCTGTTAATCTCCGTATCATGGGGTTTATTCCAAGCTAACCCAATACCGTTAAATCTATCAGCTGGTACTAATAATAAAGGAAATTTGGAATTTTCTTTGCTGCTACCTAGTAATGATACTTTAAAAATTGATTTGTCCTTTCAATTGATGAAGATCAATGAGATCATACAAAATGATCAACAAAATAATGGCACAGCAACAACAACAACAGAAGAACCTGTAAAACAATATTTTACTGTCGAAGAGGCCATAGAGGCATTCAGGCAAGATTTGCTGAAAAAAGAAAAGGATATCCAGGGAATAATTGAAAGTGAAAATATTTTTTACAGACATTTTAAGTTAGAATACGATCAGTTGGATCTAACAATACGGTGCTCTTACGATAGTAATTATAAGAGACGTACACTCGCCATAAATTGTTATGAATATCGTGAATATTCCAGTGAAAGAATTACGAGTAATGGTGAAATTGAAATATTTACATCACAAGACACGACGTTCCGTTCCGATGTCGAATTGATTGATGTGAAAAAGTATAAGCAAACATATGATATGACAATTTCATAGATTGTGAAATGAAATGAGAACGAAAAAATTGGAACAGCAACCAAACGGGGGAAGGATGAATAAAGAAAAAATCGTCCAGACAATCAACAGCAACAACAACAAATTCAATCTGAAAAGTTTTTTTTTAAAAATAAAACAAATGATTTTTTTTTAAAATATTTTTGGGTTTTTTTATTTATCTAAGTTCTAAAAAACTTAATAAAATGGGATTGATTTCGTTTTGAACGAAATCACCTCCCCTGGCTCTGGCATTTAATGCTGCCAGCAAATGAATGGCAGCTTTCAACTGCAACCAGCTTCTCGTACGTTGAAGCTCCTTCATGGTATCCTCCAGTTCTTTCAGCAACCCGCTGAACTCCCAGCAGGCCTCAGTGATGTATTTTACATCATTGTTGATTAAGTTAATAATTGCTTCCATGACTGAATTCCTGGATGTATTCTGTTGAAGTAATGTTTTGCATAGTTTTCAACGAGTTTTTATACCAGAAAGTCATGGGAATTGGGTAAAAATTTAATACCACCAAAAATTTATCCTTATCTAGCGGTTTTTCAATGAGGGTATTGCTTCTGGGCTCTTGAGTTTGATTAACAGCGAGGGTATTGCTTCTGAGTTTGATTGACAGCTGAATGTTCCAACTGTGGTTTGCAATGTTCTGCACTGCGTTGAAAGTCTTATCGTGCTAAAATAAATATGGGAAAAAGGATTTACGGAAATATGCACAGGAAAAAAAAATATTATCTGTGGTTTGTTGTTAGAAATATTAGTTGTTATTTAATTTGATGGTAGGTTTGTGATGATATAAATAGAGTGAATTTCATGCGATAGTCAGCAGTAACATGGACATCAACGAAGAATTAAACAACATCGAGCAGGGTAGCTTCAAGGATACAGTGAAGCTATCAAGTTTGATCAAAGGGCAACCGTACGAAATCGAGCAGGTTAAAGTCTGTACAACCAAGTTCGGTAAGAAAATGCTTTGCATTTTCAGTGATTTTCAAGTAAGTACCTACCTAAAACGAAAAAAATGTAAATAGATACTTACTCTTTTTTCTTCTATAGGTGTTTCTTCCGGACCGTTACAGCAACATGTCGGAGGAGATAAGGAATGCTATATGTGAACAAGATTTCACATTGACCTATGTTGGTCCGCTGGGCAGATCATCACAGATCAAAATTTCAAAAAAAGAAGATAAATAAAAAAAAAACATTCTTTACAATATATAATTATTCGTTATTTATTTTCCTCTGAACTAAATTTCTTATAATAAAACTGTTTTGAAGGGCGCAGCAGCAATCATCACCATAATGGTTTTCACATTTTGGGTGCATGCAATTTGTTCGTAGGGATTTCAAATTTTCGCAATCTTCTTCAAACTGCTCCACGTTTAACACCATATACCAAGGGTCGTCAAGCATTCGTTTAATCCATGAAATCTTCTCCTTTCCCTTTACGTATATGGGAGTTGTTACTCGAATGTTTTCTTTTATGAAGCTCTGTACACTGTTGTATGTGACAGAACCTTCATGCCACATCAGTTTGTGTTGGTTCCGCCCCAACCAATTGACACGTTTCTTGGAGGCTGCAGATAGGTCGTTATATGGAAATGGTGGTTCGATTAGAAAATGTTGATGCTCCTTGTTGTTGAATGTTATAGCCACTTCTTTGTAGATGAAAGTGTTGGGCTCAATGTTGAAGCCCTGGACATCCATTGTGATAAAAACACCCTCCACCATTATAAATTTTAGATGTGTGCTTACGCTCTCACCACAAACTATCTAATGAAATTCCTTTACATAATTCTTTCTTTAAATAATTCTTTTTATTTCATTGGTAAGCGGTGTATACTCAACCAGACGATCATGTATAAGTACACAATATGCACAAGTCTTATCTGGTATATTCTTTGTTGTGTGAAATTCCACTCTAATATCCAGGGGACCCGTTTTAACAGCCTCGTTTTGATGTGTCACATCGATAACAATGATTGGAGCGTTTTCCTTAAATTTGTCACGTGATAAAATTGGTTGAGGTTCACGCATGTAATAGCCCTGCTGAAATTTCATATACATGTCATACAATATAGCGTACCGATTTCGATCAAATTTTAGATTGAGATCATCGTACGGGTATGAATCAGAGTTAAGATGCACTTTAATATTACTCAAATCACAGTGCTGAAATACATTGGCAGACTGAAAGACAATTAAAATAAACCGTGGTCTCTCGCTTTGCGGTGAAAGTTTCACATTCCACAAATTGTGTAGTCCCTGTGATAGTACAGGGTTGTAGTGACAGTCCCAACTTCGAAAAGACATTGTTAGGCGTTGTCCACTGTTCATTGTTTTGAGAATTTCCAATTTTGAAAAATCAGCCAGTTGTATATGGGGCATTTTCCATGTAATATTGATAATGTTTAGTTTAATTTTTTCCTTGACATCAGTTGAAAAGAATGAATCCTGATCAGATTTTGAACGCAATAATATGAGCTCATGCTTAGAGTTCAATACAATCTTATTAAAGTCCTCGGCAAAGCCCAAAAGCATTTTGAGTGGCACGCAAAAATTGAAATATCCGTTCTCTAGTTCAAAGTCTTCCCCTACAGACCATCCAGCATTTTTCAACATTTGACTTTCATTCATATTGAGGGAGACATAATTTTTAATCGTTGTGGTCACTCCTAGATATCGTGTACGGTCTACTTCAATTCCATTGATTTCATATCGGATCTCATCAAAGAGAAATGCTACACAATTGTTTTTAAATTTTATATTATGTGATATTGTTCCGTTGTCGAGTGTTACAATTCCCTCGATATAAATATAACTATCACTAGGCAGTACGTATAGATCTTGATTCTGAATCGCGATTCTTATTTCATCATTATTTTTAAACGTTTGCAAATATGGTGTGTAGCTATGGTATTCCTTTTTTATGATGCTTTCATCATAGATGGGCTTTTGTAATACATTTAATATTTCACTCATGATTTAGGTTTATTTTGGTAGCAGCAGCTGGAAACCCAATGATTTCAAATATTCCCTATTGAATGCAGTTAATTTTTTTCTTTTTTGCAACGGTTCCCTCTTAATCACTGTTGTTGTTGTTGGTCGTGTGACTGATTGTGTTACAGTGATGAAGGGTGTTGATTTTGCGTTGTTTTTATTGTAAACAATCATTGGTCCTTGGGTTTTAAATGAAGCCTAAGTGTAATGGTTTCTCCACGAAAATTTACTAGATCACCGTTTTGATCAATGACTTTAACAGCTATTGAACTGATCTGTCGGGTGGTTACTGGCAAATAGATGACATTTTTGGGAATTTCATCTAATTTATATCCGGGGCTACCATTTAGCGAAAACTCATGAAGGGTGTGTGCTGGTGCATTATTAATGTATGATCCACCCACGATATTACATTCAATACGTATAGCATTGACTCTTGTTATATTGATAGGCAGGTCCGAATTGTTCTCTTCTCCTCCTTTTAACTTTCTCTTACTAAATCCCAATAATGAACCGATTGTTCGATCTGCGGTAAAATCAATGTCATCACTACAGTAAATTTCAGTTTTCAATGTATTGTAATTGGCGTCAATATAAAATTCTCCAGTTTTATTTATACTCTCATACTTTTTCTGCAAGAATGTAGCTATGTCTTCGAATTCATACGAACCAATTGGAAGTTCAATGATTGAGTCTCGCACATGAAACAAATTGTTTTCCAAATCAATATTGGGTACAGAGTTAAATGTATGGAAATCAACCAGACCACACTCGTAATCCCTATCCAAATCTATTGATGGAAAATAATTTGCTTCCAGATTTGATGCGTCACCAGTTAATATTAGTGTTATTGACATCTTGAGCGTTAGTTGAACAATGAAATTGAAAACAAATTTTATATGTATTTTATTCGAATTGTTTTGTATTTATTACAATACATCTTTTTTTTTAATCCAAGAATTATGTTCGCTTGAAAATCCCAACCATTTGACTAGAGCCTTGTCTCCCCTGGTATTGAGAACTTTCTCCACAAGATAACTATTTGGATATCTTGTTTTCATCAGCTCATACTCATAGAAGCCTCCTTTGATGACATTGCCCTTATAGTCCTCCAAAATGTATGTAGTTGGATTAGTATTTTGAACTGTTTTGATTTTAAAGATTTCAGTCGTCCAATTGGGGGTGTAGCCCTTTTCGAAAATGTGCTTATATTTACTGATTCGTACACTGTCTCGCTTATGAAACATTGGTTTATTAAATATTTTCATGTTGTTGTAGACTGTGTTTAGTAGCATTTTCTCATTGTTGGAATTGACACTGCTTGGTGGCATTTTAATGGTACGATGTTTTGTGTTATTATATCTAGCAATCAATTGTTTGTGGAAATGTATCCATTGATATGATCCACGGTAACTAAACTCTTTCCACATTAAAGCCTTGAAAGTTCTATTGAAGCGTTCAACTATTGATGCCTTTAAAATACTAAATGTTGAATAGTGATTAATACTGTACTGCCGCATGAGAGTTTGAAATTGTTTGTTGAAAAATTCTTTTCCATCGTCGGTTTGTAGATTCTTTGGTGAGCGGTGCGAATCGACAAGAATACTTTTCATTGCTTCGCTGACACTGGAAGCTGTTTTAGTTTTAAGCGGCACAACCCAGGCAAATTTCGAAAATGTATCAATGAGGGTGAGAAGAAAACGGTACCCGCTGTTAACTTTTGAATATTGTCCCATTTCTACTAAATCTGCTTGCCAAAGGTCATCTATTCCCTTCATTATTACCCGACGACGATGGAAATTTTTGCGAGCTTGTCTATGCAGCTCACCTACTAGTCCCCTTTTCACATTAATATTCATTTTCTTTCCGATTGTAATTTATTCTGGATTCTCGGTTCTCCGACTTGTTTGAACGTGTATGCTTCAAACCCTGCCAGTCTATCTTCAATATATTTAACAAGTTCTTTTATATCCTTGCTTAGGTCTTCAATGAGCAATTTATTTGCATTTATCTCCGCTTGTAAATCCTTTGTGACTTTTTCAAGGTTTTTTCTAAAATTGTCTCCCAAAAGTGTGTTGTCTTTTTGAGATTTTAAGATCAACTGACTTTGACTGGCTGTGATGAATTTCTTTGATACTGCATCGTCATCTTCAATTGGTGTTGCTAAATTTTTTATTCGTTTAAAATGAAGGTTTATATTCCGATCACGATCCATATTAAATCCAATGGTTTTTTTAAGTCTATTGTCCTTGAAGATATTGGGAGAAAAGTGACCAAACTTGTCGACACTCATTTTGCAAATGAATTAGGCTATTATATTGCACTCTTTAAGTTCTTCAATAATGGAAACAATTTCATTATTATGACCAGTGTGACCTGCCGATTGTGATGAAATTAAAAGTCGTAATCTATCGACTATTTCATTGGGATCATCCCAATAAATATAATTAGTTTTTTGCAGATTTACGCTCATTAGACCAGATCCTTTACGGTTTGTTTTATCGTTGAATAGTCTTTTTATAATATTTTTGTACTTGAATGCCTTTGTGCCTTTGATTTGTTCATTTTCATCATATCGACGTTTATGTGCACTTGTTGTAATGAGAATTTCCTTGTAAACTTGCAAATCAGAGGAATTGTAGTTTTTCGATGGTGTTTTATAAAACAGAAGCTCAAATAGTCCGGGTGTAAGGGGCCAGTTTTGATCACCAATAGAAATACTATTTTCTCTTAGCACAAACTCTTTATTACCAAATTTCCATTTTGTGTTTGAATCTCTATGTGGACCATACAAATTATCTAATTTTTTGTTCCGTTCCAATTGGGTCAAATCCAATTTTGAATATACATCGCTTTTATTGGTGTCGTCGTCGTTTTGCGAATAAAAGGCATCCTCCTCACTTGAATCACTTGAATTGAACTTAATCGTATCACTCTCATCTGGTACTTTATAATCAAAATCAACCGGTGAGATGTCCTTTTTCAATGGTGTGCTTGTATTACCCTCTAAGAGTCTAGGTTTGGTGTCATTTCCACCATCAACATAGCTTTGCTTTGAACTTTTAACGAGTTGTTTGAGAGGTCTGGTGATTGGTTTAAATGTGTCTTCCAACAAGCCCCGTGCATCCGATTCTTGCGACTTGAAACTGTTGAACTTTTTCCGCAATACATTTCTAGTCTTTATAATATCTCTTACTATTTTCTCATTCATTTTGTAGTTACCAGATCAGATCAATCAGATCAGCTTGTAGTTACCAGATCTGTTGTAACAGCTTGAGAACATATTATATACTGATCCGAAATTGAGAAATATTGATTACTTATTGTTGAATAAATATATCAAATCCTTTTCTATAACGACCACCATCAATAGGATCGTCTTTGTTGATGACCAGAAAACCATATTTATCCTTCCAACACTTGCTGCATATATCTGAGAAATTTTCAAATTTCATATCAGCACCCACATGATCGTTGTATATATGCTTCATATTCATTTCATCCTGTTTGAACATGATAATCATATTGGCATTGTCTCGAATTAAATGTTTAGGAATTCGTGTATATGTTTGACATAAATAAAAGCAATCAATATTCCTATGACGACCCATACAAAAATATGACCGAATATTGTTTTGTTTCTCACATGCCACATCATCGAAAATAATAATCGAATCAATTTTTGCTTCATCGGGCGGTAGAACATCTTCATTTGCAGAGAATGTATGAAATCCCATACCTTTTATAGGCTGTAGTAGTTGTTGAAGATATTGATACTTTGGTTGATACAATGACTTTGAATATAAATAAATATTCTTGAACTTTACTCCATTGGGACTTTCGATTAAGCCTATCATAACATTGGTTTTCCCACAGTTTGATGGACCCACTATCAAAGCTCTTATGGTGTTTGGTAAGAGTAAACTATGTCTCGGTGACGATAGACTATTAGATGAAAAATCTCTGTTGCGAACAACAAGATCGTTTTGCTGTTTTATAAAACGCATCTCAATAATGAGTGTTGACATGTGTACTAAAAACCTGTGCTTTTATTGATTTGTTTTAGTCTTTGAAAATATGTTCAACAGACTTGATCACCGCACTCGAAATGGTAGTCTTTTATAAAAAGCACTTTAGTCACAATCGAAACACAGTTGGAAGAGGACTAATAAATAACATTATTAATTCCCTACCAGTTGAACTTCACTTACCAGGCTATCAATTTTGTGGACCCGGCACTAAACTTAAAGAGCGTTTGTTGAGAGGGGAAAAGGGAGTAAATCCATTAGACGCTGCCTGCAGAGAACATGATATTGCTTATTCACAAACAAAAGATATAAATAAACGACACGTAGCAGATCAAATATTAAGCGATAAAGCGTGGGCAAGAGTAAATTCCAAGGACAGTAGTTTCGCTGAACGTGCAAACGCTTGGTTCGTCACAAACGCCATGAAGGCAAAAGTAAAATTCGGCATGGGCCACAAAACTAAGGGGAAGAAAAAATGTAATGCCGCGAATAAACTTTTTAATATGGCCGTGCAAAATGCGAAAAAGGTTTTATTACAAGAAAAACCCACTGATATTGACAGTGCAATACAAATTGCTAGAAAAGTCATATCTAAATCATTGAAAAGAAAAAAATCAACGATTCAAATACCACGTATAATACCGCTACCTAAAATTGGAGGTTTCCTGCCTCTAGTTCCAATACTAACAGCCCTCGGAGCAATTGGAGGTCTAGCATCTGGTGGATCGGCTATCGCTAAGGCTATACATGAAGCCAAGTCTGCTCGAAAACAATTCGAAGAAGCAAATCGTCACAATAAAACTATGGAGGCCATAGCAATGGGAAAAGGCCTATATCTGAAACCATACCGGAAGGGCTACGGTTTATTTTATTATTCGCAGCCAAAAAACTAATGAGAAGGCTACCCAGACGACCACTTACAGATAGCGATTTGGTTAGATATACAAAACATGTGCCACACTTTAGAGGGGTTTTTATGCGCGATACGTTACCGAAAAAACCCCATCAAATAGAGTGTGGTATTGTTAATCTGGATTCTTCTTTCGGCACTGGAACACACTGGGTAGCATATAGAAAAGATAAGAACCATAAGGAGTATTTCGATAGCTTTGGAAACCTTCAACCACCGCAAGAAATTGTGAATTATCTTGGAAACAACATAGAATACAACTATCAGCAACACCAAAATTATAATTCTTTTAACTGCGGTCACTTGTGTCTGAAATTTCTCTTGAAATAAAAATTTTTTTTTTAATTACAAATTCATATATTTTTATTTTCGATCTTATAATGACCCCAAGCTAAAGTACTTGTATTATTTTCACATATATATCTTTTAGTATCTTCAAAGTTTAATGTTTTCTTGCATAAATTTTGTGTATAAATTATATGAAGTTTATTCCTAAAAGTAGTCATATTCCTATAAATAGAGATTTTATCAAACAAACAAGTCTTATAGTTTTCTATAGTAAGTCTCTTTGTAACAGACTTCTTGATACCTTTTGCTTTCTGAACGGAAATACCATCATCAATTGTAAAAGAGTACATTTTAGCACGTAAGCCAACAAATTGTGCCATTTTCCTTCCACTATTCTCATCCTTAAACATACCCAATTTTTTTGCATTTACCAGCGGAAAGTTGTGCACATTCAAGGGATTATAGTCGGAAGTATCAAAGTATGTGTGTATGTCATTATAGATATCTGCGTAAAAGTCTTCGGTATTGATAGTATAAATGAATGAATCTGTGTCCATGTAATTGAGAAGCAACCTGTTACTAAATTTGACTTTCATATATTCATAATGGAACTCGTACATGAGTAATTTCGAAAGTTCCAAGACTACGAATCCCAAATAAAGTGGTTTATTATAGACAACTTTTACCCTATGCAATTGAATAGCAACCATATTTTCAGAAAATATCGATCTACTGTGGAAATTTGGTTTTGCCATTAGAGCCCGTATACCTTTCCTTTTACCGATATTCTCCCAATGTGTAGCAATTTTAACATCAGTTCTTTTATCAATGTTTTCCATTGTCTTGCCATAGATACTATTATTCATTAATTTGAAAAAATTCTTTTCAAAGGCATTTCTAGCTTTCTTACGGTAATGAGTATTCAATTCAATATACTTTTGAAGCCAATTCGATTGTTTGAATTGAATGACTCTGTGGACATTTGTCATTACTAAACCATGTTTCAGTGCTTGCTTCAGGTTTTCTATATGAATAACATATTTCCGTTTAGGATAAAAACTGCTTACCAACTTTTTAGATTTGGTTCCCGGAGTGCAAATATTTTCCGGGCAAAATGGTAAGTCATTGTGAATATCATGTAATGTTTCGGGATAATCCAAGTCTACCTCCAAGACGATACCGATATCTGGATTTTTGAATGACATTATATAACTTTTGGTAAAGTGATCTGTGCTTGTCACCCACTGAAAACCACCATAGGGAAGAGTTTGGTTCATAGCCCAACCATAGAGATTATTAACATCCAAGTACATCAAATATGATGAAGGTAGGTTTGGTTGATATGTAGTCATAAATTTGTTGTTTGCTTCCGAATATCTATGACAGCATTGAGTTAAACCACCCCTAACACCGTTTTGGAAAAATTTATACATTTCGAATTCGGTTAATAATTCCAATTCAATGTCTGTAACTTTGAGCATTGCATCCCAAGACAAACCGGGTGCCGTATAATAATAGCACGGATCCAATTTATAGATTTCCTGGCATATTTTTCGAAAATTCTCAAAGATATCGGCAAGCAAAACAACATCACTTTGTAAATAAATTTGCAGATATTCCCTCATGTTTTGACAATTGAAATGTGACCAAATTTTATGAGCAACTTCATATGACTCATCGGAACATTCCTCGTCAGTTAGTTTGTTGAAGAATGCACTCTTTTCTGGTAAACATTTCTCTTCTAAGCGCTCCCACGAATTTAGATAATCATAGGGAAACACACCTTTTCTTTTAATCAAGTCGAATTGCTGTCCACAATTGAAATATAATGTTGTGAATTTAAAATCATCGTTACCTAAATTCTGCGCTAGTGAGTCAATACTTTCGCTGAGAAAGCGACATGAATCAAGAAATCTCATTTCAAAATAGGTCTCCGAGTTTTCATCTACAAGCATCTTTTTAGATATTGAGATATATTTCTCCTTATTCAAAGCCAATACCTTGATTTCTCCCTCCAATTCATTCAATGAAGAGAAAAATAAATGACTATCATAACCTGTGAGATTGTGTAAGAAAATCGGCATGAATTTTGGAAGACTTGTTCGTAAATTACAGCTATTATGACTAGGTCCTCTATATTCCCCCGTAACATGACAATGGTCTCTTACTCTATACTCGAATTCTATAAACTTTTTCCCACAAAATATACAGCACTCTTCGTTCGTTTGACGCCATTCTTGTTGCGGTGTGAGATCTTTCATCGGCACTGCATGTTTGTAGTAATCAGCATACAGTAGTTGAATATCTTCACTTAGATTGTTGATGAATTTACTCGTACAGTCGGGTCCTATAAAACATCATTTGAAAAAAAAGAACAACAAAATAGCAAAAATTAATATACCTGTAAACGTCCTCATTGAATTCTTGCTGCTATCAAAGAAACAATTGATGTAGTAGGCAAATGCACAAGGAACATGCTGTTGAGTTGTTGTTGTTGATGATATAGATGGATCGGGAAGACAAGTACTAACAGGTAATAGTATACTCTCAAAGTCTGCATATATTACGAAAGGTACACTGACAGATCTCTAGACATTTGAAAACTTTACAATGTTTTCCCCTTCCTTTGGCATATGCGTAACAACACCAGCGCATTCTGTCTTATGGTTCTGCAAACTTTCCTCATTGTAATAGTGCTGCAAACAACTATTACAAAAGTATAGCTTTTTCTCTTTCACATTGAGGATCCTGTCGCGTAGAAGACGACTTAAACATTTTATCCACACATAATGAGTCACTTCGTTATCATCGCAATATAACAAATTAATGTGAAGGGGTTTCTCATTTTTAGTCAGATAGTATGGGCCCTCAATACATTGTTTGCTCGTTTCATCATCATTCGAGTATCCGAAAACATTAACACTTATCTCATTTTGCGCCTCAAACTTGGGTATCTGATCAATTGCCAAAGGAAAAACGAGGTCTTTAAAATTTAGAACCATATCAGCAGTGGAAATACAGTCACTCGTTATATCGGATATGTTATAGGCAAATGAGGAATTGGGTTTCGACACGTTTGGGTTCACAGCTGAAATTATTGCCCATTTGAAACAGTATACATCATTGTTTTTAACATTGATCACAGCCTTTTTGTTATTAATGAAAGCTGGTAATTTGATGTGCGCTGATCCCTGCAAACACTGATATTTATTGACATTCAATTCAATGGCTTTTATCCTAATTAGAGTCCATCCACTGTCTCGCTCCTGAAATTCTTCCAGCTTCTTCATTATATTATCCTCCATTTCTTTTATTATTTCTTCAATGTTATCGTATAAAAGAACGGGTTGCATACGTGTGGCCATTGACTTTACATCAAAGTCCATATCATCCTCATTACCAATCTTCACAAATTCCGCAAATAATTCCAAATTGAATTTAATTGAATTATTTTTCATGACTATTTCTTGCAATAGATTTTTGACAATTGCCCTCTTTCTTGCAAAAAATGAATTCACATCTAATTCGTCCTCTTTTTCATTCATCACGGAATACGACACAATTCGTTCTTTGAATGATGTCATTATTTTATGCACGTTATCGGCGTAAGACACTTTAACTTTCGATTTATGTGCATTGCTTCGCTGATGCTGCTTCCATGTTTTCCTATTCACACTAATGTTACACACATTGCACACAATATTCGATGATGCTGGTGCTGATGTCGATGGTGATCCTGATGTTGATGTAGGTAGTGACGTCACTGGTAAAATGACTTCATTTTTCCCCTTGTCCTCATCCAAAACTATACACTTTAACAAATGCTCCTTCAATTTATATTTTCTCGTAAATGATTTACCACACACCAAACAATGATTTAAGATCTTGTTATGTATAGTATCCATATGACGCTTCAAAACACCTTTAAGCGAAAACGTTTTATCACAAATATTACACTTCATTTCTTTATTTTTATTTGGTGTGCAACGAACTTCTTTACTACTGAGAAAAAATTCAACTGCTTCTTGAACTGAAATCAAATCAACATATAACCTCTACAATGGCATACAATTTTCAAACCACAGTGCAAACTCCTTGTCTACTATGGTCTCTCTCTTCTTATCCTTGCATTCAAAAACAACTAAACCGCAATTGGTTTCCAATTCATTTTTAACAAATAACGAAACCATAATAACAATAATTCTATTTATAGAATAAATGTATACACAACAACGCACATAATTTGTCGCATAAAACGTTGACCTCCATTTACTAAATCCCAAAATAACTCCCATATGAAACGTTATCTTTCAAAAAATTCATTACCAATGCCATGATAAAAAAATAAAACATAAACAACTTAACCGCAATTGGAACACTCACGTGCCAATCACACTCTAAAACCGCAATTGGAACATCAAAACCACAACATTTTAACCACAATTGGGTGACTCACCGCAGGGTGGCAAATTTTGCCACTCTAGTGGTCCCAGAACCTACCTATCCTATCTACTAAGGAACTGATTGGTCCAAATCCGACCGAATACTTCAAATTCAAAGTCGACACTCGGGAGGAAGCCCGAAACATGTGGTTGGTGGTTGGAAATTTGGAAAGATTTATTGCCAATCGGTTTGCGCTGGTATGCAGCGCGCGATAGTTTCCACATGAAGTTCCAGATCTGGATTTAGTTTTCTAGAGGTCAAATTCGATCTGCCTCTACATGCGGTTGGAAAAGAATTTCCAATTTATATCTATCCATCATCTATAATCGGCAATTCCAAACCAAGCATAGGCACTGCAAAGTGACCGATTTAGGAGCGATTGAATGTTGTATGAAGTGTTTCTGCTGCTGACTGCAAATCAAATTGATGGACATGGACATTCGCAGGTGATTGATTTCATTACACAGTGATTGCACGAATCACTGGGAGATATATCCAAATCGTCGTGTTGTCAAATGCATAGTAAGCACTATTCCTATAAGAAATCAATTGTACACAGATCCACTGGTAGTAAACTATTTTTGAATTTAAACCCCAAAATATTTCTATTATCTTCATGTGTCCCACTTTTGCACTTGATTGGTTTCTTCTTCGAAAGGCGACCAGATTATATTCACAGTCGACATACTTGCAACGCGTGCCACAATTAGCTGTTGATAAACAAGCAGTTTGTTTGGAATTACAGCTATTTCAAACAACATGACTATGTTTCATCTTTATACTCTTTCAAGCTGTGATTAACAATGTTGGATTCTTATTGGAATCGAGTGCGAATCTAGTACTTTTCCGATGTAACAATACCAACCAAAGGGTTTGTTTGCATGCAGTTGCTGTTTGCTCTTTCAATTCTGACACATTTAAATTAGGTACCAATTCGCAAGCCGCAAATTGATACCAATTAGTCTCCAGCTATTGAGAACCGCTGCTTGCTTTATCCCACTAAAATACAAAACAAATTCTTTCACACATAACCTCAAAATACAACTTGCTATACTGCAGAAGTGCGAACCTGCTTACGCAAAGTTCCGAGCTTACAGTCAACGAATCGTCAACCCGTCTGTTGCCATTTACAACAAATTTTTAGCGCGATTCGAAGTTAGCAGTGATTCGATTTTAGATAGAAAAAGAGAACAAAAAATCTTCAAAGTAAACGGGCACACGCTTGTGATCATTGGTCGAGTCAATCTTAGCAAATTACTTAATTTATGTTGAGCATGTCTTTTTTTTGTTTGTATTTACTTTTTCAGTTACGTTTGGTCAAAAAAGGAGCACGACAGAGCTCCATCAAATAAATGCATTAGTATGATTTAGTTAGCTGGCATTGGGTGTCTTAAGTAATCCATCAAATTGATCGCATGCGACTTTAAACATTCAGCGTAAGGCATTTATGTAACAAATTCAATGTGTTGCGTATGATTTATTTAGTTTTATTTAGTTTTAGCCACGATTGCGACACAAACGAAACGGGGTCGCCGAAATAGCTAATTAAAAACGATAACAAGATGAGACAGTTTTGCTTTTACGTATGCGTAATAGGTAAATAGTCATAGTTTCTTAAGTATGTATGTTTCCCCTCCTGTTTTCGGATATTCAAGCCCGCAATACAATCAGGACTAGTGGAAAATTCTGGGCAAACTAAATTCTCCTGATGATATTTCGCTCGCTTGAGAATATTCCTTCTATTGTGATTTATTTTCCAACAAAGTGACAGTTCGCAATTAGACTAATATTTGGTGGATATTGAATATACATTTTCTTGTTTTAAATCAGAAAACTGTCTTTTACATATATATATTTCTTAAGTATTTATAGACTCGCGTTGAGTTGCCCTTAGTTTTAGTACTTTTTCCCTCGTGCATTCTGATAGAAAATTTTCGTTTGTCAGCACTAGAAATGCCATAACAATTATTTACGATAATTCTGATTGGCCGTGTTCCATTGCCCGCTAGACGTCTAGCATAAAATATCCTAACTGAAGGAACGCCCTTGCTTAAACCCTAGCGCCAATGGCAAAGTGACATTTGACACTATTTATCGCACAATTATTTCCACACTTCAATTAAAGTTATGACACAATAGTATAACAACAATGCCTGAATTGATATTTCATTTACCTTATTATCAATTTTATCACAATTACACTTGCTCGGCTTCGTATTTATTTTTATTTTGTACACGTTTGAACGATTTCCTTTGACAGATCATTTTGTTTTTTCTCTCAATGCAGCGGGTAGTTTTGCGCTAGATTGAGATATTTCCCTGAAAGGGATAGGGATATTTCACGAAAAGTGCTAGCGCAAATGGTGAAATGCAAATATTTTTGTATGGATTTTGACATGCCACAAGTCATCTAGCGGACAGTGGAACGCGGCCATTGTGGATATAAATGTTTCGATGGGAATTTAGGTTCATATGACAGTGACAGGCCGCACACTTCTTCCTTTTCGATTTTCGTGTAGAGGAGGAGAACAATTTGATTGTTTTCAACACGTTGGCCGATGTAGTTGGCATTGTAGTTCAATTACATTTACCCCCGAGATGTTCTTTTAGCATCTAAGTTCCTAAGGAATGTAATCTCTCCAATATTTACGATCATTTGCGCATCACTTTCATTAGGAATCGTTCTTAAGTCAGATGAAAGGGTCAGAGCTCTGAGACAAATGGAATATTTAATCTTCACTGGAAAGTTCATCCGCTTCAATTTTTTCCGTCTCGTCGTCATACCAGCTTTCGTCTTTGTTTAAAAAGTCGAATTTTAAATGATCGCTTGGAGCCCGCATTTAACTTCATCCTGTGACATCTTTCATGGCCTACTTATTTATGTCAGTTGGTAAAGTCTCTTGGCATTGTCTCTTTTAAGGTATTCGTAACTCCATCTAAATACATAAATCATTTTTTTTGGATTTGTCTCTGCCCGAATAGCAGAATAACTAATAAAATATCGGATAGATTCAAACAAAAAAAAGAAAAAAAAAATGAAAGTCTTAAGAAAATAAACTTTAGAGCAAAACGGGGTCACTTCAAATCAATAAAACAAAGCTAAATATTTGATATTTTTAAAATTGTATAGCTTATTGATTTTGACTGTTCCCACTAGCTCTGTTCCCTAACGACAATGCATTCGAACAAATTAGCCAAATTTATTCAAACTTCGATCCCTTACGCAAAAGTTGGGCAAAAGAGAGCCAAAAAGAGAGAACAAAACATTTCCCCTCCATAAAATACCTTCAAATATTAGCTCAAGAAATTTTGTTGGGCTGTTTGTAAATAAATAGAGAAATGCAGGGATTAGATGATCATACAGTCCAGTTTGCTTTACACTGACAAATGCAGATTCCTTTTTTCGCCATTGCAGTATAGGCCCAGCTAAATACGTTTTAGCACCTCCCTCACTCCGGTGAGAGTAGAGTCTTGTTTTTGGCAAGACCTGAAAAAATTGCACTAACTCTGGGTCCAGTCGGGTAAAAATTAAAAAAGGACATTTTTTCTTCTCACTACCACTGATTTATTTTCGGTTTAACTTCAACTCCTGCCGTTTAAAACAAGACCACTTGATCACGTACATTATTAATATTTGAAATCAATCAAATATCGATATCTTTCAAATGGTATCGAGTGCGACCCTGATTGTTATACCATTTGGATCGTCAGTCTTTGACTAGTGACTAGTGACCGCTTTAATTTATCCACACCAATGTCGTACCGCGAATTTTTAACTCTGTCCACTGAAAGAAGAAAACAAAATTGGCTCGCCCCAAGTCATTGCACGTACCTATAAGGATAAAACCAAAACCCGACGCAAATTAAATTCAGAGCCGATAAAACGTAACAAGCAATTAACCACGATAATTGCCAGACCATGTCGCAAGAACCATTCATGAATCCGAATCCAAGAATGGTACTTAAAAGTCAAAAGGAACAAGTTCGCACGCAATCCGTCTACCGTCGCTGACGCGCTCCTACGAGTATAGCCATACCATGATGATGAACCGATTTCAAGTGTTTCTCACACCCCATCTCTGCATATACGGTCGATGATCGTTTATACATTTAAATTATTTAATTTTTTTCCGAGGCCGTCTGTTGACCTCGTTTTCTCAAACTCATTGTTGGTTTCTCCTTTTAAACACACACACGCAGACGCACACGATCGCTTGGACAATGGACAACAACTGTGAGCAGGAGATCAAATTACAACAGTGCGGTCTTGCGCATGTGAATATAGCGAAAAGATATCAAAATCAAAAGTGAGTTTACACGCCACGCACAACTGACGCGCATTGACTGTTAATTCAGCTGAAAAAGAATATAGTCACGTTTATCATCTCCTACAAGCAGTTGGAACGAGGCAACGCCGGCTGTGAATAAGTCCCCAATGTGCACAGCACACGGTAGACGGTACACGGTACTTCAGCTCAGCTGCTGTAGTCGCAGCTCGTATCGCCGTGCCGTCGCGCCGTCGCGCCGATATATTTACAGCAGTAGGTCGCGAGCACTACAAACTTACACAGAACACACTAGGAAGTCACTTTTGGCCATGCGGTTTGCATAGAATATTATTTCTTACTAGTGCGTGTGCGAGTATCTGGATGGAAAATCTGTCTGGCAAATTGAAATATGTCTGTCTGTTAACTGCCTAACAGCTTGCGAATTTTGAGTGATTACGTAGTGTTTTGCATACGTTCGAGCAATTATGACGTTTCCTGGATCTTCCTAAAGCCAATCTGCAAGATTTTCAATTTCAATTTCAAACAACGAAAAGATATAGAGATGTTGTTGGGAAATCAATTTATGGACCAACAAAATGGCTAAAACATCTGGCGGATTTACCCACAGGTTAACACTCCGACTGGGAGGCAGAAAATGCTCACTTGCGGGTAATGCGCACCTGCTATTGTGTCAGGAGGTTTTGTCGGGCTGGTTTTATAAAACAAAATAAAATATTTGGTCTGCGTGGGTGAATACGTTGGCGAGGTAAACATTTGAACAGACACTGGAAGAAAATATTCGAGATCGCAATGTAAACTTGTAAAACAGGTCATGCGACTAGGAGAAGTGAGAATTTCATTATCATTACAATGCATTGTTTACCCAACAAATTGAGTTTATTGAACTACCAACTTTTTTATTGTGTGATCATAACATGTTAACCCTTTCGGGTTGAAAATTCCAGATGTAAATGTGAATGGGGCTCATTTTTGTACCAGGGACCGGGTATTTTATTTTCAATGCAAAAGGAGTCTTTTGATCGATTTAGGCCGTCTAATTAAATTGTTTCCGTCGAAGTTTTAAGTTGTTGTGGGCTCTGTTTGCCCTAAGGGTAACATATCTCTCAAACTATGTGTCACTATGATTGCCGTTTGCGTGTTGTTTTTTTTTTTTTTTTCATCAAATATCCAAACGTATTTTTTTCTAAGTTTCAAATTGACCTAAGTAACCTCGCCTTAGATGGCGCGCAAGTGGAAGGGTCCTCCACCAACTTGGAGTGTGGAACTGGAGGCAGTTAGCCAAAGATCGCGCCAACTGGAGAGGCGTATTGGTTGAGGATCAGGTCCACAATGGAGCGAATTGCGAACTCCGAACAAGCGAATATGCGTAGTTGTTTTCAACATTTCATTCACTTGAAAACTTTTTTTAGTCGCAGATATACCCGCGTCTGCGATTCAGATTCATTTTTAAAGGTTAGTTCGAACGGAATTCCTTCTTGGACTCGTGGATCGCGTCTGTTTTATGTGGATTGTGAATAAAGTGTGACAGTTCGCGGCAAGAATTTTCAATTCGCTGGAAAATTGCTTAATTTGTAAATTTCGATATCTAAATCAATTAAGACTCTGTTTTTTTTTTAGATTAGGGGTTAGACTAATTTAATAAACAAATTGTTTTGCTAGAACAAATAGCAATTTTCAATCTATAAATTAAATTGATTTGTACGCAATTCGCGCTCATGTGAATAGTGTACTAAGTTTCATATAAACTACCTCCCTAGAGAAGCTATGGAGGTTATAGGCAATCCCAAGCCGATTGTTTTGCTAGCTAAAAAGCCGAACTGATTATATAGCTAAAGTGCCGATCTGAAAAAGAATGAGGTTAAAAAGCCAATTGCATTTGGTGGTCAAAATAATAATAATAATCTTTATTGTAAAATGTTTGCCAACAAATATAAAGCACTTGTGGCGAACTCTGTGATACAAAATAACGCCTTGCACGTGTGCTCTGCTTGGACTATATTTGTGTGGTACACTTTGTTACGTAACTTCTTGCAAAGAGAAGGTCATACGTTTTAAATCTACTGTCGGAATCTTATATTTCCTTTATGTATGAATTGATATTGATACCCTTAGTTTGTCATAAGAGAACGGACGGTGTTTGCCTTGGCATTAACCCGCTGCCTCTTTGGATACATCTATACAGGTGTGAGAAGGACTAAGTCCCGTTTGCTGATACTACACTTGGCGATTTAAGTTCTACTTAAATAAAGGGTCCGCCATCTAACTTTTTTTTTCAACTAGTGCTTATTTCGAGAATGGTAATACTTAGCTCATGTCTGATTTGACAGATAATTAGTTTTATCCTTCCGCTGAACGAATATGGTTGTGTATACGCTTGATGAAATGACCATCCAATGCGTTTTCGCTTCGTTAAGTGGGCCTGCGATCGACTTCGAGAAGATACCGATTTTGCCAAAAAAAATCATCTTTTCAGATGAATCTCATTTTCATCTTGGCGGGTATGTAAACAAGCAAAATTTTCGCATTTGGGGCACAGAAAACTCGCACGCATACATTGAAAAGCCGATATACCCAAAAAGAGTCACTGTTTGGTGCGGAATTTGGTCCAGAGGCATAATTGGGCCATTTTTCTTCGAAAATGAGCAAGGAGTGGCCATTACAGTCAATGGCGATCGTTATCGGGCCATGTTGAACGAATTTTTGTTCAAAAAAATTGAAGAGGAGGATATTGGCAACATTTGGTTTCAACAGGACAGCGCTACGTGCCACACAGCCGAAGCTACACTCGATGTTTTGCGCCCTGTTTTTGAAGATCGCATTATCAGCCGCAGAGCTGATGTCGTTTGGCCACCTCGGAGCTGCGATTTGACACCGTTGGACTATTATTTGTGGGGTGCCGTAAAAGATAAGTGTTACGCCGACAAGCCAGAGACAATTGACGCTTTAAAGGACAATATTCGTGAAGCCATTGGTGAAATACAGCTGCATACAATCGATAATGTGCTTAAAAATCGGACCGATCGTGTAGGCTACTGCATGGCCAGCCGAGGCAGCCATTTGAATGAAATTATTTTCCATTATTAACCGGAAGGATTGCACTTTCAAATAAAAAAATAAATTTGAGAAAATATTCAGTAGTTTTTTATTTAAGCATTTTCAAAAAAAAAAAAGTTATTTGGCGGACCCTGTACCTTATGGGCTACTTTTTCTATGTCTTAAACTGTCACATAAGATTTTAAGTGGAACTTAAATCGTTATGAGTAGTATCAGCAAACGGGCCTAAGAGGACGTTACAACTGGTACCTAGAGCCAAAGGCCAGACTCACTTAAGCCAATCGTAGCCTAAGTTTAATATCGATTAAAACAGTAATTTGTAATTTTTATGGAAAAATGTTAAAGGCTTAATTTTTTGTTCTTTTTATGAACGAGACCTACCCGAGCGAAGCCTTTTTTTATACAGCCTCTTAATATGCTGATCAGCTATTTCGAAAGCTGCATACGAGACAGCTCAATAGTCCATTTGCTGAATTTTAGATTTTATATAAACTTGAAACATATTTATTTACAAAGTGTTTTCAACATTTCAATAGAAAAAGCTGTTTTAATTTGGAGGATCTAGAAAACTCTTGAGGTAAAACGTCTTGTACATATTTTGGAGCTGAAAAATCTTGAAAAAGATGTATCTTGTAGTCTGGCATCACTTTTACAATATCAATGGTTTTTATCCGCAAATTGGAGTATTTTACAAGTCAGCTATACACTCACTTATAATGCTATAAATTCGCTAAACTTTAAAACCTAACTAACACAACAATTACTAGGAACACTACTTGTTCGCGTAATTGAAATACTACTAATTGGTTTCATAACAGTGGCGTTTGTTTTCACAATGCGATGACAAAAGTCCGACTGTTATTTCTTGCTTTGTATACTGCCGTCTCCGTCTTTTCTAAATAGCCAATACTCTGTTTGGCAGATCGTTAAATCCATAATTTAGCACCGACCTAATGCAGCTCAACTGAGACTTGTCAAATATTTCAAGTATTCCACTTGACAAATACGAATTGAAACCAAAAGCAGAACACCTAACTTGCGCGTTGGACTTATCCATGCAACAAAGTTGCACTTTGTAATTCGTTCGTGCAGGTATTTTATTTAAACGTATGTACGATGCTGTCGTGTAATTTTATAAATATCGGGAACTCACTTTGGCCGTGTGAAACATTTTACCAAGCTATGTAGTTCGCCAATGGAAAAAGTAAATAGCTTCTCTGACATATGTCAATCAGTTGTGTGGTATATACGGTCATAGGAATTTGTGGCGTTACCAAAAGTGAGCACTCATGTCACACCGATATTTTTGGTCTAGTTTTGGGAGCGAGTGCGTTAATAAGGTGTGATATATTTGATCGTCATTAATTTGTTCGTGGAGTGGACGTTTCTCCATTAAAAGTGAGTTCATCTTGTAGTCCAGTTCTTCTTGCGAGTGCAAGTAGTTGATGGTCGGGTAAAGTCGTATTTACGTTTTTGGAAATACATGTGACAGTTGAATTTTGTGTGGAAGGTTCCCCCTACTATGTTTTTGTCCAAATGGTGATGCGATCCTTGGAAGATGTCGTACATGCGTTTATGTTTATTTTACCACAGAACTAATGCTACATCAGCCTCACTGTTTTTAGGATTGTCCTACATTCATACATTGTATACGGAAGCCTGTTAAATGTTCTTTAAAATTACCAAACAACTTATGAACTAGGCACGCATATTCAAAAGCCTTAACATTCCGTTTGTAATTGGTATTGTTGCTCTTCTTCTTTCTAGTAAAACGTAAAGTTTTCACGCCATGTACTCGGCGTCATCAAGTTGTTGTCTGATCTTATTTTTAAAGGACTATGCAATACTCTGGCAGATCTTTAAATCCACAATTCAGCAAGTGAGACTCGTAAAATATTTCAAGAATCCCATACAGAAAATCCTCAAACTTTGAGCGTTTTAAAATCATCATCCGTGGAAATATTCAGTATTGGGATATAGGAGCGTAACGAAAAGTGAAACGATATTAAACACCAATCCACGCCCATCCATCAACTCAATCGCATTCTAGTTCCAGCTCTAAATCAAAGGGTACTCCTCAACGGCTTCAAGGTATATTAGTTTAAGATTCAAACTTTTTAAGCCCTTAAAAATGTATTTGTGTCCATTCTTTCGAATTCGAATTCAACTAAAATTTGATGTACCTTTATATAATATAATAATAACGGAGTCAACTTTCTTAAGGAAACCCGGTTAAAAATAACCGATTTATCAATTTCCCCTCCAAATTTTCTCGGCCGTAAGAACAAAAATAAAACCGTTTGGTTGACGTTAATCCAGGAACTGCTTGGTAACAATTTTTTTTTTAAACGTATACATTTATCTCGGTATTTTTTAACATCGATTATTTGTGTTTTTTGTTCAAGAGTGACAGTTAATTTTAGTTTTAACCCATGAACGAGTAAATTGTACGCTTAAAGTTCTATGAAAAACCGAACAATAAATATTTTTCTGCTCCTTTTCTCTTAATTTAAAAATACGCCATCCCTCTCAACCTCGTTCGGTACTCAATACTCATCAATAGGTCTATTCACGTACTTTTCAGTTATCCTAGATTGAGGAGAATAGCGCCAATTTTGACGCTTTTTGAAAAAGGGAAAGACAAGGGACAAGCTTAAAAAAAGGGTGAAAAATCTAAAATCGCTGTGTAGCGTGAATTGTTTAAGATTCATATATAACATGAATGAAAACAGCCCATCGAACGTCTTCGTAAGAATTTTTGTGTAAGTATATGAATGCATTCACTCCTTTTGATATTAGGTACTACCTATGTCTAAAAGAAAAAGAAATTATAGTGCATTATTTATATTTTTATGTTAAATATTTATTTTAATATTTTCTTATATGAAAACAAGAGCAAATTTCACTTCGGGAAAAAATGTGAATTTGCTTTCGAATTGCTTTTGCTGATAGGAAAGGGGAAAACATCGTCTGGGAACACTGGTACTTGGACCACCTCCGAATTTCCGTTATTTTTACAGACTTTATTTTTTGCGCAATTGATTTTTAAGACGGATTTTGAATTCTTGTCAGCTTTATACCCAAAAAACATGTGCATAGTTCAATGCGCAGAAAGATTAGAATACTCACGTTTATATGGATATAGCCACAAGTAAATATTGCAGCACTGCAACATGTCTCTATTTCTATATTTGCTGCAAAATGCAAGGGTACCACAACACAAAAGAAAATAAATTGCAATTTCAAGTATTTAGCATCATCGCCTTTTGACACTGCTGATTGTGTTGTGTTTGTTTTTGTTTTGCTTGTAAGCACATCAGCTGCTTAGTCAACGAATGGCCGGGTTCCACTACCCGCTAGACGTCTAGCACAAAATATCCCAGACGAAGGAACTGGAAGGAACGCTCGCGCTAGAACGATAGCGCCAGCGGCAAAATGAAATTTGACACACTTTTTCGCATATTTATTTCCACACTACAATCAAAGAAATGATACAATATGTTGAAAACAATGTCTCAATTCCTATTTTATTTACGTTATTACCAATTTTATCACAATTGCAATTGCTCGGTTTCGTATTTTTTTTATTTTGTAAACGTTTGCAGGATTTCCTTTGACAACTTTTTTTTTTTTTTTGTTTTTCTCTCAATGCAGCGGGTAGTTTTGCGCTAGATTGAGAAATTTCCCTGAAAGGGATATTTCACAAAAAGTGCTAGACATCTAGCGCCAAGGGTGAAATGTAAATTTTTTTTATATGGAGTTTTTCATACCGCTGGTCATCTAGCGGGCAGTGGAACGCGACCAATGACAGTAGCCCTATTAGCCGATGCAATGCATGTCAAACAATTTTCTGCACATCTATTTTACTTGCAGCACTGCACTATCCGCTGCGTCCAGTATTTCTGCACATGTGTTTTGTCCATTATGCATTTGACATATCTATCAGTATTTGGCGGTTGAAATTCTCTGAGCTGTTTTGAGCCAAGAGAGGAAGTGCTCGTTACTCGCTGCTTTTCTAATTTTGGTGAGAACGTGTGTAGACCTAATGGCTATTTAAACAGTCATTTGAAACGGTAAACCTCTGCTGTATGGCTCATGAACAGTTCTAAAAAAACTATCTTCTAACAATCAGTGACCCGCTAATTAAAGTACACGCTGACTAAGGATTAAGTACACTGCAAAGGTCTAGACACTAGAGTGGAAAACGAATTCTCTCCCGTGCCTCTCACTGATTTGGACAATATGTGATGACTATAATCGCCCTCAAACTATTTTTAACCCCAAATGCTCGTATTTATTGCACTTGCAATTGAAACCAAATATTGTACTGACCTCGCAAATCCAAGAAGTGCGCCGACTATTTTTAGGTATCTGCACAATTGAAACGCAAACCTGTGGCCGAACAAACTACACTTTCGGTCACGTAATTCTCGTTTATTCGGATGTGGCGATACGGCTACCGCTTTCTGTTAGCATTTTGCCAGCTGATGGTAGTCGCATGCGATTTATTTCGCAATTTGAAAGCGCACTCTGCCTTTCACACCCTGTGAACAGCAGATATTCCTCTGATCTATATCCATTTAAAAATAAAATTCACTCGCCTCAACATTTCACTCCAATTAATCAAGACGATCTCTCCTTTTGTTCTTCCAATCAAGTTTCACCATAAATTATTGTCTTTCCTCATCCCCAAAGACTCTGAATCACACACTTATTGCCATTGACCCACAAACTCAGGCAAATGGTTTTTTTTTCGCGCACTTAACCATTCAGCGCTAAAACAAACCATCCAAACCAAGGACGATTCCACCAGATGTGGAAAAAACAAACTCACAATCAGCAAACGATCGGCGCTGACGTACCAACAATTATCTAGGCCAAAGTGGCAGCCATCCATTCAATTGACAAAAAAAAAAGCCGACCGAGCGACTGGAAAATTGGTCCAAGCTCATAACAGCAACCAGCAAAAGCTTCAATGAGATCTTCAAATGGCCTACATCTCCGCTGGTTTCGTAACACTTTGGCCACTTCTCCATAAGTCACTATTAACCGAGCTAATAGTGCAACCATTTGAATGGTGCTACATCTAGCGTTGACCAAATGCACGCTTACACTTGTGCAACTCCAACACTGATCTGGAGTCGCTGCAAAAACATCCGAATAGGTGCCTACCTACTAATTGCTTATGATGTCTAAGACGGCTTGACTCTGGTTGATCAATACTGTCAGCTGGCCTTGGCCATACTTATATAAAGTCTAAGCTTATTATTCCGTTCTTTGTCATGGTAATTAATCGTCGTCATCTCTATGTGTGATCTTCCAATTCGCGTGCCCCATTGGGGAACTTGATTTCTGAACAAAGTATGGCACCCGTACCGCACGGTATGAGCGCACGATGTGCCGGCTTATTTCTCGATTGTGTGCTGATCACCATCACGTAGTGATGGAGGTCTGATGTTCAATTTATTGTTGGTTGCGGGCTCTTATTTCTCTATTAGAGTGGGCATTACATTGCATCGTAAGTTGGTTTTAATTTGCCCATTGCACATGCGGCTGGCAAAGAAGCTCGCAGCAATTAAGAAAGATTTCAATCGTGTATGGCGGCTTCAATGTGTTTCAGTTTAATTGCGGTGCGGTAGGGTAAAGGTAACCCCCCATATCGTTTCATTGTGCCTTCAGCTACATGGTGGGAAGTATAGCCTAGAAGTGAAAACAAATGAAAAGGCTTACGTTCCATCCAATTCAAGACCAGTGGAAAAAAACAATCTTTCTGGGCAAACCATTTCGTCAGAAGCACTGAACTACCTACCATATGTATCACCTGGTGTATCTTGTGCACATGAAGTGCCCGAGGCAGACGTAAATTCGAATAGAGATGACAGATGAGCTGTGGATTGGAGGATGATATTTTTGGGAGGGGTTATCAGCATCACAAGCATCGGTGGTTCAGTGGTAGAATGCTCGCCTGCCACGCGGGCGGCCCGGGTTCGATTCCCGGCCGATGCATCATTATTTTTTTATTTTTTTTTGATAGGAAATTCTATAGTTAAGGTCGACGAGCATGTGCGTCAGGAGAGTTCCTTTGTTACTCTTGTTTTCATTCGAACACGTGGAGTAAGTTCACCGAAATGATGTTTGACTAATGACAGTTGGGCTCAATGCATGATACAACAAGACAAGATAGCGCAATGAAGTTTTCTTTTTGACTTGTTCTGCACATCTCCGTCAGAACAGCCCAATGAACAATGTGACATTTAATATTTACATGTGTTTTATAAGGAACGATTTGTGTTGGTTCTGTAAATGTTTAAATAATTGGTGAGATATTAAGAATTTAGTTTCGGAATTGATTTAATTAAGTTTGGATAAATATTTATGTCCGTATGTGTGTTTTTGTTAATTTAATTTAATTTTAATTTTGGTGGGGGCGAAACCCCCATTTATTTGGCTTAATACTAAGACTTAGAACTAGACACTTAGACTTATAACTATTATATATAGATAGGGCTTGGAGTGAAGGAGGCTGAGTTTAGTGGAGAGAGTGCTGTGGTTGAAATCAAAAATGGAAATGTTTGAGTTTACCTTCCGGAGCATACGGGAAATTGGTTCGTTGGATCCGTAGAGCGTGCGGTGGGTCGGTTGGTAGAAAAGGCGAGGGTTTCTTAGGTTTCGAGGGTTTGTATTCAAGAAGATGGAGTTGTACAGAGACGGGCAATCGATAGAGCCTGATAGGAGTCGATGAATGAAAAGAATGTCTGCAGCATCCCTGCGATCCTCAAGGCTATTCAAGTTAGTAAGTTTGAGGCGGTCTAAATTGGGGGGAAGAATTAAGGAATCGTTCCAAGAAAGACCTCGGAGCGCAAATCGAAGAAAACGTCTTTGTACGTTTTCGATTCTACTTATATGAACTTGATGAAATGGTGACCACGTTTGGCTTGCGTATTCGAGGAGGGGGCGTACAAAAGTGGTATAAAGAGATCTAGTCACATAGGGGTCGGAGAACTCCTTTGCCCGCCGTTTAATGAATCCCAGGGATGAATTGGCCTTGCGAATTATTTCATCTATATGCGAACGGAAATTAAGCTCATGGTCGTATAATACGCCAAGGTCACGAAGAGACTGTACGATGGGTAGATATAGGCTGGTCATTAAGTAGGTAAAGACGGGGAGGAGATTTTTTGATCTTACGGGATAAGGTGATAGATTGGCATTTAGATATATTGAGCTCCAGGCAATTTTTGAGACACCAGATAGAAAAACTATCTAGATCTTTTTGAAGTAAACAGGAGTCCTGCGATGAAGATATGTGTTTGAAGAATTTGGTATCGTCGGCATAGAGAGAAATAGCGGAGTGTTTAATGACCCTTTCAAGATCGTTTATAGTTAAGATGAAGAGTAGCGGACCTTGGTGACTGCCTTGAGGTACACCAGATGTTGCCATGAATGGGGCGGATAGGACGGACCTAAAGCGAACACTATAAAAACGGTTTTCCAAATACGAGGAAATCCATTTCAACAGTATTGGTTCAGCGCCGAGTGCCGATTATGCGATATCTTATCAAAAGCTTTACTAAAATCAGTTGCAATAACATCAAGTTCTTTACCACTTTCTTAGGCCGACAGTGTAGAAGACACGAATTCAACGAGATTAGTTTTAGTCGATCTACCTTAAAGAAAGCCGTGTTGGTTAGGAGAAATGAAAGATTTGCATTGAAAGCTTAAGGATTCGTACAAGATACTTTCGAGGAGTTTGGGTATGTGCGAAAGTTTGGCTATTGGGCGGTAATTGGTAACCTCGCTCTTTGATCCCTTTTTATGAATCGGTGTGATGAAGGAGGACTTCCATATCTGGGGAAAGTCGCCTTGGGAAAGCGAGAGCTGGAAGAGGTTCGAAAGGGGGTGGGACAGAACGAGGGAACACATCTTGAGAAAAATAGCGGGAATACCATCTGGGCCAGGTGAATATTCATCATTAAGTTTTTGTAATTTATTTTCAATTACAGCAGGTTCAAAAGTTTGAAAGAGGAAGGGGCCAATGGAATAGTTGAGAAGGTAATTGAAATAAAAAGGATCCGGTACAAAGGAGCTGTCGGCAAAAGATTGTTTAAAAAAGCTTGCAAAAAAATGAGCAATGAAGTGTGGATCACTTGAAGCTATGTTTTCGTAAGATAGTGATGGAGGGTAACTGTCGGATTTTTTCTTGTACTTGACAAACCGGAAAAAAGATTTAGGGTCGCTTATAAGATTCGCTTGGGCATCATTTATATATCGTTGATATAGCAAGTTATAGGCCTGAGAGAATTGCAGGTAGGAGCCGAGATAGTTCGAATAGTTAGAAGAAGACCTGTTTCGAAGGAAAGCTGACCATAACTTGTTTCTATTGTTGCGTAACGACCGGAGGCTTGGATTATACCATGGGGGTTTTGGTCGAGAAATAGGAACAAAAAGGGAGATAGAAATAAATAATTCTCTGTAAAAGAATGAGAGGGCATCATTCACAGAGAGATTGGCAAATTCAAATTAAACTTTGCTGAGGTGTTCATTAATTTTGCGGAAATTGGATTTGTGAAAATCATAACAAGGGGGGCTTGCGGGCAGTGTTGGCTGTATAGGATGGTCGTGAAGAAAAGAAAGAAGAAGTGGAGGGTGATGTCTATCAATAGTCGAAAGAAGAAGGGGAGGAAGCGAGACAGAGGAGTTGATCGGGTCAGAGGTGAATATTAGGTCTAACTGCCTATCCATATAGTGTTTGCTATTCCTATTGATTAATGTCGTAAATTTTTTTTATTTTGCTTTGCTCGACGCTGCGGCGTATGAAGAAATTTTTAAGAAAATTGCTATTTAATTAATTAAAACACAATTCCACTTAACTAAATCAAAATTGTGGTATCATGGGCGCAATCTACGTCATAATTTGCTGACAGATGATCACCGATGAACAGCAAGAATGAACGACCTGCGCAATGCTTGTTGTATCATGGGCTCAATGGATACTTGTACATATTGTGGGTTGCTGTGTGTGCCATCGAACTTAAAGTCACAAGGGTTAAAAAGGCCGCCATAAAATGGCATACAGCTGGCCAAGGCCATTTCCAATAAATCTTTAATACCGACATTGTTTGGGGACACAAAAAACAAGCAAAATGTTTGTCACTTCATAACTATTTAGATAACTGACTGAAAATAAGGGATGAGAGAAAATTTCACAAACTTTAAGAAAAGTCGGTTCTCATGGTGTGGAATATATTGGCAGATACCGTTTAACAATAATCGTATATGGACGATATCGTTTTTTAAGTTTTGATGACCTTAATAGGTAATTTAAATTGTGCCTGAATTTTTATGACTATCGTTAGCGTTCGTTACATTTGTGGAATCCATATTTTTGATCCAAGTCAAGTTGCTGTCACTGTTTTCAATCTGTTTCACACGATTTCCATTCCACTGTTGAAGTTGTTGCTGTCAAATTTTCTGGATTTAATTTTAATTCAACCTTAAGAGTTAAAAACACTTTTATATACATTTAATAAAACTTCCCCAAAAGCCTGCTAGCAAAAACGGATATTCCACTGCAGCTTTGTTTACTAAACGTCGAATGACTGACGATACGATCTAAAAAGGTCTTTCGTATCTTCGGCTATTTATAATCTACGACATAAATGAAACACATTTCACCACTAGCTGTCAAATATGCCTGTAAAAATACGGTATGAAAGTCTACTTCACTTTTTTACAACCCACTTTCTTTCTCTCGCACTCCTGGATCAGCAAAAATATGGTCAGTTGTCAAAATATAGTGTGCCGAAATGTTTCCTCAGACCCAGTGCTACCAGCAGTGCCTATATATCTCCGATCTGGCTACTTGAACTTTTCACGTTTGGCGATTTTTAGGCTCCTTAGAAATTTATAAAAAACTGCACACTTCTATTGCGAACGTACTCCTCTCTTATAACTGAAACCTTCTAACAGTTAATTGCGATTGAGCCAACTCTATTTTCATACAGTTTTTGAACAAACTTTACATCTCAGCAGTTAAAGCCAGTGGTGCTATATCGTTGGATTTATACCTTTTTGTGGGATTTCCGATGTCTAAAAAGCCTTCCGCGGGCCAAAGGGAAACAGCACAAAATCTTGGAAATTTCAGGTATCTAATAAAAAACATTTAAACTATAAATTTTTGCTGCAATTTCATCAAAACATCTACATTTCATCATGAAAAAGTGTTCATAAGAAATTGTTCATGTAAAATGTCTTTTATGAAAATTTCCTTCCACAAAAAATAGTCCTAGTAATTTTAACAATCTGCGATTTTAATACTAAAGGTTGATTTAGTACTTTTTTCCGTGTAATAGGTAAAAATTTTACTTTAAAAATTCGAGTTTTTCGCAAAAAAAGTATTTAACCATTTTTAAGAGAGAAAACTACTACGCTTCGTGGAGTAAATGTTGAGAGAGTCCTACAAGACTTAAGCATCGCACAAGATATGCATGAATATGAAAACACATTTACATTGGAAAACGGAAACTAGGAAAGCCTGTCAATTACGTGTTTGCGTTATGTTGTTCTTCTAAATTTAATAACCATTTAATCAGAATAAGTGTACCTACCTTAAGGATTAAAAAAAGAGCATTTTTGGCTCCAGGATTTTTCAATTTGGTTCCATACCTCTTATTAAGCTGGCAACTCTGCTCAGACCGCTCAGTCTATTTATAATCACAAATTCCGAGCTCTGTCAAAACTAAATAGGAATAACGACCTTTTTTTGACAGTTTGAATTTGACAAAGAAAAATGCCTATCATTATATTTCAGATCTGACAGATTGTCGTGACAGGCAGTAAATAGAGTTGCGAATTCAACCCCAGCACTAAAATTAAATGGCGACTAGAAATGCCTACTAACAATCCAAATCACGATTCAAACTGTCAAAGAAAGAAAGAAATAAGAAAAGCAACTATGTACTTCTAAAAAACTAACTGCGCCTACCAATAACAAATGTCAGTCTCGAATTCTCGGAAGCTCAAAATTGCAAAATTCGTATGGAAAATATAGCTATTTTGAATTACTGAAATATGAATTACAAAAAAAAAGAATATGTAGACCAAGAGTAGGTATACCTGCTCAGACTAAAAGCTCCTTAGCATAATTTCTGCATCCATTTCTGTCTTCTCAGATTTATTTGAGTGACTTTGAAATGCTCCACCGATTCATAAACACGTGTACGGTGTATCGAACCGGAAAAGGAATACACTCTAGACACGAGCATCATCGCAAAGATGCGTCATTGTCTTCAGTTTTACATTTTGTATGTATATCCGAACTTTTGTCGTTTCTTGTTGTGAAATAAATGTCACGTAGGGCTTAAACGTGTCAGACAACACCGAAACAAAAGACTGCTGCGTATTAGTATCAGCTGTCGTTTGTGTCGGCCACCTCAGCTGTACATAATGGATAGTTGTTGTGGCGTGCAAAATTTAAAATGAACACTATTATTGAGGGTTTGGTTGTTGACACTTAATGGTTGAATACGAAATGACTACGATTAGATGCAGGAAAATTTCCGTGGACATAAATTCTTATGAAGACGAATTGTGCTCGTATTTGGGGGGCAACATTTTTGCGTTGAAAGTGAACAGAGTGAGTCAACTTATTCGATATGGATACGAAATTAATTTAACGCTTAATCCAAGCTGCAGACGAGTGCTTGCGTCGCTGTGATCAGGGTCACGCGAACTGTTTTGATCAACGACCTGCCTTCACGGCGCGCGTCTATCTGCTCGTTTATTGCCATCAATACACGACCTTGCAAACATTCGCGTGACATTCAAGATATAATATTCAAATAATTGTACTGCATGTCACTCCAGGCCGTGCATCATAATTCTCCTGTGGATTATGTTCACTGCAAATGCAAATACTACCAGTTAGTAAGAACTATCTGTCTTTGAAGGTTCCATACTTATTGAACGCATCCATACAAAATTTGTATACTATGCAAAAGTGCTAACAATACCTCATTTGACAGAAAAGGACACTCGAAAGGGTCAACTGTAGTTGGATTATTTGGGTTCCTGTCAATCGCTTACAAATGGTCCATGACATGTGATTTCATACTCATTATACAGGCTGTACCAAAATGTACCCTAGATATGAATTTGCCACCATTTGTGTGGTAAATGTTGGCAAAAAACAAAGGATTTGACAGCTACACGCAGAAAAAGCACTTATTTAAAATCAACTAACTTTCGGTTAAAAGCTACCAAGTGATACTGTTAATATAACTCCTACAAAATTAGTGGATTCAAAATAGCCCACTCAGGTTGTTTAAGGAAACTCGGTTAAAAATAACCTTTTATCAATTTTTCTCGGTTGTAAATAACAAACTAACTCCGTTTAATTTTACCCGCTGGTTGATATTAATCTAGAAACTTGGTTTTAAACAACAGATAAAGTGTGTTGTTTTTAACAGTATGCATTTTACCTATTTGTACCGGTAGTATTTAACAACGAATATTCGGAGACTTGGTTAATTTTAACCAATTTTTTTTTAACCGAGCAAAAATCGCACTCTGTTAGAGCCAATTTTTGAGCGTGCAGCTCAGAGTTAGGACTACGCAAATGAACAATGCGCCTTAACGATAACCATTTTTAGCCTTAACTCCTAGTAGTCCACTGTGGCTTTGTGTAAATAGTACAAATAATTTGTATAAATTTGAATAATTTGTTATTTTTTAGACTCGCAGGGAAGGTACCACAAAGAAAACTGATGTTTATAATATGATTAAGAGGATCGAGGATGAAATTAACTACCTTTTTAATAACAGAAGCGCTTATACCATCAAATCCGCAAGAATTTGTTGATTGCAGTTCAGAGTTATCAACGGGATTGACGAAAAATGACTCAGCATTTGATTTGTCTAACAAAAAACTTCTATTTGCCGAGTTAGTTGGTGTAACTATGGGTGGCTTATGAGAATTGCAGATATTTAAAAACAAAATAAAATGATTTAAACCGTAGCTTATTTCTTCGCTTCCAATTAATGTAGTTCCATTTATCTTTATTGGCCTTATGTCTGGATTCTTAGATTTCGTTCCCAGCAAATTATTCACCTTAGCCACTGGTGTCTAGCGTTTAGTCTGTTTTCTTCAAATTTATGTTTGTAATAGAAACATTTTTCCAAAGCTATAAGATTAGATAATCTACTACGTAGGAATTTATATTGCTGTCTTACGGAGGGTTTGTTAAGCCTACTTTTGTTATTTATATAAAGGGTTTTTGATATCAATGAAATTTTTTATTCCTGTGAAAGTACGTTCGATGCCATTATGCATGGAATTCTTTTGCATGGCCACCACGGCCACGCTTGCAGAAGTCCAGACGCTGAACACAATTTTCGACGGTTTTCAGGCATAAATCGGCCGATACTGCTGCAATCTCACGTTCGATATTCGTACGAAGTTCATCAAACGTCGCTGGCTTGTTGGCATAGACCGTAGACTTGACGTAGATCCACAGGAAATGGTCTAACGGTCTTGATCATCACGGAAGAAGTACGGCCCAATGACGCCGCCGGCCCATAAACCACACTAAACCGTAATTTTTTCGGGATGCAATGATGACTCATGGAGTACGTGTGGATTGCTGCCGGACCAATACCGCATATTTTGTTTATTGACGAAGCCATTCAAATAGAAATGAGCCTCATCGCTGAAGATGATTTTTCGATGAAAAGCGCTCTTAACGTTGAGGCCACTGACTTCGAATTTTGGTAGTAAATTTTAATAATTTCGACTCGTTGTTGGCTCGTATATCTTTCCATCATGAAATGGCAAACCTTACTTAAGAAATGTCAACAGAGCGGCAAGAAATTCGGCGTCGTTTGCTGTCTCTGTCGCTCTACTTTTGTAGCGTCCCTTTTGAAAAACCCTTTAGAAGCTATTTTTTGTCCATTCAAGGAGGGGATTCAATGCAGAATTGGCGATAGTCAGCCGCATTTGGTCATGGAAAATTTATTTTCTACGTATATCAAATCTTACGCGAGTTCTTGATCCTTTATAGAGCTTCAAGTTCATACTGACTCAAACATAAGTGTCATATATTAAAAGCTGACATGCCACCAAAAAAAAAAAACACTTCCAAATGTAATATTGCTTTTCAAATAACGGAAAAACAGTTGTAGAAAATATGTGGATCTTGTCAATAACTAATCAATTTGTAAGCGAGCTATATGATTTCTTAGTCGTACCGATTACGTCGTTGTCCCAAAATGAAATTTAATGCAATATTGATCAAATAATATGTGGATATCCATAGGTGAATTTCCGCATGCTTTGTAAATAAATACGTATTAAATCACACAGAGTTCAATTATTTATACAAATATATATATTTTGAGAGATATTTGAATGACCAGCATTGACAGGTTTCTTTTTGTCTCTCTATCAGTATAATTCTTACCGAGATAGACTCTCTGGATTTCTCCAGAGTTCTTTCCTGGGTTCGATTCCTAGTGCTAACGCTAGCATCTGTTTATGTGAGATCTGTTTCATCGACTGAGTATCCACCCAATGATGTCCCAAGATCGTCATTCTTCTGCCAGCCAACGCCGGACATTGACACAGTGTATGTGCCGCTGTCTCAGATTCCTCCAGACATATAGTTTGCAGGTATCATCCTCTCTAGGTCCATTCTTCCTTAAGTGATACCGGAAATTACAATGTCCTGTAGACAAAACCACCACACATTTCAATGTTCCTCGACTCATGCTTAAAACCCTTCTTTGAGTGGAGCAAGTCGGCCACTTAATTGCCATTTAAGCCTGTCTACATTGTTCCACGGTTGACCACCTTCTCAGGTGTTCTGCCGTGATCCATTTGTGAATCAGCTGTTCAACCATTCCTCTGCCAATTGAAGAGAATGGTTCTGGTCCCAGCAACTTTTCAGTTGACCCCTGTTTTGCAAAGGAGTCCGCCTTTTCGTTGCCTTCGATCCGTATGTGCCCTCGCACCCAATTCAGTGTTACTTCATTTTTATATGAACACTTATTGAGCTTGAGTACACATTCCAGTGCCAATGATGTTGTAATGTTTGCTAGTTCCATGCGTCTGATCACAGCCTGACTGTCCAGTGCTATAAGGATATTTCTTCCCTCCACCTGACTCTCAAGCAAGTAGTCCAACGCATGCAGCAAAGCAATCATCTCAGACTGTCCACACACACGTTCCCACTGATGTAGTACCCTTTTTTCCTTTCTGACCTTTTCCTCAACATGGTAGTTCCAAGTAAGTCTAGTATCTAGGTAGACTTCCAGATATTTATACAAAAGAATGAAACCAACTAAAGAACTTTGAAAGGGTTAACGTATTTCTTCCCCTCAGCGCTCAATAATAACTTCTTTCACTGCAATAAAAAGCAGCACCAAATATTCACCACAGCGACAGAAAAATCCCACTTTACATACAGTTTTAGCGGTTGACATTTCGAAGGTCGTAACCCCTTAAATGGGCGAATCGCTGTTCGATCACCCTATATATCAATCAACACACAAACGACTCACCACTACAATCTGCAAGGAACATAATGTCATTGTAACGCAAACACAATACACACTTACACAGGTCATCGGTTTCTTTGCCATTGACGGGTTGCGTTCCTAAATTAACTGTCGGAAATGCCGAACCGATGCCGATTTTCGGAACTCCGTCGATGTTAGGTAATTAAAACGCAATACAATCCCGATAAACACTCGCACCCGCTGTAAATGACTGCGTCTGCCGCCGCTGTGATAGTAATTATTATCACTTTGCTGGTGTGTGACATCTGTCATACCGCGATAAAGAGGGTGGATCTGTGCGAGTACTGTATACAATTACCAGTGCCAGATACATCACATCCGAAATAATAGCAGGTAGCCGAAGATGACCGAAATACAATCGTTTAAGGTTCATTACTTGTTTCGATAAATTCCGGCCAGATATACCGGATTTTCAGTAGTGCTAAGTTCGTTGATCTGATAAGGTGTAAAATACTGATCGAGACTTGCGAAAATATCTCGCACTATAGTTTTCAAACTTGAAGGCGGGGGATTATCGTTCGCGGGCAAGTTTCAAAGAGTTTGTGATAAAAGCTTTTCATTGAACATTGAACAACATTTAAGTGTGATTATATGTAAACATGTGTTCTATGTTTGTTTATAAAAGTGCAATTAAATGAACGAGTGCAGTTCATAAAAGCTACGGTCGATATTGTCAGTGTGACTTACTGACTGGCTGTCTGCCGCCTGATCAGTGACAGAAGTGGCGCGCGTTTTACTCAAAGTTCTGTTGCCGTGGGGATGTTAATTAATGAGCTTTGTTTTTGTTTAACGCGAGTGTAATTATAGGGGACGCTCTCTGTTAAGGTCAAGGTAAATATGGAGTTTAATTTTAACAATCAAGCCGTGTGAGTAATAATAATACTACAGCACGTTTTTTATTTTATTTTTTTTGAAAGTTGTGTGTTGTGTGTCATGCTAGTAAGAAAAGTTGTTAGAATTGTTGCTTCAATTAAATAAAAGAGAGCGACGGCTCGCTTGGAAAGACCTGACCGTGACGTTTGCCCTTGATCATTATGTTGAAAGCATTTGCATCCGATTCTTGTGCAGAACTCTTTAAAGGAAACATGTCGAAACGGGAAACAAATCTCATGGTTTATTGGTTATGGAAAGACTTGAACAAAATGCTCTATGCCGCGAGCTTCAAATGTGAATTGCTTTACCCGTATCAAGAATATATGTATAATAAAGATAATAATTAGTTGGCGCAACAAGGTCCGAGGGACCCTAGGCCTAGCTTCTCACAACCCCTCGTTTTGTGTGAGTTTCATTTTTGGAACGAATGGAAGGGATCTACAATTTTATGCCGATTCCAAACGGCTAATTGATAAGCTCTTTAGGACAGTTATACTCTCGGATGTTTGTCAGAAGTTCGCGAGAGGTGTCGCAGTTGAAAAACCCTACGTTGGAATTTGGGTTTTTGCGGAATTCGAACCTGGGCCCCTCGAATTTATAGAAATTCGTGGATATTTTGAGAATATCTTTCTTGTATTGTTTAACCTGAGACGTACACATACACATACATATATGGACAAGAATTGAAATTGATCTGGTAGTATTTCCTCAAAACCTGGCAAAAATAAAATTGGTCTCGCTTATTGTCGCCATAAAATAAATCCTTAAAGCATATTGGGAGCTATTTTTTTTCCTTTTATTAAATAACTACAAATGCAGTTTGTTGTCATAAAGAAATCTGCTTAAAATATGTACTAAAATAGGGATTCATCGAAAATGAATATTGAAAACGATTTTAATTGTTTTATTTCTTTTTAACTGTCATAAAATAATCCTACTTTCGTGATTTTTCGGGTATTGGCGGCGGTTTGTATCCAGTTTAGACACATCCATGTAAAATCGTGTGTCAATGTTTTGTTAACAACCACTTGTTTGCTGTCGCCACTGTGTATACATGAATCGAGTAGTTCTATTTGGATTGGAGTCCATTTAGGGCACGTTGCGGGTCTGTGTACCTCAACCAATAGCACTGATTTAAGCGATAAATAATTGTTAGCGACCTTACAAATTTGTTTGTTTTTGACACGCACTGTACTTGTTACTTTAACGTCCTCAATATTTCAGTGGAACAGCAAAAGTAAGGACACGTCTATTTACAATAATTCGTAGTCTAAGAAAGTATTATGTAAATAAAAATAAGCAAATAGAGAGACGTAGTTAGCTTTATGTTTTTATAAGTGAAAAAAACTGTTTGACTCAAAACTTTTGATACTCGGAAGACTCGAAACAAATGCCCGTCAGCTAACAATATATTTCATTTAAAAAACTATCTTTCTTACAGGAGCAAACGAAATATATTTTTAGAAGTTTGCATTAAAAAATTAAGAGCGGACCTACATCTATTTCTGCAATCATCTGGGCGGTAATGTAGAGTTAAAGCGTCGCCTTTCCCATGCAAAGCCAATAAGAAAAGTTCCGGTTTAAAGGATATTTTTCTTTAAATATGGTTTACCTCAAAATTTCTCATTTTGAAACAATTGAAACATCTATAAAACTAGCCGGACCTGGATTTACTCCATTTTGTCCGAGACATTTGCCCACCAGACGGCAATTAAGACATTTTGTTCAACGCCACCGCTCGTGATTCTGAATAAATCTGAAATTTTCTTTCTCATTTAACTCACTGACTAAACACACTTGGGGCTTGGCTTGTTTTCAAGAAACGACCGATCTTCGGAGAACCATTGCGATGATAAATAAGATAGAAGTTCCAATGACTGAAACTAGCAAAAACAGACCCCGACTCTTATCAATGTGGTTATTAGTTTTCCACAATTTGCACTTAACAAAACCACATGCAGTTTTATTGCAAAACATTTTTACTACCCTAGTAAGATCCGTTTTCGAATATTAAACCAGAGAACCTGCAGGTCTTCAAGCTGGGGATTTTAACTGTGCGGGTCTAAACAAATATCCATAATTAAAATTCCAAGAAATATATCCACAAATGACAGTGACTCAAGTTCTATTATTTGAAGTATACAGTATCAGGCTAAAGTCTGTTCAAATGCACTCAAGCGATTTTGTTATAAATGGTTTCAATTCCGCGTCTGATTGCCCTGAGTAATAAAAACAAGAACATATTTCGTACAGTGTAAACAACGTATAGAAATGAATTTGCTTATAATTACAAATTTTTAATTAAGTCAAGCCAGCTATTGTTGCAAGCCCAATAGAAGTCGCTGAGTCATAATGTAAATAAACATTTGTGGCTACGCGCACTTAAGCAACACGATATAGAGTATTTTGGGCGACGACAACGCCAGACGTGGATGTTGTATGTTTGTTTTCGCGATTTAGTAGCAACTACATTGATTTTAAACAGCAGGACTTTTTGAGTTAGCTAATCGTCTGTTCGCGCATTGTGACTCTATAGTCTATAACTACATCTAAACTATTGTCGTACTGTCACTGTCACTTCGCGCAGCTGGCCGATCACGTAAATAGTTTGTTTTGCATGACATCACTGTTAGTGTGTGCAACTTCCGAACTGGAGCTTATAAATAGATACCTATGCGAGGGCAAAAAACCCCGAAGCGTATTTCAATTACAAACGAAATAAGGCTCTATACCTGTGAGCGTGCAACTTCTTTTGAAGAGACGGCTTTTCCCAGCACTTGGGCAAATATTAAAAGTCTCAAAAATTGGCGCAGAAAAAATAAAGTGCACGAGTGGGTCGAACGAAACTTTCTCGTTCATCAAAAGTTTGGTACTTTTCTTATTTTATTAGGTAGGTACTTAAAAATCTATGTAACAAAATTTTTAATTCACTGTTGGACATTTATCTCATATGGCAGCTATTTCAAATAACAATTTGAGTTTTTAAAAGTTGAAGCTCTAAGTAACAGGGAACTGTCGCAAGTTCTGGTTGGAGAGTTATAAGCCCCTGCTGTACTATTTTAAAAGCTCTTACTCTTTACAAGATCTTTGAGTACAGGACAAGTGTAGTAGGAGTTTCTCTTTGTGAAATACTTGGAAATGTTTTTATTATTGACTAGAATATGATTAAAGTTGTCAATGATTGGAAGTATTGCTCGTGGTAGACCAATTTCTTAACATAGATAGATATACATACATGTAAGAATTCAGGCGTTTGTTTTTCAATTTAGGCACTAGTAGTTACAAACTGAATATCCCGATTTTCGTGTGTGGGAGTTTGATTTTCTGATTGTGTAAGCCCCAAAATGGTTGGCATTATTTAAAGGTGCATATTCAATATTGTTGAAAAGAGAAGAAGTGGGTTGCATTTGCTAAAAAGTACTTTTGCGTAGCTGTATTGCCTTTTTATTAGAAGTGGATCATTTAAATTATTACAAAAATATACCACAGATATGTGAAAATACATTTATCGGGGATTTCTGTAGTCATATTTGAGAAATAATTAAAAAACTGATTTATTCGAATTTTTCCATCAAAACTAAGTACGGGATCTTATTTAGAATACATATATTATCTTTAATACATATTTTGGTCAGTATCGTTAGAGCGATTTTTTGTAAAACTCTGCAATCGAAACTGTAACAAATATTAAAACGTTTAGTTTGAAAAACACTATTGCTTAACTATTCAGCTGAAAACTGAGTATAAGTTATTGTTCGGGATGTGAGTATTACTTGTTTTTTTTTTTTAATTTTTATCGAAATCGAAAATGAAGTTTTCGAGATATGAGCAGTTTTTAAAATTATCGTTTTCGGTGATTCGAATTGAAAATTAAGGACACAGTAATTTTGAGAACATCAATTTTACTCTAAGTATGCATTTTGGTCCAAATTGTAAACGTCGTTTTCCGGTAAACTAAAGAAAACAAAATTTTGAAAAATTTCCTTTTTTCAAAAAGATAATACAGGCAAAACTGAGTTTTCTATTTAGTTAGAAATGACCATATTACCTTAGAAATGAATTTCCAAACATGTCCAAATTTCAAAAGTTAAGTTATTCAATTTTTTTTTGGCCAGAAACTGGATATGCAGTCATAGTACACCCATCTACTTAATCTGAAATATAATTTTTTTTTGAAAACGTTAAAGCCGTTTTCGAAGAAATCGAACTGGTATTATAATTCTGTTCGGGAAGTACCATTAATATGGGGGTTACTTTGCAAAAAAAACGGCCACCAACTCCGAATCCGAAGTTTGAATGAAATCCGGACTTTTTCGAGTTCCTCTATCATCTTAATGTCAGAATTGATTAACATTTCGGGCTCGAAATTTTTTACGAAAACAATATTTTTTTCTTACTTCGTAATAGAGAAAGTTAAAAACCCGAGTGAGGTTTAACCTTTACCGCATTCGCATCTGTAAGAGTTTTGACTTTTTAAAATGTTGTTTGATAATTTTTTTTTTTATTTTTTCACCACATGTTGTCAGTTATATTATGGTCTTTTTAAAACCAAATTGATATCGTCCTAAAGATTATTGTAAGGTTACACTCTTGTACAATTTTACCCGGTTCATCCTTGAAATTTTCGTGTTGTCACGTTTCATATTTCTTACTTATTTCGCATCGTTTGGATTATTTGGGCCAGGCTAAATTTTACTTTTACTCACACTGGCGAAATTTTCCGCATAAAACTAACCACTGTGGCCTTCTTAGTGTGAAGGTTTAGAGTGATTATTAGTAGGCCGTACTATATTTTAGCCATACAAATTTCGCTATTGTGAGCTACCGTAGATTTAAAGCCCAGACTGAGATTTCTTGTTGCTGTGGCGCGTTGGTTCCACGTATATAGTCAGATTCAGTTCGCATAGATTTTCCATAAGTGTATACATGCAGACCATACGAAATAAGAGCAGAATAATAACCGCATAGAACTCGTACTTAAATACATATTTGCTTACTTCTACTTTTGTTGGCGCTTACATGAACAGCTATTCCTGCAACTTCGTCTATAGAAAAGGCTGTCTATAGTAAAGGGTGATTTTTTAAGAGGTTTAGAACTTTTTTAAAAAAAAAAACACAAAAAATTCGAAAAAATGAATGAAATATTTATTTGAATCGATAGTTTGAACCTTGCAATTTAATGTTTAAAGATAATTTCATGCAAATGTTGACCGCGGCTGCGTCTCAGGTAGCCCATCCGCTGAGTCCAATTTTGGCATACTCTTTCACACATATCGGCCGGTATCTCACGAATGAATGCATGGATGTTGGCTTCCAGTGCGTCAATCGAAGCGGGCTTGTCCCTATACACATTAGCCTTGGCATACCCCCACAAAAAATAATCTAATGGTGTCAAATCGCACGATCTAGGCGGCCAATTGACCGGCCCGAAACGTGAAATTAACTGTTCACCAAACTCGCCTCGCAATTGCGCCATTGTTTCGCGTGCTGTGTGGCATGTGGCACCGTCTTGTTGAAACCACATATCATGCAAGTCAAGAACTTCCATTTCGGGCAAAAAAAAGTTTGTTATCATCGCTCGGTAGCGTTCACCATTGACAGTAACGCTGCGATTCGCATCATCTTTGAAGAAATATGGCCCAATAATGCCGCCGGCCCATAAACCGCACCAAACAGTGGCTTTTTCGGGATGCATTGGTAGCTGTTGCAATGCTTCTGGCTGATCTTCACTCCAAATGCGGCAATTCTGCTTATTTACGTACCCATTCAACCAAAAATGAGCCTCATCGCTGAACACAATTTTTCGATAAAAAAGCGGATCCTCGGCCAGCTTTCCAAGAGCCCATTCACCAAAAATTCGGCGTTGTGGTAGGTCGGCTGGCTTTAGTTCTTGCACCAGCTGTATCTTAAAAGGCTTTACGCCCAAATCCTTCCGCAAAATTTTCCACGTAGTGCTGTAACAAAGGCCTAACTGCTGGGAACGGCGCCGAATCGACATTTCGCGGTCTTCTGTCACACTAGCTGATACGGCCGCAATATTTTCTTCACTACGCACAGTACGTAAACGTGTTGGTGGTTTAATGTCCAACAAAGTAAATTTGGTGCGAAATTTGGTCACAATCTTCCGAATAGACTGCTCAGAAGGTCGAGAATGCCGATCATAAAATGGAAGCAGCGCGCGATGAACATTTCGAACCGAGCACGAATTTTGATAGTAAAATTCAATAATTTGCAAGCGTTGTTCATTTGTAAGACGATCCATGGTTAAATTGCAAACCAAACTGAAGCTGTTTGACAGTGACACAAGGTACTAAACACACGTCAGCTGTCAAAACCAGTGTTGCCAAAACCAAACCAGCTAAAAAATCACCCTTTATATGTGAAAACGAAATCATGTGCCCTCTTAAATAAAGGAAAGGTAACCAACTACAACCCTTTACAACTATGGTACAGCTGAAAGGTGAAAGACTTCCTTTAAGGTAACTAAGTGATTAGTTTCTTAAAAAAGAAAGGATTTAGTAAACCAAAACGCTTTGAACGTATGAAATCGAAGCAATAAACAGTTTTGTGTACAAATATCGGTTTTAATTTAAAAAAAAAAATAAGCACTTAACTTAAGGCATGCCCCTCACCGTTGGCAGCTGTCCGTAAATTAGTCTGCCACTGGCATAATTAGATAAAACGGACGCCACTCTAACACAGTCTTTGCACCTAATTAAATATTAAAATGGCGCCCAACATGAGGTCGTGATTCGCGTCCTCAGACTTTGCACCAACCGCAAGTGCGCTACGTTTGTTCGACCAACCATACCTATGTAGATTCATGGAAGACGTTCAGTGAAAATGCCTTGTAATTGCTGTGATATTTCATAAAATCCCCAAGGACTCTTTAAATAAATGTGGTCAAAGCGTCTTTTTTCGTCGCCGGTAAATCAACTTGTATGCACCTACATCTCTTACGTGCGCAAATGCTATGCATATGCATTCCTATCTCCTTATTGTTCCTCGTTCCACATTTCCAAAGGACATGCAGAAAAATGTTGAACGTGACTTAACAAGTGACACGAGTCAACCACACCAGAAGATTATGACTAAGTGACTCTCTTTTCAACAAAGAGGATTTGTTCACTTCCCGCTTAAAACGAAAACGAGCTCAATCGGATTCGGCTTACTCGTACTCCCGCTCCATTTCATTTTCTTTGAACTACACTGTCGCTACAAACTGGCCGCTTCTACAAAGTAGATACAAAAGCGTGCGTCATAAATCAGAGAGAAACCCATGCGCGACCCAATTCCTCCTATATACAGTAACAGTCGGACGTGTGCTTACTCACAAGTCCAGATTCTAGCGAAATTCCCTGACATAACACACAACAACACAAATCGAAAAAAAAAGTAAAAACAAAAACACAGCCAACCAACAACTGTTAATAACAACAACATTAATTACACACCACGATGAAGGGAAAATACATATGAAATTTTGTAGCTTTTCAATCATTTTATTTTTCACTTTTTCAGTGACGAACGGCCGAAGAAGACGACGCGACGAATCATCCAGCCGACAACAGTTCAACTACAAACATCGTCGAAGGAAGCACCAAACGGGCACGTACAGGTACACTACACTACACATCCCCCCCGCGCCGATTTATTTCTATTCCACACTTTCAATAATTATTTCGCGATAAAGTTTCCGTCTACGGATTGCAATCATTTTCAACAAAAAAAAACAACAACATAAAACGCCGAAAGCCGAACATTCGGCAAGTGTTCTCGCAAAGTGAATTTTTGCATTGATAACAGGAAAATCGATATTCAGATACATAAAGGAGATTCAACAGCTGAATCTGGGAATCAAAATAAACAACAACAAAACGTGAATTTAATTGTGAAAATTCCCACATCGAGGGGAAATTTTAGAACCAAGCAGCTTCGTCGTCTCGTCACATTCCACCGTCACTCGTATCCGTACAAGATTTTACGTCACACAGCGCGCGCATAAGCGAAAGCTTCTCAAATTCAAAGAAAAGCTCGCATACATGCCCAACACAGCGGGGGAGAAAAAACAAAACTGAAAATATACACAAGCGAATCGGTCTGTAGAGATTTTATTATATCTGAGCGCGCATAATTCGTCTGCTGTTTTGTTGGCCGACAAGAAGAAAATCAAATATCCTGCAGGAGTCTAGAACTAGATACGTGTTGATATCCCTGCGAGGCAAGTTGTGATTTAGTGTGTCGCGCGCGATTGTGAAGAATAACCGACGACAGCGCTCAGGCCCACAGAGCTGCGTATCCAAAACGGCATCAGCTGATCGAAAAGCTGCTAATTTTGATCGTGAACAGAAAACCAATTTGACAGAAACACCTTTGTTGATCCACAACGACCTACATTTATATTCGTAGCTGTTCTTTGTTCGCCCAAGTTTGGAGTGAAAATTTACTAAATTTTGTTTTCATTTGAATTTCGCAACGAATCGGTGGTGAAAAGTGTGTGCAATTGAAGAAATTCTAAAGTGTGCTATGATTATTTACAAATTTAATGATATCCCCAATACTAATCGACAAACGACCAATTCCAAAGAACCTCATTTAGTTACTTACGTCATTGAGTCGATACAAACAACGCAGCTGGTCTATCTATTCATTAAGAAGGGTTTGAGAACTCTAATTGATTTTACTTAAATCTGATTTGCAACGGAGAATATTAGTTTTGTGACACGATCAGTCCGCCGAGTGAAATTCGAACAAAAGATACTTTTCTGTTTTTTTTTTTTTTTTTTTTTTTTTCAACGACAATCTGTGACAACATGAACGTCAACAGTCCGATATTTGTACCGATGGGCCATCAGCAAGCGGCTGCGGTTCCACAGCCAGTACCGCCGATGTACGTGGTCTACGATGTTCCCCAGAATGCAGTGGTAGCGCATCAGAATGCCTATCACCAGTTCGGGGCGCCCCAGTACACTGGGCACTATCAGCAGCACTTTCAGCAGGCCAGATACTTCCATAATCACAGTGTTGGCCAAGTGCAGGGCACTAATCTGCTGCAGAACAATGGCAGCTATCAGTTCATACCGACTCAGCAATTTTACCAAGCACAACCACAAAGAAAACGACCATTAATCACGAAGGAAGAAGTCGAACGCATGCTGCTCTTTCAGAAGCGATACTTCAAGCCCAACAGAGCCGTCGAGCGGCCGCCGCTGCAGCTGACCGATGAACAAAGTGAGTACTGCTTATCTGTTTGCTATTCGTATCTAATGGTTTGGGAGGAGATGAATTCCAATTCGAGGCACTGGCCGCAGCCGATGCCACAAAAGAACAGACGCACTACTTGATATCTATGTATAGTGTGCAACTGTGGTGGATGTGTGTTCGTCTGCGAGTTCAAGGAACGACAATGAACTTGAACGTGTCGACGTTTTAGCGAAGCTTTTTTTACTTCTTTCTCCACTTGTTTTTCTTTATTGTATCTTATCTACGTATTTTTTTTTGTTTTTTTTTTCGGGGAGACTAACAAAGAAACACAAGCAGATAAGGGTGCTAAATGGCCGAGGAGCTGAGTGGTCGTGTGCTGTTTTTGTAAGGTGCCGGCGGCGGCTTTCATAGGATTCAGAGCGGGAGGGTGAATATACAAGTTGGAGGTTACGAAACATTTCGCTCGATACGAATAATATCAGCCGGTGAACGTACTTGAGGTTGTGTTTGGGATACAAGGCCGGTTGCGGTCATTCAGCCCGGAGTTCAAGACTCCAGAGATGATGGAGTGCATTACACTTTCTGGGCCATTAGACGGGTGGATGTGTCACTGTTCACATGTGAGTCGGTATTAAGGCCATTTTTTTGAAGAGGGTGCTTATGATATTAGGTGGCCTTTTTGTGGTACAACTTAGCGGGCTGTGGATTTTGAAGCTTAACACTTAGATAAGTGTTGTGGCACTTTTGCTGTAACTATTTCCTGTGTTGAAGGTAAGCTGTTGGGGTAATCCACGTCGCTTTGTTGTCCTTTATGATGTATGCTCACCTGTTTGTTATTTGTGTGAACCGTTCACGAAAAGCATCGATTGGTTTAGACCCATCAGATTCTGGGAAACATAAAAAATTCCTAAGCATATTTTCGGAGGCATTCTAATCGCCGCCTTCCACCATCCTAAAGCGAATTCAACTGTCTGTGTTTATAATTATCCAATTTTGTGCCCGAAAGGTCGATGATTGCTCGGCTTGTGTGGCAACTTGCGCCAACCTGATGCATAAAGTCATATGACTGGTTGTTGCCATCTTTGCGGAAATTTGTCAATAATAGCGACGTTGCAAAAACCTGTCCCACGCTCGGGAGACATTTGCTGATGAGCTCACGAGAATGACTGCTGATATCAGTTACCTTGAACTTGCTTACGAACTTTTCTCACAAACTTTTGTACTACTTTGTTTCGGCCCAGATTGCGAACTGTTTGAAAATAAATCCGTGCATAATATTTCGATTCAGAGTGCAAATATGACCTAAACGCCTACTCAGCGACCTTTCCCAAGCCTGCCATTTCTTATGCTCATAATGGTGATCCTTTAATCAAAAAAAAAGTCAACTACTAACTAGCGAATCGCCTGCTCTTCCAACCAACAAAAAAAAAATGCAACTGTAAGCGGTTTTTTTCTGACCTACGGACCAACCTAACCTAAAAGTATAAACGCCTGTCTATAAGCTATTCGTTATTTGGAACTTTGTTTCTCCGTGATCTTTAGAGTTCTTGTCCTTGTTCTTGTGAAATTCTCGAACAACATCCAATCCGTGTCAAACTCTGTGTCCGCTTTTTGAGCAGATATTTTTAGACGCACTATACCCTTACTGTACTGTTGACTTTCATTTTGACAAAATTAATCTGTACAAGCTTCCCAGAAGCATTATTACATTCCGGTTGGAAGCTGCTATCATTGTCCTTGCGACCATATTCTCCGGACAGATCCACCATCTCCATACATAACCTTGAAAAACCAGTTTTTTAATTGAATGCTCTTCATCAGAAGCCCCATTGAGATACAAAAAAAAAAAAGTTTCCATAATCATATAGGACGCTACAATACAAAATTTGCTTTCGATTGTGATTAACGTGATACAAAGTAAGGATATGAAGGGGGTAGATGCACTTGACAGATATATGTTTCTTATAAAAAATACAAAACCATATGATACACAAATAGAATGGAATACATGGAAGAGAACTCCTGCGCAAAAGTTACACTAGTATTCCGTGAAGGGTAGGAAGCGCAAGGACTACCAAAAGACCAACTGCAGGTAATATATCAAAGCACAACACAAACACGTGAGCCTTGTACGTAAATTTCCCCAAGGGAAATTTCCTTTTGTTATTTTTTTTTGTTGGATCGGCTTGAACTTTCCATAAAAAGCTGATTGCTTAAGCTCATTGGTGGGTCCTCAATGTAGTTATTCTATGATTGTTTAGAAGAGCTCGGCAAATATAAGATTTCCCCATTTTTCAATACGCATTCGTAAACCACCCCCGGACCCGGACCCGGACCTATGGATGCACTGATGGGGGGCGGGGGAGCTCGTTTGTTGTCATATATTTGTGGAATTTTTGAGAAACTATTAATAAAAGCTCTTCCTCTTTCGCTGTGTGCTTCGGTTGAGTGAGTTCCTTTCGAGGTTAGCTTTGAAGTCTGTCAAATTGGCAATCAGTTTTGAAAGTCCAATTCATACCGCCTCCAAAAACCGAAAATAAAGTACTAGAGCTTCAGGTCGTTGACGGAATATATATATATATAATCATCATCGTCATAATCATTGACTAAAATAAAGAAAGAAATAACAATATGAATGAAAGTCAAAACAATGTAATGCGATATGCACGTTACAACTACGTGCACACAAGATTGTTGCGTTTAGCGTTCGTCAGCGGCTTAAGTTCCCAATAAAATGACGCATTACTATGTGCGGTAAACAAAATAAAAACAAAAGACAGCGCATACTCTTTTTTTTTAAGTTTTTGTTTTTCTATTGCCTATTGAACCCGTTGATGCTGTGTTTGCAACTTTGTTTATACTCTCACAGATGCTTATTAGTCCTAATGCATGCGTTTATTATTAGAAATGTATGAAAGGAAACTTTTTTAATTGCAATCGAGAGATGAGTTTAATTTGTGTTTTTTTCCACAGTTGGTAATAGTGGGTGAAAATTGCAGTTTCACGATTTCAATGAGACTAGTTGAGTGTCGTCTTATGTGATACATTGTATAGGTACCTATACAAAAGTAAGTAACAAAAAGCTTCGCTAATGAGGAGCAAATTGAAGTGGCACCCACGATGATTTGTAATCCGCCTCGGAGGATGTTTTGTCTCTAGATGTAATTCATGTAGCGTAACAACAACTTGAAGTAGACAGTTCTTCTATACTCCAATTAAAATTAAATCCAACCCAAGTGCAAGCTATCTTATATCTAAAATAAAGCAACAGGTCTATTAAAAAATGTGAATAATTGTAGGTAAGTGTTTTTGTTTTGCCTTGAGTACAAACCAAAACGAAGGAAAGAATGTAAAATAGAGTGGCGCCCACAAACAGTCTGCTATTCGGCTCGAAGGACCAATAGATTGAATTTCTGAGAAGCACAGGCTAGATGATATATTCTTGCTGAAGGATGCAGCAACAAATCAGTAATTCCTTTGAACTCCAATTGAAATTAAATCCTATTTAAATTGACACAAGTCTAAGGGAAAATATGAATTCTTGAAAAGTGAAATAAATACACCAATTAATTGGATGTTTAGTTTCATAGTTTTTGTATGTAGGTGTCTAATCCTCAAAGCTCCCCTAATTAGGAAAGCACAATCAAGTGGCGCTCACAGACGATTTTTTACCATTTTTTATCCAGCTCGAAGGACCGGCGGATTATTTTCCTTTGAATCTGTTAAATGAATGTACAAGCAACAGAACAACAACTTGAAGAAGTCCAATTAATTTCAAATCCTACGCATGCCATTTCGTATCTTAAAAAGCAATAGCAGGTCTGTATGAAATTGTGGGCTGTTGTTGTAGTAGAATTATAATAAATTCGTAATAGAACTGGTCCAATTTGCACAAAAAGAATATCAGTCAGTTGTAAATATTGTTAGACAGGAAATCTGCGATTGTAGAATGATATTTCTAGTTTTTAATATGTTTTTTCTTTTAAAAAACGTAACATGTAACATTCTCACAAACCCACTCAACCTAACCTTTAAATGTAACACTCAATTGTTTTTTTTTACTCGCAAAATTATGCAAATTCGTCTTGAAGATGCCTACGACAGAAATGCTTGCTTGGTCCTGGCAGCAAAAAGTAATAGAATAAAATGCAGTGACTCAGTCGAACATCTCTGCTATCAATTCATTGGCGATTATTACTTTTGAGTTATTCGTGAGAGTTCAAGTCAAACTTGCTGCCGACTGTTGCAAAAATGCCTGCATTTGCATGCACACAGTTTGCACAGACGAAGTTGGCAAAAGGCACATCAGAAGTTGGGATCTGTGTCTCTTTTTCCGCGCTTCTCCACCCGAATTGCATCATCATTACAACCAGCACAATGCACCCCTTTGTCATATCTTTATTACCGCAACCACCTTGGTGGATCGAGAACAACAAAAAACAACCCAAAGGAAAGCAATGTCTACCCCTAATCGGGCACAGCTGCAATTAACCGATTTTCAAGATCATTTTCGCAATCAAAATCAACGCCTTATCCAATAGTAAATGTTATTTCATTTCTGTGGAGAGTGTAAGCAATTTAAGTAGAGTTTATATTTTTACAATGCACTTCCGCTGTGCAATGTGTGTGCTGCAAGAACAAATACCAATTCAAAACCACTTTGCATGTACACGAAATTATTTATGAGTGTAGTTCAGGAAAAAAAAGCTTTTCCTTGACAGAGTCCGCATTGCTCTCACGTAGATAAATATTTATTTTCGTAATTTCGTATTTTAAAAAACAAATCATACTGAACAAAGAAACTTGTATCGGAAATCCAAAATAAGACAAACAAAAAATAGCACGTCCAGATGTAAAGAGTGACAGCACAATAACCTGAGAGTACAAATGACCTCTAAATCAGAAGACCTCCCTCAACAATGTGTGTAAACATTGGAATGCAACAAAGGATTATGCATTTGCATCTTTTCCAATTACCTTCACAGTGGCGCTTCCGCTCTTATCGAAATTCGTCAAAATCAAACAAATATATTTCAATTTTAATGCTTTGAAATGGCGCACGTTATTTTGGCACTTTGTGTGTCGTTTGGCATAAGTTTTTCGTACAGCTATCTGGGTTAAGATGAGAGGAGTGGTGAAGTGGTGTACGTGTGTATTTTGAAAGCTTGCTCGTGTGGCGAATAATTTCCAATGGCGAGAAACCATGGGCGAGTGCCTTTCTTTTGATCTGTCCGATTGAAATTAGATGCACCTCTTGGTGAATAAATTACGATGTCATTTCATTAATGAAAATGACAGCAAAGTCGGTTTCAAGGTTGAATAGAAACCATTCATAGAAATTCGTAGAAACAGCCGACTCGATAAGTGAAATAAGAGATTTTGGCAAAAATATTTATTTTGTCTCTCTTGCAATAGGGGTTTGTTTTTCAATCTGAAGTATATAACTTTTAAATGGCTGACGATATTTTAAGAGCATTTGTTTGTCAAGAACTGCAGGTAGTCCAAGTGACAATGTTTCTAAATTACATAAGGTAATCAGTTGACACCTACAGCAAGGACTTTTTTAAAGGAACATTGTTAGAACCACAAAGATGAGTACCAACCTTGCGCTTCAAAATAACAGTCGGGCATGTTTTGACTGCCCTCAAATGTTACCTGTTTTTATTTAATTCACTCTAACCTAGAATGTACTCCAAATGGAGAGTAAATGTGACAAGAAAGACGTGGTCCACTTCGCGAACTGGACATTTCCGCATCAGATGACATTTGAGTTTGAGTTCGACTGTCACACTTAACTGGGAGCTCACCAACTTGCCCATTTGTACCTGTACTTATTGGGTGCATTCAAAAATCTAGTTATCTTAAGTCAACTAGATTGGTCTGGATAATATGTAACCTGAAAGCAAAAACTAGATTGTTCGGGAACGTCACTTTCTCTACTTCACCCACATATTCGAACTGTCAACTTAGTACTCAACTCGGTCACGAATTTCTCAACTATATTGGTCGGCTACCCCACCATAAACGTCAACTGAAACAGCTGCTCGTTATGACCTACATCAAGTAATCAAAACCGACATACATCTAGTTAGACAGCTGTCAGACTTACTAAACTAGGTATTGGCACGTCCCCTTTCTGTTCTTTGTTATAATTCGCTTCTGTCAGTTCTAAAAGCTGTACATACGAACAAGTGTCGGAGCAACAATCGATTTCATTTTAAATTATCAATGGTGTCATCATTGTGTACCTTCAACGCCAAATACACGTGGAGATAAACTCCCATGCATAGTTCATGCCCCCACAAAATCGCTCGTCAGTAAAAATAAAAACAACAAAAAGTAAAACCTGTCATTCCTCCGAAATAAACACACATGCAAGAACATTGAACTTGTTCGGATTATGGACGACGTATTCTCTCCTGCGCATATTTTATACTAATGGCAATGTCTATGAACTTTCGTATGGTATAAATTTTGATCAAAACAAAACTGCGACGCAATAGCCCAATATCACCACTTCCATTCCAATCCCAGACACGTCATGCCAAAGTCCGAAACTATACTTGTTCGCGCGTTACCCGCACCTTAACATCGCTTTCGAAACACGGTCATCTCTCCTCGTGTGTAGATCACTGTTGACGATGGTCATCGGCCACTCTCTTTCTCTTACCACCTGTAAGCTGGTTGGCTGTTCCCTTAGTGTGAAAGGACGTCTTCGCATGCCTAAGGATCGCAATTTTGTACGTGGATTGCATCAGGTTCGCTGCAAATGATATCTGGCACAATGACCTACAATATCGTGCGGCTTGGCGAACCCTGCAGAGCTTTTTGTTGCTGTTCTTTTCTCTTCTCGTGAGCGGTGCTCTTTTGGAGCGGATTTATAATTTAGATCGCATTTGCGAAAGTCTTTGGCAGGATGAGTGTGTAAACAAAAACAGAATAAAACAGTTGATTTTTTGTTTATCTACATGTGTTTTTACATATTTATACGTATCTGTCTGAATGGTTCGTTGGACGTTCTAAACTTGAACGAGTGTTTTGATCTTGAAACGAAATAAGAGTTTGTCAACAGATAGGACCAATTGTACAGGAGCTCTTCTTCTCAAACCTTCTCCACGAGATTCAAGTAACATTTGGGTACTTGACACGAAAATGATTGGACTTTTGTAAACACAAACAGAGATGTAGGTACAAGACCTTTAATTATCGTGCTCCACATATGGTTGACCCATTTTTCGCTCCGACCGGCTGATGCGTAGTTTATTTCCAAATGTGAATCTGCATAGTTTAAGATGTGCTTTAATGTGTTGGTGATTGCATTCAAGTGCATCTCGAATCTTGTTGCTTCTTATTTGTACTGATGGGGCCTCACGTATTCAAACTGTCACATGTTTTTCACGTAATTTTCGTCACATGTTTTATTGATTTCAAGTTCTGACATTACATGAATTTACACAATGTTCCACTTTCCATTGTTTGTTTATGAGAAGAGAACACACCGCTGAACCACTGATGTAGGTGCAGCAGAACAAGTGGGTACGCACCATGAGAAGTGCGTATTTACTTGAAGCAGTAAATTATGCACTTAGTAATAGAATGACTTGATGAAGAAATTAAGATTTTGGTTACACCGTCGTGTCAAAACCAATCTGTTTCAGATTTGTCAAATGGATATAAATCAGATAATTGTAAGATTGCGTGTGTTTGGGGCTTGAACATAATTGCTTCTTAATAATGGATAAGCGGTTACACAATGTTGGAGTTGGTTTAAATATTTTCCCAGCAATCCTTCCAAGGAGTAGTAGGTAGTCATTATTATTATATTGAGGAAGAATTAAATTTGAAAATACCTTTTTCAAGAAAGTGTTGTAATTCCACGAACAGAAATAGTTGTTGCTAAGTTCGTGAAATTTTTAGGCAATCAAATTTCGCAAAATCGATTTAGTAGGTATACCTGACATTAGTTGTAGCCATAGAACATATTTTGCTTCTTCTTTTGTGCGACACTATTTTGGGTCCGAATAGTGTCAACAACAAAAAGAAAAACCTGTCATTCCTTCGAAATAAACACACATGCAAGAACATTGAACTTGTTCGGATTATGGACGGCGTATTCTCTCCTCGTGAAACGTATAGTTTTTGGAATTTGGAATATACGATTTTATTCAACGAATTCCGTCACTTATTGCTCGTTCACGAATTATGCAATTCGACTCCGGGTTTGTCTGATTCGCTGGGTTATGGAACGTGTCTGAATTTTGAATCAGTGGAATGATTTGATTTTTTTTTTAATTGACTGAGAGGTTGATCGGAAAAAGTTTTTCGTACGGAAAAATGAATAAAATAATTTTCTAAAAAATTTAAGATAATTTTTCTATTTTTTTTTTTTAAAAACTAACATTTTTTAAAACTTGCATTAAGATAATTTTCTATTTTTTTTTTTTTTTTTTTTAAACTAACATTAAAATTCATTCGCAACATTTTGAGACTAAGATTGAGTTCAACCATTAGCTTGAAGTGGTCAAAAAAAGCAAAAGAAAATGTTAACGGTTTTGTTTTACTTATGGCGCTATAACTAGGGTCTTACTGGATAAAAACGTTTGAAATATATTAAACAATTTTGACCCCAGAAATGAGATTTGTTAAAGAGATTTCTCCTTCAGTATCGGTTTGGTACTTCCCTATTTTTTTTTTAACTATTTTTTTTAAAGAGTTTATAATAAGATAGATTATTCGAAAATATTTCGACGTTGAAATGTTTGCATTTGACAATACTTTTATACAATACCATAAAGTTGTCTCCAAGAAATCTAAATAAATTAGAAGTTGCTTTGCAAAAAAAAAATTTTATTCGTCCTTCCACACATTGAATTAATTAAGTTGCATTGAAAGAACATCATATAGCTCTCTAAAAGTTGTTTTTGATAAACATTAGTGGATCTGTGCCACTCCGACTATGAACGGCACATTCTGTGTCTTCAAATCGAACAAGTCGAAATTCTAAAGCTGTCAAACGCGCGTGATAGTAGAAAGTAGGTCTACTCAGGCGTCGCGTTGAACTTGACGATATTTACGATCTAAAGTCGATTCAACTCCTGTATTTTGTGTGGCAGGATATAAACGCTTTGTTTCTACATAATTAGTCAACGCACGCGCGCTTCGATGCGACATTGTGAATTGGGCATAACGACTAAGTCGGAAAAAAACTTTAATTTGGTTCTACCATTGTTGTAATCAAACATCCAGCGGGTATTTCAATAAGAACTCGAATATGTCCTTAAATTTCTTCCTAATAAAATAAAAATATTGACAACTTTATAATTGACATATTTGACGGTATGTCACCGGCAGATTACATACTTTCACCTGTGAGTTAAAGTTGAAGCAGTTGGGCAAGTTCACTCGTCTTAAGATCTCTGATATACCACCATTTGGCAATTTCCTATAATATTTTAATTAGATTTCTTCCAACTTTGACTAATCTTCAACCGCCTCAGCAGCTTATATGCATACATATAACTTAATATAAAACGTAGCACATATATCGTGCAATACTTGCAAACCCAGACTTTAGGCAACATACTCATAAATGAACCAGTCTATTTTGGACAGCTAGTTAGCTACAATAATGTATGCATGTAGGTCGATAACTTGATGTGAAATGTGTGTTTTTATCGGTGTTGCCCACATATTTACAGTTACATATCGGCTGAGGGATGATAGACAGCAACCAAATGATTGGCTAGGTATATTTTTGCAAAGATGACGCACATTATGCCAATTACATGTTCTGAGAACGGGTGGAAAATCAATATTGCCTGGGCTTCGATGAGCTTTTGATGCAACAGTAATGCATTTAGCCTACAGTCCTTTGCTCCGACGTGCCGTGATTAAATTCGTCGACCCTAATTCGAAAGAAAATACATTACGCTGAAAGTAGTCCAAGTTGCCGTCACATTATCTGGACTTCGCAGTGAAGCGAACGAACAGAGAGTTCGCCATTTACGTACTAGATTTATTTATAGCCAAAACAACACTCATAAGTTGTTGGTTGTATTGCAATCAATATTTACCTAGGTATGCATTGCATAACTTCAACAAGCGCACTTCAAAGTTAAGATTTCTTAAGCAATTCGATCTCGAGACGCCACCACATAAAGGGCATTCTCCTTTTCGGTCTTTCCCATGCCTCTTGAAGCTTTGCCCATACCCTTGCGACAGGAAATTAATCAATTTCACTTTTAATTTTCATCCGTCGTGTTTCTCTCTAATTCGTTTCTAAACCTTATCTAACGTCTAATTGGGGAACTAAGGGGAAATAAATGTACGCGCTCTCGCTCTCGTTTCTCTGAGTGTCTCTTTGTGAAGTCCACGTGCTCTGTAGTACTTGCCTATAAGCTTATTTTGAGGGGAATGCTTAAAGTTGCCTTTTATAAAATACACTCTTCGGTTTCGCTCGCATCTCTGGCGGGAGCAATTATTGTGAAACAGAAACAGGTCCAACCGGCAAACAACGCGAACGTGATTCAATGACATGGTGGCGAGTGTGTGAGTCTGCGAAATTTATTTACCTGTCAAACAATTCGTACCATGCGGTGCCCGTGCCGGTGTTGTGATATGAATGACAATAATATTTTGGTTACGTACATATATTAGACGGGTTCGGATTCGGGTTCGAGTTCGGTTGGGTGAGGGACGGTGACGGAAGGATAAGAACGAAAATGATTTGTATAATGCGTTCTTAAGTTTCTTAATAAATAAATCGAAAACACTTCGAAACAAAGCCATTAGTTGGTTTCAGGTGGGTCATATTTTTTTTTTCGTCAATCCGGTTAGGAAATGTCAATTTGTTTTGCATAGTAACAAACAGCCTCCGGATATAACTACAGAAATGCCTTTTTTGTTTATTGCCTTTGGAATTGAACTCGACACAACTGGAAAATGTTGGATATAAATTGCAATTAATTGCAGCCAACTTCAAGGTGGTTTGCCAAATTTGGTTTTCTTATCAAAACAAAAATTATTGACACACAGCCGATTATAAATGACATTCCGCGCGAAAGTATAAAACTTTTACAAAGACGAGAGGAAATGCTGTTTTGGAGGTTTTAAGCTTTTCCTAAAATTAAAACGGCTACGATTTTCGCAGCTAATGTTTTATGTGTCATAGATATTGGTATAGCGAATTTGACAGCTTCCTCACACATTATGGAACAACATCGTTGACGTTAGGCCTAAACTTCATGTTGCAGTTTCAATGGTTTCAACAATTTTCCTTCTCCAACCCTCAACGTTCATGTCCATCTGACATGTATTTTTCTGTTTTATGCCGAAACTGAATTAAAAAACTTTCTGATGACAGCCAGATATCTGCAAGCGGGAGTCAGTTGATAAACCCAAATGTGATGTTTGTGTTTTTCCAGTTATTAAATCTAGGTGTAGTTGAGTTGTGTAAGTACCTACATTTAAAATTGTTGCCAGTCGCTTATTCGCATCCGAAAACAATGGGATGGGATGAAGCGTTTGGTAAAATTCGCAAAACAATATCTTTTTCCATTTTCCTAAGATCCGCAAACGACAACAACTGTTGTATAATAGCAACGAACGCTGTCACTCTTTTGGTCATAAAATTTACTTGAGCCGCACTGTTGTTTCTAGTGAAATTTCAAAAGACCCAAACATATTAACATTTTTATTGCTTTATAATGGCAATGTCATTTAACGCGAAAAATATGAAAATTGTTACAGTAACCTGTCAATGGGGTAGAGGTAGATAATAAAATGGGATTATCGTAATCCTTGACATTAGGTAATTCTGTAATCTGTAAGTCTTTCCACTTCGTATATTTCTTTTCGTTTTTGTTTATTTTATAAATTATATTTCCGACTGTCAAATTCTGTTTACCGAATTCGTAATTTTTGATGTTACTGCGAATTCAAAGCTGTTGCGAAAATACACTTTCTACTGACAGCGAAACTTCTATATTTTTTTTAAAGTAAAGTTCTCCAAATTGGTTCTACATAAACTAGTAATCTAGTACAATTATCAGTATCATTTCGCATTTGTATAATGGACAGTGAAAAAGCTTTTTGATTTATGATTTTACCTTGTGCGAAATTTCTGCACACATTTTACGCAAATAAAATAAGTGATTGATGGTCTGGCTTTGATTTTGCTGCTCATGTAAAATGTCAAGTGCCTGACGCTATTCGCTATTCAAAATGTAAATACTAAAATCCTATGCTTAAAATGAATATATTGGTACTGCTAGCAAAATGTCAAAAATATCTTTATTTCGTCAGTTTTTCCTGCGAGCTGCGAATCGGTGATGACATTTGACTGTTTATACCTTTCGCCGTCTAGACTTTAAGAAATAACGCTTATCTTTGACCCACGTGCAGTTAGTTGCCTGCAATATGTTAATGAGGGAACAACTCATTTCACATTTAATGGGTATTCCCTTTTTTGACATTTGACGTTTTAGATTTTGATAATTTGGGCACATTCAAAGTCTAGCGGACTGAGTACAAAAACTTGAGATGCGAACTCTCAACTTAGTACGAATTTCTTAACTAGATTCACTAAAACCCTCCATCAACTTAAACTGAAACAGCTGTGCATGTGACCGATCTAAGCCAATCAGAACTGAGATACATAAAGTCAGACATCTGTCAGACTTACTAAACTAGATACATGAGCATCACCATTCGTTTTCGGATATACAGCCGGCTCAAACCGATTATAAGCCAACACACATGCCTGATTTCGCTAGAAGCCGAGAGCAATACAAATTACCTTTCTAAGAAACGTGGGAATTACCGTAATAACCAAATATTAACGGAAATTCCAGTTTAAAATTTCTTTCGAAAAACTACTACAAAAGTAATTGAAGGTAAGCTTTTCGAAATTGCATTTTAATTTCCCCAGTTCCTCTCCTCCACTTAAATAACTTCTAGCTCTCTCTTGTCTGGCGGAAAAAAAAAGCTCTAACCACGCACATGGTCTTGTCTTACCCGTTGGCGGCATTTTTCTAGTAAATTCATACGTCAGGGGGAATCTCGAAATCTTTAATATTCAGTACGATGGGAGTGTGTTGAATTTATGTAGAAATTCACCTTAATCAGACTCATCTCATAAGGAGAGGACTACTGTCAGACATCAACCGTCTGCGGCTCTGTAAAAACATGACCAAATCCACTATGATGATCCGAGAACCAAGTGAGATTCGTGAGAATCGTTGAGAGTCAAAGAGAAACTGGTATATTGGAAGAGTAAAACGATTAACAAACAAAAAAAAATAATCTCCAACATAATAAAAAGAGTACACACTAAAGCGAGCACAAAACTGAATAAAACGAAAGAAAAGACGAACTGACCATTTTTATTTTTTGTTGGTTTTTGCGCGAACTCCTCAACTTGCGACGATATACGTTCGATGCCGCCTCTATTTCGAATTCAGTTCGTTGGAAACTTTTCGCGTATCGCTTTCGCTATCCACTTCAGTAACAGTAGAAACTTACAAATGACACGGTTTTTATTAATGAATATCAGCTGTTTTGTGCTGTCGTGAATAAAATATACAGAAAAAAATTTAAATAAGAAATATTTACGAGAGAACTCTTGCATTTCAGTAAAATCAAAGGATTTAAGGTGAACTCTAGCAATTGAAACGACAAACCACCCTTCTGCGAAATCTCGTGACTTAGATGATAAATCATTCGTTAAGTCTGGTGTATTGATTTTATTTTTTGAAAATATAAAAGGACTTTCGCGTGACTACCTCTGACGTGGTGTTTAACATTTGTTTTTTTTTTTTTGTTGTTGTTGTAGAAATACAAAGTGTAAAACGGATATCCTTTCGAGAAGAATGCAAGTGAATGCTAGTGTAGAAATAGTCTTGTGTTAGGTATTTAGATATTGACAACATCAAATGTATAGAATTTGCCGCAGATTTCCGGACTATAAAGAGTGAATTTTTACAAACAAAAATAAGATTGAAAGCGATCTCGTCCAGCTAACGATATTTTATTTCTAAATATCATGGAGATATCACTTAACTCGAATCGAATGATGATCACAAATAATTACATCCTCTCAAAGCACAGCAAGGACTTCTTAATGAGACTCTTAACAATATAAAGTGAATAACGGAAAATTGGCGGTTTAAAAGCAGAAAGAATATAAAAGGATACGGACAAAAGTGACACTTAAAAAGGATAACATATACATATGCACATAGAAAAATTACACTCCCTCTGGCATAGTACCTAAACCTAAAGCAATAAAGAAAAGAAGGATAAAGGAGAGCTAAACATCGGCAGAAACATCTGCATCACATCCTGTGTGCAATAAAAAAATCACGACCAGATAGTCGTCTCTTGCTCGCACATGCTGGTTCCCCTGCGCCTTAAAAGGATATTTTAGCTGCTGTACCTGGAGTTCAATAGCACCCGCACGTGCATAGGTATCTGACAAGGATAAGACACAGCATCCGTATCTGATCAGTTAACAGTTTTCATTTGATCATCTCGTTGTGAGGATCGTTTTATTTTTCTTCTAAAGTGTGGACAATTTTAAAATTTGTTCATTTTCTGTGATTTTGTTGACGCTCAATTATAACGAAAGTGTTTATACAAGGATTATTCAATTGGATTTCATAATACAACAACAGCAATGGATTTAATGGATACAACAAGCCTAACAATGCTAGCAGTGACCCTCGTGTCACTTGTCATTGTTACGTTCTTTTATCTTCGAAGAACGAAAAGTAAGTCAAAATTATTCAAATATTCTGGGAACAATAAAAGTGGATTGTGTTTACTTCACGTGTATTTTTGTTATTAGGTGGATAGCAAATTTGTTTTTTAGTTATTACTTCTTTATCGGAATTTTGCTAAAATAAAATTCGCCATCAAAATAACTCTAAGAATTATTGTGTAAGTGACATAATAAAAGTATGTGGGTATAGCCGACAGATAATGCCTACAATCGTAATGACATACAAACAACAAATTTTTAGGATATTTCGCGTGGAAAAATTTTAAGTGACGTTTGACAGAAGCAGACAATTAACAATTAGTGCCTTATGACTGTGTAGCTAATTAAGGTGACAGCTGTCAAGTGTGTAGGCAGAATAATGACAGAAGATTGATTGATTAGTAAGAGTTTACATTCCCCATAAATACAGTGACGATTCGTTCATTAAAATAATGAACAGTCCTGTATTCGAAGACGATGTTCATTATTAATTATTTTTTTATAGAAAAACAAATAAATGTTCTGTATTTTAGAAGTTGTTCATTATTTGTTCTGTATTTGATTTAGACTTAAAAAAAAAAAACAATAACGTAAACATTAGGAAAACAAAAATTCAATGGACAGAATGAACGAGCGAACGAGCTATTGAGTACAAAAAAAAAATATTTTTTAATAAGTTTTCCTATTTATCAGATGAAAACGAATAGAAAAATTTTAGATTGTGTTGACTTTTTGACCTTTTTCTATTGTTCATTATTTGGAACTCTAAAAAATGGTCACCGTACCTACCTATATTCAGCAAACAAGGTATTTGATTGCAAGCATTATACGATGACATCTGTCATTTCCATTTGCTTGGTTAGTTGGAGGAAGGAATACCGAGTTTATTTGAAGCCTGACGTCATACTTTGCTTCCTGCTTTCTTCAGTTAAGGTCAAAAAAGCATTGCGTGGCCGGCTGATCGGCCGATATTGACGTCGATTCACAAAAAAGCACAGAATAGGATGGCGCTTCATGACACATTCTTTAAACGTTTAAAGGCTTTATCACGCTTATGGTGAGAAGTATATGCCAATCAGTTAAAATCGTCCAGCGTAGTATTCCACTCGGTTTGATAGCAATCTTTTTTCGTTACTGTTCCGCGGTATTGTTGCGTATACCTTTACTTTAAGGCGCATGCAAATTAGGTCAAGGTTTTCGAACTCATTTTGATTGCTTATAATAATCATGAAATGTCACTAGGAAACGAATAAAATTCAAGTGTCACATGTGTCAACACTTTCAAACCCGAGAGAGAAAATCAACATTATAGTAAACAGCTCATTGCTTATCTGCAAAATTATTCATAACATTCATAATCCAATGCGTACTCACTTATGTACATCGCACAGTAAAAAAACACCTAATCAATTAAATCCCTATAAAATTATGACGCTTATCACACTTTTACGTAGCAGATTTTCTGACTTGTGTCAAATTAGCCTAAAAGGTAATGGAAAACATTAGACGCGAGGAAACTCAATCACGTCACTCAAAATAATTACCGAATCATCATAAAATGCAAAACAAAACGAGAGCAGACGGCATTTATTAAACACATGTTTGAAACTGATAAAATTTGTTTTGAAATTGGAGGTAGATTTTTAGCAAGCACGCATTTAGTCTTGTTTTTGCTCTTGTTTTCCACCAATTAAGCAAAGAAATTTATCAATCAAATAAAAACGTTCAACCAAAAGTTTGGTTATAAAACGATGCATATCGGAATGTATATGTCGGCTGTAATAGATTTGTCACTTTGACATTTCGGCTGTCATGTCGTTTCCATATGCGAATGGCGCATTCAAAAGAATGCCTTTGCCGCCTTTGTAAACTCTTGTAGGAATTATTTTAACAGATCGGTTATCGTACCAATAGGTCTTTAAGCATTTAACGAAATTTTGTAAAATCTGGAATATTTAAAAAAAAATCCCCTTATTGAGAAATTAGCTCTTCCGAATTTGTTGAAAACGAATCTGAGATGGCAGCTGCGATGACGTATTTACACGCTACTTCCATACAAATTGTACTAGAAGAAAGAAATCTATGTACCCAGCTATTGATATAGGAGAAAGAACTGTCTCCAAAATTTAAGTACTCCGGTGATTTATATTTCATGAAATATCAGGTGAAGATTCGTATTGAAATCTGAAATAAACAAACCTTATAAAAAGATAATAAAATGTAAATAACATCTTCACGTTCTCCCAAGAGCACACTTACACGCGCCCATTCTTAAAGCAATACAATATACGACATTGAACTTGATTTTCAAAACCTAGATAAGATTGAACTTAAAAATTAACTGCGTGTGACCATAAATGATTAAAAATCCAAAAGGCCACGTTGTCGCAACGTCGCAATAACACCATTGTATGACCCTAAACCCAGTTACATTTACGTCACAGGCAATGTTTGATATAATAAATTACTTTGACAACACGCAATACGTCAAGAGCATGTAGTATGTCATGAAATACAAGATTTCTGTATTAACCTACACATGTATTGCCTCACATATCAATGAACTCATTCAAAGAGACAATTCGAAACCCATATGCGCCTCAAGACATGAAACTGACAGAGAGTTTATATTCAAGCCTTAAATGCAAATTTGTGCCGTGTTTTCATTTCTTTACATAACCCATGAGAAGAAATCGAAATCGATCATCATATCAAATCACTGCATTGAGTGTGTCAACGAGTGCCGGTTGCGTAAGGAGAAATTTAGACCTTTTGACAGCTTTACCTTAACCTCACTTAAAAAAATTTAAAGATCTTACAACAAAATGTTAATGTAACAGAAACGACTTCAAAAATACGCTCAGTTGCACTCTCTTCGTTCCTTTTATTACTTTTATTTTGACGTGCAAGTGAAAGTTTTGACAGCAACACACAGAAAAAAAAAACACAAAAGAAAAAGAAAAAGTATTTGAACAGGTTTCGTGTATTTTTCGCAAAATAAAATACGAGGTAGCTCTTCTCGTGAGTCTTTAAACCACTTTTGGTAGTAAAGTGCCATGATTCCAACATGAGTTGCATTTTAGGTTAGGTTAGTTGCGTTAGACCTACACCGATCGAGAAGACAACTTGGCGAAGAATGCAAAAAAAGAAACACGTTACCACCGACCGCAATGGAGTGGATGAGTGGTACAAAAATCGATGGAACTACATGCGAAATGAGAGACGTTGCTTACTTTCTACCAGAGGTAGAGGAGAAAAGACTTCAAAATTTTGACTTTTTGTTTTCGTCTACTACTGTACCCACTAAGTGAAGAAAGAGAGACTGGGATAACTTGAATGCTGATGATGGTGCTGTTTGCGATTGTTGCCTAATAGGTAGTTAAATACGTAATGTACTCATGTTGGCGAAATCTCGGTTAAAGAAGTCGATAGCCGAATACTTCCGGGTTTCGTAACGTGGTTGCTTTTTGGACCAAAAGTTGCTGGATGGCGTTAAATTGGGCTCCGCAGAGCTACAAAGAAAACTAAGATAAAAAAAATACATTAGTCAGAACACAAGGATATGTATGGGGTGGCGGTGTTGTCATCTTTTGCTGGAATAAAAGAATTTGCAAATACCTTTGGAACACGTCAGATAATGAATACATTCATATGGTATTCTCTCTTTTTTGTTGCCACAATGAATTGTTTTACGAAGATTTCGATGAATCAGATTATAAAGAGTAATGCCCTATTTAAGATATCTTTGGAATTTTTTTGAACACAATTAACTTGCCAAAGATGGATTTTAGAGGGACATTAACCTTAATTTATTACGCCAATATATTTGTTGCTACTCGTATGTTGTCGAAATGTTTGCGGCGGTTGTTCTTTTGTGTTTGGAAGACTATACAGGTTCTGAGTCTTGGCCTCGACGTGAGTGGCATATTGACATTTCATAAATCGTATAAGTATTCGAAGTATGTAGCTGTTCACAAACTTGTTTCGAATTGATCAAAATTTAATTTTTATCTGCACTCTGCATTTCTATTTATACAAAGTTATACAACTAGTTATTGTCACGTTTCGTCTGTGTCAAAACAAAAATAAAATGCCTCATTCTGTTGACGCCGCGTGGGTGTTTAAATCATACCGCAATTCAATGCTGAATTTTCCCCACTCAATTGATAGTGACATAAATGTATGATAGGTATGTTAGTTTTTATTTAAACGTAAAACGATCTACTGACCCCTGGAAAACGGCGAAATGTCAAACCAAAACGAAAAATGGCTTCGAACTTCTGTCTGGATGACAAATTTTGGATTACGGCGTTTGATGTTGTGTCATTTTTTGGTACATAAAGTTTGAAGTGGCGCTTGTAAATGAAACGTACATTTTTACACCACCCTCACAGGAAATAGAATATTCTTGTGTCATTTACTACAACATTGTCAAAAAGTGACCAACCAACACAATTAACCATCATTTGACATAGTCTATACATGCTGACAAACTGCCTGTCAAATTTGTACCAAGCGACGAACCGATTTGTATGTCGATTTATGTCACAAGTGTAGAAATATCATCAATTTCACTGCGTCGCTAAAGCAATCAATTTTGTTTTCAATTCTACCTACTGCATCTACATTCTCCGCACTCCATTTTTGGATAGTACTTACGAATTTCCTCACACGCAAAGAAGCGGTTATAAAACTATCATCACCATTCTAGCCGCTATCGACTGTCCTCCTTAAACTCTTTGATTCATTCGATTTATAAATACTTCTGAAATTTTTGTTCGCTGAGTCTTTGTTTTGATACGTTCGTTCATTCTCTCTATATCATAAGCGGGTTGTCTATGAACAGTGGACATGTGCATATATTTATATTCTTCTCTGCTTTGGCCATTCAGAACCGGAAATTTGGTTAATTCCCACACCCGAGAGCACGAGGTTTTCACGGCAAACAAAAGGAATTCGAACGGAAATCACCGCAAGTGGTCGGGGTTCGGATTGGCAATAACAATGCGAAAAAAAGACGATACTTCTTTTCTGATAGCTCCTCGTTCGCATGTGGCACACGATTTTGCCATGCATCATATTCCTCGCACCCCGGACTGTCAGACATAGCGCATGTTTCGTTTTCGTTGCTCGGCCGAGAGCGATATATCTCCCGGCTTTGCGGTGTGAATTACGTTCCTTAAAAAGGCACTACGAATACGAGGAATAAGAAACTCGAAAGAATGATTCATATTTCTGAGATAGATTCCCAGTTGCTACCTGACAGTTAACTCATTTCCGCCTGCAGAAATAGTGCCCCATCAAGCGACCAATATTCGAGCTAATGTTCTACTAAAACCTTAATTTATGATGAAATGGGAAAAGTTTCATGACCGCTAACGCAAACATAAAACGGCCATGCGCGCTTAACATTACCCGCACGAAGCGAGTAATAAAAAAAAAATGTTTCGAGCCAGAACAATGCAATTTAGCAGGCAGTCTGACGTTCTACCTCATCATCCCTTTGCAGGACAAAAGACAACAAAAAAAAAAAGCCAAACAGGTCATCGAACGAACGAAAGAAATTGAGTTCATGGAATTGTGCCTTCTCCATTCTGCTGCGGAGACAATAACTTTTGCTGTCAAAATGCTTTAGAAAACAAAAACACAGCGACTGAGGGGGACAGATAGAGTTTGAGAACAGGCGCGCAATGTGTAATTGCTTGACGTAGGTTAAAGAGGCAGAGGTCGAGGAGGAAGAAGGCAGTTCCCTTCTTTCAGAGCCATAATATCACGTAGACAAATCATTTAAGAGAAGACAAAACTCATGTCTAAAGAGTGAACTTTTAGCGAACTACTAATTTTTGAAAGAGTAAACTTATTAATCAATGAAAATCCGCTTGGCAACGTTTCAAATTCTTTTATGTTTTTTAATAAACACAAAGGTGGATGAAAAATCACATGAGTCGTGAATGAGTTGGTACAAATGTCAATACGTTTGACACATTTAATAGTGACATTCGTACATGTAAACATTTACGTGCAAAAGACAACCTGTAAGAAACGAGAATGATTGTTTAAACTCAGACAATTTTGGTCGCCTGCCACAGAAAATGCAATGCTCACTTCTTTTTTTTTTCCTTTGAGTTATGTAGTAATGCAAGTTTGACCTGTCAAAATGGATTTTGTATTGGTTATCTATTGGTATCTTAGTTTTATAGTGCGTGACATAGTAATTGGGCATTAATAATAGTCACAAAATTGCACCGTTGATTTATAAACTCTGATAAAAAGTTGTCAACTGGTTTGCAAAACAGTTATTTGTGTATTCTCTCTAAATTAATGCAATTTAGAAAATTTGCAAAATTAAGTCAGCTAAAAAATGTCAGAATTAGGTATACTGCTTACAAGTCAAAATATAACATCTTCGTGACAGTTACGTATTAACAGCATCACAAAGCGTGACCTACCAAAGTCATTTGCAAAATTAGCACTAACTTTAGTTAGAGCTATCAAAACAATAATAAATTGGCACGATCTTAATTATAAAGCCTGATTCTGAAATTAAAAACTAATGCAATTCAAGTTTGAATTTTGTTGTCAAAAATACAGTAATTTGCTCCAGTTCACTTGTGCAAATTTTAAACAGCTGACATTTGTTTCGTTGATTATTTAGCGAATTGTTTACATACTGCAAAAGATTATCAAGTCGAAACTATGCCCCCCCACCCAGTGATCTGAATTTAGAGCACACTTCCTAAAATCCTTCAATCGAAATAGAACACTGAATACAAAATCAAAATAAAAATGAAAAATAACTTCACATTTGCTCTCAATCGTTCTCGCTTTCTTGTTTACTGTGTCTATTTCCGAAAACAAATAATAATAAAACTTATTATACTTACTGCAAATAGCATTTATACGTAATATATGCGGCACCCACGCGTGCCGCTGAAAGCGTCAGAAAATTCTTCCATCTTACGATCCTCAGAAAATATTATGTATGCCCATTTTGTTGTTGTTGTCGTTTAACGTTTTGTTCTTTTCTCGCCTTTTTGTTGCTTGACGGGGAAAAAAGGTGTCAACAAAAAAAAAAAAAAAAAACCAAGAAAAAATGATTTCGTGTATGCACTCCACTTATATGTGTTAATACAACATTTGACAGAATTTGGAATTTAAAAAACACTCAAAAAAAAAACTGGTAATATGGTACCAGGTACCGACACGCCTTCTTTACGATTTATCATTTGAATTTGCTTCGTTAAATTTTGATGTATATGGAAATTTATGCAATACCTACTTTGTCTAGGACGCTCCATAACGAATAGCAATGCTTCAAGAGCTCCTCCAACCCATTCGCTTACTTATCCTCGATTCTGATCTTTTTCGGCAGATTTTTTGTCTCTTGCTAACTGCAAAGAGAGAATATAAACATATTGCCTGCGAGGAATGTGATGTGCTACTGCTAAGTATTCGTAATTTTCGCTTTTATGTATCGTTAAGGTTTTATTGAGATCCTTAACTTATCTATGTCAAAAGGGCGGGGGTTTTATTAGAATAGGTTTCTTATGACTTGTGTTGAATAAAGTTATTTGCACATTTGTTCCTCAATAAATTCCATAAAAAAATGCGTCTTATCGAAGAATGAAAAATTTGTGCCCCCATTAAACGTCAGTTGATTCATTATTCTTCACCAGAAGTATAGGTACCCCAACACCATCTAAATATTATGGTCACCTGTTATTTTCTTTTTTTAGCAGCAATTTAATTGATTAATTTACTTACTTGACTTGAGGTTATCTGTCAGTTTGTGTCTCTGAGCATGTTCATCTATCTACTCGTGTCACTGTAGAATTACGTTCCATTTTCCTAATATATGAAGGTAATTTTCCTATTGACATAAAATGGCAATCAGCTGAGTGGTTCTATGGCATGTGCTTACGTATTTCTCCCTCTGTCACACCCCACAAGATTATTGTCATAGACAATAACAAGTAAATAAACACAAACAAATCATGTTGTGCTCCATATGACGCACAAGCCTACGTATGTATTCTCCCTCGTGTATTTATATTCACCACAAAAAGGTATGTTGCGTTAGTAATCCCAGAAATCTTCTGTCTTGTCGCATTGACAGGTCTGAATTGTTGTGAAACCGGGAGTCTTCAACTACCAGAAAACGTGTTGATGGAAGTTCAAAGCGAATGCCATTAGTGTCAAAATGTTGTGGAATGAACTAATAATTCACTCGAATTGCATCAGAACTGTTCTGTAACAGTATTATTTTGACATATTTATAGGAGTAAAATTGACTACGGCAAAAGGAAACGTATGCATGCACAAAGAGATACATGGGAAAAAAGGAAGTCACGTAATAAACAGTAAAACACGTATTGCACGTATCTCAGTGTGTTTTCGTTTAAATAAAACATCATAGCCATTTTTACGTCTTCTAACCTCGCTGTCAATGACAAGCTGCTATGAAATTAAATATCTGTCTCAATTTGTGTCGTATTTTGCTAAGACTCCTCGAATTTGACTATCACCCGCATTACTAGAATTCTTAGTAAGAAAAGAGGAAATTATAATATATTAGAGAATGTTTTTATTTGGTTTGTAAATTATATTCCAACCACACTCACACAACGACGACGATGGCTCAAGTGCTGCTGACCTATTTCTCTTTTGACGATGACTATTACGTTTATCCGAGAAAGCAATAAAACAAATGAACAAGACGCTTTTTTTTTGTGTTTATTAAGTGACATTGCAAGTTTGCACTTTTATTCTGAACTTGACCATTTTTATTTTGTGTTGTTCTTCTTGTATTGTGGTTCGTTTGTTTTTATTATGGTTTTAAAAATGCAATGAATTGCAGTTTGCGCTGGAGTCGAAAAATTCAATGCTAATTTGGCTGTTTGCTTTCGACGAAGCAAAGCCATTTCTTTACACAGTCTACCCTTCGATTGCAACTTGAGATTTGACATTGTATTGCGGATTAGTGCACTTCACGTCGGAGGTTTGATAGGTGATTCTTCCTTGTTTGTGTTGATTTTTGTCTGAAGAACTGTACTTTTATGGTGCTGCAGTGTTGAATACAAAATTAAAATGTTCTGATACATTCTACGCAATTTAAATAAACCCTTTTTCTATTTGTGATCGGAGTTTGGTGAAATGTTCATTTGAGAACTTGAATAAATGTCATCTAAATCTAAAATACGCGCTGCTAACATACCCAAAATGTAACTTTTTTTTTCAAGAAACTGTCATACTCCTCACAGTTTGGGGGTCACTGTACAGTATCCCCTCGACAAAACTACTTAAAGTTATTAAATTAAAAATCTTTCATGCGTATAACTTAATAAATTGAAAGCAATGGAGGTTGAAGCAAAGAAATAATGCATAATTAGTATACACAGCATGACAATTGTATGACATAATTGCATCTTAAATAGACCGAAACTTTGTTGACCCAATTTCGTTTGAAATCATCATCAAAATCTGAATTATTGACATTTGTTTTATTCTAGTTTTATTCCAAAGTCTCTCTCTCTCTTTCTCAGTAAAAATATCACTAATTTAGTTAGCATTACTTTAGCACGCGTCCGTAGTAGCTACATTAATTTTTTTTTCACATCATTTTGTAGGCAAGGACGACAGGTTTATACGAGAGTTCATCTGTCCTTTTTGGTATTGCAGTCTCTTTTATGACGTAATTTAAACGGTGATCGTAGCTGTGTTTTTTTGTTCGTAAATGAACCTACCTACTCTACATTGTTGTTGCTCTACCAGATATTGTGTCATTTTGTTACGCTCTGTGTCATTTGAAATGCAAAAACGAGCAGCAGTATGCGATAATAGACTTTAGATTGTGTTTGGTTAATGATGTCAAACTGTGATAGCAGATCATGTAATTGGCGGTATATTATGTCTCCATGAGAGAAGATGAACCCATGTTTTTGTTTTATATAATTGAAGAGGTAAAAAATGTGATTTTGCAATAGTAGGTAATATCTGTATAAGTGTATATGCATAAAGTTTGTCCGATTCATTAATGAGGGTTTTATTAACAAATCCGTTGCCTAAAAGCAATGGCGCCGACAAACTTGAAAGTGAAATGGTGCTTAACACGGGCGGGGTTTTGGGTCGAGAGCTTTCTCTACTCTGTGGTGTTGTAATGTGGGAGCAGTTTGGTTTTGGAATATGCTGATATATGAATTTGAGATAACAACCATAACCTAAAATGAGGCTTTAGTCAAGTTGAAGAATGAATAGAAGGCAACTCTCAGAAAGAGGAGAATGAGACTTTTACACAACTGCCCACAATCAAATCGACAGTAGTCGAGAAATAGAGTGAAAACGTCAAGAATGGAATTGCTCGTTACTAGCTAGTTTTCTGTCACATTTGATTAGAACGTATTTTTTCCCCATCAATCTAGTCAATTTTTACGATCGCTTATGAGTCAACAGGTGAATTACTCGTTATTTTTTAGTTTTATCCTTTTTCCGCCTATTTGATACGAACATAATCACCGCAATCGGAAATAATATTTCCTCCGCAATGGCTCCTATTCAGCAATCTGATTTACTTTGCTGACAAGGGAAACATTACCATCGAAATTTATTCACAATAGCGCTTGTTTTGTTTTTTTGTTGTCAGTAGGTACTCGTCGGAAAAAAATCTTAGATTTCTGGAGTACCATTAGGGGCATTACTCGTTACTCGTTATTTTCATAGTTTACTCTTTGCCTGTCGTGTTTTATTAGAACATTGTCAATGCCTACCGGAAATATATTTATTTTTTTTTTTGATCTCTTAAAAGCCAAGAGGCAAACTATCTACTCGTTACTCGTTATTATGATAAATTCCTATCGTATTCAATGCGAAATCGTATGTCCTCCATATTCAGCGTCCTGACTTTCTTAAAACGCCTAAAAATATTGAGCCATTTCTTTTTATTGCTGTTGCGAAAGTGAATAAAAATGCGCAGGCTCACCACATACTCGTTCCGTCCAAAAACTGCTGACCAAAATTTTACTTACAAACATTTTACATCACAACATTTTTGTCACTTTCTTGCGTCTTTAAATAAACGTGACTTAAAGAAGAAAAAAAAAAAACATGCCGTCGCGTGCCGAACTTTGTATTTGTTTGTTGATGAAAACTTTTTTTTAACATTTTAACTATCTCAAACAATTCAATTTAAGAGTAACATAAAATGTGACGCACAAATTGTTAATTTGCCGCAGTGCTGTTTGTGACAAATGATTTCTTGTATGCTTTATCTGACTCATGTCACTTAAACAACTTCCATACATGGTTTGCAAATCTACCGCAAGATTCGATTTGGAAATGACTCAAGCTATTCTTAAATATCATACAAATCGATACGTTATCCTCTGTGTCTATTTCACTGGAACCCTACATGAGCTTATCGATAAACTAGCTGTGTTTACTATTCCGAATTGCTGCGCACTAGCGTATTTCTTCTCCGTTTGTAAAAACATTTTGGACGCTGTTATATATATATATTTTTTATTTTTTTTTTGAAGTGGTTATCATCGTTTTTGGCTTTTTTTCTGGGCGCTAAACAAAATCTCCCCACTCCAGAATCCAACATAGACATAATATAGTTAGTGGCTTTCCTTATCCTACATTTTCCTTATCTAATCAAGGCTAAATAGCTTACGTCTTGTGTGGCACCAGATAACCAAACATATCACACCCATCGCCGCGCCGCCATATAGTGACGTATCATTTTTGTTCTCGTCAATTTTATTATATTTTTGTTTTGATTTCCTGTTACTAGCACATACAATAAAGTGTCTTTCGCATTTTCTATTCCAAGAGCATTACGTATCGCACAGTGCAAAGGCTTACTGACAGCACTCTCATGTGGTTGCAAACAAATATACCCGTATCTATGGCTATACTCTACCCAACGACGGGCACAGTCGTGGAAAACACGCGTTAATTTTTTTTATAATTTGTGGGCTACTTGGGCGTATACGTAACAGAAATAATAAAATAAAAAATATAGCATACACACTTCAGTCGATAGCCTATTAGTTTCAGATATTACTTGTATGGAAGTAGATATATTTTGTAGAGTCAATTGAAATAGCTGTAGGCAATTACACATTGATTTCTCTTTCCTTGGGGGTAAAGTGTTTTTGGCTTGGCGACTTCCATTGGATATTATTTGTCTCAAGAAAATGTTGCTGGCTATTGGTTTTTTTTTTTTTTTTTTTGAATGGAAGAGTGTAACTTTGCCACTTTCAAATGCTGCAGTGAACTTTCACGTTTCTCTGCTTTTGTTTTTCTTCCTTCTTTTGGCTGCAGTTGTATTGATTTGCTTTTTCTCTGTTTGTTTCTTTCAGAAGATGACACTTTGCAACGTGATGGTTGCAAGGCAAGTCATTCAGGACAACGTAAGAATGATAAAGATACAAGGAATGACCATAAAACCGATGGGTCATTGGCAATCAAATGTCAGAAACAGAAATCGGCTAAAAATGGTCAAAAACAAAAGAATCAGAAATCGCAGCATTCTGATAGTGATCAGAGGAAAACAGATCACAAGGCATTTGATACTTTGTTGACAACAAAATTGAATGGAATACGGGATATGGACTTTGCCAGCAATGGGGAATATTTTGCTTCAGGAACCGAAGGTAAGTGTTCTAAAGTCTGATCTTTGCAGACTTACAAAATGTTAAACCTCTTTTCATAAATAATGTTCTTGGCAGATGTCGAATTTGCTCTAACTACGGGCATTGTTATAAATCATCGAAACAAATTCAGTTTCTCGAGTAAATTGTTTCAAGCAGTCAAGCCTGAAAAAAATATCTGAGATGAAATTTTGGTTGGCATCTTCACACGCCGCACCTACGTATCAATGCACACAGTCTTGGGAATAAAACATGTACGCATGGCGCTGGCTGGTACTAACGAGTCTGCCACAATCGCTCAGCATTTTTGGCGTCACAATAGAAGTGACATTTCCCTGTCAGATTTAACAACAAAAGCAAGCAATCATGCGAATGTCGTTATCTTTGATGCATGTTTAAAATAGACAAATATTGAAGTGGCAAAAGTAAAATAGGCTCTTATCTCAGTAGATGTGACTAACCTACTGGGCATGTCCATTCCTCATGACATAATTCGTGCGAACCTGTGAGTCAACGTTGCCAACTGTCAGAGATGACTACCCATCGATTTCGTCACTATCGGCACAACATGATCGCACAAAAGTTATACTGGAGATAACTCTGAAAACCAGATGCAGAAGTCTACAAAAGGTGGGTGTCAGAAAACACCTCACGACTTCCATGACAGGCTGAATAAAACCAAGCACAGTGACTCAACGTTTATTTATCTTGAGAAATACCCGACACGTTATCTTAATACATTGTATTAGGGTCAAACTGTGGGGGGGAAAAAACAATCTCTACAGAGAAAGTCACACTTTTAACATTTCTTGACCTAACACACTAGAGCATGTGTGATAATGTCATGTATCGGTAACTTCACGACCGGTTTAAGTTTTGTAGCTGCTTGTTGGATTTTTCTCTTTGCCTCTTAAGGTCGGTGTAAGCTATATAGAGATTTGCGAATTCCAGTTGGCATAGATAGGCATCGCTGGTGGGAATTGAGGGAGCGAGATACACTACAAACTGCAATGTGATTCTATTCAGCCGCACACACTGGTTGTGGTTTAACGATTCGAGACATTGTTTTATCCTCTTACCGGTTTCAAGCAGTATACACATAGAAATAGCGGGCTAGATGGTCGACTGGCTGGTGTGTAGACACTTCCTAGTTGTAATAATAATTAGCATAATTATGCGAACGCGGCATGGGACACATTTAAGCTTCGGTGTGTTTTTGACGTTTTTCCGCATCTGGTTTATAGTGCCATGGATGATCAATTGAAAGTCCGCCTGCATAATGTAGAAATCTATTAGTTTTTGTGCGTCAGCAATCGATAGAACGCTTATTGACTTATCTAAACCAATCAGCACAAACCAGCACAGCGTGAAACCGTTCAAAAACCTCTCATTTTAAAAATAACCACTGAAGCAGGCATTTTATATTTATAGCCTGAGTCGTGCATATGGCGTAGCTATTCTGACGTATTCACTGCTGTAAACTTGAAGTGATTCATGAACGCTTTTTCATCCAAGACCGTGCCATAGATGGGGTTTACTGAAAGTTTTGAAACCATTCCCCCCTTGTGCCATATGCCACACGCGATCACTTACAATTTGAACAATGAGTCACCTCCATTTATAATAACCCCAACTACGCCGGCTACGACGACAGCGACGCCGACGATTTGTTGAGGCAGTCTTGTTTTTGTTATATGATTACATGCGGATCGAACACCGGCAAGGCTATTGAACTGTTGCTTGCACTATATAGCGGGTACTGTTCGCAGTGCTTGCGTTGTGAATTGGATTTGCTTAAAATAGCCTTCCCATGGAGACATGCATATGGCATTTAATTTTCTGCAACGCACTCTGTTGCAAATAAGGCGCTAAACCTTACAACGTAGGTTACAATTGCGAAATCTAAATGTAAACATAAATTGGATTGTGTGTGTTGTCCTTTTTTCGCGTTCCAAATCTTATCTCTGTCGGCAATTGTGTATCTTTCCTGATCGTGGATAAGGGAATGAGTTGGTTTTTGTTTTTAAATTGTATTATGTTTACAGTAGAATGTCTGAAACGTAAAATGTGGCTCATGCAATCGCCGTCTATATTGATTTTTGGATTATTGTTGTCACACATCCGCGCTTGGGTGGCTGCATTATGTCTGAGATGTGTCTGGCGTTGGATTCAAATTGGACGGTCTTTGCAAGGACTGCTGTCGAATTGAATATAAAATAGATCTGAGGTGTGAGCTTCAACGTCGGAATAAATTGGAAGTCAAAGACCTTTTTTAAATTCGTGCATGATCCACCAAATCAACTGGCAGCTCATATTCAATATTCTTCATTCATGCCGATGGATAGGTATACAATTTTAGCTGCCGTTCCGACGTCAAAAGTAATATATATATTTTTTATTTTTAAAAGACACTTGAGTTAGAGAGAAAGGTCTGGCCATTTACCTCCGATTAGTTATATGTATTTATATTTATAACAGACACAACCATTTGACGTTTGCTTCACATCCCAAGCAAAGTGTCATTCACTTCGAATAATGTATTTCCTCATACTTACTCGTCAATTTGAGATTTCTCATTATAAATTCCCAAAAGCCGATAAACCTCCTCTGATAAACAATGTCGGTCATTGGCAATTCGAAATTTCAATTTCCCAAGTGGAAATCGATTGCATATGATGCAACAGTCAACCGCACGCAATAACTTCTATCCACCAAAGCCCGCGATGACAATGGCACACTTTGATTTCTTAATTAGTCATAGGCCGTAGCTAAACTCAAATCTTTACATGACATCATATTAATCATCATGCACCAACAGACACCTTGGTCATTGCAGTTTGGATGGAAATGAACACCTTTCGAACAGAAACCTCTCAGCATTATATAACTATACAGAAGAAGCGTATTAGCGTCGTGCGAATACATCAAAGCAAAAAATCATAAGCCAGCTTAATTTGGTCATCGTTTTTCGGGGTGAATACCGGCAAAAAATAGCTTTTTCACATGTGTACCTGTGCAAGTGCTCATTATCAAACCGCGTGCCTATCTATCTGTCTGTCGACTTGACGCTTTACTACTACACCACGTCTAGTTAGCTTAATAGAATAAAAAAAAAGATTTCCCAAGGTTCAAGTAGTTAAATTATGTACGCACATACACTTGACGAGCATGTGTTACTCATGTGGGCACGTTTCGTCTCTAGCTAAAATTAGACCCGGTTTAACCCAAAGTGTGATTACATTTGTCGGAGATTTTTCGGTTGAATCCCAAACATTTCTGCTCACTCCTCACTCAGGACAGTGGTGATTCTTCTACTGCTATTGTTCCTTATGGTCTACAGCCTCGATCCATTAGGAACGAAACAGACTAAAATTACGACACAAGCCAACTAGTTTTGTTTACAAAATAAAAATCGAATAAAGTATTTGCCTGATAACGAATTTGAGGTATCCGAAATGACAAATGTGTTTTATATGTATACTACTTTATTAATTAACTAGGAAGCAAAAACTCTATTTCTTTGCACATTTTAATGACTTTGAATACGAATTGCCGCACACATTTATCCGTAGACATCATTTGCTGAAGTCTAATCTCTTCTTCTTTTTTTTTGGTTTTTGTATATCAGTGAAACAAAAGAAGACGAGTTTTAGACTGTCTCAGACGTCTTAATTAGAAGATTATGGTAATGAATTGCATTCCGAAGCATAGTCGTACATAAATGATTGTTTAAATTATACACAAGTTGGACCTCACCCTCCGAAATGATACCTCAAACTAGGTCTGACTTTAGGCAACTGTGACAGACTAAACAAAATGCGTTACATTCCCAAATGCGATTTGAAAATAGTGCATATTGTTAGTACTAATATTGAGAGAGTCGACACCAAAAAGTGATTACAGGCAAGGCCCATTGTATAAGCAACTTTGCAGTTCAAAATTAAGTTTGCTTGTAAAGAGGCGGTGTTCGAAAGGTGTTGACATGATAATTTCAGACAGCTGTATAATTCATAGCACTATCACGATGAAAAAGGCCGCGAGCTGATTGTTTTTAAATAACAGACAATCTGACAGTTGGATTATTTGTAATACAGTAGTGGTGAAAAAATAAACGTCATAAATGTCCATGCTCCTTTATTCTGCTGTAAAAATATGTTCGGCGAGCTCCTTTTCCATATAGGCTCAAAACAAAACAATCTATTTTCAATTGCTCAAATCGCTAGAGCCCTTATGACACTAATTTTTTTTGAAAATAAATTCGACAATTGCTACCCCTTTCGCAATACACTTTTTGTCTATTTTACACGCAACTGACTTTTCAACATGATTGAATGTGATAAAAATAGTAAAAAAAATATAACCTGCCAAGTGCAATATTTTTTTCACCAAATCACTTATTACTCTTATCCCAGTCGATGTATCGCTACCATTGGTATTTTTCGTTTAGCTAGAGGTTATACCGGACTTTGTGCAAATTTCAGCCTTCTACGTCAATTAGTTTCTGAGATAGACCTAGGTACTAAATTGGTCTTGGGTTCGGACAGACGGACACAAGCGAAACTAATAAGGTTGCGTTTTTTCCCTTTGGTTACGGAACCTTTAAAATAAGAGAATAATGTAGTGTCAGTGGGCTAGAAGGCGGATTTTGAACTTGAATTTGACAATTTACATCAATTGAAATTCCGAAAATCTACAACTAGCTCCTAAACTTCAACTATTCAGAAGGTTTGTGAAAAAAAATTCGCATCTTTCATCTGACAAATGACAGTTTCCAGTTGGCGTTTAACACCAATTTTCAGTTCAGCCTTTTCAAAAATTTCTATTGTGGTGCATTTTTTGGCAAAAAAAAAAAAAAAATCTATAACCAACAGCTAACTATAATAAATAAAATATTTTCCATTCCAGAAAGCGAAAGCAAACGAAAAATGTAAATCTATGGCTTCGCCGATGGCATCTGTCGCACTCAGTCTCATCTACGTTTGCATACACGTTTTATCGATTGTTTCTATTTTTGTCTACGTTTATTGCTTTGCAAGTAGGGAAAAATAAAACCAAACCGTATGTACAAAGAGATTATAATAATTTTACTAGGGCATGAAATTTCACTTCACCGGTAAGTAAGCCAGCAGCCAAAACAATACCAAAATGACGACAACAAGCCTCATTTCAGTAGTCAGCCAACCAACCAGCTAGCCAAGTCTCTCCCAACTCGCAAGTTCCAATACACAACAATGGGTTAATTAAATACAACAACTGCAAGAAAAGAACAAAACAGTCACAGAGAAAAAAAGAATCTATACAGTACAAGCTTGGTCCGTTGTTTGACTGCGCGTGATTCCGCTTCTTTCTTCTTCTTTTTTTTTTGCCGCAATACTACCTACATAACATACAGTAGTAGAAGTGAATAAATTCCCATTTCCATTTCCATATCCATGGCAATGAACAGAAATGCAATAGTTGGTGTGTGGTGTGTTATTACCAACGTAACTATACCGATAGAATTTAACGGAAGTGGGCAACATGAAATGAACGGTATAAGAAGTATACAGGGGAAAAAAAACGCAATAAAAGCGATTAAAATAGGCAAAAAAAAACACGAAAGTCTTCAGCTTAGGTTTCGCTTCTTCTTTTCTCTCATTGAAATGGATATGGAGTATCTGTGCTGTGGTAAGAAGTACCTGCAAGTAATATCCGACATGAACTTGGTAGAGGCGCGTTACACGAACAATGCCAGGGAAAAGAACTGTAAAAAGCCAATCTGAAGTGCATGCTTAATGTTAGTTCCAAATTTATGTCTCTGTTTTGATGTTCTGGAGCATAGCGTTCTCATTTGTGGGATGCTCCTTACCTCTTTTCGGTATACCAACAACAATGGCTTTTTATATTCAAATTTTTGAAACATATTTCATAATTCGCAGCAGTTGCTCTGAACATGGCTCACAATCGTGCTACGAATTTGTTGCAATATTACAAAGTCACACATTCATCATAAAGTCGGCAGCAATAATATTTCACGATTGTTAACACTTTTACCAAAATCCATTGGAAATCGTTTCGTGTTTAGCTAAATCTTCAATAAACGATGCATTTCACAAAAAAACACCATTTATTCGATCATTATAATATATAAAATTAAACCGCCAAAACGAAGTTAGGCGAAACACTTCAGCAGCGCAATACACACATTTATCTGCATTCCAAGAAAGGTTGTTAAAATGTGTCACATGTGACTAATATCTCTACAATGAATATGTGCATATAAATTAATATATTTTAAAACAAACACGAATAAAACACTTATATACGTTGAGTTAGTTACACCTGCGTCAATTGCTAACATTGGGTACAAACAGTTGTTCATACTATTAGCATGGGCTAAAAGTGCTGCCAAATGGTACGTATAAATATAAACACAAATTAGCCTATTACATCTTACTACTATCAGTGTGTACTTCTAATGTGAAAAACATACACCAATAGATGTGGAAGAGAATCATAAAAAACAAATCACACTGGCACCGTTCCACATGGTGTCGTCACACCTATCTTATCTACCAAATCTCCAAATACTCCAAATATTCTACTACTGCTGACAATCTGACATGATCAAACTTACGAATTTGACGGGAAAAACATATAAATCACACAAATAAAACTCTACCAAGCGCAAAGATATGAATCATTCGTTTTTAAAACAATTCAGCCATCACCCATCGCACAATAATAAAAACAATTCCTTAAATCCAAATCCCCAAGCCGAGAGAATTCATTGTAATTTCTTATGATTAGGCGCACTCGCGCTACTTAATATATCGAAGAATTTATTTAATTAAATGAGTAATGCAGTGAACTTGTGGGGAAACAAAACTTAGTGTGTCGTTTTATTTTTTCAGCATGAGCACTTCCAGTTTATAAAGGAAACGAGATAAGAATTCCCCCGATTGTTGTGTATACTTATTTTCGAAATAGCATTTCAGCGAAACAATTTTTGCCTTAAAAGTGAGTCGACCGGTGAATCTGCAGTCATTTGTATCGCGGATACCTTAAACGATTGTTATGTTGAATCTATTCAGCAAATATTCAAAACGGTTAATAACATCAGTGCATGGAAAGAGACAAAATGGATTTTCTCAGAGCGATTACATTATTAAGGGGTACGTTACATGTGGGCTATAATTAATTGTGTAGAATTGACTGAAAATCGTGAACGACTTACCGATGCCGCCAGCTAAATTTAAGTGAAAATCTCTTATTGAATGTGGAAGATCAAGAGCGTTGTTCTGCTGTTGTATACACCTACCTGTTTCGAGTTTTTAAATAGATGGTTGATGTGTTTGGTTTTTCTATGTTGGCATTCGCACTCATTTTTGTTGGAATAGTTTTATACATTTGTTTAAATAAAGAAAGCCGGAAGAGTATTTGTAAACACAATAGTAAACAAACGCATTCGTAGTTCTCTTGTTCAATAGTATTGTCAACACGATTTGTGTCTACAAATAACTGGTGCTTTCAAGTCTGGCAAACAAAAATGTTCTTCTGAGAAGACGGACAATTAGGTATGTATTGTGGCAAATGTGTAGCGACTCCTTCGAATCAAGCAATTATTTAGAGCGATAGTGTCAGACATATCGCGTGACGTATAGGTATCAGTGAATTTGTAGTGAAATTGTGATTCCTAAAGATTCTTATTTCGTACTGAATCAAATTAGTTTTTCTAAATGCTCTAATGTGATTGTGAATTTTTGTTTGACGTTGATTAATTATTCTCGGCTTATTTTCAAAGAGTGTCAACCAAATAGTTTAGTTTTCTCCTAGACACTCCAGCTAATTCCAAGCAAAAGAGAGATTCAATAACTAAGCCAAAGTCTAGTAATTTATTTTTTGACAACTTACCCCCCTCGGTAGTGTCGCTTGTGAGAAGAAACTAGAAAAACTGGCATACAGCCTGAAAGCATAAATTTACGTATCTAGGGTTCGGTATTGGATTTTGGTGAACTTTTCCAAACTGACAGTGAATGTCAGAAAATTTGTCTAGTGTCAGAAAATTCATTGAGCCTTACCAATAAATGTTTAGTTTCGACTCTTAATTTAAGAATTTCACATTTGCTATATTTTCCATACATATTTCGCAATTGTGAGCTTCCGTAAATTTAAAATCAAAGCATAAATTTGTTATTAGTGCGGCGCATTATCCCCAACTTCTTAAGCTAAACAATGTCAATAATTCGCCTGAAAAAGAACTTTCACTTTGAATCAAATTTATAATAATTGCTAATGATCATGCATGTATGTATAAATATAGTACGAACAATTTTGGCAGTACAATTTGGTCAATAATATCGATATACACCACCCCAAAAATCGATATCAATTCCACGTGAACACTTCATTGATTTTTTGGGACCAAGTGCCATATAAATTGACTTCCAAATTCTCTTGAAAACAAAATTCGAAACAACTAACTTGCCACCCATCTGCTTTGTCCCTCCAACGAATAGCTATTTTCCACTCCATCGATCAAATATAGATCTTAACACGTATTTTCGTTACTTCTTTCTTTAAAATTCCGATCGTGCGGCGATCAGCAATTTGTGCTAGATTTTTATGGCAATGCCGAACTTTCGAATTAACCAGCAAAATGAATGAGAAAAAAATTCATCAACACACCAATACTTGCCAACTACAGCCACATAAAGAAATTCACATAAATCGCACATTGACACCTGATTCATTCATAAAAAAAAGAAACTGAAAAAAGCTTGGTTTTTTATTTTGGGATTTCGTTACTAGAATTCGGATCATTTTTCTTAGAACGTTGGCTTTATTATTTCTCACATGTACGTTGGCCGCTCGAGAGTGACCTCTACCGGTATTTGGGCTTTAGTTAAACAATTAACACTCAAAATTGCCTTCTCTAGCTACAACTCTCCCAATTGAGGGAGACGCGAAAGGCAATTAAAGTGAGAAATCATATGAAATAGATGAGACCATTACATAACTGATTTGTTTACGGTGCTGAATTCATCTCTCAACAAATAAAGTAAGCAGCACACTGCGCGCAGCACGCTTAATATTTTGTTGATTAGTGCCCGCTATTTGTCGGTATTCGAAGGTCGATTTTATTACGACACATTAGAACCAAGTCGATTATTAGGTAAACCTTGGTTGTTGATTGATTTTCGTTTTTCTCTTTAGATATTTGATTGTTAAATCTATTTAAAGAGCAAGAGTTCTTGATCAACATTTAAATCGACGATCAAAGATCTTTTCGCCGGTTGAACTTTGAGTTACAATCTTGTTCAGGTGGCAAGAAATCCACGCCTTGAGGTTTTCCAGATCATGATCGTGAACAGTGCACATGTGCTCAACATCAATTTTTAATTTTATTTCTCTAGCCTGGATCATGATCGAAATTAGATTTTCAGCTTAAATTTCGGTCATCTTTCTCATAACTTGTGTTGCTTTAGTACTAAAAAAAGGTGTTCACTTTGCGCATTCGCTTGATCTAAAACATTAAAATTGCAAGCACGCACTTTTTGAAAACATTTGGCGGATAGATAAACGATAATTGAAGTTGAGTGACCATTACGTGAACTGAATTCGCAAAAGAAACAAAAAAAAAACAAATCTCCGATATGCTCTCAACGATTTCTATTCAATGCTATCAGTTTTGTACATAAATATGTATAGATGCATACGTAGTATGCGTTACATCATCAATCTGTCTGTCTTCGTTACAGTCGATCATATCTATTAGTGACCAGTAAACAAATGATCATATGATTGCAGTTGGTTGATTTCATGTTTACTTGTATTTTATAAAAACAGTGCTGGTTTTAAGCGGAAGGTGTCGTGACACTGACAGTGTATTTTGTGTATTTGTTCTCACAATTGACTGTAACTAGGAAGCTAACTCCACAAGTGTGGTATTTGAAGTTCTATATGTACACAACGTGCATATCTTATCTTACTATCGTTGGGAATTTAAGAAATTTTTTTGTTTTCTGAATGACAGCTGGTTTCTGGTTTTAATGCTATAAGTATATTTTTTGATTGTTTTACGAGGGTATTTAAATTACGGAGAAAACCAATTTGTACGTGTTTAGTTATTTAACAAATAGTCACACGAGAATAAAGAGACTTTAATTATAAATCGATGACGATGTGGGACTTTATTTTGACTTAGCTAGAATTGTAAGATCGCATCGAAATTTTTGTTCAAAAAATGTTCACAGGATGACAACAAACTTAGGACCTACAAAGCTCTAGGGAATACAAATTTATAAAGTTGAATCTACTGACATAAGACTAAGGAAATTGCTTTTATTCTCTATTGTGAATACCTTTCTCACTGTGAACTTACTTTGATTGAATAGTCAGACATTTTCTTGGAAGTTAAATAAATGTTGACTGTCACTTTAGAATTTACTAGTGGCAACTCTGGTGCAACTATTTCGGAATTTAAAGTCAAATCAGGCCTATAAATGTAAATATTTTTAGTTATTGTAACCCACCCTCAGTGTGTAATCATAATCAAATATAAAATACTAACAAATTTCGGTCTCGAATTTAAATTTACCGAATTTTAGAATTTGTATGCAAATTGTATCCACTGCGAACTACTAAAATTTGAAGTCGACGCTAATTGTTTATCATATTTTGATTTCTAAATAGAATAAAACAAAAAAAGAAATACGAACCATAATTTTGACCTACCATTAAAAGTGCGTTGTCATGGAAATCATATCGGTTTTTATCAACTGCCCTAATATAATTTAAATTATCCAGCTTTTGTGACGTTTTTTTGACATCTGTCAATTGGAATTCCCACCTATCACTGCTGGAGTACATAACGATTTCGAAAACAAAGACAAATTTTGCCTGTCAGCAAACTGTCATTCTCCATGAACTTGGGGGCTCCATGTCGAGATTCATTTGTGTAAAGTAAGAGAAAACATCAACCACGGCAGTGTAATTTTGCTTCTACCTCTCGGATCACGTTCATTTTGTGACACCTGACGCAACGCACCCTAGTGTCAGAAAATTGTGTGGCAATGATTTTTCAAAGCAATTCACACACGGCCATTATGCGACGGCAGTAGCTTCGCCAAATTAATGACGTTTGTCAGCACAGTATAAGAAATGGGCTGTGATCTGAGGTTTGACACTTGCGCTGTGTAATTATATATAGTTGGCGCAACAGGTCCCTAGGGACCCAAGGCCTAGCTTCCCACAACCATTCGTTTTGTGTGCGTTTAATTTTTGGAACGAATGGAAGGGATCTACAATTTTATGCCGATTCCAAACGGCTAATTGAGAAGCTCTAAAGACATTTATACTGTCGGATGTTTGTCAGACGTTCGCGAGAGGTGGCGCAGTAGAAAAAACCCTAAGTTGGAATTTTGGGTTTTTTGCGGGATTCGAACTTGGGATTGGTATGAGATCATTATAAATTTGCCTAATTGAAAGTGTTTAATAAATAAATAAATTAAGTTAATTAAGTTTCCATTAGAGAATCGTATAAAGATGACAATTTGGCCAGAGGCTTTAACGCTTCTGAATACCGCTTTTCTTTATCGCGTGAATCAATTAATGAACTTGGTTATCATATTTTCTCTACACTGAAATTTGGCATGCAGTAGATCAAATAATTGTGATTGACTTATGTTTCGATAACAGCATACAAAAAACGTGTACATTTAAAACTGTACTAAACTTGAACTAAAAAAATGTATTACATTAAAATGCCTAATGCCAAAACAAAATAAACCAAATTCTCTGCAGTTTTCAAAGCACGGAAACTTCATATTATTTGTAAGATTTGACAGATTTAAAAAATTATTGAATCAGTGAATGCAGTTAAAGTCAAAACAAATGAGTCGAATATCCATTTCTACTCCACATCCACCTCACTCTTCAAAATCAAACCTTAAAGTCTGTTTAAAAGTATTTGTAGTTTCGACTCTAAATTTTTGTAGTTCACAGTGATTATTTTTTCCATACAAATTCCGCAAATGTGAGCTTCAGTAAACTTAAAGTCAAGTCTAAAATGTTTTATGAGTATGGAATGTGTAAAATGTGTGTAGATTTACAAAAAAGTATTTATTTATAAGAATTTAAAAAAAACGTTTTTTTTCTGTAAATGGTGTGCATTATATTTATTTGTCAGTGTCTTTGGAGCGTAGCTAGGGCACTTTATTAAAATCTTTAGAGCACTTCTATTTCATGTCGGTCGCAAATAGAGTGTTCGATATTCTTATTTACCTAGTAAAAATAATAATATTTCAATTAAAATAAATGAATTCATACAGACACTTCACAAGACCGCTATTGTGAATACATCAGAAAGTAATTTATTTCACAGTTCAGTGTATTCCATATCTTGACATTTCACACTGACTTTTTTTTAGGATTTTTTTTTTTAAATTTATATTTTTATGTTTATTTGTTTGGCCTATGAAACTCCGGGAAAGAATACCAATTTAATGAAACCTCACTCTTCAAAATCGATCAAGCCGTTTGGGCTACAGGGCGTCACGTAGGAACGTACGTATCCTATATGCGCGAAACACATAACCCTACCCGTGTCCAGTCGGATAATAACTATTCTCCCAATGTGACTCAGGTTTTCTCTGGCTAATCACCACCTGACAACACCGCTTCAGCTAATCATCCAATTTAATAACACTAGGTAATCGGTAAACGCTACGCATTCCGATTAAGTCTAATCGGCTCTTTATTTTTTTGTTTTATTTTTCGCTAACGGAAACCGCGTGTGTATGTTGCCGTCAAGAACAGGTTCTAGAGATTTAAAATTCTGATTAGGAGTTTGATAATGCATTATAAGCCACAAGCGTTGCCCTATATTTCTGTGGTAAGGTCGAACTCGAACCTAAACAAAGCAAAAACTCCCAAACCACACACGAGAACTTTTCAAGTTATCTTGTCATTATATCGCAGTAGATTCCAGGCGATGATTGATACGTGCGTTTGTTTGACTCTAGCACTTGATTACGTTTGAACAGCTTTTAGTCATCACAGATTCACAGTAGCCAGCAAGGACGTGGGTGACACCATAATTGTCATCTATATTACAGTATGGGTACAAAACACTCCACCTGTCATTGCGGAAATATTATGTGGTATTCGATTGGGCGCACTTTTTTTGCTCTCAGAGGATTTTTTATCAGATTTTTATGTTCGTTTGGCGAATCTAGATATTTTCTCAGAGTTTGTTTACGTTTGCTGATTTTTTTCTTCAGCAAAGAAAGGCATTGCATCGAGTGGGTCTATTTTTGTAAATTATTTATCTATAGAATTCAATCGGGACGTAGATTTCAAATGTTTTAATATAAAATTTAACCAGTGAATAGAAATCGCTTAGAAAAGTGTCGAAGCCTACACAAATTCAAATCGCACGAATGTCAACACAAAAAAGACCACGTGACGTTTTTATGTTCGATTGGGCGCACGAAATCTTAAACCTGAAAGCAAATCTGAAGAAGCCCAATCGAATATACCACATTTGACATCAAAGCAAAAAGATCCGAAATGGCTGTTGTTGTTTCGGCCACTTCTTCTGATAGCAATTATTTTAATAATAATAAAAATAAAGATGCATATATAAATAACATACACATGCTTAATTCGCGTACCGAGCACGAGGGTAGTTGAGTTTAAGTGACCCTGTGCCGAGTCGTGAGGCAATAGATTTGTGAAGAATTCACACAACACATAATCACTCTTTACTAAAGCAAATTAGCATAGTAAATAAAATATGCCGTCTGCTTGCTTAGGCAATATTATTTTAAATTTGGGTTCTGGTTTGGAGTGGTCTTCGGTTGTCAAGTAGATATCATTGTTTAAGACTGATAGCACTTATGTTTTAAGAAGGAAACACTTTTGGCGACTTCATTCTAGTACTCTGTGATGTTCGTTGATGGTTGGGGAAACCCAGTTTTTATTTATACCTACGAATTTCAATCCAAAATATAAATCAACCTGTTAGATGCTTTCCGTGTCTGGTTTCTTTTGAAACGTACAGTGGGGTGTATTGGTGTGGTTTTATTGAAATAAGTATTTCGGAGAAACCCAGTGGTCTTAAGTTGAAGATAATTTTTTTTCCTGCTTAATTTTACATATAAAAATGTATACAAAGATAAAATCTACAGTGTTCCCACTATCAACAAACGGAAGATCAAATAAACTATAAACAGTGCTTCCAAATTTAGTGAACAACATGTTACACCTCCTTGTAGAAAACCTCCCAAACTCATAGTAATTTTTTTTTTTTTTTTTCATTTTTTCTTTGCAGAATCAATGATCAAGCGCCATAATCCCAAGCACCGCAACAGCTCTGCAAGCGATTTAGCCAGTACAAGCGATGAAGTGAATTCCGTCAGCAGTCGTGAGGATCTATCCGACACCTATGATTTGGTAAAGGTTAACAAGAAAACCGCTAGAGTCAGGCGCAATCGTAAGCAACGTCGTCAACAACAACAGCAGCAACAGGAACAGAAACAACAACCGCAGCAACAACAGCCACAACAGCAAAAGAAACAGGGCATAAACAGTTCAAAGTCATCCTCATCGTCGGGAACTTCATCGCCAGCCAACCCAATTAACGGCACATATCAGCAGCAAAACTCAAACAAAGCTACACGCCAAAATGGCAAAGACACCAACACTGCCACAGCTCAACAACAGCCATTGAAAACTGCCAAAGAACTTCGTATGAAGGCTCAGTCTAATAATGCTTCTCCGTCCAGCTTATCCACGTCGCCATCTACATCAGCAGCGAATTCGGTTTCATCATCACCCACTGCTTCGCCAAAGGCCAAGCGAATGGGAAAAATTCGTCAAATGATTGAATCGCCATTGGGTTTGGTTGATATGCTCTCAGAGTATGAGATTGCCAGCTATCTGGGTCAGTACATTCCGGATGCGATAAAATTGCGTAGTTTTGGCTACCCAATGGAGAGTACCACCCACGAGGGCTGCATTGAAATCTACAAGAGCGTGCCGAGGTTTTTCCCACCACGCGCCAGCACAGCCAGGCATCACCACATTGGAGTGGTTAATCCCACTGATGGACTGAAGAGCTTCGGCAGTCCCAATCGTAAGCTTTCATCAGGAGACAGTGGCAAAGGAAGTGGAACATCAACCCCGCTCTCGTATAATGTCAGTCCCGTAGATAGTGATTACTCGGAGGAGGAGAACATTGTTGACCAGATGTATTCACAAATAGTCGAAAAGAGTTGCGTGCGCTGCAAAAAGCCCTTCAAGGTGACCACAAATGGAGAATACATTACCAGAGAGCCGTGCAACTATCACTGGGGCAAACAAGAAGCCGGTGAGTACATGGACGAAAAGGGTGATTCAACATCGATCACGTTCTTCTCGTGCTGCAAGAAAGTCCCACCACAGCCGTGCACCCAGAATCACGTACATGTTTGGACCGATATTACATCGGGGCTCAATGGACCCTACACTGACTTTGTTCACACTGAACCGAGACGGCGTCTCATCCAGACCGACTTCGAAGGCGACATTAAGATCTATGCGCTCGACTGCGAGATGTCATACACTGGTTTCGGTATGGAAGTGACTAAAGTCACTGTCATCTCATATAACGGGAAGCCAGTGTACGAAAGCATTGTCCACCCACGGTCAGAGGTTGGCGACTATAACACCCGCTTCTCAGGAGTCAGTAAAAAAGATTTCGAGCCCGGAAGCGATGCACGAACACTGGAAACAGTACAAAACGATCTGCTTGATCTCATCGACGCTGATGATATTCTTATTGGACACGCATTAGAAAACGACCTGAGGTCGCTGAAGATAGTTCATAAACGCATCGTCGACACCGCTATCATATTTCCGCATCCCAATGGTTTCCCATTTAGACGAGGACTTAAGAGTATCGTCGCCGCCGAATTAGGCCGTGAAATTCAGGTCGACGAAGCGGGCCACAGCAGCTTGGAAGACAGTCAAGCCTGTCTGGAGCTGATGCTGTTAAAGGTACGTGCCGAGTGGAGAGCCAGGTCCACCAAGAAGACAAAGTCTGAAGCACAGCCCCGAATACCCAAGTCCGAGCAGTTTGTAATTGTTGTACAACAAGAGTCCGGTCTGGTGCAGCGCAAAGCGTAAAACAACAAAAAAAATTTGTATGTATTGCGCGCCTTCTCTCTGTTTCTTACGCTAAGGAAAAAAAAAACATTTTTTAAGAATTACTGTTTCATTTTTCGAAAGACAAGAAAAGAAATCCAAACCGTGAAAGGGTATGAATTTTGTGCAAATGTGAACTGTCGTTTGAATTTGACTTTTACAAAAAAAGCATACACACACACACCATTAAACCTTTAAGCACAGGCAAAAACACAAAAGTGAAAATCTGTTAAAAACAAAAATGGAGCGGAATTTAAAAAAACAAAAACGAACTGATTATTGCTGTGATTTTCTCTTTTTCTCATTTTTATTATAAAACAAAAATTATCCTTTTTTAAACAACAAACATTTTTTCCACAATATCACTTGTATCAGTTAATTCCAAAAAAAAAAAGTCCACTCCATATTTATCGTCCAAAAAACGTCATCTTTTCATAACTTTTTTGTTTTTTTTTTTTTATATTTTATCATTTCTTTTATATTTATTGAACGAAATTTTACTGAATCAAACTCATTTCATCACCGGTCATTCACATTTTGTTGTTTATAAACATCTATATATGTATACATACTAGATTTAAAAAAAAAATGAAAAAAAAAAAAAAAAAAAAAACAATATACAAATTAAGCTAAGTTAGAAAATAAGTTAAGAGCAAAGAAGATAAATGTTTTTAGTTTCTAAAAAGAAAAACAAAGCGATCTACACTTTTATTCTCAAGTGAAAATATGTGTTTGAATAAATCAAATATGTTCCTAGATTGTAGGAAAGTAAAAAAGAAATCTACACAAAGAAAACAATTTTTAATGTGCATATTGTTACAGAAAACGAAAGTAATGAAAATGTAGAATGTTGTGTAAATTGTTAAACAATAATTGTATATTCCTGACAAGTCGTAAAAGAATCAGAAACAATCTAATGTACTAATTTTTGTTTCTGTATTTGAAGGACATTTAACAATTTATTTACAAGAGAAACAAAAAACAAACTACACGCAACATGAGTAGTACACGAAGTGATTATTCAATTTTCGATCATGAAAATAAATTGCAAATATTATTTTTTTTACAAAACAAACACAGTTGGGACTTTTCTTTGTCTTTATTGTTGGAGTTTTCAGATGGTTGAGTGTAAAGAGTTCGCATTCTGTTCACGGGTGCGCGCGTAAGTATCTTAACCGTTTGCGCACTTTTCTGCGCTGATAAATTGAAACGAGCTAAATTTTAGAACTTAAGAGCAGTCGAAAAATCGCTCAACTAAGAGCGATTAAGTGAACAAACCAAGGAACTAAAGTGGATATAGTTAAATATTGGAAAAGTGTGGTTTAAAACTGCTTGGAGAAAAGCAAATGCGAACAAAGTGTTTACCCGAAGTAACTTGCGTTTTTGTAAAACTGGCCACTTTCAAGAATGCAGTTCAGTACCTCTATTAGCTGACTGACTTGGTCGGCCTAGATCGTGATATGAAGTTTTTTTTCAGGATGGCGGGCAAATTTTAGTGACAGTACTAAGTTCACCTTTCTTATGTGTGGCTGACGTAGGGAAAGTCACGTTACCGATCAATCTAGTGCTTGCATTCAGGCAAGATCTAGTCCATACCAAATAAAAAGAAAACAATTATTATTGTGGACAGCTGGCTGCCTCGAAAACTGATCTTAAAGCAACGGTAAGGGAACTAATAGCTAATGTGGATGAAGGAAATATGTAATTAAAAGGGTTAAAGAAAAATACACAAGGCTTTGTTGAGTTATCATCACTATTCCAGTACGAAACAATTGTTCAATCCAGACAATGCTGAATGCTGAATGCTGAAACTGAGCAAATTGAGTTATAATTGATTTTTAAAAGATCAAGTATATATTTCCTTCGTAAACAAATTGAATTGATATTGAATTTTTTAAAACAAATGTTACATCACGATCAGTGAGAAATCCAAACAATAGTTAATTAGACAACACAACCGACATTTTGGCAGCGTTCCATCGATCAGTTTACGTCTGCCACATAACTTTAGCTTCAGCAAAAAAAAAACAAATATGGGTTTGCTGTAAAAAGTAAACTTATTGCACAATGGAAAATGAAGCAATATTATCATATTAATATTTGCTACACTCACATTTTTTATCGGCGATGCTATCACCCATTTCTGTTTGATAAAACACTTTGGCTCTCCCCAAATCCAATTGTACTGTCAGTGATGCTTTTGGGCCTAATATGTTTCAAAGAAACAAGTAGTCAAATGCTTCTTTTAAATAGACTTGTAATCTACCTATCAATGACACACCATTGATGTGTTTATTTTTAATGGAATGCAAAATTAATTTATGACAAAAGCGTGCAGGGTTTATATGAGAATGCCAATTATTAGATAGTAAGTAAGGTGAATTGTAAGGTTTCGTATTATTTCCTTAAATGCGCAATTAACGTTTATCTTGATTTTCCTTTTTTATCGCCCCATAAGCTTATCGGCATTTACTGCAAAATAAAACAAAACTCACTCAAAGTGGTTATGAACATAAATAGAACATAATCCTTCGATTTTTTTTTTTTTTTTTTCTGATGACAACCCAAAATTCAACAAAACCTAACGATTTTAGTACTAACTGTTATCGAACGTCGTAGTAAAGATTTAAGTTCTTCTTTTTGAAAGCTATTTTATGTAACATTAAATCTAAGAACATGCATGCAAATTTAAAAATCGCATTCAACAAATTAAACTACAAAACTAAAGCTTTAAGTTTTACAAGATTTTTAGTCGTAAGCAGTGAAATGTCAGGCTTAAAATAAGCGAAGTTAGGTATTAACCCAATGCGCGTACCTACCTACTAAAGTGTTAAATCCACAGCACTAACTTCATATGCTTTTTGTGTGGCAGCGAAGTAGATATATGTTTGTCTTATCACAGTTACGCAATTAGATAAAACTCTTCATCCTCACCACTCTACCTTCACTTTATTTCAGAAGAAACTGTTCAGCTACGCACTCCATTAATGCGATACCTGCCCAAACGTTAAAACTTCACAAATCTTAAAATCGGGCCCAAGTTGTATTGGTATACATTGGACATTATACTACACCCCTCTTAACTGAAGAATTAAAAAGAGGCCGGCGAGCTTAGGCCACTATAGACACAGTCATATAACTTATATGACTTCTCAAATGAAAAGCAAAAAATTCATCTTGCCGCTTTTACGGATACGCTATTTATCTTTCAAATTTGTGTTTTGAACAAAAAAAAAAAAACACAGGAAAGGCTAAAAACTGTCAGTTGATTTGAATATACAATTTTAATAAAGTTGCCTTTACGTGGATTGGACTGCACAATTATAACAAAACGTCAAATAATATTAAATAGCAAACAAAAACTAAATGCTATTCATTTTTTGAGAACTATTACATTTTTCGGACTCAAAACGAACGATTTAAAAAAGAGACTATCTGCATCGGAGACTGGAGAACTAAAAGTGCCACAGAGTCTATAAGCTAGTTCAATAATGAACACAGCTCCTAAAGCAAATTTGTATAAAGTTATAATAAAGTACCTTTTTTAAACACCTTTCCTAAATTTTTCTTGATAACTTGTCTAAATAAAGTAGCTAAATGTGTCATTTATCGTTATTTACCTTACCCACCTACATTACTGATTGCTTTTCCAAGCACATCCTCTTTTTTTTTATCAAATTCCATGTATCACAGAAATCCAAATACGGAAACAACTTTTCCGTAAACGCCTTATACAGATTACGAAATGACGTCTAGTCACATGTCAGATATTAATCAATAATAAAATTTACTAATCTCACATGTGTCGTATATATTTTTCAAGACGAATTTTATTTATTGTGTCATGAATACCCCCTATAATTGCCCTAATTAATTTGTTTTTATACATTCATTAAAACCAAATATACGCAATGACCTTTCTAATCTAAACTGTACACTGTACAAAGTATGATGCCGTTAACTAATGTGTTGTTTTTTTTTTTTTGTAATGATTGCCAAGATCAGTTCGCTAAAAATCGAAGATGAATGAGGAATATTCCTCCGACGAAACCCACTGAAAGTTAATCCGCCATGATGATTATGTTTCACACGACATCTACCCGACAATATCTGTCTGCGGCTGTATTCAAGTTCAACGTTATTGCAACGGTTTTCTCGATCAAAGCGCACACAAAAATTATCCGAAACATAATACCATCCAAGTCATGAGGAAAGTCACATTGCGGGAGGCAAGACGACTCCAACTTCGTGCTGATATTGTTAGTAAAATGAAAAGCATGACAGTCAGCGAAGTAAATCGGCGAAGAGAGTAGACACAGAGAGCATAAAGTGAATGTCAGTTGGCGGTAAAAAATAAAAAAAAAAAACAGACATCGAGAGATCAATCGAAACAATAACTAACCATGAGACAATTGTTATCGAAACTAATCCCAATATTATGGTGCATGTCAGTTTGAAAAGCGAGTATCTTTAACACCGCAAGAATAGACTGTGAACACGGTTACGGTCACAAAAGAAAACATTAATTCACGGAACAACTTTCTCCGTCCGATCGACAATCGATGGATGCATTCAGGGGAGACTTCGTGCCGGTGCTGTCGCGATACCGCCGCAACCGCGACTGCGATATTGCTTACTTTTTCATTTTGCACGATTATTTTGTTTTATTGATTATTATTGATATGTCATTGTTGGTCTGGTCGTATACAATTTCATGACTTTGTCGTTGATATTCGCGGTGCGGTATTGAGCTGCCTTGTAGGAAACGCTTCAACAAGGACGCCTTCATGATAACGTTGGGAACTTCACAAACACACACTAGTTTATGGTGAACGCTTTTAGAATTTAGTAGCTAATGTCGTCGCCGCAGTGTCGGAAGTTGGAATACCAAGTTTAAATGGCTGTGTGCATCGCTGCTAAATGGCGGTTGAAAAGGTTTTTCCATTGCACTGCATTTCACTTGGGTTGAGTTATTTATGTTACCGTGTACCAGTAGCGAAGGGGGGCAAGGGGGTCCAGGCCCGGGCCGCACTTTGCTAGGGGCGGAAATTTGGAGCGGCCACAATTTTTAAATATATAAAATTTACAAAACAGATTCTTTTTTCAGTCCAACGAATTTATTTACAAAGTTTACCTGCATTAACACTGCTTCACAGTTAGTAATCAGACATTGCTTGAGTTGCTTAGCAAATCTAATTCTAATTCTTCCTAATGCTGGTCGTGAACTCGAAAAATTCGTCGAGAGAGCGACTTAAGATATTACCCGACTTAAGATATTAACCCCCCTCTGAGAATCTTACGAATGTTTCCTCAAAAAAAAAATTTCTTGGTGTAAGTATTGGAAAGACTGTCAGTTACCTTACGCCTTTAGTAGAAATTTGGTAAAATGTAGAAATTTTAACAAGTTTATTGACATACATATGTAGGTTAAACTGGTTGAAACCTGAAACTGAAAGGGGTCTGCAATTGTATCCCGTGACCAAACGGCTTGTTGAGAAGCTCTTTCATGATAGTTATAATCAGAGACTATACTAATAGCAATATATTTAATAACAACTAACCAATAGCATCCAATAATGTAAAAATGTGGTGTTCCCGAACTCTATCACATTCCCCCATAGTTGGCAGCATTTTGTTTATATTTTGTGTATGTTTTCGCATGTCATACGGATTCTGAATTGATATAACACCGATAGTAAAACAAAATGGAAAATTGGAACACAAATTGATGGGGCCAGCAAGAGGATTGCGAGCTGGGGGTCTCAGTATTATCTCTGGTTATAATTTTGGATGTTTAAGGTATAAATTCATTTAAACTATATCAAACATTGACTTATTATATATGGACTGCTAGTAGCCAACTTCACGTATGTTCCAAAAATACAGGCGCGCTACTGTTTTACAGCGGAAAACAAAGTGAACTTCAAACGGCCAAATTTACTTTCATTACAAATTTGTGTGTGGTAAAACTGGTTGAAACCGCAGACAAGGGTTTTTTGTCATGTAGATATCTAAAAATTATAGGGCGGCATAAACTGGGTGTGCTCCGGGCGGCACCAATCCACGCTCCGCCACTGCCGTGAACTTGATATACCCAGTCATTCTACTATAATTCAGTGCGATGTACTAAAAATTATTCTTAAGGCGCACTTAATTAAATGAAATACCAGTAGCCAGCATTTACAATTCGCTACTGTGGACTAATTTAATTTTTTCTCAAAGCGATTATTACATAATGCATATACACACAGTCAGATTGCATTTGAATTTTTGTTTACCGGATCAGGTGATACTAACTTAAAATAGAAGATTTAATTAAACCTGTGCAAAAAATCGTATCAATACTCTACTTTCACCTTGTAGTCCCATTAAGAGATAAAGATAACAAAGAAAAAAAAACATTCACCACAACTCGATGGTTGATTACCTACTGCACATCATCGTTTCACATTCATTCGCTAACAAAATTAAACTCAGTATGTATAGGTATGCACAGAGTCAGCCAACCGCCTAACTCCTTCCGCACGTTGAATGGAAATAGTTAGCGGCGCCACCACCACTTGTCATATTCTCCATTATATCCATGATGATGGTTTCTTTGCATTGCAAATATCACGGTTACTTTCATAACCGTTAAAGTTGTTTAATATAAGTTTGTTAAACGAAAGGCCAAGGAAAGGCGAAATGAGTCTTAAAAATTGTAAAATGTTGTTAATGCCTTCGATGCATGGCAATGCGTGTGATTTATTTCACTTTTTCCTGGTTGAACCTATAAACGATTACAAAAACGAACTGCACAAACTCGATTTGGCAACATTCACTTTTTAATGAAAAAAGAAGAAGAAAGAATAACGCTATCACTGTTCAAATAGAGCTTGTCTTGTCAGTTGATACGAAATTGAAAAGTCATGTGCTGTGGACTTAAGGTGGCTCTATAATGGCGTAGGTACGCATTTTTGTTTTCAAATATTATTGTACCCCTAAAACAAACATTAGACTCATCACCACTTGGAAATTACCCCCTCCAAGCGAACAATATATTTTTGTATAATGCTACTTTCACGAAAGAACACAATCTTTTCGTGATGAAGTAGTTAGTGTAGAATTTGTGCTGCTTTCACTTTCCCTTTTTCACAATTAGAGTGGAGAAAAAGGCGGTTCTCACCTTTCCCTTATTACTTGTCATTTTATATGTTAGCACTATTTGCTTTGCTTGTTTTATTTCTGGTTGGTTTTTTTTTTTTCTAATTAACAACGCTAAAGATGTTTACCGGGATGAGGAAAGGCAGGTTGTGTAATATACTAAAATTAATTGATTAGTTAGTACACAACTGATATGACAGCACAAATATGGCGGAAATTGTGGAAATTTTACATTTCATACATTTCATTTCATGTGGTAAATTAGCCTGAGGTCAAATTCTGTCAAAGCCTATCAACACTAAAAAATAAATAAATAAATAGTTGCCGCAAAAGGTCTGTAAACTGTAAGGGGTCTGCAATTGTATCCCGTGACCAAACGGCTTGTTGAGAAGCTCTTTCATGATAGTTATAATCAGAGACTATACTAATAGCAATATATTTAATAACTAACCAATAGCATCCAATAATGTAAAAATGTGGTATTCCCGAACTCTATCACATTCCCCCACAGTTGGCAGAGGTTGGCAGCATTTTTTTTATATTTTGTGTATGTTTTCGCATGTCACACGGATTCTGAATTGATATAACACCGATAGTAAAACAAAATGGAGCATTGGAACACAAATTGATGGGGCCAGCGGCAAGAGGATTGCGAGCTGGGGGTCTCAGTATTGTCTCTGGTTATAATTTTGGATGTTTAAGGTATAAATTCATTTAAACTATATCAAACATTGACTTATTATATATGGACTGCTAGTAGCCATCTTCACGTATGTTCCAAAAATACAGGCGCGCTACTGTTTTACAGCGGAAAACAAAGTGAACTTCAAACGGCCAAATTTACTTTCATTACAAATTTGTGTGTGGTAAATGTGTTGAGAGAGTGAGAACTGATAAAGGATTTGTTAGTGTTTTTGATTTATTTATTTGCTTATAGATATTTGTGTCTTCTACTTAGTTTCGTAATGTATATTTTACAACATATTTTTGTTTTCAATTTAATCAAACCCTTAACACAAACCAAACAAAACAAGTGAACAGTGGATGTGCCGCTTAAAGCAACAATATAAGCATACCTATGGGTTTTGGGGGGATTGACGTACGAAAGACGTCCATCTTTTTTAATTCATTTATCTCTGTCTGAGAGTATAACTCTCATGCGGGAGCAATTCAGGCGTTTTGACTAAAATAGATAATATGCCTAAAATAAGTTTCCATTCGTCACAAAAATAAAAACACACAAAATGAATGGTTGTAAGAAGCCAGGCCTAGGGTACCTACATGAATCTATTGCGATAAATATTTCTTTATTTATTTATTTATCATCTTTCTATAGTTAGTTGTTGACATTTTTTTATTCAAATAAAAAAAAACGCAAAGAAAACAGTCATTAGATGCAGGTAGGTACTACCTAGGAGATCTTCAAACTACATTATTAGAAAGAAAAGTAAGGAACTAGTCGCATATCTCATGATGAATAAAATGGCTACCTATAAGGAAACACATGCAGTGCGTCGGTACGATTGACTACGGCACTAATTTAATTTCCACTCCCGTGATATAAGTATGTATTAGTTTCATGAACGATACATGGAAGATACCTGTAGGCTTTTTTGTTTTTAGTTTATGAGTTAATAAATAAAGAAATTGTTATTTTCGTTTCCTTTTTTTGTACGTTACTATGGAAATGAATATCTTCGCACGAGATCTCGCTCTTTTGTTTACATGTTTCCATGAAAACAAACTTTTTTTGAAAAAATGTCGCTTTTTTGTTTACGTTACTATGGGAATTTAAATTTGACGGCGGCATTATGCTTCTTTGCCAATCCGCTGTAAAACAGTAGCGCCTGTGCTGTTTTGGAACATATTTTCTCGCAGATGTATATGAAAATGACATTTCACTAGCAGTCCATAATATAGTATGTCTATGATAGCAAAAATTTAAAAATATATGTATATAAAAATGTAACCAAAAAGAAAAGGGACGCGTTTAACCACAAATTTGAAAAGATGCGTTTTTTTTCTAAGCGGGAATACACAAACTTATATTTAAGACCAATATTTGATTTGCTTTAATTGCAGCAACTAAAAAGTTTAATTCTTTTGCTTCTTACATCTATTTTAATGCTATACGAGCACAAAATATAAATGAAAACAAGTAAAAAGTCAGTTACAAATTAGCATTTGAACGATTTGACAACCATCTGTCAGCAATAACCAACTAGCCCAAAGAAATTTCTTGGGCTAATATTTGCAGGTTTATTTTGGAGGGGAAATGTGTTGTTCTCTCTTCTTCGCTCTCTTCTGCCCAACTTTTGCGTGAGGGATCGAAAACGTCACAATTTTTTTTACAAATGGCGGCATATTTCAATTCAGCTTTTACGTTTATAAAGTAAACAGAAATACAGAATACACGTCAACAAGACGTGAATCTTTTTAGTCCTAAAAAATGCAGAAGTTGCTGGTATTGGTTCAGCGTGAATTTCTTTCTGAGGGCTGCATTCTCGAGTTGCCTTATCTCAACAAGCCTCAGACTCTTGAAATCCTCAAAGAGAATTTTCGTCAAGATTGCGAGGACCTATCGCCGGAAGTTTTGACAACAGTGACGGAAAATACGTATAAATCGGGACCAGCACCCTGCCGCATCATAAATAGAAACAATAAAATGACTTCCTTCAGAACTTAGAAGTACTTTGTGACAAGTTCGTAAATGAGCTACTTCAATTGGTGAATGCACCGAAATGGGTTATGAAATGTGTTCGTAAAAGCTGATACATTAAAGTTTGATAATTTTTAAACTGACTTTTCTGGCGTTTAATAGGCGAATAAAATACCTTCTCCTCATAAATGCAGTTGTTGCTGGACAATTTAGTAATGTAAATATCAGATAAAGAGGGATTTAAACAGAGTTAAACGGAGTCTTATGTAAAATGAAAATTGCTGGCAAAGTCTTTTAATTTATCAGAAGCACAAAATGATCTAGCCAATTTGAAGACAGCTCCCTCTTCCTATTACTTTGTAGGTTGTTTATACATAAATATAATGAGGTTACGCCGAACATATCGATCGGTTTACGATATTTCTACGCACAAAGCGTCTTATTAATTTTGAATCAAAAACAATTCAAGCTATTTCCGAATGCCAAATAATAAGCCACAGTAGTTGTCCAAAAATATAAAACTCCCCGTCAATCCAAATCTGAAGACCACTCATAAATTAGAAATCACATTAGGCCTAAAGTCACGTTCCATCGTCGGTTGGTCGTCTCTGTGTATGGACAACCCAACGAATCCAACCGAAGGTAAGACATAAAATAATATTGTATTTGGGTTCTTACGCGAATCGGCCCACTGACGACGACGACATACATCGCTGTCTGGATTATGTATAGATGTCCGAGGCAGTTCCTCCCAACCGGAGGCCATATGTGTAGGTACAAAAATAAACTTTCGCTTTCAAGAAGGGAAAGGCTCTCGAAGACTCGCACCTCTTGTTGGATGTGTCGCAACACGCATATCTCAAACGAATCTTTTGATGATATTTGTCTGTCCGCCTTTTCGTCTCTTGTGTTTGGGCGGCTTTAGGTTTGCTGTACCATACTCTGCGTGACCCACGAAAAACGAAAGCGAAAGTGAATGAAAAAAATTGATTAAAAGACGCAGACCCTCAAGAGGTAACCCACATCGATTATTTGGACGTGGATTATAGCCGTCTTTATGCAAATTAGCCGAGAGTACCTCTACGATAGACGGTTTGAGTTTGGTTGGGCTCTCTTTGGGTTTTTTTTTTTTTTTTCTAATTTTTAATATGAAAGTGAAAGCGAGCTTAATTTCGGTTTTATATTATTTTGTTAACACAGTAAAATTTTTGGTTTCTGTTGCCGCTTTTACTTCACCTTCGTAACCGTCGTCTTTGTTTTTGTTTAATTTGATTATATCTGGACTTTCCATATTTGCGTAACAGCGAATTGAAAACTCTTCTGTGCTGCCAAGGTCGTTGTGGTAAATTCAAACCTGTTGATGAACTTTTCGGGAAAAATATTTACCTTAAGTGTGTCAACCCGGAAATGCAAAGTTCAGGCCAGAGAGAAGTGCTTTAACAAAATCAATACAATTTGTAGAGATAAACAGCGGAAGTGTATTCCGTATTCGGGCTATTCCGCCAGCTCTTTTAACAATTTAAGCTGTTTAATTATTATTGTTATTCCCGAAGAGAGGCGAATAAAGTCGATGATTTATTTTCTGATCATGAAGCGGAATGCAGTTTTATTGTATAGATACTGCGACTGGAAAGAAAGACTTATGTGACAGCGTCGCGTCGTCGTCTTGCTCGGTCGTGTGTGCTTGGAATTGCTTTGTGAGCCACCTCACATGATAGTCATCAGGGAGGCTTCGCTACTTTAGAGCTGTAATCTGAATCTCTGTTTGCTCTGTCTATCTAAATTAAATTCTGGACTTGACTAGATCGCTTGTGCATAATAAATAGTCTAGTTGTAAAATTATTTAGCTCAAGTAGATGATAGACAGAGATTCACCCAAAGAATAAACACAGGACGAGTGCGCATCGTAAAGAGCTTCATAAATATGTGCTGCAACATGTTCAAAGTCGATTTAAATATAAATCAGAATAAACTAGATACATACATATAGATTATGTAAACCCACATTTAGGGTTGCGGTTGGGGGTGCTTACGGTTTTGACTGGCTTAGTTTTCCTTGGTATTTTCGTAGACACCGGAATTTAGGGAGCATTTGCTTAATGTTTTGCCTATAGCTTTGAATGTTAGGACTTAAGAGATTGGCGGCCACCTTTGGTTGGGTTGGCTTAAAGTTATCAGGCAGCCTAGTTCATATTTTCAACGATTGAGGTTTCACCCCACATTCTACATAGTTCACGGGCTATTTAACACCATTAAATTTTCTGTTTATTATAAATAGGTAAAATAGACTCAAAAAATTATAGTGAATTTACTTTGACGTTTTTTATGATAATGACTTGAAAATTAGAAATTTGTAGAAAGAAATAATTTTTAGTTACCAAGGTATCTTTTAAATATTTTTCGAGGTAAAGTATTAAAATCGGGCAGTGGTTTCTTTTAATGATTTCTTAACACTGTGCTTATACATACGGTCAGAAACCCTCAACTGTTAGCTTTGCCGATGATATTTTCAGAGAGCTTCTTTCAAACACAATTTATTGTACTTAAATACATACATTCATTAATCCCGCTCTAATTTGTACCATGCCAACGTTATGATTCAAACCCCCTTTGACAGACGTGAGAACTACTCTCTTGACAGCAGAAATTATCTGAGCTTAATTGATAATAATATCAGGGAAAGAGTGAAAAATAAGATCCGCATGAAGGCCGGCCAACAACATCTGGAAAGAATCAACTGCCTGCGAAATATCGCGGAAGCTATGGCTAAAATATAATACAAGTCGGACTAACAAGCTCATGCGAATAGAACGTCGTTATTTAAACTGGAAGGGGACCTAACGGAAAACTACTTCCTAAGAAGCCATTCAATGTAATTAAATCTCAAAGATAATGATATACCTACGTAAAGCCTGGGGATACGAGGAAGTATACGAGAACACACTTCACTTCCTATGCCAATGCCCAAGTTTCTGTCACTTGAGGAACAGAGCACTTGGAAGTTAATATACTTCCATGACAAACAGGAACTTTCTGATCTCTCACCGTCACTATATCTAATGTTTACAGCTTCATGAACATAGTTATCAGGTTGGCTGGACAAATTCGAGTAAAAGTAACCACAAGAAGGGAAGTATGAAAACAAAAACATATCGCCAGCAACAATGGCAGGATCGAGGCCTGGTCGATTGCCGGTTTGACAAGTGACACATTAACCAACGTCAAAATGAGTCCAGAAAATGCTCAACAAATATCTTTCCTCCATTGTAAAAAGACCAAGTTATAGGTGACAGTTGAAAAAGAGGATAATGGCAATGGGACATGTTGCTTTTCTTCATAGAACCTACGGTTAGCTGTCATTTAATTTCGAGCAAAATTTTATGAAGTGGGATTGATCTGCTTCTAAATACAGATTATGATTTTCACTTGTAATCGCTTGCGATGATTATATATTAATATTGTTTTTATAACTATGGTTACGACTTGCAATATCAATTTAACAGCGCATTAACTTAAGTCGGATTACTCTCCTCTCAGACAGCATGCGTGACATGTTGCGTGACATGTTTTTCTTTTACTTTCCGGCAGCTTTCCCACAACGTCACCTCATCTAGGTGGACAAAAGTAATTAATTATAGTTAAACATATAATAACAATTCAAATAATTATTGACTGAACAAATTAGTAAACTGAAAACAATAACCATTATTTCATTAAGTTCACAAGTTAATAAGTTATTTGCAAACAACTTTTAATATCGTGGCGTGAAATGCAAATAGAAAGCCTCACGCGAGTACTTTTGCTGGGCAGTGGTGCCTCCTAGTCATTCCCGATTTCCTCGTCGGTCCTCCTTTCATTGCAGTGCACTAAGCGAAGTTCGCCAATTGTCATGGAATTATAACAGTGAATGTGTCTTGCTCATGTTTCGCAGCCACGGCGTCACATAATTTGGGATTTAATTGCATATGCACGTAAACCAAAAAAAAAACACTTAAATATCAATACGTGAAATTCCGGCACTTCAAGTGTGGGATATCGAAAAAAGAAACCCCAAACTGACACATGTATGCAGCCGCTATCGTTGCAATGCGCTAGCGTTTTCCTTTAGGGAAAGAAAAACAGAAGGCGTCCCATCAGCCGAAAGTGGAGAAAGTGAGATGGAGCGTTGCAAGTATGCAATGCGCTCAACTAGAGCACGTACCCAGTAGTGTGCAGACACTGCCCAACATCCAGCGCGGCATCTGACGGCAAAACCAGCAGGCGGAGGGAAACAAGAAGAATAAGAGAAAAATAGATTTTCACAGTTTTCCTCGAAGCATCGTTACACCTCCTTTGATTGGAGGATTACCTGCACCATGTTGTTGGCCGGCTCCCGATGGAAAGGCGATTCATTTTGATTTCGCCAAGAAAGACACATACCTATCTATATTCGTGTTATCGATGGAGACTTTTACTTTTCGAATCGATGACAAATCACGAGACGTTTTATATTTGTGTGGGCTGGCATCAAGTGTGTTTAGTACAAATTCGTTGCGTAAAGGATTTACGTAAGCTATCCAATAAGGAAAGTGGTCTCATCGACACGCTGTACCAGCCCAGTATCAGTTTGAACCGCAGTTTGGGTTGGTATTGGACGCCATAACTGCAGTTGTTTTGAACAATAATTTGTATATACATCTGTAGTTAAAATGAACGAATCCCAAGGAGTCTCTAAATTCTAGCACCTGAAAGCAGAAGAGAAAATCGAATTCGATTGTGAGTCTCCACGTTTTTCGACCCCTTTTCGTTTTCAAAATAGGAATTCATTGACGCTTGACATTATCGGATAAATGTTTAAACGGCTAAATTTAATCCCCAACAGAGACAGTCAATAGAAGCAAGCGCCCGGTTTTTGTCTCGTCGGAACAGCAGTTGCCACCAATGAATCCAAGCAGAGACATTACATATAGCAAAGTGAGTCCTCTTCGATTCGGTTTGTTCATTAGATTTGGCGCTCGCAGGTTCGATTCGACCATCTGATTGATTGATAAGTGTTGATATTGCCGATGGTATTATAAAGTTCTGCATTTAGATTAAAATCGAACGCCCGGCTAGTAACAATGAACTTTATCTCTAGATTTCCCCCATGCGCTGATGACGATATATTTAGAACACATATACGTACAAAGGAATGCCATTCGACAGATTGGTATTTATGCGCGTCCTTTGGCGAACTATCGATCTATTTTCAACTTCGATGAATGATGTCTTTTATAGAACTACCAGAAAGAACAGCTTTGATTGCATCTCTGGGGTCGGGTTATTGTTATTGCCAAGAGAAAAATCAGTCTACTAGCAAATGTTCGCTTTGCACTTTGCTTTGATGTCAATTTCAATTTCAGCTTGTTTGAAAAAAGAAAAAGAAACAAATATATACAATTTCCAATATGCCTGCAGATTTTAATATTTAAGGATTGGAAGTAAAGGGAGTAACTCCGAGTTTCAGGGTCAACCATAGCGGGGTGAAGCTAATGTCAAAATTCATTCAAGTTCTGTCAAGCTCTTACACACTAACCACTAAACCATTGCGCGAACAAAAATTCTTTGTTGATTGTTTTTGTTTTAGCTTAAGCAAACAATTCTTATTTAACTAGCAGAAAACATCTGCTAAATTTTACTAACTTTGAAAATTATTGATATAGATTAAATTTGGATGGAGTTCTGTTTTTTTGTTTGCACAACTTAAAATCATTTTCCACACTTAATTGATGGACTAATATTATTTTTTAATGCTCTGAAATTAATTTTTAAAAATAATTTACTCAAAAGTTTCAAGGCTAGTAGGTTTGTTTGACGTGTCTAGCACTAGTGCCCACTAGTGCGCACTGAGAAGTGTCAGCACCTGTTAAAAACCCTGCACAACCCTTAAAACTCGGCTACTATATCAAACGCAGAATGTGTTGCCCTGAAGTCTGTCAGTTTTTGAGATTGAAAAATATTTATCTTTTCGTGAACGAAGTGTGTGAAATATAACTATTTTTTGTGTATTGGTAAAAATGAGTGAACTCAATACTTTTGAATACCAAATTCATTTGTATTTACCTTTTTCACTATAAGCAAGTGAATGACAGCAAGCGAAATGACAGCGCAACTTAGCACTGAATTCTTTCCCCGACAAATTAACTGGGGTCAGTTCAGGGCACAACTAGGGCGCCCTAGAAGTCATGTCAAACACAGGTTTTCAGTACCAGGGCGAGTTCAGTGATATATCGAACGCATTAGGGTTAAACCAGTGCGCACTAGTGCGTACTAGGGCCCACGTCAAACAAACCTAGAGTCTCACAGCTGATTGAAATGTCAAACTTTTGCCTTAGTGAGTGGAAGATACCATATGTGAGATTTGTTGCTACTTTCCACACACTTAACTGCATATTTTCGGATCACATAGCGCAAAATTTTGTTTCCAATTTGTTGACAAAAAACATTTCATGCTGACAAAAAACATTTCATGTCAAACTCCATATAAAAAAAAGTATACATTTCACCAATTGCGCTAGACGTTTACCACTTTTTATGAAACATCCCTTTCAGGGAAACTTTTCAATCTAGCGCAAGACTACCCGCTGCATTGAGAGCAAAAAAACACCTGTCAAAGGAAATCGTTCAAACATTTACAAAATAAATAAAATACGAAGCTGAGCAAGTGTGATTGCGATAAAATAGGTAATAACGTAATTAAAATAGGAATTCAGATATTGTTTTTATAACTTTTAATTGCAGTGTGCCGCTGGCGCTATCTCCAGCGCGGGCGTTCCTTCATCTAGGATATTTTGTGCTAGACGTCTATCGGCCAATAGAACACAGCCAATCTGTCATTTTGTTATGTGGTACCTACGCGATTGGGCTTTTTCAGATTTGCTCCCAGATTTCAGATTCCGTGTGCCTAATCGAACATAAAAACGTCACGTGCTCTTTTTTGTGATGACATTCGTACGATTTGAATGTGTAGTCTTCGTTACTTTTCCAAGCGATTTCCATTCACTGGTTAAATTTTATATTAAAACATTCGAAATTTACGTCGCGATTGATTTTAAAATATTTATACATAAATAATTTACAAAAATAGATTCACCCGATGCAATGCCTTTCTTTGCTGTAGAAATATTTCACTAAAATGTAAACAAACTCCACCACTTGTCAAACTCAAATGCACTTGTATTGGTAAATCTGAGGGCAAATCTGAGAAAATATCTAGATTCGCAAAAGTGCTCTGAAATCTGAAAAAGATTGCTTTTTTTGGTACCAAACGAACATAAAAATTGCTCTGAGGGCAAAAAAAGTGCTCTGAGAGCGCCCAAACGAATACCACATTAGCTGTCCGCAACTTTGCATTGATAAGTTGTATTCTTTCTTAAAGCGAGATTTTATTGAATTGATTTTTGGGTGTGTTTTTACTAGTAGGTACATACTTTTGTTGTATAAAGCTCAATCACAACAGTTCTTAAGATCACCTTGCAATACTCTTTCTGTAGCACAATTCATACCTACTGTTTCACCTTATCATGTACTTAGTAATTACTTACCTATTTCAACAGAATTGTCGCCATAATCAGCCAAATTTTTGTTGTTGACAAACAAAAAGGTCAACCCCGTCTGTCGCCTGAAATGACAGAATTTCTTTCCACTTGTTAGCATTGTCTACAATTTCCAATGTCATGACAATGAACGATAAACACATATCGTATTTTTGGGGCTTCTTGCGGAAAGTCGTATTCAAAATCAAAAGGCAACGAACTAATACGCAGATAAAGCTGGCTGATTCACTCCATTCGTCGCAAAATTGCGTCGCGAACGGTTACAGTCACATCCTCGATGTGATCATGTTTGCTTACTACATTCCTGCGATGTTATATTACAGATTGTGTCAAACTGCCCAGTAGCTTTAATATTGAATTGTATTAACTTGCAATAAATACTACTAAAAGTCGATGGTACGAGTATATTATGTATAGAGTTCAATGAACATCAGATTATCAATATTCTGTCAATCACTATGGCAAATGAACCGACCCTTTATTAATAAAACTCATACAAGTAGCAGAGGTTATTAATCTATGAAAGTAATGACAGTGCGTACGTTTCGAATGGGATAACCTTAAGCGGGCTGCATGGAAATAATACAGCTAAAGCCAATGTGCGGTTACAAGGAAATCGTGCAATAGACGCTGTGGCTTAGTTCGTGTTATGTGTCCCTGGAAGTACACAAATTACAGCTAAAGGCTTTTTCACTGCTCACATTTCACGAAAGTTCTGAGAGTACCGCTTTCCTGAGAGAGTTTATCAATTCTTCCGTTTGAATCACAAATTAAGGGGTGTCCATTATAAAGACAACAGGCGACATCAGTAATTTTCTTTGACAATCCAGTCAACTTACGGCAAGGATGGTAGCTGGGATTATTATCCACTGCTTACAAATGTCTGTTATCAAGAATAATTCGAATGGGAGGTATATATTAGATCGGGTAATTTTACGAAACCTATATTCCACGCTTACTACATAACATTTATGTACATATAACTATTTCTCGATTTTCGATCAGTATAGCAAAGTGCTTCCATGCACCTAAATTCTAAATGGAACTCACTGCTGGTAAACAAAAAATAAACATGTCAACAAGCGAATTGGAAGTACTTGGAAGATACTTTGCCAAGCTGTATGGAATTCTGAATTTTGCAGATAGCAGCGCAATCAATTATTAATAGTATAACAGACTTGCCTATTTATTGAATCTGAATCGGCAAACATTGAGGTAGATCTTTCGTTTTGGGTGAAGGTCGATTCTCAAATTAGAGTTCAATGTCATTTAGGCGAAAAATAAGGTGCTATCGATCGTAAAAGGTATTTCTATCTGTTTTCTTCATCATTCACCTAGCATAAAGGTACAAGCGTATCTAGAATTAGAAGAACGAAGACGAAAACAGTCTTCTATAGACAGAAAAATTCGAATACAAGAGATTGTATAAACCAATAGAAGTGTAACTGCAAGAATGAGGTTAGCAAATGTTAGCAAAATTTAAAACGATTGTACCTAGAATTGCAGTCGAAGTCTGTGAAGATGGGTTGGGCAACACAATAGATTCTGAAACCGTGTGCTGTTGCATTTGCGTAAAACATAAAATGTAAGCGTTGAAAGAAGAGATGTCTCTAAACTCAAATTTCACGACATCTGATTCTGGCTCAATGTGTCTCAGTTTTGATTGGCCTAGATCAGACAGTTCATATATGTACCTGGCGTTGGAAGAATTACATTACCGACCAATTTAGTTTTTGCGTTTAGGGTAAATCTAGTTCAGACCAATCTGATCGACTTAAGATATCTAGATTTTTATGTTCGATCCTTAGCTGCAAAATTATTACCCCAAAGACGTCAATCTCTAGTAACAATATGAAGTTTGCAAGCAGCTTGTAAAAGAAATCAACTTCCAATACATGCGATATAATCATTTTTAAATGGTTTGCATTTGTACACAACCTTTTCTTTAATTACGTAGACCCATAGCATAGACACATTATTACTAGATGGTGCATTTCATACCCCGACCTGGAACAGCGTATACCTCACACTTTTACTCCTAATAGATGGCGTCCCAATGCAGTTGGTCAACTTATAAACCTTTTTTGTGTTGATTGGTATTTGCAAGATACACAAACATGTTGCAGAGGAGGAAGAAAAATAGCAAATGAAATCGATGAGGAAATCGAGATCGGGTTCTTTTTGCCTGATATATATAGCATGTAGATAGTTGTATGGTGCGTGTGGTAGGGCTAACGTACTTTTAGCGTTATAATACTGATGACGATGGGGATGGAGTATCTTATGAAGAGAACAATGTGGAAAGAATGTGTCTATGGAAATGTGAAATAATTAGGTAGTTATGTGTGCATACTCCGATATTTTATTGGCAAAGGTCATGATTAAGGATTGTGATAAATTATTTAAAGTAGACAGGTTTATACTTCCTTGATTGCTGATGCTGAGAAGTGAATGGAAGAAAATTAAAGATACCAACTGAATGATTGACACAGCACTTTTTTTTTAATTCCACTTATAGCATTGGCACTAGAAAAATATTGCGTTTATGTTCGAACTTTTATTGAGATACATTTTCAGGTTTCATATTGGCGTGTTTGAAACTTTGATTGCATGAATGACACAAAATAACTACATTTGGAATAATAATTTATAGGTAGGTACCTACCTATGAGTTGGAAAGTCGAAATTAAAATGTCAATTATCAATGTATTTACGAGTGTAATGTACATTTCTCGGAATCTATTATAATTATAATTCAGTCAACTATGTATAGTTTGAAACACACGAATTCATTTAAATTATCATACACAATAGAAAACGTATATACAGGTAGTTACATATTATATTACATATATTTTTACTAGTTCTATAAAAATACGAAAATACTTCCCTATCTTTTGTTTTTTTCGGGATCGAAAATATTGCCTCTCGGCAAAATCTTTCGAATTTTCGCTGCACAGAACACATTTAACTTTTTTCTCATATTGTTATGGGTTTTCCAATAAGAGGTGTTATTGTGAATGACCCGCTATTTCGGGTTGTCAATTTTGAAGCTTTTATTCTTTCACATTTCACAAGTAGAAACTACGCCATTACTAAAAATGGTACACACGGTACGATACACGCTTCAAAACGCATTGAAGTTTTTAAAATTCACTACGAAAATGGTGAAAATCTTACAGTCATAAAACCCGTGCACGTCTCTCAAGAACAACTGAGAATATTGCTGCTGTAGCCCAAAGTGGCCCAAGACAACCCAGGTTTGTCCATTCCTCGGCGTTCTTTGAAATTGGGCATTCCACAAACGTCATTACACCGTATTTTGCATAAAGACTTGGGTCTTAAGGCTTATAAAGTTCAGTTAACACAAGAACTCAAGCCGGCCGATCATCAACAACGTCGTGACTTTCCTGATTGGGTCCTTGAAATGCATGAAAATGATCCGGAATTCCATCGAAAAATCATCTTGACTGATGAGGCCCATTTCCACCTCGGTGGCTACGTCAACAAGCAAAATTGTCGCATCTGGGGCTCGGAAAACCCAAGAGTTATTGTTGAGAAGCCTCTCCATCCGCAACGTGTGACTGTTTGGTGCGGTTTATGGTCCGGCGGGGTCATTGGACCTTACTTTTTCGAAAATCGAAAATCTTTTTCGCTATCGAGAGATAATTAATGATTTTTTATGGTCGGAGTTGGGTGGTATTGATCTGGACAATGTTTACTTTCAACAAGTTGGCGCTATGTGCCACACAAGCAACGAGAGCATTGATCTTTTACGGGAAAAGTTTCCGGACCGTGCTATCTCTCGAAGAGGTGTGCGCAATTGGCCACAAAGATCTTGTTATTTAACACCTTGCGACTTCTTCCTTAAGGGCCACGTGAAAGATAAGGTCTACGCCAACAGGCCAGCGTCGATTCAAGACCTCAAAGATAAAATGTGTGAGGCTATCGAGAACATGGGCAGCCACTTTGCGATTTGGTTATGGAAAATTTCATGAAAAGGATATGGTCCTGTATGCGTGTTGTTGTTGTGGCCCTGGCCATTTGGCTGATGTTGTTTTTAACTATTAACGGCATATCTTTCTCTTTATTATGAAATAAACATTCGATCATTTATCTCAAAAAATTACATTTTTCTTTGAATACCAAAATAACACCTCTTATTGGTGCATTTACAATACATATTGTTTTAATTAAAAGCAAAAGCCAACTATAATCTTTTCACTAAGGTGTCAATATCGAAAGAATCAAGAAATGAAATCTGAGGAAATGTATACAGCTGCATACCCATTCATGTACAATTTGGCGCGAATACCCCAAAGCTCTGTGTGAAGGCATCATCCCTTGCACCATCCTCCCTCTCCATGCTATTGATTGATACTTATGTGGTTTTCCATTGGGACAAAAAATCAATCTTTTTTTTGATCTAAATCACTTTTCATGTTCCATTGGGCAAAAAAATCAATCTTTTTTTGGATTCGGAGCACTTTTTGCAGATCTCGATATTTTTTCAGATCTACACATACTGCCACAATACCAATATGTCTTGCACAGCTGTTTTACGTCATTTTAAGAAGTTTGCTTTCAATCCAAATGCGAAAAAGTTTCGTGAAAACCAAAATAACGAAATACATAAGTAGCCATGCATATAATTTTGGAGGAATTATTATCTTCATAGTCTTCCTCGTCATCTGAAGACTACGAATCAACAAAAATACCAAATTTGTATCTGCAACAGGGAAAACATTTTCGAAGTCGATATCCATTTGTGTTTTTTGCAAAAACAAATGCAGATTGAACAGCTGATATTACTGCCAAATAACGCACTAATACATTTATAAAAGCAGATCACTTTCGTTGCGCGTTCCATTTGCCACGTAAAATCTGAGATCTGAAAAAGATTTCTGGTGGTCCCAATGGAAAACGACATTAATAATAATATTGCATCTCCTTTCCTTTGTCCTCCTCTTCTATAAGAAAAACCAAACCAAAACCAGTTCCCTACCCTGGTTTGTCATATCAGAAATACCGACGGTTGGGGATGGCGAGAAAGAATGAAGAAAGAAAAGAGGCACACGAGTAGTTAGTTTTTGTTTTGTTTCTTTGGTTTTCTTTAAGCACATTTCCTCAACGCAATATCAAAAGTCTCATAAAGATACATGATGCCGTAAGAACCAAGGAACATTTTGTTTGTTTTGCGAAAAAGGAAAATAAAGAAGAATCAGGTATAAACCTCACTGCGAAGACAACGAGGTCCACGGTTCACGTTGATCGGAAATGTTTCTCAACAGAACACCTCAAGTAAAGTGATTTGCAGCATGTATCCGAGTTTGAGGTATATTTTCACGGTGGCGCCATCTAGATATTGGGGTGTTTCGGAATAACCATTTCCTTTATATGAAATCATAGACACATTATTACTAGATGGTGCATTTCATACCCCGACCTGGAACAGCGTATACCTCACACTTTTACTCCTAATAGATGGCGTCCCAATGCAGTTGGTGAACTTATAAACCTTTTTTGTGTCGATTGGTGTTTGCAAGATACACAAACATGTTGCAGAGGAGGAAGAAAAATAGCAAATGAAATCGATGAGGAAATCGGGATCGAGTTCTTTTTGCCTGATATATGTAGCATATAGCTAGTTGTATGGTGCGTGTGGTAGGGCTAACGTACTTTTAGCGTGACAATACTGATGACGATGGGGATGGAGTATCTTATGAAGACAACAATGTGGAAAGAATGTGTCTATGGAAATGTGAAATAATTAGGTAGTATGTGTGCATATTCCGATATTTTATTGGCAAAGGTCATGATTAGGGATTATGAAAAATTATTTAAAGTAGACAGGTAGGTATATACTTCCTTGATTGCTGATGCTGGGAAGTGAATGGAAGAAAATTAAAGATACCAACTGAATGATTTTAATTCCACTTATAGCATGCGTTTATGTTCGAACTTTTATTGAGATAAATTTTCAGGTTTCCTATTGGCGTCTTTGAAACTTTGATTTATGAATAGCGCAAAATAACTATACAGGGTCCGCCAAATAACTTTTTGAAAATGCTATAATAAAAAAGTATTGAATATTTTCTCAAATTTCTTTTTTTATTTGAAAGTAGGTACAATCCTTCCGGTTAAAAATGGAAAATAATTTCATTCAAATGGCTGCCTCGGCTGGCCATGCAGTAGCCTACACGATCGGTCCAATTTTTAAGCACATTATGGATTGTGTGCAGCTGTATTTCACCAATCGCTTCACGAATATTGTCCTTTAAAGCGTCAATTGTCTCTGGCTTGTCGGCGTGACACTTGTCTTTTACGGCACCCCACAAATAATAGTCCAGCGGTGTCAAATCGCAGCCCCGAGGTGGCCAAACGACATCAGCTCTGCGGCTGATAATGCGATCTTCAAAAACAATCGATCGCAGGCCCACTTAGCGAAGCGAAAACGCATTGGATGGTCATTTGGCTTCCTGAACCAATTGGACTTTGTATGGCGTCATAAGAAAGGTCTTTATGCAAAATTCGTCTCAATGATGTCTCCAAAATGTTCAATTGTTGAGAACGACGGTGAATTGATGTTGATGGCGCTTCACGCACACTTTCTGTCACAGCAGCAATTTTCTCGGGTGTACGGCTTTTAACGCTTTGGTATATCGATGAGGATGCCAGTTTCTTTCACTTTTTTCATAAGATAACGAACATACGGGGCTGACGGTGCTTCTCTCACACATTCTGCAACATTATCTACCATGATTTTCAAAGTAATGTCGCACTATTTCCCAGCGTTGTTCAAGCGTATACACAACCATAATTCGTTCAGCGGAAGGATAAAACTAGTGCGAAATAAGCACTAGTTGAAAAAGTTAGATGGCGGACCCTTTACATAGGGAATAATAATTTATGGGTAGGTACCTACCTATGTTGTTCGCTTGAAAGTCGAAATTAAAATGTCAATTATCATACGTATTTACGAGTGTAATGCACATTTCTCGGAATCTACTATAATTATAATTCAGTTAACTATGTATAGTTTTAAACACACGAATTTAAATTATCATACACAAAAGAAAACGCATATACAGGTAGTTACATATTATATTACATATATGTTTACTAGTTCTATAAAAATACGAAATGTAGCCAGGTGCATACCCATTCATATATAATTTGGCGCGAATACCACAAAGCTCTGTGTGAAGGCATCATCCCTTGCACCATCCTCCCTCACCATGCTATTGATTGATACTTAATCATAATATTGCATCTCCTTTCCTTTTTCCTCCTCTTCTATAAGAAAAACCAAACCAAAACCGGTTCCCTACCCTGGTTTGTCATATCAGAAATACCGACGGTTGGGGATGGCGAGAAAGAATGAAGAAAGAAAAGAGGCACACGAGTAGTTAGTTTTTGTTTTGTTTCTTTGGTTTTCTTTAAGCACATTTCCTCAACGCAATATCAAAAGTCTCATAAAGATACATGATGCCGTAAGAACCAAGGAACATTTTGTTTGTTTTGCGAAAAAGGAAAATAAAGAAGAATCAGGTATAAACCTCACTGCGAAGACAACGAGGTCCACGGTTCACGTTGATCGGAAATGTTTCTCAACAGAACACCTCAAGTAAAGTGATTTGCAGCATGTATCCGAGTTTGAGGTATATTTTCACGGTGGCGCCATCTAGATATTGGGGTGTTTCGGAATAACCATTTCCTTTATATGAAATCATAGACACATTATTACTAGATGGTGCATTTCATACCCCGACCTGGAACAGCGTATACCTCACACTTTTACTCCTAATAGATGGCGTCCCAATGCAGTTGGTGAACTTATAAACCTTTTTTGTGTCGATTGGTGTTTGCAAGATACACAAACATGTTGCAGAGGAGGAAGAAAAATAGCAAATGAAATCGATGAGGAAATCGGGATCGAGTTCTTTTTGCCTGATATATGTAGCATATAGCTAGTTGTATGGTGCGTGTGGTAGGGCTAACGTACTTTTAGCGTGACAATACTGATGACGATGGGGATGGAGTATCTTATGAAGACAACAATGTGGAAAGAATGTGTCTATGGAAATGTGAAATAATTAGGTAGTATGTGTGCATATTCCGATATTTTATTGGCAAAGGTCATGATTAGGGATTATGAAAAATTATTTAAAGTAGACAGGTAGGTATATACTTCCTTGATTGCTGATGCTGGGAAGTGAATGGAAGAAAATTAAAGATACCAACTGAATGATTTTAATTCCACTTATAGCATGCGTTTATGTTCGAACTTTTATTGAGATAAATTTTCAGGTTTCCTATTGGCGTCTTTGAAACTTTGATTTATGAATAGCGCAAAATAACTATACAGGGTCCGCCAAATAACTTTTTGAAAATGCTATAATAAAAAAGTATTGAATATTTTCTCAAATTTCTTTTTTTATTTGAAAGTAGGTACAATCCTTCCGGTTAAAAATGGAAAATAATTTCATTCAAATGGCTGCCTCGGCTGGCCATGCAGTAGCCTACACGATCGGTCCAATTTTTAAGCACATTATGGATTGTGTGCAGCTGTATTTCACCAATCGCTTCACGAATATTGTCCTTTAAAGCGTCAATTGTCTCTGGCTTGTCGGCGTGACACTTGTCTTTTACGGCACCCCACAAATAATAGTCCAGCGGTGTCAAATCGCAGCCCCGAGGTGGCCAAACGACATCAGCTCTGCGGCTGATAATGCGATCTTCAAAAACAATCGATCGCAGGCCCACTTAGCGAAGCGAAAACGCATTGGATGGTCATTTGGCTTCAACTCCTGAACCAATTGGACTTTGTATGGCGTCATAAGAAAGGTCTTTATGCAAAATTCGTCTCAATGATGTCTCCAAAATGTTCAATTGTTGAGAACGACGGTGAATTGATGTTGATGGCGCTTCACGCACACTTTCTGTCACAGCAGCAATTTTCTCGGGTGTACGGCTTTTAACGCTTTGGTATATCGATGAGGATGCCAGTTTCTTTCACTTTTTTCATAAGATAACGAACATACGGGGCTGACGGTGCTTCTCTCACACATTCTGCAACATTATCTACCATGATTTTCAAAGTAATGTCGCACTATTTCCCAGCGTTGTTCAAGCGTATACACAACCATAATTCGTTCAGCGGAAGGATAAAACTAGTGCGAAATAAGCACTAGTTGAAAAAGTTAGATGGCGGACCCTTTACATAGGGAATAATAATTTATGGGTAGGTACCTACCTATGTTGTTCGCTTGAAAGTCGAAATTAAAATGTCAATTATCATACGTATTTACGAGTGTAATGCACATTTCTCGGAATCTACTATAATTATAATTCAGTTAACTATGTATAGTTTTAAACACACGAATTTAAATTATCATACACAAAAGAAAACGCATATACAGGTAGTTACATATTATATTACATATATGTTTACTAGTTCTATAAAAATACGAAATGTAGCCAGGTGCATACCCATTCATATATAATTTGGCGCGAATACCACAAAGCTCTGTGTGAAGGCATCATCCCTTGCACCATCCTCCCTCACCATGCTATTGATTGATACTTAATCATAATATTGCATCTCCTTTCCTTTTTCCTCCTCTTCTATAAGAAAAACCAAACCAAAACCGGTTCCCTACCCTGGTTTGTCATATCAGAAATACCGACGGTTGGGGATGGCGAGAAAGAATGAAGAAAGAAAAGAGGCACACGAGTAGTTAGTTTTTGTTTTGTTTCTTTGGTTTTCTTTAAGCACATTTCCTCAACGCAATATCAAAAGTCTCATAAAGATACATGATGCCGTAAGAACCAAGGAACATTTTGTTTGTTTTGCGAAAAAGGAAAATAAAGAAGAATCAGGTATAAACCTCACTGCGAAGACAACGAGGTCCACGGTTCACGTTGATCGGAAATGTTTCTCAACAGAACACCTCAAGTAAAGTGATTTGCAGCATGTATCCGAGTTTGAGGTATATTTTCACGGTGGCGCCATCTAGATATTGGGGTGTTTCGGAATAACCATTTCCTTTATATGAAATCATAGACACATTATTACTAGATGGTGCATTTCATACCCCGACCTGGAACAGCGTATACCTCACACTTTTACTCCTAATAGATGGCGTCCCAATGCAGTTGGTCAACTTATAAACCTTTTTTGTGTCGATTGGTGTTTGCAAGATACACAAACATGTTGCAGAGGAGGAAGAAAAATAGCAAATGAAATCGATGAGGAAATCGAGATCGAGTTCTTTTTGCCTGATATATGTAGCATATAGCTAGTTGTATGGTGCGTGTGGTAGGGCTAACGTACTTTTAGCGTGACAATACTGATGACGATGGGGATGGAGTATCTTATGAAGACAACAATGTGGAAAGAATGTGTCTATGTATGGAAATGTTAAATAAATAGGTAGTTAGGTTAGGTGTGAATATTCCGATATTTTATTGGCAAAGGTCATGATTAAGGATTATGATAAATTGCTGATGCTGGGAAGTGAATGGAAGAAAATTAAAGATACCAGCTGAATGATTGACTGACACAGCACTTTTTTTTTAAATTCCACTTATAGCATTGCCACTAGAAAAATATTGCGTTTATGTACGAACTTTTATTGAGATAAATTTTCAGGTTTCATATTGGCGTCTTGGAAACTTTGATTGCATGAATAGCAACAAATAACTAAGTAGGGAATAATAGTAATTTATAGGTATAGGTACCTATGTAGTTCGCTTGAAAGTCGAAATTAAAATGTCAATTATCATATGTTTTTACGAGTGTAATGTCCATTTCTAGGAATCTATTATAATTATAGTTCAGTTAACTATGTATGGTTTTAAACACACGAATTTATTTAAATTATCGTACACAAAAGAAAACGTATACCTAGTTCTATAAAAATACGAAAATAATTGAAGTTTTTACCACTAATATATGTATATAGCACAGTAGAATGTAGTTTCAAGTTGTTATAATTTTAACAAATAAATACGTAGTCACATGCATATATTTACCTACTAGGTAAACAGCAAAAACACATATAACGATATCAGGGACTTGTTGTTGTTTATCTTATGGGACATCTTTAAAACGCAGCTTGTCATTAAAACCTTTAAAATTTCGTTTTGATGGCAATTAAAAATAAAAAGATTTTGAAATTCTAAAAACCAAATAAGGGAAGTTTCATACGCATAATCTACGGGAGCATGCAACGAACCGAATTTAAGATTTTTGTTAATTTTTTTTTAGTTTCAGAAGGCAAGAAGGCTATTTGGTCTTCTTTCTTCAAACAACTGAAGCAATTTTTAAGCTGACAACTTCCTTATTTCCCTTCCTTTTTCGGGATCGGAAAAAATTGCCTCTCGGGAAAATCTTTTGATTTTCACTGCACACAGTACATTTAACTTTTTTTCTCTTATTGTTATACAATATTGTTTTAATTAAAATCAAAAGTCAACTATAATATTTTCACTAAGGTGTCAATATCGAAAGAATCAAGAAATGAAATCTGAGGAAATGTATCCAGGTGTATGCCCATTCATATACAATTTGGCGCGAATAGGTACTCCAAAGGTCTGTGTGAAGGCATCATCCCTTGCACCATCCTCCCTCTCCATGCTATTGATTGATATTTACTTAATAATAATATTGCATCTCCTTTCCTTTGTCCTCCTCTTCTATAAGAAAAACCAAACCAAAACCAGTTCCCTACCCTGGTTTGTCATATCAGAAAGACTTTTTATACCGTCGCGACGGTTGGGGATGGCGAGAATGAATGAAGAAAGAAAAGAGGCACACGAGTAGTTAGTTTTTGTTTTGTTTCTTTGGTTTTCTTTAAGCACATTTCCTCAACGCAATAGCAAAAGTCTCATTAAGATACATGATGCCGTAAGCACCAAGGAACATTTTGTTTGTTTTGCGAAAAAGGAAAATAAAGAAGAACCAGGTATAAACCTCACTGCGAAGCCAACGAGGTCCACGGTTCACGTTGATCGGAAATGTTTCTCAACAGAACACCTAAAATAAAGTGTTTTGCAGCATGTATCCGAGTTTGAGGTATATTTTCACGGTGGCGCCATCTAGATATTGGGGTGTTTCGGAATAACCATTTCCTTTATATGAAATGCACCATCTAGTAATAATGTGTCTATGATGAAATGCACCATCTAGTAATAATGTGTCTATGATGAAATGCACCATCTAGTAATAATGTGTCTATGGTAGACCCCATTTAAGCGCCTTTTCTCTTAGCTATTACTGTCGACATCTGTTGGCATGGATGGAAATATTTTCCATATCAGGAGTAAAAAATTGGGTGCCGAAATACGCTAAGAAAAATAAATTATCCCACAAACGAATAGTGCGACATCTATCAGGAATTTTGTGATTATTCGTTATTTTACAAAAAACATCTGCTCTTGTATCGCCCATTATGAAATACTCGATGCCTTAACACAAATGTCAACAAAGCAAACGTCAATAAATTATCTGGCAAATATTTGTTTTCCTATATCTAAAAATTTCTGTAAAATCCTCCAAACCTAAAACAAAGACAAATTCGGAAATCCCCGCAAGCAGTACTCGAGGCTTTTACCTCCATCAAAAATACTGTGACAAATCTGTGATGTGATGCCTATTTGCGAGCGAAAACGAGAGCAACAACTGCTGCGCCCCAATTTTTTCATTTGTTTACCATGTGGTATGCGGCGATTGTGCGTTTCATTAGACGACGTCTCGTCCTAGGAATTATATTTTTTCTTTCGCTAACCTACTGCTTGGTCAATCTAATGGGGAATGTAATAACTTGTTTATCCAACCAATTTCAATCATATTTTAATTTTTTTTTCCATCACTCTAGGGTGGACCTCTCTCACTCGAAGCTGACGAATTCGAGATCCGACGTGAAAAGCCAATGATTTGGCGCGTCCTTCAAGATGAGACCAATCGTACAAATGACCTCACGGCAACCTGCCGCAATTCGGTGCAAGGAAAAGCTCTCATCGTTGACGATAGAGGTTACGTTTGCCAGAGGCCAGACCTACTCTGGACGGGATGTTGCAATATTGAAACGGAGGCAACTAAATACTATAGCTGCGAGACCTGTAATGAGGCCCATTGCTGTGCCATCTATGAGTACTGCGTATCATGTTGTGCACATCCACTGAAGCGTGACTTACTAGAGAAAGTATTGGCAAAGGCGTCTGGCCGCCAGTCAGCAGTATTCGCGTCGGTGCAAGATCAATTTGAGCTGTGCTTGGTTAAATGTCGCACTAATTCTCATTCTGTACAGCACGAGAACAAGTATCGAGATCCGAAGACGAAGCACTGCTATGGAGAGACAGAAGCGCACGAATCGCAGAAGGAGGTATCGGGCATTGCAGTGCACTAGAGGCTGCTCGGGGCAGATACACAGAATGCTGAAACTTTGTTCTTAAGTTTTAATGTAGTCGGAAGGAAGATGTCGTTATTGTGTTGGCTTTCGTTTTGTCTTATCTCTAGGGGCACTTTATTTTTTTAGTTTTATAGTATAAATGTAACGTTAAGTTCGAATAGAACATTATAGAAATAATTATATGTAAGACGGAGATTGGTGGGACAATCGAGAATAACAATAAAGGGGTGTTTTCAAAATAGCGTCTACTTTTTTGGAAAAAGGCATCCTGTTTCTTCATTAGTCGTCGGAAGCGATTAGATGGTAAGTTAGTGCTGCTGCTGAATAGCCCTGCCTATCTCTGGGATAGACAACTGCGCCGTATGTCACAAAATAAGTATTTACGCTCGAAAAGCAGAAGATATGAATCTTTGTACATGTTGTCTAATGGATGGAATCAAAACCGAATATTTCCCTTAACTTAAAATTCAAACAAACGGAAAATGCACTGCGTTTAAAGGAAAGTTTTATTAAAGTTCTTCACAAATCTTCAGTAAAATCTTCACCGTGGTTAATACCAAATCGCAGCTTGTTGTCCTTAACATAACCCCATGCCATCCTCTTGGAAGAGAAATAAATGCCCAATTCACCGTTCCTGTCAATCGTGATAGCCCCACCAGTTCCAATAAGCCTTCGAGTCATTAACTTAGTCACGTCTTCGGTTGCCTGTTGCGCACTCACTTTCTCGTACTTGATTCGCTCCAGAATTCTTTGTGCGAGATTGAACCGCATAATAGTCTCTCCATGCCCCGTTGTCGAAACACCACCGACTTCATTATCGGCATATGTTCCGCAGCCCAAAAGCGGTGTATCGCCAATACGCCCAGGAATCTTTCCTGTAATTCCACCGGTTGATGTTGCAACAGCAATATTACCCTGAGCATCAATAGCCACAGCGCCCACAGTGCCTGGCTCGCCAAGCGAATCCTGTTTATTGTCCAATTCAGTTCGAGAGAAAATTGTATCCAATCCTTTTCGCTGGCGTTCTTTAAACTCGTCCAAAGCCAGCTTCGCATTTTCCGTTACTAAGGAGCCCTCCGCGAGTACTTCGAATTTTTCAGCCCGGGCAAACTTCATTGCACTCTCACCACCAATGAACGTATGGTTTGTCTTCTCCAAAACCTTGCGTGCAACCGAAATTGGATGCATTATGTCGTGCAGTAGTGTAACACATCCAGCTTGAAGGTCCTTGCCTTCCATTATACTTGCCTCCAATTCAGCCACTCCATCGGTGTTTAGAACAGCTCCGTAGCCTGCATTGAAATTGTCGTCCAACTCCATGCTGCGAACAGCTTCTTCCACAGCATCCAATGCTGATCCTCCATTTTGGAGTAATTGAAATCCATCACGGAGGGATTTCTTGATGCCAGTTAGTTTCCCCGGAACTCTAGCGTCTGTTATATCCCCAGCGCCACCATGTACGAGAAGAATCGGTTGCATTATTATGAAACCTTACCCAGCAATGAGTGGAATTATACTGCAAATTATATGGTTTTTTGGTTCTGTTACTGTGATTATGATTCCCTTATCTGTTTTGTGTGTGGCTAACGATCTGAATAGTGAAACCAAAAGTTGTGATAACAATTATTATTAACATGTGTGAAACGAATTGCCGTATTTCTCAATGCAGCCTGTGGGCATGGGATTACGTATGTATACAAACCATTTGTCAATGCAACCTGGAACACAGATATAGATAGGATTATTTACGAATACAAACTGGAATTCGAGATGTCTGATTTAACAAACATCGCTGCGGAACAATTTCGATTAAGAACTCTCAACCACCAGAAAAAAAAAAACATTTCATGTACATTGCCTTTTTTTTTACTGCGCCACCTCCCACGAAGTCGTGAACGCATAGATCCGAGAGTATAGAGAGTGTAAGCAAAGAACAGCCGTGTTTAGTATGCATTCTCATATAAGGTTGATTTATGTGTTCGCATATTATTCTTCCACATAGGTTTTGCCGAATCATATAATGTGTCCCATCCCAGCCTGCAAACGAAATTTCCTTTCCCTGGAACGCGAATTAAAATGCGACAAGTTTCTGCATATTTGTATTAAATGTCAGAAATTACAACATCTGAATGCAGTGACTCAAAATTGGACAATCGCGGTCTTTTAGATGAAAGAATCGGAAATATTGTCGCATTGTATTTACAAATGAAAAATAAATAAAATGAAGATGACAAGTTCTTCATCCGCTGGGATTCTGGTGAATGGCCATAAATTCTTCAATTGACATCGCAGGCTGTTCGCAGATGAACCCGAAGCGAACAAAAGGGTTTTTCTCGCCCCGAAGTTCTTGTGCACAAGTAGGTAGACAAATTTATGAAAATAAGTCTTTCCATTTCCAAACACTTTAATAAACATTTATTCAGATTGGTATACTACTCCTCTCCCCTTACTCTGTTTTATTATGTAGCTGCATTAAAAACTAAAACCATATTAAAAAAAAATTAGTTTATTCTAAAAAATACATCGATATAAATAAAATACGTAAACATTTACACATAATATTTATTTAATTCGTTTTATCAATTTTAATATTTGATTTTCTCAATTTGTTTATACATAAATGTTAAGAGCGTTTATTTCATAAATAGTATAATTTAACTATATTTGTTCCAGTCTCATATTTTTGGGTTTTCTCTTACAAAAGTAGTTTACATTCACTTTATTTCATAGTAGTTAATATTTGTTTAGTAAAACACATTCAATCCGATTCAATTGTTTTTAAATGGTTTTTTTTTTTTGTTTTTTTTTAGATTAAAAATTAATTTAGTTTTCTTTTAACTAATTGATAAACCAACTAAGATTAACCCAAAGTTAGACAGAGAATGTTTTTCATCCGCCTCGTAATATGAACGTTTTTTAAATGTTATTTTAAATAATTTTGCTATAAGCATGTGCGCATTATATAATAATTCTTTATTTATTCAAATTATTGTTTTAATATTATTAATTTAGGCAACAACTACGAAAAAATAAATAAATCAAAACTAACTCTTCGTTACCAAAATGCAAATTTAATTAAAATTTAAATTTTAAAATAGATACATATATAATTTTGTTTATTGCACAATATTTTAAGATAATTAGTTAAAAAATATTTCGGAAATCGAGCCGAGGAATGAAAGAAAGCTTGTTGTTACGATAATATTACAGCTATATAATTTTGGTTACTTTTTTGTTTAATAAAATAGGATTATGATAAGAACAATGAATTATACAACATTTAAACACATAAATATATTCGTACATACATATAGTAGGTATAAAAAAACAAAACAAATATTATATAGGGAATCGTCAAAAAGCGTTCTGCTATTTGATACACATTTATATAGAGTTGCTACCGATATTTTGGATTAAATGGATTATTCAAATCTTGATATATTTGTAGGTAGCTTTAAATTCGGTTATGATTTTTCGGTTTTTAATCTTGAATTTTTACCAATTTCGTGAGAAATTCATTTTATTATGATCTAAGTAACATAAACACAAAGGAAGTGATTCCATAGTTCATTATGTCCACGGATTTAAGCTGTAAATTAAATATGATCGTAGGCTAGAGCACAAAATCAGGTAGAACATCTAAAAATGGATGTGTATCTTTCAAAGTTTTTTTTTTATTTAGTTTATTGTGTATGACACATGTTATACATATGTGGTTCACATAATCGGGACTTATGTATTTTGTTTAGTAGTATTGCTTCGTTCCTAAATTCTTCTAAATCTATACTTACTAGGTTTATTTAAATATTTTTTCGCCTTACAGTAAGTACTTCGTAGTGTTTGGTATTTTTCTTTTTATCGATATGAAAAAATTGTTTCAATAACTAGGTTTTGTTTTTTATGTATGTATAAGTACATAGCACATATAACACAAATCGAAATTTGGCTATCAATACGTTTTTTGTTTTTATATTTTATCTTAATTCATTCATTCGTTCAACTGTTAGTATCAAAAATGATTTATTAAAATGAAAAACGTTTATAAAAGTATTAAATAATGTTGTTAAAAGTAAACGCAAAATCGATTGGACTTAAGTGGTTTTTGATTTACTATTAGCAGTTTTAAAACTAACTTGAAGAACTCGATTGCCCAGTGTGTAACCATTAAGTGATTGGATTGCTACGACTGCTTCATCATAGTTGGTCATTGTGACGAAACCGAATCCTTTGCATTTATTTGTTTGCAGATCTTTAATAACCTTTACACTTTGAACGGCTCCAAATGGTCCAAAAAGCTGCCACAGGACATTCTCTTCAGTTTCCGGTGCTAAATTATAAACAAATATACACCACCCGGATCCATTGATTGCATTTGTTGGTAAAATTGTGTTGCCCAAGAGATCACCAGTTAATGGTGAAAATCTGAGAATAGGTATGAGCTGAGTTAATTAATAATTAAACCGTTATTGTGGTTCTTGCGATGTTTATTTATATTTATATTTGATATATGCATGTAGTTTATGTTCATGAAAAATGTTCGTTGCAACTTTAAGAATAACTAAAATTGCTCAGGAATAAGTTAAAATTGCCTAAAAAAAGAGTATATAGGTAACATGTACATTGTACGTATGCATCTTGACGGGACTGAGATGTTTTAGAGAAGACTGGATTTTCAGGGTCGTTCAGGAAGCTACCCTGCAAATCCGGAATTTATTGGGTAAACATTTTTAATTATAATGAAACCGTACATATTCTTAAGGAACCGTGTTCGACACGGTCTTAGCTAAAGATCACTTCCATCCAACAATTCATAAAAATATTTGCGGAACACAAAACAACTCAGCGAAAACGAACTCGTTCTTCTAATCTTTTGCGAATGTCCTTACATTTTGTTTAAACATAAAAGAACTGCGCCTTAATCTTGTGCAAAACAAAAGTAATACAAAATGTGAAAATATTGTAATGAATGGAACGAGCCAGATTTTTTCTTTTACAGTCATTTCGTAGGATAATGGTCTAATAATTTGGCCAAAATAGTATGATGCGACATGCTTATAAATTGGCTCACGACATTAGTCCAGTTTCTTTTTTAGCTTCGATCTCAGCAAAACAAAGTTAAGTAGGATTTTCAGCACAACTACGCTCTTCTTGACACTTTCAGGACTCACAGTAGTTGTTGTAATCGCGTGCTACAAATCCTACTCTACTCTGCTTTTGCTGAGATCGCCTATTATAGAAAAAGGAATGGCGCCCAGCGCGAGACCGCTATATTATACAAAGGTCTATTATAATCGGGGCTTAACACAGTGGAAAAATTAACACAGAATATATATGTGGTTATATACACATTATTATAAAACACTTACCTGAATCGGCCGGTGGGATGATGAATTGGCCCAGGAAAACGTCTATTCGGTTGTGGCTGTAGGTAGGCTGCCAACGGAGGTAGTGCCTTATTTAAGTTGTTGCTGGGGTTGTTTGCAAATTTTACTGTAATCGGTTCAGTAGCAGCCTTCGGAGTTGTTCCATTGAGCGCATGTATAGCACGCTCTGCCTCGCATCGTTGATCGAATCGTATGAAACCAACGCCTTTCGACAAACCAGTTATATTGTCACAGAGAATTCTCGATGTAATAATTTGCCCGAATGGAGTGAATAATGTCTCCAAATCCTGTTGTGTCATACTTTTAGATAGGCCGGATACATACAGATTAGCACCTTTAATTGCGTCTGAACTAGGTCGAGCAAATGACACTTTGATTGTTTTGTTCTGCAAACGAAGACCGTTAAATGTGCTCACTGCTTTCTCAGCATCATCAGACTTTTGGTAGTTGACAAAACCGTAGCCGAGGCTTTGTCCTAAAGTAATCAAAACAAAAGAAATCTTCCTTGAAAATACCCTATAAAAAACACAGCTATAACAAAATATTGCCTTACCAGTGACCTTATCCCGAATCAGCTTACAACTTTCTACCTCCCCGATGCTGGAGAACAACGATTTCACTTCTTCCTGTGTCATCGTTTGCGGTAGGTAGTTAACTATCAGATTTGTTTTCGTGTCATCTTGAGCGCTTCCAATTGAACCGGCACGTCCGTTCTGTTGGGCATTCTCCGTCAATCCGTTTGTCATCATCACTGTTTTACTTAATAGGCGTCTATATGTAGAGAAGTATTAGAGAGGATATGCCGGCGTAGAATGGAAGAGGCTTAAATATTGCTTCTCTGGTTTTTCCGCGTTTATGAGTTCTGATTGTCGTGCAGATTAACAGGCTAAGCGAGAGCGGCAATTTAATAAACAAAATAATTTACAGGAATCGCAATGCTGGAAAAAATTAAGAATGGTTTATTTACTTGTAGTACCTAACGCATAATATTTGCATTACTTTTTTTTAAATTTGCACAAAAGAATATCCAAAAATTAAATTAAATTAAATTAAAATACACAAGGAATTTAAAAAGGACGACTAAAAATTTAATATTTCTGATTTAAATAAAACTCATTGAATTCTATATGACTTTTTTTATTTTTTACAAAAGAGCCAGAACTAGTAGGATTTTTTTTTTTTTTTTTTTTCATGAGTGGAAACCGCTTATAAAAAAGACTGTCGGCATCTAGCAGTTCCACTGGCACTCTCACGGAAAACACCATCAAAAGGCACAACAACACTATCCTTCCAGTACTAACTACATTATATACAATGATATATTTTTCACATAGGAGTGAGGAGAACATTTCCCTTTTCATCCTTTTACAATGGTTCGTGGGTGGGGTCCTTAATTTGTTAAAGAAACTTGTTTCAAATATTGTTCAAACGGTAAAAACTCACCAAATCTTGTGAAAGTAAAACAGTTAAATTCTTATACAGAATATCGGTGCTGACTTTTAGAACTATATCCTGTGGACTCTTCTTGTAGATGTATAACTCAACTTTGTGAAATATTTACTTTGCAATAAACCGAAAATGACGTCCCCGAAGCGAAATAAGAAAGAAGAGAATTAATACTAAGTCATTAGGTTATACGACGCTGAAATGCAACCAAAACTCAAGATTCCAGGTGTGTATCTCAGGCGAAGCTTCCAGATCTAATAAAATATTCGCTGCTAAAATTTAAGCAGTTTTCTCTTCAACACTCGAACATACGAATATTTTCTATACTGCTGTTCCTTCTGCTGCTGCCACTGATGGGATGGCTCTCCAATGAGGAAATCCACTTAACCGAAATATACGTGCGCGTAAAAGTCCCAACCCATATAGGGGTGGCCGAAATAACTACGGTACACTGTTGTAATCGATTTTCCTTTCGCGTGCAAAACGTATCCTTTCAGAAATGTATGTAAAAAATTAGGTACATCCCTTTGCCTATTGTCTTTCTTTTAGTTTGAAGAAAATATGTTTTTAGGGAGTGAATAATATTATGTTTGAATATTGGAAAAATGTAAAATTACTTTTGTTCAAAAAATCGAGAATCAAAAACGAATTGAAACTAAAACGGAAAACCGATGCCGCGCTGAGGAGGAAGAGCGCTACACTTTCAAGGAATCGCTTCAGACTAACCGCAATCTGTGAAATGCCGATTCTTGATGATAGTATTGCTGGGTTCAAAATAGTCCTGAGGCAGTAACTGGAAGCTTTGTTACCGGAAAATGTGTAATTTTTTGCAGATTCTTTTCCAACCAAAGAGAAAAGCTCCAGATTTTCCAATAAAGTTTGTTTTTCTACCATGTGCGCAAGACATAGTTGGAACATATGGACGATTATCCAAGGTTTGAGTTTCATTTTGTTTCTGAAGTAATACGCCGGCTACCTGCTGTTACCATTTATTGTATAGCTAGATGTGTCAGTTATTGACGAAAATCATCAGAAGACAGTAAGATCAGAAAATCGATAGTACGATAACAGTTATTTATATCTGAAACGAAATACACTACACGGGCTTAAATATTCACAGTAAAAAACCTTATATTTTCGGAACTTTAGGAGTACCATGAAACTTTACAAAGGGGGGATATTATTCATCTGATATTAACTGCGTGGGTATCGTCTTTCTCCTATATGACAGCAAATAAATAAATACGTCTGAGGTAGGTAGAGGACAATCTCCGCGAACTCGCAAATATAAGCATCAACTGCCTCCAAAGCTATATTCATAGCTCCAGTTGGTTCAACCGGTAGTTTTTGAAATTATTGATCCTGTGGTATCACAATGAGCCTACTCCGGCCTAAGTGAGGCTGCACTTTATTTGGCCTGCCACCCGATCCTAAACTAACCTATTTATAGCGGTATTGTTAATTTTTTGCATTGTTTTATTTTTATTCGTTTATTTCTACTACTACTCGTGGTTAATATTTAATATTTTTAGAACAAATAATATCATGCTAAGTAGAAATTAAAGAGAATTTGTTTTTTATTTGTGAATAAATTCTCGATAGTGGCTTCCAATTTATTTTCGAGTTGAGAAAGCCATTTTACTAATGAAAAATATTTTTTCCATATTTTTGCGAATTATGCCAATGAAATGCAACCATTGTGAACTCGAAGTCATATGATTCCAGGCGTTCTAAGCAAATAAAATCTAAGCGTTCAAGGAACTGGGGCAAATAGCCCATCCTTATTCTCAATTTTATATAGGATCAAAAGGAAATTTCGTAACCTTACCTATTCCCAATTGATGGATATAATGGCCGCGTTCCACTGCCCGCTAGATGAACAGCGGCATGAGAAACTCCATATAAAAAATATTGACATTTCACCATTGGCGCTAGATGTCTAGCACTTTTGGTGAAATATCCCTTTCAGGGAAAATTCTCAATCTAGCGCAAAACTACCCGCTGCATTGAGAGAAAAACAAACAAAAAAAACAGTTGTCAAAGGAAATCGTGCAAACGTTTACAAAATAAAAAAAATACGAAACCGAGCAATTGCAATTGTGATAAAATTGGTAGTAACGTAAATAAAATAGGAATTCAGACATTGTTTTCAACATATTGTATGATTTCTTTGATTGTAGTGTGGAAATAAATATGCGAAAAAGTGTGTCAAATTTCATTTTGCCGCTGGCGCTATCGTTCTAGCGCGAACGTTCCTTCGTCTGGGATATTTTGTGCTAGACGTCTAGCGGGCAGTGCAACCCGGCCAATGTGATTCAGCACCTCGACGGAACACATTCAGGTAGTAATACACTTTGATCTTAAGATTCTAGAATCGCTGAACTCAATCACTTAAACCACAGCCAACTTTACTGCAAACTGTAAATGACAAACAGCGAGAAAGAAGAAAACTCAAAATCGCTTCGTAATTTGCTGACTCCATACTGATTTTAGTTATTTTATTTCAACAAAAAACTTTATACAGAAAATATTAGAAATGACCACCGGTTCAGTTCCAGCTGATGGAGTTCGGGAAAAGGGTTTATACGAATATCGCAAAAAACTCTTGGAACACAAGGAAGTCGAATCCAGGCTGAAAGAAAGTAGGTGCCCAGTCATGGCAGAATTAAAGGCGCAGTGTACTTGTGTAACAAAGAAAATATATGTAAACTCAATATTATTTTTCAGAGCGTGAAGAAATCAAGGAACTTACCAAGCAGTATGATAAATCCGAAAACGATCTGAAAGCTTTACAAAGTGTAGGTCAAATTGTTGGCGAAGTCTTAAAGCAGCTTACCGAGGATAAGTGTAAGAGGTGTTATGTTCTAGTATAACAATCATTTTAAACAAGCCTCTCTAATAGTCATTGTGAAGGCTACTAATGGCCCACGTTACGTTGTTGGATGCCGTCGGCAGTTGGACAAAACAAAGCTCAAGTCTGGTACTCGAGTAGCTCTTGATATGACTACTCTTACTATCATGCGCTACTTGCCAAGAGAAGTTGATCCACTTGTTTACAATATGTCGCACGAAGATCCTGGTGAGGTAAAATATTCAGCAATTGGTGGTTTATCAGAACAGATTCGAGAGCTGCGTGAGGTCATCGAGTTACCTCTGCTAAATCCCGAGTTGTTCCTGCGCGTGGGCATTACTCCACCCAAGGGCTGTTTACTCTACGGACCGCCTGGAACTGGCAAGACATTACTGGCGCGTGCTGTTGCCTCTCAGTTAGACGCAAACTTCTTGAAGGTCGTCTCGAGTGCTATTGTTGACAAGTACATTGGTGAGAGTGCTCGTCTTATTCGAGAGATGTTTAACTACGCCCGAGATCATCAGCCATGCATCATTTTCATGGATGAAATCGATGCTATTGGTGGGCGTCGTTTCTCTGAAGGTACATCTGCTGATCGTGAAATCCAACGAACCCTTATGGAGCTGCTGAACCAAATGGATGGTTTTGACTCTTTGGGTCAGGTCAAGATGATTATGGCTACCAATCGGCCAGATACCTTGGATCCAGCTTTGTTGCGTCCAGGCCGTTTGGACAGAAAGATTGAAATTCCATTGCCCAACGAACAAGCCAGGTAAGAATTATAGAATTTTATGAACTGGAACAATGGGCTAATGTTTATATCCGTAAACAGATTGGAGATTTTGAAAATTCATGCCGCTCCCATTGCCAAGCATGGCGAAATCGATTACGAGGCGATTGTCAAACTTTCGGACAATTTCAATGGTGCCGATTTGCGCAACGTGTGCACTGAAGCTGGTCTCTTTGCAATTAGGTGAGTACACCTGCAGTTAACTCTGTATAGTTCGGGTGTCATCGTTCCACTGTATAATTCCAGAGCTGAACGTGAATATGTGATCCAGGAGGACTTTATGAAGGCGGTCCGCAAGGTCTGCGATAACAAAAAATTGGAAAGCAAGCTCGACTACAAACCAATATAAGTAACATTAGTTTCAATGAAGGAAAAGAAAACTAAAACACTATGAATTACTTTTTTTTTATTCAATAAAAAATAAATTTATCTAATAACCTAAAAGATCGACTCACGCGGTATCGTCACTCTTAGCGGACTTCTCCTCAATGCGTCTCTTCTTGCGTTCATAGTACTCGGTCACATTGTCAAAGTTCTTCTTGAACCATCCCGAAACGTCGTCTGGCCTGACAGTTTCATTTTGAAATTGGTCAGTGATCATGGAGAGAACGCTTTCATTGCTCTCGCTAATTCCGCATTCAACCAGCTTAATTACAAAGCGTTCATCCTTGACACCAGCGACGTAAAGTTTTTCCCCGGCATAGCAGACACCAGTGACGATGGTGGAATCAAAACAGTAACGTGAAATCTCCTTTATTTGGAACGATGATTTATTAGAAGATTGTGCATTTTTGGCAATTTCGTATACAAAGACGCTTTCATTTGGCTGATAGAGCACAACTGCCAGGTGGCTTACATTTGCGTCAACTTTTCTAACTGCACACTTAATTGCTGCAGCAGGCAACTTAAATTCACACAACTCTGTCCCATCTTCGTACTGCCAAAGTCTGATGGTTTCATCACCGGATATAGAGATGAGCACTTGGGTATCGGTAGGCAGAAGTTTGATTGCAGAAACAAACTCTTTGTGCCCAAAGCAATAGCCTTCAATGTCGTAGCAATTGGGGAATTTAGTCACTCGAATCTTGGCATCGCGATCGCAAGTGATAACATACTTCTGGTCGGACGATAGAATGACATCGTAGACAACGCTTAGATGGCCTAGTAATAGTTTGCCATATTCTTGTTGTTTCTCACAGTCATAGAGGTAGCAATCACCAGTTTTATCAGTTACCAACAGAAACTTATCATTGGGTGCGAAAGTAATTGCACTAGATGCCCTCGGCAAACTGCGAACGGATACGAGTTTACCATGTTCAGGTCGGCATTCGTAAAGAAGCAAGGCTTTTTGTCGCGAACATGTAACGGCTAGAAGTAATCCGTTCTGTGATAGCTGCACATGCTGGATGAATGGTGATTGGGGGGCGATGTTTTTTTGTGTCGTGATCGATGTATCTTCGTCCGTGTGACTTTCAACGAGGCCGAACTTTGTCAGGTCATCCGGAATAATAATTTCTTTGTAGATTTGCAGATCGCCTGGATTAACGAATATTATTTTCCTGTTAAGAGCTACAATGAGTTCTTTCCATGCTCCACGTTGCGAGTATGATACAGATGCCATTGTTCGGTTCCTAGTTACAAAATGACATTTCTGTAAAAGTATTTTTTTTTGATCTGTTGATTCCTTTTTTTTTTTGCCGGGTGGGTGTGTTTGATTTTAAGAAGGTGCTGCTCAGGCTCAGTAACGATGCGCTATAGGAACACGTTTTTGTTATGTCATCATGCACCTTTTTAAATAATACAACTTGGACTCGGACACATGGCAAAAGTTCAAAGTTGGAAAACGTTTACGGGCTCGAGCCTTTCGGCTTCTGCTAAAGCCTGGTGTCTGCATAAAATTTTATTTGCGTATGCAACTTTTAACAGGCTCTGCTTCACTGCACTCTCCCGTTTTTTTTTTTAAATACTCAAGAGTTGGTAACCTAACACACTTCAGTTTGCATATATAAATTTGACATTTGACTACTGTGTAGCTAGTTGAGTACTTTTATGCAGTTGAGTTGGCTTATAGGCTGCTAGGCTTATATAGGTACCTACCTACCTACGTTACTGACTTGGACGCATTCCATTATTCCTAATGGGGCGCATCCTAAACTTTATTAAAAAACAGAACCATATGCTGCATAGACCACTCACCCTTTGAAGTTTCTAGATTCACCATACCACGGTAGTTTGACATTTCTGAAGTCACAGAAAAGATAAACAACTCGTTTCCTCTTCGTTTTTCATTTTTGTATATCTTTGTCGTTTCCAAAATCATATTTCACATGGAAGGCAATTCCCACTATCCCACCTATGTAATACTCGGATCTGGTGGTCATACAGCAGAAATGTGTGAAATAATTAAAGCTTTTTTCGCTGATGGCACTCAATCAAATTGCTACTTTGTCGTGGCCCAAACAGATGACACTAGCCGATGTAAACTCGAGTATTCACTGGATCCAAGTACCAAACCTAAATACGTTGAGATTCCAAGGAGCCGGCAAGTAAATCAGAGCTACTTTACTTCGGTATTTACCACAGTGTGGGCTGTACTGGTCTGCTTTTATATTCTATTCCGTGATAAACCAAAAATGATTCTCTGCAATGGCCCAGGAACCTGTGTGCCAATTTGTTTGGTTGCAGCTTTATATCGTTTTCTTCGTATAATGGACAGTACGACGAAAATAGTGTTTGTAGAAAGTTTTTGTCGAGTAAAAACGTTATCTCTTACTGGCAAGATCTTACTTCCCATAGCTGATCTCTTTGTAGTTCAATGGGAGTCACTTGCGAGGAATCGGACAAATGTGAAGTATTTTGGGCAATTGGTGTAGAAATAAAATATGAAATATAATATGTGTATTTAAATTTACTAATGTTCTTATATGAAGGAATCAACTGAGAGGCTTCTTCCAATAGCACTTCTTACAATTACTTGGCACCTTATTTTTACACCTAGATGTGGACCCTAACGCAGCACTTTAGACTGTCTCTTGTTTACTTATGAATCATAAGTTATGATGCATATTAGATTGCCAGGATATTCTACTTGTGTGATCTTCTCGCACAAGATTTTACTATACTTTCTTTGGTCTATGGTATATACCGAAATGAAGTAGATCTACTGCAGCAATGATTCCTGTCCTTGATAGTCTTGGAACTGATACAATTTATTCAGTCCTCATTATAATTGTACAGGTCAATGACGAAAGTGTCGGTGGTGGAGAATATATTTGTAAAAGGCAACAATTTTACAGCTAAACGAGTGAGTAACTAGACCTGAACCGGTTAAGGGTCGATCGAAAAGTAGGAAAATTAGAAAATTCTTCGGAAGAGATGGAACATTTTACCAGAAACCGCGTACTCATTGATGTTTAGGAATGTGAAGACCCCAAGTTGAACTATTAAGTCAATAGCTCCGGTTTGTATATTTATTTCATTGTGATAAAATTTATGAAAATAACACTGTTAACTTGGTCTCTATTACAAAAACTTCTTGCAGCCTTTTAGCACCTATAATATAAAAGTATTACAAAACTGAAGTCAAGTCTTACAAAAATTTCAATCTAAATTCTCGAGTTTGAATCAATAAATTATAAGCTAAACATGCCAAATATAATAAGCCTTGCGTTATGAAAAATTTATCTCTAATAAATACGTTTTGTGAATCTCAGAAATGTCAAGAAGGGTGTTCTTATAGTAATTTTGTGCTGAAGACTTTGCTTTCCTCAAACTTTTTTTGCTTTGCTGAGATTGATATCCAATAAAAATTATATCCAAACGGGTAAATTTTACAAGGTAGGTATACCTAGGTAAAATACTTTTTGTGTATTCACCACGATTGTAGAAGTCTCAGCAATTATAAATCGAACAAGTCCATCACGATGACTTCTACTGGCCTCTCGATCTAAATTCAGCTGTCATATCTGACAGTCAGCTGATTTAAGAACACAAAAAACGAAAATATCCAAAATATTTTTGCCAACTTGTCTGGATAAAACGTCACGACAATTTGTTGTTAAATTTATGTTTAAAATTTGTTAATTTATGTTTTTTCCAACCATTATCCTAATGTGAATTGTTTAAACGAGAATAAAAGATGGCATGGTTCAACAGTGGTCTAAACACCATCAAAGGGCAATTATCGACTTTGGCCCAAGAAGTTCTCTCCGATGCTAACCGAGAGGAGGAGGCTATAAACACAATTCAGGAACTGGATCAGGCACAGACGCAATGCGAAGAATTGGCGAAAACCTGCTTGGAAAGGGATCTTGAGGTATTTTTCTAGTAATTTCTTTCGTATATTCCCTTCCCCAGGATAAATGTGTACCTACCGTTCTGTTCTGATTTGTTGTTGTTAATTCTAATTTTGCAGCAGAGTGAAGTTGAACTATTTTTCCATTCTTTTCTCTAAAGGGGATTTTTACATCTCGATTTCTTTTTTAGTAAAGAAAATTAAAATCTTGTCGATTGTTTTCTCATTGCAACATGTACGTATATAGTTTTTTTGTCAAATATCTAAGCGATGACATCCGTTCAAGGTAACATACCTACGAGCTCGTAAAATTAATAAATGCGTCGTAAGATAATTATGTCTGATAGGTCAGAAAACATCATCAAGGGCCTTTGCATTATCTGGAATTTTCAAAACATTGAATACCACAGCAATGGGTGGTATTCAAAGTTTACCTATAACTTCCAATTAACAGGAATGAATAAAGATACCTAGAGGTAAAACATATTGTATGCAGGACCCAATAATGGATGGTGGCTATAGTTTATTTCTTACTATTAATGTCCACATCTAACGGAACTAAAAACAAAAAAATCATCAGACCAATAACCACTTGTTATATAATAGCACAAGATGAAAGGAATGATTTTTAATTTCTTTTTTATCAAGGGTGGAGTTGGGCTTCACACAATACTTCTCCAGTTTGCGGGACTTTAACTGAAGTTTGCTGTTCACAAAGTCACATGACATCGAAAGTGGCCATGGCTCTATATAACCCACCTCTATTAACGCTGTGCTGTGCGGCCTAAAAATCGAAAGACAATTGGTGGCTTACTATCGGTTCTGTTGCTGTTCTCCTACATCTGTCGAAGTGTCGAATATTTAGTCAGCTGTAAACTTACCGGGGAGAGAACGGAATTGCTAGGAGACAATTTGTTCGTTTCAGATGAAAACAGGATAGTGTTAGTAAGATTAGGGGGACTTATTTCTCTTTAGTTAGCGCAGTGTTTCCTTTGTTTTCGATCAACACCAAACGGTGCTGTGGTTACTTTTGCGAGGTGTGTTTTTTTACAATCAATTCTTTGGGATGAGTTGGCGTTTGTTCTGCACAATTTCTTCTCGCGCTGGGGATGCATTAATTAAGCCATCTAGTCAAACAGCCTTTTGGGATTAAAGTCTAAATATTACGACCCTTAAAAATATAAGGATGGAACATATTTTGACTGGAAACTCCTTTACATTGATAAGGCATTGTTGAAACGAGACACTGTACTCGTTTCAACAATGTAACACGCAGTGTTACAGTTATCGTAATAGTGCCAAAGGGAACGGAAACAAAACAAAGAAACATCTGCCCGCAATCAAGTTTGCCACTATCTCTAATTGTAACTTCAAGAGCGACTTAGAAGACCACATACAGTTTTTGATAATATCTCACTCACTGACCTTGTGAATCTGTTGCAAGCACAACATAAAGCAAACGTGCTCGAAACTATTATGACACAATAATTGGTCTCAAATCTGTTAACCCTGCATTGACATAAATTTCTATTTTGGAATACGCTCCAATACTTTGCGCCTAAAATTAGACTTATTTTTGGAGATTTGTTGTCATTGGAAAAACATTTATATTTATTGTGAGATGTGGCTGATATCGAACACTGGACTATATTATGCTCCAATAAAGAAAATATTGAAGTCCCAGGCTCAGTTACAAAAAAAAAACAAGCAATATCTGAACCTCTGAAAACACCAAACCAATAAAAACAGCTAACCTCATCCGGTCGAGTTACGGGGTTTGGGTTTTAAGTTCTTCGTCTTAGGTCCCTCTTGCTAGTACTAGAATGAAATGCTTTCGTATCAAATTGATGCGCGTAAACTTTATGTTTGCTATATAAATCCATATTCTCCTTCGTTGTATAAAAATTCCCTTTAGTATGTCACATTTATTATTTTCTTGCTATAGTCATCATTCGTGCTCTACCTTAAATAAAAAAAGAAGTATTATTGCAGTTAGCCAATGTTAAACTAATTGCTATCATCACCTTGACATCATTTTAGGCGCAGTTTGTGTTGGATGTCAATAATTATTTCGTTTCGCTTAGCATCATAATGTGTCCTTTCATGCAGTTTTCTAACATTTATTACTGTTTGTAATTTCAGATCGCCACTCTTCGGAAGCAGATTTCTGAATTGCAAAATAGAGTTTCGAAAACCAGCACCAGTAGCAGTGGCGAGCAGTCATCCAAGTCGGTAAGTTCATCAGTTTCTGTGTCTTTCCATTAACATTACCCAAAGTGGACTCGTAATTTCTCATTTCACACCCAAGCCGTCCTGTATCAAAAAATGATTCCAAAGAAACAATAATAATAATAATGCAAACATCCAGCAAACCAAAACTATATTCGCTATCTTCTTTATCGTTATATCAATATTTGAACATCGATAGAGACAAGGTATGCAATCGTCAAGCGATCAGCATATAGTCGTATGTTAGGGATTTAGGATAGTGAATTGCTGGTGGAAGAAAAAACGGCCAAAAACGATGGTGCCACCGCTTCGCCAACACTGTGTAGTTCCTGCCACTGCACACAGTTTTCTTTTATCAAAGAATCAATATGAAGATAAAACGTTTATTTTTTAGACATTCCCCCATTGTGGTGTCACCACCACCTTGCTGGATTGCAATGAAGTCGGTGTTATATACGTGTGTTTGGTGTGTATTTATCGCCGCCTGCTGATAACAGAACATATTAAATAAACATTAATTTACCAACGTTCGACTCGGAACGCGAGGATGCGGGCTCCGGACGTACACCTTTGCGGATAGGTAAATGTAGGTACTTCCCTTTAGAGTTCCAAGAATATGGATTTTTTGTAGTGTAACTGATAAGAACCAGAGCACAGGGTTACTTTTTGTGTGTGAAATGTGCTTGGAATTAATGGTTGGTGACGCTTGGCGTACAGTACCGTACATACGCAAATGGCTTTAAATAGGCATTGCTGTTCATTTTTTTCTTGTATTTGTCGAGGTGGTTTTTACGATTCCAAAACTATTTGAAGCGTGAAAATAGGACAATAAACATGGCCACTTTATGGTAATAATTACTTTCGAGTTGAGTTGAGTGGTGGTTTCGAAAGGAATCATATTCAACATTCAATGATGCTCATAACGTTTGCATTTTGTCGTGGCGACAATGTGCATGTCGTGCAGCATATTATTTAGTTAGTATTTGTTTTTGGCGTCGCGAAATTTAAAAAAAAAAATATTCTCATTAAGAGCGCTTACTTTTAAATAGGGTATGACAATTTAACATTTTGGCAGTGTAGACTGCAGTCAAATGTTTGCCAGACACTTATGAACATGGTTGGGCTGATGTGTCGTGTAAATCTTTACGTAACTGAGTAGGTGGGATCGGTTTTGGAAAAAAGATTGTTTCACTGTGTAAGCATTTGTACTCGTAGACATATGTACACAACAACTAAGCTCCTACTTATATGCCCGCCCCAGAATTCCTGACCAACTCCCTAGCCCTACACACATATCTGATGTGGTATCACAATGCGCCTACAAATCTGTTCTAATTGTGTCTTCCCAGACACATAACCAAACCTGTCCTAAAAGAAGGCATTTAACTTCAGCATTTCCGATGCTGTATATGTTCGTAGGTACAAAACTAGCACACACGAACGTTTGCAAAAATGCATTGCACGAACTAATCTCGCTACATTGTGAAAAATAGTACCAGTATTCTGTGCTTTTCACGTTAGATGGAAGAGTATTGCTGTCGCCCAATGGGGTTCGAAGTAGGCGCAGTGGCTTAGTGGTTAGTGTGTTGGACTACTAAGCGAGGGGTCCCAGGTTCGAATCCCGCAAAAACCCAAATTCCAACGTAGGGTTTTTTCAACTGCGATACCTCTCGCGAACTTCTGACAAACATCCGAGAGTATAACTGTCTTAAAGAGCTTATCAATTAGCCGTTTGGAATCGGCATAAAATTGTAGATCCCTTCCTTTCGTTCCAAAAATGAAACTTACACAAAACGAAGCTGGGCCTTGGGTCCCTTCGGACCTGTTGCGCCAACTATATATATATAGTGGGGTTCGAACCTGTGCCGGTCACAAGCAGTGACACTACCAACTACACCGTTGGCCCCGAAGGACGAGCGTGTATATTAATCGAGGCATGATCAACTTCGTCCACACTTTGGCGACCTGGTGACCACCAATTCCTCCTTTATAAGTATTGAGGTGATCATATCATTTGCTAGCTATAAACGTAACGTACAGCAGCAGTGATTAGCTTAATTTTGATTCCAGGCATGGTCGCTATCAATAAAGTTATGCTTATTAATATCAATATCTATCGGATGGCATTGTCAACAGTTGGTCATCTTATCACACTTTGAAATTTCCAACCAATCTTGAATATAATTACACATGTTAATTAACCTCAATTTTTGGTATCGAAATGCAAATCAATATAAATTGGTGCAGGCGGTTGTCATTAAGCTGTAACTGATATGCATCGTTGTGCAATATTTTCCAGAAATTTCAAATCGGTTTAATATGCTAAACATTATATAAAAGAATGAATATATTATATCTATATCGATAAAGTGTACATATTATATGTAAATATCCATTTTATTGAAGTAACCCCATTTGAAATAAATAAATGAACCACCCAACCACAGCCGTTCAATGTCCTGTAATCATAAGTCAGTCGCTTCCACTATCTAGTTGCTATAGGAGCAACAGTTTATCAATAGATATCCCATAGGGGACTGATTACCATAATAAGGGTATAAAAAGGAGAACCATCACCTGTTGGCGTCTACTATCCAACTGTACTTCAGTTCTGCAATTAATTCGTTTATAAACAAAATGAATTTATTGTATTGTCGTGTAGTGCTGTTTTTTCTTTTTTTTTTTGTGCAGCAGTCCTCTTGGACTATTACTCAATAGAATTCCACTTCGTATCATTATATCGAAAGGTTTAAAGTGACTGTAAAACGGTGTTTGTGCTGGTGCAGCGGCAAAAAACACTCACAATCGGATTCGTGGTAAGAATTTAAATTATATATTTTACGTTGCTTCTGTGTCCATTGGATGATAATGATGAGTGTTCCAGTTGTTCCAATGTGTATATTGTAGACACAGTGCCCAATGGTGTGACTTGAGTCATTTTGTTTAACGAAATTGTGTGCAAACAAGCCAAGCTAAAGCGAGAGAAATTAGTCTTGTAAGTTTAATGTACACTCTAAAGCACGTACTGTAAAAGTACATAAACACTTTCCTTCCTGTGACAGAGATCTGGCGCACCAGAACAAAACTGTTTTGGGGTCATCCCCGATAAAAAACAAATGTAGCTGTGATGATGTGTGACATTTACAATTCATTTCCGTTGACTTGTTTGTTGTTCTTTTACTGGGCTTATTTTCAAAAAATATGTATGACTTTGTTTGTTTTTAAAAAAAAAATTTCTGCATCGCAGCAGTTTGTTGCCACTTTTACGACTTTTTTTAGAAAGTACTGATCACTGATGGCTGTTATTGTATAATGTATTATTTAATATAGAGAGACCACTTTGCACCCAATGCAAATTACAAGAACATTGGCTCTACGGTTATTGTGCAACGGGGAGTCTCAGCTGTCAAGTTCAACCAAAGGAACAAGCTTTGGATGTGTGCATCCCTTCTGACCATCGCGCGTACGTATGGCTGTCACTGATCTGAAAAGTAGCTTTCTTATTCTATCTCAATTATAATCTGGCCAAATATTCCTGAAAAAAACGCAATTCTTCAGATCGTGCACACCCTGGATGTTCACTTGTGTCAAAGATTTCACCTTCCGTTCCTTGGAGAAAATTACAAATGAAATTAATGGATTATATTTTACTACTATGATCTATCCTATTCTAATAATAGAGAGAGCGGCAAATGGCAAATTCACTTCGAATCTCCTTATTGAACTATGTATAGCTCATTCCTTTATTTCGAACCCTTGTCATTCTTTTGTTGGGTCTTGAACTAAACAAGAAAGCCGCACAGAAAAAACACACTTTGTTATAAATCTGCTTTTATTGCATATTACTGTTATATATTATGTATATACTGTAACTTCACACGAGCACAGCAATTATATTTTAAACTAGCTACTTCAGTGTTCAACATTTTGGAGATGTTGTTATTATTGAAGTATAGTCTTGCGTAACCTGCACAAAGTCTAGAAGGAATTTGCAGCACCTAGTTTAATTTTAAAACAAACAAGTTTCAGAGCGAGAGAGAGTTTGGCAGTTTTTTGTTGCCCTGCAAAACCAAAACCAATCTAACATCAGTTAACAATTTGTAATATGACCGCTTTAAATGCAATGAATTTGATTGTGAAGGCAAATATCCCTTATCAAATTCTTCTAAAGCGGATTAGTAACATTCTCAAATAATTCCACACAAGATTCTCAACATTCAAGGATAATAGACAGTCAATTGTTTGTTTTTCAGTTCAACACTCCACATTAGGAAAGGGCCAAAGTAAATTTCAAATATACTTCTCCAGAGTGTGAAAGGAAAAATGTGCCTACGTATTTTCTGTATACTCAGAGAATTCCATTCCGCTGTTAGATTCTTCTATCTGAAGAATTATGTTCTGTATTGACACACATAAACACACGTACTACGTCCGCATTCTCTATTTGTGTTTGCACAACGTGAAAATGAAAACCTTTTTTTTGTTCTTCCTTTCAAATACAAGAAAAAAAAAAAAAAAAAAAAAAAACAGACAGACACGGAGTAAATCCGTACTGTAGTGAAGACACTGCAGACCGATCTGGTCAAATCTCACCATCATCGTTACATCATTTAGCACATTGTTGTTAAAAGTTGATCCCGACGAATGCATCGTGAAGCATTGAGTATAGTGATACCTGTGCTGTGCACCCTTTCCAATTCGGACACGAATCGCTTACAAAACCCGAACGTTTCCCACTTCAAGTGAATTAGCGTGTGACACAATCGAACCGAGTTAAGATGCAACGTCCCATCGGACTATTGACCCACCTCATTCGAGTTATGAAATGTTTGCCGCCAATCACTTCGGTTCTACGATTCTGGTAAAGTTTTCGAAGGTTTTTTGATGACGTTTAGAAAATATATTATACACGAACACAGTGTACATTGCACACACACACCGATAGTTACCGCACACGATCGGTCGTGTATTCAGAGGTGTATTATTGTGACGTAGTAACTAGAAGAAAATCTCAACCTTATATGCATTGAAACGACAAAAAAATTGTTTGATCCATTTAATTCACGGTGGTTTACATGCATTAATTACGAAGATCGGTGTTTTAGATGCATCGGCACTTATTCACCGGAAGTTCTTTCAATACGACAACCTGCAAATGGCAGCTTATGCAAGCACATCCGCGTGATTTGGGTTAACTGTGGCGGGGGGCCTTAGAGTTTCAATTTCAAAAACAGATTTAACAAACAAAAAAATACATAAAGCGACACCAATTTAATATTTTCGAGGTTTTTTCTCAAAATTTGCATGTCGCAAATTATTATTATTTACTAGAATTATAGATACAATCTAAGGTTGCGTATTCTTCTACAAAAGTTGGTCTGTGTGTGTGTGTGTGTGTGGTGAAGAACTGAACAGCTGCTGTGCATGTCACAATGCAGTTTCAGTATGCAATTATATGCAATCACCTGTAATTAGACTGTAAATCTCATCAGTGGCTCGTTTAATAGACGACGATGAAATAATGGTTAAAGGGCTGAAATAAGTAGCAACTAAAAAGACATCTGAATCAATGACGAATGTTTATAATCATCACACCCTGACCATTCCCCAATGGAATGTATGATTAATTAAACTGCATCGATGAGCGCTTTGTCTGGGGAAAACATAAAATGTCTGTCGCTACATATGATATGAAATTCAGATTTATTTTCCAATAAGACTCAGATTTGGGTCATGCATTTACTTACCAAATATGCTAGCTAAAGGTGGAATTTGTTATTTGGTTACTATGTGCCACCGGAAGTTGTCCAATCAGCATGAGCGTCTACTATCTTGGTGATCTGCAGAGTATTGCCTATGAAAATGAAGGGCGAACTGAACTGGCTCTTATTTGATGCAGCATCCCTAAGAACTGTTGTAACCACATTTATGCTTGCCATATTTTTGATTCATTTAAGGTATGATTCGGGCAAAAAATTCCAATTAGCGTAATTTATTGCTTACTTACGTCTGGCTGTAGATATATGTTTTGCGGGTACGGTGCTTTCAGCTGTCTAGACCAATTGCCCTGCTATCTACATTCCTTAAAAATAGTCAGGCAACATTAATACTTGTCAAATTTGACAATTGACTCTTTTTTTCTGAAATAAAGTAAAACGTTAGGAGCTGCAATGCTGCTTAGAGCAGCTCGAATTTGCGATTCAATGAACGCGTGGAATGGTTTCCACGATTTGCTATCCGATATAACGAACGTATATCAGATTGGTTTTAAAACCCTGGAAGTATTTAAATGACAGGATTATCATCTGTTCAATCTAACATAAAATACAAACATATAAATAAACACATTTTTTAATGACTTATGTTTTTAAAAAGAAAGTACCTATGCAAAATCTAACGATGTAACGAAAGCGCTAGATATAATGAATGACATAAATCATTATATCATTCGTTATACTGGACGTCCACTGTATATCAAAGTAGAAGCCATATGACTTTGAAGTCGCATAAAGCGATAGCATATAGAGGGACGATTTATATGTGAAAAGATATTCCTAGTCTCGACATATGTACCAAGCGTGTTTCTAGTTTAGTACTGTCAGATTCGAAGTAATATCAAATACCTTGTCTACCCATTCTTCGCTTTAACCTCACCTTAACCTTACATCGACGTAGAAATCAAGAGAAGAATCGATGGTTCTTCGGGCTATGAAGTTAACCATGATCTAATAATATAAATAAAATAATAATAGGTAGCTCGATAAGAACCGAACTGGCTGGACGTGCTTGTTAGTTGGCTTTCGACCCACGACTCTTCACCTGCTTTCGAAACCTGATATAATTAATAGCTCAGCATTGCCTGTGTTGATATTAGCCAGTCAACATTTGAATGTCGATTACACAAAAAAAACGTAAACGGAGATGTTAAATCACATTTCACTGTTCTAAGTTGATTTCGACTGCAGTGTGACACTTTTCTTACAGTGCACAGTTATAAAAATGACGCCTGAAAAACACTTGAGTTCAAAACTAAAAATAGCCTTTTTCTGCTAGTTAAAGCTGGGCAGCGACTATTTCTACAAGCGGTCGTGGCTCTACAACTATTTCTTACGTCGACGGAATATAATATCTCCAACAGTCCCGGAAATCCGTAATTTTATGAGTTGCATCTGCTATTTTCTTTGAGTATAAACATTATTTATACACAATCACGATCTTGCTATAATATTTTATATAGCATCTTTAATGCCTTTGTATTGCATTACGCATGCTCGTGCATGATTTGAAAGCATCTTCAAATCGCCAAAATAATTCTTGCTCAATAAGTGCAAATCGTTTTTAATTCACGCTATTAATAAGTCGCGGAGGCTCTCTTATTTATTTATTAAATATATTATATTCATTTTTATATACACGTTCTCGATATCACCAGAATGAATGGGTTACATTGTCACAGTTATCGGAAATATTTTTTGGTCGCCATAAAGATAGCCAAGAATTAATAATGACTCAATTCGAAAACAAATAGTATGTAGGTATACCTACCTTCACAAAGCGGAATTTATTCCATATTTAGCCACCTTGTGATATAATTTCCGCGCCGATCATACATATGTATTTGCCAAATCCTTTGATCTTCTACATGAATTTCGCACTTGTCATAATAATTAGTAACAGAAAGTGCACCGCTCTACTTTAAATGATCGTGCGATCCGCCCTTCCCTTAGACCACTCAAATTAATTTGACATAAATACTTCTCTCATAACACGCAGGGAAATAACTCATTGCTTCGAATCGTTTTTCGACACCTTCCTTTGGGAACACATAAACAAATTTGAAGTGAAATAAAACAAATGAAACGATCGCCTCTAAAACTTGGACGACATTGATCATCACCACAATAGAATAGCGCCTGAGAAACGTTCCATATGCATACTTCTTGTAGTTACCTATAGTGTGGGTGTGAAAAAAGCACTAATACCAGTGTAAATATCACCAAGCCAGCGATAAAACCTATAAGCCAATCGCAATATTGCCACGATAGTAGATGTTCGGTTGACTTCAAACACACTCAGGTTGGTTAAGTACTTTGAATGCCGGGCTTAGTTTGAAAAAAGGCTCAGTAGAGTGCGGTTCGGCGCATCAACACGAAGTGCATCTTCTTCACCATAAAATAAATATGATATAAAAATAGGCACAGCAATCTTTCATATAAATAAATAAAAATGTTTGTGATGTGTGAAATAAGAGAGATTATATCGTAGTTATATTCGTTTATAACAGAAGAGAGAGTAAAGCAAAAAAAAAAACAAACAAACATAAAAACCAGTGATGTTAATTAACCAAGAAAATATTAACAGATACACCTGAACGAAACGTAATTTTTTTAAATCAATTATCATGTAAGTACAAAATGCAATCTCTATCTCTGTTTCGTCGAGGGGCATGAGTGAATAAGTTATTCGTAGATAATTGTTCTATCCAGAAATCATCGATCGTTTAACTGAATCGTAGAAATCGTAGAAAACATGGCCAACACGAAAAACTTAATCAATACGCGTTATTGTAGCACATTCGTTTTTGAACATACCCTTGATTGTGAAGCATTAAATTTCGAATAGATCTAAAATGTATGATTTATTTTATTACTCATTCGACTACCCGTAGGAGATAACGCATTGCGAATGAATAAAAAAAAAAAAGATAAATCTAGTATATGCTGGTTTTTATCTGACTGACATTTCTGGTTCGTTTTATTTAATGTACATGTCCCAGTAAAGATACAGTTTCAATTCGTGGCTTACCTTTCGTATATTTTTACTGACGGAACAATTTATTTAAATGTTTTACAAATAAATGACGTTTGGATCTCGTTTTAACCAAACGATAGTGTAGAGGCTGGCAAATCTATCGCGTGTTTCTTGTGATGTAAATACAAATTTAATCAGACTTGCAATTTTTAACTTGCACGATAATATCAATGCGGTAAAATCTTTGACAATGCCCCATAATTGTCGCAAAAGCTGATAATCTCTAAGAAAATTTCTTAATTCAGCCTTGCGGGTACGGCATAAAATTGGAGGCCACTTACATTTGGGTAAGAACTGAAGTTCACATACTATAAATGTGATGATGGTCTCTAATGAACCTGTTAATTCATCTATAATCTCGCAATTAGTTTAGAGTTTAGAAAAATACTTCAGCATTCTCCGTGGTTAACCTGGACCCTTTTTAGGAAAAAATGATAAATGCAACAGGTGTTAATTATTTATAATGAGAAATGTTTGCGATTGTCGAAAAATATGCAACTAATGTCAAATTATTCAATTCAAATCTTAAAACCATTATATGGGTATCCACATAAAATGCGTAAAAGCCTCATAAATTCAGTAAAACGTGGAATTTTACCACCTCGTAAAAGAACTGTATGATTTTATATTAATAAAAGTTTACGCAGACCATATAACATTCTGCGATGCTTTATGCTCGCAAACCAACCACGGAAAGTTACGCAAACTCCCAAATGTTGTCCACCCAAAGCACCGCAGAAATTTATATGTTTCCATAACCAATTTTAGTCTCGACTTTGATTTTACTGAAGCTCACAATTACGAAATTTGTATGGAAAATAAAGCCACTTACCCTTACCAATAAACAATTTAAGTTTTGACTTTTTATTAGTTCACAGTGGCCATGTTTTCCATACATATTTTACAATTGTGAGCTTCCGAAAAACTTAAGAGGACTAAAATGTGTTATTAGTACGGCGCACTGTGAACTAATAAAAGTCGAAACTAAAAACGGTTATTTGTAAGGCGCAATATGAATAGGTAGCCTTATTTATAGGACTAATTACCTGTATTTGAACGACAGTTTTTACTTGTGTCAGCATTTGATTGACAGCCTTACCACACAGTGCACGGTACTAATACCCGTTTTTAGAGTGTACAGTTAAAATTTTACGACGGTAATGACATGTTTCATGCATAAATATCAATGGAACCTACAATATATTCTCTAAAAATATGTACCGTGGATATACACCCGCGCTCCTAATTATATCCTTTGAATGAGGCTACGATTTTCAATTTCTGAAACTAAGCAGTGATTGTTGGCTATAACTATTCGGATTTTTTTTTAATTTGTATATCTATCTATGTGCCTTCAAAACGTTAAAAGTATGCGTATGATAAAAATGCCTCCCTTATTCCCACATCCATTTGAAGATAAAATTGACAGCGTTCTATTCGAAAAATCGAACCTCTATTAGCGGATCAATCACACCACTATCTCAATATTTTTTAGCAAACAAACAAACAGATAAGATTACATATTTTTTATCGTATTGCTCTTTTGAACATTGTCATTCCAACAAGATAGAGACGGTTCATGTAATTTTATGTTCTACCTGTCATTTTTAATCTATGTTGAGAAAATGAATCATTTCATGAGCAATGACTGCAATCAGTTTTGCTATAGACAATTTTTGTAATCTAATCAGCGGTAACGCAACCGAATATCAACGTTAATAGCGCTTCAAATATCTTTATTACACTCGCTAGATATATAAGAGGAGCGAAAATGACAAAAATAGTTGGCGTAGTTAAAATATGTACCCGTACCTATCTGTTCAATGTTAAATAAAGACGCACATTCATCATTGTGATTTATTGGTAAGGTTTATGTAGCCATTTACTCTAGATAAAGTGTGGATATTAGTATTAATTAAGAAATGAGCTGGGTACTATTGAACACAAACAGAAAGAAGCACGGAAATTGACAGTGATAATTGTTTTTTTTTTTTTTTTTTCTCGCATTGAGAACCGCATTGTTGTGTGTAGGTGCATGTCTTTTGAACATTTTTTGTAACCGCGTTATTAAGTTTTATGAACGCTTCGATTGATGATCAAAATTAATGGAAAAGGTTTAATAACTTTGACGATTGTATGATAGCCAATATGTATTGCAATTATGAAATTTTAAGGTATTTGTGTTTTGGCTTTTGTAGGCCGCTGCTATTTTGCAAATTATATTCTTCTGATCAATGTTATAATTCATATTGTGCTATTTATTATTTAGGACCTCCTGCCTGCCAATAATTGAGTCACGTGAGAATTGCCATCAGTGTTGAAATAAAACTTATATGTAGTTAAGCATATGGGACTTAACTAGTACTACCTACTAATATTCATTTAACCACGTAATTTCTGATTTAACTGTACGCACTTACAGAGACACCATTTTCGTAAAAAGTTATTGTTCACTACAACAATTAAAAATGACCAATGTCATACCTTTTAATTTTCTTACTTAATTTTATTTTGTTTTTTTTTTTCCAATTCGACAAAAGTTGTTTCCGTTCAACAAAATGTATAATTTAATAGTTTTTTGTGCTTGTAAAGCAAACTGAAACTCTGCTTATTTAATAGAAAAAACCAATTCGACCACTGAAGTTACTATCTACCTTTTTTATTGAATACAATTGAGAGCCTTTTCTCTTAAGTTTACTTTTTTGCGATTAAATAAACTACATTATTCACATTATTTTGTTGACCATTTTATGTGGCAGCATTTGGACCCACCGAATGTGCTTACATCGAGCATCATACTTTGCTATGACTATAAATGTAAAATCTGAGAATGTATGTAGTTACAATTATTTTAACAACTATGTATTACCTTAAAAAAACTTCTCATTTTAACACTTTAGTTACGGCACGTTTTTCGTTAGTACAAACGCACGCAAAAGTATTCACCGAAAGTTTCCCCCTAAGTATGCGGTCAAATGCGTCAAACTCTTTCTATCTGAAAAATGGCGTCAGATTTTGAAAAGCGAAAACGTTTTCGTGCGAACGAATGTTTTGCTCTTAGTTGCCGAAGTAAATCTTTCGTGCACACGAAAACGTTTGAACGTTTTGCCTTACAGAATGCCGACTCTGACTTTCATGCCAAACAAAACCTAATGAAATGGCCTTCAAGAAAAAAAAAATTCCATAGAGTTCTATTATTTATGTGAACAATAATCTTATTTTATTTGAGTACTAAACATTACTATACAGACTGGATTTTTTTTCCACAACCCCATACTGTGAGCAAAAGCGTAACGAAAGTGCCGCCGTAGTTCCATTCTCACCCATATTGAATACTTGGCTTTTGATTACGCGCTCTTTTGCCGTTTTCAGGTACAGATAAAAACCCTCTTCCCCCACATCGGCGATGTGCGTATACACAAAAAAGAATTCCGTACAATCACCTGCGCTCATACAGACGAAAAATGAAATGAAGTCATTGTATTTTAATTAGCTTTCTTATCAGTAAAATTAAACAAACCATTTCGTTGAACATACATACGTAGAACTCCGAACAAAAAACACCTATCTGCACACCCGCCCGCATAATGAGGTAAATAACAAAATATCTTAATCATTCTTTGTGTGTTAAACAAAATATAAAATAAATACAATGAATGCTTGGTACGTTATTCTCTGTACGCCTATGCAGTGGGTATGTAAGCAAATTCAGCAAAAGTTCAATTCGTACTTTAGGTTTTCTGAGCTCGTAAAATATACCAACCCATAAACTTGGTGCGCCACCACAATGCATTGTATTACTTGTTCGCCATTTTCTCGGCAATTTGTCGATAGCAATAAAAACGGAAAAAACCTGCATACATGTTCCAAAAAAAAAAAAAAAAACAATTAAATGCAGTGTCATGAACGCGACATCGCGCGAGCCTTAAGTCTTGTGACACAGTCTCTCGAAACAATGGAAAATGTCATTTGCTGAAATTAACTGCGCGGGCGAGCCTTGTCGCAGTGATAAAATGAAAAAATAGCAGTACCTATTGTACCACACTTGTAGATAGATATAAACATTAATGAGCAAACCGCCTATATCTACAGTTGGTGTTTAAAAAAAAGACATATAATACATTATAACAAAAATACTTGACACTTGTGTTTGAGTTAGAATTAAAATTTGTCTTTTTAGTGGCGGTCTCAAACAGTCAGTGTTCTACATTGTTGACTGTGTACAGCGGTACAGGTGTTTTGCGTTATTACCTACTATACCTTTAAACAAGCACTGAACTGAACATTGCTTGTTGCTAGGTATAGCAACATATCTAATATTTGTATGGAAAGTTTAAACCAAAAATGTTTTGTATCTATTATCAACTGTATCTTATATTTACTGTCTTTTTATGATCAATTTTACAGCTATAATGGGTTTTGTTTGATGTGCTGTTCGATTCAGTTCATGTGCTGCCACCAAAATTAAATGTGAGCATTATTTGAATGGAAAGATAGTGAAAAATGCTTAATATTCTGCAATTTGACAGATATGTATAAAAAAAAAACTAAAAATTTCCAAATTCATGCGTACGTTATTGCCGGTCTAAACTAAAATTATAAGCTTTCATAAAGAGTGTTACGATTTGATTTTAAATTAGACGACGGTTTGATAACTTGATTAAGTTTTTACTTAATTTTAAAGCTTGAACAGTGCAGTTTGTCCCTAGCACAAAATGTCTCTAAAATGTTAACCACGGTTTTTATTTACCTAGATTAATCACTTAAACCTTTTTTTTTAGTTGACGTATTGTAGGAAAAAATCTTGTGAAACAAATGTCGTTTTCGATTTGGCAATAGATCAATTTTTTGGAGAAAAAATAATTTTTTTTAATCGAGATTGCTTTTCAGGTTCGAATTGCCAAAAAATCAATCAGCACTTTCGAGAATTCTCGATTTTATTTTTCACATTAACTCATACTGTCACTAATACCAATGTGTATGGCACACAGCTGGCGTTAACGAATTGTTTATTTTTGGAAGGATTGCTTTTTTAACTGAATTATTCATTTTACGCGTAAGGAAATGAGTTTTTATAACATTTCTTGGCGAAATGCGTTAGTGTAAATGTGTGAAAATCAATTAAAATGGATTTCCAGTGCAAGTTAATATTTTTTTTTTTCGAAAACGACAAGACGATTAGACTTCTGAATGTAATTAACATGCTCTTAATTTTAAATGTATGGTAAAGGTCACGATACAGCCAAGTTTGATTGGAAGTTCATACAACCGCTTAGTCAGATATTTTTAATTGTAATTTGTAAAATATCTACACACAATTTCGGCGAAGGCAACGCAACGACATTGGCATAAGAAGCTTAAATTTTTAGAAATTATTTCCCGTTTAAAAAACAGAAAGTAATCCCTAAGCTGAATGTAAAAACATGCGTGTTGCAGTTACTCTTTTTCTCAGCATTTCATCCAACTTTTGTCAAACATCGCATGCAAATTATCCGAATAAGTTGGCCTTTAAGCATTGTTTCACTTGCGAGTTGTTCTAATGCCATCTGTGTCGCCTAGTTTCGTTTATCTTCGCCATGCTGGTCATACACCATTGTGCAGAATAATGTTCCATACATCAAAAAGTATGTGTATGTAAGGTATGTATGTTGGCCATTAATGGGTTGTCCTGCATTGGAAAACTGCCGGTTCGTGTCTAAGCGTAAATAAAGCCATAAGCAAACAACCTGCGACTCATTACGCGACATTAAAAGCAGGTCAGCGCGTTTTAAGATAATAACACAAAACCGGGAGCCCCGGCAACAAGGGCCATGTGACTTTAGAGCGCGCAACATTTTGTTTCATAAAATTGTTTTCAATTGTTTTCCTATGCGTTGCCACTGTATGTAAGTTTGCGGTGCGCGCATGGCATACATCATTCACATCATTGTGCAGTGCACAGATCGAGCGCAATTATTTCTTAATTATTAAATAATGTACGTTTACGTTTCAACCCATGGTTAGATCGGTGGGTGATGTTTCATGCCTCACTGGGATTTCCGCCCAACACGGTTAACGTCGCTTACTAATGCAGGGACGAGGTGAGCCAAAGAGAGAGAGATAGAGAATTATTGCGGTCAGTGGTTAAATACAACTGTCATGACGGGGAATTTCATATGAATTGTTAGTCAGCCAATGAAGTTTTGGTGAAATTTAGTTTGGCGCGTGTTCTCTTGTATTTAAAAGCTTTTTGAATTACTTGCCCTTTCTCTAAACGGTAGTAACAATACAGCATAAATGTTCCTTATTTACTCACTGCTCGATTTTTTCTTTTTCCCTTTTAAGGCCGTTCTTAAGAATGTCTCCCTCGAGGAAAGCTGGTGCTGGGCGGACAACGCGGCTACCAACTCATCAGAAAGCGACAACGAAAAGCCCCCACCGCAAGCAAGAAGGCTCAAGAGGCTTCAAAAAGAGAATAAAGCTCTGAATGAGAAACTACTAACACTCGAACAGGAGAACAATCAATTGAATGCAAGCCTCGAAGAGCTTGACAATGAGCATCAATTGGCCATTCAGAATGTTCTACAACTTAAAACGGAACTGAAACAAAAATATATAGCTGTTAGTAAAGATTACGAAGCACTGAAGCAAGAGCATGCAACCAAGTTTATAAACACTGAAAAGGAGATTGAAACTTTGCGTACAAAATTCGACAATCTTCAAGTTTCCTATACAAAGTACGTTGAAGAGAATGTTCAGCTTAAAAGTAAAGTAGAAAGCCTAAACACAGAGGTTGCTAGTAAACTAAACAATCAACAAGAGCTTCAAGATCTGCTCAGCAAGAGAGACAGAGACATAACGGAACTAGTGGACAAAATTAACAAGAACTCCGAAATCGAAAACGAACAGAAACTCCTTCTCCAGGAGAGGAACGATGAACTGACAAAAGAGCTGGAGAACCTGCGAGATAGTCAGTTAAATGAAACGCCTGAGAAAAAGCTTAGCGAAAGCTCATCGGGTAAGCACAGTGTTGACGACGATTTTATTGTAGTGCCTGTCCTGGAGAGCGATCCCCCATCAACCGAAGTTGTCACTACCAATAAGGACGAACTAGAGGAAAAGGTTGGTCTGTTGGAAAACCGGGTAGCCGAGTTGGTTTTGGAGAATGGCACTTATCAGTCGAAAATTCAAGACTTGGAAATGGAAAAGTCACTGTCCGTTTCGCAACTGGAAATGTCTATCGAAGAGCTGAAGGTGAAAGTTGGACGAAGCGAAAGGGAGGTGAGTGGGCTGCAAGAAAGAATAAATGTACTTGATTCGGAGAAGCACAATGTTGAGGTAAACCTAGGCGACCAAAAGGCACTAATCCAACGACTCGAAGATGAAAACCACTGCATGAGGTTAGAAATGGAAACAATCAACGACAACATGACCAAGTGTGAGGCAAATGCTTCCGACGTCGAATCCAAGCTAATGATGGAGAATGTTGATCTACAGAAGAAGCTTATTGATCTGGAATCAAGTCTTAATCAGAACTCAACAAGCTCAGGAAGCTCTATTGATCTGAACCATGTGAAAAGCTTACTCTCTACCTACACCAAGATAGAGCTATCCGAAGCAAACAAGGACAACATTGAGTCGGCCTTCAAACAAATTCGAGATAAAATTTGGCAAATTGAAGTTCTAGAGAAGAATCTGACACAAATGTCTGAAGAAATTCTCGATCTGCAAGACAACAAGATGTCCTGGGATCATGAAAAGAAAACGCTGGAAGCTGACATAGGTCAATATATCATTCAATGCGATGAACTTATGAAGAACAATGAGATCTTGCTTAACGAGCTGGAGAACTACAAGCGAAATAAGCTCGAGACGATATCTGAGAATAACGAGGAAAATCTCCTGATGCTTGAAAACCAACTAGATGAATGCCGCAGTTTGAATACAACCCTGGAGGAGGAATACCGAGAGCTAAACGATAAGATTTCCGACTTAGAGAACGAAAAGCTGGAGCTTGCCAATCAGCTGAAATCCATTCAAGACATCAATGCGAAGATGGCCGATGCTGAGAAGAATCTTCAACAGCAAATCGATGCTTTAGATCTGGAGAAATCAAATCTTTTGTTTGAAATCAACGAAATGAAGTCAGGCGACCGAGAGAATGAAGTTCATTTGCAAGTAACTCAATACAAGGAGCAATGCGTGAATCTGGAAAAGCAGATTGATCGACTAAATGCTGATCGTTCCGACGCCGTTCAGGCTCTGCAAACGCAGAAACAGAGTCTCTTGGACGCAACGAAGGAGAGGGAGCAGTTGGAGCAAGCACATCGTCAGAAAGACATATCCCTATCGAAAATGGATGCACGAATTCAAGAGCTAATCCAAAATCAAAATGACTCATCGGCTGTGGAATCCTTAAAAATTGACAATGTGCATCTTCAAAAAAAGATCGATCTGCTGAGCGGGGAGAAGGAGTCTTACTTAGAGAAGCTTGCCAAACTTGAGAGTGATTTACTAGCAACAGCCGAGTTTGAGAAAACCATCGAATCTCTTAATTTTGAAAAGAATGAGATTATCAAGACACTACAGGCGAAGCACTCTGAAAATATGCAATATTATATGGAGATTCAGCGTTTGAGCCAACTCCTTCAAGCCGCTGAGCAGGAAAAGACTCAACTGTCTGATAGGACGTGTGAGCAGTGTGAAAAGCTATCCGCGAAAATTGCCGCCGACGCTACGGAAACCGAGAAACTTCAAGATCAAATCACATTCCTTAAGGAAAAATCTGATATTTTGACAAATAACCTTATGACAGAGCAAGCCAATCAAAAACTTCTTCAGCAGGACAAGGCTGAGCTGGCTGAACTAAATGGAAGTCTACACAAAGATCTGGAGCGGTTGCGACAGCATTTAGTTCAATTGGAAGAGTCACATACGCAAGAGACGATCGAAATGCAAAGTGCGATTGAGGAAACCAAAGCCAAGATGAACACGCTACAGGATGAGGTGTCCAAGTCGAGCAACGCTTACACTTCAGCCAGGTGAGTGGGAACATTATTTAAACTATTTGGTATGTTTTTAGAATCTCGGTTAAGCATGCCTGAAAAAAATGCATCACGATTGCTAATTAAAACAGTTGGATGATACCTATTGCCATCGATTTTGTTTCTACTTTTGACAACGTATACTATTTTCCGCAAACAATATGAACCTCATATCCCTACAAAAATAATTGGGTATGAGAACAAATTCGCCACGCATGTTAACATCCATATAATGGAGCACCTCAAACTTTTATCACTTTGCCCCGCTAATTACCGCGACAGTAACATCAAACAACAATATCGACAAACTCTTATCTTTTCAGAGCATTTGTCACGAGTGCCTGAACTTTATAGTACCTTCCCCAACCTGTTACCTCCACTGCAAACAAAAGCATTTTAAATTTGTCATCACACTCTCTTGGTTACTGTATGAAATTTTATGGCTAACACATTTTTTTTCCTCGTCCTCCTCCTATTAGTATTCGTGCCAATCAGCATGCTGAAACGTTGCAAGCACAGTATGCGTTAGTGACCCAGCAACGTGATGAGTTAGTTGCCAAGCTGAGCTTAGCCGAAGACCGTGAGTCAAAGAATCAAGCAGCGCTTGTTAATCTCCAGTGTGCATTGGAACAATTCCAAAATGGTGAGTATAGCCCGCAACAATATTTAAAATTCTTCAGATACTCACACACAAACTCTTTCATCTTCTAGATAAGGAAAATGAAATCAAATTAGCCACGCAGAAGATTCGTCTCGAATTGCAGTTGAAACAAGAGAAACAAACAAAATTGGAAGCTGAAATTGCAGCTTTGAATCAACAACTCGCCGATGCCAATCAGGGCTTACGGGCTGCTTCGCGACTGTCTGATCAACTGGAAAGTTCACAAATGGCTATTGCCAACCTAAACGAAGAAGGTAGGTATTTCAAACTAGCCGCAGCAAGTCTACGTTACTAACAAAATATTGTCATGGTGCCGAATTCAACTCAAAAGTATCTAACAAAAAATTTGTAATCAAAAAAATACTCTTGCATACGTGTGCGCATTTGTGGGACATCATATATATTGCTAGTTTGAATCTTAAAAAAATCTAACAAATTGCATGGCTCATATGGTTCTTAGAGGTAAATATCAGCTGGTAATTCTGGGATTTTAAAAATTGCAATCACTCGGAATTTCAGTTGGTATACACTTTTTGGAATCCAAAATTTACACACATATACCACCCACCACCACACATCCGAAAAGTACAAAATCGTGCACGATAAGTCCATTGAATAAAATGTAACCGATCCACTTGGGAAATAAGAAAATACATTTTTTTTTTTTAATTCTTTACAAAATTTAACCTTCTTACAATGTTTTATGTTTTTTTTTATATTTGTTTTTATTTTTCTATCTCTCTTTTTAACTGGGGGATATTGTTTTTGTTTCACCTGGTTGCTTTGTGTGCGATTTGCAAACTAAGTTGAGGGTTCCATTTTGGTCTTTAGGAGAGATTGGTGTTTCAGCTATCAATATACAAAACCTAGAGTTCGCCCAGTGGTAGAAATTCTACCATTATAGTAGCCTAGCTTATATACAACATATTTGAAAACATATTACACACAGCATTGTATCTCTGCCCAAGCTTGCCAACAAAAAAGCAAATATGTTGTGTTGAAAGCAGTGAAAGTGGTTCTTTACTATTTTTCTTCGCCTATTTATATATCATCTTGTCCGTAGTCCAACTCTTAAGGATGTCTCTCCCATAGTGGTTGTCCTCTGTAGTCTATCAAAATGCCCCGCATTGGTTAATAAACTTTTTAAATTTGTTTCCTACATTTCAAAATCTGGAAACTAGCTCTAGTTCTGGGCTGTCTGGGAACAATTTCGAATACACCTTCTAAAATCTATAAGTTCGTTTAGTTAGTGTATTCCGGTAAAATGACTTGTGTTGTTGTTGTTTTATGAAAAGGACTGAGATGTTTTCAATAATAATCACTGTTCATTAGCACCCCTTAAACAACTTGCATACCCTCACCTTTGTTTTGCAATGTCATGTAATTTTTATTTAACAAAACTGCACTATTACTTTCGTTGCACACTTTGGAAATTATTATTTATTTCTGTTTTAATGTTTGCTAAGTTATTCTCTATTTAATTTCGAATTTATTTTATATTTAATTATTATTATTTTTTTTTTTGTTTCGTCGCTGTTGTCGTTGTTTTTTTTTACGACTTTCAAACGACGAGTAACAGGGTAATCTCAATTTGTAACTGTGAGCAAAATTTGAATGTACCTACTCACGTTACTAGGTGAGATTACCTCATTCTCGTCGCCCTCCTCAATTTTAGTTTCGTTAAAAGAATGTTTTTCATATACTTACCTATACATAAATATTTTTTTTATTATTTTAGTTCCTATGTTCTAATTTATATTATATTTGTTTAATATATTATTCTATAACTGTCTGTTTTGTTATTTGTTAGGGCCAAATTTAAACCCAAATTTGTTACGTTTGTCGGCTGGGTGAAAAATTGGCCCCTTAAATGATAATTTCGCTCTTGTTCGCATGAATAACATTCAATAACACAAAGAAAAGGAACCGTGCATCGAACTAACTACAAAGATGGGAGTGTGAAATTATTCGATCGCCGAGGTGAGTATTACATCAGGTACTGGTGTGAATTGTTATATACTTGACCAGTACTTATGTCATACCCATCCTAGGCGATACGAGAATGCTGCATGAACTACAAAATAATAATAATAACAAAACAAACCAAAATCGACAAAACGGAATGAACTAGTGCATTTTAATCGACAGCTAACATTCATTTTTTTATAATAGTTTTTGTTGATCGTATTCCAATATTATTACTAATTTTTTTGTTGTTTTTTGTTTTTGTTTTGGAACAGTCGGCAAACTGATGGATAAGAACACATCACTTAGTGAAGAGCTGAGCAAAAGTGAATCTAGTCAAACGGATAAGATTGAGAAGAATCTGATCAAGAGTCTCGTGATTGGATATGTGGTTAGTGGCAATGCGAATGATAAGAACCAAGTGTTGCGCATGATAACCTCTGTGTTGGACTTTACACAAGCAGAGACAGATAAAGTTGGCATAAATAAACAGCAGTCAAAGTGGTTTGGGTCGATAATACCACCGATTCCAGGTAAGGCAAATATCTAATGTCGTTTTCCATTGGGACAAAAAATCAATTTTTTTTTTTGATCTAAATCACTTTTCATGTTCCATTGGGCAAAAAAACAATCTGTTTTTCGATTCGGGGCACTTTTTGCAGATCTCGATATTTTTTTAGATCTATACATACTGCCACAATACCAATATGCTTTGCACAGCTGTTTTACTTCATTTTAAGAAGTTTTGCTTTCAAGCCAAATGCGCAAAGTTTCGTGAAAAATACCGAAATACATAAATAAATAAATAAATGGAGGTATTATTATCTTCATAGTCTTCCTCATCATCTGAAGACAACGAATCACCAAAAATACTAAATTTTTATCTACAACAGGGAAAACATTTTTGAAGTCGCTATCCATTTGTGATTTTTGCAAAAACAATTGCAATTTGAACAGCTATTATTGCTACCAAATAACGCACTAATACATTTATAAAAGCAGATCAATTTCGTTGCGCGTTCCGTTTGGAGCGTAAAATCTGAGATCTGAAAAAGATTTCTGGTGGTCCCAATGGAAAACGACATTAGATAAGTTGGACAAATTTGCATTATTCATCCCTTCTTACTAAAATCGATCGCAGTCCTCGAACAACCATAAGGAAAGCATATTTGAGGTCGAGTTAAAATCAAAACAATTTTTAATTGAAATTAAATGGAGATGTTGGGCGGAAAAAATACCCGCTTCTTCAAGTGAAGGTTAATAATTCTGTTTGAGAGAAATCACACGTCTTCAGCAAAGTGATGTTTTAACTCAGAGACCATCCTATTCCCTCGCTTCTCAATGATAAGGCGGGGAAGAACAATTAAAAAACTATACAGTAGTGCCCGAACTCAAATTGTTTCAAAAATCACTGTACAGATGCATTCTCCCAGATGAATGCTTTTCTTAACCTAGGCCGGCTTTCCACTTCCAGTTTTAGAAATGATTCGCCCACATTAATTTACCAAACACCTTCATCTTTTAGCAATTGTAGCTCAATTCTTATTTGAACTACCCCGGTCGAAGGGAATTTTTTTCTAATTTCTCATCCTAAATGTCGTCTAAAATTTGTCATCTTAAAACACATAATATATAAATTTCCTTAGGCTCTCAAACAAAAGACAACCTTGTACAAGCCTTTGTACATTTCCTCGAGCAAGAATCACAACCACGAAGTAAAACGGATAACATGCCAAATCTTCTAAATATCAATCCACAAAGTACAAGTAGTTCAAATGGAGCGGCTTCCTCGACGAGTGCAAGTAGAAAATCATCCAACTGTGATTCTATGGTAAGGCCAACTACACCAGGGACAGTGCAACCAATCCTACTCAACACAACAGTCCTGGACGACTTTGCACCATCAAGAAATTCCAGTTCAATACTTAAGGATATTCTGAGCGACTCCTGATATTATACTTAATTCCGAAGTAAGGTACACATATAACTTTGTAAAAAAACAAAACAAAAAAACTATTTAAGCACTGTGAATGTGAGAACGAAAGTACCACATGTTTTTATAATTGATTATGAAATAAATACATAATATTATATATATATATACATATATGTCAAATAAATTGTAATAAAAGTCTAAAAGAAAATTACCAATTTTATTTTTTATTACAATAGAAATATAACTTTTATAGATATTAACAAAACATGTTTCATGTTTCTACTACAACGAACTATGTATATGGATCATCTTTTAACTTAACTAAAAATAAAATACAGTATGCAGAGTTTCGCATTTTCACAACGAAACTCATTGGAAGTACTCTTATCGTGATTGTTTTGTGTCATGTCTTCTGTCGGCCAAATCAATCCACCATCGTTATGATCTACGAAATGACCGTTTTCCATTGATCCACAGATATTTAGCACATAGATCGAAGGAACGTCAAATATATTATATTTGGTTATTTTTACTCGATAGACTGACTACTTGTTCCAGTTAATTTTAATGTTATCGCCAAACTCCAGTTCCACTAACATTTGTTAACTAGGATTACATAATTATATTTGTTTGTTTTTTTTAGTTCGACATGGCTGTATAGTATAGGCAACGTCTGTCTATCCGTTACTAAGCAACGATGATTTTCCCTGATACAATTAATGTTTTTTCTCATAGGGCGTGAAATAAGTTTTCTGCTTTTGGACTAAAAGTCTGCACTGAAATGTTCCCAGGTTTTAATTTCTTCGAAAAGCATTCGACCAGGACTTTCTGTAGGACTGCACTGACAGTGGCCAACCAATTTATAATTCGGTGCAATATAACCACTGTCAACACCTCTGAAATAGGACGACACATTTTAAAAACGGTTAATAATAGGAAAACTAAAACATTCACAACTATATAAACATACTTTTGAATGATCTTTTGACAGGCCTTTAGACTGACCGGTGGCGGTAGTTCACGCATAAAACACCCTATGAAGGAAATGCCAACAGAAATCGTATTGTAGCCTTTGGTGTGGGCTCCAACTACACCCCATCCTGCAAACATAAAAATAATTTCATCACAAATTTATAAAAGATAAATTTAAATTGAGTGGAGTCGATAAGAGACAGTTTTCTTGTTCCATGGGACTTCAGAATGAGTGGATTCCAAAGGTAAATCTATAATCCCTAGGCGTTCAAGATCTAGAACCCATTAAGGTGTCCGAAATTTGTGTATACCCCCTTATCTGGACTCAGAACTACTCTTTCATTAGTAACACGATACTGTCGTTATTTAAACAAATCGTCTTCTCTCTATTTCAAAATTAAAATTAAAATTGTCGTCTAAACTAAATTATTGCGATGCAATCGCGCAATGTTCAGCCAATATAACATCGACTACGCCTCCTATAATGCCGGACTGCTGTCCTCTATCTATGATCTTACATTTACACTCCCATTATTACTTATCAGCGACAGATCTTTTTCAATCGGACATTGGAATGTTGCAAGTGCTAACCGTTGCAAACGAAATTGTAATCACCCTGCAAAAATTACCCTCCGTTCAACACCAAAGCTTTATGAGGGGATCCCTCTCGTTTTGGTTATGCAGAAATAACTTGATTGTAATTTAGAAGGGGTTCCCCGATATAAATATCTGCTTCCAAGTTATTTTAATGTAAGGATTACCGTCAGCCGAATACTAGCTAGTTTGTTAGTTGTTACCAGTACATAGTGTTACAAAACAAAAGTACTCCAGACTTTTGATAAAGCTGAGCTTATCAAAGACAGGGAAGAAACAAAACTCATAGTACAACATTAGGTGTGTTTTTTTTTAGCTTCGATCTCAGCAAACCAAAATAAAATAAAATTTTCAGCACGCAATTACAAAAACTATTGCGAGTCTCGAAATGTCAAGCGTGCTGAAAATTCTACTTTACTTTGCTTTGCTGAGATCGAAGCTCAAAAAGACAGGCCTATTGTTGACCAGATTAACGTTTGAAAGCGAGAGTTCGTTCGTGAAAGCAAAATTTTAAATCTAAATGCGATAAAAGCTTTATCACAAATGTTGGTGGTCAGTGTGATGGCATATATCTGCATCTATGTACTTTTTTTCTGCGATGTTACTCATAATATTCTGGGAGCAATTCTTTTGTTTCCGAAAATTCCTTTGCAATATGTAGTTTTACAGATAAGACTTGATTAAGTTGAATTTATTTTGCATTACTTTTACAAAACCAACAAAGTATTTTGTTATGCATAACAAAAAAATTAAAGCAAATGAAATTCCAATCGATAAGTTCATTATCTTTTACAAACTATATCGCAAACACTATCTAAAGTTTACTTACCTCTCCCCTGGTAAACATTACCATCGCTTCCGATCATAAAATTGTAGCTTATATCATTCCATCGACAAGATTCCACGTGAAAGCACTATTTAAGGAGGTAAATGATAAGTGAAATAGAAGAGACATACAAACGTTATTGTTGTTATTTTTACCTGGATATTTCTTATTAGATAAATATTATCAGCTTGTTTCGTTGCCGATTCCGTCGCTGAGTGGGCTGGAAAAGCAAAAATTATAACAATAACGAGATCAATTGAGGGTTGCTTTCACATACATATGATAACTAATTCGACTGGTTTGTCGATGTATTCATATGGTTCCATAGGTTTTTGTGCAACCCAAGTCCTTCGATCGACAATACGCAATACACCTTCTGCTATGCGACGATCTGTGAAAGAAATACTTATTTTTACCCCAACAATCAATCGACCTAAATGCACTCATGGCTCAGGCAACTAAGTACATACTTATATTTCCCAAAAAGGCGTCGTCCCTATTTGCTTCTTCTTTTTCGGATACTTGCTCTTCTTCTCTTTCGACTGATACCTTCGGTCTTTGCTTTTTCTTTATGGAACGGTTGTTATTCAGAATAATGTCCATGCAGCGCTCGTTGGGATTTACAATGTGTATGTGAGTTATGTTTCCTATATGAACATCACTGGAGTTCTGTATACTAACATTGCCCACTGTTTGTACATTGCTGTCTTTGTTTAAGATATGCTGTAAGAGATCCACTCTATTGGACACGGTTGTCGCTGAGCTTATCTTTCGAGATGCTAATCAAATTTGTTTAGAATATTTATACATAAAAAGAGAATAACATAACAACCTTACCTGCAGCATCGGTAAGGCTCATCGAACTTAAATCAAAATCATGGTCTTCGCTGTCTACCAGAGACGATGAGACTGCTGTACTATCCGAAAGGATTGATTCTGAATCATTATCAAAGTCAGATTCATTTATCCATTCAGCCACTAATTCAGTTTTATTTGCTCCCGTAGTTCGTTTTGTGAAATCAGTTGTGCAGTTTGTTTTTGGAGTGTCCGAGTCTGCGGCACTTTCCTTCTCCATAATGTATCTAATTTATCCTTGAGTTGAGCGTATCCCAATATAACCTTTTTAAAAATAAAAACGCTAAGGGGAACTTTTATTTTTCTCGACAGAAAATAAAAAAAAATATATTTTGGTCGCAAAATACAAGTGACAGTACGAAGATAGTTGTGGTTAAAGTGGTATTCGATTGGGCGCTCTCAGAGCACTTTGTTTGCCCTCAGAGCAATTATTATGTTCGTTTGGTACAAAAAAGCAATCTTTTTCAGATTTCAGAGCACTTTTGCGAATCTAGATACCTATTTTCTCAGATTTTCTTCAGATTTACCAATGCAAGTGCATTTGAGTTTGACAACTGGTGGAGGTTGTTTACATTTGCGTGAATTTTTTCTACAGCAAAGAAAGGCATTGCATCGGGTGGATCTATTTTCGTAAATTATATGTGTGCAAATATTTAGAAATCAATCGGGACGGAAATTTCGAATGTTTTTATATAAAATTTAACCAGTGAATGGAAAGAGCATAGAAAAGTGTCGAAGACTACACATATTCAAGTCGCAAGAATATCAACACAAAAAAGAGAAAGAGCGTTTTTGTGTTCGATTAGGCACACGAAATCTGATATCTGAGGGCAAATCTGAAGAAGCCCAAACGAATACCACATTAGAATTAGATAAGTAATCATTCATCTCTGCTCTTGTCACAAGCGACATAAATGAACGTACTCAGCCCATGCACTTCTTCTTTTAAAAATTGACTCTCATTGACTGACATTTAGCGAGCTGTCACTTGAGCAGGTCATTTCAACTAATTTTGGATCGAAGAAAAATGTGAAATAGTTTTCTTCCTTAACTCATTTTTTTTTTCATTTACAAGAAATTACAAGTTAAATCAAACATAACAATGTCCGCATTTAACTTACTAACGTGTTCAGCGAGTTGCTTTGCTCGAATAAGTCTGAGACAAACACATCGGACAATAACCGGTTGCCTTCCAACCGGCGTATTAAGTTTGAACAGGAATTCCTCTTCGTCGGCAGGGAGACAACACTCTTTAACCCATCCAGTAAATTCAGAATTGAGATTACTTGCTGAATACCCTTCAGACTCTGTACATGGTTTAACGAAATACTCTAGCAGTTACTTTAGCACAAATGTGCCCACTTCATCGGAAAAAACTAAGGTCAACATAAAAAACCCGGAAACACCGGTTGTCGATGCCACCAATGTGGACGATCTTATATTCGGTGAAGCCTCCAAGCTCAGCCAATTTGCAAAGTTCAAGTTGATGTACAAGAAATACTGGTATGTCCTAATACCTGTGCATGTTGGTTCATCCATAGGCTGGGTAGTTGGCTTCTACTATCTTTCGAAAAGGTATACGAATGAAGAATTCATTGGATGTATTATATGAATCTTTCTTTTAACTAGCGGTGTCGATATACCCGCCATATTGCAATACCTTCACCTGAGTGAAACTATTATTGAAAAGATCAAGCACTCTGACATGGGACATTACGCAATTGCGTACCTTTGTTACAAGGTGATAACACCAATTCGGTATGCCTTCAGTTTGGGTAAGCAACAATGATTGCCGGCTTATCAGCAGACTTATTGTTTTTATGTATAATTACAGGTTTAACGACACTTTCGATCAAACGCTTGGTGCTAGCTGGCTACATTAAGCCCATACCTACGAAGAAAGAGTTCATACAGATGTATGAACAGAAAAAGGCAGATCGTGCGAAGCGTAAGGATGACGAGGCCGCCAAAAATTCTTGAAATTGATGCAGGAGTTTAATTTGTCTTAAATTGTTTTCTCTCTTGGTTATAAATGAAGCTTAAAGGTTACGGAATCATCGGTATTTTGATTTTTAATGTTTACAACGTTCAACCTTGGTACCAATTTGGACTCAAGCAGCCGCACTCAAAATACACAACTTGTGGGTAGGAGTTACGTGATTAACCTTATTTATGTCGCAATTTTTTTCCCCCATTTGACAAACAGGGTACGAACAAGCTGATGCTCATGGATGTTTTAACAATTTCCCGATTTAATTTTAAGGGGAAACTTTGTGAAGATAATGATGCTGATACGTATTCAAAAGAAAACACATTGTTTAGTATTTGTTTCTAGAATAGCGACCTCATTCTAAAATTGCAATAAATACCTCAGTGTCATGGGCAGAAATAGAAGTGGTATCGGTACCGTTCGCTTAACGAAAAGAAAGTTGGTAAAAACGTGATTTTTTTCAAAAAACTGACAACTTTAGAAAATGTCACGCCCAAAAAATACAAAATCTTTCCTGGGCACATTCCGAGTCATTTATTTTCAAAGGTCACACTTTCCTAAATCTAACAGTTGCACTCCGCAGCCATAAAGAAATCCAACTTCCCTTGAACCGTCATCTTCCTGAATTAGATCTATACCTTTCACATCCGCTACGCAAGAGAACACCTCCCAACTAGAAGTGAAGGTCTTCATGTCGACCCTTCTAACCATTTGATCAACACTGCTGGAGTAAAAGTGTTCCATGCGAGGGGAAAATTTAACAGCTGTCACCTGTGCCGTATGTAGATAGTCCATGCGATTAAGCGCCACCACTTTAAAAGTGTCTGCACTTTGAAGCACTTTCGAATAAACAACTTGTTGATCATCACCTCCGGTTAACAGATGAAACTCGCTTTCATCCACAGTACGAATGTCAAAACTATTAACACCACTGTCGTGATGGGCGACCTTGAATACAACGTCGGTAATATCAATTTTCCAAAAGCAGACAGCACCATCAGTCGCAACCGTCAGTAAATAATTTCCTGCTACACGAACATGTAAAATACATCTACCGTAAAATACTTCAGAAACCAAAATAAGGTCAGACTTGCTCGGCAATAGAAACTTTCGCACATATCCGTCAGAGCAGCCTGCAAACACTTCTAAAGCATCGTTGGTCAATTGTCGAATATCAATCGACATAACTCGGGTCTCAGGATCAAAGCGAATGTCTTGAGAAGGTTTCTCCTTTTGAATTGAATAGTCAATAAGCTCCTCAAACATTTGCGATTCTTCCCGAAATTCAGTCACACAGATCTGCGCACGTCCTCCACAAGAGAATATAAGATAGTTTCCTGGGCTCTTACTCCACACTCGTAATCCGCGTATGCTGGAGATGTGCGAGTAGATTTCATGGAGTTGTGTCAATGTTACAGTGCTCGAGTTTAATTGGGAAATTTTCAAAAGATTATCATCTCCGCCCGTGACAAGGAACAGCTTTTTTCCTTTGAAAGAACTTAGCACGTTACAGGGCTTCACGTGCCATTTGTTTCGAGTAACTTCGAGTTGCAGTGGCGATGTGTTGAAAATAGATTTTCTATATAAAAGGACCTGCTTGTTCTTAATGAAGACCACGGAGACATGGTTCTGGCTCAACCGAAGGTTCAAGTCCCAGCAACGATGTCCTCCACCACAGGATATTTGAAAATGAGTATCCACCTCACGTGACCACAGCACGAAATGATTGTCATTAAATCCGAAGAGAAGTTCATTGCTAGTCCCATGGCATATGGCTGTCATCTCTACCCACGCAATGGGAATGACTTCTCGAGAAACGACGGAGAGCTGCTCCAGTTCCTTATCAAAGTTAATGGTTCGGAGTGTGCCATCGTGACCACTCGACTTAAGGATACAATAGCTGGCGACATCTTTAACTAAAGTGATTGTAGTGGCGCCCAGATGACCATGAAGGCGCTTAATAGTCCCACACGCCTTTGAATAATTACTTTCCATAGATACCGAGTACAAAATTATACTACCCTGACGATTGCTGATGGCAATAAAACGAGAATTCACTTTGCAGGCTGCCGTTACCCATCGTTCCTTGCATTGCGGCAAGTCAATTGACACATAATCGTTAAAGTTGTGTGAGTTAACGAACTTGCAGTTCCCCGAGTCGTCTGAAATTAGGAATTCGTTCGGCGATAGAAAAATTAAAGAGCGTATTACTCCTGGAAGCACAACTCCATGCTGAATTTTCTCCAGAAACGATGAATTTTTATTAAATTTATAGAGAGTTACGAGTTGATAGCCGGCCACCGCAATATATTCTTCATAAGCTTGCAGCACTGTGCACTTGTGTGGAGCAAAACTCTCGACAGTAATCCAATCCCCATCCTTGAATCCCTTTCTTTGCATTAGGCGGTTCTTATTAGTGATACCAACCAAATTCGTTTCATTTAAGAACTTGATCTTGGCAATGTATTCTGTGGAACCCAGCGACTCACTTGGAAGCACAAACCCGTCTGTCTTCTGCGGCTGAAAACATCCCTGTAAATTGTATTTCAAGAGATTTCCACTAGACCCTGAGGTAAAAAGGGTATTTGTTGGAGCATGATAGTCAAGATTCCAGATGGTTGCGCCAAACTGCTGGCGACGCTTGAACATCAATTCCGAGTTTCTATTCCACACACAGACGTAAGAGTCTTCCCCGCCCGTTATTGCATATGGTTCCCCACCTAGTAGGAAGTATAATTAGTACAATTCTAAAACGAAAGAACTCACCCACATTCGTGTACAATTTTTCCTTTAAAAACTCTAGCCACGTGGCTATATCCACTCTTTCGGGGTGTAAATGTAGATTGTCCAAAGTCAATATGCCCATCACCACCTTCGACTGTGCAAATATCCCAAAAACGTATCGATCGATCGTCTGAGGTAGTCACCATCAGCTTGGACTTCATATCCAGATCAATTGAGAATATAACACCGTTGTGGCTGGAGATTCTGTGCAAGAGCTTTGCTTTATCGGGGTTTTTGTGACTCCTAACCGACTGCTGCCAAATTAATACCTCTCCAAATGCATTTCCTTAAAATAGTACCCTTAGCAACATTTTTGAGTAAACTTCACCCTTTACCTCCTAGAATTAACGATTGTTCCCAAGTGGATCCATATACATAGGAACAGTACAACGTTGATTTGTCGGTACATGAGGATTTCTCTTGTATTTCACACAATTTAGTAGTTGCATCATATCTAAAGAGAAGCGCCACACTGTGAGCTGTGACCAACAAATAGCAACCAGGTTCTTTTAGAATCTTTGCACTACTGATCCAGTCTGAGAGGAAACCACGATAAAGAAGCAGGAAACTGTTCTACACGCAAGCATGTCGGTATTTTTAAGGGAAACAATGGGGTTTTGGGTACTTACCACACTCTGCTCGAGGAGAACAAACTCCTGTTGGCCGTAAATTAGGAGGTTGTTAGATGATTCTTCATGCTCTATTCCATGGACTTTGCCTTTCAATTTGCAGAGTACAGTATGGCCACCATTCTTGGTAAACACACGGATTTCATTGCCGACACCTGTTTTGTAGGAATTAGGAATGTAACGAGAGGCATTTGCTCATTACGTTAATTTACCTGCAATGAGTGTGTGTTCATTTAAAACTTTTAATGCGATACTGTCGCTAATTGTAAGCATTTTCAATTTAGAATTAAGAATAACCCTTAAAGTGAATTGCTATGTAATGTCACTAGAGAGAGATAGGTATGCTGCGTTCAGATAAACAGAAGACATCTGTTTTATGAGAAAAACCAAGAATCAACATGTCAGTATTTTGTGACTTTTAAGGGTTGTCAAATTAAAGAGGTGTTCGATTGGGCGCTCTCAGAGCGTATTCGTTTGTACAAAAAAAGCAATCTTATCAGATTTCAGAGCGCTTTTGCGAATCTAGATATTTTCTCAGATTTGCCTCAGATTTACCAATACAAGTGCATTGGAGTTTGTTTAGGTTTTCGTGATTATTTTCTACAGCAAAGACAGGCATTGCACCGAGTGAATATATTTTTGTAAATTATTTATGTATAAATATATAGAAATCAATCGGGACGGAAATTTCGAATGTTTTAATATAAAATTTAGCCAGCGAATGGAAATCGCTTAGAAAAGAGGAAGTGACGTTTTTATGTTCGATTAGGCAAACGAAATCTGAAATCTGAGAGCAAATCTAAAGAAGCCGATTTACACCGTAAATTTGTTCAATACTAGCCCCTCCCTCCGCTCACAATTGCACTGTCTGTGAATACGTGTGAAGCATCAAACTATTTCGTCCTTCAGTTTGAATTGAATGATTTGGGTTCAATTGGGAAAAAAAAATAGTTTGGCACTACCAGTAAACTGCTCGAAAACTAAACAGCTGCTTCACTGTGTAATACATGTCTGTTTTGTTTTTTTCTTTTTTTGAACCGCTTTGACATCGGTCATTTGTAGTTTGTATGACTACCTTTCTTCAAGAAGTTAAACAAAGCTGATGTCTACAAAAAGGGTAAGCAAGCACACAATTCTCCCAAATAGAAATCACAACTCAGCAATCCTATTTTAGTCCAAGTGGGTAAAGTCGGCATTTAGCCAAGAGTCCATAGCCTCACTCGACTCTGAAAATCCTCCAAAGAAGTCAAGAAGTTCCTCAGTAAACAATGAAATTCAAGCTATTGAATCTCCTTCTACACATCGATCAGGCAGCATCGTTAGCAAAGAAAAAACAAAAAACAGGGAATATCTTATTCAATCTGCCAATTGGGTGGACAGCTTCGCACCTCACACTGTCGATGATCTTGCAGTACATGCAAAGAAGATTCAAGAACTCCAAGATTGGATGCGACATTGTGACCTTATGCGAATCAAGTATCCAGCTCAAATTTGCCTTCTAACTGGACCAGCTGGATCTGGAAAAACTGCAACATTGAAAGTGCTCGCTAAGGAAATGAAGTACCAACTGGTCGAGTGGATTAATCCAGTCGATTCAGAAGTGATAACAGTCTTGGGGGACCAGGAGTGTTCATATGTTCAATCGCAAGGAGAAATCTTTAAATCGTTTCTTTTTCGATCGTCGCGTTACAAATCAATTTTGGATAGTATGAATAAACGAATGATTCTGGTGGAAGATTTTCCGAATATCTTTATCAAGGACTCAAGTGGTTTCACTGATGTTCTAGAGTAAGTTACCACCTAATGGAATGTTTTACTTACATAAATGTGGTAAAACTAAATCTCTCTGGCAATTCTTTTTGCGAAAATATTCAACTTGTAGAAACTACATCAAGTACGGAAAATCACCACTGGTGTTTGTGGTAACTGATTCTAGAAGCAAAAAATTGAACATTAGTTTCAATCTATTTCCGGATGCGGTAAAGTCTCAATATCAAATTAATCACATAAGGTGCGTGGGTGGGCAATAGAATGCATGCGTTTCCATGGATAAATGAGTAGATTTCGTTTTTAGTTTTAATCCAGTTTCGACCACTATGATGAAGAAAGCAATGAAACGAATTTGTACCCTGATGACTGGTGAAAGTTTTAGAAAATTCTACAAAGCTCCAGCCCAGGATATGATTGATTCCATTGGCATGGCAGCACAGGGAGATATGCGAAACGCACTCATTAATGTACATTTCGGATCGCTTAAGGGTAAGTAAATAACCAAAGATTGTGTACCATTTTTAATCACTCGATCTTCCCTCAACAGGCGCTCCTAGCCTCAGTTCCGATAAACTAAAAACGTCTGCTCAGTCGAAGACCCGCACTAAAGCTCAAAAAAAAATCTCTTCAGTTGGCCGCGATGAAACCTTAACAATGATGCACGCTCTTGGAAGAGTTTTCAATCCTAAATGTAAGTTGTCGTCCGCTCTGCTACAAAATCATACATTTCTTTATAAAATACTTACCAGACGTCGACAACAGTAAACAACTTCTTCATTCACCCGAAGACATTGCCACAGCCTTTTCAACGGAGCCAAAAAGTTTTGTTGATTTCATCCACACCAACTATCTAGGGCACTTCGGTGACATTGAAAATGTCCTGCCCGCTGTTGATGCACTCGGTTTAAGTGATAACATTCTCTGTGAATATAGAGAAGACACCATGGCGTTGGTCGGTCTCAATGTCGCCGTTCGTGGAGTTATGGTTTCCAATACGAAACCAGTTACCGGATGGATGCCCATAAGAGGTCCGAAACGATTAAATATTGAGTAAGTTGATTATGGCATTATTGGCAAGGCAATTTTATTTGTTTGCCTATTTCAGAACATGCACAGAATTAGCCACTCTAGGTCTAGATCAGAACATCTCGACGCGTCTTCTCGCATCCGATTACCGAAGTTATGTGCGCATCATTCAACGTAAAACATAATTCCCTTGGCTAATAATAACATTTATTACATAATTCTTAAGAAATTATTACAGAATGTTGCTATCGTTGGTTGCAAAGTTATATTTTTTTGTTTTTGTTGCACATGAATATAGTAGATTTGTAGTTTTATTTATGGGAATAAACACTATAACACTTAGTTACATAATTTTAATCCGAATGAATTCTTGTTCTTGCTGAAGAAAAAATGTTTTAATTTTAAAGTTTTGATCTGTTCATGTTGCTGTCAAAGCATTGTACATAGTCATCTTAAAGAAATTTCTAATCAATAACATTACCAATAAATATCTCTCTCCCATTTTTTTAACAAAGAATTTTTAATATCGCGACTAGATTACAAAACTTAAAAATTATCCGAGTACAAGTAGTCATGTTGTGAATTTACAATCAGAATATCAAAAGCATAATAATCTGATAAAAAAAGGCAAAAAACAAGTAATCTTAGAAATTTAATAATAAATTCTTTATCTCTAACGAAAAACAAATCGAGTAGTGTAGCAAACTCTAACAGACGTTTAAATGCTTTCTCAAGTACAAACGATTAGGGCTTTTTTTTTAAATGCTTCAAACGTAATGTTCTAGACTATAGGAGAAAACAAACTACCAGTATGTTGGAATAGTCTCCTTTAAAAATTACAAAATCTGCTTGCATTTGATTGAGTACGCTGATGACAACGCAATTGGTGGGGCATTGCACAGATTGCTGTTGAAGCAGTTTGTTTTTATTTGTTTCCCTTTGGTATTTAGCGCGTGTTTATAGTGTTAGGCATCTTTTGTGGTCCGCGGTCGTAGAAAAGCAGATAAGCCGGCACACTAAGCACCTCATCGATTGAGACCTCCCGAACGATGGTATCGGATGTGTAGAACCACCTGTGGGATTGTATTTCAATAAGATTAGAAGCGTAAACTAGCGGAAATCACAGGTGTTAGTACCTGTGCGAGCTTCGGAGGGCTCCCCTTCGATAGGTAACAAAATGTCCACTATTTGCCTCGCCGGAATGTACTACAACGGCCAACAGGCGATACAGGTTTCGGGGAAACATGGACCCGAAGGTGGTGTAGCTACCAAATGTATCGATATTGTTGGCTGTTGGAACGCTCGATGAGAAGAGCGACATGGTGGATCCCCAAGGGGTGTTGGCCTGAAATGGGTTTACAAATGTAATTGCTTTGTAGATAAGTAAATTTAAAGCAAGAAATATTTTGCTGACTGATATCCGATCTGCATCACAGAGGTTTACACAGGAATTCATTCTGAATGGCTCCTTCTACGCAGTCATATTTTTCGATAAATGTACAATATGTAACTGACTGGGTGCAACTTGATTGTCACAAACGAAAAGAAGGTAGGTACTTTCGTTTGAATCAAATTATCAATACTTACTTGACTGTTTAGATGTGGTTGTACAAAACTATATGGCGCCATTGAAAGACTCTCTGGAAAGTGCACATAATCCTGACGTTTGCAGACCTGCCCAGTAGGCATCCATACGGTACGAGATATATGAATGCACAGACAAGCTGGTAGTTTGGCAAATGTGAGTGATTTTGTATGATTGGTTGTCTCATTGCAAGAGTCACATTTAACTCCAGTTAAATTCTCCGAGGCGATAAATTCGCTTAATAAATGACCCAAACTCAGACCGGAGCGCCTTTGATCTGGTAAATGAAGGGTGACGCTGTCGAATTTGTCGTATCGTACAGTGGACTGAAAGAGAAGGAAATATTAGGTTTATCACCAGTGGAATTTGTTTTATAGGAACAAGGTTAAGAAAATTTAAATGATAACATGTCAGGCAGGAGCATAAGCAATGTACCCACAGCGAAACAAATTTCAAGAATAGGACGACAGGACTTAAACTATAGTCGTAGAGTCCGGAGTTGGTTGATACCAACTTCCCCAAATGTCGTTTGTATCAACAATAGAGAACGTAAAAAATAAAAACAGAAACAAGATTCTCGCCCCAAAAGAAAAACTAACTCCAATCGAGTCAATTTTATTGCCTGCAATACGACGAATCAGACTTTTTGGCACATATCCAATTGTAAACAATCCCAATCGATGCTACTTAACAATTTTCTTGAAAACAAATGTAAACAATACATTCTCTCACCTTGAACCCACATCCATTGCATACTATTTGGCTTCCCAGCGCTCCTTGGAATGGGTGTGGCACTTGCAATGGTGCCTGATCACTCCATATCTACAAATAACAAATTTTTAATACGTATAGAAAAATTTAGTTTATTTTAAACTCACCGAAACTCTTCCCGGACCACGGGACAACCGCTCCAAGGAACGGCAAGAGGTTGACACCCTCCTGTTAAGGGCTGCGCTGCCCATTTGCGTGTGCATATAACGCGGCCTACTCTGTCGCTGACTATCAAAACACGGTGACATCGACGGCTCGTCAATATCCATCATCAAAGATCTAGCACCACCGACACGCTCTTCGCCTTCATCACACACCGAAGCAGGAGAGTCCGGTGTGTGTGCCTCTGACCTAACCTGCCGCATCAAATTCGTCGACTCATCGTATTCCGCATTCAAAAAATCCGAAAGGAGAGCACTTGACGGTCTCTGAGGGGGCATCAGATCCAATGTTTTACCCTCTTCGGGCAGCAAAGCATCGGACAAACATCCGAGCTTCTTAGGTCGAGTAGACTCCTCTTCCAGGGAAGCCAACATTACATGCAACAACTCATGTGCGTCTTGTTCCCCTTGTGGTATGACCCAACGTAAAGCGTTCAATGCTCTAATTACAGCACCTGGCGAATATGGATCACCCCTTAGAGTGGGGTGTGTACCATTTATAATCTCCAGCGTATTCAATAGTGACGTGATAAGGTTCTTCTTATCCGGTGATACACCATTGTATAATTGCAACCATGCTATGAATTGTGGGCAAGCTGCCAAAGCTTGCAGCAGCGTATTGAGAAAACAAGTTCTTCCAAAATTGTGTAAGCCTGCAATCTGTCCCCTGCGCTGGCGGAGTCTTGACGTACCTGTATTGTAACCAAGAGCAAAATTTAGGACAACTATTAATAGTTTCGGCAGACACGAATATGGAGGGAAAGGAAGCAAAATAACTTTGGTTACCCGATGGTCCCCAGAAAACGAACGCCCCAACTACTGCAGCTACTGTGACACCTGCAGCCATTAATATTTTTTCACCCTCCATTGCAACGGGATAGATTTATTTATTTTTTGCAATTATATTCCCCAAAAGCAGCAGATGCACATTTTGTGCGAAGAATCTCTTGTCAAGAAAAAGTTCTTCAATTGTTTTTGTTTTTGTAGTGAAAAAATTTGGTGAGCAAGAATTTTATCGAAAAGAAGGAAAATTTCTGAAGAACGTCAAAATATATCTGTATCTGTCAGAGAGGAAACATCAATTTATTAGAGAACGTTTGGAAAATTAAAAACGAATTATAGGCCAAATCAAAATTGTAGGAAGGTCACAATACGCGATTCTCATACGAAAATTCGGTTTTTTCCACTTCGGTCCATACAAAAATAGGGAATCCAACCGCTTAGCCGACAGAAATATCGAGTTCTGAAGATTGGTCCATTTTTGTTTGTTTTTGTTGTAGGACTTAAAACAAAGCATCCTATCTCAGCGAAAGGAAAGTACAACAACTATTGTCATCTTCTCCGAGTAAACCTGACATTATGCAAGCGTTTGATTAAGTACTACATAGTTAGAGATGTCTCTGTTTTTATCTCAAATATACGGGTTTACTGGTGAATAAATCTTTAACTAGGTACTACAAAAAGTTGATGAACAGTGAATGAATCTATCTACAAATTTCAGGTTTTAAAGATAATGAAGGCAACATTTACAAATAAAATGCAAATTACGTCCAGGAATTTTTGTTATATCCGTTATTCGCTGTGAAATCAGCGGATTTACTTTTTTTCGGAAAATCCATTGCTTTTGCATCTGCATTTTAGGTAAAGCGTGCCTATTTTTGTGTGATATTGCGACCACAGCAATGGAATTACACAAGCAGAAAGGTGGTTACAAGCTGTTTTTCAAAAAAATTATGCACACTTGCTCATTTCTTTTCTAGTAGGTATATGTGAGTTCATGATTTGTGCTTTAATGCAAGAATGCGGTATACTCTAATGTGTATTTCACTTGTTTCCAATTTAATCAAAAGTTCCACAAAAACCAAACAATTTCAAAATGAAACACAGATCAATTAAACACACTACCCATAAAAGCAGATTAGCGATCGGCCATTAGTAACATACTTTTTTGTTGCTCTCTCGTATTCACACACGGGTGTTGAAATTACAAAAACAACAATTAAACATATGGGTTTTCGGGGGATTGACATTCCTTACGAAAGTTAGCCATCTCTTTTAATTAATTCATATCTGACACTAACAGTGCCATTTTCTGGCCCGCTACTGTGAAATCCATTTTAACCCATCTACATTACCAGTTAACAATAAAATTCTCACTCCTTCTGTCAGTTACATCAAGGGAAGTCTCGCATTTCACTTTCTTGCACATATAAAAATATATTTCGTGAAAAAAACGATCCTTTTTCCAATATTTTTACAATAACAACCATTTTATAAATAAACTAAAACCAATAACCTCAAGCGCTGCAGCAAAACCAATTGGAGAAACCGACAGCAAAGTTTTAAAATCTACATGGTCGAGGAATAACACGAACAAGAACTCGAACAAAGTAGCAAAATGGTGGGTTTCAGATGTTTTTTCGCAAGGATTTTCCCAACTATTCCACCGCACTATTAAATAACTTGTCGGGAATTCTATATTATTTGCATTTCTCTGATTCATGCCACCATCAGCTGGTTTCCTGTCGTTATCTACATTATAAATCTTTGCATTGGTAACCAGCTGGGGGGTACCTACCTCTATCACAAAACTTGCCATTGGGCGTAGTTGATCGAATAAAAACCTATTACTGCGTATTACAAAAGAGCAGCTGGCGAATAGTTTCTCACTATCATTGGTTTGGTCGTTATTTAACTAAAAATTCTTGTCTTGCAGTCAACTTCCCTTGGGATTGTGGAGAATTTGCTAAACGAATTTTATCATCCGGCGACACAAAATCAGCGTAAACGTGAAATAGAAAATGAATTAACTTCGTTTAAAAATCAGCCCAGCTCATGGCAGCAGTGTCTTTGTGTTCTCTCCTCAGATTGCTGCACCACAAATGAATTTCTTTGGCTGTTTACCACATCGACGCTAGAGCATACAATAACACGACGTTGGATGCAACTGTCACCCCAAGAACATAGCCACCTACGTGAGAACCTCTGGGCTCGGTATGCAAATTTGCCATACGATGTATCGCGTAGGCAACGAGACACAATCGCACAATTGATCGCGCTGATGGGTAAACGAGAATTTCCAGACGACCATCCGGATTACATTAATCATTGTATAGAGCTCACCAAGATGTACTTCAAATTGGGAGTCGTTCTGTTGAGAACCACATCGGAAGAAGTTGTTAGCAGCCGTGAAGATGTTTCGTCCGACCGCAAACAGTATTTCCAGTCGTGGTATGTAAATTGACTGCTTGAACTGCTTACGCGGATATAAATGCTGATTTTTGTTTAGCGTATCACTGTGCATGCCGGAAATTATTGATCTTCTTGGGAAGTACTTGGTTATATCAGTGTGTCATCTGAACGGAAACGCTTTGAGCGCAATACCCAGCAATCTAGCTGACTATAGGTTGTTTACATCACTGCCGAACGACAATTGGTTAAGGTAATTCGAATTAGCATATTTTCCGTATAATGATTAAGAGTACTCCTTTGGGCAGTAGCTATAGAGGAGCTCTTTTAGTTCTCTCTATACCTTTAAATTAATCAACAAGATTAAGTCAAACATCGACAAAGCCATCACTTAGAAAACGAGTGATAACTTAAAACAACTTTGTAAAACCTCCGCGGTAAAACGCATGTTTAGTGTTTGGTATGTCTTGGACCAATATGTTCTCCTGTTCATCCACGGAAAGCGGGTGTATAGATTGGACATCGTACGAAATGGCTTCCTTGTCCTTATCGGAAAAGCAAATCGGGGAACTGTGTCTGCAAAGATCTTAACGATCTAAAGGACATAACATTCTCAGCACTGATTTGTCTGTATTTGTTTTTGTATTCTCTCACACTGTTGGTCTGGGCAGCCATTTTAGTTTGAAAAGCCCCGTGTAATAAATTATCGGCGTTTTATTGCTGAACTTATTACATTTTCGCATTGAAATTGACTGAGTTCTTGTAATTGTTTAAGCGCATCCAGTGCATCGACAGGACTGAAGAATGGTTTCTAATTACTGCCTAAACACTCAACTGATCCTTGCATTTGCGTATCTCGACGGAGGTAATGAACTGTTATATGTGAGTGACTAACCGATGTATGAATGTTTTTATCAACATTCTTTAGCAAGTACCATTTGAAGTGTGTTTTAATTACAACTAGCCGAAACGGAAAATAAATAGAATGTGTATGTGTTCTTGTGCGTCGCACACTATAAATCATCCGAGCCACACCACATATAACACTTGAACTTTACACTTAAGAGTATGACGTGGAGTATCAGTTTCACTATATACATAGTTTTGTGTTTGTTGTTAAATGGATTTAGGAGCTCCCTACACATTTATTTGTTTGTTATTTTAGTTCATCGATCCTCGAACTTCTCCAATGCGTTCAACACATTTTCTCATGGATACCCGTAGATAGTTTACTCACAGAATATTTTGTTCTTGGGCTGTTCGACTTGGCCCGATGGCGTAAGCAACAACCGGAAATATCTGTAGCCGCACTGACAGCAATAAATGAACTGCTGTACCTGCAGAAAGCCATACCATTTCCTAGCACCATCATGACTGCAATTAATGGACTGTTAGATAAGAATAATTACTCTAAGGCCAATGAACTGTACGAGGATAAGTTCACGGAGCTTCTACGGCTGTATACGACGAAATTCTGTTCAAAGCTCATCAGTGATCAATCAGTTTTGGATACGTTTCTACCCGCCCTGGAGTCCTATACATTTGCTTGTAAGTTCTAGCAAGTGTCTCTCAAAATTTGCTTCGTATATCATTTCCACTTACAGCCAATGAATCAACAGTGCCATTGTCGGAGAAACTCGAAGTCTGGACGCCTCTACTTAGATTGTTTGCCTCGTCGGCCAAATGTGACCGTTACACGGAGGTGACACAGCTTCTAGTTGGAAACATTTTGCGCCAAATGCGCACTGAGGTGGCGAACAAAGACTTTGACAACGAAACTGTTGATGAAAACGTAAGAGTGGTTTTCAAAACCTTGTTCAGTGTTGACTAATTTTGCGTCTTTTAGATGCAAACGGAATGGCAACTGTACATAGGGCCTTGCATTGAAGTCATAGCGCTAATCGCGGAGCTGCGGCCGAATCCAACTTTTTACCAAGTGTATCGACTGTGTACGCGTCCATTTCTGGTGCTGATCATGTCAATGGAAAAGGCGATAGACAATAAGACGTTCGATCCCACAAACAAGACAGAATGTCGGAACTTCCAGCAGAGTCTGCGAGAGGTTTCAATGCTTTGCCAAGCGTTAGTTCGTATAGCGCCGGCACTGGACCTCAGCTCGAATGGATCAGAGGAAATTCAGCTGAACATGTGCACTCTGGTGAAGACCCTGATCAGCGCAGTCAATTTCTTTAGCAGTAAAAAATTTCAGAATCTACAAGTGGAGAACTCGCTGCTGATAGGGAGCTTTGTCGATTTGTAAGTGCAGCATACCTCCAAAAATTTTCTTAATTCTGTGACTCCTTTCCAGATATGTTCAGTCCTTGCTGGCGCTTCGAAGTCTACTAGCCATATCACCTGCTGTGATAAACGATGACCAGCTACGTGGTTTGATACACACAGTAGCACAGATCTTGCTACCGAGTGCGTACAATGAATCAGTTGTGGTGGAGATGGCAGCAGGCTAGTTTCTCATATCCTTCGCTAGTTTCGAGTATTTAAACTTTTTTTGCAGGTCAATTACTTCTCAGCATCGCTTCTGTGATAAGACCAAAACTGATGTTGGAAGTCGATTCGGTGGTGCAATTGGTTCGAGCTGGCACTGCACTACCTCATCTGCCAAAGCAAGTGCTGCCCATAGTGTATGAAGCGCTTATAAGTTCCTTAGTCTTACCCTGGAAAAATGTCGGCCAGCAAGAGCAGGACTTTGGCCGTCGATGCCTCGTATTGCAGGACTACGTGGCGTGTCTGTGTCAGGAATTCTTGGATATTAACCCAGCAATGGTAGCCAATGGGCAAGATATTAAAATCAACGCAATAACCGCGGGTATTTTGCCCATAATCACGGAAATAATCAATTACTTTAACGACGCAAATAGCACGGTCAAAGGGATGCTGGCGAATGCATTCAAGGTGAGTTTGTGTAAGCCGAAATGATGGTCTATTCAAAATTTTTATCTCATCTAGCCGACAATAACAAAATCAATGAACATTTTCAATGCAGTTGGCATTGATAGCAATGAGATTGTGGCCACTATTTCGGAGTTTGCTCTGAGTGTTTTACGCACACTGCAGAATCAATTGGGCATTGCCTTTGTCAGGGAGATGATCACACTTTTTATTAATTCCAGCACGAGGTACAGAGTTTCATGGTTGGGCTCAAGAGAGAGACACGTAATCCAGTTGCGTTTTATTTTTTCAGAGGACTAATGACTGTAAGAAGGCTGAAATCCATGGAGAAAATATTGCAAATGTTTCAGCTAATTGTGCAACAGCCGGGTGGCGAAACAATGTCACTGATTCCATCGATTTTAAACCTCACCTTGGACCATGTGCTTCCGTTGTTTAGCTATGAAAACAATTTGCTAGACTACTCTGATGTTGCGCATCTAATGTACACATTGTTTGACAGGTGAGTGTGACTTGGTGCTACTTTTTTCATTACTTATCTATTAAAGGGCTTCTGCCTCTGAAAATGAATACATTTGACCCCTCTCTAAATCCAAAAACCGATTCCGATTCTCGATCTACCAAGTTGTTGGCAGTCCAACGCTGTGTGAAGGAATTTTACTTACCACAACACTATTTTATTTCAGCATTTTAAATTACCGCTGGCAATACTTCTACAAAACAAATGTTCAATCAATCGTTTTGAATGGATCACCAAATACCAACAACGGCAACGATCACGTCCAACATCCCGAACAATTCATAGCCATATTCAATTCCTATGGCCAAGCACTAGTCATCGGTAATGATCCGAACATCACTCGCACAGTTTTGGTTTCACTGCAGAACCTAAACGAACGATGGAAGCTCTTCCATCGCGCCCTATTCAAAACAAACCTACTCACATCATTCCAGTGTGCGTTAATTAACGCACTACACTCTGCTGAAGGTGCCCTTCACTACGACCAAATGAGTATTGTTCTCTTCGCAATGGGACAAGTTGATAAATTGAAATTGCACGAGAGTTTCATGTCGGTGGGATTCAACACAACGAATTCATCAAAAATCATCGAAGAAATTTGTTTGGCAACGGTAACAGGAAACTGGGCTATTCCATACGAAATCATATTTGAATTGCACTTATACTTTCAGGACATTCCAACATTCTCCCAGAAGATGTCGCAACTCATCCAAGACACCCGTTGCACCCGACTTTCGCAATAACATTAGCAACTCACCAAGTCGTTGTTTATTCAGATCTAAGCATTTGAACACCGTCTTGTTCGCGTTCGTTCTGCATACATATATATAATTTGAGAATACTCAAGATCTCAGCATTATTTCACAAATTGTGTTTGCTTTTCGGTTTAATTTTCTTGTACATGTATTTGGCGTTTTCAATTTGCGAGTTCGATTAACTAGTTAAGATTTCGGCCTTACTTAGCAAAATTTTCAACAAAATTTTTAAAATTCTATTGATGTAATAAATCTGTTACCAAAGGAGACCAACAATTCTACTTTGTGGACTCCTGCTTCGAGTTTAAGATTAGCTTTTGTATTTAATTGAAAAGAGAAATACAAATGTGCACGTACATATTTTTTTTTATTTTTTTTTTTATATTTTTCCTATATTTTGTGTTAACAAGAGAGATTATAATAGTTGTACATTATTCCGCGTTTAGATATAAGGTCGTAGATATAATCGAGCGTTATGTTTTAAACTTCCCAGTACAGGAACGGGATCGAAAGGAAGTGAACAACACGCGCGAATAGTTTTTAAATGTTCGTTTAAAGTACTTTATTTATGTTTGCTTTGTTTTTGTGTAGTTGGTAAAACAAAAACATTTAACTTTATTTTTGCGCTAAGGAACAAAGCACTAAAAGACGTAAGATTCTATTTAGTTGATTTGTGTAATATGTATTAAGTTTCGGAGGAAAACTAAAAACATCATGTTGTGTCATTTTTTATATTTGTATAATATACATTTAAATATATATATCGATAGTAATAAAGTGTTTCGAGTAAGAAATTTTAGTCATGTGTGTATACGTACTAAAACAAAATCCGTAAACTGCATTTGTTTTATTTAAAATTTGCTCCTCTGTGGGCGTGGTCGTTTTCTTGTACTCTTTGACATTTTCACAAAACTATTATTTAACGGTGCTTGTAAAAAGTCATCACAATTTTAGTAAATCTACCTTTTTAATAAGTCCGAAATCTAAGCCGTTCCAACTTTAATACAGAGTGAGTCGTGAGATGACAGTTAAAACCATAACAATATCTACCCACATTCCCACAAACTCAATTTTACTGCAGTACCTATGGTAATTTTGTTTCAGAAACCAACTTCCTCCAGTGATACCAGGGACATAAAATGGTCTCACTTGGATTAACTGTGTGACACAAGGAACCACAGAATTAAAAGCGATGGTTTCTGTTCTCCTAATGAACAAGACCTTTTCAAGCTTTTTGATTGCCGAACTTACGTAGGTTCCTAATTTTCCAATTTGTAACATTCCAAGCACATAGCCAATGACAGCCTGCCTGAAACAATGATGCTTATTTGATAAAATTCGTTTTCTTCCAGTTGTTGTTTTTTTTTTGCTGCACGCCGTCTTAAATGCTCGCACAACAAGAGTGAAAAAATCGTAAAGAAATAACCGGTGAGCCGAAATGTCAGCTGGGCTGGCACTGCCACTGTATAATACTCATTAACCAAACCCCCAAGGATATGCAATGAAATTGACAGTAAAGACACATCATTATTAACCTTTTAATTGCATACTCTTGGGAGTGCGATCAAACAAGGTTGGGTTACCCTCCACTCAATTGAAAACAAGTAGCTAGCCCTCACTGTTTGTGGTTGAAGATCAAGAGAACTGATAGACAATTCACTGCAAATTATGCTGATGATAGAGAGTGGACTATCCTTACTAATTTTATTATTATTAGTCTTATTAGTTTTTACCATTGCAAATTGAATTGATCGGACAATGGGTCTATTATTTGTGGAATAGGTTGTAGGGAAAGCATTCTCTATCATTGCCGATAACCGAACTAACAATATTAAAACCGAAAGGCAATGGCATATAAATAAATATGCCGCAGGCTAGCGGTGTAATCTAACAAATTTGGCTGTCATTTTAATTTAATAACAAAATACAAAATGCGTTTTCAAGAGATGAGTGGTAAGTGGAGACATAAAAGAAGATAGTCACCCCCTTTCTTCTGACATATCTCTTGGAGTTGTCTAAAATTTAAATTTAATTTAATTTAAGTTGTGCAAAAACCATAGACCGTCGTTCAACTCAGTCCTTCGGTAAAATCTTGAAACCAAAGTTAGCTCGCACTCCTGTGTTCAATACCTGCAACTTTTTGTACTAAACATTTAAAGGTTATAGGTGGCTGAACAATTACCTACATTGCGCTAGCGAAAAAATGCACACTTTAGAAATAGGCCAATGTTCATCCACTTAGAAAAACAACTACATATAAACATTTTGACAATAACGCTTGTTGTTTTTTTTATTTTCATTTCAATTTGTTTCACATGTAGTTTCTTGTTTATTTTTTTTCTTGATTTTTGTTTTGTTTTCAAAATGATGTTTACCAAGTTTAATTTGTTTTTCATTTTAATATAAAGTTTCAACAGTTGGCTATACCCAAAATATTATTTTCCATTTTATTTATAATATCTTAACACACGAAAGAACATATTATAGTAAACGTGGGAGGAAGCCTTCCGTAAAAAAATATTTAACTCAAGAAAATATAAAATTACATATTGATGATAAGTGATTATTAAAATTGTACGAGTTAATAGTTTGTTGAATAAAAAACCACTTCAAAGTAGTAGATTATAGATAAATTAAACGACTTTACATAAATATAAGACGAAAAACAAATTACCATATAAAATTAAACTAATTATTTTAAATAAAAAAAAATTATTATATGTCAGGATATAACAACGACCAGCGCTGTTATTTAGTTTCTTTTTAAATAGAATAGATTTACACATAGAAAACAATTTATACATTTATATTTATATATTTTACGCCTATAATAATCATAGATAAATAGATTTAGTTGCTATTAACTATTATTCTTTTGTGTTCTCACATATATTTGTTATTTTTTGTTTTGTTTTGGTTTAACATCATGAAGTTTATTTGTTTCAGCTAATTATGCAGTTGGTATGAACTGAATAGGTAACTATTACAACTTTGTAAAAAAATATGTTTTCAATTATATTTGTCTTAAAGGTATCTGGATGTTTCAGGATCTTGTTTATAGGATTTTTAACATTTGTTTTAAACTCTTTATCTGCGTTGGATGTGCGCTCATGCGGAAAGTGCGTTGGATTGGAGGATTTTAAGTTTTGTTAGGCAAAAAAAGTTTATTTTTTAATAAGTTAATTGATTTGCTTTAGTTTTTTATGCTCTCAAATACTTTTTTTATAATTTTTATTTCTTGTAACAAATATCAATTTAAATATATATATTTTTAATTTTCTTTCGTTGGTATACATTAAGGTCACTCAACATTTATTATACTTATACATTATTAGTCAATAGTGATCAATTTTCAGCATTATTTTTCAGAAAAGGTTTATATATTTCTATTTTGTTTATTAAGAATGTGTTTGCAAGCCTTTGCTATGGTTTCCAATAGCGATTATATATAAGAACAAATTTGTGGAAATGAAATAAAACGGTTCAATTGATATGTGTTCAAGAGAATTATAAACGCGACCGTGAGGACTAAATAGCTCAAAAGGGTTAAAGTAGTTAAATTCGTTTATGGAAATATGCTTTAAGGCCTCTAATTTCGTGTTTTTCCCTTGTTTTCAATGCAAAGTTTTAACAAAGTTCGGTCATTCAGAAGGCGAGCATAAATACACAACCAACAAATGACATGTTCTTGCTAGTCTTCAAGGCGGTCAAGTGTCTGAAAGTTTGAATGCAGTTGTCACAATTTAGGAGTGGACGCAATTTTGTTTAAAATCTGGAGGCAGAATCCTCTTATGTGATTTTGATAGTCACATTCAACAGCCAAATCGTTCTCCTTCACTTAAGATGATTGCAGAATGACACTAAATTCGATGTGTACCTACACCGATTACTGAAGCCGCCGCAAACTTAAATTACATTTAAATTCAGAATTTCCAATTTGTTTTAATTCCTAAATAACGTTTGCATTACGTTACGGCAGTGAGAGGACTAAAAATTTTGTAAAAAGTCGAATGCGTATTAAGTTTATTGACCCTGCAAGCATTGTTAGCAGGTTAGTTCTTTTGAAATTCGATAAACCATTACATAGTTCGAAAAAGAAATGGCGAATACGCAGTAGTTTATTTTATACAGATGTGGACCCGCCACATTATTTAGCCGGCTGAATACAATAGAAGCAATTGCTGCATTTCTAGTAACGTAAAGCTTTTTTTTAAGTTAGTCTCAATTTAAAAGCTCTCTAAAATACAATTTAATCAAATCGATCAAAAACGCAAAAAGCATACATACGAATCGCGAATTCCTTACTTCTTTTGTTGACGTTTGTGCAAAAAACTCGTCTAATTTTTCGAGTTCAGCACACAATCCAATCAATTAACAATTTGTATTGCATCAGATCGTGAAGAAAACACATCATGTTCGGCGGCCGCGCTAGATGTGCTGTTTCATGCTGTCACATCGATCGATCTAAATCAATTCAACGTTCTCAAACTTACCCATAGCTCGCACGTTTTTTTCTGAATCATTTTAAGACATGTAGAAATACGTATAAAAATACATAAGTGGCAACTCCTTGTAAAATCACGTTTTTAAGCAGCGATTTTTACTCAGAGAAGACTTAATTATAAACATAAAGTTATACATAAACATAAATCTATATTTTTAATTGCTGTTTTGTTAATATTGTTTTTATTTTCTTCGAGGTCGGAGCTTATACGTGCAACCAAGGAAATATTTTGGATAAGAGATAGCAGCAGACCATTAATAAATGTAAAAAAAAGAGTCGCCGAGGCAAATCCGAACCTTAAGAGGTATTTTAAGTCCCTTGTATAAGCTTTGAAAAAAAGAGGGTGACCAAAATGGTGGTCATCTAGGATGTGTAATTACATATAAACACAGCAAGAAATAGCAAAGGATAAGGTTCAATATTCGCATTATTTTGTTAAAATTTATTTAACAAATAAAAACTTGTTCAAGTTTCAAGTCTAGAAGTGCTCTTAAATATATCTTAAGAAATTCCAGATCTGAAGTTTAGAATATCCAAGTTAATCGCAAACCATTTAAGCCAACGGCAAATGCTATCAGTTTGGCAAAACATTTGCATTGGACTAATGTTTGTCGGAGTTTTTTATTTAACAAATGAAAGTCGCCTATAATTTTATCCCGTTTTCAAACGGTACTCCCATATAGGGAGGGATACTCTCGTGTTAATTAGACGCACGTTAGAGTTGGGATTTCAAAAAAAAATTAAACTTAAGCCGTAACTTGGCTAAGACCTAGGACCAGTCGCTTAACAAAGCTCCACATTCTGAATCTACCCAACATTTTAATCCATCCAGTGGATGAAAGATTAAATAAATGGCACCCAACATTTTGTCTGTAAGGACGATCAACACCCGGACACAGTCAGCTACAATTTATCTAAAATAGACTTAAGAAAAATGTGTTAAGCTAACACATTTAATTATTGATTATTCACCGCCATTTCTTACCTAGCCTTAAGTCAAATTGTGTATACAAAAATAGTTTGATATTCGGTTTATGTCGGTCCGACACATAACGTTTCTAGACGTTAAAGTGTTTTCTCTACAATATCTATCTCAACAAAGCAAAGTAATGTAGACTCAATAAAAGTATCCAGAGTAAGTTATTCTGAAACAGTGGGCCAATCAGCCTGAAAGATTGCAAGCATTTATGTGATATACAAATCGTTCTATTCACCTCGACATTTGATGTGTGCTTGGCATTATGACACCATTGTAATGTGATCAGATTAATAGAAGTTCATACCACAATGTCAACATGAACTATACATTTCCCTTTGTATTTAGAACTGATCATTGCACACTTACTTGTCTTGTTACTTGTTACTTACTTAAGTACTTGGTGTGAATAATAGAAGTGTCAAGCTGTGAACTTAAGTGCGGTTGGTATAATTCCAAGCTAAAGAGTAACCTGAAAAAATGTTATTTTTGGTTTTTGAGTTTTGAAAAATCACGAACACAAATCTTTTGATTGGAAATTTCAGTTAATTCGCTTAAAATAAATGGCGCCCAACGTTCTAAAGGACCCTTTGCGAAATGAATGTGTAAGCGCACAAAGCATGCATACCCTGGTTGCCACAAAGCATTCATATGGGACAACAAGAGAGACAAAAATAGCAAAAAATAAAAAGACAAGAATAGAACTACCATCAGAAACCTCAGTGGCTGCATACAAACTATTATTATTATTTTTTCACAAACATCCCATCTAGCTACCACACAACGCCCACAACAATTTGTTAGTAATTATAGTTGATATAGGTAATAAAAAATGTTTTGTTATCCATTGAACTTGGTAGCAAACAAAATAAATGAAGTGTTTTCTTTTTTGTTATATAAAAGTTTTTTATCAATTGATTTTTATTTTTCTTAAGCTGTATTTCTTTTGCTGATTTTTTATTTTTTTTCTGCCACAGATAACACAGAATTTATCTCTATTGCACGAAGAAAGATTTTTATTTATTCAATAAATATTTATTTATATATAAATTCGCCTAGATTAAAATATATATTAATTTGTTTCTGTTGTTGTTTTTTTTTTTATAAAATATATTTATACGTTTCTTATGCCATTGGCGACTTTCCAAACGCGGGCAGACACAAAGTTTATTTTCTCTTAAATTTCATTTATTTCAATAGTTTTAAAAATACAGTTATTTAAATGTATATATATATAAATATATTTAGGTTCCATAATGTATATAAGTTTATTAATTTAATGTGTGCAAAACCACACTACAACAATATTATTCACCATTTGCTTTCCTTTGTTTTTATTGTTTCAATTAATTTGTTTATTTAAATATATATTTATATAACTATGCGTATGATACAGTGTAATATTTAATTTCTTTTTATCGTTGTGCTAATTTGCGTTTTATCATAATTTAATTGTCAATTTTTTTATTTGTTTCAGCGACAAAGGTTTTTTTTGTTTATTTTCCATCTATCAATTAAATTGAATTATACCTAAAACAAATTTTTTTTATCATCTTTTGTAAATATACTTTAAATATCTTTATTCTTTTCCAAAAAAAAAATTAAATACTAAACATTTAGTTCACAGCAATGTTATAATTTGTTTCTGAAACGTAACATTTATAAATAGATATTTTATTTTTGTTTGGAATGCAATGCAACATCCAATTCAAATAAAAATATTCTTATTCCTTCATTACACATTTATTTAGCATTTTTTTGTTGTTTTTAAATATTTGTACCATTCTCCATATAATATTATTATTTATTATTTTCATTAGCTATCTAAATATTTTTATTTTTATGAACTGATTTATTTACTACTACGAGATAGAATGGCAGGGGATAGTGTGTGATAAAGAAAGATAGAGAGAGAGAGTAAGAAAGAGAAAATTTAATTTAATTTAACCTGCATCGATTCTTTTATTTATTTACACGAATTTACGGTACTAATGTGATGCACCAGATATTATATTTTGTATCAAAAGAAATAGTGTAAAGCACCAAATTATGTACATTTAATCTGTGTCACAAGCCAGTACAAAAGCTCCATGAAAAAACAACAAAAATTTACAATGTCATTGTAGATTTAATCAGTGGCCAAAGAGGACGATATTCTTTCACATTAAACGTGAAATTTGCAAATAGCCACTGAGCAAAACCATAGCTTCATTTTGTTTTTTGTCACCAATTTAATTTATATAACAACAACGAGTATTCTTGCCAAAAAGAAACAGAAAAGGAGTCGAGCGAAATTTCCCGATCCTTATCTTGTCAAAAAACTTTTATGTTTGTTTGTGTACTTAATTGAAGTCCCTCTGACCAAGGATTTGCGTCTCCGATCCCGGTACGCTGCTGTTTAGCCACGCCGGCCGGGAGAGAAGAACTTGTCCCAAAAAATATTATGGTATTTGTAAATGTATCACAAACACGCGGTTCACAAAATTGCTGTTTTCTTTAAAATTGCATAGAGTAGTACAATGTGTGCGATACCTTGGTAATGCTTTTACTTTACGTCGTCCTGTTCCATGGGTTCCTCCGAATCACCTCGAGATAAAGTTCTGCAAAGAAAGTTTTTTTATTTTTTAATTAAGTTTTAGATTTGGGGATGACTTACTTATTCAGTGGTTGCATTGAAAGCCCAGCCATGGCTGTAACAGTCTCTGATTCTTCTCGTTCAGTTCTAAGAGCTTGCATAGCTGACATTGCAACTGTGTGCGCTAGACGACGTACAATTGGCCAATGCAACATCTGGAAAAATTAAATTTATTAATAGCTTCATTATTGAGCAGTATCAAACAATTATGTCGGTATTATGTTTAAGTATTTCTTAGTATCTTAATAAATTGCGACTACATAGGAGGAAAACAGATTCTTTGTCAATACTCTGCTGCGTCAAAAGGCAGAATACTCGGAGTATTCCTGTAAGATATGGAGAAATACAGAAAAGTTCTGAGAATATACAATAACAAACCTCAAGTGAGCATATCTTTTAAAAAGTTCATAGGCAAGGAAGTTATTCAGCTCACTTCCTATAAAGTTTTAGTGGCAAAATATTGAGAAAGCCTTTTAACAAAGTCGAACCAAAGTCAGGACTCTGGATCAATGTCGATATCTGTTTACAACCGAGAGTTAAGGACATCAAAAGGACTTTCTTAGCGTGACAACTAGGAGAAGCTTCAAAAGGGTTTCGTCTTTCAGAAGACCATACCAAGTTTGGCCTGAGATTTTCAGCCCAGCCCAAAGGAAAAAAATCTTAATCATCTGCGTTATGATCTGCCAGCTAACTCGTAATAACTCTGGATAAGCATAAGTATAAAGTATATAAGTATAACTATAAAGTAACCCCAGCAAGAAACTACTTAAGCAGTTCTTAATACATGATGGAGCATTATGAGTCAGATTTCCAAAATACTAACCTGAATAGCAATAGTCTTCTGCAATGTATCCACAGCATTTTGACATGGTGGTCGCGACAGTTCGGACTCTGGAATCGGAGCCGATTCATCGCCTAACAGTGCCCTTACGCACTCCTGCGCCGAGTCACATATCGCTGGTAAGTCATAGCCTCCTTCTAGTGCGAGAACAATCTTACCATCGGCCAGCTGCATTAGTTCACGTGTCATATAACCAAAACACGCAGGTGAAACTAGATATCCGCCTAACGGAGCCGGATGTCCGGCGGCTGCATCAAAACCAGCTGATACAAGCACAATGTCCGGATTAAATTCACGCGCAATGGGCATCACAACAGTACGGAATGCGGCCAGGTACTCAGCATCACCCAGTGGAGGACTTAGCGCCCCAGACCAGGAGACATTCACATTGAAGCCAATTCCCGCACCAGTTCCACACTGTAAGGGAATGCAGAAATTTTATATTTGTATGTAAATAGAAAAGAAAGTCACTCACCTCTGTAGGTCCACCAGTGCCTGGGAAGAAATTCCCATCATCGTGTCTATGTATAGAAAGGTATAGCACATTCGGGGAATCGTAGAAAGCCTGCTGTGTTCCGTTGCCATGATGCACGTCCCAGTCAACAATTAAAACCCTTTTCATATCTGCAGGTAATTGCTGTCGCAAAAGTTTTGCAGCTATCGCCACTGAATTGAAAAAACAAAAGCCCATAGCCAAGTTGGCCTCAGCATGATGGCCGGGTGGACGAACAACAGCAAAACCGTTTTTCAGGTCACCTTTAGCTGTCTTAAATGCTAGGTCTATCACACATCCGGCAGCCATACGCGCCGCTGCAGCTGTATGATGTTCATTCCAGGTTGTGTCCAAATCCACACCAACTCCACCACAGCCCAATCGTACGAAACTAACCGAAGGTGAGATTTCCAATTTCTGCCGATTCAACTGATTCGAACCGAAGAGTAATGCATGGGCCTCAGAGTGCACCGTCTGTAATTCCAATTGCGTTGCTTTGCGCGATCGCAGACGATCACATCGATTCGCCAGACCTGTCTCCATCAGTCGGGCCCATACACTTTGCAATCGTCCACTATGCTCCGGATGTGATGAGTTGTTCCCACAAACGCAGGCATGTTTCAGCATAAGGTTATCAAATGCTAGACCTGTGGTTATTTTATGCGGGCTTCCCATAATATGACGTCGATGTGGCATGCTTAGGTTAACCGGCGGAATATGATCGGCAGAGGAAGAAGTCACAATTGGCTGATGGTGCTGACCAGTATCTGGAATCTGACTGAGCCCATGTGGCCCCAGATGCACCAACGGACTTGATAAAGTCCGTGATAGAGGACGGCTTAGACCCCGTGCAACAGCATCGTCCACCTAGAAAATGGAATGGTTCGCGTTTTTTCGGTTAGGAAACCACATACAAGGGACAACTACATCGATCGGCCCGCCCCTCACCTGCAATGAATGCATATATAGCAGTTCCCGTTGTTGTTGTAGGTAATCGGCAGCACATAAAGCCGTCTCTTCAGGTATACTTCTTTGAGATGTACTGGTTATCACAGAGTTGGCTAACACAGTTTTGGGCGGTTGTTTTTTATCTGTTAGATCTATCACCTCGTCGGTGGACTCTTCGGCTTCCTTCAGTTGGGGTTGTGGTTCACGGCCACTGCGGGTGAGTACAGTTTGCCGGATTTTTTGCGCCAGCAACAAATGCTGTTGTTCGTACGCTTGACGTTCGGCCTATAATCGAAACGGAAATACAAAATTAAGTCAAATAATTTCACACCCACCAAACTGTTGACAACATTTTTGCAGTCAACTAGTAAGATATTTGTTTGAAATGACCCTCACTTCCCATACTTACATCGCTATTCTCGTAATGGGTTTGTACGATATTCACTTGGCCTGTGCCCGTCAGCATGGGATTAGCCAACGGCAATGGCGCCGACTTCGTACGTCCCAACGTCCGATGACCATGCTTATTGAGTCTGGCATGCGCAACCTGGACATCGGTAATCGGTTGGCCATACAAATGGCCAGGAAGAGGATGTATACCCATGGACACACTAGTCATTGGCGTATTGGCTGCGTGTGCTTGCGGCGGCATTTCAATCGATGCTGCTGACGAGGACGTTGACGTGGAGGATCTTGTTGGTGGCGGTGGTATACCAGTACTGCTACCACCAGCTGTAGCATGATGATGGTCGTACGGCGGCAAAGGATTGTAATATGTTGGAGCGCCAGCACCGATCATTGGTTGAGCGGCTGCAGCTTGTTGCCTCAATGCGCTTAGCATAGCAAAGTTGGCGACTGCGGCAGGTGTATGTGCGTTCGGTAAATGCGGTCGCCCCAATGAAATGTTCGGCATCGATGGTGAACTGAATAGAGATAAATCGTTGATGCTGCTCCGTTGACCGGGTTGATATTGAGCAACATCTTCGTTTTCCTCCTGAATGGGAGCACTAGTTGGAGAGCCACGATTAGCGCCGGTCACGAGGGATGGAGGTGAATTCGGACCAGAATCCGGAGTGCTGTTACAGTCTGATGGAAAAGAAACATTTTACGATCAATACACCTTTAAATTTTCAAGTGGAAATTGAATAGATTTTTAAAATTAGATCTGCTTCATATTTTTAGTGAATTAATACAAAAGCGGAATACGAGAGGATATTAAGAAAAAAAAAATATATATATATATGAGGATGTATCAAAACAAATTTGGGAGCAAAACCAACATTTAAATAATAAGAAAACTGCATAGAACAAACGTTAAGTACCAACAAAATTATGTTTGTTTCCATTTTTACTGTTTGTATTAATTCGCCGGTGAACGTTTGGAAGTATGAATGAATGATATACAAGAATTTCGCTTACGATACGTACTTGCTAGTGGTGAGTTATGCTTTGCTTGACGTCTCTGGATGGCTTGTAGGTGTCTTTCCTGGCGACGCGCTGCCAATGGGCCGATTCGCGCCTTACGCTCAATCACACTCTGTTTTAGACGTATCTTCAGTAAATTCGGCTCGGATGCTGTTCATATGATAGTTACAGTATAATATACGGTCATTCATTTAACAAAAAAAAAAAAAAAAAAAATAGTTCTCTTTTTATACGCACAGCTAAATGAGTCGAGCTATCACTATATCACTCTGATCAAAGCAGATAGACGGAACTATTATTCTAGCTAAGGAAAGCCATTGGACTTGAATAAATGTTAGGCTCGGTGGCGTATACGAAACATTTTTTTCAGAGAAAGCCAATCAGTCACAGCTTCTTGGAAAAAAAAGCTATTTCCAAGGATTTACTTATAGCTCAAACATGTTAATTCACTTGGCCTAGTTCTCTTGACGCAAGCCTTTCAAAATTAATTTGAATAGTAGACAAATCGTTTAATTAAAAAGCAAATTGGCGCAAGGGCCCTTAGGAATGGAAGTTATTAAAAGCGCAACATTATTGTACACAAAACACGCCAATGCAGCGCGGAAATTTATAGCACGCGTTTTTTTCCACTTCCTAAAAATTAGAATATTAACGCGAAAAGCCGATAGAAAAGTTATATCCATAACTCCTTCATTACAGAAAAAAAGTAGTATCAAACAAATAACACAATTATGAAAGCTCTAGGACTGTGTTTGACTGCAAGTAAACAACGCAATTCAGTTTTATGATTGCACTGAAAGCTAATCGAGCCTTTGTTGATGGTGTTTCTGTGACGGTCTACAACTGTAGAGCCCTCTCACATATGACATGGTTTTTATACTCAGAAATTGTACTTTAAATGCGCACACATTTAAAACGGGAATTATAGAAACGAGGCAAATGTCAAATGCGAAGCTAGTCACTGTCAATAGACGTCCTGATTTTTTTCGTCGAAAAGAAATTTTTAAGATAGAGAACGGCAAGATCCAAAGGGATCCACCAAGTTTTAAAATAAATAACTATACATGTATACAATAATTTTCTACGTTGTTTTTTTAAAAAAAATCAAGCTGAAGACAACAATAAAATAAAACCAATTTCTTTTGACTGCCTCCTTGAATCCCCTACCAATTGTTCAAATAATGGAATTTACTTAACGCATTTTTAATCTGTATTCTCCGTATTGATTAAAATAAGCTATGGGATTCAGTAAGCGTTGGTTAACAAACACAAATAACACCAAGCATTGTCTAAAATGGTATAAATTGCTGACTAGATGAAAATATTTTTGTATGCCTGTTTTATTTAATCAAATACCAGAGTAATACCTGCTTTAGTTTTAAAAAGCTACACTTCTTTAAATTAGATACCATTTCGTTAATTTTATAATAACTAATGCTCATTAGATTTGCCTGTGTGTATGTATTACTAATAAGCATTATTTTGTAGCAGATTAATTTGTTGGCGCTTTCAAAGTCCAAACCATGCATGTGAGTTCAATTATTAATAATTAGACGAAAAGAAAACTAACAAATCGTAAAAAAAATATATTGTCTTTAACTGGAAACTCACCTGTCTTTCTTAATGGAAAATCGGAATCGTATTTCACAATGGTTGAGGGGGGTTGAGGAATTTTGTACGGATGTGAGCTTGTGACGGTACCAGCCGGCAACGATTCACCTGATGAACTTTTTACGACACCTCTGTAAATGAATTGATAATTAAAATCAACAACTGAAAACAAAAAAGAGGAGGGGGACAATTTGTTTGAATTCCTATCAATAGATTGATGTTCAAGTGTTAGCTACAAGACCAGACTGTTCGACATCGCAATTTGGTAGTGAAGTGAATTTCAGTTGATTGTTTTAATGATCGCAGCTACTACTACTTATATTGTGACCATGCCCGATTTCGTTTATATAAAAAAGCCAAAAAAAAAAGAAGATTTTAGTGTCAGATTGTGGTATTACAATCACATGGCCTTATTTGGATTGAAATTAGCTACATATTTCGTTATATTGAAGCGCAACTGAGCAGTCAGTCAAGAAATTATTGACTAGATTTGTAGGTTATTCCCCCGTATTTGTAAACTCAGCACGGGATCTATCAGGGCCAATGAAAACTCAGTGAGATGTTACTGCGACAATTTGAATCCGCCACATAGAATATTATTTAGTAAGTATGTATATTCATATACATCATGTGTATGGCAACGCCGAGTGCGTATAAACCTATTGAAGTTGCGCACTTTTTGATTTAAGACAAGTGGGTTTTGGTCTATGCAATCTGTAAAAACTGCGCAAAGCAAGTTTTATTGTTTCATCACTTTAGCAACAGATGGCACAACGAGTTTATTTAACAAACAAATTTGAGTTTCTCGCCACCATGTCACCAAGGACCTAGTGCCTGAGATTCGCCATCAGCATGATGTATCTTTTTGTAGTCTGTTCTGTTTAAAGCTTAACTGAGAGTTGCATCTCGAATGAAATTGGCATTTGCAAGGGAATGACAGTTTTTATGTTTGAAAAATATTAAAATAATTATATGCACGTTATTTTTTCACTTACCTTTTTGGGTAGGGCGAGGAAGTCATGCCATTGGGCGAACTCTTGTTTCTATTCATTAAGAAACACTACAAATAAAAAAAAAAAACACATACTTAATAAAATATTTCTTCAGTTTTCTAAGCAAAAAAAAAGAACTCACCATTAAAATCTGCTTCACCTCAGGGCTAGCATTTGCACTGCAATTTTCTTTTCGTTTCATTGCTTCGCGTTCACGTTCCCGGCGTTCCCGTTGCTGTTGTTCCTCGGCTGCGATTTTTTGGTCACGCATTTCCTGGAATACGCCATGTGAGTGCGCCGCAAACTATAGCAATTATAATGTCGAAAAAATGTTGTTTTGTTTTTGATGTTTTTTTTTTTTTTGTTTCGGAAAAAATTTTGTTGGTTTTTTTTTAAGCAACACAAAGAAAATGAAAACAAAAACCAAAAAACTCTAATAAGAACAAACGTAAGAAAAAGGGAAAACAGGAATAACCAAGGCATCACATTTTCATATCTCCTAACGTTGAAAAGCTAAACCGAAAATGTAACCATAAGATTGTGTAAAAATTTAGAAAAATTTCAATTAAATAAGAAAAAAAATCGAATGAAAATAGAATTAAGTCGTGTAGCGTGAACAATTCAGACTTCACAAGTCTAGTATATTAGTATTTGTTTATTCCAAATTTTCCGCTTGATCGTTTTTTGGTTTTTGAATTCAAACGAATCTAATTTTGTACATACCTGGTATTTGTGTTCCAGCTGCAGTTTGTGCTGTAGCTCTAGTTGTTTCTTTTGCTCTTGAAACGTGTGCAGGAGCATTTGTTTTTGCATTTCTTGTTCTTTCTTAAGCTGGAACGATAGAAATGAAGAATTCTATTGATACCTGTTATTGAATCATGAAAACCTTTGTGTTTGTTTTATTTAATAAGAAAGTTATTATACAATTGTGTTAACAACCCTGATTCGGGGAAATGAAATATAAATGGAGAAATAGCAAATCCATTGACCAAAGTAAACCGCACTTTGAGTTGTGTTTTATTGAGAATCCATTCGATTGGCATTTCAAATTCTATAAACAAACATAATTAATTTGAATGCGATCAACACACAGAGGATCAATAGCTGTTTGAGTGAATCATCTGTATTTCCACATAAAAAATAAAAGAAAAAGTATGTTCACTCTTCTTTATATGTTGAACAAGTTCTATTAGTGATGAAAATTTGCCAATACTTAAAAAAAATAAAGGTATTTTTCCTCTATTTCTAACGAGTTTATGCAAATTGTTTATCGGTTGTGTTTACTCAACTGATCGGGTTGTACCCATTCGGTATTTTGATAATATTTGACTCAGTTTTGTTTGACATTTCAATCAGCTGTTAAGTGTTATTGTGGAATAAAGATGCATAAACAAAAAATAACAAAAACTGACAAATCGGTATTTTTAGTGTGACACTCATCATTATACCGAGTTACAGAGTATTATTTGAATGAACCTATTTAAAACTAAAAAAATAAATTCCCCATCTGTCAAAGGATGCCTTATTTCAATGGAAATCTTAGTTTCTCGCAAGAAACACTGTGGGTAACTTTGGACAGTACTGTCATCATGTCATAAGCCTTCGATTACTAGATTTCTAATTCTGAGAAAACAATGCTTTTACAAAATGCTTGTGTCAAAAATCATTCATCGTATAAGTAGCTACGAAAAGTATACACACATGCGCAAGTGAATTAGTATTTTAATAAGTTAAACTTAAACCTTGTCTAATCTGCAAAATACAAAGCTAAATCCCGGATCAAGACCCGACTTTCAAATTGGCTGACATTCATCAAATGTCAAAATCGTTAATCCTAATCGCGGTCAAGTTTCACATTGAATAAACAATACTATGTATTAAAAGAAAATCTATGTTAATTAGATGCGATTATGCAGATTTTTATTTTAGAATCAATTCGAATCCGAACGACGCTTATTTGTTGTCGCATTTCAATTTCGCAATGCGTGATGTCAAAACAAAATAAACCAGAAATAACGTGCTAATTCTAATTTTGTACTGCCAGTTTCCGCACATCAACCCTCCGCTCTATTGTAATCCGTTATTGCGTAGGTCCAATAGACATTGTTTAAAGGCGGAGTAGCCGCCTCTTTACCTATTATATTTAAAGGCCAAATGCTGTTTACTTTTTTCCTAGCACATTTAGCTTCAATTGATTTTATTTAATCGCAATTCAAAAATCTGTACTAACTATAAAGTCAGTCAGATATAACTCAATGTGGCCCCGAAAAAGCATTTCCAAAAAAAAAAACCCGATTATCGAGAAGCAGCGTCATTCGGTGTTATTCCACAATTTGAAAAAAATGTATCACATGAACAACTTAATTTCTCTTTACTACGAATAAATAAAATTAATTTAAAAATTCCACTCTCGTGATGACCCTCACGGTTCTATGAGTCATCCGCTTCAATCTAGTGCACTATGCAAAAAAAAAAAACAAAACATTTAATTCAATTTCCGCAGTAGATACTTTACATACTTTCTAGTTTTTAGTTTTAACATTAAAACTATGTACATACATCCGCACAACGCTGACAAGCAATTTCATAAATCATTCGATTTGAAAGAACGCACTATATTCGACTACTGTATCTGAGATTTATTGCCACTCGTCAATCTGATGCTGCTTCTGCCTCGATTCGATTTCTTTATTTTTATGTATTTTTGAAGAAATTCAAAAATACACGTTTAATTTCTTTCGAATTCTTTTACTTTGTATTAATACACCTTATTAATAGAATACAAATTGAACTCTACAACTCTCTTGCGCGCGGGCTCAACGAGTAGGTATGGGAGGGAATAAGACAGTTTGAATTGCGTCGTCGTTTCATGTCGCGTTTTATAAATAGACAGTTTTATTTTGAAACATCGAAAAACGAACGTAAGCGGCCAACAGCAATAGCAACAGTCCACCACGCTAGCGCAACTACAAAAGGGATGTGGATGTGTGTGTTGTTTCGTTTTGTAGATTCTAAGCTTTTGATTGCAATTTTTCAGAGAGGTACAGTGTCTGGAGGAAGTATTCCATCGCACTTGAATGGAATTAGATTTTATGATGCACTGACACTTTATCTCTCTTTACGCTCTCTTATTTGTCAAAAAATAGCTGAGGTTTTCAGTAAGCACAACAATTGAAGAGCGCCTAAAATGTAGTTCTCCTCGAGATCGGTACCTATTAACTTAATTTCTAAAAGAATTGCATCACTTGAAAACGAAAACTTTGGCTGGAATTGAAGGCTATCAAAACAACCCGTGGTTTTCAAACCTATTGAAGAACTTTCTATTTATTACAGACTGTTCCTCATTGAGTACTATGAGTGTACTTTGAAATGTTGTCAAGTTTTGTTTGGCAATTCAAGGTAAATAATTGGTCGTGTTAGAAAAGTAATCCGCTCATTGATATGTTAAGTCAAACGCTTTATGCTTATATCTCAGCCATAATCTCATGAAAATTAAAATCAAATAGTAAGTACGTATTCCTTAAGCACGCCATAGATGATAACCTACATCCCTGTTGAGTGTAGACTTATTGTCGTTCGCATGTTTTTGTACATAATACGAAATCCCATCGATAATATGGGTGCTATAAAAGAGTTGCACGAGAGAAACAAATGGTATGGTATCTATAGGTTGCTGCAGATAAGTTAATGTTAAGAGACGCCAGCATATCAATAGAAGATAACTTAGTACCACAATAATACCGTCTACCTTATCTGAGTATATTCTGGCACAATTTTGTTTATGGACGGGAAATAATGCACAACAGCAGATAAGCGCTATTTTATATATTATTAAAGCGTATTCTAATAAATACTTGAGTGGCTAAATTCAAGATGTAAAAAAAGACTGTGACTTAAATTCCATAAGCAGACTATTTTTAAACAGTACGCGATATCATTTTATTCGACATACAGTTATTTGGTGAATTGACTGAAATCGGTTGCGAGGAGCCACTCATTTGACTCGCCCGACGGCCATATTGCGGATCATCAAATTAAATCGTCGTTAAGGGTTATCAATTATGTCAATAAACGAAGTGGGATAGACTAAAACAACGAACAACGTTCAAGCCCTACTGCATAATAGTTAATAAACGTTTGAATTCATATAGACATAAAGGCATCAGGCATCACTCATCAATTTTGGTTTCATTGACTATAAGTCACTGAATGCATTACAGCGTATTTTCACTCCACCGATACATTTGCTGTAGCATGTTTAAAGCGGTTACAAAGTTAATAAATATTTTATTTGCTGCAAATTAGAACAACGTCTCGCAAAGTGTCATTTTTACATAACGTGTCCTGCCCGCGCCGCCACCGGCCGTCAAACTCCAGCTTAAGGTCAATCTATTTCTAGACTCACTCGTTGTCAATAGTTGCGACACAATGTGAAGCATTTGGCAGAAAACTCTTTAGCCTAATTGAACGAAAACGCAAAAAATCGGTTTGAACCGGTTGCAAAGCACTTTAATTTGGTTTACTTTAGGCATAGAACTAGTTAAAGTGTCAATTAATTTGTCACAAGGTAAGTCTAGAACTGGACGGACTTAAGCCACTATAGCTAGGAATATATGCTCAGTTAATAAATGAGATATCGTTGTGTTTCCTTCAAATAAGACGTTGGCAATTAATTTTTTTTTAGAAATGACAACGTATAATGGGCGTAACTGGCCGATTTTTGCATCGTGATCTGGTTTTATTTTGAGTCGGTTTGCGTTGTTAAAAACAGATTTAAAGCAATTCAAGTGTAAGCGTGTTGTGGGCTTTGTTTGTTCTTCAATTTCGAATAATATGTGGTTATGATTATGATACGAGTATCTCGTTCTCGTGTAATTTATTGCTTGAGAGGGAGAGTGATGATGATTTCGATTGCTGTTTCTTTTTTGTTAACGCTTCAACAGAGATTGAAGTGAATTGATATAAAAATAGAAATCAGAAAGCAAACTTCATTGGACTTTGAGCTGAATAATTTTATTCTATTATTAAATTACGACGAAGGCTCAGAAAAATGAATAAAAAAGAAAAGCAAAGTACGAGTTTGTTTCGTTTATCAGTGCGAAGATTAAACTGAACGTACACAATGTGTATATGGGTATGGTGCGTTGCTGTTTTAGTACCTATAAGTACACGGATAATAGTAGGTGGGTAGATGTGATTTGGCAAAAGTTTGCAGATAATTTATATGATGATGCGATGTCATTCAATTGATAAAATGTAGTTACTTGGAAGTTGTTGTTGTCTCAGTGACAGTGTCTGTTTTGAAGGAATTTGAAATCCGCATTTTTGTAGAAATGTTTTAATTCGTTTTTATGACTCAGTTGTGTTACTGATGAAGACAACAAAATTCAATGACTATTCTGACGCTGTCTGTCTGGGCTGTGATTAGGAACAGCAAATAGGTATATTAGGTTTGTTCGATTGAGAAGTGTCAGGGAATTTTCGGGGCTGGCAAAATATAAGAGCAAGCAGTAGTTATAAGATCCTTTTGCATTAAACGTATGCCGTTTGATTTTTGAAGTTTTATAAATATAAATCTGACGTTTCCTTTTTATTATTACCGACGTAGAACGAACCCGAAATTCAGAAATGTTATCAGTACTAAATATACATTGGGCACATTAAAAAATCTATTTATCTAATCGACTAGATTGGTCTGGCATTGATGTAGTGTGAATGCAAACAATAGATTTGACAGTAACGTCACTTTCCCTACGTCTGCCACATATGCGAACTGTCGACTTAGATTAGATTAAGGAAAAGCTGTTCATCGGACCGATCCAGGCCAGACAAAACTGATACCCATCAAGTCAACCAGCTGTGAGAGTTACTAAACTATTTACCTGAATGATTTAACTGTCAAGTGAACTGTCGTAATAAGTTCAACAAGTCTGATGAGTCATGATGAACAGACTGGTCCTTAGACAACTCTACCAACTAAATTAAATTTACTTTGCAACTCAGTCGTCAATTGGACTATTGATCAGCTGGCAATCGACCTGTCATTTCATCGCAAAATTGTGTTCAGGAATTAAGCCTGGACGGGTTTTATAAGTGGGAAGCAAAATTGTTATGGCAACATTCCATTTTATACGATTTTTTTTTCTTTTTAAAATTGATATTCTTGTTTTACCAACCGCAAAGTAAAACATTTGAAATCGGTATTCAGAAAGTCCAAACCGGTAATAACAACGAGCTGAATTCGCACAGGAAATGTTATAAGAAAGTCATCTTAAAAGCCCCAATCCACAATAAGACAAAAATAAAACGAAAATAATTAAAATTCCTTCAGTTACTCTACCACCGCCAATCTTGAATATAGAGCAAGCTCTGGTTTGCTATTCTTGTACTTTGTTTATACATACACGCGTTGCTGTTTCTCACGAAAATGAACATTTATAAATCTACAAATTATTTCTATTAATATGTGCATATGGTTGCATGCCATTTGGGCGGAATCTATTTTCGGCTTTGGGTACGAGGATTTGCTGTTTCGGTGCAAGATCAATTAATGGATGATTTGATCTTTGATAAGGATATGCTAATGAATATATTTTTATTTTATTATTGAACGCTCAGTAAAATATCCCTCACATGACATGAATTTATTGAATTGGTTTTTCTTTGTTTGATCAACTTACCTCTAGAATTTCCTGATTAATATCACCCGGAGCGGGTGGCTGATTGGCTGCTGAATTTATATCTAACGACAAAGTGCCAGGTACAACTATCATTCGATCGCGAGAAATTGTCGAATCGCGTGCCATATCTGTATAAATACAAAAAAAGAAGAAGAAAAGATAGTAAATTACATTAAATTAACAAACAAATTAATTTATTGGCCGTATTGCGAGATAGGGTTGGGGAGGAGAAAAGTCGGTTGTTTACATTTGTTACTGGGCATATAATATAAATAATTAATTTAGCTAATTTTATTTACAATCAAAATTGGCGAAATCGGTTCTGACTTGACTGCGCAAAATGTATTCTACCCGTATTGGATTGTACTAGTTTGGGTTGCCAATTGTGTAGAGTTATTACGGGATAAATGCTTCGAAGTGCTGCTTTCCAATTATTATCATAATAGAACAGGGACCAAGAGTCAAAAGCAGAGGGCATATAGAAAGAAAAAAAAAACAATCTGACAGGACTGTACTTATAAATTCTGACAGATCCCTGATGACCAATTACAATAACATTGAACGCAAACCGGCGACTTTATGAGGAAGATGATATCGAGGTCATCACATGAATTTTCCCAATTTATGTCTGGCAACACAGCCGAAAAGCCAGCTAAATTTAACAACAAATCGGTTATCTGCATCTGAGGATTTATTTAGGATATATCAGGCTCTTATAATTTTTTTTATGACCAAAACTGTGATAGCATAGATCGATCTATGATTCTATTGAACGAGGTGCAATCTACAGAAAAAAAGAAGAACGAACTTTTCACGGAAAATAGCATCAAAAGCAGGTAGTTTTGCGAAAATTCAAACGTCATGTGAGGGATATTTTACTGAGCGTTCAATAATAAAATAAAAATATATTCTAACCTAATTTCTACCTTAATACAGTGTCTTTCTAACTGAGTCCGCAACATGATTACGTTTCAATCGATCCAATACACATTAAAGCTTGTCATTACATAAGTTAAAATGATATTGCAATAGAAGTACTAAGTCATATCATATCAAACATATCGCCACCAATTGATAAACAATCCATAAATAGCTTTCGTGTTTATCACTTATACATGTGCCTCAGAATATTGCTGTAAACATTCTGTGGTCATGTGTGCTTGTCAAAATGGTGCTTGATAGGTATAAATAGCTTACGACTGTTATAACGATAACTAAAAATAGTATATTTGCTCAATGAATACAAAATACAGTGTACTTATTGCTTTTGAATAAACTGTGACAAAAAGGAAGAATTGCATAAGTCGACTTATGTCAAAATTCAGTAAATGTTACGATGTACCCTGTTCTGTATATTTTATTTTTTTTCATTCAAATATCTCTTACGACTTCTGTGTTATGGATTAGGAAATAAACGCATAAATCGTCTTTCCATATCTGAAGTCACACCTTTGACCTGCGCTGCTGAAAAGTAGCTAAAAATTACTTTTGCCGTTTTTCCTTGCTGCCACAGTATTTATGTTCCTTTCTTTTCCCCAATTTTAGGGTATTAAGTTTTCAGTAAACTTAAATTGCAGTTTATTTTAAGGCTGCACATACCTTTAGATTTTATATAGAAAGAAAGTTATACAAAAGCAAATGATAAAAAAATAGCTGTAAGAAAAATCGTTGATTTTAATTGAAAATTTTTGAACTTTAAAATTGTATGCCACTTGCGCTTTTAATAAAATGTTACTTTGATGACTCTATTGGTATTACTGAAAATTATGCTGACAGCTGTCATTCGAATTAATTTACTTGAAAATTAAAAAAAAAAATCACTCACTTTGCGAAACTCTTCTTAATAAATTGTCCATATTTTTAAAACAAAAGCAAAATAATGCTTGTATATCTATTCTATTGTTAAAATTGGCTAAGTGTCAGTGCCGCAAAATTGAATTTTTACTACAGAAATATAATACCTACATAGGACGGTGTCTTGAATCTGTAGTGTCAGTTATCTAAAAAGAAACATTATTTCAAACTACATATCTTATCTACGCATACACAACGTAACATTTCAAATGCCACTACAGTAAAGTGTATTTCATTATACATTACCCGCTAATTAGCGGCTGTCAAAATGACGATGTGGTGCAAAATTTAGATGGCATACATACGTAATAGATTTTGAGGTTTTTTCCTTTGTTTTTGTTTGATTTCGATTTCATAAAAAAGAAAAGCTGCTTACAACATCGCTTTGTTTGACTTAAATAAATCAGCACCACCTAATGAGCGCATTTGCCAAAAGAAAGTTTAACACCAAAGGAAGCCATGTCAGTCATCAGTTTATGTGTTTGAATACACCAAACAACACCACCAAATAGTAAAATTGAAAGTGAATTTATCATGTTAATATTCTCCTTGCTTTAGCGAACGATTAATAAGACAAGTACCTCTAGCGATAATATTTTTTTAGCTACAACTTTACAATTTCATTGTTAAGTGGTGGTTTATTTTATTACTACTTTTACTAACCAAATCGAAATGGTGACATAAAATCTATTTTCATCTATGATTATTCGAATGTTTAACCCAATGGACACTTATTTCTGCCACTTTGCCAGACACAAACTAAATCAAAATCGATTGCTTTCATTTATAACAACCATCTGGCAATGCCTCAAGAGAGAATGACTAACGATCCCACTCAACAAATGGAACTGGACTCACACAAGTTATATTATAAGTAAAGGGTGATTTTTTTGCTGGTTTGGTTTTGGCAACACTGGTTTTGACAGCTGACGTGTGTTTAGTACCTTGTGTCACTGTCAAACAGCTTCAGTTTGGTTTGCAATTTAACCATGGATCGTCTTACAAATGAACAACGCTTGCAAATTATTGAATTTTACTATCAAAATTCGTGCTCGGTTCGAAATGTTCATCGCTGCTTTTTTATCGAAAAATTGTGTTCAGCGATGAGGCTCATTTTTGGTTGAATGGGTACGTAAATAAGCAAAATTGCCGCATTTGGAGTGAAGATCAGCCAGAAGCATTGCAACAGCTACCAATGCATCCCGAAAAAGCCACTGTTTGGTGCGGTTTATGGGCCGGCGGCATTATTGGGCCATATTTCTTCAAAGATGATGCGAATCGCAGCGTTACTGTCAATGGTGAACGCTACCGAGCGATGATAACAAACTTTTTTTTGCCCGAAATGGAAGTTCTTGACTTGCATGATATGTGGTTTCAACAAGACGGTGCCACATGCCACACAGCACGCGAAACAATGGCGCAATTGCGAGGCGAGTTTGGTGAACAGTTAATTTCACGTTTCGGGCCGGTCAATTGGCCGCCTAGATCGTGCGATTTGACACCATTCGATTATTTTTTGTGGGGGTATGCCAAGGCTAATGTGTATAGGGACAAGCCCGCTTCGATTGACGCACTGGAAGCCAACATCCATGCATTCATTCGTGAGATACCGGCCGATATGTGTGAAAGAGTATGCCAAAATTGGACTCAGCGGATGGGCTACCTGAGACGCAGCCGCGGTCAACATTTGCATGAAATTATCTTTAAACATTAAATTGCAAGGTTCAAACTATCGACTCAAATAAATATTTCATTAATTTTTTCGAATTTTTTGTGTTTTTTTTTTAAAAAAAAGTTCTAAACCTCTTAAAAAATCACCCTTTAGGTATAACAAAACCAAGTCGCAATTATTCAACCCACTTTTTGTCCTCTGTCCTTTCTGCGCAGTTCAACCAAACACACCGGTATCTTGTCAAACCACTTTACTCATAACAAATCGTAAACATTCAAATGACAGTCTTCTAACCACTGAAAGTACCCACTTCAGACATACTGTGTAATACAGGACAATAAAAGAGCCGGAGTTTTTCTTGTTGTTGTTTGGTTTTCTTTTTTAATGGAACGCACACAACACATTCTTTGTCAATTCGAACGTTAAAACAAAAATCACACAAAAAGTGTGGAGCTGCGCGATAGCCTAGTGTCACGGCATCGTGGAGGAGTACAGTGGAAGAAAAAAATAAAAAAACAACAGCAGTGGCAGTAAAAACAACACAATCGAAAAAAGAGAAAGAGATAGGACTATAAAAGTCACAGCCCCTGGCGACATTTTCTGTACTGAGGCAAAGTTTATTTATAAATTTCGTTGTTCCTATCGCCGTGGCATTGAGCTTATCGATCCGATTCTATTTTTAGAATTCTCACAACGTTTGCCGAGAGAACTTGTGGCTTTTATACATATGTGTACGATAGGCACTTGTGTGAATATGTTGCCGCCAGAAAAAAAAAAAACAAGCTATACGAAACACGTGTATAATCTACTCGATGTGAATGAGGGGTTGCATTATGTGGGTATGCACCTGCATCCATGTAATTATAATAACCTTAGTGGAGCACCAAGTGTGCCATAATACACCGCCAGGTAGACAGACATACTCGTAGATGTAATCAACATTATCACTTACATTTGTTATATTTGTTGAGTTCTATTATTAGACATAACGGTTGAATTATGCCCCGCCATAATTTTAAGTTTTTGATTTCATTTCACATCTAATTGAATTACATATACTTGCTTTTAATGGTGACAGCCCGAAATGACTCGATGTAATGAGAGCTTAAGACTATATAGCTTCCGCGTTTGATTGTAGTCGCATAAATTTATCGAGACCAATAAAAAATTATTCTTATAATATTATATTCTTATCGACAATTTTGACAAAACTCGTTCATGTGACATTTAACGCTGACTAAGTTCATGTTGATAATTGATTTCCAGTGTCAATAAGTACAAAATAATCCACTTAAGAAGATTACCTTCGGTTTTAGGGTTTAGGCGCCAGACTGATTAATGTTTGTAAGACTGTGTGAGCGCTGATGAAGACAAAGTGTGAGCACAGGTATAAAACGTCAATTACTGAGAAAATTTGCCTTAAATAGAGGTTGCCATCAAGTTTTGTAAATAATCAGAACTCAACTGCGCAACAGTTAATTATGGTGTCTTATTGCTGTTGCAATGTAATCAACAAATCAGTTTTAACAGGAATTTATAATATCAAACCCAGAGCTTTCGCATCGGAATAAGGTTCACCGGATAAACACGTCAAATCTGCATTTTGTGACGTATTGCTCGCCGATGCGGCTATGTTTTTTTTTTTTTTGGGCCACATTTTATGTTCCGTTTTCGAAAGTTGTTCAATGAGTGCGAGACAGTAGGCGTGTTTTTATCTTCGATCCCAGCAAAGCAAAGTAAAGTAGGATTTTCAGCACTTAATTTCAGCAACTACTGTTATTCCTCGAAGTTTCAAGTAAAGCGTAGTTGTTGTAATTGCTTGCTGAAAATCCTACTTTACTATGAACAATCACAATCTGACTGACATTTGGAGCTTGTTTACAAAGTTTAGGTACGTGAATATTAACTTTTAAGTCCGGCGTTAATAACGAATGATATGCAAGATTTCAAAGAACTGAACAAATGACACATGCAACAGGTAGAAAAAAAACATCACGGAAACAGAAATAGCGTGCTAAAAATTAGTTCATTTTAACCAAAAACGGCAGATATTATGCCATTTTCCCTAATTTAATTTTAACTTTCTCGTTTTACTTTATTCTTGTTAATTAAAGTGCTGCCAGCAGGTTTGGCAACAGATTTTACAAACTTTTATTTATTATTTTTTATTTTTTATTTGAGAATATTAAAGCCACAATATAACCGAAATACCTAACACAAGTTTCTAGCTTGTAAACTTTCTCCGTGTCGGTTACACCCCTCAGCCAGACCTAAAGCCGAAATGTAAAAAAGTTGCAAAAGAATTCCTCGGGTATGTTTTACACCCAATCTGGACTGTTAAACGTTTTTTGTATCTTTCTTTCACTATTTTTAAAAAACCGTTCTGAATTCTGTAAAAAAAATATAATTTATTTAAAAATAATAAACTAAAGACTTACAAAAAGCGTTCAGCCTTACAACGGGTATTCACAATTCAGCTTGTCTTACAAAAATCACATCGTTAAGCTAAGCCCCTTATCTCAATCATCTAGGAGTACACTGTCCTTCGTTATAATGATTTCTACAAGGAAAAAAGTGAAAACGAGAGCAAAAAATAACCCAACCATATTAACATCTATCCACTAATTCCACCCAAATAAAATGATTGGGCAAATTAACGAACACGCTCTTGCTCCAGTAGATTTATCACCAACTTGGTCAAAGGTCAAATCTTAAAAAATTATTAAATCGTAATTACGGTGTTTACTTGCAATGGCATCCAATTAAAACGATTGCACAGCGGAGGGGGGAGGTTGTAAATCAAACTGGTTCGGGTACACAGTTTTCTGTCTTGTATCTTGGAGAAACATTTGCTTGGTTAGCGCTGATGATTCATTTGCTCTTTTCACAACCAGATTCCGAAAATAGTCTCAAGCAACCTTTTGATTTTCTTTTTTCTTGTCCTCTTAATTTTAATAATTCCACCATCAACAGGAAATACCGAACAGATTTTGATTGTTTTCATTCGTTATTCACATACATACTATGTTAAGCAGCAAAGAATAAATTTGCACAAGCCTATAAATAACATTAAAAATTTGCCGGAATTGAGCAGGCAAGAGAGGAATCCACCTACCTACATAAATAACAAATTAAACTGGTTTTTAATTATAATTATGGTATTAGTTTTATTTCTTGTTCTAAGTATAGAAATATTATAGAGTTCTTGATGGGGGAAGGAAATTTCCATTCGAATAGACTTTGTTTTTATCATTTAATCATTTAATCAGACTTGTTTACACTCTTTCCAGAAAGAGAACGCACGAAAAGTATGCAGAGCAAATTAGGAAATGTTTCATATTAGGTACTTGTGTTGACTTTAAACTTTGGTTGCAAAATAAAAGTAAGAAAACAAATAAACTGTCCCAATTAAATGGAAAACGAAACGAAACAAAAACACACGACTTCGTACTGTACCCCAGTGACACAGTTGGTGTCAAAACTTGTTTCACTTACACCTTGTGCGGCGCTGACGACCAGACGGTGGTGGAGATAATATGATGGCGCGTACACGAGAATGAGTGTAAATTTATTGAGAATTATTTTTGAAAAACAAGTCTCCCACATATTCCACTCTGGCCTGAAAAGTATTGCTCATAATCTAAATTTGGCTCTGGGTATGGTGCGGAGTGTACCGACATTTTTATAAATATAATGACGGCAAACCACCTCTTCTGTGTGTTTCGCCTACCTACGGATATTGAAAAGTCTCGGTTTTGTGATGTAGCTGACAATTTTTCTTGGTATATAATTATGGTGTGTGCTTCGTTTTCCTTTGTTTATAAATAGACGAGATGTTAATTTCTATACATTTTTCGCAGTAGATTTCAGGCCGAAAAACTGCAAGACACCAAAACTGAAGAGTTCTTATCCAATTGATGACGGTTCTTGACTTGATTGACATTGTGCGAACGTTATAATTATATTAGGAAAGATTCGTTCGAAAGATGCAGACATGTTATAGCTTATTAAGAACATTTGCACAATTTGCACGATTATATGGTTAATGCGAATGAATGACAGTTCAAAACTGGATTGTTCTTTTAATTGAGGGCGATGTACAAATGATCTAATCAAGATATGAGACATAAAAACACGAAATGTTCAAACAATACATTCGTTGAATAGAGACGAAAATAAAAACAATGTGGTAATGATCAAATATTGTTAAAAGCTCTTAGTTTAACATTTTGATAGATCCTTGATGGGCTTTTTGGTATTCTCCAATCGCCAAACAATAATAAATACCTTTTACAGGGAATTTCTACTTCGTTCTTTCAAAGGGTAGCTGTCATCGACATCATTTATATTGGACGTAAACGTCAATTGAGTTGTAAGATAACACGGCGAATACGTGAAATGGCGAAAACATATAAATCATTCATAGCATCTAGTTGGACTTCGAAGACGTAAGAAAATAGTTTTTTTTTTCGAAGTAACTTTGTACCCGACAGTCCATCTGTTAACCGTTCGTGCGACAGCTAAGTACTGATTGTTCAATGAGCGATATTATCTAAACAAGGTCTGAAAAAATCTAGACGCAACGGCGCGATAATAGCAAACCATTCTAATTGCTATTAAATACAAATTAGAAAACCTCAAATTGACAATATCTTGTCAATTAAAAACAAACTGTATGCTAATGTCATCGTAAATCTAGCCATACACATATGCCCACAAAATAGAAGCACAGCATAAATTGGTTCTCGCCAGACAGGTGTGACTTCCGCTTAGTAATTGGTTGAACTGTTTCTTCCCGTAATGACGCAAGAAATGCGACATCATGTCTGAGAAATTCTGTGGAATTCTATTTACAAAAATGACGTTCTGACGTCCGATTTAATTTTAGTCAACATTTTGTTGATGCAATTGTGTCGGAATAGAAATCTAACATTGACCTTCAAAAGCAAACACAAATTAGTTCAAAGACTAAAAACACTAACATATTATGACGTAGAGACACGCTTCCGATGTTTACACATTCGTGAAGTTGAAAAAAAAGCTTGTTATTTTTTTTTATAATGACGGATGAAGCCGTTGGTTGCAAATATGCTGAAATGAGGTCAAATAGGCGAGGCCCCATAAAAACATAACGTGCACGCGCGCGTCATTTTTTTTTTTTGTATTTTTTTATTAGTTTTTAAATAAAGTTTGTGATTAATTTGACAGATATAAAAGTAACTTCTCTTTAGTGGCGTTGGTGATAGTAAAGATACAATTTTATTTAGGTTGCCGCAAAATTTGGACATTTCTTCAAGGCCTAACAATTACTAAACTCAGCACAATCGCAGGTCACTGTGTTTGACAGATTATGTTGTCATGAACATTTTACTGTCGAATCGGCATAAGATATAGTTAAAGCCTACAGCTTTTTGACAGTATAAATGTGAGCTGATTAATTGGAGGTTTTAACATGGTAATAACTGTGACGAGAAATGCAGGAATGCATTTTTGACAGTTCAGAATAGATTTGGAATTGTAAGAACAAACTTGCCTCTAAAACAAATTAAGAGTCAAATTAACGCCAAAACAAGATTGGCCGTTAACGTCAGTTTTAGTTCATCTTGCATTCAATTGAAGTGTCAACTGAAAACTTAGTAGGTAGAGAAATCTTTGACAATATTTCTTGGACTCGCGCCCTTCATAAACATCAACACCTAAGAACGTCAACGTCAACCCAGCTGTCAAACATCAGACTCATAGTAAACTAGAATAAACTGTCTTAACACAATAGTTAACTGTAGAAACCTGTTAAAAAAATCCAACTCTTTGCGGTTTGGTTTTGTTTTGACATTAGACAGCTCTTGCGAAAGGGCAGTTTCTCGTTAACTAAAATAAAATCACTTTACCGGGAATAGGAATATCAATTCTATGATTCATACGTCTGATTAATAAACAAAAGTTCAAAAACCAGTTTTCACAACAAAATGGCACATTTAACTTCTACAATAATTTATATTTTATTCTCTTTACAATTGCTGTCCGTGAATGGTCGCCATTACTCACAACAGAAGGTCGTAAATAAAATTGTATCTTTATAATCTTGAAAATTACAATTTTATATCAATTATCGTTAACAACTTCCCTTCAGAATTTTAATAGGATACACAACCTCAAGCGCAGTGCACCATCGGGAGCAGAAGATCTAAACAAGGAACCCCAAACAAATTGTCAATCTAGCAGAACAATGAGCGGTTCGTCTAAACAGAAAGCTTCCAGTATTGCAATAAAGGCCGCCCAAGAGGCAAAAGCAGCTTCAAATGCCCAGGCAGCGGCTGGTCAACAGGCTGCCCATCAGGTCAAAGCGCAGCTGGCTGAAAAGGCTTTACAAGCGGCCAGAGCCGCAGAGGCTGCTTTGGCTGGGAAGCAAGGAATAGTCGAACAACTCGAAAAGGAAGTTCGTGAAGCTGAAGCTGTAGTTCAAGAGGAAACGGGTTCTTTACAAAATACTCAGAATAATGTGAATGCTGCTATGCAAGCGGCACAGCAAGCTACCACACAATTGAGGACACTAACTCAAGCCGTTCAGACGGCTCAAGCAAATGTTGGCAATTCAGAACAGGCCGCCCAGGGGGCACAACAAGAACTATCCGAAAAGACTCAATTACTGGAGGCGGCTAAGAACAGGGTTGAGCAATTGCTAAGGCAGTTAAGTGAGGCAAGAACAGATTTTGCTAGCACTAAACAAGCGGCGTACAAGGCTTCTGCTGCGGCCCATGAAGCCAAGGTTAATGCCGCAAGGAACAAGAGAAGGCTACGTCGAAGAAGGAATCCCGGCGGTACTAATGTACACATGAGGAATTGATTTTGATTTTCTTAATAAAGAGGGACATATTTTGTTTATATAACTTTTTATTGTTGTTATTTCGGTGCTAAAGTTATTTATTGGTCTGCGCCTAAAGTCGTTAAAGCCTATCTCGCAACCTCTATGAAAGGTTTTGCCACCCGACTTAAAACAGACTCAAACTTTGCGGTTATGTTCATTTATGCGCCGTTCAGTAATTGTTTTCTTAAGCGCTCAAGAAAAAATTAATCACTGAGTGTTACTGAACGGATTTCGGTTTTTTATTTCCTAGTCTTTGTTATGAAGCAGTACCGTACACGTTCTTATTAAAAATTGAAAAAAAGAGAAAATTAGCAAAATAACGAGTAGTGAGTAATTGTAATAGCAAGTTTAAAATTCTAGCTTAGTAAGTGAAATGACAACGCAAAATCTGACATTTGTCACATTTTATTTAAAATAAAACGATTTGCAACTATTTTTATTGGCAACGAATAATATTAGGCGTGTTTTTTTGTGCTTCGATCTCAGCAAAGCAAAGTAAAGTAGGATTTTCAGCACGCAATTACAAAAACTACGATCTATTTGACACTTCGAGGACTCACAGTAGTTGCTGTAATAGCATGCTGAAAATCCTACTTTACTTTGCCTTGCTGAGATCGAAGCCCAAAAAAACACGCCTATTGTTGAACAAGTGATTGAGAAAAATATTTCGCTGCCGCAATAGGTTAGTTAGATAACAGAGAAACTTGGATGCATGTAGAAATGCCAATGCCAACTGAGAATTGAGGCATCTAATTTAGTAATTCTGACAGCTGGCTGGCTTGATGTGTCTCAGTTTTGATTGGCCATTATCGGTCACATGAACAGCTTTTCCAGTTGAGTTGGGGTAACCGACGAATCTAGTAAAAAAATTCATGACTGAGTACTAAGTTGACAGTTCGCATACCTGTGTGCCTGACGTAGGATATAAGTGACCAATTTAGTCGACTTAAGATAACTTAGTTCTTGGATGTGCCTGCTGTCTTGACAACCTTTCAGTGAATTAAGTCATTGAGGCCGTTTGGATTTCTCATTTAGTTTCTTATTTTTGGAACGTGGCCAATTTTCCAACTAACGAATGTTTTTGCATTTATCCGTCACACTCATACGATATATTTATTTCTTTAACTAAATGAAGACGGCGGAAGATAATTTTGTTTCTCTCAATCTTGAATCCATTTAACTTGAGTTCGATTTTCTGGAATGCAATTTCTGTCTAAGCTTCCGATATTTTAGCAGCTACCGCTGAAGTAGTGTTAAGTCAACAAGGAGCAGGGTGTAAACTGCGCAGAATAAGACAACAAAAAACAAACGCTACAAGGTCGCAAAATTGTGCCATAGCCAAAAGCTGAACTCCAAAATTAAACTTAGACTCAGACATGGTAGAAATGAGAGCGAGAGAGAGAGAGAGAGAGAAAAACAAACAAATTTACATACCTACAATATATATTCTGTTATATTATGGAAAATCCCAAAACTCATGCATTAATAGAGTGACACTTTGAGACGGTTGCTCTCGGTATTCACACAAACACCACACAGACAGTTGGCACAGGCAGATGTATACATCTAACTACGAGTAAGTTAACTATTCTTTCTCGCCTCCTTTTATGAATGACGATGAACAACTATATACTACTGGCATCACTTTATTTTTTGCCTTCCCATTTGTATGGTAAATTTAAATTTAATTTAACAAAACAAAAAATTTGAGTAAGAAAATTTCCAATTTACCACATAGTTGTCGCGGTGGCTGATATTCAATTGATAAATTACACGATCTTGGGTCACACGTTGTGTTTGTTGTTTGTTTGGTAGCTGTATGCTTTAACTGTAATTCCGATCACGAGATGGCGGCGGAATTCTTTTATTAGTCACTGAACGTCGGCGGCCAATACAAGTGTAAACAAAAAACACAGAGTTACGGAGAAAGAAAAAAAACCACACACTGAGCGGTGTTCTAGGAATCGTTTGCGATTTATTTGTTTTTATTTGTTTTCATTTTGCGAAACGAGGCGCACTAATACCCGCATTCCGGTCGCGCATACACACCGCTTTCGTTTGGAATTTATGGGATTTTTTTGGTGTTTTTTTCTTTTTACTGGGAAAGGAATCAAATCAAATCATGTGGTTTTTTTATGCATTTTTTTTTTTAACAATACGCTACTTCTTTCCCTTTCGCACTTGATTAAACGGCAAAATAATTTAATTTAACTTGTCATCGTTGTTGTTGTTGTTGATTTTGTTGTCGTCAGCGTCACATGAGATTAATTCAATCTTTATAGGTTCGACTATTCTCCGCAGCCGCTGTGTGCAATTGAGAAAAATAAAATCACACAAATCCAATGGATATTGATAATCAACAAATTGACACGATCACAATTTATGTACCAATTGGGAGCGGTACGCAGAGGGGTGGATGGGTAAGGGAGGTTAGGAAACAAGCGAACTCGTTGTCAAGAATTCAATTATTATACCTTGAATTATATAAAGCCATACACAGTACACTATAGGTATAGATCTTAATGCAACACCGGCCGTTGCGGGTTTTGTTAAAAATAGACACTTTCTTCACCCAGCCACAACGAGGCACACAATTCTCACTCTCATTGACTGATCTCCTTCTGTTAAGCACACTCTTTTCGAATTTGAGTAAAAGTGCACTTCTCTTGTTTGACAAGTGTTGGAAAAAATCAACAACACCTGTTTTGTGGCCAAAAACAAGAGGCTATGTTCTTTTGAATTTTTTAAATTACGCACTTCCTTTTTCCGTTTATTATTTTGATTTGTTTTTATAAAAGACAGGCGAAGTTCACTTCGTCTACAGTGACAGTCTTCACATGCTAATCTATTGAATTGGATTCGAAATATATGCACGATTGGTATAAATGTTTTCCATTTGACCAAATGTTACACGTCCAAACCGAACGATGTGGCTACAACGACTGAATTGGATTTTGTATCTGAATCTGAAACTGAAAATTGAATTGCAAAATATGCTCGTCGGCTATACATGATACAGTATACACTCACTATACTATAGGAACGAACGATGAATGAGAATGACTGCGAACGAGCGAGCGAGCGAGTGAGTGAATTGCTAACTTGCATGTGTGTTTGCCTGTGGATATGTATTTTTTATTTTTATTTTTCGAAATTGTTTTCTTTTATTGTGACGTATAAACACAGCGACAGCGACATCGACAGCCTATCTAGTTTGGTTCTGTTCGTTTTGTATTGGTTTATTATTTTGCCCCCCTACTGTTGCTCATCATATTACTGCCACTGCCACTGTCAGTGCCAAATGTAATCCGATGAAATGACGCAGGTGGGAAGGGATTTACTTTCAATTGAATTACATAATTGACAGGTAACGGCGGGTTGTGCTAGAAAAATATTCCATTTCCATTGACAGGAAGAACTCATAAGGACATTTATGGATAACTCACCCTTGGCTTTGAGGAAGGGGTTCTCCTCGTTGCATTTGAAACTGCGAGAGTGTTTGGTTAGGTCCAGAGACTCGCCTAGAAATAGAAATGATAAGGTTAACAAACAACAACAAAAAAAAGATATAGAAATAAAAAAAAAAGGTCTGACAGCGGTGGGATTCGAACCCACGCCCTTTCGGACTGGTGCCTAAAACCAGCGCCTTAGACCACTCGGCCACGCTGCCCTCGTTACAATCCGTTTTCCATCGTGTATGTGTACTTAGCAATGTGTAACAGTGGTGGTTGGGTTAATTACAGTCAGCGACAAAGAATTACACCATGACTGGATTTAGAGAAAAAAGAAAAGAAAACAACTTTCTTTCGTCGTAATTTAAAACTGCAGAGATAAGGTTTAACTGTGAACACAGCAACAATAGGTAGCAGGTTTTTTTTTTAATCCATTTTCAAGATCGAACCAAAGGCTATCAAATAAAATACAACCGTGGGTTATTGAGAACATTCTGCGGTCACACTTCAGGATGTGAATCAGTGTTTGACTTTGGAACGAGTTTGAAACGATGCCGTTTAGCTTTCAAATGGCTCGGGGTAAACATTATTTAAGCCGAAATTGAAAACACAGCTCGACAGGTGTCAGTCAGTATGTGCTGTGTTAGTGCTGTTCGTTTTACCTTTCCTAAGTAATTTTAAAAACTATAAGAATTGTTTTAATGTAGCTAACTTAAAGCGTTGCTTTTTATTCATAAAGAAATTTCATTGGTTTATTATTAATGCCTTACGAAATTGAATATATCCTAAAATATTAAAAACGCTTCTTGAACCCATTAGCAACGCAAAGCTTGATGCGACAGATAAGTCCGCTGACAGTTCACACAATTTCAAATAAAGTAGACTTATCATCACTAAAAGAATGAAAGAAACTGTCACAGTAGTTAAATAAATTGAGGCAAACTGCATTTATTGGTGGAAACGTCGTTGACAGTTCAACAAAACAAAACATTTTGTCTGTGAAACTATGACGAAAAGTATTCACTGCAACGGTAATGCGATGGACTTTATGAGGCTGTTGGCAACGGATGCGCCGGATCTTATGGGCAAGTGCTTTGACTAACTTTTGAGAACGTCAACATTTTAGTATTTTTTTTTTATAATTGCCGAATTAAAATATTTTACTAGCCATCATTTCGGTGTGGTGTGAGTCGATCAGTTTGTTGGTGTCAAAAGCGCGGACATTAACCAGCATCATTAGTGTAATTGTGATTGTCAACCGCTATGTAGAAATCCAAGATGGATGAAATGTGTCCATGGATTAGTTGACCTGCAGTCGAGGTGTTTCATTGAAGAGCTGTTGTATGAAGTGACTCAGAGCTGTGATAACATTTGAGTGAACGCGCCAAAAATTAGAAGTTGTTAACCCATACATTCGGCAAAACAAATCAATTACATTTGGTGCGGAAACTATTGATATTGGGGACGTTCAAGAATCTAGGTTAGTAAGTCTGACACATGGATGACTTGATTATCTCGGTATTGATTTGCTTATATCTGTCACATGAACAGCTGTTTCGGTTTACGTTAATAGAGGGGTAGCCGACGAATCTAGTCAAGAAATTCGTGAATGAGTACTAAGTTGACATTTCGCATATACTCGTGTGTGGCTGACGTAGGAAAAGTGACATTCCCGACAAATCTTTAGTATTTGTGTTCAGGTTTCATCTAGTCCATCTGACCCATCTAGTAGACTTAAATAACTATAGATTTTTGAATGCGCCCATTTAACAAAATTTCCCCATTCCTCCGGCTTGCCTATGAGCAAAGGACATTCATATCATCGATAAAAGCAGACACCCCAAAAGTAAGATGACATCAAACTGCGTGCAATTTTACAACAGAACCTGCGCGTTGATATTTCCAAAAGTCAATGTCCATCAAGAACTGTTTTTCTGAAAATGTGTCCAAACACTTGCCGCGTTCTAAAATTACCGAATAAACCAAAGCAAATCCAAATTTCGTCAATAAAAATATATCTACTCGTGAATTCATTTGCTCCCACAAAGTGCAACAACGTCGACTTGGTGTCTTCAATCAGTATTCTTTCCTTTTGGCCATATGTTCAATCGTGTCTAAGAATACCGCTTTTATTTTAGACAATTCAAAATGCTCAACTCTTTATCTGACTCCGCCACCTCCTCGGTCCCGACTACATCCATAGACTCAATCCCAGCTGCAGATGAAATTTGTACATGTCCCCCACTCCCCAATCGGTGCATATACTGCTGCTGCTGCTGCTGCTGCTGCTCCCCGCGGCACACAAATTTCGTCTATCTTTCGGGCACAATAAAATTAAAAATAACTTCCTTGCCATGGGAAAATTTAAACACCGAGAGACGAAGAGGTCAGGTGAAATCTTAAAATAGACGTCCGATGGATTTATTTCGGGACGCGAAAAACCTCCTCTCAGTTCTTTTGCCTTCTCTTTGTGTTGCACCATCACACTCTCCGTGCTGCAGCATCCTTTCCATATGCATGCACTATTGATGGGTGTATATCTGTCTGTATCCACTGATCTGACGGACACTGTTTATAGGAGGTTGATGAACGTTATTTTGACAGTTTGGCCAATAAAACAAAAACCTCCGCAGAGTGGAATTTCATTCCTAAGCCGACTACGCTATACCAAAGCACGAACATTTACTTTGTTGTGCTAACACTTTCTTGTTATTGGTAGCCCACGTCATCGCACAGAAACCAAATCCATATAGAGGTATATTTGTCAATGCAAACATTGACAGATGCAGAGTTTCCCCAATCGTTGCACAACGGCGGAGGATAGAGATTTGCGTCAATGACAGTAATGGTTATATTACTGATGGGTGATGGATATTGTCTTGCAATTTGTTTTCGTTGTTGCCTATTCTTTACGCTGTTGCGTCAATGCGAGAGATCTGTTCGGTGTCGTTGTTTTCTTAAGGGCTTTGCCGACCAGCGGGGAATGGTTATACTGTGAGAAATTACGTCGAGTGGATTATTTTCGCTGTACGCTGTTATTTCGTTCGGCGACAGGTATTGGTAATTATAAAATAAATAAGTACAACTAGGTTTACTTGCCACGTAAATAATCGTTTATTTGCTAAGGTGGTGTGTCAGACTTAAGACCTTTAAGAGGTCGAAACTTTGTTTGTGTGCCTTTCAAGAAAATAACTTTTGCTTTTAAGTTATTGGAAGTGTTTGGTGTTTGGTGTTTGGTGTATGGAAATGTTAAACCTAAGTTTTAAAACTTATTCAAATTATTTCTGGGAAGATTGGCCATCGTCTGATTCGGGCAGCGAAGAAGACGAGCGCAATTTGGTCTGTGGAAGACGGCTATACAAGATGCTACCACGTGTTGGACTCGGAAAATAGGACCACCGCGACTTCATCTCTCATGTTCGTCTTTCAAAGCGGAAGACAATGATGGTGCTTCATCTTATAATCAATTCGTGCGCCTGGAAAAGATATTGTGTACCGTGAAAGAGTTGGAATTTATTGCATATATTTTTTGAGTTTCGTTGTTTTCCTCTTCATAAGATCGCGTGAATTACGACCCATAACAAAGATCAAGTGAACTCCGACCAATAGCCCAGTTATTAATCGTTGCTACGCTACTATGGTCGTAAATTGTTTGTTGAAACGAGTGTCCAAAGCAATTGACAATCTTGCGGGAACTACTGCAAACAGCTAGTGACTAGAGTGAAATTCCCTCCAATTTAAATATTATATGTATATCTACTCCGTAAAACGAAAATCATAAAGTGTGCTTTGTCTATGACGAAAGTGACGGCCGAAATTCAAATCCAAAGTTGAACTGACATTATGTGGTGTCATCTGTCACAAATATCCCAGGGACATTTCTGAAACAGCAAGTACGCCAACTTTTGAACTTCAACTGAGGAGTTAAGAATTTAAGTAGTGAATAAAAGCGGTTTTTAAATTGCGGCTCAACTCCTCAACTCTTTCGAATCAACTCCGAAGTTGGCTAACCTCGGAGTTATCGGCAAGTTGAACGATAGTGAATAAAATGGCCCTAAGAGTGTTTTGAGTTCTTGTCAATTGTTGAGGTATAACTTAAAATTTACGTAAAGTATTTGAAAAAGCTAGTTTAATATTAAAATTGTCAATCTAGATACTCAATTTGGTACAGCTGTGCACTCTTGGTTGCCCTTTTAGTGATTCGCTGTAGTAGTAGCATAGCCCCGATCAATGTTAGTTGTTTTGCAAATACTTGTAAAGGGTGGTTAAATTTTAAGGGCCGATGTTGAATGTGAACCACACCTAAACGTCAAGTTTTTTTCTGCATTTCATTTGACATTTCTCAATTTCAGACTAACTCAATTTGAACCATGGAAAGATACACAATCGAGCAACGCGTTAAAGTTATTCAGGCTTATTATGAAAATGGGCGTTCAAATCAAAATGCATATCGTGCACTTCGTGATTTTTTCGGTCAATTTAATCGGCACATTTTCACCTCAGTGGATTCGTCAATAAGCAGAATTGCCGCATTTGGGGGAATGATAATCCAGGAGTGGTTGTCGAAAAACCAATGCACCCCCAAAGAGTGACTGTTGCGGTTTATGGGCTGGCGGCATCATCGGGCCGTATTTTTTCCAAAATGAGGCCGGTCAGGCAGTTGCTGTGAATGGTGTTCGCTATCGTGAGATGATAACGAACTTTTTATGGCCCGAATTGGAAGACATGGATGTGGACGATATGCGGTTTCAACAGGACGGTGCCAGTTGTCACACAGCTAACGAAACAATGGCTCTTTTGCGGGAGAAATTCAATGGCCGTGTTATCTCACGTCGTGGCGATGTTAATTGGCCGCCACGATCATGCGATTTGACACCGTTGGACTTCTTTCTTTGGGGTTATTTGAAGGAAAAGGTGTACGTCGATAAGCCAGCAACAATTCAAGAGCTAAAGGATGAGATAATTCGGCACATTAACGGCATAGAACCTCAATTATGCCTCAGCGTCATCGAAAATTTGGACCATCGGATGGAGGTGTGCCGCCGAGGTCGCGGCGGCCATTTGCCCGATATTTTGTTCCATACATAATTGAACCATAACAATATTATCACAATAAAAAGAAATGACAGTAATTTCCTAAATAATTTGTGTTTTATTCAAAATCAACATCAACCCTTAAACTTAACCACCCTTTACATATATCCAATTCTTATCATTTTCAGAATATAAAATTGAATTCCCACTTAACACGTCCGTCTACGTCGCCTATCTTATTCGTAGGATTTAATTGGGAAGAATTAATTCGATATCGATGGTGAGCCGGATTATTTGCTCTCGAATTGCTGTGAAGCAACACAGTTGAATCCTTGAACATAAATATAGTTCTTTACAAATTTATTTAGATCCTTTGTGTTTGGGCGGTTATAACCCGGAAGCCGGTTACCGCCGGTCGGACGGTTACAGTGGCAGTGGTGTTTTTCGAAGCTCGAAACCGAACTTTGTGAATAAACATTTGCAAAGAATAGCCTTGAGTCCCGTACCCTGACTACGACTGCAGGAATTCCGGTTAAACAAACCAACACGTTTCGGTTTTTGCACCAAACTTGACATGTGTTTTTTGTTATTGAACTTTAAGGCCCTCAGTGTCTTTTAGTGACAAATATTTCGGACTAAATATTTTGTAGGTAACAATAGATAATTTTGTATGTGAGTTATTTTTTTTTCTGAAGTTGAACTCGAGCTCTAAAAATGATTATTAGTACCGCGCTTTGTCTATAGCTGTTTACTAACCTTTTGCCAACCAAACTTTGCGTTTTCTCCACCGTGTCGCGTCGTACCATAAACTGCACTAGGAATGTACCCACAACAATGTACCTACTTACTAGCCTCGCACGGGCTTGGCAAACCGTCTTGTTTATGAATACCGTCACTATATATCGAACAAGGTATGGCCGTTGCTTCTTTGTGTATTTCTTCAGCTTCCGTTGGTGTTCGGTTTAAACTTTCTATATATTTATGGTAAATCATTTTCGAAAATAATTCTAACAACACCTTCATTGCCCTTGCTGCTGCCGTCTACCGTGCATAATGTATATAGAGAAATGTCTTACAGAATTAATCGACCATTACTGTGTGTGAAAAAAAAAAAAAAAAAAATCTGAATTATCTATATTTACACCGAAACTAAAATAAAGCACAAGATTCATCTCCTAGTGCAAACTAGTTGTATATATGCTTCTCTCTCTCGCGAATGGATTTCCGATGGCATAAATATCAACTGTTACTTCGGAAAAGAACTAAAAATATCTTATTTTCATTTTCGTCTTCTGCTTCAACCGTTTGTCGGTATTTTTATACATTTTTGAGATTCTTTTTATAATTTTCTTATTCTCACTTTTTTTTTTTTGTGTCTTGTGTCGAAGAATTTATATTTTTAACTAAACGTGAAGGTTGTGCAAACAAAAATATTAAGGATGCGAACAACGGGTACATGATTAGTTAAGTAATTTATTTGATATGGAGCAAAGAGGAAAATAGGTGAGCGTGAGAAACACCCACAACATCGCAGCACTCCTTGGACAGTGGATTCGGGGGTTTTTCAATCACTTTGGAAAAGCACACGCCGCAAGTGATTTTCGGAACAAATCATGTCGGGAAAATGCCAATCTGTTTCAGTGTTCGTATATATGATGGAGGAATGCGTGGAGGAAGAACTGCATAAAAGCAAATATATTCAAACCACACACTTGGCAGCTAAATGGCCAAGAACTGCTTCGGCCAGCGGCAAGTGAATTGGAAGTGTGTCCTATTTTTGGAAATATTTCGGATAAATATTTTTATTTTCCATTTCTATTTTCTGTTGGTTTTTTGTGCTTTGTAATGGAGCAGAGAAATAAAATTAGAATCAAGTGGAGGAGCTATTTTTGGGAGGCTTTCTTCGTCGTCGCCATCGCATTTATGTGCTCCTACGTTTTGGATAAGTGCAGCGCAGCAAGCTGGTGTTGAGCAATCGTCCAGTCTATTTGTAAACTATTTGCGGCCGAAGTGAGGAGTGAAACGCTTTCAAACGCACACCAGATGCTGCCATGGGAAAAGTCATATTTATGTGCTTTCAGTTTAGGGTCGCTGTGAATCGCTTATAGCTGAGACTGTGCAGATGGGAATTTAAATTTATTTTCCGCGATCTGAAATGATTTTGGTCAGAAATATATTAAGCAGGCAGTGGACTTTGTTGGGGCGACTTGTTTGTTTGAAAGTGTTTCCTTCCTAAATACTACACAAACATCTATCACGGTATTTCTATTATATTGTACCTAAACTTTATTTTCTCAGGAAATTGAAGGAAATTGAGTGATTAATAACTGAACTAATTATTGTTCATTTACAAGGTTTTCTATCAATACAAATCACCCTTGAGGCTTAGCCGCAATGAGAGAAAAATGGATGAAAGTCCTCGTTAGTTCTGGCAAAGGCTTGAATGTGCCGCTAAACCTATTGCGGTCACAAAATGCAATTTCGTTGTCATCACATAATCACTTGAGCTGGATTACTTCAGCTTAAGTTGTGGTTCTCCATTTAATAACTGCCCAGACTTTTAGTCAGCCTTGTAAAGAACGGGTCTTTACAGAAATAGTCTGCCAGGCATAGCTTTAAGAAAACCACACTTTACATGGGTATAACTTAAGTGAACAGTTACATCTGTCAGTTAGTAAAGTTTGCAACATAAATGCAAAATAAATCAATAAAACTAAATTAGATGAGGGAATAATACAGCCTTGAATGATGTCTATGCGAAATGGGACAGGAGGACCGCTGTTGATATAAAATGGAGAAAAAGGTATCATATACAGTTGCGTAAGCTATCTGAGGCAGAGACAATACTGAGACTTCCAACACGGAATCTACTTGCCGCTTGCCCCCTTAATTTTTTATATTTTTTCAAATTCGCCATTTTGTTTTCCTATCGGTGATATGTCAATTAAGAATCCGTGTGACAACCCATACAAAATTTATAAAATAAATGCTGCCAACCGTGGGGGAATGAGATAGAGTTCGGGAACATGCCATTTTAACATAACTGAGTTAGTTATTATGTATTTTTAAAAGGCGAATAATATTATTTGTTCGGTTAATAAAACTATCCAAATTTGATGATTCATATACTTGAAACATATTAGGACAAACATGGTTTCGTATTTTCCGCTTTTGAATATCATTAACTTCGATTTGATTATTAATTTTTTCTTAAATAACTGAAGAATAATTGCTCAAATTGTTTTTATTTTCCCTTAACCAATATCTACGTTGTTGACTTTTCATAAATATTTTAAGCAAACGTACACTTATTCCTTAAAAAAAAAAAATACTATCCGCACGTAACGAGTAATGTCAAATTTAACGGATAAAATTCTATGAACGCTGACAGCAACTTTACCGACAGCGGTAGTGACATATTAGAAATGACCTCAGAAATGAATTTTTGGTATCGTATGCACCGTTTTCGAGATACGTCCAAATTTAAAAAGTTCCGTCATTCGACATTTAAGCGAAAAACTGAATTTGGAGTCATGTTAACCTCACGTACATAAGCTCAAATATTAATTTTGATTGAAATCGTTGGAGCCGTTTTCGAACAAATCAAACTGGTATGAAAATTTTATATGGGAATATTGAGGTTACCGTGCAATAACAAAATGGGACATACGGACAGAAGTTTGAACGAAATGGGACATACGGACAGAATTTTGCGACCCACTTTTTTCACTTCGAAATTTTGTACGAAAACAATATTTTAAAAAGGAGTGCGAGAAGGTTGAACGCGTCATCACAGAATAAATAGAGCAACTTCACATAGCCCAAACTGGAAGATAATAGAGACGAAGTGCATTATGTGCTAAATATTTGGAAATAACATTTATGGAGACATTTAGAGGGTGGTTGGTTACATTTAACATTTCACCTTATGTCACGGTCAGACGGTTAAGATCATGTGCCTACAACAAAGAAATAAAGAAAACTGGTGAATTAGTTATCTCTTTGACAATTACTTCAGGGAGACAGGTTTTTGCCTAAATTAACTGTTCCACATACAATTTCCTACTTTGCCATATCACCACTGAATTGACACTTAAAACTATGTGTCACTTATTGCTATAGAGAGCTGTTTCATGTTCCGTTTGGCCCCTTTGAAATTCAAGACCGCCACTTTCTTAATAATTATCAAAATGGTCCCTTTTTCAGTTTAAGTTAGATTTTATTCTTTATTAAACGAAAAAACCGGCCAAGAACCTCGCGCACCGAAGGTTCCGCACCTCTTTAGAGTTGGAGATTGCGAACAAACAACAAACAACAATGTGTGGTTGAGAATGAGTATCCATTGGAAAAGTTCGAATGAGAATAAGTAGAGTTGAGTATTCATTCAAAATTCCAATTGGAATCGATTAAGAGAACACACCAATAACGAATGAAAAATGGTTAAAGGAGCGTTCTTTATATAGTAATCTACAGTTTTTTGTAAATATCTTTTAAAATATTAACTTTTCCACAAAATAGTCTTCGACACATACATAGCTACAAAAAAGGTGTATATCCAATTTTCTGTTAATCAAGAAATAAACAGCTTTTTGTGTGACTGAAAATATTTTTTTCACCAAATCACTTATTTGTCGTTTAACTTGAGGTTATATCGGATGTTAGGTGGAAAGTTCAGTCAATTAGTTTCTGATATAGACCTAGGTACAAAATTGGTCTAGTGGTCGGACAGACGGACAAAAGCGAAACTAATAAGGTTCCGTCTTTTCCCTCTGGGTACGGAACCTTAAAAAGGTGCAAACATATGTAAAAAAGTGTTTCGTAGTGAATAAATTTGTTTTTTTGTTTTTTTGTTTGTTATAAATAAATGTCTTTGCTGCTGGAGGCCCTTTTAAACTTTTTTCAGCCGCAATTCTGCCAGCCCCATAGTCTTGTGGCAAACAACAACGCTAAATATTCTTTGTCTCCAACTTAGGGATGCCCGACATCTCGCTCAGTGCGGGACTGTCCCGATATAAGGCTTTTGTCCCGCGAGTGTCCCGTAACGAAAAGTGTCCCGCAGAATGTCCCGCACTGAAAAATTTGTCCCGTAAGGTCCCGCCTTTTAACTTGTCGCCCTTTCTACATTATTAAATAAAATAAATTGCAATTAATAAGACATCGAATATTAGCTTAGGTATACAAATAACAAGGTGTGAAGTGCGCCTTAATCGAATGATGATATAGTTCAGTGGTCTGGGTCTCTGAACCTGAACTCAAAAAGTTAGCCGCAAGCCCACTCAATTGTAAATCAATTTTATAGAGAAGTAGATTCATTCTATGAGAGCGCTCTTAATTAAGAACAACAAACTTCAGTACTTATCAAGGATTAATTTACGAAATAATCCAAATTATGAAAATTACATCACAATTATTGAGCTTTTTAAACTTCAAAATATAAATAATGATATACTTTTTGAAGAATTTATTGCATTAAAGAGTTTTTTTTGAATGTGAGATAAGAAATTTGGATGAAAAACAAGTTGTGAAAAATTGGGTTAGTTTTTTCAAAAAGGTTGAGGCACCAAATTTGAAAATTCTTTGCAATTTTGTATTTTCGATGCCTATTTCTAATGCAAGGTCTGAATATTCAGTTTCGTGAAGAATTCATGGAGAGATGAGCGGAATCTGCTTTCCATGGAAGTATTGGAAGCAGAGCTTCTTATAAAGCTAATTTTTTCGATGAGTTTCTTATCGGAAAAATTTGAAAACTAAATACGTTGTACAAATTTAATCTGAAAAGCTTACATTATTAAATGTACAAATATGAGTCAAAAGACTAAAGGGTCCGCCATCTAACTTTTTTTTTCAACTAGTTCTTATTTCGCGAATGGTAACACTTAGCTCATGTCTGATTTGACAGATAATTAGTTTTATCCTTCCACTGAACGAATTATGGTTGTGTATACGTTTGAACAACGCTGGGAAATATTGCGACATTACTTAGAAAATCATGGCAATGTTGCAGAATGTGTGCGAAAATTGCGTACGGAATTTGGAAGAAGAGAAGCACCGTCAGCTCCGTATGTTCGTTATCTTGTGAAAATAGTGAAAGAAACTGGCATCCTCATCGATAAATCAAAGCGTGAAAAGCCAAAAACAGTGCGTACACCCGAGAAAATTGCTGCTGTGGTGGAATTTGGTCCAGAGGCATAATTGGGCCATTTTTCTTCGAAAATGAGCAAGGAGTGGCCGTTACAGTCAATGGCGATCGGGCCATGTTGAACGAATTTCTGTTCACAAAAATTTAAGAGGAGGATATTGCCAACATTTGGTTTCAACAGGATGGTGCTACGTGCCACACAGCCGAAGCTACACTCGATGTTTTGCGCCCTGTTTTTGAAGATTGCATTATCAGCCGCAGAGCTGATGTCGTTTGGCCACCTCGGAGCTGCGATTTGACACCGTTGGACTATTATTTGTGGGGTGCCGTAAAAGATAAGTGTTACGCCGACAAGCCAGAGACAATTGACGCTTTAAAGGACAATATTCGGGAAGCCATTGGTGAAATACAGCTGCACACAATCGATAATGTGCTTAAAAATTGGACCGATCGTGTAGGCTACTGCATGGCCAGCTGAGGCAGCCATTTGAATGAAATTATTTTCCATTATTAACCGGAAGGATTGTACTTTCAAATAAAAAAAGAGATTTGAGAAAATATTCAGTAGTTTTTTTTTACAGCATTTTCAAGAAAAAAAGTTATTTGGCGGACCCTGTATTACTTAAACTAGATATAACTTATTACAACAAATGAAATGTAATCTAAAATAAAATTTTTCAGGTCTGGCAGCATCCCTACCCCAACTGCGATAATTCTTCTTGTATTGGTGTGACTCACTTGCGAATAACAAATAACTTTCCTATAGTTATTCTCATTCGAAGTGGCGTTCCTTTCTCCCTAACATTATTGTCGGCTCCTTATTTCGAAACGTAATAACGCTCTATGGTCAACTGTCATCAGCCTACAGAAAGCGCGAAGTTATTTATGGAATCCGAACGCCCGAGAAGAAGTGGGCACACATATAAATCTCTTATATGATACCACATATATTACAACCGAAATAAATTTTTCTTTTGCTAATACCAAGAGCGCAACGTAGAGACGTAGAGAAAGTTGTGTTGGCAAAAAAGATAAATTTAACCACACTCGCTGGATACACCATACACGATACAACACCGCCGCACAAGAGCGTATCAAGCCAGAGCGAACAATGTTTGCAAAAAAAAAAAAATAATATAGAAAGGATAAGGGAAAGCGTACACATATACCTACAGCCACACGACCACGGCACAAGCACATGCTGTCACTGTGCTGTGACTGTGAACTATGGCTATGGAGAGATCCCAAAATAGAAATGAAATTACACTATTGGTATAAATAAACGATTTGCGAGATGTTGGTGCGGTGGAAGGTGAATTATGTTGGAAGGACCTTTACTATTTGCGGAGGACTGTTTTTGCAAATGCTGTTCACTCACTGGCATTGAATTTGCGCACCGTCACAATGACATAATCTGGATAAAAATACACTTTTCCGATTCCAGCTAAATATTTCATTAAATAAGTGACACAACATAACGTATACGAGTGGTGAATTCTAAATTTAATCGAGGATACTAATAGCGGCATAATCGAATGGAAGGAGAAAGGCATACGGCACGTTGTGTATATCTCTGTTGTACACCTATATAGGTATCTTTAAAGGAAAGTAAATTGAGATTGCGAAAATAGAATTGCCTCGGAAGGTTGCCTGGCCGTGGTTGTAAATGGCCGAAGAGGAGTTGCAATGGCCCAGAACGCGTCCTTTCAGAATATTGCAGTTTATATTTCAGGTCGTCGCTTTAATTAGAGGTAAGGATTCAAACTTCCAGGTGCCTTTGTTGGATGTGGAGAGAGAAGTTTCAACAAAAAGTCGGGTTCAAAAGTGGTTAAGTATAGGGCGGCGATTCTGCCTGCAAAAGTCTGACTGAAATCTGGTGGAACTCAATCCACAATTTTCTACCTTACAAATTAATTGTAGGGGAACCATCTGCAAATGAAGTCATCAGAGTTTGGGGCAAAACCTGGCAGCCATGTGAACTATGGCAATTTGGTATGCTAAGGTAGTTCGCTATTGTCAGATCATTAGCAGCTCATTGAAAGATCATTTGTAGACCTGACAATATTGCCAGATCTGGCAATCGTGTGAACATAGCTTAAATGATTCTCTCCAATAGATTCTAATCTAAGATACGTTACTATGAAAAAATGAAGGCGACAAATCGAATGCCAACAAAATGAGTTCTATTAACTGTGTCAAATCGCATGATCGTGGCGGCCAATTAACATCGCCACGACGTGAGATAACACGGCCATTGAATTTCTCCCGCAAAAGAGCCATTTTTTCGTTAGCTGTGTGGCAAGTGGCACCGTCCTGTTGAAACCACATATTGTCCACGTCCATATCTTCCAATTCGCAGTAACTGCCTGACCGGAATTTTATCTTTGAGGTCTTGAATCGACCCCGGGCTGTTGGCGTAGACCTTATCTTTCACGTGGCCCCAAAGGAATAAGTCGCAAGGTGTTAAAACAGCTCGAATTTTTCCACCAATTTCTGTATTGCGGTCCGACATGGTGCTTCACGACGAGCAAAAACTGCTTTAGTTTTGCGAACTGTGACTGCAAGATTTTCACCATTTTTGTAGTGAATTTTAATAATTTCAATGCGTTGTTGATGCGTGTGTCGTTCCATTTTTAGTAATGGCGTTCCTACTTGTCAAATTTCAATGAATAAAAGCTTCAAAAGTGACAGCTACCGAAATAGCGGGTCATTCACAATAACACATATTATTGGAAAACATTGGAAAACCCTTTATAAGTTTCATTCTCCTCATTTCATAATAAGTACCTAAAAAGTGTACGGAAACTTTGGATGTTGACGTATTAACATAATTATTATATATTATTTTTTTACTGTTGATGAAGCTCCAACAACGATTACTATTAGTCTTTAAATTAGATTCAACAGAGAGAACGTACTGTCCATAAAGAAATTTAAAATAAATTCTTTTTGAAGCTTTCGATAAACTAACAAAAGTTCCGGATCATTATTTCCTTTTCAGAACTGCTTATTGATCTTATTTTTTGTATTATTTAAGTTCACGATCCTTTTATTGAACCAAATAGGATGAGCGCCCGATCCAATCCTCACTTTGGGTGTAAACATATCGATTACCACTTTAACAGTATCTACAAAAAAATTAAAAGAATTATTAAGATCTCCGATATTAAGAACATTAAGCCAATTAATTCATTCCAGATTTTTAGAAATATTATTGTAGTTTGCTTTAACATAATTGCTGAGACAGGGACTGGGTCGAAAACAGTCGTAAAATTCGAACTAGAAGAAATAAAGCATTAAATTTTACTTTAAGTTAGGAAATCGTTGGATTGCAGTCACCGCCAGTGATGCCAACCCGGATCGAAGTTTTGTATGCCCAAACCCGTACAAAATTATGCCTTTTTGATAAGAAACATAAAAAGTGTCATACCTATCTTACAAAGGAACTGCAACAAACCTACAAGGTGATTCAAAAAATTACTATTACTGTTGGTTGATCGATAGGCAATTCTATCTTCTTCTATCTCTATAATCCAAGGTTTTGGTTTGGTGGCATTTGTCACAAGCGTTTTTACTTTTTCGATTTTCCCTTGCTTTCTATCTGTCAAGTCATAACAATTTTTGTTTATTTAGTTCACATCAACGACAACTTGAAGCTCGCCTCAGGTGAAACAACAAAATTCAGTCAGTTGTTGATTTTTGTTAAATTTGTTTAATTTTTATGAAATGCTAGGTGGAATTTAGAGGTCACTAGCAAAAGTCTTCAGGATCGAACTTTGTTTATTTTCTTTTTAAGTGTCATTGTATTGAATATAATTTTTGAATATAGAATTTGAATTGACCGAATTACATAAAGGAGCATGTGCATGTTCGGAAATATTATTTTTATTACATTAACGAATTTGGGCGGAACGAAGTTCGCCGGGTCAGCTAGTGTTTTATAAATAATAATTTTTAGGAGCGTTTATAAAGGATGTGTTTATTTACTGCATAACTTAACGCGAGTTTAGAGGCATTTAAGTAAATTCGAATAAATAACGCTGTGTATCTATAGAACATGCGAATACTGTCAATCAACAAAACAATTTGGATTTTTTCATTCAATTCGATACGCAAAATCTGAAATTGGATCAAATCGCAGAATCCAATTAAATACCACATTATCCTGTCTTTTTTTTTTTTTTTGGAGTTTAATAATATATTCGTTTTTACGAATTAACTTTCCGGGATTAATATTTAGTGAAAACTTGGGCATGGTATTAACCTATTCAAAAATATTTTAAATGTAAAGAAAGTTATAGAAACCTGAAATGTGAAGGGATGAACATTTTTTTGGATAGAGAACAAGTAAAGCTATCTAAAAAACCATACTCAACATATATTCCTCTTACATTTATTGTTATAATTTCATTTACATATTGTTTGTTGTTAAAAAAGTGCCACCCGGCTTCCTTTAACTTACACGTATTCAGACAGAAATCGGGTAGGTGCACGGAAGTTGACCGTCTAGTTTGGATAGTCTTTGGTATAAGTTTTTTTTTTTTTAAATCATCCCATGCCCAGATGGCTGACACTGCGACCTGAAAGATCTACTGTGTCAATGGGGAGAGGTTAAACTAAGAGACGTTCGACCTTCCTAATGAAGGTCAGTAAGTCTTTAGTAGCAGAGTACGCTATCTCTGTTGGTGTACGATTCTCCCTATAGAAGACCCGTTTTCTTAACCAATGAAGAGCCGGACAGTCACAGAAAATGTGTTCAGAGGATTCGATATCCTCCAGACAGAATCTGCATTCTGTTTCCGGACAAAGATTCATTTTGTTGAGGTGATATTTAAGGCCACAATGACCTGTGAGGAAGCCCGCTAGCTTACTTATGCTATCCTTACTGAGTTTAAGTATTTCTTTATAGGAGTAAGGTTTAATTAATCGTTTGGATTGTCTTAGACCCGGGACATGTTCCCAGTGTCCAATACGAAGTTGTTTCCTAATCGTTAATTTCCCTTAGTGCAATAGTCCAATTGACTGAGCAGTAGGGTTCTGGTCCACAGAAAAAGGATTCGGAGCCAGTCCTAGCTAGCTTGTCCGCATATTCGTTGCCTGCAATACCCTGATGACCCGGCACCCAGCCAAGCCTTACCTTGTAGTATTTGGCTAGGGCTTGCAAAGCATCGTGACAGCACTTCACTGTTTTGGAGTCCATTGTATTGGACGCCAAAGCTTGTAAAGCTGACTGACTGTCTGAAAATATTTGAATGATTGCGCCTTTCATACCTTTTTTGGATATTAGATCGGCACAAATTTCGATAGCATGGATTTCCGCTTGAAAAACCGTGGGACACATTCCAATGGGTATCGATACTTTGGTGTTGGGTCCAAAGACACCAGCTCCAACGCCGGAATCCATTTTGGATCCTTCGGTTTACCATACTAAACTTTTTGGTTTGAGTGACGGAATACCATTGGTCCAACTTGCGCGTTCAAATATTTCAACCTCATATAATTTCCCGAAACTGTACTCCCTAATCATACAGTGTCTGGGACGGAGCAGAACATGCCCAAGTTTGGGATTAGGTTAAGTATTTTCAGATGTCCCACATGGTCAGATGATTTAAACCTACATATTCTATAGCTGCAGTTTAATGGCGCATCTAGCTGCCGTCTTCATAATAAAGTACTGCAAGGGTGAAAGCCCAATAATGGCCTCAAGTGCTGTAGTTGGGCAGGTGCGCATTGCACCTGTGATACCGAGACAGGCAATCCTTTGAAGCTTCTGAAGCTTGTTTGCCGCGGTTCGTTCAAGTACCTTTGGCCACCAGGCGAATGCCGCGTACGAGATAATGTGTCTTACCATCATGGTATATAACCAGTGTACCATTCTGGGATTAAGACCCCAAGTTCTGCTGGACAGACACCTGCAGGCCCACATGGCTCTGTGGCGGACTTGATGTGCAAGTTCCAGTTTAGTTTCTTATCAAGGATGATTCCGAGATATTTAACTTCGTTGGAGTAATTTAATGTAGTTCCATTCAGGATAAGGGGTCCTAAGTTGACCAGTCTCCTCCTGGTGAAAGGAAACAGAATAGTTCCTCATTCTACTATAAATGGTAGCGCAGTGCCAAATCGTCGGCATAACCGATGGCGTCATAACCTAGATTATGTAGACTGACTAGAAGGCTGTCTATGACGAGTGACCACAGCAAGGGGGAGAGCACACCTCCTTGGGGGCAGCCTTTGACTGCTGTCACCGACACAGCAACTCCTCCTGACGAGGACGTTATTACTCGACTTTCCAGCATGGCACGGATCCAACGGTAAGTCGAGGCTTCGATACCCTTACAACTGATTGCCCTATCAATCGAGTCGTATCCGGTATTGTCGAAAGGCGTCTTCTACCTTTTTGACGAGGTGGTGAAGAGCACCCTCAGTGGACTTGCCCTTTCTGTACGCAAACTGACTTGAGTGGAGAGGGTTAGATATTAATATCTGACCTCTTATATGAACATCAATTAGTCTTTCCATAGTTTTAAGAACAAAGGATGTTAGACTGATAGGTCTATATGTTTTAGCTAGTTTGCTTGGCCTGTTGCCACTTTTGGGAACGAAAATTACGTTCACCTGTCTCCAAGTGGAAGGAATGTATCTCCAATTGTAACAAGCTCTAAATAAGGTTGTAATAATTGCTGGTAGTATGACGTCAATAGCCCTCTGAAAGAGGGCTGGGAATATGCCGTCACCACCAGGTGCTTTAAAAGATTTGGAAGAGCCAACTGCCCATCTAACCTTATCTGGACTAAAAATTTTGCCAGATAGACTATTTACTCTTGGTATTAGCTTACAATGCACGGCCAAGCTGCACGACAAATAATTCGAAAAGAATACTTTCAGATTTTGTGTCATTTGAAAAATACCCTCAACAGTAATGGCTTTGGTTTTCTGTCCATAATTAAGTCATTATTTGTACGTGATCCGGTTTTGCCTTTTTATTTTTACTACTTTTGAATACCAAAATCTCCTAAGCTTCTTTGTAAGTTTTCCTCTTTGATGGACTTTGCTTTACATTTATAAAGTTAAGAAAAGGACCCAATTATTCAAATTGTCACCTCTTCCAAGTGAGCAGTGTGAACCGTTAAGCAACCAATTCCAATTCAGTACGTTAACTTCGTAAACAGACTGTCTGCTTTGGTTTTTTTTATATCGGGCACACCTTACAGATAATCCCACTCTGAAACAACCGGCGGCGGGCGGTTCTATTTTTACCTCCTTTCGATGGATTAAAAGTTTATTTTTCTGGAAATAGGAAAGAGATCTGAATTTCCAAAAATAGCACATAATAAGGTAGCTGGGAATTCAAAATACAAAAAAGAAAAAACCCACACAAACGTGATTCTTTTCAGGTCAGTGGGCGCCATCTGTATTCCTGTTATTTTACATTTCTCTCTGTCTCCTTTCTATGCTGTTGTCCCCTTAATCCTATATCGAAGCTGTTGGAAACCAGTCCAATTCCCTAGCTACCGCACACCTATTCAGACTTAACGCGTCACAAGCACGCATTGCATGACATGGCGCACAACAATGTAGGATGTAACCAATGTCAGTGAGTAAATCATTAAGCACTTTCACACAGCGACTACCAATTATTAATATTTCGGCCGTCACCACTTCCAATTTGGATCACCACAAAAACATGTGACCTTGAAAACGTTTGTTTTGGTTATATTTCTCCAGAAGTGAAATCGTTAAAGCTGCTACAGAAATAGAGTCGATTCTTCTTGCCACTGGCTTTCTTGTTTCTTCAATCAATCATCGATGGACTTGACGGGAACCTTTCAAGACCTTGTGAGATCAAAATTAATTCTATAAATACCGCTACGAGTTTTTGAATTGAATGCAATCAATTATTACACAGAGAGTGGAGCCATACCGCTATAGACAGAGGTATCGCGTGACTCTTTAAATGGCAGAGCGTTTAGTTTTGAAATAACACATCTACCAATCAAATCGAGAGTCTATTTTTAGATTGAGCGCTACTACGCTGCAGGATTTATCTACTTGGACTTGGGTTGTTGGCGATGCTGAAATATTTTGAAGACCTAAGTTGCCGACGGAGTGAAGAAGTACAATGGTTTTCAATCTTGCGATGAAGGTCAATACGGGTTTATTTGGAATCTCAATTGGGTTGTCAAAACTGATGTGGGATTTTAGAAAATAATTGCCAAAAATGCGAAGGTATTTTTCTGAATCCTCAATTAGAAAAAAAAGAAGAATTTCGTCACGCACGCTCACTGAAGTTGTTCCGACTTGGCTAAAATTAAAGACAAGAGGAAAGGACGAGCGAAGAATTAGCCATCTGATAGGTAAATAAGTATACAACGATGAATTATGACTTATGAAGTTTCCTTCTGCTTTTAAAATCTCTAACACAAGAAAGTCTTAGCGGGGAACCAAAATAAGTATACAACGATGAATTATGACTTATGAAGTTTCCTTCTGCTTTTAAAATCTCTAACACAAGAAAGTCTTAGCGGGGAACCAAAATCGGATTCCATGGGCTAGCTTAAGCAAACATTGTGACTACCTACATTGAAGTAGCCGCAATATGACTACCGATCCAAGCTTAACGTACTAAACGTAAGTGGATTTCTAAGAACTGTCACGAAAAGTCATAAACCCACTCTAACTAACAGTCTCATAAAACAAAAAAAAATCCATTCGCGTACTTGGTTCCTATCGATTGCAATCGCCTGGTTTATATTTAAAAATAGCAAAAAACAACGAGTAACGAGTGATTCCTCTCCTGGCGCCAAGAAGTTCAAAAACGTTCTTCCTGTGCTGATTATGATTATGTGATTTATCAATTACAAGATAGATCGACGGAAGGATATAAAATACATTTAGTGATAGAATACTAGAATAGAATACTATTCAAAACAAAATATACTCGTAGTTTACGCTTCTCACAATCACTCGTTTGTGTAAGATTTAATTTTCAAAACGAAATGTTGTGCACTCGTTATAAAGTAATTATAAAAGTTAAAGTTGGAATTTCTGAACAGCATGTGACCGAAAACAATTACGCTCCCAAAACGTGATCTAGGACATTATTGTTCTAGCAACATACAAAACCAACATCGTGTCACATGTCATCTGAACAATATTCGTTCTAAAATTAGCACAAAACCCACATGAATATTTTAACGCGCCCATTTGGGAATCACTCACTTAATCACTTATTTACGATTTAAGTGCTTCAATCATTTGAACGGTGATCACTCGTTAGGCTAAGGCAAAAAGACGGACTGGAACCACCAACTATCAATTGGGCCAACCTTTTGCTCGATAAATGAACTCAATAGCTTCACCTTTGAAACGGTTCATTCTTATTCTTGTTTAGTCTGAAAATACAGCCCACTCAATTGAGGGTTATTAATTCCCTCATCACAAAGTCTGTATGTGTCACTGTTACAAACTGCAGGCCCACCACATCCACCTCATGTAAAATGTATTTCCAGGGAAGTTTCTAAATATAACTCACCCCCCTCTCTCTCTCTCTCTCTTTATACACAGAAGAGATTGGCTCAATGCCAACAACAACTTTAGTTTGGGTAGGAGAGTTCAGGATAAAAAACTCATTTTTCTGCGGTCCCACCCACACATGCAAGTCGTCGGTCGCCATTTTCAAGGATATTTTACACCCCCAAAAGCCTCGCGACCCTTAAAGAGGGGTTTGCGCTGCCAATAATAATCCTGCCATTTATCGTGTTCAAATTCATGCGGGGCAATCCTTAAGAAGGAGCACGAGCGCACACTTAACCTCACAACCATTACCGCCGATCTGAAGAGCGAATGTTTCCATGGAGGTTTCTAAAAATAACCTTTCTCAATACAAAGACGGTTGCGCCTCGGTCGAGGTAATCCGGCAACCGGCGCCCACTTTCGAAGAGAGCTGGAAAATTAGAAAGCTCTTAAAGGGGATGTTGCATTTGATCCCCTCCCATAAAACAAATTCTGAGGCTTGGTATGTTCTTTTTTACATTGTATATGAGGTTTCTATGTGCGTGTTGAACTTCAAGGACATTGTACGAAGAATGGAATGGACGTGAGGGTAGTACAAATTTGTATATGGATTGTTGGAAGCTCGCTCTCTCCATTTGTAAAAGCTGTCTCTTGTTTAACAGAGAAAACTGGGGTTGCCACTGTTTGGTAATAGTGGAAGGTGTAGCCTTCCTTTTCCACAAAAACTAATGGATTTGCGAAGCTGGGTCTAGGTTTCTATATGCACTCATTTGATTATTTTTATTTTTTTAGCGTAAGAAGTGGATCAGCTTGCAATTGCCTGTCAGCCAAACAAACATTTATCATTTTCACACTTTTAAACGTTCCTGCGGTGGTAATCTGGCAAAACAGTCCGGGATGCCCGTCCTTTAGCTGTCTCCAGGTACGTACACTAATTTGGTTGAGGTCAACTATACTTTTGTTGTTGCTTTATATTGACATGGATCTGTCATGGAAGACGAATTGTTGTTCCATCGGTTCGTCATAGTTTAAGTCGATTTTCGTAGACAGGTTTCTATTTACCCTCAAGCGCTGTTAGCGTTTATGACAAACTCAAGTTAAGTGCCTTCAGCTTGACATTTAATTTCAGACCTGTGGAGGAAACCCCCTTTGCATGAGCTCTTTGACGGACCCGCATTGGCCATAAAACTTTCAAGAAAGCCGCCTTCAAAAGATACCTGCCCGAAAAACGTAATATATGTTTATCCAAATATGATTGTCACATGTGACATTTATTATATACTAATTTTTTAATTATTCATATTTGTTATTGCCAAATGCAGCGATTTATTGCAGCGCTGCGCAGCACTGAACGGCTTCGATTGGAATTTCAAACGGTTCTGTTTTGACACGATACCGATTGACAATGCCAGACATGTGTCTGTATGTTTGTTACCTCATCTGCTGTCAATGGGAGTGAATTTAGTACAGTTTTCCTAGGAATTAACGGCAACCAACAAACTTTTAAAAGTTATAGCTGACGGATTTGATTTTTCTTGAAATGAGTTGCTTCATTTGTATGACTTTATTCAAGATTTTTTACATTTTTATTTGTTGTAATTCACAACCAACAACCTTCATCTCTGTGGCATGTGACTTGTTTTAAATATTGACTGGTGCTTGTCAGCAGCTACCACCTACCAATTAAAAAGTACCAGCCTCTTGCTGGCGATCACATGTTTTTCCTAGAAATTTCACATATACTCTTAAAGCGGATGGCGGAGCAAAATGAACACAAAAGTAAACAATGTTTTGCGGCTATGACTTCCACATACAAGTGGTCGCATTTCTTTGAACTTAAACACACTGTGAAGGCACGGAGTTGTGAGTAAACGTATCATATTCACAAGTCATTGCACCGCCCGCTTCTGATAAGCAAATTTAAATACTCAAAAATGACCAAAGTCTATGCGTCATTGGCTTTCAAGGAATTTGAGGAAACTATCATGTTTATCGTGGCTTGAAATATTCTAAAGGAATGAGGAAGCGGCTTAGATGCGGGCAACTTTTAGTAGGAGCAACAAACTGCTGAATGAAGCAGACCTAATTGCAGGTTACTGATGTGAACTGGAGGTGTTTATAAAGTTACAGGGAAAAGTTTTGGCAGGACATTTCCTAAGTGCACGCAGATTAAAATAAGAAGTGCACAATGCAAACGTACTTAACCTCAATTAACTAACTAGAAAAAAAAAAACTAGAAAAATCTATACCCGCAATGAGGAGAGTTTCGACTTTTTTGAAATGTCGGGATTGATTATTATTACTCTACACTGAGCCAAATCGCGTATTCATATTGACGGGATTATATTGTTAAACATTGAAGAATTAATTATTCAGATCGACAATTTTTCATACAATTTTTCGTGTTATTTAAGATTTAATATTCAAAACAAATAACATTCCTTTAACTGCTGTCCGATTTCATATTCTAATCAAACCAATGAAATTTTGTCATATTGACAAACTGAAGTCGTTAAAAAAACGGTGTCCTGTAGATATGTGATATTGACAAAAATATGTTGATCATTTTTACAAGAATCAGTTATTCAAATGGACAATTTTTCATAAAATGTATCTTCATTTCATCAAATGCTATATATATTATACATTATATATACATTATTCAAGCGAATGAATTTATTTTCATATTGACAAAACTACCGACTATTTAAATTGACAATCGTTCCTCAAATATTTCGTCTTATTGATAAAACTTTTTTCCCCCAGCGAATTTTGTTTAAAAAAGGGGAGAGTGGGGACGGGTTTTGTTTTTCAAAATCAGAGCTTGTAATGAAAGTTTTTTTTTCCTTGTTTTAGTAATTCCTTTTTCATTTTTTTTGTAGTTGTAGAAGTGTACAATTGATGAAAATGTATGTATCGAGTTCGTACGATGAACTAAATAATATAAGACACCGTTTTCTTTTAATTGTACAGGTTGAGAATTTAAGGAAAATATAGCGCAATAGAAGGCATATCAAATTTTACACACAAACAGATTATACGGTGTTCTATCAGTTACACAAACTATACACATTTGAATTTGATATTCGTGTACACAGGTTAACACAGGAACGACCGATGGCTTATTAACATACATATTTTTGTCATATGTAAACTATACAACATTTATAGAATTTTTTACTTATCATACTCTTTTTATGATTGCTCAGACAAAAATCTTGCTCGAGGTCAGAATCAAGCATGGTATTTATTACTTTATTTTATAAGCTCTTGGATTTTTTTTAGAAGTAGGTAAGACTTTACACAAAGCTTACAAGAAATCAATCACAGTTTAAATTTAAAATAAATAGTTTTAAATAGGTTTAAAAAAGAAAATCATAATGAGACACTGCCTGAAGAATAAATTCCCTCTATAAGAAAGAACAATATATGACTTATTCTAATCAGTGAAATCATTGAAGCCATTTAAAAAAAAATTAAGAAGGCAAGCATCTAACATATTAAATCGGTCGAACTGGACCCACTTTTTCCTCTTCCTGAAATTGTGTGATAGATAGTTTCTATTTTAATGACATATGATATAAATTTTTAAAAGAAAAAAGGAAAACCAATGATGATTGCATTTAATGCGCAGTAGGTACAGCGGACCACGAACGACGACGAACCCTCCATCCCACTGAATCTATGATGAATCCACGCATCTAATATCGTTAGGTCAGTGTCGCCAAAGTAAAGTTTATTATTTAGGGCAAAGAGCTTCTTCAGGTCGAAGCTACTCCTCATTTTCTAAAATGTAGAGATTATATCAGGACTCAAACATTACATTTATATATGGAGCTTGGCCCAAAAACATTGACTTTATCGAATCAACAGCAAACTGTTCGACTAACAGGGGGTTCTGCACTAAAGCTAAGTATCCTGCTCGCGCTAAATTTTATCTCCCATACAAAAATGTCTACAAAGATAAAATTTAGCGAGACAATTTAGCAAAGCAGTATCCTGTTCGCTCGCTAAATTCTTAACTTCATATAGATGGGCTGATGACAAGTCTCCACTCATTTAGCTCGCGAAATAAATGTCCGGTACATTAAATCGAAGATAAATTCCGACAGAAGAAAAAGTTTGTGTTGTGTTGTGTTGTTGCTGCCGGGTGAATTTATTATCTCAAACTATTTATTTATTTCTCTTTCCCAAGCTGTGTGTAGTCACATTAGCGGTATAAGTAAAAGAAGAGGCAAAACCAAAATACCCTTTTCATGGTATGAAAAGAAAAAAAAACTTGCGGGGCTTGTGGAGGAACGGCCAACTATATGGAACTTGCAGGACAAATCTCACTGGTTGATTGATTGGATTTACGCGACACGAAGTTAAGTGTCGTCTTCTACTTGCCACTATAGCAATTATTTCAGCTGCTGCAGCAATTATAACATCTTCTTCAATTCTTATTGCATCCATTGTTTTGCAGATATTTAAATATTGCAATGTCCTTGAAGTTTGAATTTCTTTTTACTTGTATAATTAAAATGTCGTTTACCCACATCTGTCATGAACATATGGTTTTTGTCCCATCTATCGCATTTCAAAATTTAGCGACCATTTATCTTTGCTTGTGGAGAAACGGAGTGGAGACTAGTGACGCTAAAATTTAGCGCGAGCAGGATACTTAGCTTAAATCTAAAACTGTTCGCCCACAGAAGACTAACCGCTCACTTATATTTATTCCATGGGTAACAACCGAAACGCCTTACAATGAAATTGATTTTTATATAATTTTGTGTGCAATTGGTCAGGAATTGCTTTTCGAATGGAAGAATAGAAAATTATTAGTGGGAAACTCGGACTAAATTTAATTTTATCGCATGATTTGATGTAAAGGTGGAAAATTCGTTGTGAAGCTTGGAAAATTTCGAAAAATTGTGAAATTCATTGTGATAAAAGACGTTTTGCGTCTATAAACATTTATAGAAGCTCGTCGACTCAACGAAGCATGTAGCTTTAAAAAAATTATAGTTTTAACGCCTAGCAAAGCAGGCTGGGGTCCGCTAGTTTAACATAAAACCCGTCTTGTGTCAAAATAAATTCTTTCTCTAACTATAACCCAAAGACCGGTGAAAAAGAAAAATAATACGCACATGACCACCAAACCATGATTTGTATTATCATCAACGATAGTGTCAGAAAGTCAGGCGAATGTAATATGTCTGCAGAGTTGACACACGACCTTCACATGTCTCCGACTTCCTGCAGTCAAGTTCACGATATCCATCAGAAAATCTGCAGTAGGTCCACTTCAGGACGCAGAAATATGCATACAAACGACCTTCTTTGTTTAACTTGAGGTTTGTGCTTATTCACTCTTTTAATTATACACTTTTTGTAAGCATGCATCACGAATGTGGTTATAAAATAATTCAAATGGCTCGTTAAAAGCAATACCTCGAACATTCACTATCAATACGCAGGTTCGCGTGATTTTTCGATTTAAAATTAGAACGTCATAAGTCCTAATCACAACTTCCGTACCATTTGAAACTAATTTTAAGCACTAATCTTCGAATACTGTGGACAGCCTTACGCGATAAGAATTTGCATCTATATTCTATGGATAGTGAAAGCAATGATACGAGTCTTATCCACATACAAAGTAGGACCGGTAATGGGCAGTAAAGAATTTGTTGACTTAGTATGTGGGTATACTCTATAAATGCAGCGAGTCCAGCTGTTGGTGGAATTATTCGGCTAATCTGTGACGCAAAGTTTTTATCAGGTAAGAAATTATTTTAAGAATTGCTATGTTTCGGAAAGTCCATGCTTACGTCAAGTCCACAGTTGATTGCGATAAAACGTAAGCAAGATTGGGAGGGGCAGCTTTTATCACAAGATTTACCTTATTAGAAATGCATAGCGCATATAGAAACGGTTTTAGTCTTTTGCTGACAGATGAATTCTAAATTCCACTTCTCGAGCAAGTGAAATTGAGGACGTTCCGATACCTAGTTGTAAGTTCATGTAAAACGTCAACCAGAATTACCCTGAGTAGGTACACGAATTTTTTGAAATTTGACACTTCGAAATGTCAACGGAGTATGCACGCAGGGTTTTCTTGACTAGATTTGTCAGCTACCCCTCCATTAACGTCAAATGAAAAAAACTATTCACGTGACCAATCTTCGTCAATAAAGACTGAGAAACATCAAGTCAGTCAGCTGTCAGACTTGCTAAACTAAAAATCTGAACGTTTCTTGTTTTTAGCTGATCTAAAAGTAATCAAACCTACAAATTCACAAAGCTGTTGCCACTTTTAACAATGGGAACGTTCAAGAATGTAATCGGCTTAAATCGGTCATATGCACATTTTTTTGAATTGCCATTTATAGAGTAGTAGCCGAGAAATCTAGTGAAGAAAATCCTGCATGCATTCTCAGTTGACATTTCGACATTGACTACTGATTTGAGAGCTCATGTATGTGGCTGACGTTACCGACCAATCTAGTTTTTGCGTTCAGAATACACCTAGTCCAGATCAATCAAGCCGACTTAAAATGACTAGATTTTTTCAATGTACCCAATGTTGTTTGTTGTATGTACACGTCATTTCAATTGTACTATTTGACAGGCAGGTAACCTTCTCTTAGACAATTATTAGGACCAGCTTCGTACGATATTTGTTAGAAGTAAGACATTTTATTTCACCTGCATTTCAAAAAACTGCAACTGAAGTGACAGATGGCACCACTTCAAATGTCAAAAATATAAAAAAATATATGTATTATGGCAGATATTGCTCTTTATCACGAAACGTGGAGCAATTTCGTAGATTCTACAAAATAAATTAAATTTTTGCGACATAGCGAGCTTTAGCCACTTGAGATACAGAAAAACTGTTGAAAACCGATTTCTTGGGTCCATGTCGAAGCGAAGTCCAATTTTTTGGAAAGCCGTTCAAATTGTTTAAATATAAAGGGTGTTTTTTTTTAAGTAGAACTTTAAGTTGGCAACACTATTTTAACTGGCGGCCATTTTGTCAGCTGTCAAGTGATTTATTTTTAGTTTGTTTGGCATTTGAACATGAATAGATTGACGCCTGAAGAACGCTTCCAAATTGTGCAAATTTATTTTGAAAATCATGGTTCTGTTCGAAACACGTATCCCGCACTACGTCCATTTTACGGTCAACATAATAGTCCATCAGAGCAATTAATTCGATTAACTATGGAACGTTTTTGCACCACGTTTACTCTAAATGATAATACGCATCCACAGAGACGTCGTACAGTGCGTACAGAGGAAGTCATTGCTGCTGTAGAGCGTTCTTTAAAAACGATGCGGGCCAGAACGTTACTGTCAATGGTGACCGCTATGGAGCCATGATTACTGACTTTTTCGTTCATCAATTGAACCATCATGATGTGCAGGAGCTGTGGTTTCAACAAGACGACGCAACATGTCACACAGCTCGTGCCACAATTGATTTATTGAAGGAAAAGTTTGGTAACCGTTTAGTTTCACGTTGCGGACCCGTGAATTGGACTCCAAGATCGTGCGATTTAACGTCTGTGAGATATCTGAAGTCGCTAGTCCACGCCGATAAGCCCGAAACGATTGACCACTTGGAGGACAACATTCGCCGCGTTATTGTTTTATTCCATTTCAAAGTTCTATACCTCTAAGAAAACACCCTTTATTTACTACAAGTTTGTTTAATAGTTTTTAAAACTACACACATATACTTTGAAAACAGTAATTTGCAGGATTTGTGGAAGTTTTGTTTGATAAACTACGACAAAAAAGGTTCTGCCAAGACGAATAGCTGTCAGAAGACTGGCTAGTACATTTTCTAAATTTGTAGTTGTAAGGTTAATATTAGGCTAAAGTTTTAGCCATACGTAAAATGAAACCGTGAAAATGTTCTTTTGCCATTTAAACCTTATGTCCAATTCACAATGTCGCGTGGACGCGCGCGTGCGTTGCCAAATTATGTAGAAACAAAGCGTTTATATGCTGCCACACAAAATACAACGTCAGGCGTTGAATCGGCTTTAGATCGTAAATATCGTAAAGTTCAACGCGACGCCTGAGTAGACCTACTTTCTACTATCACGCGCGTTTGACAACTTTAGAATTTCGACTTGTTCTGTTTGAAGGCACAGAATGTGCCGTTCATAGTCGAAGTGGCGCACAGATCCACTAATTTATTTAGATTTTTTGGAGACAAAATATTAGTCAATTATGGTTGCTTTCTGATTTTATATATATATAGATAAATATGATTTTCTTGTGTTTCGGGGAATCCTTTTTCAATTCTAGCATACAAATTACAGATAGAAGAAAAAAAGGAGTTGTCTTGAAATTTGAATTCTCCTCTGAATTTGTGTTTTTTAGCCAAAAAACAAACCGAACTTTCAGTCTGTCATACTCTACCCTCTCAACGTTCATTCGCTTCGAAGCAGCATTTCGGCTTACAAAATTCTTGCTCGCGCGCTTTGGCATTTAAAATCGTCAAGTTTCGATAAAGCTTGTCTAATTGCGCCGACGCACGCACGCGTTCAACGCCGAATTGTGAATTGGGCATTAAGGTTGAACTCAATCTTGTTTTTAAAACGTTGCTTATGAATTCTAAAGTTAGTTTATTAACAAAAAATAAGCAAATTATATTTAAATTTTCTATAAAAACCTTTTTCCGATCAAATTCTCAGTGAATTCCACAAAAAAAATCATTCCACTGGAATATTCCACATCTCTAATGTTCCATCTGTCTGGAATTTTTTTTCTGATGTTGGTTGTGATAGTTTTCGTAAGGAAACATTTTTTGCTATGACCGCCTAAGTGTAAAAAAAATCATTTTCATATTATTCCAACTTTTTCGGTTGCATTTTACGGATGGCTATAACTGAGGCTATAAGTTACACTATCTTTTTATAGACCTTAAATATTTAAAATTGGAATTTTAGATCGAAAAGGTCTGACATTTTTCATTTAAGAAAGTATTTCCAGCCTGATGACCTAAACTGACAACGACTGGCGGATACAGCACACGTCCTCCTTTTCAGTTCGCTATTCTAATAGTCTTTCTCCTTCACCATGTTCTGAAGGACATAACCGTATAGCTGACAAGTTCAGCGCTATAATTTTTTTTTTATCTGTGAATTGAGTGGTCGTAACTTTATTTATAAACAACTTGTTTGATATTCTTCGTTGATTTTGTTTTTGTTTCAAATTTAAAATAAAATTAATTGTTATTTTCCCCTTTCAAAAGAACTATATAAATTCCGATGGATTTTTTTCTTATTTATGTTGATATTTATTTACGTGATAATTTCTCCTTAGGGGAAATATCCATTGTCTATTTATACTTCTTCTATTTGCAAAGTGTGTTTTTTTTTTTTTTTTTTTTTTCAAATTAATTTATTCATCACCCTATTTATCATACTACATGGGGGAAGGTAGACAGAACAAAGCATCTCGAATGGATCCTCAATAGTTTATGACTAGTGGACGAGAATCGTGTGTGTAAGTTATTATTTTTGTTTTTCTTTAATCTTTTTGACATATACTTGGATCTGCCTTTGGATCTTGGATCTTTCATTCCAACTTGCACGAGTATAAGTATTTAGGTGGGTAGTTTAATGTTGATGTAGTGGGCGCATCATACTAAAGAGGATAGATTAAAAAGTAATCACGCTTTAGTCAGTCGGCGCATTTAGTTCGTAACTATTGGGCTTATGTACATGGCCAGGAATAGACAGAGATGTTTACTTTTTCTGGGTGAGGCCAAGCAAGCTAACAATGCCTGGAAGTTGAGTTGTTATAGTTGTAAAAATTTGCGAGGGAGTTTGTTATAAACTTTGATGATGAGTCGGTTTTGTGCTTGCAAAACGGCGCACACCCTCTAGACTGGGCCGTCCAATCAGAAGGTAGACGTTAAAAATGGTTGGCGCAACAGGTCCGTGGGGCCCTAGGTCCAGCTTCTCATAACCATTCGTTTTGGGCGAGTTTTCATTTTTGGAACGAATGGAAGGGATCTACAATTTTATGCCGATTCCAAATGGCTAATTGAGAAGCTCTTTCAACACAGTTATACTCTCGGTGGCGTAGTGGAGAAAAAAAAGTAGACGTTGCTTGAAGTAAAATTTGTTTATCCTCATATTCTAAAAGTTTTACCTGACAGAGACAGACGCGACGCAATGGTCAAGTGGTTTGGCTGAGAATTTTATTTTTACCCAGATTAGGGCCCTAAGAGAAATATTTGTTTGGAAGGTGCGAAGGTCCGAAAACCCTCGTATAAAACTATGAACGCCCGGAATACCCATCATAATGGATAGTGAATCGGATAAAGGTGCCGGAAACCTGTAAAAGACATCCAGATGGACAGAGGTATATGGGCATTCACTTTAATGTCGGGGAAGATCAGAAGATGTAGGAGGCGAGTCCCCTACAAAATTCGGTACCCCGAATAATTTCAAACCCCGTGATTAATACCGTCTATAAGTGGCTTCATGAAAAATCAGTCTACGCTTCATAAAAGTGATTAACTCGAGCGGCCCAACAATACCAGCAAAGAATACCTGCACCTAATAACACTAAAAATCCTATCTGACATCGTAAAGAGATCCATTGAGGCGACGTTTTGATTCATCTGTGACAATAGAATAATTCCCTATGACAAATTACCAACCCCTAGTGTTGTGATGCCTCCTCTGTACGGCCACCCATGGTGCTTTATTGATTTTGGGCTATTTTTGGAATCTCTCACACTGGCCACCACCAAACGTTCAGTTTTTCTTCCTTCTTCGTTTGTCCTCTTTGTGCTTCTTGTCCAAGAGCAAATATATTATTTACTACGCAGTAGTAAAAAAGCAGCACTGGTAACTGCTGGCAAAGGATACATATGGAAAGGAAAGGCACTTTGTGTATTTAATACTGGACTGTGTCTGTGTACAGCGAGCTCGCACACACAAACGCAAACGGAGTACATCTCAAGGACTCGCTTGGTCGGTTTTCGTTCGGCAGCGATAGATTCTTGGTTAAGTAATTACCATTTCTCCGAACATACGACACGATCCTAGTTAGGATAGTTGTTACCGATATCGTCTTCTATGTCGAGTACGAGTATGAAACTTAGATAGTTCTGTGTAGGTGATTTCCAGGTGGCTAATGAAGTTTTAGTTCTACCCACCCCGGTGGGTACATAATTCTCTGGCAAAACACACGAACACACCGAAAGAGGAACATATCGGGTATAGCTGCTTGATGGGTGGGTGTTTCGTTTCGTTTGTATAGTGGCAAAGCTTTATCCTTGAGTGTGCCACAAAGGAAGCGATTATTGCGAAAGAGAAAATAACAAAAATAAAATGAGCTGAAGCTTTTTTCTGTTGTTGTTGTTCTATCACTGGAAACATTCAAGTAGGTATATATGTAGTCGGAACTTCGACACGTGCCAGTTTATTTCTTTGCCGCCTAAACAGCGCCAACGATTTGTGTGCTCGAAGGAAACTTGTAGATTCTGAGCTTGAGCCGCATATAGATTGCCAGGCGTTATTTGTTTTGTGAAAGTGTTTTAATTTTCCCTTTGGGAAGGGGAGTTGACTGGTGTCGCAATTGATTCTTTGTTTTTATTTGCGTTTGGTTGCAGTAGTATATGGGGAATGTCGCTAAGAATTGTTAGCTTCATAGCGTTTTGGTCAAATGTTGGAATATACAATAAATGCTCCATTGCTAAGCTTATCCACTGTTTTGTTTGTTGAACATCCTCCAAAACTGTCAACAAACAGTAAAATAGTAGGTTTTCGGAAAATGGTCCAGTTAACCTGTGAAAAAACCAGCTGACAAACAAAAACGCCGCCCGCAATCAGTTGACCGGAAGGTGACAAGCAAAACGTCAAAGTACATAAATAAAATAAAATACATTTTGAACAAATGTAAAAAAATCTAACTATCTTAAGCCGACTATAACGGTCTGGACTACATGTACCCTGAACGCAAAAACTATATTGATTAGTAGCGTGACTTATCCTACGTCGGCCGCAAATTGTTGGCTTAGTACTGAGGACACTCTTGACTATCTTCGTCGGCTACACCTCCATATACTTCAACTGAAAGAATTGTTCATATAATCGATCTAAAGTGGCGCAGTGGCTTAGTGGTTAATGTGTTGGACTACTAGCGAGGAGTCCCAGGTTCGAATTCCGCAAAAACACAAATTCCAACTTATGGTTTTTTCCACTGCGCCACCTCTCGCGAACGTCTGACAAACATCCGAGAGTATAACTGTCTTTAGAGCTTTTCAATTAGCCGTTTGGAATCGGCATAATATTGTAGATCCCTTCCATTCGTTCCAAAAATGAAACTCACACAAAACGAATGGTTGTGAGAAGCTAGGCCTTGGGTCCCTACGGACCTGTTGTGCCAACTATTATTTTTATTAATCGATCTAAATTGACGCACATCAAGTAAGCCAGCTGTCAAACTTACGAAACTAGATTCTTGAACATCCCCAATATTTTATAGCAAGAGTTTGACATTAATTTGACATATACCGAGTCAATTAGAGCGCATTTAACATCAGCTTTACCCTTCAACTGATTGCTAGTAGGTGATTTAGTCACAGTGAAAATATGTGATCATTGCTCGTCACAGCTGAATAAACAGTCGCGAATAAGTTTGCGTTATAACCAGGGTCGGCATTATGTATGGCGAAACGTTCAAACGTTTTCGTGTGCACGAAGAAATTTGCTTGTGTAATGTAGGGCAAATCATTCGTGCGCACGAAAATGTTTAATCGATTCGCCTTACAGAATCTGGCCCCAGGTTATAAGCATACAATTAATTGACTCCAACTTGTTTAAACAAAAATGTAAAACAAAAGTGTCAATAAAATGCAATTTAACTGCGCACAATATTAATGTAAGAATAATGCGAAACCACTTGCCATAAAAGTTACCGCTTTTCCATAAAAAAGAGTCATTGATTGGGTTTAAAAAAAAAACCCTCTAGATGTTATTATACACAAAACTGGCATTCTTTGTTGAAATAATTTGATAACCACTAGGTACAACTTACGTCACTTTTAACAGATTGACAAGTGTTTTTGCTGTGAATACGAGACAATTATATAGATTTATAACTAAACAATTTCTCAACCACAGAAATTTATTTTTGGGTAGATGTCACAAATCATTAAGTTACCTATAGTTTGGATCACTTTTAAGCAAGAAACACGAATTTGTATATAAATATCTGTCATGATTTAGCTAGACGTGATATCTCCCACTCACGGTTGCCACTTGAAAATAAAGTTTGTGTCCAAAATTGGAAATAAAAATGACCAACTGTAGTTATAAATGACCAAAGTAATTTAAGTCCCAAATATTGGTTAACACAGAACATTCCGACGAACAGTAATACGCTTTAGGTTGCATAAAAATTGAAGTCTTTTTTCATTTCGTAAAAAAATTACCAAATGGAATAAAAAAGGACCATGTGACCAAGAGAAAAAATAATGACCAAATTTGGTCACAAATTACCAATGTGGCAACCGTGCTCCCACTTGTGTCTTATTAAACTCCGCAAATGAACTACTTGCGTGGCTAAAAAGGACTACAATGTATGTATAAAGCACGCTCACTGCGTAAAAAATCTCTAGCTGCAAAAGTACCGAAAGCACACACTTTCAAAACATAGTTTGACAAGCCAAATCAAATACAAGTACAAAGCAGAGAATCAACAGTAGAAACAATTTAGTGTCAATTGTTTCCCCGGTACACATATTTTTATTGGATAACAAACACATTTGACATTAACATTTAAGAAATCAAACAGCGATCGGACAAATTAAATTTTGGTAAAGTTGCCAAAGAAATGTCTAGGAATAAAATGCTATATTTTCTTAAAAGAAAAATAGTTTGGAATTTTCACTAAACGATTAAACGATTTATTAACAAAATAGACGTTTGTTTTACTCGCTTACTCGATACTTTTTTCGTCCTCGTGACCTCCCTGGAAATGTAGGTGGATAAGAAGACTATATCAACCGTAATCATTAGACTTCTCTACGAGATTTACGAAGGCTCTACGTGGCTTTCCTGAAATTGTTATTTATAAACATGTTTCCGCTTTAACTCTACTAAACGAGGTTTATGTCTAATAAGGTAAGAATTTCGATAAACTGAAATCTATTACTTTTTGCTTTGAAACCGACATCAGCTGTGATTAGATTCGTAAGAAAAATCAGTTTACACAATAAAAAGTCAAATTATCTGGCACAATTCCGAAATGTCTTCCGAGGGACTGCTGAAATATAAACCTACAATCAATGTGTCCTCCTATATCCATATTCCTCGTCCTTAGGTAGATATATTCACAGACATCCTAAATCCTTCCCTACATGCAACGAAACCGAAGTAGAAGAGATAATATCACACGCACAATTGTTTGATATTTTATTTGTTTATTAAACATAAACTATAGTTTATAAATTATAATAATTGCATTTGCAAACGAAATTCATTCGGCGCAAATTAACACAACATGCGAAATGAATGCACAAACAAACTTTCGACAAAAATTTGTTTCACTTTTAAGATTTGTTTACAATTCGACCACGACAAAATGACATTTGGTGCAAAAACTTATTTATGTAAGCTCTACGCAGGCTCTAAACGCAAAGTTTCGCGTTTAAGTAACACAGCCCCAAAGTAAGGGCGTTTGAGAAAGTGCGTAAAGATTAACAGACTCTACGCTGGGTTTATAAATAAGGCTGTATAAATATAACCTCATTTGGAAATATTTGGAAATGACGATTTCAGACACACATGAACTGTTCAGTTTTGAGAAGAGCAGATATTAAAAGACAGAAATTAGAATGCGGACATCCGACATTCGCAGGCGCAGGCGCAGTGGCTTAGTGGTTAGTGTGTTGGACTACTAATCGAGGGGCTCAGGTTCGAATCCCGCAAAAACCCAAATTCCAACTTAGGGTTTTTCCACTGCGCCGCCTCTCGCGAACGTCTGACAAACATCCGAGAGTATAACTGTCTTAAGAGCTTCTCAATTAGCCGTTTGGAATCGGCATAAAATTGTAGATCCCTTCCTTTCGTTCCAAAAAATGAAACTTACACAAAACGAATGGTTGTGAGAAGCTAGGCCTTGGGTCTCTACAGACCTGTTGCGCCAACTATATATATACATCCGACATTCCTTAAGAAAGAAATGTCAGAAAGTACGACGTCGAAATCACAAAAAGGCTGTGTCAGAATCATCGCCGATTGCATTTTCGTCTCTATCTATATATTAGGCAATTATCATCACAGCCTCACTCTGAGGCACGAAATATAATTTAGTTTAGCCTTGGATGCGTAGTTTTTAAGCCGATGTAACGCATCGTCTAATAAGAAATTCTTGTCTCGACTTTAAATTTACAGAGCTCGCACAGTTTGCAAAACTTGTATTCAAAATAAACCTATTGTGAACTAATTAAATTTAGAGTGAAAACTAAAAATGGCCGACTCTCTAAGTGCATACATATTTTTTTTAAGTGCACTCATCCACGAGATGAAAAAAAAATTATCAAACACACCTAACCAATACATACCGTGAGTCACAATTCTTCCTTCCGGACTTGTCATTCTCGTGAGTAGTTCGCGTTGTTGTTGTCCCGCAAAAGAGGGAAATTTTAGTAATCTTAGCGAATTTCGTTACACATATTTCCAACTGAAATTAAAACAAAAAAAAATATTTTTTTTAAATAAAAAATTAAATAAATTTATCGCATAGATGGATTTATTTATATAATAGCAGACTCACTGATTCTAAGTTAATCAATTTCGGAAAATCCCGCGTACGTAATGACGCAAACTTTACAGATTCAAGTATTCTTATTTTAAACAGAGAAAAGTGTCTCCTGCTGTGAAAAAAAATAAAAAATAGAAAACAGAGAAGATTCGCGTCAGTTCAACTATGTTGATGAGGAAGTTGGACGGGCGTCGGCATTTAAATGTGGAGACTGGGGAAGTAGACGTAGGAAGGGTTTTGCTTTTAATTTTTTCTCCTTTTAGAATAGCACAAAAAAAAGAATATACAACATATAAACTCTGTTTTCGTTGCGCTCTTGAGAGAATATTGATTGTGCGAAACACTTTGGAAAATAATGTGATGAAAAATAACAGATATTCGAGATGTCTTATTGTGACGTCTGAGATCAACAAGGTGTCAGAAAATGTTCTAGAACAAGATGGCAGGGGCGCATAAACATATAAATATCGATGAGTATCTATAGTTTCCATTCCGCACATGAAGAAAAGGATTTTTTTTTTCAGGAATTTACATTTAAGTACGTTTGGGTGCAATCATTTTGGTGCTGAATGAATTTGTTGCATAAGTCGTTTGAAATGTTTTAATTGGTTTAACTTATCGTTTTATATTTTAAGGCATTAGACTGTCCTTCGCTCATAGGTTAATGCGTTTGCTACTTGTTTAGTTTGGAAAATTGGTGAAGGACACATAACTGGTGCTGGTGCGCTATTTAGTATGTCGGTATGTGAATATTTAATAACAATAAATTAAAAGCCGATTTCCATATATGAGGTACCTGTTTTGTTTAATGTGGTTCTTAACAATTTATTTGGACTAGTTTTTGAGTGTAACATCAATCAAATGACCAACTGTATTGACCAAAGCAAAGTATGTCCTTTTTGCTGCGTTTGCCATCATTTTTTCGGGTTAAAGTTGTACTGAATTGACGTAATTAAGACGCGTCAAAAGTTATTCAAAGTTTACATACCAACATTAAAGATGGCGCACCCTCGCCAAAGAGCAAAAGTGTACCCTTATGTAACCGTGAATGAAGACTTGAACTAGGGAGAATGACAACAACTCCTATTGACCTAAACTTCTCCGTCTCAGATGTTCGACCATCGAAGAAGATCGCCCGACTTAGGCCTTACAAGTGACAAGCACCTGTGAAAGAGAAGCTGCTATGAAAAAAACGTGAACCAGCTAAGTATACGTTAAAGGAATTTCGAATTTAATCGACATCGCCAATTTACCTGTACGCATGAAATAAACATAAACACAGGTTATACCCACACGCAGTTGTTTAAAACTATAAATATAAAGCTGCGAAAACTCATGTAAAACCGTAAATAAAATACCCCATGTCAACCCTACTGAACAGGTCTACTCAGCCTTTTGAAGCGTGGGCAGGCAAACAGACAACTTCCTAGAGGTAAAATGAAACATTTTTGGAAATGCATGTCACCATCCGTCACAAACAAACAACGAACTGCGTCATCGTCATCGCCGCAGGGAATACAAATAACTACTGTCAATATGGCCGCCTAATCGTCACAACTCACAATGTATCTGTTTCAAATCCTCGAATGGTTGAAAATACTTCAAGAGCCGGACTTCCTACACTCATCCAATGGGAAATCCGCTAAATTGAATGTGCCCACAGGAAAGCGCACAACAAACAGATAACCGCACAAGAGGAAGCAGTGGCTGTGGCGGTCTTCGCTTGGCAAAAGAGCAAAGTCATTTCTCCAGAATCGAATTGCTACCCCAACAACTTGACATTGATTAACATCTAAGTATGGTACCCATGGAGGACATTTAAAACAACAACCGACGACGACGTCAACAACAACAACAACAGCAACAACGGCGATGACGGTTGAGAACTTAACAAGTGGTTGCAATTCTTACAGAGCTACGTAATGCTCAAGAAAATGTCATCATGCGGGCACACAAGTGCACATACAGCTTAACGTAGAGATTTGCCGCGCAATGCCATACGCATAGGAAATTACGCGGAAGTGATACGCCTTCAGTCGTCCAACCCAACCGTGCCGGCCGCCGCACCGCACCATCGATGCGCCAACCGACAAAGATGAGTAAAAACATCTCTGAGGGTTCTTGCACTCTGCTCAGTCTTTGTCGTTGAGTGTATTTGGCCAAGCGTGTGAACGTTTCCCCAAATTTAGGTAGCGTAATCCTAACGTGTATATGTACAGAGACAGGCATTTACGTGTCGTAAAGTCGGGGGGGTATGGAGAAATTGTCTCAGATGTGTGTATCTCGGTCGATTATCGCACAGGAGAATTATGGCAAAGGTGGCCTTGCCGGCTGCTAAATGAGCGATGATCATTCAGATGACGGTTCATTTTCGTTCTACATAGCGAACTAGAGCGTGCGTTTTATAAATAACAATATATTGCTATGGGTATACACATAATAAATGCGGATTAATTATGTTTATGTCGGACGGACAGATTGTGCACTGCATTACACAGGCCTGAGACTAGACACTGTGCCTGCCAAATGTCACGTGACATTATACCTACTCAAGTAAAACGATTACTCATAGTTTTACCCAGTCTTTCACATGCATACGGGAACAGACAGCGCGTGTATCTACTTCACGTTCACGTGCCTATGCCTAGTTTTCATTTATGCATATAGATACACTGTTCAGCATTATCAGTCTATTTGTATTTACTCGAATATCGTCTGTTGTAACTTGTTGTTTACACTTTACGAATTTTGCTTTTTTCAATTTTTCATTCTCACTATAGGCATACATAGTTTGGTAAATAAAGCACAATGAAACTGATGTAGAGTTTCAAAAGCAAATGTCAAAGCATGAAACTTGACGCACCCTGAAAGGTGTAGGGTAGAAGGGACTGCACTTCAAACAGTTTACATACTGGCCCCTATTCATAGACACATGGAAGAAAAACGCAATTCTGTATTTTTGTGACGTTGAAACGAAAAGTTGACCAAACTCGATGAAACGTCAAAATAATAATACTAAGATTATTGCACACAAAATCAGTCTTAATTATCTTAAAATGTTTGTATTGAGTTCGTAGGCTGTGTTAAGCCGCCTGATTTCAGCTCAGAATAAATAATGTGCAAATGTGACATTTGACAGCAGGAAAAAGTCTTTGGTTTATCGATGTAGCAGAAGACAAGAAGTTTTAAAAACTGTCATTTAGTAAGTATTGCATTCAAGGAATAAGTTACGGAAAATCAAGAATACCTTCCACCATTTAAAATATTTACAGAAAAAAAATATATATAGCATATACTTCCTCAGAACTAAGTGTTCGCATTTGCCTTCTCTGCTTTGGAACTTATCCGGGGAACTAAAATCTTCTTCTGCAAAGAAGGGGAGCTAACTTAATGCGATTTCGAGAGAAAATTTGACGTCTTATGTCAATGCGGTAAGAAACATACAAAATGAATAGGTAATGTCGTGTTCCATTTCCAGATTTTGCTCTCAGATTTCAGATTTTTCGTGCCCAATGAAACATGAAACGAGATTTTTCTTTCCTTGCATTTGTGTTGGTGCGTGTTTTAAGAGTCAGCTGTTCTTAAGTTGTAATTTATGCTTATAAAAATCCACCCAATTTATGTTGATATCCATTGCAGCGGCCAAATGGAAATTGTTCTCTATTTTTCACAGACATTTCTTGTAAAAACGTATTTAATAGCACACTTTAAAGTGTGACAACAATTGACAAATGTTTTGGTGCGGCCATTTGGCCAATAGAACATGAAATCTGACAGCCCGCTGGTTTCGAGAGCAGAAAAACTGCTCTGAATCTGTCCCAATGGAAAACGACATAAGTTTTTGGTTGTGAAATAGACTAACCAGAATTTTGGCACTGCAAACGGATGTGAGACACATATCCATATACGTTTTGCAGAATGGGAAAATTGAGACCGAACACACTACCTATTTTGTGAAAATTGCGACGCTTATCGACCGTTTTTTTAAACTTCTGACTCGCCAAGGAGGTAAAGAGGAACGTCTACCTAAAAGATCTATTGTGCCGAAGATTGCCAGAAAAAAAGTTAAGGCTAGCAGAGATTCCACTTCCTTAAAATAGCTGATAATGTTTTCAGCAGAGGACTTCTTCAGTTCTTCAGGACTTAGTAATTCACGGAAGAAGAATTTCCTTCTAGTACTGGATAGAGCTGGGCATTCGCACATGATGTGCTCAGCTGTTTCGTCTTCTTCGAGACATAGCCGACACTCCGGGGAGTTGACCATATGCATTTTGTTTAGGTGGTATCGCAAACCGAGGGGACCAGTTAGGTAGCCTACAAGGTTTTTGATATCGTGCGCTTGAATTTAGAATTTTGTTGGCATTTTCTTTTAAGGGCAGGATTGCCCTTTTGGCCTGTCTGAGGCCTGGAATTTATTCCCACTGTTTGATACACATTTTGTGTTCCCAGCTTTTTATGGTAGAGTTAAATTGAATATAATATTGTTAAAAAAAAGATGTCTTAAAGCTAAAGACAATATATAACTATGTTACAAATATCCAAAAACCACAAAACACCATCCCCCAAACAATCCTAAGGTTTATTCCTGATTAAACAAAAAATCAACACATTTTCTGACAGAACAGTTTATTTTAATATAGGTACCAACAGAAACTCACAGCCTTGCAAAGTTTTTCCAATCCAGTTGAGAGCGATCTCAGTTTTTATCAACCACTTGCTAACAATGACTACCTAAATAGCAACACATTTAGCAGCAGTTAATTTAACTTGCTAATCAAATCATAGCATAACGAACTCTTAAGATATGTTTCCAGATTTAAATTATATACCTACCTGAAATATTTTGTGGATAGATCACAATTCATCTTTTCGTAGTAGCTAGTTAAGGATTGGCGAATAACCAGTAAACCCGGATATTTGACCCAGATCGGGCGATCGGGCCCTAAGGACACGATTCACGATACATCTCCCCAAATTGAGATAAAAAAAAGCAAAACAGAGATACCTAACTAGCACTTAATCAAACGCTTGCATAAATTCAGACTGACTCGGAGGAGGTGACATTAGTTGTTGTACTTAACTTTCGCTGAGATAGGATGTTTGTTTTAAGTCCTACAACAAAAACAAACAAAAATGGACCAATCTTCAGAATTTGATATTTCTGTCGGTTTATCTTTATTTTTGCGACCGAAGTGGAAAAAACCTTAAAAAAAATTAAAAATTAAAAAAGAAATTCACCAGGAAAATGGTAGTCCCTGGGCGAATCGAGAAAAGTACATTTGACATACAGATTTAAAATACAAGTTAACGAATTATTATGATTACTAAATATGAGTTAGTACCAATTATTCTCTGTACCACGGCAACGCGCGATCAATACACATTCCAATTATTTTTAAACCACCACGAAACACAAACACAACTACGCGACGCCTATACGTATATGAAGTTTTAATTGGAATTTTCCCAATAAGCCAAACATTTTCCACCGCTCACACTACCAAATAAAACACACACCAATTGAGATTTTACTTTTTGTTTGCCTCTCTTCTCATTAATTCCAACAAGTAGCTGAACTTTTATTTTTGTTATTTCTTTTCAAGAAGAACAATTTCAACACTCTGCGCTGACCGAACACACTGGTTTAAGTTTGACAAGTGCCATGGAATTCTCTGTTTGACAGTCGAAAATACCATATCCGCACACACCACACACTTTCAACTTAACTTTTTTTTTTTCGTTTTTTTTTTATTTGCTATCTCTGTGGGTGAATGAGGCGGTTCACCCTGGGACAGGGATGAGCAGTGAGGAGGTGGCGCGTGAACCCACTCCTCAAAATTGAATGAAAAACTTTCAGAGAAGCACTTCTGTTTTAAATAAATTAATTTCTGTTTTCCAATTTTCTACTTATTCATTTCAACAATTTTTTCTTATGTGCAATGTAAACACACACGACCACGTTTTATTCGCGCACATATTATACAACAGAACCACAAATAAACCAGTAAAAACGAAACGAAATGAGATGACTACGACAACACAAAGTGATGAAGAGGTCACAATTTGCCAACGAAATATTGTTAAGGCATACAGAATATAACAGAAAAAAAGTTAATTTATTATAGACGATACTTGAGCCAAGCGAAAAAAAAAACACAAAACACAGAAGAACCAGAATCGGCGAGAAATGGGCGAATTATGAGGGAATGAAAACAAAATATTACGTAGAAAGAGCATAAACTCTGCTTGGGCAGTGGCAAATGGCAGAAATTGATGAAATAAACAACAGTCCGTTCGACGGACTAGAAAACCACCACAGTGTTCGAGTTGGTAGGTTGTAGATATATATAAATTTAATTTGTTTGCTCGCGTTTTGTTGTTCCTTTGGCTTTTCCCGTACCTTGGTTCGTTTGTTGTAGTTTTCTCAGAAATGTTTTTTTTTTATTTGAAATGTCGCTGTCCAATGTTTGCACTAAGATTTGGAGATTTTCTCGCGAGACCGATGGATGGGATCTGGGATGACTATTTGTGTCAAAACAAACAAACAAAACAGAACAATAAACGCTGGTCGCTCTGACATTTTTATAGGGCAGATTTATATCTTTGACACGTTCCTTACACGCCCGCCGACGATACTGTAACCGAATGAGCATCTTTCAAAACATTCAGTAGCATGCTCCCCTTTACTGTGTGGTGGATAATTATATTTGATTGTGGTGTATTATGTTGATAAATTGAATTGCTTGTGAGGAATTTGGTGTCTTTCGAGCGCGTGCGCCGAATTAGCAAAAGCAGCAGGTATGGCACTGAGGTTGTGCGGTGACAGATGGTGTGGTAGTTGCACTATGCTGCCATAATAGCTGTCTTAAACGCCAATCGACCTATAGATGAAATGTTTTATACAGTTGAACAGAAAAGTACAAATTTGTCCACTTAATAGGAGTTTTTCTTTATTAGTTCAGAGCTGAGCACTGAACTGAGTTCTTTCTAAGAAAGAAAAACGCCTATTGAATCGAAAATAGAATAGACTTGATTCTTTATAAACTAAACACGTTTGCCCCTTTTTTCGTTGCTTATTTAGTTTCTTTTTGAAATTGACTCTTATGAAGCCCTTTATTTTTATAATCTTGCGGTTCAACCAATCAAATCAAGTGTCAAAGCAAAGAGTCCCGAGTTGGGCACATTTATCATCATGACTTTACTAAAATAAAAATGCTATATGATATTGTTTAGTTGATTACTTTTTTTAACTAAGGAAACCCATCACTGCTATTGTCAGAGTTCAAATTAAAATATGGTTACTGGGTCGTACGAATAAAAACTTGCATTTGCTTTAAGCAAAAGGTTGTAGCAAAGTATAAGCCCCTAGCAGTTGATTTGAATCGCTGTGAATAAAAATCAACTTTCCTAAAGCTAAGATTAGACTATGCCAATTAAGCATATGAATGCCAAAAGGCAAATGACCAGATTAGCTGTCAAATGAACAAAATGCCAGGATTATCAAAACTGTATATTAGACTATATGACCAAAATTACCAATATGGTCATATTTGACATGATTGTCATTTGAGGCATTTGGTATTTATTACCAAAAAGAGAACGAAAATTAAAATGAATCACAATTCTACGAAATCAAACACCGATGACAACAAAATAATTCCTGTTCCAATCAAAAATGCCATTAATGCCATAACGAAATTTCAATTAAAAGCATATGGGCATATAAGGCTATATGCTGGCATTCGTACCTATTGTCCCATTACACCATATGCTATTTGGGCATTTTTATCTGTCAAAATCAGCCTGGTCATATGTGGCATTCAGGTCATTAGAGCATATGAGATATGCCCATTACATTGTATGACCATATTTTGACAGGAGAACTGTCAGATATTGGCATTTTATGACCACTTGGCATACCGTCTAATCTTACCTTAAGGTAAGTCCGAAAATTCGAACATAGCATTTACTTCGTTGTGCATGTCAAAGATAATGGAATACAGAGATATATAACTTTCCAGTGGAAGGGCGGTTGCCTACAAGCTGTTTTCCACAAAAATTCATGAAGCTTTCCAGAAAAATTCATGAAGTCACACACACTTGCTTATTTCTATCCTAGTATATGTGAGTTCATGAATTGGACTTTAATGCAAGAATTCGATATTCTCTACTGTGAATTTCACAATTTTTTACATCTTAATCAAAACCTCCACAAAAACCAAACAAATTCAATACAAAACACAGAATAATTAAACACCGCGATGCTCATAAAAGCAAGATGACTCGCGGTCGGCCATTAGCAACATGCTTTCTTGTTGATCACACGTATTCACAGACGGGGGTTGAAATTACAAAAACAACAATGTGAACAAATGGGTTTTGGGGGGATAGACGTACGAAAGATATCCATCTCTTTTAATCATTCATCTCTGGTGCATGTATACTTGCCTTGCAGTTCCTGTCAAACCTGACCAGTAAATTTGAAATTTTGAATTTTTCTTAAGATTCTAACGACTCTTGTGCAAATTGAATTTAAAAAAAATAAATTCAGAAATATAAATGCGATCTACCGCTACAATTGCACCTGGAAATACGATTTTATTTTTGTTTGCCAAATAGCTTTCTGATGCTTCATTTCTTCTTCAGGTGCTGGGAATTGTATACGATATTGTTGCAAATATTTAATTGTTAACACACTAGACAATTAGTTAAATAAGAACTATGAATTACCGAGAGGTTATTGAAGTGCCAACATAAAAGCCCGGATCTCCGCTACATTCCTTCCTTATGAATAATTCTGTCTAAATATTTCCATCTGAAAGAAATATTGGCCAAATAGTCCACAGTCCATACTTCGCGTGAAACGAAACAATTGCTGCTTTTTCCGTAGGTATTTTGTTGGTTTTCCTGTACAAACAGAATTAAACTTAACTATTTAACGCCTATTAGGCGTTTTTCTTTTCTTTGATCAGAGCGCGCTTTATGAGCTCAGAATAAATTGACTGAGCAAGCTGAGGAAAAAGCTGATTACACATCGAAAAGTTGACCAAACTCGATGAAACGTCAAAATAATAATACTAATGTGGTTTTCCATTGGGACAAAAAATCAATCTTTTTTTTGATCTAAATCACTTTTCATGTTCCATTGGGCAAAAAAATCAATATTTTTTTCGATTCGGAGCACTTTTTGCAGATCTCGATATTTTTTTAGATCTACACATACCAATATGCTTTGCACAGCTGTTTTACGTCATTTTAAGAAGTTTGCTTTCAATCCAAATGCGAAAAGTTTCGTGAAAACCAAAATAACGAAATACATAAATAGCCATGCATATAATTTTGGAGGAATTATTATCTTCATAGTCTTCCTCGTCATCTGAAAACTACGAATCAACAAAAATACCAAATTTGTATCTGCAACAGGGAAAACATTTTCGAAGTCAATATCCATTTGTGTTTTTTGCAAAAACAAATGCAGATTGAACAGCTGATATTACTGCCACATAACGCACTAATACATTAATAAAAGCAGATCAATTTTGTTGAGCTTTCCATTTGCCACGTAAAATCTGAGATCTGAAAAAGATTTCTGGTGGTCCCAATGGAAAACGACATAAATTTATTGCACACAAAATCAGTCTGTAGTCTGTGTTAAGCCGCCTGATTTCAGCTCAGAATAAATAATGTGCCAATGTGACATTTGACAGCAGGAAAAAGTCTTTGGTTTTGCGGAAAGGAAGATATAAAACAAAATATCGATGTAGCAGAAGACAAGGAGCTTTAGAAACTGTCATTTAGTTAGTATTGCGTTCAAGGAATAAGTTACGGCAATTCAAGAATACCTTCCACCATTTAATATATTTAAAGAAAAAAATATATAGCATAATACCTACTTCCTCTAGGACTAAGTGTTCGCATTTACCTTCTCTGCTTTGGAACTTACCCGGGTAACTAAAATCTTCTTCTGCAAAGAAGGGGACCTAACTTAATGCGATTTCGAGAGAAAATTTGACGTCTTATGTCAATGCCGTAAGAAACATACAAAATGAATAGGTACCTAATGTCGTGTTCCATTTCCAGATTTTTCATGCCCAATGGAACATGAAACGAGATTTTTCTTTCTTTGCATTTGTGTTGGTGCGTTATGAGTCAGCTGTTCTTAAATTGTGAGCGTTATGAGCGCGCTCTGAACCAGCGATGCCAGATGTGGGGATTTTTCCCCATTTTGGGGAATTTTTAACTTGATGGGGAAAATGGGGAAAAGTGCTCTTGAAATGGGGAAAAAACGAAATGCAAACATGTTTATCAATTTTGCATATTTTAAAAATAAAACTCGTGTAGTTAACTTTCAAATATATCCCGAACGGAAGAACATCACCGAAAATGTAAACAAACTCCACCAGTTGTCAAACTCAAATGCACTTGTATTGGTAAATCTGAAGCAAATCTGATGTGGTATTCGTTTGGGCGCTCTCAGAGCACTTTTTTTGCCCTCAGAGCAATTTTTTTGTTCGTTTGGTACCAAAAAAAGCAATCTTTTTCAGATTTCAGAGCACTTTTGCGAATCTAGATATTTTCTCAGATTTGCTTCAGATTTACCAATACAAGTGCATTTCAGTTTGACAATTGGTGGATCTTGTTTACATTTGCGTGCATTTTTTCTACAGCAAAGAAAGGCATTGCATCGGGTGGATCTATTTTCGTAAATTTATATGTGAGCAAATATTAAGAAATCAACTGGGACGGAAATTTCGAATGTTTTAATATAAAATTTAACCAGTGAATGGTAAGCGCATAGAAAAGTGTCGAAGACTACACATATTCAAGTCGCACGAATATCAACACAAAAAAAGAGCAAGAGCGTTTTTATGTTCGATTAGGCACACGAAATCTGAAATCTGAGGGCAAATCTGAAGAAGCCCAAACGAATACCACATGAGAAAAAGTGCTCTGAAATCTGAAAAGGATTGAAAAAATTGATCTGAGAGCGCCCAATCGAATACCGCTAACTGCAACCTTTTTTCAAATTCAATATCAGCTGTGAAGTTCAGCCATATAATTATGATTCTGTATTTTGTGGACTACCTATATTGTATTTCTAATATATTTTGAATAAATGTACCAATAATATTAGATGTTAATAACTAAGTCTGTATTTCTTAATTCATTTATTATTATTATCGCTTGTTTATAAAGAGTAAAGACTTGTTTTTGTTTTACTTGCTAATCCAAAATGAGTAAATGCTTTAAAACCAACGTATAATGAATTGATTATTTATGTTTTAAATTCACGTGAACTTTGTGTTTTTATTACCTTCTTAAAAAAAAAGATGTCTCCTCATAAAAGAAAACAAATTTTTATTATATTAAAAATTCATCTTAAGGTACCTTTTTTTAATGAATCGAAATGGGGAAAAAAGTGGGGAAAAGGCGGATACGGAATGGGGAAAATTCACAAAAAAATTCCCCAAAATGGGGAATTTTGGCAAAAAAAATCTGGTATCACTGCTCTGAACCGAGCATTCTCAGAGTGTTCTGACGTTTTTCTTGTTCTTCCTGCTCTTTTTTCTATCAAATGAGACTGGAAATGTGCTTGTACATGCAAATCAGGATAGTAGCTTCTTTTGTGCGGTTTGTGGAAGAAGCCATCCATTTCCATTTTTTCCCAAACTGTCCTTGTTTTTCTGCTTTGTATTAGCTTTCTTTCGCTGAGCCCCTTGTAAAATAATTTTCTGAAAAAAATAACAAAATGCGTAAAACAAATGTTCGTTTTATATTATTATATAAAAATAAAACCACTCTGTTAATAAATGTTATTAAATATGTTATGTATTATATTTCACATTTAGTAATTATTATCTTTTTATATTACTGCTTATGTAACGTGTTGTTTATTTATTTGTTATGCTTACCTATACCAAATAATAATTACGTAGTATCTATAGAGTAAAATGTATAGCAACAAAGCATTAGATTAATCATTTCTATATCATTTGGAGAAAAAAATATATTTAATTGTAGTAATGTTTCCAAGTAACAATACTACAATATATAAATTAACTATTAAAACAAAAAAAATTACAAGTACGTTATATTACAACTCCAAGAAATATGTACCGCCAAAGTACAAAAATTAAGTACAACTTAAGAGACTACAATTCTCTACAATTATGTTTCTCTGTTTGTCACTATCAGAAATAAAAACTAACTCATGTCTATGTATGGAATTATGTAAATAAAACAGAAATGTTACACAATGTAACGAAAACCTTGAAAGAACTTCCATATTTAACATAAAAGAAAATAATAATTATGTTGATTAAATTACGCCTAGAATCTAAATTACAATTCTCATTGTGTCTTTTGCTAAATGAAAAAATTATAATTTGTCATTGATTTATTTGTCAGTCATTAGTTTTAAGAAAAGAATACCAAGTATCAAACAATTGACAGTTTTGCTAGATTTTTTGTATTGTTACAAAAAATCCCTGAGGTATTTTGTCATGTCGATTCAATAGAGATGGTTATTACTATATTAAGTATTATATTCGTCTTTTTTTATTGATTTTATTTGTCAAAAATGTTAACCAACGTCAAAACGTAAAAATTACATAGGAAGCCCATGTATTATTTTATTTATGTTTTCATTTTTTTAAGTTTAAATAAGTATAGAGCACAATCTACCATCAAACAGAAAAGGCAAAGAAAAAGCACACACAAGGGATTTCAAAGTTTGAAACTAATGCTTATCGCCTCATATAGCGTTATAACAAAAAATTGTGAACCGAAAAAATCAACAACCGAACATTGCGCAATTGAATTTTCAGAGCAATTATTTCTGATAATCAGATCTATACCTATCGAGGTATCTGTTCGGAAACGAATTTTCTCCGATTTGTACGAAATGGGAGAAATTTCATTCGAGATATCTCCCATACAACTTTCGGAAAAATTCTCCGATGACATATAGCGCACGTAGTCGCATTGCGTGGAATCGCGTTATACCATTTACTTTTGACAGCTACCCGGCACATATTTTCCAAAGCTCCGACAACTAATTGCTGCGGAATATTTAAATGTGAAATGAACGCGTTTATGTGCTTCATTTATTTTGTTCCGAAACGGATACTTCGAACGGAGTTTGAGTGCCGATCACATTTCACTTTCGTATCCGTTTTTTTTTCGAACGGTTCCTCGATAGGGGTGAATTTAAAGTTTGTTTGAAACTTGGGCCCGTACGAATAAGCAAATGTGCACAAGTTACTTCAACTAGCAGACGTCAGTTTGCATACAAAAATTTGACATAACTGCTGTATTAATGAGATGATCACTTTAACCCAGTCTTTCTCTTTATTATGTGGTATTTGATTGGGCGCTCTCAGAGCAATTTTAATGTTCGTTTGGTACAAAAAAAAGCAAACTTTTTCAGAAGAAGCTCGATCGAATACCGCATTATTATGGTGGCTTCTTTATATCGAGATTGTATTTAAATAAAGTGAATGAAAGGGAAAGATTTCGTCACAACACTGCTGAGCGGCCCTGAAAAGCACAAAAACTATCGGGCCCTTTGAGATTGTACTAGAAATATTTACCAGAGAAATGTTCAGGTTGGCTTAGGTGCCGGCGATACTACTTTGTTCACTCTATGTCACATCACAAAACAAGGAATATATTGCACTAGAGTTATTAATTATTACTGGCAAATAATATATTTGTAAAGGTATACTTCATATCAGCCTCTTTAATTTAACTAAGCCGTTTCGTTGAAATTCGCTGTCAACGTGTTATCTCGAAATAGCATTAAGATCTGTTACAAATGTTTGCTTATATAAGATGCCGACTAATGCAAGTCAACACTAACTCCTAAACATAGCTTAAACTAAGCCTTAAAAACAATTCTGCTTAATCTGACAATGAATTTGTGCTGCTCTAAAATACCGAAGCAAACATTTTTTATTTTTATATTCGAAATCGGTATATTCAAACTATCAAAAACTCCCTGTTGCTTTTTCCAGCCATTACTAAAAACTATTACCATTGAATCTGTTCGTGCTTCTTTCTGTGCAAAACTAATAATTAAACCAAAATGCCCCCATTGTGATATCTTATCTACAAAGCTTCATTTGATTTCAAGCTTTCAATATAAAAGAGAGTTCAGTGTAAAAAAAAGATATTCATAATTTATCTGTCAAACAAATTACACGTTTATGTAAGACGAAAACAATTTTCAAAATGTCATTTTGTATACAAACATAAAATATTCATCACGTTGGATTACCGGTAGCTTGAGGTGAAGTGGCATCACTTACGTCACCGCTGCTCCCATCATTTATACACAACGGCCGGTTACAACTACAACTACTATTACTACAACTACTTGTGGTGGATTGGACGGACTGCCGTCGCATTATGGAAGAAGATTCATTTAGATTTTGCCTAATACTATTGTTGCTGAAACTCCGCTGAGAGTTACTGGTTGCAAGTGTTGCCATTGCCGCTGTTACAGCCGTTTCAAAATCAGCCGCCTTTAGACACCCGGCACTGTGTGAACTATGTAAGTTTGCTTTTATGGGACTTCTTTCCAAAGGGGAAGCGCAGTTTTCGTCGTCTCTTCTTAAGTTCATCGTCGAGGCTGGATGAATCTGTTGAATTGGTATCATCCACTTGGGTATCACCGTGTGCCGACGAAGTAATGGTCGCTGATTGGGTGGCGGCGGCGGTCGCACAGCTTGCCGCGAGTTTATGCTGAAGCGGTTGTTGTTGCTGCTGCTGGTGCAGAGGCCCGTTGGAAGATTTTGTGATAGTTGGTGCTGTGGCGTTGTGGGCGGTGTCGATGAGCGGCTCTTGGTCACCAACTGCAGCTGCTGGTGTGACGTCATGGAGCGAAGATCTGTTACAATCACTTGCTGTTCCGCTATTGATGTCAAGGAAATGTTGCTGGAGTTGCTTGAGCTGGTGTGCGACAATTGTTGCTGCTGGTGATGACAATGATGATTGGCTGGACAGGCATTGCTGGCTGGAAGAACTGTGTCTTGAGCCGGGCACTTTTCCGTGGTTACTGGCCGCTGTTGCAGGGTGCTGCTGCTGGTGCTGCTGTTGCCGGGCGATGAACGAGTAGATTTCCATTGGCACCAAGTCAGTGCTTTGGGATCGGATGATGCAGCTAAAAGAAGGGAACAGATTATTAAATTATTAATCTATAGTTGTGGTCGTTTTATTATTTGCCATATCATTTCTGGTTATTAAATAAGCAAATAAGAAACAAAACAAAAATGATTATTCAAAGCATAAAACAAAAGAGAAAAAACAACAATTGTATGAGACAGTGACATTTTGTTAAGCGATGACATAGTAATGAATTGTTCAATGAAATTTCGGTAACAAATGTCAAAAAGCAGCTTACGTCTTGTAACTTAATCGAAATATTTCAGCAAGATTTTGCTTTCGTTGCTGCCGTCTTACATAGAATATTTTTTATTAGATACAATTACATATACAAGTATTAATACGTTTTCCTCAAAAGTTATATTTTTTTTATAAAAAAAAAGAAACCTAAATATCACTATAGGTACAGAAACTCGTTTGACATGGAAATATCATGGAGTTTTCTGCTTGTTTGCTCTGAAATTAGATTAAACAGAATTACAAGTGATCAATTTTAAACACATGTACATTTTTGTAGACACAGTTGATGTTAGTTGCAATCTTGCGTGCTGTTTTCAATTATCTCTGGTGCAGATGTTAAAATATAAGATTTCAGTTAGTTTTCGTGCTGTGCAAATATCTCAATGACAAATGGTTTTAGTTTTGGCTGCTGATGTCGTTTTCTATTGGTTTCACTCGGGGATACTCTCATTCTGTAATCCAATGGAACATGGCAACTGCTTCTGATTGAATCCACAAAAGGCTTGGTGAAATGCCAAAAATATAATCTACTGCAGCTGTTAGCTGGCTTGAATAAAATACATAAACTAAACTTGTGTGTGTGCTTCTTGAGTGGATTCTAAACTTCAAATTCTCCCCTCAGAATCACCAGAAGAGTATTTTTTCGATTCCGGACTCTTCCGGACGCTTCCTTTTGCCCAATGGAAAACGACATGAGTGAAAGTGCCCAGGAGACAGTCTTGCGTGTAATATTTTTTAACGTACTGAAATTTATCTCTGATTAAGACTTCATATAAACGCTGCGACACAATCCAACAAAAGCAAAAAAAAAAAAGTGCTGGGACGGATCGTCAGACCTTACATGTTAAACTGAGTGCAGCTGTCCGCATTTTTAACTTATTAATTTGCCTAATGGTATTAGCATCTAGCACATTGGCCACTTTCGGCCGAATGAAATGAAACTTCGAAGTTTTAGTTTCGTAGTCATCATTCGCAAGAGATGCGACAGAGAAAAGAAACTTGAGGCGATAATGGTACATGTGCAACGTCTTACAATCCTATCATGTAAGATGAGTTGGATGCTCAACGCTCGACAATCTACCGAACAGCACTATTTAATATGAAACAAAAGTAACGTCCAGAAGAAGTGAACAGACAATGCAGGGACAATTAATAGGAAAAGAAATAGAAGATGGAACCGTGAATGCATAATAGAATGCCTTCGCAGTTTAGCCAATACATCGGTAGATGATTCAGCTCATAGTTCTTTCACAAAAGCTTCGCGTTTTTCAGATTACGTAAAGCCGTTTGTTTACAATAATTTTTACAATTTAATTTTCGAGAATAATATCCACATCAGTCCAGACATTCTTTTCAATTATTTTTTTCAAAAGAAAGACCTACGTATATGGGCGGTCATCTGTCGTTTAATTGAATTTACCAATCGAATCGTAATCGCGGGTTTTGAACAAGAAATATTTCGTTTTTCTGCTAATAAAACAACAGCCGCCGGACTTATGTTTTCTGCTATATTCACAAGCATTTGCACAGCACGTTCTCAAGACCTTATTTAATCCAATTAAGGGAACAAACAAACTCTTGCTGATTCAAAATATGTTAAATCATTCTATTGGGATAATATCAACTCATGCTATGCCGTTGAAAAGTCCATACAAACAAAATATAAAACAAACCTCTGATTTGTTCTACGAGGTGGCGGTAGAGGTGTACGACCAATTGGGCCACTTGGCGGCGGTGGCACCGTTGGCGGAAGAGATGGCTTTTTCGTTCGTGGAGGTAATGGTATAGATCGTTCGGATGATACGGACGGACTGTGTCGGCTATCATCGGCACTATGGTGCGAAGAACTAAAAAAAAGTTCAAATAAATTAATACAATAATAACTAAACAAAAACAATAAAACGTACACCAGACTCCAAAATAAGACAATACAATCAATGGAACAAAAACCAAATAAACAAAAAAAAAAAAAAAAGAAAGGAGAGGATTACCTATCATTTGAATTGAATACTGCGTGCGAATTGTGCAATTGTGTGCCGCTGCTGCCACTAGTAGACGTCACTGTCGTTGGCGATATCGGTGCTATTGGTGTTGTCGGGCCCACATGGTTGTTGGTTGCACTGTTAATTGATTCGAATGACTGGAAGCCACTGTGTCGGTTGGGATTTGCAGTCGGTGCCGGTGTCGGACCGAGATAAAAATGCACAGATTGATTGTCAACGCCGTCATCACTGCATGAGGAATCATCACGAATACCAACAGATCGACCGTCTGTGCCACCACCACCTGTATTGCCGCCGCCGCCGCCGCCGCCACTAATCGCTGATATACTGTTACCACTGATGACACCGCTACTGTGGATGTTATTGCGGCTGTAATTGTTGTCGACCATACCTGGGCAAATATATAAAAGTTCTTTCCTTACGTTGATGGCAGTTTTCAAATTGTCTTACACATAAATTGTTTATGGACAATCACAGAATGTGGGTTAATTTGTGTGATTTCAAATATTTGTTTGTTGGTTGATTTGAGTCAAACATGGGGGCGATAGGTGGATATTGGGAACGTCAAACGTAAAGAGCATAAGATAACACATTTGGTTGAGGGAATTCAAAGCTTTATGTTTCTTTTTTTTCTTTTGTCGTTTGTATGAGTACATATATATACCAGAAATGCATTAGAAAGGCAAATGTCGTGCTTCTGCAACATATCTGTTGGAAATTGGTCATTGTTGAAGAGTTGTGTTGCGTAATTTGTATGTGTTCGCATAATTTAATGTCGTTTTCGATTTGGCTTTTCAGCTTTCTGCTGCCAAATGGAACTCTCAATCCGAATTGTATTGGTTCTTGTGGGTATTGAGTTGCCCGCAAAAATCATTTTGTTCACTTTCACTGGAAATCCATTTCAATTGATTTTCACACAATTATAAAAGGTTGTTAGGTGTGTAGGTGTACTTGCATAGAAAAATGAAAAATGTCAAATCTTAAAAATCGAGAGATATCTCTCAATTTCAAGAGAGGTACCTGACGGGTTTTCTAACAAAAAGTTTAATGTCGTTTTCCATTGGGACAATAAATCAATCTTTTTTTTGATCTAAATCACTTTTCATGTTCCATTGGGCAAACAAATCAATCTTTTTTCGATTCGGAACCAATATGCTTTGCACAGCTGTTTTACGTCATTTTAAGAAGTTTGCTTCCAAGCCAAATGCGCAAAGTTTCGTGAAAACCAAAATAACGAAATACATAAATAGGTAGCCATGGATATAATTTTGGAGGAATTATTATCTTCATAGTCTTCCTCGTCATCTGAAGACTACGAGTCACCAAAAATGCTAAATTTGTATTTACAACAGGGAACAAATTTTCGAAGTCGATATCCATTTTTGTTTTTTACAAAAACAAATGCAATAACGCAATAATACATTTATAAAAGCAGATCAATTTTGTTGAGCGTTCCATTGGCAGCGTAAAATCTGAGATCTGAAAAAGATTTCTGGTGGTCCCAATGGAAAACGACATAACAAAAAGTTTAAGAAATGTCATTTTGACATTTGACAAGGTTCTCTTTAAATGTAGCATCTACAAAATAAGTTGGAATTGAATTTTTTATAAACTTACCATTTTGAATGAGCTAATATGTTCTAGGACAAAATTCAATTACAACTTTGTCAAACTTTTAGTTGTCTGTTTTCATTTCTCATTTTTCAGTAAGCGAAATTCGGGGGGGGGTAGAAAATAACGAAAAAATGAATAGAGGGGAAATGGATTTCTCTCTCATTTTTTTCCAATTTGCACTGTTTCTTAGCAAATTTTTAATAATTTCACGTTTGCAAAAAAGTACCCGAACGAACCTAATAACGCATTTCAAAATAATTGAACACAAGAACTCATTTCCATACGCGTGAAATAAATAATTCAATTCTAAGTCGCCAGCTGTGAATCACACACATTAGTTTAGTGAAAGTACGTGTAAATCTGAGAAAAAAATTGAGATTTCTCAAAATTGCCCAAGATCAAAAAAAAAAAAAAATAAAAAATATATTTGTTTGGCAAATCGAACATGAAAGCAACCTCGATAAAAAAAATAGATTTTTTCTATAAAAAATGAATCTATTTGCCAAATCGAAAACGACATAACATGCTTGCACTATTGACGACAAATTGTGCAAATTAATAACCGTTTCTTACTGTTCGTGATCTTTAATAACTGTGTATTATGCTAAAGTTATATAATTATAAAGTACAGGTCGCTTCTGAAGAGATGCAACCGAATGTGCTAGCTTATAGGTTCCTTAAATTAAGTTGTCCCGAGGAACAAAACAAATTTTCGCTCACTTTGAACGACCATAACAGTGGGACAGACAGGACACCATTAAATAAATGACATAACTTTTACCAGATAAGAAAGATCATTCTTTTTTTTTAGTCAAAACTACATAAATCCACCCAATATGAAGTGAAACAAATTTCAATCAACTGATAACTTCCTGTCGCCCTTTTTCTACATTAATATTAAATTTTGTTAATGCATGAACTTGGTTACGTGAGATCACCAGTAGGTATAACTTGAGTTAGTATGGTAAGAGATAACAACAAGTAAAAAAAATGTATCTTACCTTAAAATATCTGCACATTTTACACAATTTTGTTTTAATTCGTTATTACTACTATTTTTTTATAATTCTACAACTATTTCATTTACTACTTTATTTTTTTATCAAAAACTACTTTCTTTTTTGTAAAAAAATCCATCTTAGAAAAAATCTAAGAAAAAAATTTAAAAATGAAATAAAAATACTTTTGGTTAGAGAGTAAAGAAGAAAATAATTTGGTTTTTATTTGTTTTTATTGTTTGATACAATTTCAATTGATTTTCAGAATTGTTTTTTTTTTGTTAATTTAAAATTAACATTAGTGATTTATAAATCAAAACTAATTTATAGCTGCTGTCTCTTATATGTTTAGATTGCGCTACTGCTTTCTTAAATTGTTTTTAAAGGGCAATTTTAACCCGTTCCGGTGAAAAGTCTTTTGCGTTCAAATAAATATGCCAATAACTGAGATTTCGATACGTTTAAATAAAATGCTACAGATATTTTTGGGTCAGCAAATTAGAAGAGGGGGGAAAATCATAGGTAGAAAATATCAAAAATAATTTGCAAACATTTACAGAGGTTAGTTACGGGAGTTATGGGGAGCAAAGATGGGGCACGGAGGGAACGTATTGGATTCATGTGGAAAGTATACGAAAGTGTGTATTAAAAATATTATTATATTTAATTTAAAACACGAATACTGGCAACTAATGCATCAACGATATCTAAAAATGATTTTCACATTGGTGGTGTTGAAAATGTGAAATCCTAAAATGCATTTGTGAGAATGTGGATTCAAGTTTTGCAGTCAGTATGTGTTCTTGCAAATAAACAAGACATTAACTGTATACCCATAACCATTTGCTTGAATTTGAATACTGCTTAAATCGTTTTCTTCGGAAATATTTACAAAAAAATAAAATAAACAAAGACCTGGACCATTCCGGTGCAATAGAGCTTTGATTGGTTATTAAAAATTCATTTTGTCTACTTTATCGAATTTGACTTTTGAAAATGCGATGGCTGCTTATATCAAGCGTGACTGCTGAGATATCGATCAAAACTTGCTAAAGCCACTCCGTACAGCTGCCCAGAGACCGATTGAAACTGTTCGATCGTCCGTTTACATTCACTGATTTTGATAACGTTGCAAGTCGGGTCAGTTCAAAAGTGAAAAAAGAACGTTAGCTTTCTCCAGGTAATCACATGTCATATAGTTGTGAGTGCGAGTGGCTAACAAAGGGCCGTCGAATATTTTATCCTTAACGCGGTCTAAAGCTGAACAAGTCTATAATAAAGCAGAATTAATCATTTAGGAGATATACACATTTAACTCCAACTTGTAACAGATATGTGCCGCTAAGTTAACAACGTGGGCAACCACATCATTTATGTCTGCACCACAACACTCAGTTTCACCGATTGCGCATTCAATACCTTGCTTTCAAGTTAAAATCATAATTTTTGAACAATTTTCTATCGAATACGAGCATTTAATTTATATTGTCATCACCTCCAGAGATTTTCACGCATTTACAAAAGCCTATACAGAAGCAAAACGAATTTCCGTTTAAAAGAATTTCATATGTTGAGCATAACACCGTACGCAAAATGAAGCGCATGATACAAGAATGTGCACATTCTTATAATAGTCTATAATATTAGGTTAAGCGTTGATTAACTATGCCTAAACGATAATCTTGCAACGATAAGGCTTACAATTTGCATATAAAAGATTTCTCATCTGCTTACATCATCGATACATGTTTGCCAGTAGTATCCAAGAAGCCAATTGATTTTTTTACTCTTAACTAATTCAAGCTTTATTACACCGGAAAGGATTAAAAACTTAAGTATCTAGTCGCAATGTTTTTTTATTTTTTAAATAATCACAAAAGCTGTAACTTTATTTACTAATAATTATGTAATAGTAAGCATTTCATAAAACGTTTATTATTCAAATAATGATTTAAATGCACTATTAATTGGATTACTACTTACTTAAAAATTAGAAAAAAAAACTACTTAAACATATACCTATATCCCGCTTAACGAGTTTGGAAGAAAACTAATCCCCACCATAAAATTATATTTTTTTAGATGCCTTTTAAAATGTTTGTACATAGCGCGACGGGTTGCCGCAATAAAGAAACTAAGCAATTGGAGAGATTCGAATCAGAAATAACAATTACCCAGGACAAGAAAGATGTTGGATTAGGGTTCAATGCTTTTGACAACAGTTCTTAAACAATTTCCTATTTTTAACCATCTTTGTTACCCTTGCAAGTACGCCTTCCGTATCTGTCTTTCTTGGCCTGTGATGAGAGCCACCACTCCAATTTAGAACTTCCAAGTGAAAGCTTTCTTTATGGCGATTTCTAGCAAAACACTATCCAACAAGCCCATTTTTTTTTGAAGTTTCTACGGCAATCCGCATTAACTACTACCCAAAAAGGGAAAATAAAGACCCAAACTAATATGAATACAAAAAATAGTGCACCATGTCTACATGAGAGCGGTTATTGGCAAAACAAAACGATAAAAAAAAACATAAGTACTCTACCATCCTACTATTACATTTACAAACCAAAGTATAAGTATAAAAAAAGACTAAAAACAAAAGCATTATAATAGAACAAACAATCTTAGACTATTCCAAATTCAAAATAAAAATTATAACAATACAAGAGCGAAAATAAAAAACTCCAATTCAGCACCATTTCATATACATATATATACAAATTTTCATAATTTCTTCTCATATAAAATGTGTAGATTCAAATCAAAATGATTGTATAACGTAAGAGAACATTCAACTTAAGAAGAACAGGATGTTTATGCTTTCGGTTTTGTAACATAAGATGATCACTCCGATGAGAGGAGGGAAAAATTCTCAAAGTTCTTACCTTGTACCGACTCGTCGTCAAGATCGTCTGTGCTATTTGTCATTCGTCCTGAAAGACAAACGACAAACCCATTAATAAATTCAGAAAACAAAAATTCAATTGCAACTCACCTCTCGCACATTTACCGGTTCCATTTCTACCGTAGAGCACACTTTCTAAGTAGGCAAGACCATTATTGTTAACTACATTGAAACCTAGACATGTTTCAATTTGCTTCCAGCGATGTAGACGCTCCTGTAGTTCATTTGTTACTTCACCTAGAGAGTTGCGTGCCTCGACGATGGATCGATCGACATCGTCGATACTTTTACCGTGCGTTGAAACAAAAGCACCGACTAAGCTGGATCGCTTTTTGCGTAGTTTCTCGCAGGCTTCACGTGCCGTTTGGAGTTGTTTCTCTGCAGAGATACGCTTTTTGAGGTGATTTTTGGACTCCAGTTCGTAGGTGTATTGGAGCCAAGACTGCAACTGTGGCGGCGGTGACCAACAGTTGTCGACGAGTTCGATTTCGGCACGTGACAGCTCGGTGCGAAGCATTTCGATTTCTTTCTTCAGTTGTTGGACTTCCAAGTCCGAACTGGAGGAAGTGAGAGATGGCGCTTCTTTGAGACGTCTCTCGAGATCCATCTTCTCGGTGGCGACGTTTTCTTGCTCCATTCGAGCGCGCTCGAGTTCCTAGAAAAGCATGATAATCGTTTTTAGAATTGCAAAAACTAAACTTATACAGTTAGACAACCAAAACCTTAGTCAAAACAGTAGGCAAGTTATGTGGTTCACGAACAACAAGTCGGATATTTAAATTACTAAGCAGAGTATTCTCTTTTCGTCTTCCCAAAAGACAAAACGTTACCCCGTTACACCAACCCGGTGATAAAGGTCGTCAAACCGACCCAGATTTACTCAGTTACCGCAGAAGTTCAGGGACGTCCATCTGGTTTGTAAAACAAGTGGCTCGGTGTCGGCGATAAAAGCAACCCAAGTTCTGTGTTCTGGTAGGCGCGATTAAGGACAACATGAAGAATTTGATAGCCAAATCGATTACGCCAACAGTTTACCATCACACGGGTCAATGTGTGGTCGTAATAGACGATTTCAATAACAAGATTGTGAACAACAGTTTTGCAGACTAGTGTGTAATGGTAACACAGAACCTCACAAAGTGCGATGAAACAAAAAATGACTTGAGAACTTCTGCATTGTATACGGGTTTGCTATAGGATGTGCTATCTTAAAATAAAACAGCGTATAAGAAGCTGTGTATTGAACTAGATAGATTACAATTACTATTTGCTATGCTTAAATAAATGAGTCATCGACGTCGGTGAAGCACGTTTTGTCTGGCTTTTCTTAGATTTTGGTTCAAATAATGTGCTTGGTTGGTGCATAGTTTTCTTCTAGTCTTTTGATTGCATTTTTAATTGGACTCCATTACTTCGCCTACACATTCACACTTTTTGATCGTCGATTCTCTCCTGCAATTTCAATCCAATGTTAAAGTCCGTACAGTGTGTTTTGACTTTTGTTTGTAAAAGCTTCTGGTTATTAAAATGTTATTGCATATTCCTTTCCATGTTCTACTTAGACGTGTTGACGATTGGTTAAGTACCTCTACCATGAGGTATGAAAGCACTTTGAATACGCAAGCCCATCGCATAGGGTGGACGATTCGTGTCAAAATAACTGAGTATCCAAATTTACATTGAGAATGCATACTCAGTTAAAAGGGATAAGATTCAGATGAAAGCAAGATCATAGGGCAAATTAAATGCATTGTGAACATATAAATTTTATTATGTTCTAGAGACTCAGCGCGCTCCACACAAAGCAGTGCAGCTCGAACACAGCTCGCCCAATCCAGTGTGTTGCCGACACTCTGTAACGAGCCAATAACACACTCCATTAAATTGATAAAAACTGATATTGATTCATCGCAGATTTAAAACGCACAGAACGAAAAATCCTCTAAAATAGGCTGACTTTAATTAACCGAAATCAAATTAATTATTCGCGCTATGCTTCATCAACTGTCAACTTGTTGTTTCCGATTTCACGGTTAAAAGGCAAAGAGTCAACGATTATAATAATTATTTTTGCTAGCACACTGTTTTTCCTCGTTACCCTGAGATCATAACAGCAGTTTTGAGCTTTTTGAAACCCGAAGCGATAAATTCACTGACTCGGAACGTTGCAAGTCAAGTGGCGTTTTGTGCGCGCATCGAAACGCGATTTTCCGCTTGTAATAATCACTCTCTTCAGGTGGACTTCACCTCAAACTCGATTTCGAAATTCAAGTTTGTGAAGTTATTTTTAATTCGCCAAAATGGGTTCGTTTTTTCTCGTTTGAAATCCAATAAAATCAGGAAACATTTTTAAAACAATCACATGACAGCATACTCGTACACAATTGTGACTTCTCATCGTGTTACTCACTTTTTGCATTTCCTGTAAACTTTGTTCGGCTCGCTGAAGGCCCTCCATATCTTGAGCCATTCGTCTGAGGTGTTTTTTGGCATTCTTGTTCTGTTGATAGGCATACCAGCATCCAATTATTGCACTGAGCAGTAGGGTCACTAATATGTAGTCCTTCCATCTGGTTCCAGTCTCTAAAGCAAAGAGGAAACCAAATTAATAGGAATTCACTTGTGGTGCGAGACGCAACTTACCTCTTGGTGGACCGAATAAAACTACATCCATCGCTTTGAGAGCAATCTTCTGCTTGTGAATTGGATCTTTGATACCTAGCACATTACCCACATAGTGCATGTTATTAACTGCCAATCTGAAATGAGATGAGATCAAATGAGCGGTAATTACATGTTTGTTTGTGGTGCTTCTGTCTAGATTCTCAACTGTAAGCGTGAACAAGCCAGTTAGACCAAATCGTATTCCACCTGTCTCTTAGTCGTTTTTCACTGTCTACCTGTTGTATGTAGACGTGTTCTAAGCCTAACGCAGTAATGGGGTTTTGGTGAGTTTGAGTTGACAGCGGTTTGGACTTTTCTCTCGGTAGTGAGAGACAACAGTACATTATACAGTGGCAGAGAAGAGCAAAACATCGCAAATTACTGGGGCACAGGTAGTTAGTTTAACTTTAAACACACAATAGCCGCTAATGCGGTAGCAATTTTAATTCAATTTCAGCAAGAATATGTATCTACTTTCGATTTTGCGTTCTATGCCCAATTTTACATCTGTCGCTTCGTTATTTTGGGTTCTGTTTTTTTTTTTAACGTAAGCACAAGAAGCTTATTATTTTGAAGTTAAAAAAGCTTATCTGGCATTATAAAACGAGAAAAATAGTTTTCTAGAGCCACGTAAATTTGCCTTCAACTTGGGCACAGAACCAGCAAGACACAAAATGTCAAAACGTTACGTACTAATCGATACGTAATTAAATTGTAAAGACCGCTGAACTCAATTGCGTTCCATTCATTACAAAGCAACATACCTTTTTTTACCAGTCGGTTAGTCTCGGATATTTATTACGTTTGCAGTCCGGTTCTCCTTGAGTAAATATCAAATACCTATATCAAGTCCGTACGAATATGCAGGGATACCCAATCATTTAGGAAGAGAAACCTCCTTGCTGTTAAAGAGGTCGTTTTAAAACCTGAACAAGATCGCAAGGATAATTCAAGTGGACTTATGAATCAGTGCTCATAATGAGTAAGTTAGATCTCTCACTTAACTAAAAAACAAGAATACGAAAGTGCCACAAAATTGATTTATTTGGTTTTCCATTGGGCAGGAAAGACGTACTCTAGGTCACTTTTAATGTTCGATTAGCAGAAAACAAAAAACAATGTGTATATTTATTGGACTAGGTTGATGCAGTTGACGTATATGGAAGGGTAGCTGCCAAATCTAATTACGGATTTATCGACTGAGTACTAAGTTGACAATTCAATCGTGTAGCCGACCGACGTAATATGTACTTTAAAATGACGTTTCCGACCAATATAGTTTTTACGTTCAATGGTAATCTAGCAACTAAAGATGACAAGAGTTTTGAATGTGCCCATTGCTTCTATCAGCTGTCACTTATTTCTATATTATCACCTCGCGTGAACGGGGTCAGGGTCGGGGTAGTTGAGTTTTCTTCACCATTGTTTTATATTAAACATTCAGATTTAGATAGAGCATATATATTGATGGATAATTTAACCAAACACAACTTACCTTGGCAATGCAGCACCAGTGACTTTATGTAATTTAAATAGATCCACATACTGCGGTAACTGAACAGATTGAGCCAACCAGTCTGTGGTCTGCTCTATTGTCCAGTTGTGCACCTATAATGGGAAAAGAACACATTTGCAAAAATAAATACGTACAAGTTTAGATAGTGACTAACCTCTGATCGCAGCCATGCTTCCCACAGCTCCTTGACTGAGATATGCATGTCATCGTTGAAATGAAATGCTTTCTGACGCTTCTCGTATCCCGAATCATACTTTAGCTCTTCTCTCAGAAACTGTAATGAACCAGAAAACATGATTTCAGATAACAATGTGGTAAGACTTACTTTTGCAATGTTAGATAACTTAACCTAACTTTTGTATGGAATATTGGTATTGCTAATAAATGAATATAGGAAATAAATGCATTGTCCGATAGAGTTAATGTTTTTATGGAGCGTTTCTCAATGCGGCACCTTCGATTCTAGTCGTTAAGTGGATAATAGAACACAGTCTGTCGAAACTATAGAACTTATCATCGGAGGCACATCATCATCACACCAACATTAAATTGCAATGATTACTCCAATCAAACACTGAAATCTATTTTATATCTATTCAAATGACGTACGATAACAACGCGAGGAACCACAGAATTCTTAAATTGTTTGCGTGAAAGTGAAATATATTGGAGGTTATATATATCAACAAAAGTAGATCTACCCTCTTTCAGATCTTCCGTTTGCGTTGACGGGCTCTGGATGAGGAGATTCAACAGCGAACTCTACGAGCTGTTCAGCGACATCGACCTAGTCAGAAAAGCAGAGTGAATGGACACCAACGCTCCGGGCGGCGAGTCTTCGATTCCAACCCGGAGGGACAACGCAGTAGACGAAGACCTCGCCTTAGGTTGCGTGGAAGGGGACTTTAACCAAATTGGAGTGCGCAACTGGAGGCAGTTAGCGAAACAGCCTTTTCACACCGAGCCGAAAAGACACGAAAACTTCATCGAAAACAGAATTTCAGTTTTCAAAACGAATCGTTTAAAGTCGTTTTCCACGAAAACGCCACGAAAACGAATTCCAATCGTTGGGCTGTTGAAACAAACACACCTTTTGCAATATTCAGCAAATTCAGCAAAATGGCTGACCGAAGAGATGTCACAACTTGATTTCACAACTTGAAATAATTTTCCACATTATAATTGATGAGCTGTTATTATTTTTAAATGCACTAAATACTAAATAATAAGCAGTGGCTTAGTGTTTAGTGTGTTGGACTACTAACGCAAAATCCCAAATTCCAACTTAGGGTTTTTAGACTGCGCCACCTCTCGCGAACGTCTGACAAACATCCGAGAGTATAACTGTCTTTAGAGCTTCTCAATTAGCCGTTTGGAATCGGCATAAAATTGTAGATCCCTTCCTTTCGTTCCAAAAATGAAACTCACACAAAACGAATGGTTGTGAGAAGCTAGGCCTTGGGTCCCTTCGGACCTGTTGCGCCAATCAGTTTGCGCCAAAGTTCAACTCTAGTGTCTCACACCTGATTGAAACGTCAAAAGAAAACTAGTTGGTGTTCGGTGTGAATGCACCAAACAGTTTTCGACGAAAACTCGGTTTTCGGCTTGATGTAAAAAGCGTTAAAAATCGCGCTAACTGGAGAGGCGTATTGGTTGAGGCCCAGGTCCACCCAGGACGGTAGCGCCACCTATGTAAGTAAGTACCTAATCTCTTTGAGAAGGCTTTCTCTCTGTGTGATTTGACCGATTGCAGGTGATTAAAACATGCTTTTCTGCATGTTTAAATCCACATACAAACTTCACAATTTTGTTATAAGTATAGTTTATTAATATATATTCATTGTTTGTGAACACAGTTCTTAGGCGCTTAATTTCAAAACAACAACAGATATTTAGAGTTAGCTCCACGAATCTATTAATAAACAAGTTAAGTCCACAACACAGTATTTGTCTGCACAATCTAACGGCACAATGTTAAACATGTGCGTTCGACTAGGATCCGTATCAACATCCGAGATTCATTCAATTTTGTTCAGATTCATATCTTTCATATCGTGTGTCAAAAAAATGTATACCAAGCGATTAACTACACGGCTAGACATTCTCTTATCGCCGTCACAAAGTTGACACATTTCCTCTCCCCCAAGTCAGTGTCCACGTCCATCCAGTGACTAATCTGCCCATGAAATAAGTGCGCGTCGTTTTGTCGTGAACACACACACATTAGAGCCTCTAACAATCGCAATGGCCTCTACTAACCAGCAGTCGTTAACCTTGTTTTTTCCGCGTCATGGTCCATTCCTTGACTTTTCTTATTTGCACGTCTATGAAGGTATTTCAGTCACTTTCTAAATTTCATGGAATATGCCATGCAAAACCCACGCTGCTTTCTAGGACCTCGAAATGTTTTGCTTTGATGGCGGTTGCCGGCGGTAGAACCCACAAATAAAGATAACACCACTTCCAATGATATCCATTTATCTGTTTGGGAATTTATTTATTCTTGTGAAAATATTGAAAACTTGGTTTCTTCTGTTTACACGCACGGTAATTTGTTCCATGAAATTGGGTATTGCGTCATCATTGGCTTAGCAGTCCCGAGCCGGTACTGGCACTTTTTTTTTTATCTCGAACGAGTGTTTTTTTTTTTTTCTTTGAATAAATGCTAATTGAATTTGTGTTATCTTTTCTATTGTACAATTAGCCTGGAGGATTATTATTTATGTCAATTCATGAGTTGGTATGGATTCATAAAGAATAATACAAACAAATAAGACAAACAAGTGAGATGTTGAAATGGGGGAACTACTATAAATGATGATATTTATTGAGATACCAGAATCAGAATTTGACAGAAGTGTCTGCAAAGAGGAAGCGAACAAAAAATCCCCCGGCACGTAATAGATTTTCTTCGTCGGACAATAAATCGATTGTACATAAAAAAAGTATATGCACACACTTGAAACTAAGATCGTGAGCATGGCATCAGCTTTGGAAAAACCATTGGCAAATCAGACGTTACGTACTCTGGACTTTGGTAGATATCTATAAAATAATTATACGCGTTGTATAACTACACTTCACAATCTTGAACATTTTCTCAGACAGAGTTATTATACACAGCCATAAAGTGCATCATCGAGTTAAAATATAAACGCATGAACGAGCTACGGGTCACTATTTTGAACACAAGAGGAAACGAAAAAAACCTTGACAACTGGGACTAAAAAGAACCAAAGTCTGTGGTAAGAATGACGAATTAATGAGCGCGAGGTCTTCAGTTCAAATCACAGCTGTCTGGAAAAATATTCGCAGCCCTTCGTACTAGCCTAAAATTGAAATATATTACACAAACGAATACTTCTGCAAAGCTTGGTCTACAACCCACATGGATATATTGCAGCATCTATTTTTTTCTTTTTTACGGTTTAAACCACCTACGCGCACTAGATTTGAAGACTAGATTTCGTTAGCCTGTAATGAGCCCATACGATTTTTCACGCAATTAGAACAAGAAGGCTTTATGCACCTACGATTTACGTCAACCTTTTCCCGGTGTAATCTATACAGAGTTTAAATTTAACTGAACGTTCACTGGTTCACTACACCAAATTACTGTTGTCGTAAGTACTCGGATGAACACATCAGCCGCTTCATTTGCATTCACATTGATGTCGTTTTCCATTGGGACAAAAAATCAATCTTTTTTTTTGATCTAAATCGCTTTTCATGTTCCATTGGACAAAAAAATCAATCTTTTTTTCGATTCGGAGTACTTTTTGCAGATCTCGATAGTTTTTCAAATCTACACACGCTTTGCACAGCTGTTTTACGTCATTTTAAGAAGTTTGTGAAAACCAAAATAACGAAATACATAAATAGCCATGGATATAATTTTGGAGGAATTATTATCTTCATAGTCTTCCTCGTCATCTGAAGACTATGAATGACCAAAAATACTAAATTTGTATCTATTTACAACAGGGAAAACATTTTTGAAGTCGATATCCATTTGTTATTTTTGAAAAAACAAATGCAATTTTAACCAATTTGAACAGCTGATATTGCTGCCAAATAACGCACTAATACATTTATAAAAGCAGATTAATTTCGTTGCGCGTTCCATTTGCAGCGTAAAATCTGCGATCTGAAAAAGATTTCTGGTGGTCCCAATGGAAAACGACATAATACTTTTGTATAGCTCCTTGTAAAGTCAAGAACAAATATATGTATACAGAGCCTAAAAACCTGATCCATTTTCCTCATCATTATCAAAAAAAAAAAAAAAAACATATGTGACATAACTTTCAACTATTTTCTTTCGTCACATACTGTAGCGCAGCACACTACCGCACAAAAGACAAAAATAAACACCTTGCCCTAACACTTCCGGTGTCGCATTCTTTCCTCAAACTCATGCAACGTCTTATTCACGACAACCAAATTAGACGGGAATTACAAAGCATTTTGTGACACACCTCATCTCACCTTCGCAATCTACTAGGCATTTGTGTCATTATTATATTCAAGTTCATAAAGTGTATCACAACTATTAAGAAATAAAGTTAAAACAAAAATACTCACATCATCTGACTCACTGAGATCAATGTTGCCATTGTCATCGTCGTCCAACTGACGATGCAACGTGCGTATCGCTTCCATTCCCAGACGATCCTGGATGTTGCCACTGTAACAATCAAGGTCGTCTGCATGACAAGCGCCATCAGCTGAACCGCTGCCAAGTGAACCTAGCCAAGAAAAAATAAAACAAAAATCATCAACTAAATGGCAACACGCTCAATAAAAATAAAGTAAATAAACGATAAATTGCAGATAGCGGTAATTACAGTGCCACTAATTTAATAAATCAATTCACCGTCAAATATAAATAATTTTATACAACAGCTCGTTATCTAAGCACTCAGATACGTTATTGACAGTGTCTCAGTGAAATTCGTGTTAGCAAACTTCTATGTATTGCTTTCCGGCCAAACAATTGCAATTTCCTCAATGTCTAGTATACCACACTGTGTTGAACAAATTACCGGACTGACAGTTTGTGAATCCATCACTCAGAGTTACGGACTCTGTCCCATTTACCAAATGAGATACCAATAAACTCTTCGAAAAATTACTCGTTTATCTGATTATATGGCTGGCATATTGCCAATAAGGTAAACTGCAATTAACTTAAAATAGATTAGTTTTCGCGGTGGCTATTCATTTTGAGTACCAATTTATGGGAAAGTTCCTCTACCAGCTGGAAATGACACTCTTAAACGAGTGTCGGGGAAATTTGGTCAATGAAAAATTCGGCAGTGGGACGAAACTTTAAATTTTAACGTCAGATTTAACTTGCGTCTAAATTTTACATTTACTAAAATTGAGACGACTATTTGTTGAACATAAATTGTGACAGAGAGTGGGGATAAAGGCGAGAGGCGGATAATTTTTTCTCCTTTTATTTTGTTTAAATGACAGCGTAGTAAGACTTTTATTCAAGCCTTAGCTTCATCGTTTCTAAGCCGTCCAGAATCTGAATATAAGATCAACAAGTCACTGCTCAGCGATATCAGACGCTATTTTAGGCAACGGACAAGTTTATAAATGCTTTTATAAAACGCATACCTAGAAATTACTAAGTAGTTCTAAAACATAATAGATCAGCTTTTTTATAGCAAAACCAAGAACGTGTGCTTTTGTGATTAAGAACTGTTCGTTTTGCCTTACCTATACTTGAGCCACCATCTTTTAGAACTGTTTGCTTTACATACAAATCTCTGTATATATTTTGTGCATCACACAAGTGGATAATGTTGCATTTACATTGTTACGAACCCAATTTTGTGCATGATATGGGAGAGGGATCAATTTTCCGAACTAAAAAGTAAGAATGAGATTGCAAATCAGCCGTCTAAAGTGTCATGCACCTTCTTCCCATTCTTATAGATATACGTAAAACACAAGTTCCGCCGAACAACATTTATTCAACCACTTGCAAATTTAAAATATGTCATATGAAAGTGCTTTAAATGAACACCCCTCGGAAATGTCATTAGGTGATTCGCGAAAATCGACTGTCAAGTCTATAATTACGATAAAGCAATAGAATAACTATCTATTTAATTAAATTCTTACCCTCATTGCTGCAACTCTAGAAAAATGAAAAGCAATTCACACGACCGCATGTCACATTTTGACATTTGTAAGTTCGTGTGCCTATGAATTACACAAAAATGCCCCTTTTTTATCTTCATATTTGAGTTTCGGTATTTTTGGCTCATACCTCTTATAAAAGATGGCAACACCACCAAGCAATCTACTACAATTAGCCACTATTCCGCCATCATTTCGCATCTGCTGCGTACTGCAACACGAAAAGATGAGCGAAATTTTTCGTTCGTCACTTTTGTAGAGGATTTTTCGTTCCGGAACAGCTGCGTACTAGGCTTTAACAGCATAACGCAGGTTTTCGTTAAATTTGACGAAAGTAATTTTAACTCATGTGGTATTCGTTTGGGCTTCAGATTTGCCCTCAGATTTCAGATTTCGTGTGCCTAATCGAACATAAGAACGCTCTTGCTCTTTTTTTGTGTTGATATTCGTGCGACTCGAATATGTGTAGTCTTCGACACTTTTCTATGCGCTTTCGATTCACTGGTTAAATTTTGTATTAAAACATTCGAAATTTCCGTCCCGATTGATTTCTAAATGTTTGCACACAAATAATTTACGAAAATAGATTCATCCGATGCAATGCCTTTCTTTGCTGTAGAAAAAATTCACGCAAATGTAAACAAACTCCACCAAATGTCAAACTCAAATGCACTTGTATTGGTAAATCTGAAGCAAATCTGAGAAAATATCTAGATTCGCAAAAGTGCTCTGAAATCTGAAAAAGATTGCTTTTTTTGGTACCAAACGAACATAAAAATTGCTCTGAGGGCAAAAAAAGTGCTCTGAGAGCGCCCAAACGAATACCACATCACACTAAATCGAGTGTTTCTTTCAGAAAAATGCGGAAAGACTTTTACTCAATTTGTGTTCACAAATTCAAACGGCATACGATAGGTACAGCCTTACTGGAAACATAAGGAACATTAAAACAAAAGTTGTATCGACATTAGTCTGATTAATAGATAATGTTCACGTTGCCGCTGACGTAACTGACGTGAAATCACATAAAGTTTGGTTTTATGCCTACACATTCAAGTGACAAAATTATGCCTGCCTATTGCAAAAATGTGCGTCACGAGTTAACCATAAAATCTCTTCTTTTTTCCATTCTCAAGATGGCGGATAAAACATAGAATCTTGCCTTCCGTTCGCATGAAAATAACAAAATATGTCTTGACCATTTCTGAATAGAGCACATTTTATTTAAGTCTACCCAAATTATTGACTTTCGATAAAGTTTGTCGAGTATAAGGAAATGCTGTTTTTTAAATGCAAAAGTGCTTTCAAATCGAAGTCAACACATGGTAAGTTATTATTAGACAAATGACACAGTGGTTTTCGCCGATTCAGCAGCCAAGTATGATCGGAATTATACTGAGCGTACCACTTAGCGGTACATCTCTTCGCAGTTTGGAATTAAAAAGTAAAACAGAGGCGTCTGGCAATTTGTTGTGTTTTGTTTTCGATTCGATACAACATCAATCCGATATTATATGGACGGATTCTGCGGATATTTCGTTTATTTGTTTACATGGTGCTATTGAGGCGAAAGAGTTCTATTTTAATGACTGTGAATACTGACGAGAAAGCTTATAAATCCGATTTGAGTGCATTCTATTCACGGTGCGGTTACTTAAAAATAAATAAGTTGGCAGGGGGATCAATAACCTATTGAGTGTACCCTGATGTTTTGGACTGGAAATTGTACGGAGGAGTTAAATGTTTCATTTCGAGTCTGTTCAATATGTTCCATTGGTGTGACAAGGCGCCAGAAGCAAGATTATTACATTTTGAAACGGAAGAATAGGTACATTTCTTTGTATTGAATGATATACTTGACAAATCATGTGTAGATATTGCTTGAAAATTGTGTTTTAGCTAACCAGCGGTTTTAAAAAATGTGTTTACATCTGTCAAAACAATGTCAGTTGATCAAACTAGAACCAGCTGATTCCGTAACATCCAGACTGCATTTTATGCACATCAACATCGTCATCTCACAATCTCTGGCAACACTGTATTTCGAGACAGATGACAGTTGAAAGATCTCTCCTCGTAATGAACAGAAATCCACACGTCGTCCGTCGCGTTACAATTGAAATTAGGAAATTGGCACCTGCCCCTGCAACAGATTTGGCTTGTACGCTAAAAGACGGAGCGAGGCGATGAATTTGTTACCCCATTTCTTCCTCCCTTGGTATGTTCTATTTTTAAACTGTCTTGTGGGGTATTTTTTTGTCCACTTGTCTTTTTGTTTCGTTTTTTTTTTATTTCTTTTGCTTCTAAAAGAGGTCCATCTGTATTCGAGATTATCAATTAACAGTATTTGGATCTGGTGACAAAGGGAGATAACGCGAGAGCGATGTCTGCTCATCCGGCGCAAGTTCAGGTGATTGAGTGCGAAATGGTGACTTCCTAGGGGGAAACATTGGGAAACAAAATTGGCAGCGTTGTTGGCTCACCGTCACCATATGTTCTATGCCGGCATGGGATACCACCGTATGCTAATTCTTTTCGATTGTATATTTAATTCACCACAAATATCGTGTCGACGTGAATACAAACAATGTGATTAGAGTTATAAAAGCGCATAATGGCTTTATTTACGATTGTTGGTACTCTCTTACTCACCTGAGTAGATATAATTATTGTTTAAATTTTGATTACGCTGAATAATTGTGCACGGAGTTTTGGTATAACAAAATGAACCTTTTGCATCTTCCGCTATGAATTGTGCGATAATTTCCTTATTTTCTTGAGGTTGGACGTAAATTTTTGTTTTGTTTTGAGGTATAGAACAGATGGTAAGTCTCTTAGAAGGTTGTAACAAACTGGAAATGGTTGTAAAAATTTAAAAATTATATTGCACACTGCACCATTAACCGGTCCATTACTTTGGAATCAAATTCTTGAAATTCTCAAAAGAATGCGACATCAGCGTTATTTGTTTTTCTTTGTAAAATTCTGACGTAGTAATGTCTATCGCAACGTATCTGCGAAGGGTAAGTGAAAGCACTTGTGGCGGTTTCGTCAACAATGGGCGCATTTAAAAAACTAGTTATCTTAAGATCGACTAGATTGGTCTGAAACAGGATGTATTCTGAACGCAAAAACTAGATTGGTAGGTTACCTTTCCTACGTCAGGCACATATATGCAGTCTTTCAATTTAGTATACTCAACTCAGTCACGAATTTCTTCACTAGATTCGTCTGCTACTCCTCCATAAACGTCAACTTAAAAAGTAGTTCATGTGACCGATTGAAAACTGAGGCACTTCAAGTCAGCCAGCCAGCTGTCAGACTTACGTAACCAGATACGTTATACATAATATTTGCCCCTTTGACTATGTCCGTTATTAACGCACAAACAAAGGATATCCTCCTGAGGCAACTTTTCATTTGTAATTCAAATTTTTGTCATATATGGAAGCGATTTTAGTTTTTTTTTTAAACTCGTATCTCATCCGACAGAAAATGTTAGTATCATTAGTATAGCATCGAATGTAGAACAATAGCTGCTAAACACAATTTCCTGCAATACGCACGAAAACCTTGCATTCAAACTAAAGGACAAATGCATTCAATATCGTTGACTCATTTGTTTCATATTTGAAATAATCGCCATATTATATGTTAAAAGTTGTTTCCCTTCAAAAATGCATTGGATCTTGCTATCGATAAACACGCACGTTAATGCAGTCAAAAGTGTATTTTCAGCATGTTTCTAATAAAAGCAATTTGTAAATTTGACAGTTGCATCGAATTTAAATTTCGCGCTGAGCTCTGTCCAAATTTAAAACAGAAGCCCCAACATATAGCACAAGTAATATTGAATCACTCTATCATCAATTTGCTCTCAAAAGGTGATGAATTAATAAGACTTCCTAACAAGACAACACACTGCATTCATTTGTCACAATTGCAATGGCATCGCATGTAAAACGTATATTTATAGACCGCACATGACCATACTCGACCCAGAAAGTGAAACAAAATTGACAGTCATATCGAATAGTGGAACTTTGTGAATGACGGAAAGTTTAATCTTCGCCTCCACCACATGTACGGTAACCGCTATTACGTTTACCTTGTGGTGGTCAAATAACAATTTCCAAGTTCAACAAGACAAAGCGTCATGTGTCTATTTTTGTATCGCTGAGAGCGAGAGCTACAACTAAAAGATGGTGTATACGAGTGAACCTACTTCGCATCGAAAATCGAAAACTAGCAAAAATAAAACGTAAGCATACTTATAGGTAACTGTAGATAGGTATGTATATGGTGGATTCTTTGCAGTTGTAATTCGACAAGTGACATACATGATACATACAAATGTGCTGTTGTACCAAGCATTGACATCTCGAACAGCTGGGCTTTACCGTTGATACTTCAACGTGTGCCATAGCCGACGCAGCTGTATGTGCACAATGTATTCGCTTGAGCTGTGACTGTGATAACACGAAAATTATTCGTTTTCTTTTTGTGACAGAAGTAGATATACTCGAGCAAACTCATTTGTGACAAGTTCCATAAAATTGTATCAACTTTTCCATTCCTGATACGAACTGTGTGAAAATGTATGCAAACTAAAAAATGTAGTCACTAAACTAATATTGGGGTCACAAAATGCCAATAATTAGACAAGTCGGTTTGACAGTAATTAACACTCTTTCGCGTTTTAGTTCTTTGGTTAGAACTAAAAAGCAATATAACTGGCGAAGTCATCACTGATTTATAGTTGTTAATAGAAATTAGCTTGACAGTACCACGGCTGAATCGAAACTATAAAACAACATTTTTTAACGACGTATTGCCATTTTTGTACATCAAAACGGAAAATTTGTTATAAAAAACTGTTTTTTCGCGAAAACAATCGGAAACTTCATTGAAAACAGAAATTTTTACCATACATATTTCAGTTTTCCAAATTAAAACGACTTCAGCAGAACAGTTGAGCAAACAAATGGCACAACTCACAACTTAAAATCATTTTCCACACTTAATTGATGGGCTAGTTTTATTCTTAAATGCTTTGAATTCATTTTATTTGAAAATTAATTTGATCGAAATTTGTAACCAAAATAGTTTACACAGAAGTTTCACGACTAGTATCTCACAGATTGAAACGTCAAACGAAAACTAATTGGTGTTCAGTGTGAACGCATCGAGGAGTTTTTGACGAAAACACGGTTTTCGGTGCGGTGTGAATAGGGTATTAGACTATTAGTGAACACGAATAGAAAAATGATCCATAACACGAGTGTTAAATCGATTTTACATCGATCAGTATGATCGATGGGAATATGAATCTACCGACGGATTAACTTGATTGATGGGAACAAAAATAAATATATCGATCTTAGAACTTGATAACAATGGGGCGCAAAAGGTTCGGCGAATGCGGATTTCTCCAAGACCAACTGGCCATTCGGTTGAGTTTTTTTTCGTCACATTAGTATACTGATCTAAATTGAAAAGCGTAGAGTGGTGCTAAGGGGGATTAAAATTAGATGCATTACGTCACATGGGTTTTTGAGACATGAGTACAAAGTGCTCTTTTTGTTAAATACACTTTGCGACACTTGATTGAAAAAACTTTTTTGTAGCTTGTTAGGTAGTATGACTCTTTCGAAAATGCTTTAAGTAATTAATCCAATATCTATTACTGGTTGGTTTGTAAGTGATTGAATGAACCTCGTTCCTGACATCATTGCATACGTCAAAAGTCCGGCATATGTCGGGAATGAAGTAAATGCGCAAATTTAAATCTTGCCTATCATATATCTAAGAACAATTTTAACTTTTCTGTTTCTTTCTCTTTAGCAAAGCTTCGATTAGGCCCTAGTTATAGTTATCGTAAAACGAAACCGTAAAATTGTTCCTCTGCTTTTTTTGACCACTTAAACCTTGTGGTTGAACTCAATCTTGGTACTAAATTGTTGCTTATGAATTATAAAGTTAGTTTATCAAAAAAAAAAAAGAAACAAATAATCTAAGTTTTCTAGAAAAATATATTATAAAACTCTTTTTTCCGATCTAGTTATTTTTTTTGTGATGGAATCCAATCAGTGGTCGTTGATTTGTTGTAATTGTTTTCGTAGGGTAAAATTTGCCCATCTGTCATCTGCCTTATGCCCCATTTATAGCCATACGTAAAATGCAACCGACAAAGTTGGAACAGTGTGAAAATGAGTTTTCTTACGTTTAGGCGGTCATAGCAACAAATCTGTCTGAACAATTTTTACCCTACGAAAACAATTACAACAAATATACCACTACTGATTGGATTCCATCACAAAAAAAAACCTGGCAGTAGGAACAGCAAAGAATTGAAACATATCAGTGGAATGATTCGGTTGTTTTTGTGGAATTGACTGAGAAGTAGATCGGAAAAAGTTTTTCGTACGGAAAAATTAATAAATTATTAATTAACTAACTTTATAATTCATAAGCAACATATTAAGACCATTTAGGTTTAGTTTGAGTGGTCAAAACAAAAGCAAAAGAAAATTTGTATGGTTTCGTTTTACGGTTGGCTATATAGCTAGGGCCTTAGACTACATGTGTTTAAGTATCCACAGGAAATTAGGGTTAAACTAAGTTATTTAGCTTCCGAATTAGTGTAATTCCATAAGTTTATAATGTCCGAACTATGGACTTTGATATGTAGGTACATATATAATGTCTGGACAAAGCAAACTACTATGTACTTGAAATAAAACAAAGGAATTCCGATTTTACGTTGTAAAAATGTGTTGCTTTATTGGCGGCTTACCTGAAGTGAGTATTTCTTGGTTATGTTTTATGTTTTTATCGAATTTGACACTCGTATGTTTTTTTTTTTTTTGACATTTTTGTTAAAGGTATTATTGATTTGTTACTAACAATTTGTGTGTATTTACACGTTCAAACTATAGCAAATCATTGTTTAATCATTTGATATACATAAAACATAATTATGTACAATGCCGAACAACATGAAAACAGTGACAAACATTTTTTTCAATGTAGTCTCCAAATTTTTAATGTGACAATGCCTCAACATCTTTGCATCTGGCATCGAGCTTTATTAAATATGTATAATTGTTCGCCAAACAGTGTTAAAAATTAGTTGTACCAGTCAAAATCTGTCATTTTGCTTTTTGATGCTCATGATGCTTTGCAAAATGTTCATTAATGCAACTATTGGCATCACTTTCAACGTCAACTAATCATTATTGCAAAGTTCATCAAACTGATGCGCAAACATAACGAAAAAAAGCATCACTGAAATACCTGATGCACTGTTGATTCGCCGGCAAAAAAAAGTAATAAAAATGTCAGAAGAGAGAGAAAAGTTTAATGTTTGATGTAAACAATGCGTTCTAAAACTCAAACATCATATTCAATCAGCAACGCATCAGCATAAACTGTGCATCGCATCAGCATCGCAAATAAGCAGTGATGCCGCATTACTGCGCAAATGTTTGACGTTTCTGATTTTATACTAGCTGGCAAAGTTTAAGAAACTGATCCAATATTTCTACATTGTGAACAGGCCTTTTTATTAGGCACGTAGTATAATATATGTATAGTATAGCCATTTACAGGCCAATAAGCAAATTATACTTTATTGAGGCAAACTTTATAACGAGTTCAGTAAAACAAGCAAAACATCATTCCATTCTCAGAAATATTCAAACAATACTCCTAATTTCTACCGTCAGAAAAGTGTTGACCTTTGTTCTAACGGCAATAACTATATTATATTTCAGTTACACAAATTTAACCACATGATTCCGACTCTTGTTCAGTCAGTGTGGGTGCCCTTGAACGAGTTCATTGAACGAAATCTCCCGAACCCGAACAGCTGATTTGAAAATTACTCTTAAACTGGTTCTTACAAAGCAATCTTTTCCAAGAATTTGAGAATTTGTGTTCGAAAAATGCACTGCACTGCTGTCTCTTGTTGATCCTTGATAAATAAATCGTTTATTGTTTTTTTTTTGGAAATGAACATTGAACTCATTATTTTAGTTAAAGAGGTTTATTGATGTGCGGAATTTATTCAAAAAAGGGACAACATCAACAAGCTGAGTTTATTGTTCCAAATACATTATAACCAATAACCATATTTGAAAAAAGCTCCAACGACACAAAACTGTCTGCCACTTGACTTTACTCCGAGCTGATTCACTGCAAATGGACTTTAACTGAACCAGTCGAGCCAGGTCATATTTATTGAATTACTGGATGACAACTAATTTTAATGAAAATTAGATTATTGCTCTCAGTAATAGAGGCAGCAAATTTATTTCGATTTAGCATATAGAAGAAGAAGAAAAAACAAGTTTTAGCTTATGGTAAGACTAGGCGGTGAAGAATTCCAATAATGAATCACTTTCCAAAACATCATGTAGCATGTTCCATCTTGTCCTGATAACCTATACATTGATCGAGATGACAAAAATAATCTCCCTTCTCCCAAGTAATTCAACGAAGAAGCGAGTTGCGAAAAAACTGTGGATGTGCTGGGTTGCGTTCAGCACTCGTTTATAATTCAGTTGTTTGAATACGGCTGTCAGCAACAGTCAGCAAAATTTCGATGATATTACACTACACATTTATGTGGTATTCGATTATGCGCACTCAGAGAATTTTTTCTTGTTCGTTTGTTACGAAAGAGCAATCTTTTTCAGATTTCAGAGCACTTTTGCGAATCTGGACTTTTTTGTCAGATCAACCAATATTTATGTTTAAATATTAAGAAATCAATCGGGACGCAAATTTCGATTGTTTCAATATAAAATGTAACCAGCGAATGGAAAACGATGTGAAAAGTGTCGTAGGCTACACCTATTTGAATCGCACGAATACCAACACAAAAGTGACGTTTTTATGTTCGATTAGACATACGAAATCCGTGTCTTGATTTTGTTCGTTTTTTGCCGCAATGGCGGTTGCAGAAAGGGTTCACGTATAGGCGGATTATATAAATGTGTGAGTGACATTGACAGAACTGACAACTTCCAAAATTTCCTTTTCTAATTTACCCTTGTTCCTAGAAATTCCAAGCGAGATTTCCCATACGCAACCTATTTTGGTAGCGAGAAGGATGTCGGATGAGAACTGACAACAGCGTGACCGTTGTGCGACAATTTGGTACTTTTTTCGAGGACCTCGGTACAATTTGTTGCTACCTTTTCCTTTTACAAAAACTGTGAATTCCGTGGCTCACTCACACATTCAAATCCGATTCGGAACGTTCCCTAGCGACATGGCGAAAAAAAACCCGCACAAAATCAAGGCGCTGAAATCTGAGAGCAAATCTGAAAAAGCCCGAATGCCACATTAATTATCCAATTACTTATATCTATCTAACGACATATTTTGTGTTCCAATTTGAACATTTGAAATGTAATTTGGTTCTAAGAAAAGTGCTACCAAACCCCTAACGGGTAAATGGTCCTGCTGTTGATTATTTGAATTATATCTCAATGTCATCATAGTTCTTTGACATTTTTGAAAAGGCAATCAATTTTTGTAGTTCTACTTATTTATTATTCGAAATCAGATATTTTATTAGCGGAATATAACATTAAAAAAAAACTTATTCATTTAGTCTCATCATAGTGTCATCATAGTTCTTTGACATTTTTGAAAAGGTTCTTAAAGCAATCAATTTTTGTAGTTCTACTTATTTATTATTCGAAATCAGATATTTTATTAGCGGAATATAACATTAAAAAAAAAACTTATTCATTTAGTCTCCGGCGGCAATATCAAAACAAAATTATTTGTATGTATATATTTTTTTCAATACATCAATGAAAAATAATGAACATTTAATTGAAGTCAATTCGAATCGCTTGAAAGCCCCTCAATTCGAGTGGCAGCCAGTGATGGTACATGATTTTTTACAAAATCCCTACAGCAGCATTTAAAATTCCCTACTTTTCCCTACTGGAGGCGTATGTTTTCCCTACGATAATTTTTCTTCCTAAAGTAAGCTACTCGAAGGTTAACCAATAATTGTGTAATAAAAATGCTTTATTTTTTTTTATAAATTTATTGTTTATACAAGGCTTATAACGTCTTATTTTGTTTGGTTCGGGCGCGTAGTTGTTTGCTGTCCCTGTCATCTGATTCTGGTGCAATGTACTTACAAATATTCATGTTTTGTATTTTTTTGTTTATTAATTATACATTATAAGTAGGTACAATGAAGAAGGGTAGTAAAAGATAAAGTGGAAGAGACTTATTGACACCGAATTTCAGTTTCGAACATTAAGATGGTTACACAATACACGTTATTACATTATTTAGGGTGTGTGGTACGATTTTCCGGAAAAATCGACTGAATTGTCTTTTTTTTATAAAAATCCCTACGTTACTTAAATCTGTCCTTTTTTCCCTACGGTGGCTTTTTTAGAATGTAAATCCCTACATGTAGGGATTTTTCCCTACATGTATCATCACTGGTGGCAGCCATTCAAAATCCAGTCGCAGTGCAAAACATCTTTTCGTGAATAACAACACAAGTTGTAAGCAACTAAAAGTTATGGGAAGTTACATAATTTAACGTCAGGGCGCATCCAAGGGGCATCAACATTTCAAATTGGTTTATAGGTAGTACCTACACACATACAAGCGATTGGTAATATCCATAATCTCACACTTGTTCGACAATACGAGCTCCTACGAATATAAATTCTCCGTTTTATTCCCTCATTATAATTGTTATCTGTGGGGTTGTATAGATGGATATAGGTTTGTTGCACTTAACACGCGACGCAATCCAACTGCCGGCATTTAATTTGAAAGAAAGTAAACTGAAAAGCGGAACTGTCCGCCCGACAAAAGAAACGAACGATAAAAAAAAACACACACAAACACCAGTAACATGACATGTACTTGCGTTCACGCGATAAAAAGAGTGCAAGGTACACGTATATATCCATCTCTTACTTTAGATATAAACTATTCTCAAGATCGAAAGACTACGACCACCGGGCAGGCGACATTGAAATGTATATAATTTTGGCAAGGTAAATAAGTCTTCGAGTGTGTGCACGATGTGATATATGGTTGGGAATATTATTCTCCCTCAATTAACAATGATTTGAAATTGCGATGCGATGGAAATATTATCACAAATCGACGTAATATTAAATAATTGGCGTTCGGGGCACACACACTGTTTGGGTGGAGGTTTTTTTTTTTTTTAATTTATTCCTTTCTCACAAAATTTAAGAGTCAGAAAATTATTGCTAGATAAATTTTAATTATCACATACCTACAACAATTGAATTCAGTTGGGAAAATATTTTTATAAATAACTTAGTTCTGAGTTGAACTTGAGAAAGTATTATTTTACTTGTCCAATTGCCGTAAACTAATCAGCAACTTCTACTAACTTAGACGGTTGGCGTTGACTTTTGGTAAATAATGCATAACTTTTTGAACAACACAATTATAATAAAGAATAATATAGAATTCTAGTTTTCTAAAGTTTCTTGAAAATTAAAAAGCAAAACAAATCATAGATTTAGATAGATTTAAGGCCGAAAGGCAATACTTTTAAGGATATTGATAAGTTTAGAGCGCTCGCTTAGAGCCAGTAAACTAGAATAAGATAAATGTCAGTTTTAAATAAGATTTAATCGTTTTTGTCTAGTATGTAAGTTTAAAGAAAGAAGTAAATAAAAATGAATTTTACAGTAAAAACACAACTATCTTTAGAAGGATTTTAGACGAGAATGGGCATGTTCACAACTCTAGCCCAAAATGTGAAGGAGAAAGAGCTGTCCTAAGAAATTTTTGAAAGCAGCCGTTCGAAGGCCACTTAAAATTGTTTGTCTAAAATATAAAAACCAATGTATCCTAGAAACTACCTAGGCCTAGGCTCGTACACGCATACCTGTTGAAACAGCTAATCTATGCCTAGTTAACTTAAAAACCTTAGTGTTTCGTTATTTAATTTATAAGGCTAATTTTTCTCTTGTGCATACCTGTTCTTTTAAGTTATAATGTTTTTTTTGGAATTTAAGGCGATATCAGATAGGATATTCGGTCGTGAAACTTGACTAATTAACGAACACCATGTTCATTGAACACGCATTGTTATTGAAACAAATCATGAATTCGTGGCCCACAAATAAGTAAGCTAATTTGGTGAGCCACAAGTGTCTGAGCACTTAATTATTTAAATGAAGTGCGTGCGCTTAATAAATCAAACTAAATATTATTTTCTGTTATGTAACCAACAAATGTTATGTTTATGCCTATCAAACACACCACTTATCTTCCAGAACGACACTACTAAAAGGTTTTTTTACATTAATAATATACATAGTATTACTTACTGAATTCATTGCTGACAGCTTGAGACATGGCTTCACTAAGTAGATTATACGAGTGTCGGTGGTCTATGTGGCCACTTCCAGGAGCTCCGTGATGATGAACGTAGGAGGAGGCCGCATGGGATCCACCGACACCACCGCCACCACCACCAACTGCACCCGTTGCTGTTGACAGTTGAGAGCCTGATTGGGCGCCATTACTACCACCGGTGCTTTTGTGGTGCGACTGATGTTGCTGCTGCTGATGATGAAGCTGAGATGGTTGCTGCCCTTGATGGTGCAGTTGCTGATGATGTTGAAGCTCATGCGTATTCAAGCGGTGACCGCTGCCTACGCCGGCGATTAGTATTGAATCACCAGGCGCACCACCACCAGAGACGCTGTGTTTTTGTGGCGATGAAACCGAAGATATCACAAGAATAAGGCAAATGTTCCAAAGCATTTTGTTAAGCTTTAGTTAGTTTAGTTTATTTAAATTTGTAATACTTTTCTTTTATTGCTGCTATCAAAAGTTGTTATTATGATTATTGTTCTAGATTTAGGTTAGTTTTGTTCACCTAATGAAAAAACAAAGTCCCATTTGAGTGATTGTGTTTAAAAGCATTTGAGCAGTTGATTTGTTGCATCACTCATTCGAACCTCGTTTAACTTTCTATTTGCGTCATTATCAAATTCGAATAACTATTTATTAATAATATACAAGAATTATTTTGTTTGTTTGGGTATTACTTAAAACGGAATTGTGTACTGTCAATGACGCGTTTGCAGAGAAAAGTGAACCGATAGCCATCGCTGTCTCTAAAATTATGTGTATGATCTCTGTCAACAACAGAATATAAGTATGTATGCAAGCTTGGGGTTATCTGACCTGCTTATCAGCTGATACTATTTAAAAAAAATGTTCACTATCCCCCAGGCATATGTTCGTTACTTGGTCAAACATAGGAAGTATCTACTTTATTTGATTGCGTAATTTTGTTCCGCAGGGAAAGTGATTTGGAATTTTCTGAAGCTATTCCCTTTACCTTCCATCAAAAAAATTTAATTTTGAAAGATCGAGTTGTAGGTGTTTTCTTTATGTTAGGTATTTCGATAATCTGGTCAAGAATTTCGTAACTGAGTACTGACAATTCGTATATTTGTCTGAAGGAAGAAAAGTGACGTTACCGATGAATCTAATTTTTTTCGTTCATGGTACAGCTAGTCCAGATCAATTTAGTCGACTCATGTCGTTTTCCATTATTTGTGCCCAATAAAACAAAAAACGAGATTTTTCTTTCTTTGAATTAGTGGTGGTGTTTTAAGTCTCAAATTGTAATTTGTGTTCATAAAAATCTATTCAATTTATGTTAATATCCATTGCAGTGGCCAGATGTAAATTTTTATCGAATCGAATTTTTATAAGCGAATCTCGCTCAGAAATCGAGATTCGCTTTTTTTGTGGCCAATGGAACATGAAATTTGACAGCCAGCTGAATTCGTTCCAATGGAAAACGACATAAAATGAGTACATTTTTGAATGTGTCCAGTGTTTTAACTTTTAAGATTGGAGTTTGATGGACTTTTGTTTCAATCACACAGAAATGTGAAATAAAAAATTAACTCAATTACATTTTTTAACGCAATCTAAACACCTTAAGAAGCATTTTCAGTACCCATGTACATGAACTGCTTAATTTGTAAGCAACTACGAATTACATGTTTATTGGTTCAAATGATCAGGGGGTAATTATTGTATTTCTTTCTTTCAAACCAATCTGACAATATTCATATGACAGACGTTTGCTATGACAATACATAATTATTATTCGAACAATTGATATTGATGGCGCAATGCTCTTTAAAACATAGGTATGCAACAAATCAAGGCTATTTTTTAATAAATTTATATGACGAGCAGGAGCAGCAACAACAAACAGATCGATCAAATTCGATCAACTGACAGATTATAAGGTCACAGGAATAACACAGCCACCATAAGCACACGCGCTCACACATGTAAACCGGCTGTCAACTCAAAAACACGATACCGCGCATCTCGACCACACAAGTACACCCAACGTAAAAACATACGGATCGAAAAAGGTTACGAAAAACTGACATCGAAGACGATGGTGGGCGATCGGCGATGCGACGCAAGCACTTCGATAACAATACAAACGCAGAAATATGTATTGGTAACACTTTTTTTCACATTCTGTGGAACCAGGCACGAATAACAATAGAAAATGCACACAAAAATGAAAACGCGACCGAAGCACAATGTTTTTCCCGTATTTATTATTTTATTTATTCAAAAACACTCATCATCAGTGTCTTTTGCGGCTTCTGATCAATTTTAAAATTAGATTAGGTAAGAATATATATATTTATATATTCTGTATCTTTTTGCATCGGAACCGCACAAAATAAAGGTGGAAAGAAGAAAAAAGAGCCCCGAACGCGACACAGCACAAACATTGAACAAACGAAATGTTTTGCTTCACTTTTTTTTGTATAAATAACAACGGAATTAAATTTTGCAACACGTCACACTTTAATTGAGTAAAAAGACTTTTAAAAATATGAGATTTTTAAAATACACTCGCGTACATTGGACTTGAATTAAAATATTTCTTGTTCATTGCTGCGAAGATGTAAATTAATTTTCGAATTCAAGAAAAAAATCATATTTTGTTCCTGTCACTATAACTCGGTTACCCTTTTAAAATTGCTATGCAGGGTAATAATACTGAAGCTTCGCGCTTTATTTTGTAGGTACTATATCACTAGCACAAATTAAATTATTATAAAAATATATTGTAATATGTAAAATGAGAATAGGTATTTATTAAACTAACTGTCGTGAATAAGAAAACCAACCGAAAACACAAACTTCATTCTTAACACTGGGAGTGCAGAAACTAATTGGGAAAAATCTGTGACGGTAGGAATTTGTTGGACAATTGAACACGGAAGTCAACCCAGCTGAGCTAATTGTCAGATGAATTCGCCGGCGCCACATCGTGAGTGTTCAGAAAGTCGATTCGATTTGTATGCTCTTTTGCATTAGGTATTGCATGGATGAAGGCTATAATAGTGTTTTAAATTTTTGTGATTTATACTCTCTTTTGTCGTTTTCGATATGGCAAAAAGATCAATTACTTTTAAAATTTTTTTTTTTTTTATGCAGACTACTTTTCATGTTCGATTTGCCAAGATTCAGCAATTAGCTGCTTTTTTAGCTGAAATATTCATTTTACGCGTATGGGAACGAGTCTTTGTATTAAATTATTTCGAAATGCGTTTAAAAAAATGTGTGAAAATCAGTTGAAATGGATTTCCAGTGGAAGTGAAAAAGTTTTTTTTCCTGCCAACTAATACACAAGAACCAATAAAATTCGGACTTTATGTTCGATCCCAGATCAAAATCTGAAAAGGCAAATCGGAAATGATATTAGTTTCTCTTAAATTTGTATTGTATTTAATATATGTTGATTTTTATCCCAAAAAAAACATTTTTTGTCAATAGAAACAAATCGATTTTACTATTTATATATCATTTGGGTTGTGTTAACCCCGTGTTTTGTCTCTGGTAAAAACCTGGTAAAAGCAGCCTACAACGGCATCTTATCGAACACAGCTGCCGTGTTGCACTTTCCCATATCATTGAACACACTCAATTTTGAATGAGTCATCTGAATGTCATCGACCGTCCGTCATCCATCTAATTAGAAAGAATACGTGCCGCAGTAAACAAAAAAAGTTCTCATTTGCAGGGAGCCGTCCCGATTAAAATTTAACATTGCTTGTGTTTTCAGCATTGCACAAAAAATATCATACCTAAATATATGAAGAATGGCCGATTCAATTAAAATCTCATCCTCAGACTTTGTCAAAGTAAATGTATCTAATTCCAAAAACGAAAGTATTGCCTTTGAGAAGAAATTTCCCAAAAGCCTTACCATCGCCGAACTGAAGGTAGGTTTAGTTTTCTGCACATGTTGCGAAATTATTGAAAAAAACAGTTTCCACGCAACGGAAAAGGAAAATTATTATTATTAATTAGTTATAACTTAGTAAACTTACTAATGTGTATGATTTTATAGGAGAAACTAGAAATCGTTACTGGAGGCAGTGCTGGAACTATGCAGATTGAACTCTACAATGGCGATCGGCATGTTTGCAAAATTGATAGAAATGAAGCTCAGCTTGGGTCGTATCCCATCGAGGAGGGCATGAGATTGCATGTTATCGATAGTTTTCTAATATTAGCGGACAATGTTGAGAAATTCGAGCTAACCAACCAACAGTATGAACAGAAACAAGATTCTGTGCGCAGTTTCTTGAAGAAGAATCGATTAGGAAAGTACAACGAAGAAGAGATGAAGCAGATAGAAGAGAAAAGAAAACAAGCCGCTGAAGAAGAACAGCGAAAGGCTGACCTGTACACAGTTGGATCTAGATGCAAGGTTGGTATATATAATGGTTACCTACCCTTTGAATAATTAACTAAAATACGCTTTAAGGTAACTGTTAAAGAGAATCCAACACGTCGTGGCACAATCATGTACAAAGGTGAAATTGAGGGTAAGAAAGGAATCTTTATCGGAGTGAAGTACGACGAGCCGCTAGGGCGAAATGATGGATCGTAAGTTCTGTCCAAGTCCTAGAAATGTATTTAACTCTTATTTTTTTTTTTCTTAAACAGCGTCGATGGCAAGCGTTACTTCGAATGTCAGCCAAAATATGGTGGTTTTGTTATTCCTTCTGCTGTTGAGGTTGGAGATTTTCCGCCAGAGGACTCGGAACTCGATGATGAAATGTAATTGCATATCAAAATTGCAATACAATGTGTTTGCTTTCGAAAGAGCACAAAACTGCAAAATGCTGAATATTTTCCATTAGATTAACTTTTGACACTAACATTAGATTCTCTTCACAAACTGTTTTTTGTATTCTTATTTATCTTTTGCGCAATGGTCATAAATGCTAAATAAACTGACTAATGAAATACATCAATCCATTCAATTTAGTAGGAGCAAATATTCGGCGTGGGCATGGTACACTCTTGCTCGATGATACCGAGTGTTTGGGACATTAGTTCCAAGAACAATGGTGTTTGAACAGCCGTGCTGTAACAATTCAAATTTAAGCCTGAGTGCTCCAGAATTTGTTTATTGAAAACAACGTAGCTTCCAAAGAGAAACAGAGTTTACCTACCGAACGTCCCATTAGTGAACATTTTACGAAGAATAACTGTAGCAAACCGCATCTTCTCCGGTTTGACAAATGATCAGACTCTATTTAAATTTCTTATTGTTATTCGAGATAAAAATGAACAAAAGTAAGTCTACCCGGTCCAAAAACGAATAAAAAACTCCTGTATTTGTAAAACTAGATTTATTAATTGTATATTGATAAAGCTAGCGAAGAATCGACTTATAGAATAGGTCGTTATAAAAAAGCTAAGAACTAGTGAACAAAGCTTCGGCGAAAGCATTTGAAAGATAATAATGTCACAAGTACAACAGCGAAACAAATGGATATGAAACATTCCCATACGTCCCCCGGCAAATTAACCACATAAGAACTGTCAATGTCAACTATGATCGTTTTTCCTATGCAGAAATTCCATCATTCGCATTGACTTGAGAATCAAAAGCAATTCTACAATTTCACAATAAATCAAAAAATAAAAATCGTAACACGCGGCGAAAAGATGACAAATGTTCTGCGAAACCGATCCGCATTAAGATTAGCAGCATTCAATAGTTCGTTTCTTCGGCAGAAGCCTCTGGTTTCAGCCTTCACCGCCGACTATATCGACCGAAGAAGGAAACTGCATGGACTTGCTGTAAGTATAGTTAGACTTCGTTTGAGGGTCATTTTAATGAATTGCCCCATGTGAGACACCAAGGTTTTCCGAAGTGTCTACCTCAAATTACATAACAAAAATTTGTGTTTTTCCGGCAATACTAGCTTTGGCTGTATGGTCATATAAAGTTCATTTATTTTACTTGGCCTAATGAGATTGTAACTTTCAGTCAACAGAAGCGCCGACAGCACAACCAATTTGCATAAATCCTCTAGTCCATTTCGTAGCAGAACCATCAACGAAGCAAAATGCGGCTGCAGAACAATTCACGAAAGAAATAGTAGAGGTAAAGAAAGGTTAATATTCTAATATCACGTCATACTATAGTTGGAAGCTCCCACAGAGTAGTAAATTGGGCAGTGAATCGTCCGAGCCTTCGAAAGACCCAAATAAACCAAGTTTAGAGAATTTGGATCATGCTTTTAATGTACTTCAAGAGAGCCTGCCCAGACTATTCGTGCAGCCATTGAATTACTCCATCTACAGTCCGAATTTAATATTCGAGAACAATATCCAAGGAAAGCATACAGTGTAAGTTTGGTAGTGTTTGAAATTTTTATTTAAAATTTGTTTAATTACATTTGTTTTAGAGGTCTTTACCACTATGTAAAGGCCGTGGCGTTGCTGCGAACTGTTGGCCATTTGAAGTATGCCTATGTTAAGTTTGAAGTACTGAAGATGACAAAGCATCCCGAGGATTTCTCAATTAAAATAAGGTGGAGTGTGCGAGGAATCTCCGGTTTGAAGGTAAGCCAAAATACATTCATTTTGATACCTATTTTAAATACTGTTTCTCTCTTTAAGGTGATGTTCCAATTCTGGAAAATAAAGCTTTGGAAGTTTAAGGAAATCTTTGATCAACAAGAGGCGTGAGTATTGCTTTTTGTTTTATTTGATTGCTTGCCTGCAAGGCAAGGAAGAGTTAAAAAGTTTAACCCACGATTGTAATATCGAGTATTTGTTAAATGACGATCTTCCGATGCTTTGTGGGCGTAATAGACAATAGAGTCGATGTGTCCTAAATGTCCCCTACTCTATAAATCATCATCAATGTACACATCTTTGCCATATAATCTTAAACTCAACAATTTTAATTTGTAGGTGGTATGATGGTTTCTCCACTTGCTATTTAGGTCCAGATGGGCTCATTTATAAACACGTCGTAGACAAGGTAATTAAGCTGTAATCAACCTTATAATATAACTTGTTTAACCTGGACAGTTGTTTTAGGTAATTCCTGATCAAAACAAAGAAGTCACCCCGCCAGTAAAAGAAGATCCCCTATCGGCAGCATCTGTTGCCGCAACAACAGCACCTAAAGTTGCATTCGTAGTTGGTCTAACCACCGATTTGTCTACTTGGATATCTTAAGATTGCAGAACATAGATAAAATGTAACTTAAAACTGCTGGATATTATTTTAATGTTAATTATGCACTTAGGACTATGTAAACGTTCATCAGAGATAAACACAAATCACATCAATCGTTTGTTTTAATATAGTTTGTTCTTTATTTAAGAAATTAAGTTCAAAAGATAAGTTTTGAGATTTTATTACTTCAATAAAGATCATGACAACTTCTTAGCAAAACTGCATCGATTATAAAATATTACTTTACCTACCTGGGAAGTACTAACATGTACATATATATTTCGAAAGGAATACTAATGCGAGGGGAATAAACCTCCTAATGGCGTTAGCAGGGTGTACAATAGACCAATTGGTCGCAGTACAGCAACACCTTTCAAATAATAGTAACATGTAAAAAACGATTTATATTTGCATCTAAATAAAGTTCCAAAATAGGGAACAAGAATCACTTGAACTTGAAATCTACTTCATTTGATTTTATAATAATGCATTTCGAAATAATTTAATATAAAACTCATTTCCATACGCGTAAACTGAATAATACAGTAAAAAAAAACCATAAACAGTTATAGATCAGTAGCTGCAGTTGTTTTGCTTTTTCCGCCTGCTATACTACAACTGACTTTGTGAATTTTGAAAAAAAAACACTTCCGTCGAATGAAAAAAAAAAAAAAATGACAGGCCTTGACTTTTCTTGTCAAAAAAAAATAGTAAATCAAAATAGACGACAAAAGGAAGTCTGCAAAAATAAAAGCTAAAGGAAAAAATAAAAGTGCAAAAACCTTTCCATCCTCGATTCCATCGGTACTGAAAAGGTCTTATCGCAGAGTAAAAACACTGCGGAAAAATAAACGAAGCAGTGACCAAGTAAGAAGAAAAGAAGAATCCCCAACCACCAACTGTCTCTATAACCGTGAGTATTAAAAATAGCAGTTCATTACCACACAACACCTCACACATATACACCACTTAGATGATCAAATTCGGAGCAATATTTTCGGATATTTTAAAGGGGCTCGGCTCTCTTCTAACTCAAAATATTGAGCAAGGGGAGATGAGGCAAGAAGGTCAAAGAAATAGTTTATTACCTGCTTGCCACTACTCCGAACATCCCGATCTATGGTTTTGTTTCTTAGCAGACTTGTAGGTTTTCGCGAGCTTACTCCAAACCCAAGTCAACAAAATAAGACTTTGGATAAGGGTTTGGATTCAGCTCGCGGAAAACCACAAGCCGCTGCTTTTGTTATTATGTTGCATGTTACAACTATTGTTCTTTTATTCAAACTTCATTTGCTTTTATTGGTTTCATAATGAATTGTAGTTGGAAAATCATTCTCTTAGAATTAAATAGACATTTCTTTTATATAAATATATTGCATTGCATTTCTAATTTCCAATAAAATTTATAGAGATACATAGCTTGTTACTTGCCCTACAATTCGATGTGGATCAACTTGCAATTCCACTTCAACTCGTTCCTTTTTTTCAGTTAGGTGGCCTTACTTTAGGAATAACTCCATGAGAATAATAATGATGATGAATAATCAGGAGTTATGTGTCTACTAACGCTTAAATCTATTGGTAAGTTAATTTTTGTATGCTACAAGATCTTGGAAAATAATTGACAATACTTTCTTCTACTTCAGGTTCTGAAGATGACAACTTAAAATGCCGTTTAGCAACGAAATTCAGCGCACCAAATCAACCATTAAGCTGCATTTCCAGCCTGAGTTCCAGTTGGCGAAAACTTGGGCAATAAGTTTAGGTAGACTTCGTTTAGGGTCATTTCAATGAAAAGCCCCATGTGAGACACCGAAAACAAAAATTTGTGTTTTTCCGGCACAATACTATCTTTGGCTGTATGGTCATATAACATTTAATTTATTTTACTTGGCCTAATGAGATTGTTTTTTTCAGTCAACAGAAGCGCCGACAGCACAACCAACCACAACCACGATTGTTATATCGAGTATTTGTTAAATGACGATCTTCCGATGCTTTGTGGGCGTAATAGACTATAGAGTAGCTGTGTCCTAAATGTTCCCTACTCTATAAATCATCATCAATGTACACATCTTTGCCATAGAATGTTTAACTCAACAATTTTAATTTGTAGGTGGTATGATGGTTTCTCCACTTGCTATTTAGGTCCAGATGGGTTCATTTATAAACACTTCGTAGACAAGGTAATTAAGCTGTAATCAACCTTATAATATAACTTGTTTAACCTGGACAGTTGTTTTAGGTAATTCCTGATCAAAACAAAGAAGTCACCCCGCCAGTAAAAGAAGATCCCCTATCGGCAGCATCTGTTGCCGCAACAACAGCACCTAAAGTTGCATTCGTAGTTGGTCTAACCACCGATTTGTCTACTTGGATATCTTAAGATTGCAGAACATAGATAAAATGTAACTTAAAACTGCTGGATATTATTTTAATGTTAATTATGCACTTAGGACTATGTAAACGTTCATCAGAGATAAACACAAATCACATCAATCGTTTGTTTTAATATAGTTTGTTCTTTATTTAAGAAATTAAGTTCAAAAGATAAGTTTTGAGATTTTATTACTTCAATAAAGATCATGACAACTTCTTAGCAAAACTGCATCGATTATAAAATATTACTTTACCTACCTGGGAAGTACTAACATGTACATATATATTTCGAAAGGAATACTAATGCGAGGGGAATAAACCTCCTAATGGCGTTAGCAGGGTGTACAATAGACCAATTGGTCGCAGTACAGCAACACCTTTCAAATAATAGTAACATGTAAAAAACGATTTATATTTGCATCTAAATAAAGTTCCAAAATAGGGAACAAGAATCACTTGAACTTGAAATCTACTTCATTTGATTTTATAATAATGCATTTCGAAATAATTTAATATAAAACTCATTTCCATACGCGTAAACTGAATAATACAGTAAAAAAAAACCATAAACAGTTATAGATCAGTAGCTGCAGTTGTTTTGCTTTTTCCGCCTGCTATACTACAACTGACTTTGTGAATTTTGAAAAAAAAACACTTCCGTCGAATGAAAAAAAAAAAAAAATGACAGGCCTTGACTTTTCTTGTCAAAAAAAAATAGTAAATCAAAATAGACGACAAAAGGAAGTCTGCAAAAATAAAAGCTAAAGGAAAAAATAAAAGTGCAAAAACCTTTCCATCCTCGATTCCATCGGTACTGAAAAGGTCTTATCGCAGAGTAAAAACACTGCGGAAAAATAAACGAAGCAGTGACCAAGTAAGAAGAAAAGAAGAATCCCCAACCACCAACTGTCTCTATAACCGTGAGTATTAAAAATAGCAGTTCATTACCACACAACACCTCACACATATACACCACTTAGATGATCAAATTCGGAGCAATATTTTCGGATATTTTAAAGGGGCTCGGCTCTCTTCTAACTCAAAATATTGAGCAAGGGGAGATGAGGCAAGAAGGTCAAAGAAATAGTTTATTACCTGCTTGCCACTACTCCGAACATCCCGATCTATGGTTTTGTTTCTTAGCAGACTTGTAGGTTTTCGCGAGCTTACTCCAAACCCAAGTCAACAAAATAAGACTTTGGATAAGGGTTTGGATTCAGCTCGCGGAAAACCACAAGCCGCTGCTTTTGTTATTATGTTGCATGTTACAACTATTGTTCTTTTATTCAAACTTCATTTGCTTTTATTGGTTTCATAATGAATTGTAGTTGGAAAATCATTCTCTTAGAATTAAATAGACATTTCTTTTATATAAATATATTGCATTGCATTTCTAATTTCCAATAAAATTTATAGAGATACATAGCTTGTTACTTGCCCTACAATTCGATGTGGATCAACTTGCAATTCCACTTCAACTCGTTCCTTTTTTTCAGTTAGGTGGCCTTACTTTAGGAATAACTCCATGAGAATAATAATGATGATGAATAATCAGGAGTTATGTGTCTACTAACGCTTAAATCTATTGGTAAGTTAATTTTTGTATGCTACAAGATCTTGGAAAATAATTGACAATACTTTCTTCTACTTCAGGTTCTGAAGATGACAACTTAAAATGCCGTTTAGCAACGAAATTCAGCGCACCAAATCAACCATTAAGCTGCATTTCCAGCCTGAGTTCCAGTTGGCGAAAACTTGGGCAATAAGTTTAGGTAGACTTCGTTTGGGGTCATTTCAATGAAAAGCCCCATGTGAGACACCGAAAACAAAAATTTGTGTTTTTCCGGCACAATACTATCTTTGGCTGTATGGTCATATAACATTTAATTTATTTTACTTGGCCTAATGAGATTGTTTTTTTCAGTCAACAGAAGCGCCGACAGCACAACCAACCACAACCACGATTGTAATATCGAGTATTTGTTAAATGACGATCTTCCGATGCTTTGTGGGCGTAATAGACTATAGAGTAGCTGTGTCCTAAATGTTCCCTACTCTATAAATCATCATCAATGTACACATCTTTGCCATAGAATGTTTAACTCAACAATTTTAATTTGTAGGTGGTATGATGGTTTCTCCACTTGCTATTTAGGTCCAGATGAGCTCATTTATAAACACGTCGTAGACAAGGTAATTAAGCTGTAATCAACCTTATAATATAATTTGTTTAAACTGGGTGGTTGTTTTAGGTAATTCCTGATCAAAACAAAGAAGTCACCCCGCCAGTAAAAGAAGATCCCCTATCGGCAGCATCTGTTGCCGCAACAACAGCACCTAAAGTTGCATTCGTAGTTGGTCTAACCACCGATTTGTCTACTTGGATATCTTAAGATTGCAGAACATAGATAAAATGTAACTTAAAACTGCTGAATATTATTTTAATGTTAAGTATGCTCTTAGGACTATGTAAACGTTCATCAGAGATAAACACAAATCACATCCTATAGTTTGTTCTTTATTTAAGAAATTAAGTTCAAAAGATGAAGATCATGATAACTTCTTAGCGAAACTGCATCGATTTTAAAATATTACAGAGCAGAGGCTACCTTATTGGTAAGTACTAACATGTACATATATATTTCGAAAGGAATAGTAATGCGAGGGGAATAAACCTCCTAATGGCGTTAGCAGGGTGTACAATAGACATGTAACAATAGTAACATGTGAGCAACGATTCATTGATTGAAGCCGCTTCACAATTATGTGCGTCGTAGGTACGTCCAATCTGCCGTTAACAATATTGCCCTATAGTATTGAAAAACGCTACATAGGAATAAGTCACTAACTAAATACTCAGCAGTTACCTACCTCAAATTTTTGTATGCTAACTTATTGAAGACATTTGTTTTTTAATACGAGACAATATATCGTTTGTCTCTGATTACCTATAGATTTGTTTGACGTGGGCCCTAGTGCGCACTAGTGCAATACAAATAAATTTGTACAAATAGTGGGCACTAGTGCTAGGCACGTCAAACAAACCTTTTGGTACTTACTTCTTATTATTTTCCGCGAAAAAGCTGCGTTTTCGTTATGAGTCTGCGAACGAACCCCATGTGTCAATTGCTTTCGTGTAGTTCTCCACACGAAAGACTCTCTTTTTTTGTTGTCATTTTTTTCGCTGTCAAAACAAGTTGGCCTGAAAACTTCATCAAATTGATGAAAATATACCGAAAAGAAGACATGAAAATTTTTATTAAAAATGGTGCACTAGTGAAAAGCAATAAACAGAAAAATGAACGTATTTTTAACATCCTCACCTACACTCTCGTAGTAATTGTTATTTTCGGTGGAATTTCTCTTTTGTGGGATCTGTTCGAAGAGAAGAAACATGCAGCCAATAGTAGCTTCAATAAGAAGGTATCTTTAGATCTCTCACGAATAACAGAGTTTATCTTGGAAGACGATGCCGAACTGGCTAGAGGCAGGAACACAAATTGTTCCTTTTGGGACTGCTTTAATGTGTATCGCTGTGGACAACGTGAGCAGGACAGAATCACTATCTATGTGTATCCCTTGACAGAGTACGTAGATCAGGCATCAAAACAAGCATTCACACTAACTCAGGAATATTACGAGATTTTGAAGGCAATTGTAGCAAGTCCGTACTATACACCGAATCCTAATGAAGCTTGTCTCTTTGTGCCCAGCATTGATACCTTGAACCAGAACCAGGTGGATACGAATTTAATTGGTAAGGCGTTGGCCTCGCTAAATTACTGGGAAAATGGAGAAAACCATATCCTTTTCAATATGCTACCTGGGGGATATCCCGAATTCAATCGTATAATTGATGTTAACACAGATAAAGCTCTGATCATGGGTGGAGGGTTCGATTCCTGGAGCTATCGTGTTGGGTTTGATATCGCTATACCGGTCTGGAGCCCACGTTTGGTTGGTTATACGGCTGACAATCATTTGGATCGAGGGTATTTATTGATTGCAGCTCAGTTAAACATGTATCCACAGCATGTTAGGCTTATGCGAGATTTGGCACAAGAACACAACTCCCGAATGCTTCTACTACAGACCTGCAAGCAGCATGAAGTCGAGGAAATGGCCGAGAAACAAAAGCAAAATACAAGCATTCGGTGTAGTTTTACAAATGGTAAACGCTACGATTATCCTCAGGTGTTAAGTAAGGGAACATTTTGCCTTATTGCGCGAAGTGTTCGTCTTGGGCAGCCAGATTTTTTGGAAATCCTTGCGTATAATTGCATTCCTGTAATCATGGCGGATAATTACATTCTACCCTTCGAGGATGTGATTGATTGGGAGTTGGCTTCGATTCGCATACGAGAGGCAGACTTACATTCCATTAGGGACAAACTGCAATCGGTTTCACCAGAGAAAATTCTAGAACTCCAAAAGCAAGGAAAATGGTTGTTTGGAAAATATTTGAAGGATTTAAATACGATAACGGCCACAACTTTGGATATTCTCAATGATCGTGTCTTCCCCCATTTGGCGAAAACATCTCGCCAATGGAATACTCTCGATAATTACAAAGCAGCACACAATCCCCTTTTCCTACCATTGATAGCTTCGAAGGCACAGGGCTTCACAGCCGTTATTCTTACATACGATCGTGTGGAGAGTTTGTTTACACTCATTCAAAAATTGTCAGTTGTACCGTCATTGCAGAAAATACTAGTTGTCTGGAATAATCAAAAGAAATCACCCCCACATCGTAAGTGTTCTCTTCACCTGCATTTCATACCATTGTAATTATCTGCCCTTGTCTTTAGCTTCAATGTTTCCGAAAATTCTTAAGCCACTCAAAGTGATTCAAACCAGGGCCAACAAATTATCCAATCGGTTCTTTCCGTATGATGAAATCGAAACAGAGGCGATCCTCACGATAGATGATGATATTGTGATGCTGACTGCTGATGAATTGGACTTCGGGTGAGTAGCTTTTACTACATACAACCAAATCGGTTATTTGCGTAGCGTTCATCTCAGGTTGCAGCAAAAGTAGATCAACTTGTAGCAAGTGGATAGTTGCCCAGTTTAAACACCAGCTTCAGACCGCATGAACCAATCGCGGTTGATCCTAAAAACTGAAACATCTATTCGACCTCTTCTAAATAATGAAAGAGTAAAGCCGTCAGCATTTTTTTATAATTTCAGCTATGAAGTTTGGCGTGAGTTTCCCGATCGCATTGTTGGCTTCCCCAGTCGCATTCATGTGTGGGACAATGTAACACTTCGTTGGCGCTACGAATCTGAATGGACAAATCAAATTTCGATGGTTCTTACCGGGGCAGCATTCCATCATAAATACTGGAGCTACATGTATACAAATGCAATGCCCGGCGACATTAAGGATTGGGTCGACGAGCATATGAACTGTGAAGACATTGCCATGAATTTCCTTGTGGCCAACATTACAAATAAGCCGCCGATAAAAGTAACACCTCGCAAAAAATTCAAATGCCCCGAATGCACTAACACAGAAATGTTGTCGGCCGATTTGAATCACATGATGGAGAGGTCGTCGTGCATCGATCGATTTGCCAAAATCTACGGCAGCATGCCACTGCAAAGTGTTGAATTCCGTGCAGATCCAGTGCTATATAAGGATAATTTTCCCGAGAAACTGAAACGTTTCAACGATATTGGTAGCTTGTAAGAAACGATAAGTCCCGCAATATTATAGTTAATCGATAACCAAAGGTAGGCACAAATATAGTTGAATAAATACGTAGAGCTGTTAGAGAATTGTATTATGTTATTATGTCGTGTGGTGTGGATCTATGAGCAGCGACTTTTCGGGCATTCTATTTTTTTATATTTTTTTAACCAATTTATTTAACCAACGACAATATCATCTCAAGGTTAGGTTAAAAATTTCGGTGTTCAGAAAAGGAGAATTTTCGTTATAGGAAATAACACAGAGTCTCGACCGGTGAAATTGTTTTCCAGTCAATAGTTTTGAGGGATACTTATGGTTCACAGACTTACAGGCTTACAGTATTTTTGCCACAGAAAACTATTCTTTGGCAGTTTGTTACTCGAAGGGCCGTAATCTCATTACCTTAATCGTACCAATCGTTTCGGAGTGACCCATTCACCTGAGTGACTTCCGTAAGCTCCATTTGTTGTACCTACTTTGTGCCTTCTATGGGTTATCGCCTGGTTGTTTGTTTGATCCTAAAGGAAGTGCTTTTCTCAGGAATACGTTTTTGTGTAGCAATGTAGGTAGTCTAGATGCAGTTAAAACGTCTTTGTCCTAAAGGGGCAGTTACCCCATCGCAGTTGTGATTATGATCGAAATTTCTATTGTATTACCTTTGAACAACAAAATCCCAAGAAAAGAAACATCTTTTCCCCACGGCCAGTCAACAACATGCACCACTGTTTGCTCTATTCGAAAGAAAAATACCATGACCAAAATATGTACAGGAAAACATAAACATATACAGTTAAAGTACATTTTATTAGTTTCTCTTTTATTTACACTACAAACTTTACAATGACTCACACACACATATCTCTAGTCTAGATACGTATAGTCTAGTCGCATTTAGCATAAATTACGTTGAATGCAGCGCGCGTATAAAGTAAACCAAATGCATTAGGGTAACAAAACAAATGTAGGTACAAACATTAAGGTTTGTTTCCGTTTGTTTTAATTTAACATTCATATAATTTGTATGTAAATAAAAAATAATTTGACCGCACTTGTTGAATGATATAATACTAGTTAAACCAGAAACATTAATAAAAACAAGGAATGACAAAAATAACTGATGTGTGATTGTATTCTTCCTCTTTTTCGCCGACCGATCACTATGCAGTTCTAGTTTCTACGATTAAGGTACACATATGTAGGTTTTTGTTATTTACAGAAATTCTGATGGAAAGTGAATGCTGTTCTTTTGTTGCTCTAGTTAACAGATTGAGTTTCGGTGTGCTGCTATTTACATGTCTGTTGGCAGAATGTCCGGTATTAGATATTTGCATAGATCGGTTTCGTTATCAACGAAAATAACTTTTTTGGCAGTGTTCTCGTCGAGCCAGTTTCGGATTACTGGCCACACGGTGGAAAAAATACCCGGCGAGTTTATGATCAAACAAACACCTAATCGCTCTGGATAGTGCTTGCTTAGCAGCCAGATGAGGTTCTTAATGAGCTGATAGTCCATACAGGATGTACTGAATTCAGCCAAATCGAAGACTATGCATAAGCTGTCGGTTACTTCCTCGAAACATTTTTTGCAACCCTCTTCTAGACAGGAGACAATGAATTTGGTTAGTTCATCGATGTCACGATCCGATGAGTTGTGATTTTTCGCTGGAATGTAAACGACTGGACGTCCAGTGCAGTCACGATGACGTAGAACACGTGCTTTGCTGCTGTGCTTTTTGAGATCTGTGTTATTGGCAAGGGCTGAGACGCCATATTCTTCTCGCCATTTGTTGGTTTTCAAAATCGCCTGCAATGAGAAATGAGGTTTAAAAAATGCAACATTAACTAAAAGATTAAAGCAGAGACCTACACAAAGAAACGATGTAAAAACTAAGGCGTATTCTGTACTAAAAGTAGCAGACATGATAATAAACAAAGATAAGACGGGGTATATATCCATCATCCAATGTGTTGTAATAAAAACGATCCACTAGTTGCGGAAAGCTAAATGCAATTGCGCTTAATCTGTGTCACCTCCAGTGTGATAAACGGATAACATTCGTTTTGCACATTTTATGGACATTTTTAACCGCATTATCATCTTGGAACAGGAAACAGTTGTGCAACTAATTTATTCAAGGCGCGAATTGTTTAATATCAGATATAGTTCATGTGCAGTTGTGATAAAACGAAATTTTACAAATGTTGTATATGTACAAAATTATGCCAAAAATGGGTAGGAGAAAAGATATCTGTCTACCTCACTGCAATTAACAAACGAGCATCTTGATAAAAATTTAAACAATAAAAAGTTGCAGTGCAGAGTATTATCTAAGTTAAAAGGTGACACAGAGCACAATACTCCCGACAGTCGTATAATGCTCATATTTGTATTGTCTATTAAAAATCTTTAGTTCATTCCACTGGGATGAAGTTGACAACGGCACTACAGCCTATTCACACGATTTCCAATTGACACCAATAAACAAGATTTCCTCTAAACATCGATTATTCATATATGATGATATAATTAACATCAGTGTTGCCCATTTGACCTTGATATAGGACTAAATCAATTCAACTCTCAAATGACTTACTTATTGGAAATAATTAAACTTTGCGTGGCTCTTCTAGTTCTTAAGCGGTGTCCGAATGAAGAGTCACCCAGCCAAACGGTGGCATGATGTTTTCTATAGAAAATTTATAGATACGATTTCTTGGATCAAACTTTTAAGGGTAACATATGTTAACTATTTTCTACCCATCAATGCTGTTTCCGAGCCCAAGGCGACAACAGTATCTGATCATTGTTTAAACGACATAGGTACGCTCGCTCTATTTTCTATTTATAGTTCATTTTTGTTTTGTTCTTCCTTTTGCTTGCGTTCATTTATAAGCCTCACAGATGCTGTCGTGACCCTCCCACGCTATCATGCCGAAATATGAATTAAAAAAAAAAACATGTATTGATTTACCTGAAATGCAGCGTCCACTGTTTTGAATGCTCGCAGATAGCGCATTAAGGAGTACTCATTATGATACTGCTTAGGATCTGCATCAGCAATTAGTTTCATCCGACTCTTCAGCTCCTTTAGGTCTTCCTGGTTGACTGGAGTTGCGTCTGATTGGGACATGTTTCCTCTATAGGTTTAATGTGATGATGTGCTAGCTGCTTGGTATGTACTTCCGTCTGTTGGTTGTTCAAACCAAATAAAACTTAGCAATTAGTTTCAAGTCTTTCCCCTTTCACTATTACACCCTCTTGAATAAAAGTATTCTATTGATTGATTTTGGTTCTCGCTTTAAGTTTTACGTAGGTTGTAATTCGATAAAAAGTTTGACAACACTGATTAAAATTGGAATGATAGTAGATGTAGTAGTAAAACGACACACAAACTCAACTGCCTTTTTTCTCTACAGTGAGTTGAGTCATGAGTGACAGCCAGTGCTACCTCTGCAAATTTTCAGAAAGAGTCCAAAAAAGGTCCCGGCTGAAAAAAAGAGTCACATTACCATCTTATCTTTTCTTTTATACTTTAACCGCGCTTTATGTTTTATACCCTTGTAACGATCAAAGAAAAACACTTGGTGGCCGGCTTGTTCACAACAATTATAATTCAACTTAACACAGTTGCAGAACGTTTAGGTTTTTTTCAAAAATATGTTGATAGAACGCACAAATTATGTCAATACTAGTATGTGTAAGATGATTTTTCCGGATTAAGTCAATTAAAGGGGTTTCAACAGTTTATGATTGAATAACAGAAAAACCGCCCTAAATTTGATAAGAGTCAAAAAGATGGGTCCGGAGTCCGGGCTGTCAAAAAGGAGTCGAAATGACTCTTAAGCGTCCCGAAGGTAACGCTGGTGACAGCCCGTCTAATACCGCACGGCACCCCCTTCCCAAGCAAACAAGGGAAAAGTGACAACACTGACAACGACATGTCTTTGGGAATGGTGAATTCGATTTTGTTTTTCCTGAAAAATCGGTGATACAAAAATTTCCTTCGTGAATTTGGTGGTGTGGTACTGTTCAGGCTCACGCTGGCAAGTTGTTTTTGTTTGGAATTTAGTACAAGTATTAAGTGACGTCCTCTTGTTTATAAAAAAACTATTAAAATTCAGAGCAATATTGCTATTGATATTTATTACTTGTGTAGTTAGTCATGTGGATTCGTTACACCGCCGGTTTTTTATTATCAGTTGTTGAAAAACAATTTTGCAAAACATGTTTTCTATTTACCGAGTGTATTGTGTTTTCTCTTTGGAATCGTTATCGGAGAGCAAAATATGTATCTGCCGCCAGTGTCAAACAGTGTGGTGAATTTGAAGATTGTGAATGTGGTATGTTATTATTTAATGGGATATATTTTATCTTGGAATAAATGAAGAATGAGATGGAAGTTTTAATATGTCCCTGTATTTACCCAACAAAATTTTGAAATATTGTTTTCATATTTTGTGTATCTGTAAAATTTTTGCCAGACCTAAGGGAGTTTCGTCACTAAATAATAATAATAAATAATGAAAAAATTAAAAGTTCGCAAAATTTATGGATTTCTTATGTGGTATTCGATTGGGCACATTTTTTGCTCTCAGAGCAATTTTTATGTTCGTTTGGTACAAAAAAAAAATCTTTTTCAGATTTCAGAGCACTTTTTCGAATCTAGATATTTTCTCCTGTGGTATTCGAATGGGCTTCTTCAGATCTGAAATCTGAGAGCAAATTCGAAGCAGCCCAATCGAATACCACATTAAAGAGAGAACGTCAATCAGAGACAATACTGAGACCCCCAACTCGCAATCCTCTTGCCGCTGGCCCCCTCAGTTTTTTTTTGAATTCGCCATTTTGTTTTCCTATCGGTGTTATGTCAATTTAGAATCCGTGTGAGCTTCAACAAAAAAAGCAAAACAAAAAAAATTAGGTGAATTTCTTTTGACAGAAGTCGAGTGACAACTGTCAAAATATGGAAAACAAATTGTATTTTTCCTCCAACAAATTGAAATAATGTAAGTTTTCACGTATTTTAAGTGTTTAAATTAATAATTAAATACATTTATCTTACAGCTAAGGAAGAAGCCGACGTTGAGGTGTTCGCTAACCTTACCAAATATAATGGATCGCACTGGAGACAACGATGAATATCAATCGGAATCGATATAAGTAAGCCATACTATTCAATGAATTTTTCTCACTATATATATATATTTAATTATTAGATATTTCTTCAAGGTTTGTTAAATCACAAGCTCCCACTCAAGATCATGCTAGAGAAGCCCTTGATTTGTCCACGATGCAGGAGAACACACGTCATCAAGAGTGTATGGCCAAAGCCAAGGAATACGAAACACATATTGAACAGGCGAAAGTTGAACACAAGCGTTTCGATCACGAAGAGCGTAGGAAGACCCTTATTGTAAGTTGGATTTGAATTAATATGAACCTGACGACGAATTGCTAATCATTTGTATCCACTTCTAGGAAGAGACCAAGCAACAACAGTATCGTGCCCAATGTCAAGACCAATTGGCAAGGCGTCGCTATGAGGATCAATTGTCGCAGCAGCAACGTATCCAGGAGGACAATTTCAAAAAGTAAGTATATTGTAAAAGTTGTGTGAATTGATTCTTTAAACGGTAACACTTACTAGGCAAGAGGAAAGTGTCGCACTCCAGTACGTGTTATTAATATGAACGATGAAACGAATCTGCACTCTGTTCTGGTGGAGCCTTGTGTGCACTCCAGCCATGGAAACTTTTTGTGGGACGCTTCGACTCCTTTTTCTTCAGAGTGAGGAAAAGTTTGCGCGCACTTTCTGGTTATTTGATAGATGTTGTGTTGAATACCTGGAATAAATGTTAATAAATGCATATTTGTGTAAACTGAAACAGTTTCTGTCGTCGGCTGTGTTACTTACTTGTACGGGTTTTCTAGTCCAATTTAATTTCGACTTCACTGCATATGGAGCCGAGCCAGAAGAATACTTGTTCTCCGCTGTCCAGTATCATGATGTCGTCGTCTGTTAAATCGTCTTGGCAGAAGTCGGAGCAATTTTAGACGACGGTGAAGTAGCCCTTTTCTTTGGAGCATAGGAAAAGTCGGGTGAAACTCATGATTCAAGTTGGGCAAGTTGTGCAGGCAATCGGTACCTGACAGCGAATTTCGCGAAAAAAAAAGTTGGGATAAGTTAGACTAGTTGTCAGTGTCAGTGTCAGATTACAACCGTGGTGAGCTGTGACAGTGTTCAGAAGTACAGCTTTTTTTAAGAGAAGTTCAACTCAAATTTGGTGAATAAGTATATTATCTCAGTACATTTTCATATTAGTTTTTTCATAACATTTAGTATTTCTATTCAACCAAAGTACTCATTCACCATTTTCGTTCCATTATAATACCAAAATAAATAAAAAATATAAATGTAGGCTTTGAAACACGAGACACGTAAACATAAAACAAATGCACATACGTATACTATAATTTAAATTATATTTAGACTAACAGAGGTGTTGCAAACAACTTTAAGGCTACAACCTAGCAAAAAATAAATCAGAGACAGCTGTTACTAGATGAACATTTTATTTAATATTTTCTGAAAAAATTATATCAGAGAGATTGAATCCTTAGAAGTGAACGGACCTTCACTTAATTTTTTAGTTCCCAGCAACCTGGGTTCTCAAGAAATTATATAATCATTTTTCAACTTAATTTAATTTCAATAAATTTCAATTTATAAAAAAGGCGATTTTTTCATTAACAACATTCTAAAAAATTAATTAACTAATAAGATTGGAAATGATCCGTTCACCAAGAAACAAGAAAGGGATATGCATGAGAGAATGCGGAAGCTGTGATGAACCAAATACTGTGGATATGGTTCAGTGCGACAATTGCGATGTGTGGTACCATTTCCAATGCGCAAATGTGGATGCATCGATTTCAAGAAAAAAATGGGAATGCTGCACATGCTCAGATTCAAAAGAAGATGGTGCTCAGTCAAATATGACAACAACCGTTCTTCAAGATGATGATGATGATAGCAATACAATTGTTGATGGGTTGCAGCCAGGCCATAAGTTGCAGTCCCAACAATCCTTAGGAGGAATAATTAACGAAGATGAAATCAACCACTTGGCATGCTTTCCAACTAAACCCGTAGTACCAACATTGAGAAACAATCAAAATTCTTCGTCAATATGTTCCAATGCCAAACGCGAACTAAAAGTAAAGAGGGAACTTCAACGTTTGGAAGAGGAAAAACAGCTGGAAAAATTGTTCTTGGCAAAAAAGTATGAGATTTTAGAACAGCTGGCTGACAACGAGAACAGTGACAATGAAGGAAGCAGTGTTTCTCATACACGAACACAGGAATGGGTCACGAAACACAATGATAATGTAGGATCAAAATCAATTCGTGGCCTTCACCCCTTTATAAAAACACAAGAAAATAGGCACAATACAACAAAGATGGCTCCGTCGGCACCGATGATACTTACAAACAGCCAGTTATCGGCGCGCCATGCCCTCGCTAAAGAGCTTCCCAGCTTTAGTGGTCGTCCAGAAGAATGGGCAGTTTTTATAAGCAATTTCAGGAACAGCACTGAGCTTTGCGGATTCTCAGATGCTGAAAACCTTGTTCGGTTACAGCGTGCTTTAAAGGGAAATGCATTGGAGGCAGTTGGATGCCAACTTCTGTTTCCATCGACAGTGCCAGAGGTAATTTCAACATTGGAAAAGTTATATGGAAGGCCGGAGCTTATAATACGAACACTTATTCAAAAGATCCGATCAGAACCACCACCAAAAGCAGACCGGTTGGAATCAATAGTGAGCTTTGCACTTTCTGTTCGTCAACTGCATTCGACAATGATAGCTGCTGAACTATTGGATCATTTAAATAATCCTATGCTAGTACAGGAATTGGTCGATAAACTGCCAGCTACAATGAAACTCACCTGGGCACTTAGTTCTCATGAAACGAAAAGAAGAACTTTAACTGAATTTAGTAATTGGATGATGAAATTAGCAGACGCTGCAAGTACAGTTACGTCATTCCCTATATTAGACTTAAAAATAGAAAAGCGAGTCGGACAACTTCACATTCATACAGAGAGCGGTCAACAAAAACGAAAGCCAGTCCATGGTTCTGGAATTTGCTTTGTGTGTAAAGAAGATCACAGGCTTGTGGATTGTGAAAAATTCAAGGAACTTCCTTTGCAAAATAAATGGGATATCGTTAAGGAGTACTCAATTTGCTCAAGCTGTTTGCGGCATTATAAACAGTATAGGTGCAAAGAGATTGGCACTTGTGGGATAGGAGGATGTACACGTCAGCACCATCCTTTGCTACATAAATATGAAACTGCAACACCACGCAACTCGATACAAATTTGCAATACCCATCAAAATCAACAAACAGATGACGTCCTTTTTAGGGTTGTACCAGTTACTCTTTATGGCAAGGACAAATCGCTGGACACATTTGCTTTTCTAGATAGCGGTTCATCACTGACACTACTGAATCAAGATCTAGCCAATAACCTGGGACTGAAAGGTGTCGACAAGCCACTGTGCCTACAGTGGACATCTGAAATTGTACGCGTGGAAGAAGAGTCCCAAGTTGTTCCCTTAGAAATTTCTTCTCGTGGCAAAAATTCAAAACGATATAAGATGACAAATGTTCGAACGGTAGAGAAATTAAGTCTTCCAATGCAGTCATTCGATGCTGAAGGTGCTCAGAAAAAATATGATCATTTAAAAGGACTTCCACTACCATCGTATACCTTCGCTAGACCCGGTCTACTAATCGGACTTAAAAATGAAAAATTAAGCGTAGCTCTTAAAGTACGTGAGGGAAAATGGGATGATCCGATAGCAGTCAAGACTCGACTGGGATGGCTTGTGTGTGGGGGTACTGGAACTGGATTAGTACAACAAAATGAACATGTATTGCATCACTATGAAGCATGTGAATGCGATCGCTTGCTTCATGATGATGTTAATCGTTTTTTTACTTTGGATAACCCGGTTTTCGAGAAAACATTTATTGAAACATCCGAGGAGAAAAGAGCGATTCAAATCTTAACAACGACAACCAAGCGCCTGAAAGGAAGATACGAGAGTGGACTTTTATGGAAACACGATAAAATCACTATGCCCGATAGTTATCCCATGGCACTGATGAGGCTAAAATGTCTTGAAAGAAAAGTTATTAAAGAGCCGGAGCTCTTACTAAATTTAGACAACCAAATATGCAATCTTGTCAGCAAAGGTTATGCACGAAAACTTGACCAAAAGGACTTACAACAGAAACATGCAAATACTTGGTACTTGCCAACCTTCATCGTAAAAAATCCAAACAAACCAAATAAGATTCGTCTAGTTTGGGATGCAGCGGCTAGGGCGCATGGGGAATCTTTGAACTCAATGCTTCTCAAAGGACCAGATCAACTTGCAGCGTTGCCATCGGTATTGTACGCGTTTCGAACAAGACGAGTGGCGATCTGCGGAGACATTCAAGAGATGTTCCATCAAGTACGTGTTCGGGAAGATGATCAACATGCTCAAAGGTTTTTGTGGCGCAAAGGTGATGGAGGGAAAATTCCGGACATTTATGAAATGAAGGTACTAACATTTGGAGCATCATGCTCTCCAAGTATAGCCCAGTATATTAAAAACACTAATGCTAAGGGTTTTGCACAAAAGTATCCAAGAGCTGTCATATCAATTACGGACAACCATTACGTGGACGATCTTTTGGACAGTGTAGACTCTGTTGATGAGGCGATTCAATTGGCAAAGGACGTAAAGTTTATACATTCTAACGCCGGATTTCACATTAGGAGTTGGCTATCCAATTCAACTGCTGTAGTAAAGGCATTAGGCGAAGAATGCGAATCCGAAAAGGAAATACAGACGGATTCTCCTACCTCAAAAGTTTTGGGATTATGGTGGAAGTCAGAATGTGATATGTTTACATTTTCCTTACGTTTTACGAAGATCCATGATGAAATTTTGACAGGGGTAAGGATGCCCACAAAGCGCGAGTTGCTGAGAATATTGATGTCGATCTTCGACCCACTGGGTTTTTTGGCATATTATTTAGTGGCCCTGAAGATACTACTACAAGAAGTTTGGAAGTCTGGAACAGACTGGGATGAACTTATTCCTAGCCACTTGCAGACACAATGGAAAAGTTGGTTACTTTTATTGCCCTTGGTGGAAGACGTTAGAATTCCGAGGTGCTATTCCTCTATGACAGCTGAAAAAAATGTAACTATACAATTGCATGTATTTGTAGACGCTAGTGAAAACGCGATGGCAGCCGTGGGATACTTCAGAATTAGTAACGGTTCATCAGTGGAGTGTGCCCTAGTCGGGGCAAAGACAAAAGTATCCCCAAAGCATCCCATGTCCATCCCACGAATGGAACTTCAAGCAGCGGTTATAGGTACAAGATTAGCTGATGCTATTACAAAGGGTCACAAAATACCTATTATGAAAAGAGTATTCTGGTCCGATTCACGCACAGTGTTGTACTGGTTGCGGTCTGATGCTAAAAAATACAAGCAGTTTGTTATGTATCGAATCAGCGAAGTGCTCGAAAACAGTAAGCTTAGTGAATGGAAATGGATTCCAACCAAACAAAATGTTGCAGACGAAGCTACAAAGTGGACAAAGACACCAGCATTTGATCAAAATAGCAGATGGTTTAGTGCACCTTCATTTTTGTATGAAGATGAAAGCTTCTGGCCGGTAGAACCATTACCAACTGATGCTAAACAAGAGGAGGAAATGCGTCCTAGATTCCTTCTATTGCACAGAATGACTGATGAACCCTTTATTAAGTTGCAGAGATTTTCTTCATGGCAACGACTTCTGCGAACAACCGCTTGGATGATACGGTTTGTAAAAAATATAAAAAAAACAAAAAGATGTGAAACACTATCACGAGGCATGCTCAAGTCGAAGGAACTTCAGCGCGCTCAGACAGTTCTAATAAAAATTTCGCAATACGAGAGCTTCAGTGATGAAATTGCAGTACTTTTGAACGGGAGTAGCCTAACAAAGTCCAGTGAACTTGCTAAATGTTCACCGTACATAGATGAAGATGGAGTTCTACGGATGAAGGGCCGAATCGACAATGCTAATTGTGTGGCACTTCATACTAAACGCCCAATATTAATGAGCAAAAAACATCGTATTACTCTTTTAATATTGGATTACTACCATAGGTTTTACCATCATCGATGCCATGAGACAGTTATTAACGAAATTCGACAGCGCTTTTGGATTTGTAGTTTACGAGCTCAATTGAAAGCAGTTCGTAAGCAATGCCTGAAATGTCGCCTTGATGACGCAAAACCAAAAAATCCTGAAATGGCACCTCTACCACCAGCGAGACTTGCTGCATATACCAGACCCTTTACTTATGTCGTATGGACTACTTTGGTCCTATACTTGTAACTTCTGGCAGACGATCTGAAAAACGATGGTGTGCACTCTTTACCTGCTTAACAATCCGTGCAGTGCACTTGGAGATGGCCTATAACCTTTCGACTGATTCTTGCATTATATGTATTCGAAATTTTATCGGAAGGCGAGGAACGCCAAAGGAATTTTACTCGGACAATGGTACCAATTTCAAAGGAGCTGAACGAGAACTTCGAGAAGCACTACAAACCATCGATAATACCACTATCGAAGAAACCTTTAACTCAACTGAAACCAAGTGGATTTTCAACCCACCAGCAGCGCCGCATATGGGAGGCAGTTGGGAAAGATTGATTGGTTCTGTTAAAAGTGTGCTCAAAGTAGTTACACATAACCAAAGGCTCCATGATGAATCACTTCAATCATTTCTAATCGAAGTAGAAGCGATTATTAATTCTCGGCCTCTAACATATGTACCACTAGAACCCGATGATCAAGAAGCTCTCACGCCAAATCATTTTATTTTGGGAACTTCGAATGGATGCAAATTACCTGGGAAATTTGACAAAAAAGACTTATTACTACGAAAAAGTTGGAAAAAATGTCAACGACTTTCGGACATGTTTTGGAAAAGATGGGTGCGAGAGTATTTGCCTACATTAACTCGAAGAGCAAAATGGTTTGGACAGTCAAAACCCGTAGAAGTAGGCGATATTGTCATTATAGTAGATGATGAGCTGCCAAGAAATTCTTGGCCAAAAGGAGTTGTTGTTAGCACTATCAAAGCAAAAGATGGACAAGTTAGAAGAGTGACTGTGAAGACATCCACTGGAACATATATACGACCTACAGTAAAACTAGCAGTGCTAGATGTAGCAAGAACTGAATAGGTGAGACATTAGCAGCGGAAGCAGTCTCACCGTGGGGGAGTATGTTGCAAACAACTTTAAGGCTACAACCTAGCAAAAAATAAATCAGAGACAGCTGTTACTAGATGAACATTTTATTTAATATTTTCTGAAAAAATTATATCAGAGAGATTGAATCCTTAGAAGTGAACGGACCTTCACTTAATTTTTTAGTTCCCAGCAACCTGGGTTCTCAAGAAATTATATAATCATTTTTCAACTTAATTTAATTTCAATAAATTTCAATTTATAAAAAAGGCGATTTTTTCATTAACAACAAGAGGAACTCTTAATTTATACTTAATAACAGCAACGATATTTATCTTGGTATTTATAAATTATAACTAAACTCCAGAAGTATACTAAGCGACGTATGTGATAAGTATATTCTACTCGATTTATGTTAAATGCCTTACGAATGTTCGCTAAAAATATTTTAATTTGTTTATTATTCTACAGAATTGCTCATCTTTCTTTTATTTCACATAAATATACAATTATTTTGTGAAATTAATCACTGTCCACACAAAATTTAGTTGTAACATTTATTTTCAAATTTAACGGATAAAATTCTATGAACGCTGATAGCAACTTTGCCCACAGCGGAAGTGGCTCTGAAGCAACTTTGCCCACAGCGGAAGCTGCTTATTTTAGGTGCGAGTGTGTTGGTGAGCCGGAATTTTTGAAGTTTCGTGACATTTGTCAATACGATTTTCTATGTAACAATACTAACGCACCTAAAGTTTACAACCCCATGGTAATATAGCTTGTAGGCAAGTAACGGAAAATCGGCCGGAGTTGGGGGTCTCAGTATTGTCTCTGACGTCAATAATCACAAGTAGTACCTACGCGACTTTTCTTTCGTAAACGACCACCATAAAGATGGGATTTGGTTTTGCTTCGCATGTAAAGTTTTTGTAATTCGCTAAAGCTGAAATTCGTCCTCAACACTTTAAAGTAGGTGATTGGTACAGACTGCTAAAATGCATAGTTACTGTAAAATAGCATTAAAATATTATAGAAGAAACTTTTTAATCAGTTGTTGGATGTTTTTAAACCCGGGCAGAAGCCTTAAAGCCGAAGAATAATCCATCTAGATAGATAGTAATGCTTTCAAGAATTTGTTTTTTGTATTTGTATAGAGGTACCGCAAAATACAGGAATTTCACGACTATAATCCTTTCCTTTTTCGCGAATTACGTACGTATTAAAAATTTAAATTCTTCTTCCGAGTTGCTTGACATTTTGAAAAAGCTGATAACAGCTACAAATTCTGTTTGACGTCTTTAACACCGCGTATTTGCTGCTTTTGAATATTAGCCGTATTTTATTATCAGCGTGATCTGATCCGAATCAGATCATGAAAATAAAACAATACGGATCATAGAAAAATTTTATTTTCGAGTTGTGGCAACAGTTGCTTTCAAAACACAAGGGGTAATGACGTATGAGCATTACAAACTTCATATTGCCACCAGCCATATTGCAAACTTTCTGTTCAACGTGACGTCAGAATATGATGACAATTGACATGACATTTCATTTGCTTGTAGGGGGTGTTACCATATGAATCAAATTAATAATTTTTATTTTTGGATATTGTTTTTAAGAAAAATAATTTAAAATTCTGTGTTAAAAAATGCAACAAATAAACAATATTTTGCTGCTGTATTTTGGTATTTCGGTGTATTCATGCGAGCGAATGATTTTTTAAACATTTATGAAATGTTCTCGATTTGCTTCAGAAACATTTCATAAACATTTGTCAAACATTTCTGTTTTTGCCGGTGTATACGCCGATTAAGTATTTATTAAGCGTTTATGAAATACTTTTTACTGTCGGAAATTCACGACCAGAGGCTCGAAAACAACAACACGGCTTCCGTTATATGGTGTGTTTTCTTTCTAAAAGGAAATGAGTTTACCTACAATTAGTTCAAATTGTAATAGAAATCTTAATTCAGTTTGCAGCTCTGGTCCGCTCAGATTGGAATTCTTAGACAAAGTAAATGACAGCGGCTTAGGCACGAAATTCCAGAAGAACAAAATGAAGTTAGAATTAGATTTTTCTGTGATAAAAAAGAAACGTATTTCCCAATAACTAAGTTCTAAAACAATTTAAATTTATGCAGGTAGCTAGTTTCGATTTTTTATTATTCCAAGATTTTCTGGACATTTGTATTTTATGTTAAAGAACAAAAACACACCTCTGAAACAAATTATTAACGAACTGCGAAACATTTCATAAACATTTTTTTTGTTTAATAAATGTTTATGAAACATTTACTTAAATATTTCGTTGGTCTGGGCATACCTTTATGGAATGAAAAAGCAAAATCATCTCGAAGGCGGGAAATGTATTCGATGTGAAAAAATGCTTTTTGATTTTTTGTGTTGTGAAGGGTGTTGAATATTTTAGTCTGGCAACGTGACTGTGGGGCTTGGCTAATGGCTATCGTTTACAGGCACACCAACATTGAAAAATGAAACAAGCCACCTAGTACAATACATTTTCAGATCATGATTCCTGATCTCGATGAATATCAGGATCATGTGCTGTTGTTGTAAGTGCATGTATTTCGATGATCTATATGGATCATGGCTGATAATAAAAAAGGGCTATTATTAACTTCGATTTCATGAGTACATTTTTCTTATACATATAGGTAACTAAAGAAAAATTGTACAAAATGTTTTTATTTTCCCTCAACCAATCCAAATTGTTGATTTTTCATAGATATTTTAAGCTAAAGGACTCTTATTCCTAAAAAAAATAATACTATCCACACGTAAGGAATAATTTCAAATTTAACGGATAAAATTCTATGCACGCTGCCAGCGACTCTGCCCACAGCGTGCATGGGAGTATGTTGGTCGGCCGAATTTTTTGAAGTTTCTTGACATTTGTAAATACGAATTTTTATTTTGAGTTTGACAACAACTAGTGGAGTTTGTTTACGTACTGTAAAAAAACGCATTGCATAGGGTGGATCTATTTCTGTATGTACAAATTTTTGGAAGTCGGTTTGGGTGTCGGATGCTACGCATATTTCAATAGCACGAATGTCAACAGAAAATGATTAAGTGATGTTTTATTTTTGGGTTGGACACACGAAAATCTGAGAGCGAATCTGAAGAAGCGAGGGACACCTTCAGTTGTTTCTTCGTTGATAACATCTTGTGAAATGAAACGACATAACACAATTTGCCCAACCAAAGCAATGCAAACATGGCGGACAAGAGGTCTGACTTAAAAGTCTGACATAATTCAGGCTCGCGTTGAAATAGTCTTATCGCTGCGTTAAGAACGCGTTCTGTTTGACGGAGCCCTTAGAACCAATTTCAGCTGCGTCAATGGGAACAATTTGTGTCTACATATTTAGCTTTCTGCTCCTAATCACTTCTTATGAAGAGATTCTTTTACATAAAGTCTATTTCCAAAACCATAGATGTCGTGAAAACGTAAAATAAAACAAACATGGTCATATTTCTACTTTTTAACTTTCAAGCAGCTCCGGCCAACTTAAACTGAACTTTTTTTTCTATTCATTAACTGCGTTCTTTTATCTATAGGTAGGCGTGTTTTTTTGAGCTTCCATCTCAGCAAACCAAAGTAAAGTAGGATTTTCAGCACGCAATTACAACAACTTCTGTGAGTCCTCGAAGTGTCAAGTAGAGCGTAGTTGTTGTCATTCCGTGCTGAAAATCCTACTTTACTTTGCTTTGCTCAGATGGAAGCTCAAAAAAACACGCCTACTTTGCTTTGCTGAGATTAAAGGTAAACTGGTCTTTATTCTGATGCCATCATCATGATACCTACCTCTATTTGTAATACCAAATATCACATGAACATTATATTCCTGATTTTCAAAAATTGATCTAGTAAAACTAAGTTTATCTTAACAAAAGAAAAAATGCAACATGATTGGCTTATCTCCAAAATACGATATAATTCAGTTGAGCGACCTTGTACGTTGTACTTTTATTACGATACGACTCAGCGATTTACGATAGTTACGCAAAGGCATAAAGAAAATTGGAATCGTATCATAGCTGACCTCATGTAATACTGCTATAGCTAACCACTAATTTCATCGTAAGCGATGTAGATCCAAAGTAGTATGAGCAAAACCCTCCCCTACACTAGTATACCCATATGTAAGTACAATAACTGCTGACAGCCTCTGCCATGGCCTCCATTCAGTTGTTGCATTTGAAGCTAGATAAAAATCATAACAAAGGCAGTTTCCTTTTTCTCCACTACAAGTAAAAATGTGATTTATTGCAATGCAAAGTGCATATAAATGGCATTTGCAAAGAGCTCGGTTATGCAGTTCAGTTGGTTAACCTTACATAACACGACATTACTAATACTTTATTGTAAGAAAATGCTTTCTCTTGAAGATAAACTGGAGGCTCGCCCAATTGAGTCAAACAAACAACTCTGGGCCTTCGATATTCGAAGTAGTGACATCGATTGGCGTAATATAATAATACCGTTAGCACCAAGAGGAAAAGCAGTTTATCTCCGAAATTTATTTTCCTATCTGAGCAGTAGCCGCGAGGAAGTGAACGATGGAAATAAGAAGGAAGTTCTGGTTTGCCATGACATGATGGGAAATTATCTGGAAGATCGGTAAGCTTAGCTTTGGGAAGTACGTATTGAGTTCGTCTATATTCGACTTTATATTTTTCTTTTTATCCGTATGCAGTTTTTTTCACTCGTCAGTAAAATACGATGACTATCGGTTCTATCATTGGTCGGGTGTGGATTACTTTTGCTATTTTAGCCACAAATACATCACAATACCCCCGTGTGGTTGGATAAATGCAGCACATTCTCACGGGGTTAAGGTTCTAGGTAAATATTTTCATGACCTAAAATGCGAAATAGTTTCTATTAGACAGTGCTTGTAGGTACTTTTATTACTGAGAGTTTGTCACCCCTACAAGAGGTCCTGCAATCTAAACGTAGTATCGACAACACAATAACAGCCCTGGTTAGACTGTGTAAGCACTTTTGTTTTGAAGGATGGCTTCTGAATATTGAGTGCAGGGTTTCCCAACCGCTGATGGAGAAGCTTTTGTAAGACTATAACTTGGTTCTTTACCGCAAAACTTTATGAGTATATATTTTTTCCAATTTAGTTATTTTGTGGAACAGCTTCGAGTACAAATCAGAGATCAAGTGGACAATGGTGTAGTATTCTGGTATGATAGTGTTGTCAGCACTGGCGATCTGAGTTGGCAGAATGAGATTAACGAGAAAAACGTTCGATTCTTTAAGATGACCGACGCAACATTAATTAACTACACATGGAATGACAAAAGTCTAGAGAACACATCAAATATTTTACAAGCACAGCAAGAGCCTGCCGCGAAATCGTTCTTTGGCATCGATATTTTTGGAAGGGGACAGGTAGCAAAGTTTCAAACCAAACTTACGCTGTCTAAACTTTCTAGAACGAACTTTTCCATCGGTTTCTTTGCACCGGGATGGACCTTCGAGACTCTCCAAGAATTTGGATATGACGTGAGAAGATCAGGAGGTAGTGAAGAAGTGAACGATGCTTTTCTTTTGAGAAACGACAAATTTTGGAGCTCATTATGGGAATACTTACCAACACATTTGCATATACAGTTACCGTTATATACTGACTTTTGTGTAGGCTCTGGTAAATGTGTCTACAAACTGGGACGAAAGTTACCAAATAGTGGTAAGTTTTTCAATTTGTCGAAGCAATCGTTGCAGCCATCTGTTCCGTTGTATAAATGCGTTGAGCGAAACTTTGATAACGCGTTTAATGGAGGGTCTTGCCTTAAGGTTATTCAAAGCGATATGAGCTTTCGAGTTTTTGCTTCGGATTATCAAATCGATGGGACTCTCATATTTGCTTATGCATTTAAATTGAGTCAAATGGATGGTGATTTGGATTATATTTTGAGGTTACAGTCGGATGAGATCGGAGGTGAATGTCTGATTTTTTTGGGAGACTACTATTTACCGAAAATGCAACCAGGGCGGTGTTATCTAACTTCTATAAGTGATAATTATATTGATACACTTAGGACGATTCTTGAGGAAAGTGCAGTGGAACTTAAAATACCATTAAGTACATCAGGCGGTGAATGGAGTGTTCGATACTATGTGCTAAACTTTGACGCGAGTGTGCAAGTTAAAGATGTGGGGGTATTTTATCGGAAGGCGGAACACGCAACAGATGTTGCTTACTTGGGTGCCGTTTATTTAAACAATATTGAAAGTATTACACCTCCAGCAGAAAGTAACGCTGCTTATCTAAAAATTAAAGAGGACTACTTAATGCATTAGATTGTTACTTATTGAACTATATTTTTATTAATATATACAAATTTTCAAGTCGATGTGTTTACTTTGTTTTTGGTTTACTTAGCAAACGGTAAGTTATTGAGTTTTTGAGTTATACTTTTCGTTAACTAACTACTATAATATCTTTAATATGTAGGCTTAAGACTTGAAATATTCTCCAGCTTTAGGAATCTATCTTAATTATCGGATGACTGAATTGTTTAAATTTGGAGCTAAGCCTTCCTTCACAGTACAATTCACATTTTTAAATATTAATTACAATAATATATTGAAATTATATACTAATAACAGGTAATAACTCATTAGATTGTCTAATGTCGTTTTCGATTTGGGAAAAGTATCAATTTTTTCGGGAAAAAAACTATTTTTTGTTTGATCGATTTGCCAAAAATATCAATCTTTTTTTTTTTACTTTTGAGAAATCTCGATTTTTTCTCAAATTTACACATACATTCACTAATACCAATGTTTATGATACACAGCTGGCGGTAACGAATTATTTTTCGTTGGAAGTATAACTTTATTAGCTGAATTATTAATTTTATGCGTATGGGAGCAAGTTTTTATATTAAATTATTACGATTTGCATTATTAAAAATGTGTGAAAGTGAATTGAAATTGATTTCATTTTTGTAATCTGTGGCCAACTCAATACACACAAGAACAAATAAAATTCGGATTCTATGTTCGATTTGGCAGCAGAAATCCCAGATCAAAATCTGAAAAGCCAAATCGAAAATGAAATAAGTGAAACTCGCTGTCTGAGCACAGCTTGTATCCCATCAGTATTTGTGATTTGGCAGCATTTCTCTGCAAAACCAATAATCTACTACAAATCCGCCATTGTGTTACAAACCTCTGGATTTTACTTGCATGAACAAGTTTTCGTCGGCACTTTCAGTAATAACAAAAATGTTGTTCATTAATTACTGAAAAGATATTTAAACTAGGGATTAATAATTTTACTGCCGAACCTGTGCCTGTTAAAATTTTGCGTTTATTATACCATTTTAGCTGTGAAAAGTTGTTCTCAATCAGGTAAGGATGGTTCCATGTTTTTTTTCATTGTCATCAATCAATTGAAAAGATTGGGATAACAATTTCTTATTTAATATTTACTTCAGAAAATTTTCGCAAACAAAAAAAAAATAAAAAAATACTTAAGCAAGTGTTTGACATAATTAAACAATGAATATCATACCAGGCGAGCCGATTCCGCCTGGCTTCGAGGATGAAGTCAACCGCGTTGCTGAAATTCAATCTACAATCGAAACATATCGGGAAAATGCTCTTATAGGCCTTGAATATACTGTGGAGTTGTTAAATGACGAAGAAAGAGAGCCTGCTTACATATGTTTGCTTTGTGAAAAACGCGGCGATCCTCGCACTATAGTAGCGCACTGGATTAGCTACAACCATCGGCTCAAGTACTTAGAGAAACACTTTCCATCAGCAATACGGGAGCTAGCGCCTGTTCGTTATAAACCAGACTCGCGGCATGCTATGAACCATTTAATAACTGGCATATGCAATGCCATTGAACATCATCACGGCCGATTGACGGTGAGTGTTTACCACAGTGATGATTTCCGTTCCATTCGCGATAGAGTTATAGAAGAGATCAATAATAAGTTCCACTACGACGAGAAAAACGGTCCATCTTTCTTGAACGCTATAGATCGCGAGTTTTTGGCTAAAAACACTCAAATACTGCAGATAACGATTAAGGCTCCGTCGCGGATCAATGCACAACTTGAACAGGCTCAAAAGGACCGTGACAGTCTCGATTCGATATCCAGTGATGATGATACACAGCAACGCAAGGGCTCAATGCCCTCGATTATGAAAAAGAAACGGTCACAGTCGCCCGCTTACAAGGTATTACCCAGAGTTCGGCGTTCGCCTCCATTTGAAGAGTTGCGACCAGGAGACTCAAAGAAGAACAATAACAACACCAATACTACACTGCCCACACCAAAGGAACTATCAATGCAAGCCTTCCAAATCGCCCAGGAGCGCTACAAATGGGAGAAATATCGTTGTATGTTAGACATTTCCGTTAAAGCACTTGAAAAGTCCTTGAAAGATTATGAAAAAAATCCAGAAAAACACCCTCTCTACCCGGAGGAGTGGAAAAAGTTTTGGAATCGCCGCTATAAGGAATTGCAAACCGAAAAAAAAGTAGACCCAAACAAGTACGACTATAAGCCAGAGTGGATTGTGTTCTGGACGAAGCGCATGAAGGAACTTCACGATGAAGAACTGGAGCAAAAGAAGAAACAAATCAAATTGAATTTGGGCCTAAAAGAAGATGCTGAAGAAAAAACAGATGTTCTAAAGCAGAAGTTCAAGGTACAGTCGGGCTCTCAAGGAAACGTGCCCAGGTCAGCAAAGATCGCGGCAGAATCTTCGGCAAAGCCGTCGTCGTCGGGAAATAAGAAGGATTTAAATAGCAACAAACCACCTTTGGCCGTAATAAATATCAGCGATGACGAGGAAGACCACGTGAAGTCATCAAAGTTGAAATCCTCTTCGAAGCGGAACCGTGCACGTTCCAGGAGTCGCAGTCGTAGTCGTAGTCGCAGTCGCAGTCGCAGCATGAGTCCATTGAGTGACGACTACAGAGAATCTGATCGCCGACGTGCATCATATCGGAGGCTATACGAAAGGTCACGACCTTCATCATCACACTATTCATCACGTCCACCAGCAGATTACTACGGCAGCTACCACAGCGCCCACTTTCCACCTCCTCCTACTTACGGTCCTGGGTATAGGGTATTGGATCCGTACATGTACCCACAATATGAGAAGAAGGAAAGCTTTCCTTCAAAGTCTGGTAAGTCTTTAAAAATCGAGGAGCTAAAGGAGGAACCCGAGGACGATGGACCACTGACCGTAGTGGCTGTGCTGCGCTTACTAACAGCTCTTGAGGAGCACTTGGGAAGCTTGGGACCAAAAGTTGTCGATCTGTTGGGCAAAGCCTTGGCTTTAGAGAAGGTCAAAGCAAATTCTGCCGACGATATGCTTGTGAACGAGGACAATTCCGTGTTCTTTGAGACAATAAAAGAAAAACTGAAGGGACTGTTGATTGCCGATGTGCTCGACGATTCACAAAAGGTACGCGCCGTAAAGAAGGCAATCAAGAACATTGCTGCGATCATTCACCAAGTCAACGAGAAAGGTAATTATGCGATTTTATGTTTATAACTCTTTATTTCGTAGTTAAAAGTTTTCAAAAGTCGAAAGTCGGTTCGGGCTTGTTTGTGTTGTGGTTAAAGTGTACAACTATATATTTACTGACGGCTAAATTCGTTGAACGTATCCAATAGCAAACAATTGACAGGTAAGAGATGAACACTATTTATCTAAGCCGGTTGGGTCCTTTGTTTTTTTTTTTTTTTGTTTGCGTTTAAAATTTTTAGATAATTTCGAAATCCTCGGTTGAATAAGTCATATTTTGATTTCGTTTAGTCCTCCATTAGGGATTAGTGTAATTCAATGTATAGTAAAGTGAATACTTGGGCAAATGCTTCCTGCAATCCAAGTAATTTTTCCGCCAACGCGTTCAACGTTTGTGTATATTCGTGATTGTGATTTATAAAAAGTTTGTACTGACGTCAGCAAAGCGCGTTCCCAAATGTATGAATACCCGATACCAGGTACCGTTTGCGCTTGGAGTTTAAGTCGAATTACTCTCTTCGGGAATAGATTCTATTACAAATGGCTTGCCAATCGCAGAACTAAACTTTGTCTCATTTTCTCGTTTTCGGTATATGGGGTGAAGTACATTATGCAATAAATGCGCTTCTCGTACTAATCTTTTAGGTTTATCTGAAAATAGTTCTGAGAGGGGTTTGTCTTTAAACATATCTTGCATAGAGATAAGAAAATTGCAGAACAAAGATGCAGTAAGTAAACAGCAGAACACGAAAGCATATATCAGTGAAACAAGATGAGAATTTGACTAGATTTGCCCAATCTTCTGGAGCACATATTAGATATGTCAAAGTTATGTTCGAGGACGTTATTGCTTTAATCAACCAGAAAGTAATCTTCATCGACAATTCGCTGTGACGGAACAACATGCATGTTTTTCCCCTGTCGATCGACCAGTCGCTTACCATTAGTGCCAATGATCAAATAGCACTATGCCTCTGAATGTAAAGTAGCACAGAGACAAATGAAAACTGTAATGGCAATGCTTTTGTTGCCATACAAAATTCTGGTGGTCTCCCTTCACTTCTTCTCCGTTTAACAGAGTCGTATTGATTTAACATTATCAAACGAGAAAGACACTTATTTTTGAAAATAATGTTCTTGATTCAACGATGTTTTCCTACGCATACTTCAGTTTTCAAAACGCGTCGTTTAAAGTCGTTTTCCACGTAAACGACTTCCAATCGTTGAGCTGTTGAAACAAACAAATTCAGCCAATTCAGTAGAACAGCTAACTGAACATATGTCACAACTCACAACACATTATTTTTAAATGCAATAAATTAATTTTATTTGTTAATTAATGCGATCGGAATTTTTAACCAAAATAGTATAAGCAGAAGTTTCACGACTACTGTTTCACAGCTGATTCAAACGTCAAACGAAAACTAGTTGGTGTTCGGTGTGAAATGCGTCGACGAGTTTTCGGGGCGATGTGCATAGGGTATAAGATGCAAATTTGTGTGTTTTCCGATATCTATTGGGTAATTATTTCAACAACACTTAGCAAATTCGACAGCAGGGAACAAGCACTGATATAAAATAAAGAAGAAGGAGACACACAACAGGAGAAAACTTATATTAAGTTGAGGAATTTTCGAAACAAATGGAAAAGAGAAACTAATCGCTTTAAGGCAGCTTGTAAATGCAGCTCGCAGTCCCGGCTGTGGGTTCGAATAATTTTTGTTTTTTTTTTTTGTCCATAACAAACTTTAACCGGATGCAAGACGTGTAGTATTTGATCAAATACATAGTAGCAGCTCGAAAGACTTCTACTAGTGTATCGCTGTAATGTGTACTTTTCGTATCGCAAATTCGAAAAGCACCACTAAGTAAAATACTACTTTGTCTCTAAACCTCCATCCCAAGACCATCTAGAGTTTTCTGATGATCTTGCAATACTCCCCCCCACTCTTAAACATGGAATTGCATTTTTTTAACTTTTCTTAATGCCCCCCCTTATACGCTATTGTCCACACCTGACGAGATTAAACTTTGCAAACGGCGTACTTAACTATATGGCTGTTTTCCTCTGAAAGCAGTTATGCTATCCTCCAGTATTATATTTTCAGCATCACCGGCTACCTGGTACTCTTGTTTAGGAGAAACGAGCCGTTAACATATTTCCATATGGTAGAGCTTGTACGTTTGTATAGATTAATTCTATAATATAGATCGCTTTTAAGGCGTTCCCACATAAATGTAACAACGAATTCATGAGTCATTCGAAGTCGTCTAAAAGTGGTGAGATTTAAGATTTTAAGTAAAACGCAGACGTAAATAAATATTTTCTTTATCTCATAATTAAATAAATAACAATACAAATTACAATTACACGTGTTGCTTTGCCATTTGAAAAACAATTCTCTTTCATTTCCTCATTGGTATATGCACCTACTTAAAACATAACTTAGCTCGCACACCATATAGATGAACTTGAACACTCAATTTTACGGAATATTCGTGTGATTACTTTTCTGATCACTGTCACCGTCCTCCGGATGCACCTACATTGTTATTCTCGTCGTGGATGTAACTCTCTCTGGCGGAAGGAGCTGCTGAGCTTTCGAACTGACGAAAGAACATCGCCGTCCTCGTTGAAATGATATTATTTGATCTCTCTTGCAGTCCTCTGCTGGGCGCAGGCTTTTCAGCGTTCTCATTGATGGGAAATCCCATTGTATCACTTGTGCACCACTTCCTTTTTCTCGACATTGTTTTGTAACTGAATTGAATTTTGTTAAGTTTACCGAACTAAGCGCCAGCGATGTTTGCCAACGACTGCGCGCGCGTTTAGTTTTTCTTTCGTTACGTTTAAGACAGCAGTACATATCACGTCGTTTCGAAGGTCAATCGGTTAAATAAGAAAATTAATGAAACAACCTCTGCTCAATGTACCTATATGGTATCGTATGTATACAAAAGCTAGTCAATGTCAAAAGATGAGTACACGCTTCGTGGTGGTATTCGCAAAGAAAGGGCAATACACTGCTCTGCCGCACGCAGTGAATTAACTTTTAACCATGTGCCTGCTCAGTATATAGGTTGGTAAACGTTTTTTTCCCTCTTTCTGTCAGTTAACTCGTATGATTTTTTGTGTGACGTTTACTTACAGTGGTTTTCGTAATTGTTGCTATACGGTTATTGGCGACTTAATAAATTGTTATGCAACGTTTTGTGTTATGGGAGGGAGGCTGCATAGTTAACAGAGATTTTGGATGCAATCGGAAATTGCTTCGGAACAAATTTCCACACAGGATAATGTGGAGCCAGCAACCTTCAACTCTGGGAGTTCATTTTGTATATGCATACATATTTTGTATCTGGCTTAGTTAGTATTTAACTCAATTTTATACATAGCGGTAGGTGCGGTTAAATAAGCCTTGAACCTACCCAAACTACGGCGATAGCTACAAAAGCGACTGTTGACATTAGTGGTAGGTAGTATATAAAAGTATGGTAAAGTATCTATGCGATGGAGAGTCATGACCGTGGTGGTTTGTGAGCTGCGCTAATTGCTCAAAAGCGTTATGTATTTCTTTTTATTACTTGATGTGTGTTTGACAATCTTTATTAGCAGTAATGCATTGATAAATAAGCAGTACCAACTGTGTTTTGTCGCGCGTTGTGTTAGTGTTTCAAGTGTTTGCTCGAAAGTGGTGCACTTGGAACAAACATTGGTTCAATGTGAACTGTGGAAAATTAGAAAACAATTTGGATTTAGGTCAACCTGCCTACCCTGGTCAGTCATAGTGGCACTGGCAGTGTTTGCACTAGAGTGGGCTTAGTAATATACGCAAGACGAATTGCAGGGCTGATGATTGCACGCTCGCGCGAGTTTTTAGTTTTTTTTTTTTTATATTTTTACATTTTTTTATTTATTTTAACAAGGAGTAGGAAGAAGTGGCGATTCAGGCTGAACTGAAGACTGTGATGTGCTTTTTTGTTAACAAAGAGTAGAAGTTTTTAAATTTCTGGTACATAAATTGGTGGTGTGGCCACTTCCCCTAACACGGAATTTGAGTGTATGCATACGATTTGTACACCCCTATACGATTTGAAGAAGTTTTAATCTGTTGCACACTTTTGTCCTTGCTTTCCAAAAACTATTTTCTTGCAACTATTTTACCAATATTTCCAATTTCAGTTTCCCATTTCTAAAACGCTCCGAATTATTGCATATGGAGTACAGAACTGGTTATTGTTGGAGCAATATTTATCACAAAAATAATAATTTTCTTCTTTTCTCTAGTTTTTTTTTTTTAAGAACAAATAATAATGATGTGCGACAGTCAACCAACAGTTCATGTTTCCACCTCGGACAAAGTTGTCGATATTTTCAATCTGCATACGTATTTATAACGACTTCTTTTGATTTTGTCTCTGTTGCCAAAGTTACTGTGTTTTTCTGACTCCTAAACAATCCCTCGTTCTTTCGTACTGGAAGATTGGAACCCACTTTCGTCAGCGAATATTTATAATTTGGATTTTCTGGGACCTGTAAGTAATTTGTGTTATATTAAACCTGTTCCTGAACAGTTTTACTGTGATAGAGAGATCGACGTGAAAGCGAAAATGCCCCTTTGATTAAAGAACTTACTTATGTGGTTTTCCATTGGGACCACCAGAAATCTTTTTCAGATCTCAGATTTTGCGCTGCCAATGGAACGCGCAACGAAATTGATCTGCTTTTCTAAATGTATTAGTGCGTTATTGGCAGCAATATCAGCTGTTCAAATTGCATTTGGTTTTGCAAAAATCACAAATGGATATCGACTTCAAAAATGTTTTCTCTATTGTATATAAAAATTTAGTATTTTTGGTGATTCGTAGTCTTCAGATGACGAGGAAAACTATGAAGATAATAATTCCTCGAAAATTATATCCATGGCTATTTATGTATTTCGTTATTTTGGTTTTCACGAAACTTTGCGCATTTGGCTCGAATCGAAAAAAAGATTGATTTTTTGTCCCAATGGAAAACGACATAAAATTGACTACAAAATTTCTGTCGGGCAGTTTACGTTATCTGTCAAATTGGATGAGTAAATTGAGAATTCTCTAAAATATTGAGTACATGAACATTCCTAATATGTATCTTGATATATTGGTAAGTATGAAAGGCTGGTTACAACTGTCTGGCCACCAATGTGTAAATATACAAAAGAATCATTTAATTGTCTGTTGTGAACACTTGGAGACCTCCGTGAAGATTTGTTATTTGATATCTGGTTCCGGTTATTACAGTTTCAAAGCGGGTTCTATCAAAGGCCTACGTATTTACGAAATAACTAAACTCATATCTGCTCCATCTATCGTTAGAAGCCTTTTCAGTGATGACATGCGGCAATATTTTTTTCTTTTTCAACACATGTTCTCTTTGCAATACGATTTGGAAGCTCTTGTATTGAGTTGTGTCCAAGTGTATTACAATAACTGTATGTATGGATGGATGTATGCATGTATAACTAGAGAAGGTTAGGGCTCGCAGTTCTGCTCAATGATTCGCCCTTTAAAAAGCAACTAAAAAGAACACCAACCCCATCAATCAAAGTCGACTAAAATTGTTTCGGATATAAGATCACACGGCTATTTTAGAAAGAAGTATTCCACTAACAGGAAATTTTCGGGATATTGTGTTGTGATGTAGATATCAATGTTTTGAAATTGATTCCGGACTCGTTCTTTTTGTTAAGTGCACTGGTTAGTGTCGAAAAGAGAAAAGCGCTATATACGCAGGTTATAATTATGTTTCCAGTTCCACAAGTCAACAAGGCGGCCATGACTACTACGGTGACGGTAGGAAGTAGAAGATAAGCTTTAAATAATAAGATTATAACATTTAAATAATCAAGTAAAATATGCATTCTAATCGAGTTTCCTATTTTTTCCTCTCGCCATTCCCCGTTTATAGGAAAATCCAGTAGTCCTCTAGATGGTGTTAAGAGTGCTGAGAACAAAGTAGCAGAGGAAAAACCAAAGGTTTTGAAGAACACAAAGCCGACAGTAGCAGATCTTCCCTTCGACAGACAGATCGTATCAACTAAACTGGCAGCGGCCTTGGTCATGCAGGGACGGGAAGATGTTTCTACCGGCGATATGGACAAACTCATTTATATTTTTATTCTACTAGTGAAACTAGCTAAGGAAAAGGTAAAAAACGATGGAACCGCTCTACAGATGAAGCACGTTCTATCCGAATTAGATATAGCTCAGCCAATAAGTCCGGCTATGGTTGAGGAGATTATCGAGAACGAAGTTTCTGCTTATGTAGCCGAAGTTGACATGGAAATTGATGTGAATGAGAAAGATGCGAATGCTTCAAGCAGTGCAAGCGCTCTGGAGAGCCTCACGGACTCAGATCTGCAAACGTTATTGCAAAATTTCAAGCACCTGTCCACAGAGGAACAGCATCATTTAATTGCGCATTTAAAGAAGCTCGAGACGGCCGATCCAGGTCGTGTGGAGAAGTTACGGAAATATGTTAATCTGGATACGGATGCCAAGGAGGCATCTGGCTCAACAGCTGCTGGCAGCGATTACAAGTTTTCTGATTCATCGAGATCCAAGAGGAGCACAGGTGGCGATTCGCCACGCTCAGCACGCAAGGAACAGTATACCGACGATGAGGCAAGTCGAGGAAGTAACGTGCGCAGGTTTATCGATGATGATGACGAAGATGACGATTATAACTTTGACGATGTGTTTAAAGCGGCTTCCAGTAATGTTACCCGTCATTCCGAGGAACGGTCGCAGCAAAGTTCAGTAGTTGGTGTCGCCCAGAAAACAGACGCAGTAGATGCTATCAAGCGTCAGCACCCAAATACAAACCTTCGGCAAATATCTTTGCACCAATCACCCAGCGGCGATGTTGCACCTGCAGCGCCTCCAGTCAAGGCTATGGATAAGTCCACACTGGACTTTAAATCTTCCTTGGCCAGTGTGTCGATAGCTGATACTCAGAATTTGATTGCTAACCTAATGGGTTCGCTACAGCAAAGTTGTGGCCAGTTCGGTACCCCGAAAGTGGGTGGTGGTCAGTCTGCTGAAGCGGAAAATAGCCAATCTAGCAAGGGAAACGTTTCTGCTTTGAAGAATGGCCAACAGCAGCCGGTTGCACCAGCCTCAAACTCCGTTCCGTTCTATTTACAACAGCAACAGCAACAACAGCAACAGCAACTGCCGCCACAAATGTATGGAAACTTTCAGAACATGCAAAATCCACAGATGCCGGGTAACTACTATCCCGGAAATTATGACAATACGATCGCGTATCCAAATTATAACTACGGCGGTCAACTGCAACCCGGCATGAACGCACAGCAGTTAGCTCAACAGTTTAACATGGCGAACTTTATGCAATCGGCGCAGAATCCCTCGAATTATAATAACATGTACGGCAACGGCGGTTATAAATAGTTTCTGACTCCTCCGAGTGTCGTGCGCTTGAGTGTTGTGTTCCTGTGCAAATGTAAAGTCAATTTAGTTTATAAATCCATTTTTTTTTTTTTAAATTAATCAAGGGTTATTCATTCACTTTGATGAGTGTTAACGAGTGCGTGAAGAAGATCCAAATATTTAAAACAAACAGTTGTACTAAAGCTCATACATTCAGTGGGATATCTTTTGGTGCCTCTTTGATGCCTTAATGACTTGCAATCAACAACATTACGATGTCTGCAAAAAGGTAAGTACATTGCGTACTCTTAATCCTTTGAAAATGTTTAATTTTTTTTTTATTTTGCCTCTAAAAATTAGACACGCACACAAAAATTAAGAGAAGATACATTCTACAAACATGTATGCAGGATCTTATTGTTGTTGTTAATTAAAACGAGTACTCGATAGACCTAATCCCAACATAGTTACCAACAATAGATTATATATTTGTTTGTGTAACTACAATGAGAGGTAATAAACGAAAAGTTCTTAATTTGTTTTTTGGATTTTTTTTTTCTTTTTGGAGGTTAAGTTTTAATACATCTGTCTTGTGAAGAAATCGTGAGAAACAGATTCGTAGAGCTTTATGGTGATGAGGGTGTGAAATCAGCACTTCAATTCGAATTGTAAAAGATGTGAAAACACATTATTGATCAACTTCTATTGAAATGAAATGAATAAATGGTAAAGAATAATTCATAATTGGCATCGAGATCAAGGAAGCTCGATATTGCAATAGGTTCGTGCTTATTGTAAACCGCATGAATGGATAAGTAACTGATATTTTTTAGTAGTTACAAAGTGTTTTGGTTTGGAACCGAAAAAGGAGGTCTTCGCCGAATAAACGTAGAATACCTCAGGGTATATTGGTTCCAAATAATAATAATAAAATCAACGTTTTTTTAATCCAGAAACCTACATGTAGCAAATCCAATTGGGTTGCTATTGCACCCGAATTTTTAGACGTTTATTATGTGGTGTTCGATTGGGCTTCTTCAGATTTCGTATGCCTAATCTAGATATTTTCACAGATTTACGTCAGATTTACCAATACAAATGCATTTGAGTTTGACAACTGGTGGAATTTGTTTACATTTGCGTGAATTTTTTCTACAGCAAAGAGAGGTATTGCATCGGGTGAATCTATTTTCGTAAATTATTTATGTGCAAATATTTAGAAATCAATTGGGACGGATATTTCGAATGTTTTAATATAAAATTTAACGAGTGAATGGAAAGGGCATAGAAAAGTCAAAGACTACACATATTCAAGTCGCACGAATATCAACACAAAAAAGAGCAAGAGCGTTTTTATGTTCGATAAGGCACACGAAATCTGAAATCTGAGGGCAAATCTGAAGAAGCCTAAACGAATACCACATACGATTTTTTTTTTGTACCAAATGAACATAAAAATTGCTCTGAGAGCAAAAAGTGTGCTCTGAGAGCTTCCAATCGAATACCACATTAAAGTGTAAACTCAGAAACGTCAAACATTTGCGCAGTGATGCGGCATCACTGCTTATTTGCGATGCGGATGCTGATTGAATAGGTATGGTGTTTGAGTTTTAGAACGCATTGTTTACATCAAACATTTTAATCTCAAGATGGAAGTTTTGCTAATAACAGTTTTTAGTCTTTACCTCCGCAGCGCTGAAATACTCCCTGTAAAAACAATTAAATATTTGTGAAAAAAAATCAAAACAAAGAATTCAACAAAAATTTATAATTTTTTCTGTCAAAAGCATCATATCTATTGGTAAAAATTTATTTACTTACTTTTCTTTCTCTTCTGACATTTTTTTTACTCTTTTGCCTGCGAATCAAAAACGCACAAGGTATTTCTGTGATGCTTTTTTTCGTTATGCTTGCGCATCAGTTTGATCAACTTTGCATTAATGAACATTGACGTTGAAAGTGATGCCAATAGTTGCATTAATGAACATTTTGCAAAGCATCATGATGCCTGTGATGCGTTACTGAATTTACACTTATTGATAAAAGTAGGTAGTTTAGGTTGCAATTTAGTCAATTTGCTACACATATGACAAAGTAAGTATAGCATTATTTTTTGTAAATTCTTTCATAGAAAGGCCAACGCCAGGTGGCTAACGCTCTATAGCATTATAACTTACCAGAAACGTTGAGGCACCTCGCCGAGTTCTATTAATAATAATTAAGTTAAAAGCACTTAAAACCTCAGTGTTTAAACACAACCACTGATCAAGTTTATTGGGTGGTGTTTTTTGTTGTTGTTGAGCTTTAGACCTGCATTAGCTAGCTATAAGCTGAACGTAAAATAAGTAACCGTCAGTGCGTCGAAGCACGCAAATTTAAATCGTTTTCATCGAATCCATCATCATTGTGCAACAAAGGCTTTTTTTTTGTGGGTTTCTTTTTCGCAATTGAGAGTGAGATCTTTAATCTTTTTTCCAACCGACTAATGAACTTCGATTGAATGTGAAACTGCAGTCTATTGGCCTCTCTTGTTTTGCTAGTAAAGTTTCTACCGAAAAAAAAAACACGATTTAAAGAGCTCATGCCTGCAACAATCATCGGATAAGATTTTCTAATTACGCCTGATGTGAATAAATAATGGCATATCGTTTCGAGGTTAGGGGGTGAAGTGTTTGCAATTCATCTTTTGTCTGCAGTTCCCGCTGTGTGATAGATCGACAGACAACAATCGATGATGACAATTATCGTCTACTTTGCAAGCACTTCACGCAATCTTGTGAACGTTGAAATAAAAATACAACTAGATTTTAGCCGTTGGACGGCCACACTTACCTTTGATGGTTACTTTTGCAGCACTTTTAGTTTCAGTGAACCGCAGTTGCGTTATGCAGCGTCTATTAAGGGCTAACAAATTTGTTGGCAAACTTTCACCAGCAGCTCCTTATTTGATACCATATTGTTGCATCGATTAAAACAATGAATATTCATGCAACACACCGGCTTATATAATATAGTTTTAGGCATGAAATCTTATTTGAATTTGACGTAATAATGAACTTAATTTTATTCAGCATGAGTTCAGTTACCATCATAGACAAATCATACTGAGACTACCAACCTCGGGCATTTTCCTTTACTTGCCCACAAGCTATGTATGGTATGTCTATGGTTACCATGTTTTGCATGAACGGAATGTAGGTGCACACATAAATATGGTTAGACTAAATTGCAATAGGATTGAGTAATTAAGTGTGATTGCTATATTCAAGAGGTTTTTGGGAGCTCTAAAGGTTTTTTCAATAGTACATTGGCGATTGATTTTTGGTTTGGTTTGAATCCACACGTTAACAGAAACGTCAGTCTAAAAAACTCTGGTTTGGTTTTCATCCTCATTCATACTTTAATTTATCAGGAAATTTCGGCTCTAAATACATTTGTCATTTGCAAGCGATTGATGTTATTTCGAACATGTATTTCCAATTAATTTGCTTATAACATTATTTCTTGCATACGGCCAGATCCAAAACTCGCAATACCACAAACAAAAATCGTCAATTTTACATCTACTAAAAAGTAAAATCTTCAGCACGCAATTACTCTACTTGGCACTTACCGATATTTACTCTGCATATTTAGGCTACAGGGTCCGCCAAATAACTTTTTTTTTGTAAAATGCTATAAAAAAAATACTGAATATTTTCTCAAATTCCTTTTTTTATTTGAAAGTACAATCCTTCCGGTTAATAATGGAAAATAATTTCATTCAAATGGCCGCTTTGGCTGGCCGTGCAGTAGCCTACAGGATCGGTCCAATTTTTAAGCACTTTATCGATTGTGTGCAGCTGTATTTCACCAATGGCTTCACGAATACTGTCCATTAAAGCGTCAATTGTCTCTGGCTTGTCGGCGTAACACTTATCTTTTACGGCACCCCACAAACGACATCAGCTCTGCGGCTGATAATGCGATCTTCAAAAACAGGGCGCAAAACATCGAGTGTAGCTTCGGCTGTGTGGCACGTAGCGCCGTCCTGTTGAAACCAAATGTTGCCAATATCATCCTCTTCAATTTTTGTGAACAAAAATTCGTTCAACGTGGCCCGATAACGATCGCCATTGACTGTAACGGCCACTATTTGCTCATTTTCGAAGAAAAATGGCCCAATTATGCCTCTGGACCAAATTCCGGACCAAACAGTGACTCGTTTTAGGTATATCGGCTTTTCAATGTATGCGTGCGGGTTTTCTGTGGCCCAAATGCGACAATTTTGATTGTTTACATACCCGCCAAGATGAAAATGAACTTCATCTGAAAAGATGATTTTTTTGGCAAAATCAGCATCTTCTCTAAGTCGATGGCAGGCCCACTTAGCGAAGCGAAAACGCATTGGATGTTCATTTCATCAAGCGTATACACAACCATATTCGTTCAGCGGAAGGATAAAACTAATTATCTGTTAAATCAGAAACGAGCTAAGTGTTGCCATTCGCGAAATGGTTAGATGGCGGACCCTTTACTCAACAGCAACAGCTGACTTCGACGCCGCGCCGATCTAGTAACACATTCATGGCTATGCTAGTAAGCTGCATTCAGCGTCATTCACCTTAAGCGCTAAAACTAGGAAAACTAATGTCGTTTTCCATTGGGACAAAAAATCAATCTTTTTTTTGATCTAAATCACTTTTCATGTTCCATTGGGCAAAAAAATCAATCTTTTTTTCGATTCGGAGCACTTTTTGCAGATCTAGATATTTTTTCAGATCTACACATACTGCCACAATACCAATATGTCTTGCACAGCTGTTTTACGTCATTTTAAGAAGTTCGCTTTCGAGCCAAATGCGCGAAGTTTCGTGAAAACCAAAATAACGAAATACATAAATAGCCATGGATATAATTTTCGAGGAATTATTATCTTCATAGTTTTCCTCGTCGTCTGAAGACTACGAATCACCAAAAATACAAAAATTTTATCTACAATAGGGAAAACATTTTTGAAGTCGATATCCATTTGTGATTTTTGCAAAAACAAATGCAATTTGAATAGCTGATATTGCTGCCAAATAACGCACTAATACATTTATAAAAACAGATCAATTTCGTTGCGCGTTCCATTGGCAGCGCAAAATCTGAGATCTGAAAAAGATTTCTGGTGGTCCCAATGGAAAACCACATAAAAGTCGGTTCACACAGCAAAATATAAAATAAGGTGAAAAACGCCAATAGTCAAATGCATTGATGGACAATCCCAGGAAGAAAGCGGATGCATCATACGAAATAGACGATTTCCCCAAACAATACTTTGCATGCAAACTCTTTAAGGTCATTCGCGGCTACATCTTTTTCCACGCCCATAACAAACAACTCCTCCTATGTTGAGACTATTTACACTCTTGGAATAAGTAATTGGCCGCCTCGCGCACTAAGTGTATCGAACTTTCTTATAACCTAATTGCATAAGTAAAATCGTGTTTACCTTGAAATGGCGGACGATCGGTCGCCAATGCTTTCTCCCAAGTCAATCTGCTCGAAAATACAAATATGTAGACCTTATTTTGGCAGAGGCAAACCACTGAACCCCGCCAAATGCATTCTTATCACGGACACAGGCATGCAGATAATTTGAAATTCTGCGACAATACCTGTCTCCATACTACTATGTCCACCAAACTCCGGTTGTTTACCTCACAAAAGATAGAGCAGGTTTTTCAAAATAGTGAACGGCACAGGTATGCGGTGCCATCGCCAAAATGACCCGCTGCCATGTATTGGACGGAAAGATTTATGTGACGCCTTTGTGATGAGCACCACAAGTCAAAGGCTACATACTCAAACAGTCAGGTGAAAGCTAGTCACTGGTCTTCAGCACACAGTGGCCATACCACATACAGATACACCATCGATCGATACTTATTCTCGTATAAATTTTACTTTCGTATAATGACCATTTCTGGTGTCATCTGCCGGCAGAGGCTGAACCACAGGTGCCGCAGAGGTGGTTTGGTAGCACGTTGCTTCGCTGGTCCATGTCGCTGCGTGGTGGTTTGACCAGATATTGGTGCCTCTCGTGTAATGCGGCTGGAAAAAGAAAGTTATGTCGTAATTACAGATCTCTCGATGCGAGACTGCGTTTTGCTTGCTTGTTCTATTAACGAGCTTGCACGGAGTGATATGGCTCACTATTAGCTATCGAATTCCACTTCACTTAAATTCCATCCTCTTTAAATGTCTGTCTTTTTGATAGATCCACTCAGTCCAATGATGATTATTGTGATCGATGTTTGCCTTTAATCTTCCGGTTCACTGAGAGGTTATCTTAAAAAAACAACGTTCAGCATAGTTTGGCTAATTGCGGTGTAATTACACACCTCGTCAGGTGCACAGGAGAATTCGTTGTTCGCTCGGAAGAAGTTTCGGTAATTAACTGTTAGAAAGTGATCGGTATCTGAGGAGATCTTGTCAGAATGTCACATCATGCAAAACAGCCTAAAATGCGCGCACTCGCATTGTTGTCGACGTTGCGCAATCATTTTTCTTAGGTGTTCCATGGAATGTCTTTTTGTTTGCGACTTCAGCGGCTGAATATAGGAATGTAACCTGCTATTAAAACTGGTTTTGTATTCGCACATATCTCACCGAGTATCATAATTACTCGATACTGACAAAGTGATAATCATGACAACGCTGTTCTTACCACTCACTCAAGAGAGCAAAATGTAGGTATTTATGCGAGCAAGCGATTTATTGGCGTTGAGTGTGCTGCCTGGCAACTATGTGGGCGGTCAATTGTTGGAGATAATTTACACCTACAAGATTTTTGTAATAATAGAACTAACTGACTGAGTTGACAGGTTATTGTGTGTTGGAATGGTAGAGGTATGGATGCGCACTGAAAATTTGAATTGACTGATAGGCCTTCGCATAAACTGACAAAAAGTTGGGTTACAATAATTTCAGTTGGATGGAGAAGTGATGCGATTCAGATAAAAAAAAATAAAAAAAAATGGTTGGCGCAACAGGTCCGCAAGGACTCTAGCCCTAGCTTCTCACTACCATTCGTTTTGTCGGAGTGTTTTATTTTTGAGACGAATTGAAGGTACCTCCAAAGGGCTAATTGAGAAGCTTTTTCATGACAGTTATACTCTCGGATGTTCGTCAGACGTTCGCGAACGGTGGCGCAGTAGGAAAAAAACCTAAGCTGTAACGTGTTTTTGCGGAAATCGGACCTGGGATCCCTCGTTTAATTGTCCAATACTCTAAACCACTGCGCCTACAGTGTTTCAGTTCAGCCATCAGGCTTAGAATCTTATAATCGGTAAATACGATATACGAAGACCGCAATGCTGCATTAGAATAGGTTCGGTGTTACATTTTACTTTCTGTGTTTTTTTTTTAACTTATGCAAATGGAAATTTAATAATAAACCAACATGTCTATAACCTCGGAATAAGGTAAGGTGTAACTTGCAAACTACTAACGCCTGGGAATACATAAAATACACTCGACATTTAGTTAAAAATACCGCACAATAGGTCAGCAGCTCTTTTATAGCTTGTGTCCAGAAGAGGGAGTAATTGAAATTGTGTTCAATTATATTGTCAATAACGACAGTATTGAATTCGACCAACCATTCGTATCTGATCGACATTTCGTTGTCATTTTAAAAACGATATAGTATTTATTAAAGAGATTACGCAATCTACTTGCTTCAAAGGCGCCTAACTACGTACCATCTAATTTATATCGAATTATGAGAATAAAATAAATAATAAAAGACACCCGCACACAGCGCTGCTTTTCAATGCGACCGAAATCAAAGCGACACCTAGAGGGGAACAAAAATTCACGTAGCATGCATTCTCAATTATAACACAAAAATGTTCCTCAATCGTCAACCAAAACAGGTGTGTTGTCTACGCTCGTCTATCTGCATAACCACAGCAATCTAGCTAACAACTCACCACTCACCTGCATACCATGCAGCCATCTCGCACCATTCCTCGTTTCAAAACAACCATCTCTCATGTGCCCAACCAAAACACTCCTGCCGGGGCGCTGCGATCGGCGCCGCCGAACATTAGCGTCAGCCTCAGATACTTCCATTCGAACAGGTACTGCAGCGCTTTTAGTACACTTCAAGCCACCAGACTAACCACAACTTAAGAGATATTTAACATCTTGAATCGGTGCTTCGCGGGCTTTGGACATTTTCTTATTCTTCACTGGTTTCGTGTAGTTTTTGTTTTTTTTTCTTTCGGTTTGCGAAATCAACGTCTTATTTTTATATTTGTGTAAGAAACCGATACATCGCTAAGAAAATTTGCTGAAATTCTATTCAATCTTTCAATCAGTGTGCCCATTTGTCGTCGTCGTCTTGACTGAGATTTTATTGTTCAGCTTCGCGGTATTGTGAAGTTGCGAAGAACAAGTATCGCATTCTCTTGCCGGTGCTACCTACTATTGTGGTAACCACTTTTCAATTACAAAGGTGCTCATTCTGCTCAAAGTGTGTCATACAACAATAGTTCCATAACTTATATCTGAGAAGCTGGAGAAAAGAGGTTCGCGAGTGTTGCACTGCAGTGCTTGATCTTCGGCCAAACTGCATAGATTTCCCGAGCTAATTGCATGTACCGCTGTCGTCATTGCAAGAAAAATGGAAAGTGATTGCTAAATTGTGGTGCAGTGCTGTTGGAGTTATTAGTTCGTTTAACCGCACAAAGTGTTGAAAAAAGGTGCAACAACAAATTGTAACAATCATTCAGCCGGACTGCAGCTAATCTGTTCAGTGTCTTTTTAATTTAATGGATTTCGTCAACCTGTCACGTGGATAAAAGGAGTTTGCAGATACCGTCGTAGATAGCAAGTTCCTCGTCTTTTATCTGCTGTTCGTTGTATAGAGTTTTTCGTGGTAAGTTAGAGTGTCACAACGATTAATTGCTCACGGTTTGATTGCTTTGTGACCTTTTAACTGGCATGACAACCTCCTACTTGGGCAACGGCAACCTATAAACAAAATTAGAAGTAAACAAGACACTACGTAATTGCTAAAAAAATAAAGAGTGATTAAAATCCGAAACAAAAATGTGACCAGTTTCAAGAGGGTGAACAGTAAACACTGAACAGTCAACATTTGTGGCGGTAACACGGGGCGTATGCGTAACATTAACTTCCGTGTGTCACACTCTGTGTACGTACTATTGGACGTTTCAGTTTGTAAAACAAGTTTCACTTTTGTTTTATGTGGGTTCTACTTAACCTTTGGTATTCAAGTTTGGCTTGTGTAGTGCAAGCAGATACCATTTATTCTGTTGTTAATAATAATAATGCGGTAATAATTTTTAGTGTCCAAGTTATATTTAACGAACTCACAGTTCAGGAACGTTTCTGATATAAAATTGTTCATTGCGACCTACGAAATATTTAAGCCGAATGTGAAAAATGTATTTAGTTTATTTTTCGTACGCCATAATGTTGCGCCCTAAACTTGCGCCCCTTATAACTTTGGGTCTAAATTGCGACACATGCCATATTACAATTTTCAACAAACTTAAAAAGTTTAGACCAGTTTAATTGATATTTTACAGAGTTGAAGACGACTCTGGACACTAAACAAGACATTCTGTTATCTTGCGGATGTGCATAGTTAACCGATTGAAACAAACTGATGTTTGTGTACAAAGCCCCAAACCGATAGTAGTGAAATATCACAATCGTTTGTTGGGGAGAATTTGAGTTTGTTGGGACGAGTGGAAGCGCCCATTATTTTATTTGTCAAACGTTCGCTAAAGGTGTCACAGTAGGTACAACTACAGGTGGATTTGTAGTTTTTGGGGGTTTCAATGTTATACCCGTCGCAGACTGACTTGTTTGATCTACAAATTGTTGGTCAAGGAAATAACGAAGGTACTTGACTCTTTGTGGTTTGTTTTCAAACACAAATTCATTGTTGCTTAGACACCTGTAGTCGTTAGAATTCCAGACTGTTCTGCGAACACAAATAAACTCAAACCTTGGACTACCGTATGCGTCTACATATTCCCAATTCCAAGAAGGTTTCCTTTTGTCAAATTAATTCAGAAACATAGGCGCAGTGTTGGATACAATGTTGGAATACTATGCGTGGAATCCCAGGTTTGATCCCCGAAAAAACACAAACTAGGTACATCTTAAGTTTTTTTCCTCTCGCGAATGTCTGACAAACACCCAAAGTATTACTGACATGAAAGAGCTTCCCACTCAGCCGCTTCGACTCGGCATAAAATTGTAGTTCTCTTTCATTAGTTCCAAAAATTTAAAACACAAAAGCGAATGGTATAGTAAGCAGTTAGGGATGGGGTTCCTTATGAACCTGTTGCGCCAACTATTTATTTATTCAGAAAGTTTTGGGAACTTGTGACTTAAGACTTAATTAATTATTTTTGTTTTTCGAGGTCACCGCTATTTGTCAAAAGCCAAGTCATACATGGCCTTTGAAATATCCATAAAACTCATCATGGACAATGGACATGTCATCCAACTTCAAATTATTGTATTAGTGCTTCTTTGAAGAAGTATCATCAGTACAGGATGATGTCAGAGTTTAAAGCGATTGTGAGCGAAGCGAACCACCTCCAAAAGAGGGTAGATGAAATGTCCAACAGATGATATGGCCATTAATATTAAAATTTTGCTGTCGGTTTTTAGAACTAGTAACAAGTGTCTTTATTTTTTTGTAATGTCAGACTAACTTATCAAGCGGAGCAGCAGCAACTAGCATGCAAAAATGAGTATTTTGGTCGGCCATCTTATTTAAATGATTCGAATTATGGCTGAGAAAGTGTTCAAAATGGCCTCCTCAGATATTTAACGGAGAATAATTTGTATTTCAAGTTATGTTGTACGACTGGTAAAACTGCAACAAATTACGACTGTAAATTTTTCATATGTTAACTAATATCAAACTATCAAGGAAAATGTTGTTAGTTGACTGAAGAAATGTTGTTCGCCAGAACTTGTGTTGCGTTCCTTTGCCGTAATTATCAGTAGGACGCGTCCATTATTCTTTAAGCGTTATGTGGTATTCGAATGGGGCTCTTCGGATCTGCTCTCAGATTTCAGATTTCGTGTACCTAATCGAACATAAAAACGCTCTTGTTCATTTTTGTGCTGATATTCGTGCGACTTGAATATGTGTTTAGTCTTCGACACTTTCCTAAGCGATTTCCATTCACTGATTAAATTTTATATTAAAACATTCGAAATTTCCGTCCCAATTGATGTCTATATATTTATACATAAATAATTTACAAAAACAGATTCACCCGATGCAATGCCTTTCTTTGCTGTAGAAAAAATTCACGAAAATGTAAACAAACTTCAGTCAAACTCAATGCACTTGTATAGGTAAATCTGAGGCAAATCTGAGAAAATATCTAGATTCGCAAAAGTGCTCTGAAATCCGAGAGAGATTGTTTTTTTTTGTACCAAACGAATATAAAAATTGCTCGGAGAGCAAAAAAAGTGCTCTGAGAGCGGCCAATCGTATACCACATTAGATTAGCCTTCCATAGCAATTGCTGCGGAAAAAGGATCTATCTCACCAGCAATCAGATATTGTAATGTTTTTACTGGTATTAATATGTAATTTGTTTTTAAATAAAAACTCGTAACATTATGCGACTAATAAGTCCCGACATATGCATTTTACACATAATCGCATAAATAAATTATGCGCATAACTATTGCATCTACCAGGAGCGTATCGTATAAAGACACGAACCGCATATTATGTAAGAATTGTAACCATCAATCATTAGTAAACCGTTGTTGTTACAACATCGATATAGTTAATATAACAAAAATATATTTTCAACTACAAATTCGTAAATGGAAATATCTAGTTTATAGATTTTTTTTTGTAAAACCGCCTTGTGTTCCCTGGTATTTTGTGACGGTCTCACAATAACCCCACCTAACCAAACCTACCGCTTTGTGTAAATGATGTTATTGTGCTTTTAAATTTTAGGAGAAGGTAAGCAAAAAATTATCAAAACACCGATACCTTTGCATCGCCACGCGCTATGCAAACATATTCAAATTCGTGTACCGCCATAGCTGTTATATCATACATATTATATTTTGCTTGAACATTTCTAGGTTAAATTAAAATCGATATTAATAAATTGGGCTAAATTTTGAGAAGTTCTGTGGAAATGCCGTTGAACTTGAAGGCCACTTAGATATTCCGTGTATTTTCAAATTGAAAAAAAAAAACACCATTTATTAAGACAGCCATTGGAAAAAAATATAAATGTCAACTCTAAACAATCTCTACAACAAACTCTATGCATAAGTTGAAAATTGAAATTGCAGTGACAGTAATTTACATGAATAACTTTCAAACTTGTAACGAACAGTAGGACAAACAAATAGATTCAGTGGTGATCAATTCTAAAGTAGGTATATGAAAACCAGATTTTAAAGCAGTTATTGAAGAGTATACGGTGGCTGGCTATAACTGACCATGATTATATTTGTTTAATAAACAATCTTGCCTGAGGCTGTAATTAGTGGCGTTTCATTGATTGTTAGATGTAGACCAAAATGCGGGGAAAAGCCAAGCTCGAGCTCCAACACCAGTGGGACTGCAATGGCATTTAAATTTGTTAAGTTTTCTTTTCATTCAAAGAAATGTACTTATTACACGTCATAGGAAAATAAAATTCAACCTTTATTTCACAATTTGTTGAATTTTACCGACGTTTATTTTAGTTTTGTTGCTGCGCATTTGTTTTCTTCCAATTGTTGCCTTGACAGTTCCATTTGTATTTTATTTCTTCAAAAACGGCTTTGGAAATGGTAAGATTAAAATGTTGTTTATAGGAGTTTGAATTATCGCTTGGCAATGAGTGGAACACATATTTTTAGGTCGCGGTGTTAGCCATTGGGCAGGGAATTTATTAAGAAAAAAATCAGTGGAACGCGGCAAGATCATAATCAATTTAGCTGCCGTAAATAGAAATATAACACATGGATCTTCTAAAAATGTGCTAAGTGTAACTCAAACTTCAAGACGCACATTAATCAACACGAGGACTTATATTTTTTTAAAGTTACGTACATTACTATGCTCTTAAAAGAATTAATAAATAATAACCATTTTTAATGAAACCTTCTCTTCTGTTAGCTAAGAAAATTGACATTTTCTTCTTTCAAATCTACTCGTAAAACTTTGGCAATCCAAATAAAATGATGACGGTCTTGCGCTACTGGTATTTCACCAACCTACTTGCATGCACAAGCAATCAATAAAGAAGAAGAAGCCGTATTTCCTCTAAAGGTTTTCACAACATATAGTATACCCGGCCTAAAGATCACATTGTGCATTGCGCACTGGCACTGTTAACTCATTAAAATCTAAAGATACTCGTACTTCCTGATGGTTCAGAGCTATGGTTAATGGTGTTAGTCAACTTGCAGAAACTTTACGCGATGCATACAATTTATACACGTGCTTTTCTTATATGTGAATGGTAGGAGTAGTTGTATAAACGAATAATGAGTGTTTGGAAACATTTTCCATTGTGAGCATTTCGCAAGCAAGCCGGAAGAAGGAGTGTAACTATACGAGAAGAGTATGGATGAGTTGAACTTTCGTTCTGAGGACAATTAGTGTACCAACTATGCCAATGCTAATCACTGTCCGAAGCTGTTTTAGATGAGCAGTTCAATTAAGCAGCAAAGCAGGTCCTTGGAACTGTATCTGTTCAAAACAGTTATATAAAGTTTTGACGTTCCAACTAAAGAAGTTGAGGATGTTCGGATACCTAGTTCATGTAAAACGTCAACTAGATTTGTCTGGACTAAGTATACGAATGCGTGTTGTTTTTATATCGTCGGGTTAATTTTAAATTCCGACACTTCGAAGGCAGGATTTTCGTGACTAGATTTGTCGGCTACCCCTCCATAAACGTCAACTGAAAAAACTATACACGTGAGCAGTCCAGACCAATAAAAACAGAAATACATCAAGTACCTAAGTCAGCTGCCAGCAGGGCTGGCTTCGAAGATTTTGAAAAAGTCGCAAAAAAAGGGGGATTTGCATTCAAAAAGAGAATACTATATATCCTATCCACAAATGGGACCGAAAAAAAATTGTAGCTTGAACATGAAGCTGATACAAAAAAGGAAGCATTCAGATCCCAAATAATTGTGAACTAATTTCGTGAAGTATTACTTTTAAACCATTTCGTGTTTAACACAAAAACTTGCAAATTATATTGGTATTGTATTAAGTGTGTAAATTTGAAAAAATATCGAGATCTGCAAAAAGAGATCCGAATCAAAAAACAGATTGTTTTTGTAAGCGAAAAGTGATTCAGATCGAAAAAAAAAACATTGATTTTTTTGTCACAATGGAAAACGACAATAGATCGTTTGTGAATGGATAGCCGACGAATCTGTTCAAGAAATTCGTGACTGAGTACTAAGTTGACAGTTCGCATACGAGTATATGTCTAACGTAGGAAAAGTGACGCCCTAAACCAATCTAGTTCTTGCGTTCAAGTTACCCTCACCTAATCCAGATCAATCAAGTCGACTTAAGATAACTCGATTTTTGAATGTACTCATTGCTGCCAGATACAATTTTTTTAAAATAGCGTTTGGCATAAATTTGACGTGCCTGAAATGCGCAAAAACATATTTTATGGTAGATGTGCTTACATAATTTTAGTAATAGCAAAAAGCGTGCCTTCCACACTCGTATGTTCACTAATAAGTGCGAATTCCAAAGCTTGTGCGGTCTATAAGACCTCAGGCATGCATTCTTTTCAAACAGAGTCACTGTAAACCTAACGAAACAAGATTCGTGTGTGTAACATTCAATCTACCCAGTCCGAACTGATGCTAAAAAAGTCCATCATTTTTAATTTTATACACTGCTCGCATGCGATCCATAGATTACCGAAACAATTTTCTTCAAAAGTAAGCTTGATTATGCTACTACTCGTATTATAGTTTTCTTTCAAAATAATTTAATTAAACTACCCATTCCGATTTTCAAGTATGGGATGCTTACAATACATTTGCCAACAGTTATGCAGAAATATTGATAAATTAACACGAACTCTACCACCGCCGCAACATTGTAATATCTTGACCAGCCAACATGTATCAACAAATACCTCTTACCAAAGTATCCCAACGTATGGTTTATTACCCATTATAGAGCACACACTACTTTCGATTTCAATTCGGTATACACACTCTCCTATGGCCTGCAGTCGTTGTAGCCGGTTTTCAATATACCTACAGTAGTGGTGTACCGTATACAGTACGACCAATAATTTTCGATCCAATCAGGTATGCACCAAACTGCCTACTAACTACAACAGCACCAAGATCGACAACAACGAATTGAAACCAGTCTCTCTGTCTGAACCGTAAATACATTATCTAAATCTTTGTCTAAGGCATCCGATATTTGCCGACACACACGACGAAATAAGTCGAATAATCACCGGGAGCGGGAACTCGTCGCGATGGTGGGTAAAGTAAAGTAAAGACATTTCGAGCCTGGTTTTCGCTGTAAGCTGCATAACATTTAGCCGTTTAAGCGAAAATACTTTCACTCGATATTATCGGTTCCTCGGAATGAATGAAATTCTGGTTTCTCTAACAGAGCCATGCTTTCATTATGTGTACATTCACCTTAGAATTTCTTGTCGTAGGTTTAATATTTTTGTGTAGTTGGCAAACATGTTTCACTGCCAGTCGTAGTGTCTAATTTTGTTTTCTTGTTTGTCTCATTATCTAGAACATTCCTCATAACTTCAATCACCTTCAATCTATGCGATGGAGGCCAACGAGCTTGTTAATAATGATCGCCGTCAATCAGAATCACCAGCACGTACCATTGATTCGATGGGTTCAGAGTTGGGCAGTATGGAGACTATTGTCGATCGGAATGAGCAGTTAATGCAAATTACCGTCTACAGTAGCACGAACACAACCAATCTAGACAATCATGTCAAGAACAGTTTGACAAATTCACAGATTTTGATCATAGCCAAGGATGAAAAGTTCAGTGCGGACGGTCTGCAACAGCTCGATGCTCAAAGTCATATTTACTCGAGTCCCGTCTATATGACTACGACAGAGAAACCCAATGAAAATGTCATTCAAAATGAGGCGCCAAAACTAATCACACATGCAGAGTTCCAGAAGCATCATCAGGCGACTCCAAAATTGGCAGAATTGACTAAAAGTTCAACAGCCACACTGGAATCAAGAATCAGCAAGAAACAGAGATTCCCAGCTGAATTGATAAAGATCAAATGTGACTCGACGAAAGATTTGAAGGTGCGCCGAAGGAGTAATTTCCCTAACCAGATCACTCTGGGAGTGTTGCAATTGTTGGTGAGTGTCGCACTTGTCGCGCTGGGTGCTCTGTTGATAGTGCGTGAGGCGTCACTGGCAACGGTTGGCAGTGGTGTGTGGACTGGTGGAATTGCTGCAATAACTGGTGCTTTGGGTGTGATCAATATGCGAAAGGTGCAAACTGGATTTTTGGCGCTAAGTTTGGTGTGCATTGCGACAAGCACGCTGGCGTTGGCTATTTCGGGCGTTGGATTGACTAGGGATATCACTAAGCTGGAAGAGGATGTAAGTGTGAGTACAATTATAACAATTATTGTCTGTGTTTTATAATTATATTTTGTCGAGAGTGTTGGGCGCATAAAACATTTACAACAAAAAGAAAAATACTTTAGTAACAGGCCCATACTTGGACCTACAATTTCATGCCGAACCACCGACTGTTAGAGGTGGGGCTCAGGGAGAAACTCCTAACTTATTTTTAGAAGTCTTAACTCTGACTTTCCTGACCAAGCACCTCATTCATCCGAAAAAAAAAACACCCACACAAACGAATGACTGCGAATGTCCTATAGGCTGTCTTACATCGTGCAATACCCATCATTTTCCTCAACCTACAATATTTTGCGTCACAGTACCTTCATAACAGAAAAAAGAAAGCGCTTTTAAAAATGATTAATAACTTATTGCATTTCATTTGCATTCGAAAAGACTGGATAAGTTCAAATATCCCTCCGAGCTAGAGCATGTCTTACATAATCTAGATCACTAGGAGCGATACCTTATACCCATTTTCTAATTTAAAAATAATCAAGTAACTATTTCATGCATTCCATTATGTTACTCCAACTACGAAGGTCATTCAAGCAACATAAGTAGAAAGAATGCAAGAATTGGGACAGCCTTTGAATGATCAAGGAAACAAGCGAACTCCCAAAAAAAAAAAATCGCTACTGTGCACAATCGATCCAATTGGGCAATTCGAATTAAATCAGCACCAACCGTGCTGGTAGTTTACTCATACGTTGTTGCTAAATATCTCAACTTGCTTGTACTGCAGGTACCTACATATTATTATTAATGGTATATTATTTCTCAGAGTCAGATTCAGACATGTATAAAATTATCTCTTGACACTATTTAAATTTGTTTTTGTTTTTATTTCGCAGTTTGATCCGAAATTAAATAACGATAAAATTACCGCAGCATATTGGTTGGTCTTGGCACTCGGCTTACACTTTATTGTCAGCGTTGTATCCGTTTATAAATCTGCATCGAGACTTTGCTCAAGGTAAGAATGATTATATTAAATAAAAAATTCCATAAAACAAAGATGTTCCAGCTCGAAAATTAACAGAAGATGAATAAAATCATTATAGCGGAAGCTTTCATCAATTTGCATCGATGAAAGTGAAATTCCAACACATTTATAGTTCAGCGTTGATTTAACTTGCTAATCATATCATAAGCATAACGAACTCTAAAGATATGCTCAAAACACCTTTCCTATGATCAAATTTAATGCATTTCTTTCCATAAATTAATGGCACAAAGTCGATGAATGAGGAACTGTTCGAAATTTCTTTTTAAAGAATTGCTTCTTTTTTTTTGCGAGGTGATTTATTAAAATATGAAAGCAGTCTCATCGCTATTTGTTGGGTCTTATGGGTATTTGGAATCAGTTTCTATTATTCTTAATTTTACCGGAAGCAATGGTAAATTCACACTTTGGTAGTAGGTACTAGAAAATTATTTTCAGTCGTAATTAATCATTGTGTTTGGATATGTGTATCTTTGGGGAAATAATATGTCCAGTTTCCATGCAAATCATTTATTAACGTAATTAATGGGTAGTAACGTCGACATCAAAACATCAATGAACGCAAAAAAAAGTTTTGAGCAAATGTGTTGATTAGCCACAATTAGATGCTTTGATTGATGGGAAGAAAAAATCTGTTTAAATAAGTTGGATTAAGGTAGCTTATTTGCAGAAATGACATTAAGTAATCGGTATCAGACCATTGTGAATGTGTCAGGTCAGTGTCATTACGCTTTTTTTACGGATGATCTATATACCTTCAATCTATTTAGGTTTGGGAAAAAAGAAACCTAAAATATAAGATCTAGCTGAGTGAACGCAAACCTATATATTTGACGTCCAAGAAATCGATGTTTAAAAACAAAGAAAAAAATATTAAAGAAATAAAAGTCGTGGCAAAATGACTACAGTTTCCAATTTCTAAAACTCGTTTGTTTCTAAATTTATATTATTAAACAGGCAGGTCTTAACAAAATTGATGCACGCAGTATTTTTATTTATTTACTAAAGCTTACACAATTATTTAAGTACTTTGTACAACCTCCCTTATTTTGTATTGCTTCAAAAATGCGATCTTTTAAAGAATCATACAATGATTTCAAAAGATCAAGGGAAGTACTGGCCCAAACCACTTTGATACCTTCAATAAGGTCCTCTTTGTTGGTATACTGCTTCCCACCTTCATACATCTTTCGTGTTAACCAACCGCACACATTTTGGCCAGGAAAGTTGGTCTATATTTTGGTCTTGTAATAATTATTCCAGCTGTGTGAATTGGCGCGTTGTTCTGCTGGAAAATGATCGGCAGTGGTCCGAAAATAACTTGGAACTGAGGTAGATCCGTTTCCATTACGGTTTTGTAGTAAGGTGTTGTCATTCTGCTATGGCGCTCCTTACCATAACTCCTCCCTCACGGCTGTGGTAACGGTCCAAAAACAATTTTTCTTTTCTTAAATCATGGTAGTAATAGTTGTATCCGTCGGGCCCATCGAGGTTGAACTTCTTCTCATCAGAAAATATCACTTTCCGCCAATCGTTTGAGTGACAAACCCATGTACGATCTTGCAAAACTAAGCCGCTGTTGTTTCCGAGCTTTGTTAAGTGGTGTTTTTTTTAGTTTCAGACGCTTCAGGTGCCCGGCACTCTTAGTTACTCTACTTATGGTCATTCGACTAACTTCGGGTTGAATTCGAAGCTAACCTTATAATTTGCCGTTTTTCTCGACTTGAAAGTACAGTAGAAGTACGGCCTTTGTAATTTTTTCCGTGAAATGGATTTCTTAAATAACTGTTAATTACTTATGGACTTCGATCAAGTTTTTTAGCTATAGCGCGATTAGAGAGAATTTGCTCATGGTAAGCCTCATCACTCCCAATAAACGAGTAAGAAAGTTAGTTGACGCTATTCTAATGTTCCAAAAAGAAAATCACATTAAAGTGAATGCATACAAAACCAAAACTGAAAAGCTCTCTTAATCTCAGAAACTCTCGCTCTTAGCTTGTCACCCAATGCATATTTCTTTGCAAAAAAAAAAACAATATGTGAGGCTATACAAAAATGTTACGGACTGTTTCTCCTGTGGTGGCAAACTGAACTCCATCTACAAAAAATAGACATTTCAGCATTTGCGCTAGATGTCTAGCACTTTTTGTGAAATATCACTTTCCGGGAAATTTCGCAATCTAGCTTAAAACTACCCGCTGGATTGAGAAAAAAAAAAAAAAAAAAAAGCACGACCAGTCAAAGGAAATCGTTCAAATGTTTACAAAATAAAAAAATACGAAACCGAACAAGTATAATTGTGATAAAATTGGTAAAAACGTAATTAAAATAGAAATTCAGAGATTTCCTTAATTGTAGTGTGGAAATAATTATGGGAAAAATAGTGTCAAATGTCATTTTGCCGCTGGCGCTATCGTTCTAGCGCGGGCGTTCCTTCATCTGGGATATTTTGTGCTCGACGTCTAGCCGGCAGTGGAACCCGGTCATTAAAAATTAAACAAAACCAATAAAAGAAAATTATAAAAAAAAATATTCCCTTGAATTCATTGCGGTATAGATAAAAATCATAATTTCAAAAATAATTATTCAAAATAAATTATTTTAACGTAACCATATTTACTCGCAGAACAATGAAATGTTAATTTACAGAGTTAAGGACTATTCACATGAGTGCGAATTGCGAACAAATCAATTTAATTGTTTATATGAATTGAAATTTGATTTTTGTTCTATAAATTAATTAATCTAACATCTAATCAATTGATTTAATAACAAAGTTTACATTTACACCAATTTTCTCGAGAATTGAAAATTCTTGCCGCGAACTGCCACACTTTATTCACGATCCAAAAACCCACGAATGCAAAATTCGTTCGAACTTAACCTTCAACAATGAAGCTGAATCGAGGGTACCTGCGACTAAAAAAACTTTTCATGTGAATGAAATGTCAGAATCTACAAATATTCATATAAATAGTCCTTACTTACCACATCAACAACTTTATTTAAATACCTGCTGTTGTAAAATTACAAAATTCACCATCTAATAAACAGCTGAACACACTCACTGTGCCAATCTACCGCAGTTGTGTGCTTCCATATTGAATGCGCCCATTTCGGTTTGACGTTTGCGCCGTCATTCTAGTAATTGAAAATTTTGTTCATGGTTTTTTTCGTGTTTGTTTTCTCTATCTGTGCGTGAATTTTGTAGTTTTTCCTCGACAAAGAGACGAAAAATTTCAATATATCGACAATTTCCATCGAGTGGAAATAATCCGCATCCAGTATGCCAGACATCAGTCCACCATCCTAAAGAAAACACAATTTTATTTTGTTTTGCAAAACTTTTTCCACCCGTGCTCCCACTGTTCCACTTCTGAAGTAGCTCCCCCATCACACACTCATACACGCAACCCTGTACAATGCCACTGGCTGACTCGATCAAAGATCTGCGACTGGGAGTGTCTAACAATGTTGTAACTACTTCTGGTGCTGCTGAACGTACCTCGGATGCGTGCCAGGATGATTCTGAGACGTTAATGGAGGGTATCGTTTGCAGTGGTCGAGATTCTGCTACCGACAACCATCAACAAATGGATTGCGAAGATGACACAGAAATGAAGGAGAGTGAGATAGAACTCAGGGAAATTATCAAGGAGGGTCATGACAAAGCTGATCCGTCACAGTTCGAACTGTTGCGGGTTTTGGGCGAGGGCTCGTTTGGAAAGGTATTTCTAGTTAGGAAAATTATCGGCAAAGATGCGGGTGCATTGTATGCCATGAAAGTACTAAAGAAGGCGACACTGAAAGTAAAAGATCGGGTGAGAAGTACAAATGAACGAAAGATTCTGGCCGATGTGGGACATGCATTTATCGTAAAGCTTCACTATGCCTTTCAGACCCCGGGGAAATTGTATTTAATTTTGGATTTCCTTCGAGGTGGTGACTTGTTTACGCGATTGAGCAAAGAGGTAATGTTCACTGAGGAGGACGTCAAGTTTTACCTCGCCGAATTAGCTCTAGCTATGAACCACCTGCATCAGTTGGGAATTATCTATCGCGACTTGAAGCCGGAGAACATACTGTTGGACGAGCATGGGCATATCGCATTGACAGACTTCGGGTTATCGAAGCAGCCACTTGATGGCTCTAAAACGTACAGTTTCTGTGGTACAGTGGAGTACATGGCACCTGAGATAGTGAATAGAAAAGGACATGACTTTGCGGCGGATTGGTGGTCGTTTGGCGTCCTGATGTATGAAATGCTGACGGGAAACCTACCATTTCATAGTTCGTCACGACAGGAAACTATGAATCAGATTCTCCGAACCAAGTTGGGCATGCCCGAGAACTTGAGTCCGGAGGCGCAGTCTTTACTGCGGGCACTCTTCAAGCGAAACCCACAGAATCGCCTGGGAGCTGGTCCGAGTGGCATCGAGGACATCAAGGCGCATCCGTTCTTCGCGACGATCGACTGGGACGGGCTTGTAAAAAAGGAGGTCAGACCGCCATTCATTCCAGCAGTGTCTCGTGACGATGCATTTTATTTTGACGTGGAGTATACAAGTAAATCGCCCAGGGATTCTCCTGGCGGTCCAATAAGTGCCAGTGCCCATGAAATCTTCAGAGGATTCAGTTTCGTGGCGCCAGTTCTACTTGATGATGTCTCACCGAGTCATGTGCCAATAGCCCAAAGCCTGATGGATCACGCGACGGCTGCAGTTACACAACAGAGCATACCTGGCGTTGTTACCGCAGGCAACTTTCACACAGAGTACAATCTCTTGCAGGAACTCGGTCGTGGTACGTTCTCAGTATGTCGTCTATGCGAGCACAAGACGAACAAAAAGCATTTCGCTGTCAAAATCATTGACAAGACGGCAAATGATTGCTGGGAAGAGGTCGAAATCATGCTGCGTTATGGCAATCACCCCAACATCGTAACCTTATTCAGCGTCTACGAGGATTCGGTCTCCGCATACCTCGTAATGGAGCTTCTGAAAGGCGGAGAGCTGCTCGATCGTATCCTTACCGTGCAGACAATGTGCGAAAGCGAAGCCAGTGCGGTACTACGAACGATTGTGTCCGCAGTGGCCTACCTTCACGACCACGGTGTTGTTCATCGTGATCTCAAGCCTTCAAATATGATATACGCATCGATGCGGCAAACACCGGACTCTCTTAAGTTATGCGATCTGGGATTTGCAAAGCAACTCCGCGCCGACAATGGGCTTTTGATGACGCCTTGCTACACGGCGAACTTTGTCGCTCCCGAAGTACTCAAACGACAAGGCTACGACTTGGCCTGCGATATCTGGTCCCTTGGCGTTCTGTTGTACATAATGCTTTCCGGTCGAACTCCATTCGCTTCCACGCCAAATGATTCGCCAGATGTCATCCTCAAACGCATCGGTTCCGGCAATATCGATCTGTACTCCGACAAATGGGCCGAAATATCACCCGTCGTCAAGGACTTGCTCCGTCAGATGGTGCATATCGTTCCCGAGAATCGTCCGACTGCGTCACAAATCCTACAGCATCCATGGCTGCGGGAACAGCTACCATCCTGTGTTCGTTTAACTGCACAATCCTCCACTGTGCAGCAATCATCCATGAAGGAAGCATCACTTGCCCTCAAAGGAGCATTAGATGCCACATTCCGTGCCATTGCAATTCCACAGGCAGCTAACATCGGTCCGGTCGAGCTCTCCAAGCTGGCGAAACGTCGAGCCAAAGATCGTGCCACAGTGCACTCTTAACGCCGTCGCCGCTGCTACTGATCATGTTGCTCCACACGACCGTTACTGCGCTGTTTATTTCAACTACCCAAACTCTACCAACCAGCCACGTGGAACACTATAGTTATCAATGAATTTATTATTATATATTTATATATTCCAAAAAATAGAAAATGCAGTTATTACTATTATTACAAAGTTATTACAATTTGATTGAATATAATCTAAACAAAGTACAGATAAGGACCTCGCGCCTCTCTGTTTATATTTAAATAAGAATTTAAAGAAACATTGTATTTTATTCAGTCGATTAAGATTAAAATGATATTTATACACATAACTTCCAAACACCCACATACACACTCTTAAATTAAATAATTCTAAAACAATTCCAAAAGAAAAACAGATTAACGTTTTACTAAAGCAAATTGTATATAGAAAAACAAAAGGAAGGATTCAAGCCAAAACTGATCACTTTGCATTTTAAATAAAAATGTTTTAAAAAAGCTTAACTGTTGGTGTTTCCTTAAGCGAGTCCTTTTTTTAAATCATCAATTTAAGGGACAGAAATAAACCAGTAGTATTAACAACGGTTGGATCGGTAAAAATGCGCAACTTGAAGTGGCTGTCGGCTAGCCGAGACACTTAGACAATAAATAGGTCCCTTTTGATACCACATGAAGCTTCAGCTGAAGCGTAGGAGATTTCGAATGTCTGTGTTTCTTAGATCGGGCAGATCACTATAGTAGATCCGCTCCCAAATGGAGGTTAAGACTTTGTGAGAGAGCCGGACAAGTACAGAGATGGTAGTCTAATCATTTAGGCCATGTTTCCTTTGACCGATCATTGATTTTTACTCGCAAAGTGGAGTTGCGTTCTCGACGTAAAGTACGTCTCAATGCCCAACGTATTTCCCATATTAATAAAGAAATTTTCCTTAAAATTTCCACTAAAGTTCAATGAAAAAGTATATCTGCGCGGTATGGCGTATCACAATTCACACAGTTACATACCTACACTTGCGTACATTTATATAAGCCTATGTAGCGTTCTAATTAGATAAAACATTATGCTAATATTTGTTGTCGATTGATATGCCAGCGCCAGCCGCGGGAACTTCTTTAAAATATGAAGCTGGCCTTAAAACACATACGCTTGCAATAACGTAATTATTTTGCTGGCAATTATGGCAACAAAGAGCTTTTGTTGGTTTGTGACAGATTTCATGCCGCCCCAGATTTGCTACATTTCTTATCTGCTGTGTTCTAGTTCATAGCGTTGTACGTGTACATACTTGCAATTGGTGCTGCAGAAAGCGTCTGAACAGTGTGTTTATCATTGCGTGTTCTCTTTTGCGCGTTAATGAGACCCTTACTCTTATCTTCGCATTGTCTTGTTGATAGCAAGCTGGAATGCAAGACTACTACCCAATAGAGAATGTGATAACATTTTGTGATCTCTCCTATGACCGCTCCACTTAGAATAGCCACCCAAATTACCCTCTGCAATGAACAATGTAATCTTATCTGCAAATTGTGTTTAATTAGCGATTGCACATTTCCTGGAAAACTAAAGCTGTCACTTCTTAGAATAGCCGTGCAGCCAAAACCAAAGAAAACAACAAACTTCTTGGTGCTTAACGGAATAATTACTTTTAATTAAATAATTTAATTAATTACACGATTTATATTACTTTTATGCTTTCTCTGTTCACTCTCTTCCACGTCGTTTGTGTGTGCCTAAAATTTAAACTTTAATTTTTGTATCAAAAAAAGAAAAGGAAAGGACCATCTTAAGACTCTGCAGGGACACTTGTGCTGGACAAGTCATCTGCCTTCTCATCGTTACTGCTGTTTGTTTCGGTAGCTTCAAAGGCTGAGGTTGCTGCGGAGAGCTCATCGTCTTCACCGTGGACAACTCCGTTTGGTACTGCAACTTCAGCCGCCAGCTTTGCGTTTTCGGCGCATTTTCGCTCCCAATCAACGTGCTCCTTATAATACTGATACACCGGAATGACTATGACGGAGATGTCGTCGACTGTGGCCGCTGCCTTGCTGTCAGCTAAGCGCCAGTGTCCCGAATCGTTAATTTTTCCGCGGGCCTTAGCGACTAATTCTTGAGCAACCATTGTGTAGCGGTGCTTCTCAGTGGGGTACTTGGCCAGAGTTTGGAACACTGTTTGCGCGACACTTTCATTGTCGGAGACGTCCCACAGGCCGTCGGTGGCCATTACTAGAATTCCGTAGTCTCCGTCCTCGTTATTCTCTCCTGGAATGGATACGATCTTCGACAGATCACGACGTTTAACTTCGGGATGCGGCGTCAGGAAGGGTTTTATTAGGGTTCCCGTATTAATTGCTAAGAGATCATGGTCGCCAAAACCACGAGTGACGCCCAACGTCCCCAGTAGGCGGCTTCGTTTGCCCTCTCCAGTGACCACTGGCATTCTGAGATCCTCGCGGTTGAGAGTTTTGTACACCCAGCCTTCGGTGTTGCCCAGCCGGCAGAGAATCCTCTGTCCCAAGTCCTTAACATGGGGTCGCCTAGCATACTCCATTGCAATGTACTTACCCTCCATTAGCTGCGGCTTAAGCTGGGCAGTGTTCATTAAACGACGACGCTCTGTCTCCGGTGTGTGGTCAAAGGAAAAGGGGACGGGAAATATTTTACTAGAACTGTTTCCTTCCTCGCTGTCGTTAAGTACTTTCGCGGCGGACCGTTGGCATAGTACGGCGCGGCTATCGCCAGCGTTCGCTACAAACATTTTGCCATAGATGAACAAGGTAACAAGTGCAGTGCACCCACCAGCATCGCGGTATCTATTTCTATCCTGGGCAATCAGTGCGTCCATGTTGAAGAAAGCGCTTTCAAGTGCCCCAATAATAAGCTCATCCCTGGTCACCGTTTTGTAGAAGTGACTCGGATGGGGTAGTCCGTCTGGCCGAACGGCTCCATTCTCCTCTTCACCACGCGGCAAAAGCATATCAATTATATCCACCAGTTTTTCGTGCAGAATATGATGGAATTGATGCGATGCAGCTAACGCAGCCCCATAGCCTGCATGGCCATCGAAAATTCCAAAGTACGTATACGGCAAATTGGGATGCTTCTTTGAGGGATCGGACAGTACTCGTCGACAGAATGCCGCCTGATCCTCATTCCACTCGGATTTTCCTGAATTAACACACTCTGCGTAGCCAGTGCCCCATGCGAGAATGGAAATGTCGCGCGGCACAATAATGGGGCGCACATTATGGTCGGCAGATGCCTTAAGCTCGTCATGGGTGAGTAACTGCAAAAAGCCTGGTCTTGCGTACGCAAACTTATCAGCAAGAGTTTGCTTCGTGTGCATGCCCCCCCGAGCGCCATCGGGTGAGGGCAATGCTGGATTGTCGGGCAGCATCACCGTCATCAAACGGTTTCTTATATTGGTGAACATTGTTTCGCTTTTGCTTTCGACTATCCACTCTGTTCGAATGTTAGGCCACGTCTACTAATAGTAAATTTATTCCTTTGATTGAATTTGTTTATTTGTTGGCGATGTGTGGATGTTTCTCTGCAACAAAGAAAATTCTAGTTTACCTTACACCAAGGCTTGGGAGGTTTCATTTATGTGAAAAAAATATTCCAATTCGTACCCACGTCGTCGATAACTATTTAATGATGTAAGAATGATGGATATTTGGCAAAAACATGCTAACTTTTAACACAAAAACGATTTTATTTGCACCGAATATTTTGTTATGGCTAGATGTGATTTATCTTTTTTTCTTTCACTGAAAGCTGAAACGTCAATACTGGTTCAGGTATGTTAAATGGAGGCCGAGTGACATCACAAAATTTCCCAATAGGGATTTTATATTGTACAAGATTGTGAGAAAGTGCTGCCAGTACTATGCGCATTTGTTAGACTTTCCGGTGAATTTCTTTAAATTCGGAGTTTTTTTTGTTATTTAATAAAGTTTTCAACTTTTCAACAACTGTTTAGCGACAGAAATATTTATTTCTGAAGATTGGTCCATCTTTGTTTGTTTTTGTTGTAGGAATTAAAACAAACATCCTATCTCAGCGAAAGTAAAGAACAACAACTAATAGTTTGATAAAGTGCTAGTTAAATGTCTGCTAGTTTTTTTCTGCATTAAAGTATCTACAGCAAGTATAAAGGGACTGCCAGCATTAAATTACACGGAAATTAAAAGTGCACTTATATCAAAGGGGAAACTATTATTTGAAGCCGTTTGCCGCTAGAGTAGTCCGACAAAGTTTGATAAGAAACAAGCAGCTGTTAAATATCTAACGTGTAAAAAAAAAGCCGATTTTATATGACTGGAGCATAATTAAAAAAAAAAAAAGTTTCAGCTGCAACTTGGAGCATGGTCAACTCATTCTATTTTTAAGTTTTATTAACACAAAATATATACCTATCCCCAAATAAATTCACATACCCACATGTCGTGCAATGTTCGGCATGAGGCAAACTCACTTTCATATCCGCGGTCAGAAGATCTATTATGAATTCGTTGAAATACGTATGCACAAATACAAAAAAAAAAATCATAATAAGATGAAATGTGTTAACTTTTGCTCAATAAAACGTAACTAACTATCACTAATTCCTCTCTTTGCAGAACCTCCCACGATGAATCCATGTTTGACAACATCCACAACAACTCTGGTCTGCCAGTCGACCATGAACAAATAGAGGAGTACATCAAAGCGATGTCCTTGTCATCAGGAACGAATAATGTAATGTATTTCTACAACAACCATATTTAACATCCAGTAGTACAATCAAACACATTCGGATTTTCAGTTGACGAAAAAGGATAAAATCCCACAGCAGCTAATTTACTCATCCCTGAATCATGGCTCAGTTAAGGACACGCTGGGATCGCGTTCTATTATCCTCATCCCAGCATCAATGGGAAATGCAGTAAGTAGCTAATCCGCAAAAATGTGTCCTTTCCTCACTTTGTCACCGTATCGGTACTTTGTACACGACTGACAGTTACAACTTTATTAGTTTCGCCATTCTCTCATTCATCGTGTCCATCTGACTATCTATCAGCGTCAAATCGACATCATCCATTAGCCATCCCACTCTCATCCTAACATAAATTACACACACAATTTAAATTGACACAAAACCAAACAAATTAAACCATCACCCACTCTTTGCTGCAGCTATTGCCACCTGTACAACAACCATTGGCACCCATGATGCGACCACCACCCTACCCGATGATGTTGCCTCCAGGTGTAACATTACCACCGCTACCAATGGTCTACCGTGGTGGTATGACATTGCCGCACAAGCGTGCTCCACGCTATACCCACGGCTCATATCGTTCACAAATGACATCTGTTCGCCATCACCGCCACCGTCCTCATCCTCTGGCAGGTACTGTCGAGATAAATAGCCGACATCCCAAGTCACATCGCAGAACGGGCGGAAAGGATGGCGGCCGACGTCAACGCCGTAAATCAGACACCGACGCGGCGGACAATAGAAAAGCCTTTACCTACACTGGGCTAGACAGGCAAATAGCTGATAGCTTCCTCGCTCGGCAGGAGCAAGCCAATGGGAGTCATATTGACTATATATCATCGGCTGAGTCCGGCCGAAATGAGTGCCACGATGTCGTATTGTAGTCATCGACAACATATATTCATCCGTACAGCAGCCCAATCGACCATGTTAGAACGTCAAAGGAAACCAAATCAATGCGGTTTCGAATTTGACGACCAAAATACCCAGGATCACTTCTGCAGGTGCTATATTTAATTATCTTCTACTGGCTCAGAAGGACTATACAGCAGTATAGGTGTGTAAATATATAGATTCACATAATGTATTATTTTTATATAAGCTTATCAATACAAATATAGATAAAAAATACAAGTATTTTCATTTACTGAACAATTTTCGAATGAATTATGCTTGCATGTAATAAAATTTAATTATCGTGCTTTTGTTATCCTTCAGGCAGCCTCAGAAATCCTCATCACTGTGCTCTTGCTTGTTGGCTGTTTTGGGGCGCTTTGGTAGCTCACTAGCCAGCTTTGATAAACTGATGTCATCATCTGTGTTCAGTTCATCTGGAATGCAGAAAATAATTGTCGCAAATTTGATAAGGAACACTCATCTGAGATGAGACTTGTTTATAGGTTGAGTTGATTTTGATTGATATTTTCAATGGGACAGTTTAATTAAGATATTTAATGATAATATCTTAACTGACAGACGTTTTAAACTCAAGGATAGCTCAACACAATATATCTGACACAAGGCAATAGGAAATATTGAAAACGCTGGCAGCCGAAATGAATTGCCATTAAATAAAATAGATTAACAGGAATTCCTGAAACTAAAATTCATTAAAAAATTAAGGCACCATCATTCGAATAGGTAGTTTAATTAAATGAAACGAAACAAAGATAAAAACTTCGAACAAATTGCCAACTATAGAAAAGATTGGTGCTCCGTAAATGTCAAGACGAAGCGGTCACTGGTGGCTTCGCTATAACAACAATTCAGAAGCGCCCTTACAATTTGTCTGTTATAAAGAGAAATCGCCACAAACACAGGGGCATTACAGACAGAATGTCACGGTGGCCACATTTATCTTGGGAAAAGCGTTTCTAATATTTGCTTTTAAATCTGCCTATATAAATGTCCGGAGATCAAACGCTGCCAAACAGTCATAATCATAAGTCCCCTTTGTCAAATATTATAGGTACTCCATTTGAAATCGTTTAAAAGGAAACATAATTTGGCGTCTTGTCAGATCGTGAGCTGCTCTCTTCTCCAACGGTTGTTCCACTTACAAAACTTGTTTCATAATAGGTCTCTTCCCAAATTTAGTCAAACTTCGTTCTCTGCTCAACTGTTGCGTAAGTGGGCGAAGTTTGACTAATGTGTTCGAATGGATTATCGTTCGGGAACGCACCTAATATAGTAAATAGTCGTCATTTAAAGTAAAGGGCATTTTAAAGACAGCTGTAATCCAATTTTTTGGACGAACTTTAATGCTCTTGCTATTCGCCCGTCGTTCAGGAAACTAACGAAAGGTTACAGGTAAATCGTGGCAAAAAGGGGTATGAAGATTCTAAACTCCAGTATTTAATTTTCGGGCGCAATCAAGTTGTATGTTTTAGGGTCCAACTATATCTTAAAAGGCTTAATTTGAATGAGAATATTCTTGCGTTACGTAGATTACGTAGCCATAGCCCGAAAGCAGACAAATTTCAGTCAGTACAAAAATCGCCTCGAATGACAAATTAAAATTAAAAGTAGGCACTCACAATCCTCGCCGCCAATATCTACATCACTGTCAGAACTGCCAAGACTACTGTCCAAATTGTTGTCCTCGGAATCGCCCAGCATACTTCCAATCAACTTATGACGCCCAACTACAGTTCCAGTTCTGGGCTTATTTCGTCCCGTCGTCGGACGAACTCTACCCGTGGCATTGCCTAGGTCCCGGACACCCGCATCACTTCCGGTTGATGGAACTCCTATACCTGCAACTCCTTCATTTCGTGCGTTCATGACTATATCTTCATCCCTTATAAATGGCATATTATCATCAAAGTTCCCCTCAAACTCATCATCTTCGTCATCCTCCATTAGACCCTCTGGCAAGAACGAATGCATTGAGCTCTCTGAAGGTTTTTGAATCGGCGAGGATACTGGCTGTCCAATATTCTTCTTACTACGGGCTGCCATCTGAACTTTCAATGCATCCCTGCAGTGAATTCGAAGAAAGTACTGCTGAAATAGTTCCTTAAGCTCGGTTTCGTACTGCTCGAATTCCTGCAAATGTGCCGGGCGTATTTTTTCCAAAGCTTCAAGTCTTTGCCTAGTCCTTTCTAGCTCGGCTTTTTTCCGTTGTAGTTTGGTATTAAGAGCGTTAAATTCAACTCTTGAGTTTTCAAGCTGAACGCGGCTTGACTGCAGCTTCACTTGCGCCGACGAGATAGCATTTTTAAGTGCACGCTCTACGCTTGAGATCTCCATTGGTCGGTTGGCTTGCATCATTCTGGACTCCTTGTTTAGCACCTCTTTCGACAAAAGGTCGTAAAGGCCAGCTCCTCGATTGGTCAAATCCGAGGAGAGTTCTCTAGCTTTGCGCAAGTCTTCCATTTTATCACCAATATCCACATGATTAAGACTTCTGTAGTTCTCGTCTTCGTCTTTGTCTTCATCTTGATGCGGAGGCGTTATCAAGAGTTTAGTTATCTTTTGCAATTCACCTGCAGTTGCCGCTGAAGATGCATACAATTTTCTAGGATTCAACTTGATGGTCGACTTTGTCACGAAAAACTCCGTTGCCGAGCGTATTAGAAGGATTCGGTCAGTTTCACTATCAGGACTTCCAGGTAGCACCGTGCCGGGTTCAAGGAGCCCTGCCAACCATTGCAGGATCTCAGCGACAACTCGAAAACTAGCCAAACTGCCATAATTACTGCACAAAGCCTGCAGCGGGAACAACCTTGGAAAGCCCAGCAGCTTTAAGTGCTCCGACAAGTCTGCGAATTTTTGAATTATTAAAAAAACTTGCTTGTTTAACATACATATGATTTTGTTTAAATACCTCTGAAATCCTTAAATGACATGATTGTCCTCTTTTGCTTTTGCGACTAATTATGAATATGATATGACAACGATAAGGTTGTATAGCTGGTTTGTTTGCCACCCCTAAGTATCCTAGCAACGTATGCTGTCCTTTGGGGGAGTTTCTTTGTTTTTTTTTTTTTTTGATTGTGTGTTTACATTGAAGTCATTTGAATTTGGGGCACATTAATTAGACTGAAAAATATTACATTTGAACACAAGAAATCACGGTAAATACCAGGGATGATCGTGGAATACGAGTGTACCTAGATCGTTGTACTGTGTGTAAGGTCAAGGAGTTACCTTAAAAATGAATAATAACGTTGACACGGAAAAAATACGAGTAAATATAGTGGAAACCGAAAAAAATAATAAAATGATTCCCTTTGATCCGCTTCATGTATCTAAGCATGTTGAGAGAACGAGCTGAATATGTTTGAATGGTGAGTTTCCAGCTCAGCTCAATAAGGGAATGGAGAGCACACCTACTTAAGAGAATTAAATTCAGTGCTGTCGTCCGAAAATGTACGGAGAATTTTCAGACTTTACGCTTATTATAGTCTCGACTTTAAATTTACGGAAGCTCACAATTGCAAAATTTGTATGCAAAGTTTAGCTTTCTGATTTACTTAAATTTAAGTCGGAACTAAAAATGTTTTTTATGAAGAATTCTCATTTAATTCTTCTTGGTCAAAAGAATTTCAGATGTCTAGCAAAACGAATGGCTATGATTTCAAGATATATCTGACCATATAAAACCGTACAAAATTATGCCTATTTGGTGAAAAAGATAAAAATTGCATTTTTGTCGGTAGAAGCCAACAGAGTACCTATTTTTGTTCTCCCTTTTTTGCTTATCGTTTTTTTTTTTTTGAAAAGTAGAGTTGGGTTTTGGAAAATAGCACAGCTATGAATGAAAATGGGTGATGCGACTTTGGTCAAAGTAACAGATTTACAAAATACGAAATTCTTTTCTATGGATTGATTGTAAAAATCTCTCGAAAATGTATGGCTTTCTATCTAAAAATTCTTCCTCAATGCCCCGAACATTGGAATTATGTGCAATATCGTTTTCCATTATGATTTACAGATTTCAGATTTTTCGTGTCCAATGGAACATAAAACGAGGTTTTTCTTTCTTTGCATTTGTGGTGTCGCGTGTTCTAAAAGTCAGCTGTTCTTAAATTGCAATTTGTGCTTATAAAAGTCAATTCAATTTATGTTGATATCCAATGCAGCGGCCAAATTTAATTTTTTCTCTATTTTTCGCAGACTTGTTGTCTAAAAAGGTAAATAATAACACACCTTAAAATGACGAATAATTTTTTGGTGTCAGTGCAAGTTGGAGTAAATCTCGTTCAGAAATCAAGATTCGCTAAATTGCTCTGACTCCTTTTTTTAAAAGCCAATGCAACATAAAATCTGACAGACAGTTGATTTCGAGAGTAAAAAAAACTACTTTGAATCTGCTCTTTCTGTCAATGGAAACCTACATAAAAGGCATAGTTATTACGGGATTGGCATCACTGCACCTGACATCTCTGGTTAAATTCAAGATGCATTGCATTTGACTGCAACATGGGTTGATTTTTGGTGTTGCAGCAATTGTAATCATTTTTATTTCGCACACACACTCAACAATTGGATGGTGATTTTGTACAAATTCTGTTCTGGCAATGACAATCGAAAAGCAAAACACAAAAACGAACCAACAACAAACAACTGAAACTGACTGTGTCTGTGACTGACATGAACGATGAACTGCGCTCTGCGCTATGTTGAGAATGAGAACGACAAGAAATTGAAATTCGTGTTTTTCCCACCCGAACCGAATATGATTGTTCAGATACATGTTTAGTTCAGTTGAATTTTTGGAGTCGCCTGTGGTGGAGCGAACGAGCGGTGACGGTGTTCGATTGCGTGTTTTTGTGGTGCCTGAAAAACTATTTTACACCTTGTGTCGTTTACTCTAGTTGTAAGTGTTTTGGGTCGTTGCATTTTGCGGCATAGTGGCTAGTTATATTTTTTTGTTTCTACTGAATTTGAGTTAATTGTTAAAAATATCTTTGCTGGTGCATACTGTTCGACTAATCATGCAATAACTAAATAAAATCTAGCGTTGGTCTGAGTTTTGAGGTGGTAAAAAAAAAGAAGCTGAAAACAGAAAACCGAAATAGTTTTTTTTTCGGGTTCTCTGTGGATGCGAAGATAGTACATAGTGAAGATAAACTCTTCTCATCGTACAGTACACGTGTTGCTGTTGAACTCTTTTATTTTTCAGCTCGAAGCAAATACACAAATGAATAGGAGTATGATCTAAATATCTTTAGACCTCACATAGATTGTTTGTAGTGGTGTGATTCAATGTTTTTTTTTTTTCTTCGGCTAAAGTGCATCTGTGTTGTTTAGTTGTACATTTCTTGCTTTTTAAATTGTTGTTTTGTGTCTTTATAAAAAATGCAGATTGTAATAGAGTCAATTGCAGAAAAGAGAAGCCCTCACAATTAGAATAAAATAAACAAATGTACCAACCTACCTAACAAAAAAAAAAAGAAAAGAGAAAAGAAAACAACCATGGAGAGGAGGAAGCGAAACAGATGCTTCAATTGTGTTGTTTAGTATTGCAATAAAGTGCAAAAGAACGAAGTGTTTTGAGGTTTTAATTGCATTCATACTAATTTCAATTTATTACAAGCGCACGCGGCGTTTTATTTTTCCCTTTTTGCCCTACCAACTGTCTAACAAACTAAAACTTGATTATCGCCTCTCCTCGCCTTTCTTGGGGCGAATATAGTGTTTAGTGTACCCACCGTGTACGAAACTACGAAGTCTGGCTGGACGTGGAAAAGATTCTGTACACACGGCCTGCACTGGAGCATAAATATTGTGTGAGTGTGCTTTTTGCATCTGTGACTGTGTGTCGATGATAAATCTACAAAAATGTTTGTTTTTGTTTATGTTTTTCGTTTTTTTTTTTTTTTGTTTCTCTTCGTGGAGAACAGGTTCTATGTAAATAGTCAAAAAGTCTGCAACACATACGATGAGTGGTTTTCTTAAGTTTTTCGCTTGGACGGTGTTTGTCGATTACGCGCGGTGTACCTAATCGAACCTGTAGCGGTATAGCCTCGCCGGATAGTTGTCGATTAAATGTTTTCGTTTCGCTTTGCTAATAGATCCGAGGGCGAATGTGAGTTCGGCTCGGGCGGGAGACAGTGACAGTCGGCTGAAATGACTCGAAATGGTCATTTTGAACAGCTGATAGCGAAGGTGACGTAATTGCTCCACGCATGGAATGTTTCTCGCTGCATGGCGTAATAAAAAGTTTATGTCATATGGAAAATTTGAGAAGATATCACATAAGATCAAGACTACCGAAAGCTGCATAAAAAGCGGGGCATAAGTTGGATAGGTAGGTACCTTACCTACAATAGGAAGGGTACCAGCGATGTAGGTAATTGAGATTCAAGGGTAGGCACATTTTTAATAACGAAGTGGCTGACGTTCGACTGATAAATATATTTTTTTGAGTGCAGTGCAGAAAAAAGTAGTCGATGACAAAAAAGAAACGCAATCAGAAAATGTTCCTTTGTTTGATATGGGTACGGGTTGGTACCTAGGTGGTTAACTATTAACACACAAATGTAGGTGATGGATTTAACATTTTACAACAGTTATTTTATACCTATATAAGAACATGTTTAACATGCGTAACATATAACTGTATGAAAAGATCAACATAACTTGAAAGAAAAATTATGTATCTGTTACATGAATCGGTTACTAAGAAGTACCTATATGTCAAATAAATACCCAACATATTTAATTTCCATCCCTGGAAAGAACCCTAATGCCTAAAACACGGGCAGAAATTCTTGACGCAGCGCAGAGTGAAGTGCTGTAAGTAAAACAGATGTGCACAAAATTGTTTGACATGCATTGCATTCGTCGACTAAGCAGCTGATGTGTTTACAGTCAAAACAAATACAAACACGATCAGCAGTGTCAAAAGCGCCTGATGCCAATTACTTGAAATTAGACATTATTTTCTTTTGTGTTGTGGTACCCTTGCATTCTGCAGCAAATTTAGAAGTATAGACATGTTGCAGTGCTGCAGTGAGTGTAGATTTTATGTGGCTTTGTCCATATAAACGTGTTTATTATAATCTTGCTGCGCATTGAATTTGTTAGGTATGCTACCTCTTTTGCAGAAAAGTTTAAGCTTAAATGTAGCAAACTTCTTAAGAAACAGAATTTATATGGTTAGAGCATTGCGCACATAGATTGGTCTGGACCAGGACCCTTCCATAATTTCGTTAGGGAGTACAATAGACTATTTTTGGGGAGTACCGGGGAGTACAGAACAAAAATCAAGATACTTATTTTAAATTAAGCGTTTTGCAATTGAGAAGGATTGATGTTGGTAATCTGTGACCGCCATGTGGTTTCGGTGGCGTTTGTCTTATCTGGTGTTTAATATTTAGTCACTAATGACTAATCACCATGGCAAGTCACACTTTTGATCTGCACGTCCAAATGATAAAACTTAATTATCAAAATGAGTGTTCGTAAGCGAATAAGTTGATCGAGTTGCGTCCATTTTACGGCAGGCGCGGTAGCTCTTTAAAGTCGAATCTCCAACTTTTGATGGCTTCGAGAAAACCGGTTTGGTGAATAATCAGCCAAAAATTGTACGATCCGGATCCGTGTCATAGTGAGAAGCCGCGGCTGGCAGTTATTAATTTTATTATTGCCTCCCACACAGCATGTTGTATTCCACTTCCAGACGTCCTTATGGAAAAAGCTCTTAAATAGTGTCAGATAATTAAATTTTAGGTATCCGCAAGAGTTTCTTCGCGGCAAATACAAAAAAAATCTAACACGAAACAAAACTTAGTGGGACATTTTTATTGCAATTTCCTACGTATAGAAATGTCAAGGCAAGTGAAAATAGCTAAATCGGAAATTAAAAATTGGGGTACAATTTGTCTTTGGCGACTGGGGAGTACGTGAGCACGGGGAGTTGTAGTATTTACTTTCGGTAGCGCTGGTCTTGACTAGATGAACCCTCCTGAATGCAAAAACTAAATTGGTTACTCTTACTACGTCATCCAAATATACGCAAATTGTCAGCTTAGTACTCGAACACGAAATTCTTAACTAGATTTGTCGGCTACCTCTCTGTTCTTATGATCGATTTAGGTCAATCTGAACGCCTCATTTTACTCGATTTGCAATTTATCACACACTTGAGTTTCGGTCCATATTTTCATTAAGATAAAACCATTTGGGAACAAGGTATTAACATTTAACAACATTTTTATTTGCTGCCGTAATTGGTCAATTTATCTAAAACTCCACAAACTTTCTCAGTCTGCTGAAAGAATTTGACGCATATAGAAAATGGAACGAGTATCCAGGCGGGATTTTATATCTCATTTCGCCAGCTGATCCTTAGTCTAGTACTTTTCCGTTCTGATTGTTTTCACTAACTTCTGCTGTTTCATTATGTCCTGTTACAAAATTTCTTCACTAAGCACATCTGCTATGGCAAATATGTATGTGTATGTGTTAACATGTTAAGATTGATTTTTATACCCCAAGACGTTAAGCACATGTTGTGATATATTGGGCACATTCAAGAATCTAGTTATCTTAAGTCGACTAGATTGGCCTGAATAAGATGTAACCTGAACGCAAAAACTAGATTCGTCGGGAACGTCACTTTTCCTACGTCATCCACATATCCGAACTGTCAACTTAGTACTCAGTCAAGAATTTCTTGACTAGACTCGTCGCCTGACCCATTGCAGCCAATCAAACCGAGTTATATCTAGTCAGACAGCTGTCAGACTTACTAAACTAGATACTTGAACGTCCCCACTGAGGTGAAAAAAAGAAAAGAAAATTAATTTGGTTTTGTTTATACATAATTCTTTTCTCGCGCAAAAAATAAACCCAAAACACATGCGAACGTGGAATTTACGTTGTACGGTGCAATTTAAAATTTCCTCGATAAAATCTATCCATTTCCACTTCTGTTTGCTTTACTGCAATTGTTTTCCGATGATAGATTTGCTTGGATGGCTCGATTAATTTCTCATTTTTCCCAATCTAGCCAACAGTTTTGCGCTTAGCTCGTGATCTGTCGGTCAAAGTAATGCTTCTGTTAATAAAAAGCAATTGAATGTGTATTGTATTCATACAGAAAATGTGCACAATTCGTAAAGCAGAACAGCCATTATCTATACGCAGGTGCATACAAATAAAAACGTAAGTAAACAATATTCTGGCGCCCGTTAAGAAATCCCTTCCTATAGTAGCAACAAGTGTTTCTGTTACTTTTACATAGAGTGGCCGGAAGTAGGGAATGCTTGCTGTATGGAGTAGCAAACTAGAAGTGCCACTTGCGATGCATTCATAATCTGTCATATAGGGTGGAGCTTGAAGTTCACTCTATGCAAACGTCCACTATCACTTCATGATTGGAGATTCATTTCCATGCAAACAATGTAGTACATCAGCAGAAGTTGCCCTTCGCAATCGGGAAATACCACTCACTTCTATACATAACTTTTATCATTTTAAATTAGTGCATTAGAATGACCTCCATTATTGTCAACTGATTTAAGCAGAGGATCATCATCAGTGAATAATAGCAGATGAAATGAGTACGTAAACAAAGTTTTCTCTCCGATTACTCCGACATTCGAACCGGGTGAACGTTTTGGAAACAATTGAAGACACCCTCAAATTTTTGTAACTAACCGAATTATAACTTTTAATTGGCTGATCTGATCATAAATAAAGTTCCAGGAGAAAGATTTAACTGAAAACTACACATTTCAAATAACCACCATCACATGAACTTGAAGAAAATTCAAACGGTATTTCGGTTGATACACATATTTGATTTGAAACTTGTTCTTTTTTAGAAACGCCCTGTCTTTACAAATTATGAAAGCTCTGAATTGATTTGGCCTAAAACCAGTTCTAAGATTACTGAAATTATTAACTTTGTCTGCAGCTGCAATCGCAGTTTAAGACAAGCTTGCCTTAATTGTTCTAATTGTTATTGGTACTGCGAAAAATAAGCTCTCAAAGAAAAATTCAAAGTTATTCAAGAATTGCTTTACTTGAGTCGTGAAACAAATATTTGAGTCACACTAAAAGCATGATGCACAAACTGAAAACAAAAAATCGAGAATATGTATCATCTTGCCGACTGTTTTTAATTATTGTTGATCGCTGCTTGAATGATAAATTCAGATCCAAGCTTTGTTAATTGCTTAGCATTGCTCGCCAACTGATTAACCGTTCATCTTTGACTAATTAAAAATGTATGTATTTCTGTTATGGATACAACAATACAGCGTATCGGAGGAATGACAATTGATGGTATCATTAAAGGCCAAGTATTTCTTCTCTGAATACGACCATGATTTATTAAGAATTGTAGTTTTTTCATCGCCAAATGTAAATATCAAGTTAAATATACATGATCAAGGCAAATGCGCATGGTTTCTTTTATGCAAATTGGATTATTAGCAGTGTGAAACCAACGCTGCGGGTTGTATGGCAGACAGACCGATGCAACTTACCGAATTAAAAAAATTCGCACTTAAACTAGAACTCATTCGAATCTACCGGTGGAATTGTTGCCAGTGAACACTCTTATAGTGCTAGAAGCTTGAGCATTTGAAAATGCCCACTTAGAAATCTAAATTTGGGAATATCGTAAAAAATTCCCAGCAATTTATCCCAAAAAATCGCATGCATTGATAACTTGAACCGATTTGATAGTAAAATTGCGCAGGATGCAGACCTGAAAACGGTTTCCAATTATACATGTAAATCCATATTTATGTTTCAAACTAAAAACACTGGCTTTGGCGTATTTCAATTTCACTGTGAATTGGTCAAAAAATGCTCTATTACTGGGAGAAGCAATTTGGCACAAAACAGCAACTGCGACAGCTCAGCAAACAATGATTTAGATTTAAATCCGATGTTTCAACCTTGCGGTGACTAGGTATTGCCTTATTTTATTTTAGAATTATGAGTTAACTATTCTGAAGCATCTCATTTAAAATGAATAATGTTCATTAGCTGACATAGATATGCAAATGCTTTGCAAAGTAGAAATGTACTAGATTTTCTGCCTCTATGGAATTTTTGCTATTTCTACAGCACATTACAACCACCGGTTAAGAAGTTAATTAATAAAGTAGATTCGACGTACAAAATTCAAACTGGTGAGCTTTTCGCTATTTTAAGTGAACTCTAAAAGTAATTGTGATTAGATCCCAGTGTGTTTTCCCGATCATAATGCTGACAATCAAAATTTCTTTCATTGGTTGATAAGACGTGAGTACGGGAATATGTCAGTAGATTGGAATAGATAACTTTTAGTCCAAAACTTATCGTCCTGTCAAAGTTTGCAAAGTTGGTCTGTAGACCTTAAAATTGATTGCCAGCAAAAGAGTTACAGTCAAGTCAATGCCCCCCCAAATTGTCGAACCCAAGCTGGGTTCATTCAGAAGTCAACAAGTAACACTAATTGCACTACTGCTATAGATGTGTAGCCACTGCCCACTGTGATAACAAGGGGCTATAATTAGTGGAATAGCCCCTAGTATCGGCAGACGATAATAGTCCACTTTGGTCTACTTTGCGGTTTCTTATTTTCTATGTATATGGGCAGCAACACAGGCACATACACTGCAATTGTCAATATGTAAAACCCTCACCGCAATGATTATTTACACTTTTAAATTATCTATGACTGTGAACACATCTTCACGAGCACTTGCTAAAGGTGACACTTTTCCTATACCCGTGAATGTGAATGCATCCCTCGTATTAGATCTTTAGAAAATCATTTTAAATATTCACAACTATTATCGCTAAGTCAACACTTGCAAAACAACGAACGCGTAGATAAGAAGTTTCGTATGTTTTTTTTCTATGGATTTTGTCCTAAACTAGATGATACCTTATTATTATTATTTTTTTTATTGTGTCTTGTTAGCAGATTAGAATTTCTTTTGTAGATTAAAATACTGCTCGACATTTATGGGGGGAAATCATGACTCACCACAAAGCCAGCGAAACAAACTACACATTGTGAATAATCGCATTCATATTAATAGGTGAATGTAACAGTAATCTTTGGCTACATTTAAAGAACAACAAAATTCAATTGATTATTTCTCAGATGCATGTTGAACAGGCCTTGAGATTTAAGAGAAAAAGAAAATGTATTTCGGGTCTTAGACTTTGAATTCGAATGAGATCAAGTTCGTGTACCATTAAGTCCCAAGATATGGCATTGGGCTTGAGTTATCGCCTCAGTGAAAGATTATTTAAATCATAGATGTAATTTTGACGTTATCAACAACTATTCCGAGTGTTCCTTTATATGAGCTATACATATGCAAACGAGGAAGCCATCTTTGATGTTCGTTATAGAAAATGCTAATAATGTGTTAAAAGCGGTCATTGGCATTAATGTTCCGACTCGCTCCGCAAAAATCGAGAAAATGTTACATTTCTCGCCTCGGCCAAATCAATTTCGCATTGTAACATGTAAACTTTGACAGGTTGTCGAGGTTCAAACATATGGAAGTGAACACATATTGCCTCGTTGCAACCGTGGAAGTAATGGCCAGCGAGTAATTCCAAATGTTTAAATAGTATCAAAAACGCAGAGTGGGCTAACCTATCTTTCTGCCTTTCCTTATACCCTAATCACACCGGGTTTTCACGAAAACAAAAAAAACGAAAACTTTATTGAAAACAGAAGTTTTCTCATACATACTTCAGTTTTCAAAACAAGTCGTTTAAAGTCTTTTTCCACTAAAACGACTTCCAATCGTTGGGTTGTTGAAACAAACACACCTTTTCCAATATTCAGCAAATTCAGCAGATCAGCTGGCCGAACAAATGTCACAACTCACAACTTAAAATCATTTTCCACAATTAATTGATGATTGATTATTTGTTAATTAATGCGATCGAAATTTCTAACCAAAATAGAAGTGTCTAGTCTCAGAGTGAGCTTCTGTCTAGACCAACAACAATAGCAACAAAGGAAAATTCAAATAGTAGCACAAAAACAGAGTGTAACTTTATGCGCAAGCGATAATACCGACTGCGAGCAACTTCCCTGGCAACTCGTTATTTTGCCATGTTTCTTTTGAAAGAGTGGGCATTTTGTTAACAATACGACATAATCTGTAAACGGCTGCTGTAAGTTTATAGCAACTCGGTTATGCCTACACCCTTCTTCCACTAGAGAGTATTTTTTGACAGATCTACTCGCTACTCGTTGTAGTTTTGAAGACTTTTGTCTTGAGTTATTCGCAAGAGTGAATTTGTCGTGAAGTAAAAAGTTTGCCTCTATTTTCCAACATCATCGTTTTCAGTTGTGCATACCGTTGCCTCACTACTATTTACAGCGATCATCGAGATGTCGTTCAAATGTTTCAAGTAGCAGGAGACCTCTTTTTTAGTCGCTTGACCGAACTTAGTATGAATTCAGTTTTTCCATGGATGAAAAAATAAAAGCCCTTGCACTATAATCAGGTTACTGATTTTTTACAAGTGGGTACTCAAATATAAATGCTACTCGCTAAACAAACCAAATCTAATAATTGATGTAAGCGAAAGAGTAATCACCTTGCATTCCACCACACGGCATTGAACAGCAATCTCCCCTTGCATTCGCCACAGGTGCATTACATTTCCAGATTTCTTAGGAAAACATTTAAAAAGACATTATGCCTGCGCTAATGTGTATTAGTTTACACGTTCGTATCGGATTTCCATTTGCTATTCAAAAGCCAAAAGTGGGCATGCCAAGAAAAGGCGGACGAATGTTCATAATCTAAATCATTACCAACCAACCAACCTACTGACAGTCAGCCAGCTTGTTATTACGCTTACATATGCACATGATTGTGGTTGTTTCTTTTCGCTGTGGCATTTCCTCTCTAAGTGCCCAAATTACTGTGTAATCATAATGAATAATATAAATAATCCATTCTCCTTCCTCCATCGCATCATCTGATTTATTCGTTCACTTAATTTTCCGCCACATCGCATCCCAAGCCCCAGTGAATGTAATGATTGTATACTAATCTCATTATAAATCCGAGGGTACAATGAGCACGATGTGCACACAATTCGAGAGTAGCCCAAGTCGCACTCCGCCGCGAGAGACGATTGCCTTTCTTTGAGTTTCGAGATCGAAATTAAATTATAAAACTAGCCGCCTAATTAATTTCACGTGTGAATATGCGCTGTCAACAAACTCTGGCCGGCATTGTGATTGAATTGTCATTTGAAGCAAAATGGCAGTGCCCAGTAGAAAAGAACAGAGCTCGAGATGTACCTATAAGAATTAAGAGAACTAGAAATGATAAAAAAAGGCGGCCCCTTCATGCTAAACATGTGTTATGCGGATTATTTTTCACGTGACACATGAGTAGGAGGTGGCTCCGAATCGACTGGAATTAAGTTCGTTAGTTGGCATTATCAATTCTGGAATGCAATCCACAGACTCTTGCAGCTACCCCCGAACGACACGGTGGAATAGAAATTTAATATTTCATCTTCGACGCCTGAATAATTCGAAAATGCAAATTCGAATGACAACCTACGGACGGGCAATGTTTTACTTGGCTCTGAACACACTCAGAATCAGCATCAGCGCGTATATTTCGCCGTATTTCATTATCTAGAGCAAGAGAGATGAACAAAAGTGAAATATTAAAGAATCCTTCAAGACACGACGAATCAACGTCAAAGAAAATAACTAAAATAAATAAAGTCGCAGAGGTGTTCAATTACCAGTTCTAACCAAAAATTTGCAAACAAATTTGTTCGGATTGGTTTTTTGCTCACAATTTACACCTCTCTCTGTCAGGCATCATCTGACATTAGTGATAGGCTACTAGACAGACGAACAGACTTTAGTGTAAATTTGTACTATGTAAATTTAGATCACACAGCACTGCGCACGGGGCTAAACTGCGAGCCGGGTGAAATGTGGTCACACTGGTTATTGACTCAATAATGAAAATGCGATGTGAAAGAAAAGGAAAACAAATACAAAATACATATGGGAGAGAAAAAAAATGTATGTGTATGAAGCCAACGAAAAGGTCGATCCGGTGAATGTTCGAACTTTTGTGAACCGAGTTGCTCACCTGTATATGTCAAGATGCACTGTTTTCGCCTTTGCTCTTGTTGGTTTCGCAGCTCGCACCTATACCAGACCGACTTGGGATCTGATTCTGTGGCAGAAAATATTGACTTTCAGCGTGTAATTAAATGCCTAAATTTAGATCGAATTTTGATGTCATTTCTCAAGTTAATTTATCGTAATTTTATTCCAAATTAATCTTTTAATTACACATTTAGTGGTTCGTATCAGATGCGCGTGAGTGAGTTACATGGGCGAATATTATATTTGTTTGTGACACCGTGACTGAGATCGTCGTGATTTGTTTTTTCTTTATTTCTTTGAATGAACCGCATGTCAATTTGAAATGTCATTTTATAATTATTTGACAGAGATGTTTGCGAATGTCGTTTAAATATAGACTTAAATTCGACACATTGTGTATATCAGCTGACAGCGCGCTGAAAACATTTCGCAAATCGAAATTTGACATTTTCCAGAGACATGATGTTTACAAATGGGTTTAGTCAAAGCGATGCATTCTGACATGACATTTGAGGGGAATAAGTGTGTATAATGCTTACATTATGATTTGTAAAGTGCGTTATTTGCTTGATAGATTTGTCAAACAATGATCCGGAATCTTCTTGTGTGTTCATTCATTTGGGGTGCAGATCTGTAAGCAATAATGGTGGACAGTGTTTTCAGTGAAATTATAAACGAATTGCCGTGTCAATTCTTGAATACGGTTTCGAAGTGTGAGGTATGGGAGACATTGCAACAAATTTTAACAATAACGGTATTTTTTGTGTTTATATATAATTTTTCAATTTGAGATTTTGTAAAATTTGGCATACCAAAGGAGCCAAACAAAATAAATTTCATACTTACCCGTTTTATTTACTTGTCAAAATATGTCATACTTTCTGACGGCCTCGAAAAAAATAATTCATGTGGTAAGCGCGACGTTAAAGCGGACTCTATTTGACGTAGCAAAATGTTTACGTTTACACGAAATGGAGTTACTCGTATATGGGTTTTTGACAATTCAATCTACTGTTTGATGTCATTTAGAAACAAAATAAATTTGTATTATCTGTCAAAAACCTTATGTTATTAAACTATTTTAGTACGTCTGAGCTAATTTTCGTGATTGAAAAAAACCAAAAGAACCCCAAGAATTTGGGTTCATTTCGAACACAACACACAAGACGTGGAACCTGTCACATTCAAAAAATCACTGAGCAGAAATGCATTTCACAGAGTTTTAGGATGTAAAATAGCATTAAACGCTATACTTAGCAGTTTGTCGTTATCATTTCGCTTCCCTTAAATAATAATAATTAGTTGGCGCAACAGGTCCGAGGGACCCAAGGCCTGGCTTCTCACAACCACTCGTTTTCATTTGAGTTTCATTTTTGGAACGAATGGAAGGGATCTACAATTTTATGCCAATTCCAAACGGCTAATTAAGAAGCTCTTTCAAGACAGTCATACTCTCGGATGTTTGTCAGACGCTCGCGAGAGGTGGCGCAGTGGAATTTGGGTTTTTTTGCGGGATTCGAACCTGGTACCCCTTGCTTAGTAGCCCAACACACTAATCACTAAGCCACTGCGCCTTACTTAAGAATATGTAAGAATGCGTAAGAATTTCTGAATTTCTACTCACAATGCCCTTTCTTGACCTCTAAAATTCGTAAAAGAAAATGGTATTTCACCACTGCGAAACACTACTTTTTGTGTGTACTTCACAAAGAAACCCGTCAAAACAGTTGACAGATTGTTTGAAATATATAAAATTTTGACTGCAATCCAGTTTAGCCAATACAAAGTTTTCTACAACATTTATGTACCTAGTTGGATTGTTCAAAAATTAGTTCGCTATAATTCCGTCACTGCTATTACTGTTAGATCAGCTAATATTATTAGAAAACATTTCATCAGACTTGTTTACCAAATAATAAGAAAAAAAAACATCTTTAACAATCTATTACTTTTACTACAGCCTCTGGTCGTCGTCACTATTTCTCTTATAGGATTCACTTTTGCCATTTTAACAATTCAATTCTTATTACCAAAGTAGGGGAACACACCTACTCACAAAATGACAGATTTAGTTTTCTGTCAGGCGATGTTAAACAAGCTATTCTCAAATACTTGACAAGGAAAATGCGACGAATGAAATGTTGGACACCATTTGCAAATGAAAATTGACAAATATTTGACATTTGCTACAACAATGAAATCGTGGTTGATTGTTTTCAGTAAGACAATTAAATAAACTTTTGTTTGAATGAGTTGTTCACTGCTGCATTTTATTCAATGATTCGATAAAATAAAGTAGATGTGTACCAAGATACAGGAGGCTTCTAAGAACTTCCTTAGATCCAATCGTCCAATGACAAGCGGCAGTCTACCCTATCTATGTATCTCGAAATCCATATTTTCCTGTTATTTTAAGGATACAAACAAAAAAATCGACCCGGCGCGACAGGTGACAAAAACCATTACACACGTTACTTTGCGTGCAAATCAAAACCCGGAAACCACTAACAATTAGTGGTTAGGTTTAGGCCTAATCATTATTACATTACAAACTAACAATTAGTGGTTAGGTTTAGGCCTAATCATTTTGTCCATGCCTATATACTGCATCAGGGAGTATACGTAAATTACATTCTATTTCTTTCGGGAACCTAATTTCCTTCCTTCCTTCTGTTTTTTTTTGCTGTCAATCAGATGTTGACACGAAATATTCAACGCTACACATCAGCGTGGAACAAAATACCTGTAACCTTTCAAAGAATGATTAAAGGATAATGGACCTCTACCGCCTTCAGCTGAATTATGTTGTTACACTTAGGCCTTAAGCCCACTTGAGGTGAATTGCTTAAATGGAAGTAAATTATTTTGTGATTACGCTTTGGTTGAGCATAACCTTGTTCATTAACTTGAAAATTATTTGACAGCAATATGCGCCTTACTGTCGAAGGTAATGGATTGGTTTATAAAAGCTTCCTCTTCGGTTTATTCCTATAGCTACCGTCCTAATTAGCCAGAGTGCTTACACACCATCGCATTCAAATTGGTTTAGAAAACCTCCTTTCATCTGCATTTGTGGTTACTTGTGAGTCGGCAGTCAAGTCTTCAAGGAAGAATTTGTCACTAGGCCAAGAGATTCATTAAAGCCTATCACATTATCCCTCAAAACGCACATGACATTGAAAATAATCGTCTAGAGCGTGGGTTGAGTTAAGAAGCCCACTTACTCGTGCCAATCGTAACAATTGAGTGTTTTGAGGATATTTACTCCCAATAAGATGGGAAACAAATCAAAACGTCTGCAATGCCACAACCTTCGTTATGACAACGGTAACAGATGTCGCCACCCTCGCCCATAATGGCGATGCTGATGGATGCTCTTGACATTGTTCTCGTTGTGTTTCTGTTGCTGTGTAACATCCATTGCGACTCCCCCACGGCGATAATTGGGTTCAAAGATCATACCTTTGGTATAGGGTAAGTGTACCTACACATCCGCTGGCATTGGCATTGTCACTGCTACACACACGAGCTAAGCTAATACACATTTAGCACGAACATGCTATACAATTTTTGGAACTAAACTTTGATGTGTGAACCGAGTTCATCTTTCGCTGATTATCGTTTAATTAGTTTTTGTGTATGCCGCACGAGTGACAGGAAGGCGAGATGTGACTGTGGCAGATAGCATCAGTGTTCAGGGGAGCGTGGAACAGCCGTCATTCCACACCGTGCCGTGGATGGTTGTGGAGTAAACCACTCCATTAACCAGCGACAAGTCGCCCGGTCGTCGTCGTATGTCGTGCGGCACAGTGATAATAGATTCAATAAACATTCAAGATCTCGAACTGATACATACGCTGTCATTGCATGCCGGTGTTTTTGTCGTTGTCGTCGTGGTAGATGGTGGTTGGACGAGCACTGCTCTTGGCGTCGAATTATGTGGTTGCGCTGATAGAATTTTAAATTTCATTAGCACAATCGTGTGCTGGGGCTATTGTTAGGCATCTGCTGTGTGACTGATGTTACTGCTGCGCCAATGATGATGTTTCTGGATGCTGACGCTTTATCCGTATCTTGTTCAGCTAGGAATTGCCGCAGCGGAAAAGTGAACAAAAAGAAAGACTTAATTTGAAGCACATAATACAGCGCTCGGTTAGGAAGCGGCGAGATTTGTTTGATTGTGCGCAAAATAATTTGCAGGTTGGGGTATGTTTTGAAATTCGTTTAACACCTGATGTTGTGATGTAGAAATTTAAACAAGTTATTAGGAACTTAATTGGCTATACACATTTTTCATACGTCCCAAATATGTCGGGTTCTTCCTGGGAGATAAATACTTTATTTAGACGCTTGGGGTGGAGTCTGTAGTAAATTTCACCTGTAGGTTAGCACATCCTAGCTTGTTAAGGGGTTGTGCGTACTTGCAGTACAGCGCCTTCGATTTTCATATTAGAAGAAGCATATTTAGTAGAAGTGATTTGATCTACTCGTCCCGCCTAAAAAATGACCGAGTGTCTATATATATATAGTTAGTTGGCGCAACAGGTCTGTAGAGACCCAAGGCCTAGCTTCTCACAACCATTCGTTTTGTGTGAGTTTAATTTTAATTTTTTTTTTGGAACGAATGGAAGGGATCTACAATTTTATGCCGATTCCAAACGGCTAATTGAGAAGCTCTTAAGACAGTTATACTCTCGGATGTTTGTCAGACGTTCGCGAGAGGCGGCGCAGTGGAAAAAACCCTAAGTTGGAATTTTGGGTTTTTTGCGGGATTCGAACCTGAGCCCCTCGCTTAGTAGTCCAACACACTAACCACTAAGCCACTGCGCGAGTGTCTATTTGTCGTTAATATTCGTTTTCAGAATCATTGACTGATCTTACGATTTTGTACAGTCGTACATAGGTCGGTTTGCGGAAGAGGTTGCCAGCTCTATACGAAGAATTTTGGACCTTTCGTAAAACAGTAACATCGAAAACGTCAAATTTTTCAACTTTTTATCCGTGTGGATATTCCAAGCACTTTGCAAAATATGAGGGGGTTAGGTCAAAGGGGCGTGGCAACTTTCGTAGAGATAAAAACACACTGGAGTGTGGACTCTGCTTTCTCTATACGAAGTGACCTTTTCTTACGATGTACTTAGGTTTTGATCCTTTCACAGATGGGCCATCTATTTTGTTCAAAAAATCTTGTAGGATATCAAAGCTGATTTATAATGGCCACAATAGTGTTTTGTTCAATTATTGTGAAAAAGCGCATAATCCCCATTAGTTTAACTTTCCAGCTGTAACCAAACACAATGCTACAATACTTTTGTCTCTTTTTTTTGCACTTATAATAAAGTTTTCAGCATTTTTTTTCATAATTAATCTATACATATATGTATACAATCTGTTCTGTTTTCTTACAAGTTTTTTTTTGCTGTCACTTGACTTTTTCTTCTTCGTTGCCGAACTACCCTATTGGTGGCATTGCGCCGTACTAATAACACATTTTAGTCTCGACTTTAGATTTACGAAAGATCACATTAGCTAAATTTGTATGGAAAATATAGCCACTGTGAACTACTAAGATTTAAAGTTGAAACCAAAAATGGTTATTGGTTATTATTAAATGGCCCATTGAGTTCACAAATAATTTCCTTAGCTGAGAGTTGATGGAAACGTTAGTGTTAAGAAATCAATATAGGAAACCACTGCTCCAACGAGAAGTCACTATAATTTTTTGTGTCTATTTTACCTACTTATAATAAAAATAAAATTTACTACAGAAGAATAGTGCCTTTCAATAAATCTACATCTTTTCAACAGTTAGTAAAACAGCAATTGTGTGTGTGTATGTTCCACTCAAATTATATATACAGGGTCCGCCAAATAAAATGCTATAAAAAAAAAAATACTGAATATTTTCTCAAATTTCTCGGCTGGCCATGCAGTAGCCCACACGATCGGTCCAATTTTTAAGCACATTATGCCTCTGGACCGAATTCCGCACCAAACAGTGACTCGTTTTGGGTATATCGGCTTTTCAATGTATGCGTGCGGGTTTTCTGTGCCCCAAATGCGACAATTTTGCTTGTTTACATACCCGCCAAGATGAAAATGAGCTTCATCTGCAAAGATGATTTTTTTTTGGTAAAATCGGCATCTTCTCTAATTCGATCGCAGGCCCACTTAGCTAAGCGAAATCGCATTGGAACGTCATTTGGCTTCAACTCCCGAACCAATTGGACTTTGTATGGCCTCATACCAAGGTCTTTATGCAAAATTCGTCTCAATGATGTCTGCGAAATGTTCAATTGTTGAGAACGACGGTGAATTGATGTTGATGGCGCTTGCCGCACACTTTCTGCCACAGCAGCAATGTTCTCGGGTGTACGCACGGTTTTTGGCTTTTCACGCTTTGGTTTATCGAGGATGCTAGTTTCTTTCACTTTTTTCACAAGATAACGAACATACGGAGCTGACACTGATAACAATGTCGCACTCAAACTGATGTGGTATAGAAGGCGCAATATAACTTTCTTCTCGCTCAGCCTCTTGTCGCAATTGACGTCACAGACAAGACAAAAGCATTTTCTTGGTTGCTACCGGAATGAAAGAGAAAGGTTGGAAAAACTACCATAGAAGGAAACCGCGCGCACAATTGCCACTTGAGAATAAAGTTTTTGTCCAAATTTGGAAATGAAAATGACCAACTGTAGCTTAAAATGACCAAAATAAGTTTTCCAGTCAGCTGACGAAAAAGTGTCAAATGAAGGAAATGAATGCATTCAGTGTTTTTAAATTCAGTGACCATGCATGTGAAATCAGTGCGTTCAATGAAACACATTAATGCAAAGTGCATACAAGGTAAAGTCGAGCTCCTTTTTTTATTTCGTAAAATAATTACCAAATGGAATAAAAAATAACATTGGGCCTTACCAATAAAGATTTTTACTTTCGACTCTAAATTAAAGTAGTTCACAGTGGCTATATTTTCCATACAAATTTCGCAATTGTGAGCTTCCGCAAGTTTAAAGTCGAGACTAAAATTTGTTATTAGTACGGCGCAATGTGACCAAGAGAAAAAATAAGGACCCAAATTTGGTCTCAAATGACCAATGTGGCAATCGTGACCGCGCGCGATGACATAAAATCGACCTGACGATGCAGGGCGACAACTATTAAAAACCACAGTCACAGCGGGTGCGTTCCGCGCACGGACAATGAACGCGACCTGACATCTTTCGTATTCATGATTAATTGTGGCTATGTTTTTTCAGCGGATTTATTAAATCTGACTGAATATAAATAGTCTGCTACAGGGACTTCACAACGTTGAATATTGCGTCACAAAATCTCAAATAAGAGATAAGATCTTTGACTTGGACTATCATGCGAATTTAGCGCATGAATTTATTCCCAACATCTTCCCCAATGTACACTGTACAGTAAGTACATCATTTCAACTGAGATTTCCTACCTAAATTCGGCCGACAGTCTGAAAAAATGTTTTCCTTTAAAAATTTTCCGAAATTCGGCCGGCAAATCCTCGAAACCGTCCCACTGTGCGATACATTTCCTCTTAAATATGGAAGACTACATAGTTAAACAAAATGTTTGCACAATTTGTTAGTACTTTTCCACCAGCTTCAATAAGCAAATTGATTTTCAGGCATAAATAATTATATTTACCATTTAATAAAAACAAATCTGTTAGCACTTTACCGGAGACATTAATCGATTGGCATTAATCTTGCGATTTTGTTCATTTTTGTTGTTTGTCTTTCTTTCAGACTTGCACTGCACCTAACTTATTGCCGCCGCTAGTACAACAAAGGGGACAAACTGAAAGTCAATCAATTAAATTAAAGCAGTTTGATGTGAAATGCAATCAAAACCACAGAACAGCACATCCATTTGAGATCAAAAGACGAGAAATCTCTCATTGTCACAGACAACGATAGTAATCCGTTTTATTAGATTTACAGAAGTTTTCCAATTATACAGCCAAGAGCCATTCCGAGCTGCGCCTACGATCGTCATTTACACCGGCATCATCATGCTGCTGGCTATACCTAATGTAAGGGTGCTAGCTACGATGGAAAATGACTAATAGAACGGTAATTGCAGTTTGCGGGGTCTATCCCTCAATAAGAAAAAAAGAAATAGAAACAGATTATCATCTAACGAAATTATGCGACAAATTGAATCAAATTCACTTAGCCAAGGAGCTTCTGCCGCCGCCACCGGTAATGGTGGTATAATGACAAATTTCGAATTCGATTTTGATTTCTCTTGGCGGTTGATTTTATGAGTTGACAGTTGAACAATGTCTGGCTGCTTGAATCACCGACGCCATTACCGACATTATTGCCCAAAGATAATTCGAAGAAACAATTTAAACAACTTATCAGCTGGAAGTGTATACCGCCTGTCGTTGCTTATGTCGCAGCTGTCAACCAAACAAGAAAGCAAGCAAAAATTCAATGAAAAACCATCAAACAGAAAAACTGCATTTGACAATCACAACAGAACTGTTTACAAAAAAACTAACTACAACACCTAGATGCTACTTTCTATAGAGCGTTTATACATACAAATATGCGAACAGAATAAACGAGGACCAACGACGATAGACTCATGCAGATATTTGCACTAAATATTTTCAGAGACACATATTTTTTACCAGCCTCAAAGTGGGGGCACATAGGGAAGGGGTCACATCAATAAAATAGTTAAATAGAATTTTACATTTACATCCGGATTTTGCAAACAAAACAGGAAACAAGGGAAATATTATACAAAATGGCTGAGGTGAGTAGTTGAATTGTTCTCTTGTCTATTATATTGTTTTTTCACGCCCTCTACAACCGGCGCTCTGAATAAACGATGATACCAACCCAGCGATGATGATATCTCAAAGTTTAAAATTCATTCTAGAGAAAGGTTTTTGTGTGCAAATTGAGTTTGAGGTTGATATAGAAGGATATCTGCTTGAGGATGTAAATTAGGTACAAAGTTGTCGGAATTGCAATTGAATTTTATGTCATTGGGACTCTAAAGTGATTGAAAGAATTTGCATTTTCTGTGGTCGGATATTGGAATAGGGTTAAAATTGTAACCGAGTTCCTGTTCTGCCGCTGGGCTAGGAAAAAGCAAATACGTTGTCCCTTATGAGACGGTTCTATGGAAAAGATTAACTGTTTTCAGTGTGCTATCAAATTTTCCTAAAATAAATTGGAGAATTTATTCAATACCAACTGAGTAGTATATTTTTGTACATGGTTACCAATATGAAGCAGATGTTTGATAAACATGCCATTGCTGCTTGCTTAGTTCATCGGTTCATCAATTGGAAAATATGTTTTATACGCTTCAATGTTTTTTCATAGAAGACTTAACAATATTATGTTCGCATTTAAATATGTAGTTGATAATTGAGATAAGTTGTCAAAAAGTGAACAAAACCTTATGTGAAAAAGTACTGATTCATAATGTGATGCCAGCCCAAGGTTTTTAGTTTTTTTTTTATCTTTTAGAGGGCGGGTTTCTATATTGTGAACTCTCTTGGCAAACAAATACCTAAAAGCATTATGCGCCGTACTAATAACAAAGTTTGGTCTCGACTTTAAATTTACAGAAGTTCACTATCGCGAAATTTATATGGAAAATATAGCCACTGTGAACTACTAAGATTTAGAGTCGAAACTAAAAATGTTTATTAGTACGGCCCAATATTTAATAAACAAAAACAAATTGTAAATTATAACTGTCAATATATCACTTGCATACGAAAAATAATTTCCTTACTTTAGAGTTGATGGAGATGTTAGTGCATGGGCTCTGTTCGCATGGGCGCTATTCGACGAACATTCTACAATAATAGAATTAATGGAAAGCGGTTTTCTTCAATAGAAAAAGTTGATGTAATAGGTTCATTCGCGTACGCGGCTTAAATCGAACGCAATCGATATAAATCGATCGCAATCGCGCAAAGTCTATACACGTTCTCATCAAAAATGACAGAAAAAGAGGAAATTAGCAAAATAACGAGTAACGAGTAGTTCCTCTCTTGGCTCGAAACAGCTCAGAGAATTTCAACGGGCAAGTACTGATAAATATGTGAAATGCAAAAAGTTGACAAGAAACAAATTCAAAATCTGTTTTAAAACTCAATTGCAAAGAAAAAGAAAATCTGTGAAAATAAAAAAAAAAATCGGTAGTGGTCGAATGTTCTCCTAGAACGTTTCATATGTTGCAAAAAGGTATGTTATATATTTATTTGTGATATGGATTTGATGTCAAAGATAAAAGTTGCTCAAAGTAGCTCGAGGTCTATCCACGTACTTTGGGGTATTTTTTCAGCTCTCTGAGAGAGTTTCGCTCAATTTTCCATGTTTGACAGATTGTTAGTGTTTGGCTCGGAAAAATACGCGAATAGACCTAATATGTTGCATTAAGAAAATTATTGGTGTCAAAACTCGTTAAAATTTTATGAATTTGAGGTAAGAAGTCTTGTACATATTTTGGTTGACCTTCAACGGAGTCGGTGTCAACAACAAAAGCTCCAGATCACACTTACTTTGATCCTGAATTCTTAGACAATATTAACGAAAAGTACACCAAACCTCAATTTATACTACACCTATCAATTGGAAACATGCACAATGGCTGCAGCTCTATTGAACACAACAGTTGTGTACCTACTAAATACGAAAACACATTTAACCCCGGTGTCTTACACAACACTTTGGTGCAATTACATTCCTCCCCAAGGATGCTTGTATCTCTTTAAATTAATACCATGTTTGCCTCACCTTCCCGTGTGTTGTTGACCAAGTCAATAAAGATGTCCTTGGCACCACAGTCATCCGCCCACAATATCTCTCACATGACAAACACGAATTGAGATAAACCCAGCAACACCGAGAACGCAAGGAAGTTCATATCTTATCGGAAAAGTAGTCCAAACAAGTGTGCATTGAAGTATGTATGATTCACTGTGTTGTCGTTATTTTCAAAACTCCGGCAATTAACTCTGATTTATATGACGCCGTCACCGTCAAGCTAAATGCTCTATTAAAGTAGTCCATGGTTCGAGTGCCAACGCAGGCATTGAAAAGATTTGCAAAGTGCTCCAAATTATTATCATATAGTGTTCTGGATAAGGACATGCTGTTTCAGATTGCGAAATGCAATCAACTATCTACAACCACCCGCCGCTCACCACTGCAACAGTCCGCGGGGACTAGATTCGCTAGAAAGAAAAGGACCAACAGAACGACAACGTCGACTTAGTTAGTCGAGCAGTTATGCCACATAGATGTTCCGTCTTTGTACTTGCAGTCAGGTTCTCCATTTCATTTGTAGTCCTGCTGACTTCCATTTATTGTATGCTGCACAATGTGTGCTGCTGCTGTTGCTCCTCGAGCGATTTTCACCTTCCCGTCACCCCAAACGTTAGGGTGAGCAAACAAAATCGATATTTTTTCCTGTTCTTTGTGTGCAAGAAAATATATACCTAACAAAAAAAAAAAAAAAATTACCAATCTACTGTGTACACTTGCACAAGTGTATGTAGCGACCCGCTTTATACTAACAGGACAAGTGCCTGACGTGGTGTGCTCCTCGAAATTATACAGAATATTTGTTCAGTAAAGGCGCATTCCTTCCAACTTTTTGCTTTCCTCTCTGTGCTACGAATAATGAATAATTTATTCTCAGGGTTATCAGCATAATAAACAGTAACAATGCAGAAATAGAGAATCTTTCCTTCAAATGAGAAAGGGATATTAATATGCGTCCAACTGCTGGTCGTCCAAGTCCTGACTAATCGTCATTATGATCTTACGTTTTCTCTGTCTGTTCGCACTTTACTCTTTGACGTAGGGAAATAAATTGATACACTTTCGGAAAAATATTCAAATCCTTTACTTCTCAGGGAGCTACTGCCAGGGAAGATATTAACATAACAGATGTTTACAAATTATTCAAGCTGTCAATTTGTTGGGGGTCGATCAAATTGAAAAGGAAGCTGGGATATTTGGAATCTTAAATCTAAGGGAGAACTATAATAAACGCAAACGGAAGCTAGTGTCATTGGCGAGTTCCGTTCAATTAATCGCTAGATGACTAACGGCACCTCAAATTGATACCCCACTCTGTACAAAAGAAAGTGACATCTAGCCACTTGCGTAAGAGCTTTTACTTTCTATGGTAGATGTATTTTTTTATATAAAGTTTGACATTTATTTGACATGACGCTAGTTAACTAGCGGTCAATGGAACGCAGACATAATGGCCGCATTCAAGAATCTAGTCATCTTAAGTCGACTAGATTGGTCTGGACAAGATGTAGCCTGAACGCAAAAACTAACGAGATTGGTCGGGAACTTCACTTTTTCAACATTTCTGGTACCCTTTAGTTACACGGCGCTCACATCGCAGTTCAGTTTGAAAGTTTTTTATAGTTTATGAAATTGTTGGAAAATGTAATTCTTCATATAATTTCGTCACAATGCCAAATACCTTAATATAATCGTCGTTTTTTGTCAATATCTAGCAGAAATCCATCTCATGATGAAATGAACTTAAATGTTTTTTGCACTTTTCTTAAAAGAGATTTTGTAACTTCAAGCTTTTAATTCGTATTCATATTGAAACAAAATAGGTATTTTAACACAGTTTGGGGAAAGCGTTTTTTATGTTGTAGGGAAAAAGATATTTTTGTTTTAGCATAATTTTTAATCTGTAAATTGTACGTAAAATGCATACTTGCGCAATAATGTCCGCAAGTATGCATTTGTTAAATTCGATATTTTTGTCCGTTATCTGGTAAAGTAGTATTTAGCACGTAGTTACAACAACTACGCTCTACTTGACACTTCGAGGACTCGCAGTACTTGTTGTAATTGCGTACTGAAAATCCTATTTTACTTTGCTTTGCTGACTTCGAAGCTAAGAAAAACAAGCCTATCTGGGAACAATATCACTTTTTGTGTTTCAAAAACACATAAAGTACACTTGTTTATTTAGAGAGGCTTATAAAAATATCAGTGGACATTTCAAAATACAATGTTATATAATTTGTAAAAGAATATATCTATAGAAAACGAAATAGAACATGCGACGACTAAAAATTAACAAAACAATTTGGACTCTTAGAGCGATTGAATACCCAAAATCTGAAATCAGATCAATTCGCAGAATCCAATTTAATTCGACATTATACTGTCTTTTTGTAAGAGTTTAATCATAAATCTAGTCTTTTTACGGATTTATTTTCCGAGAATAATATTTTTGTTTTAAATATGCATAAATTTCCATTTTTGCTGTTCCTAAGTAACATCAACACTTTTCACTGTAATTATATTTTGATTTTGTACAAATACAGTGCTAAAAAACGAAGTTGATTACACCCACCAAGCGTAATAGAAATTTATGCAATGTTTGGGAATATTTTAAGGAATTCACTCTTTCCCTAGTGAAAACTTGGGCTTAACTTGCATGGTATTTACCTATTTTTTGAACAACTCCCAAAAGCAGATGCATTTAATTTTGCTGTCAAAAATATTTTTCATGTAAAGATAACTAAAAAAACCTGAAATGTGAATGGATGAACATATTTTGGCGCTTTAGATGGATGGAGAACAAGTAGAGCTATCTAGAAAACCATACTCAAAATGTATTCCATTTATATTTATTGTTATAAATTCATTTACAAATTGTTGTTTATTGAAAAAATTCCCCCCGACACGTATTCACAGAGAGGAAAAAAAGAGCGCGCGAGAGAGGGCTGCCTCTTTGCTCACGATGACAACCAAATAAATGTCAACTTAGTACTCAGTCACGAATTTCTTGACTAGATTCGTCGGCTACCCCTCCATAAACGTCATCTGCCAAAACTAACCACGTGACCACTCTGGGCCAATCACAACAGAGATAGATCTAGTCAGACAGCCGTCAGACTTACTAAACTAGATACTTGAACGCCCTCAATTACAGCTAAATGACTGGCGTTTTGAACCCCATTTAAAATTTTGATGTTTAATCATTTGCGATGAAGCTTTACCACGAATTTTGAAATTTCCCTCTCATGGACATTGTTAAACTAGCAAATTGCTAGTATGCCATTGAACGCCAGAATTAAAATTCTAGCACATGTACCAGATGTAGAAAGGGCCACTAGAGTTCTAGCACCTGCGATTCAATTATGACATTCGTTTTAATAAACTAAAATAATACGCAACTTTTCCATGGAAATCATTTCACTTTATATTTCACTTTATTCCGAATTTTCCAAATTTGATTACTTTCATTTGAATTTGATTGACAGGTCAATTTGTCTCTTAGTTTTTCCAATCTAGCTGGTTGTTTTGCGCTGGATTGAAAAATTTGATTGATGATTTGGTGATTTCTCGATTTGGATTATTATATATTTTGGGCTGGATGTCAAAGAAACGCGGGCAATGAAAAACATAGCAAGTACTTACTGAAAAGTTTTTTGCGCACTCTGAAGCGTCTCAAAAGGAGTTTGGAAACAATTATTTGAACCTGAAAAATCTGCCGAATTTTGTCAAGTAAACGCAATTGAATAAATGGACAACCACGATATGATGACATAATCCAACTTAAGCCACTGTGCGATTACATTGGAATTCAGAATTTGTCGTAGGAATATTGGCACATTTAAAGCGTTTGACAAAACGTGAATTTCCATCCATATTTGACACAAGCCCACACAATCCTCAAAAACTGACTCTTCGTCTGACAGGTGCATCTATCTCCTAAACGAAACACAAAAATCCAACCCTCTTTGAGTGAAGCGTCGTAAAACCACACCCACAAACACATAAAATCCTTAAACCCCCGATCAGGACTTATTTTCACGGTTGCCAAAACTCCGCTGTCGCTAACCCCTTTTCGAACATGACGCACTTTTAGTGCCCATTGAAAGTGCACACTCATCTGATGTTTCCTTGAGTTTCTAAACACCAATCGCATCCGCTTGAACATACTTGAGTGCAGTTTTTGTGGCTACTCAATGACATTTCTCTCACTGCATACTGTCTGCAATGCAATCAAAAGAATTCTCTTCAAATGTCAATTGCAGTAGAAGAATGCAACGTCTTTACATGCTTCCAAAAAGACAAACACAATAATGTGGCATACTCAACAGAAGATTGTGTACCTATCTATACCCATATATATAGGTACGTGTGACAGGGAGGGAAAAACTTTTCGAATGAACGGAAACTTTTCCCATAGATAGTGTGCCGCCATCATATCAGTTTGGGAAAGTTTAAAGTTTTCCCGAGAAATATGTTTTTCCTTCTCTTCACACATTAATGGCTATAATTACTTATGAAAGTTTTGCCTCATCCATTTAAATGATTTTCTCTCCGATGTTTGTCACCAAGAAGCCTCAAAATCCAAACACGTTGATTTACTTTTTCCTTCATAATCAATACCACTTATGGGTAGAATATGACGTATTAAAGTTTGTCTTGTCGCCCTGCCTGGAAGGTCTCTACAAACAAAAAAAAAAAAAAAAACACTTGAATGATTCCCCAGAACTGCTGTCTGCATTGGGGCGTTGCCCAATTCCCCACAAGCCATTGCACGCTCCTCGCAACAGCCCTCCATATGTGAGGATTAATTATATGCCTCACTCCGCTTGGTATGATATTCCGTCCTGATTGTTGTACTACCTGAATGCGTTCCTCGACCCAATAACCTCAAAAGCCACCAACCATTACCACACCGACCCACAAAGAACCTGAGTCAACCCCCAGCAGTGGCGCCACGTGGGCAATTGCTACGAGTATATGCCTGTGGATGTGGTAAGGCAAAACTTTAAACCGCGCTCATGCAAAGTTCACTATTATAATAGGATTGTTGGAAGAGGCATTGCACAACAGCCATACACATGACTTTTCACAGATTACAGCGCAGCAGCTTCCCTAAGGTAAATTGGCAACGGGCTTTACTGATTCATCCTTCTTAACCCGAATACCAGAAACAAGTTGACTGGTGGCGGCGGCGTTTGGAATCACGAGGAGAAACCCGGTGTGCATCCTTCGAAAGTACGTCAATGCTATCGCTGTGTACACTGGCAGGATCGTGTGGATTTTCCAAATGATTGAACAGTTCTAAAAATAATTGAGATTCTCAAAAAGGAAGAGACGCTACTACTTTCACCTTCTGTTTCTGGCAAAAATAAAAAAATGCCATTACATTCCAAGGAATCTGGCCCGCACCATACCAAGGATATATCTCCGTACATTCATCTCCTTAATCGAACCTTGAAGAAGTCACTGTCGGGTGTCGGTGTGTTGGTGGCATTGAAAATGAGTAAGCATGTGACATTGTCGTCCTATTATCTGTCTTGAGGACTCAGTACTTAATTAAAAATAGCAACAGAACATTATATACTCATCGAAAAAAGAACATCGCAGGCAAGCAACTGTGGTGAGCAAATTTTTCTTATGAATAGCGAATGACATTGTCGACCAAGTGGTTGGTTGTATGCACAACTTTCCTGTGAGCGAACCGACAAGGATAACGTAAATTACAAACGATAAAAGGGCGAGTTTGATTTTGTGAATTCAATAGAACTCAATGATGGGCCTTCTATACCTGCTGGGGTTGGGCGAGTTTCTGGCTTCACTTTCAAATTGTAAGCGTGTTCAAAGAGCACCTCTTTAATTGAATAACCATGTAACAATTTTTTTTCTTCATACTCCTCTTGGAAAAGCCGAATCATTCAACGCTTCAACTGTACCCAGGATACTGCTCTTAAATTGCTGCAAATTGTAGTCACCCTTAAATATATCTCCCGGAATTGAGTCCATGCAAAGTTGGGTACTGCAGCCAAAGGAGTTTCAGCTTTCCTAATCGACTATAACGTGCCATTAATTATGCCTCAAAAATTGCGACATCCGGGGGCCATAATCAAATTAGCAAACATTTTAAAAAGTAAGAGATGTCTCTCCTATCGAGGAAATTGAAATTGGTAATTCGTTAAATCGATAAATTTAATTTAATGTAATTGATTTCTTGCCTCAAGCCCGGAAAATGTGTTCTGGTACATTAAAGTTACTTTTAGGCAACTTTTTGAAATTCTACGACATTAATTCGAAAACCTATGAAGCAGTCGTTTCGAATAACGTAACTTGCACGCAAAAACTGTAGTGCCGCCCATTAACTGTTTGACATCAATGCCGCGCAATATTTATTTAATAATTGACATCGATCTGTCATACAGCAGCCATGAACTATATTTCTTCAAAAAGACGTGTGGCTATTTTTAATTCTTTCGAAGCGGTTCCTGTTCAGTATCAGTTGTTTAATTAACGTCATCAGTTTATTTCGGAATTGGATAAATATAATGGCAGCACAATTTAGCAAATACACTTAATAACTAGCTCAATCTCTCTTTGAGGCTGGAAATTATTATTATTCCCACTCACTGTCATCTGCAGTTGGTACTTAATTTCCGGAGGACTCTTAAGGCCAAAGCGCTTCCATCCACTGGCTACACGAGTATATACGTGCATTAAACTAATTTGGCAAGAATTTTAATTAAAATCGCAATAACACAACACAAAGAGCAAACTTTAAATAATTTTCTTTGCAAAAAACAACAAACACAAGCAAACATCAAAGCGATATCAATGGGAATATAAAACCACAATTAGAAAGAGAGAAAGAGGTGCAGGGTTACAAACAGGAGTACGAACTTTACCAATTAACGGATCGGAAGTTTCATCGGTAGCCCCGTCAATTATAGCGTAAGATGAGCTATTATTTACACTAGCACCGCCGAGTCAATCAGCCATACCGCACTTGATAGCTCGCCGCTAATGGATGAATGATGAAAAGGAATTTTAATTGGATTCCTTTAAAAAATCGATCGATCGGCTTTCCCCAGCTAAAGCGGCTGCAAGTTAATCAAATTTCTTAGACGTCAACGCTTGCGATGGCCGATTGTCGTGTACTCCTAATTAAGTGATAACTCACTGAAAAGTTGACATTGGGTGAGGGTTTTTTTTTTGTTTTAAATTATCAGCTCAATGCACTTCGAAACCGGCTTATGCGGTTCAGGTGGGTGTACCTACTCCAAGTGCAAGAACATTGTTCAATTTAATTTTCTAAATGGAATCAGATAGTGCGTTGTGGGCGCGTTGATTTGTCACGCTTGTGAGATTGTAATAGATTTGAAAGGAAGGAGTGCCTTAGTTATCTTTTTATATTCGCATTCATGCAGTTACGGGTTGCCTGGAAATAGATGGGCATATAAATCTTGCCATCTTCAAAATTTGACTGTCACCGATAAGAAAGCAACAACTTCAGACAAGATTCTGAACGATACATGAATACTAGTAATTGACACTAGGCGCTGGGTGATAAGAAACCTGCTTGTGACTAAAATACCTCGTGACTGTCAATTGGCAAAACAAAGTCGTAAATTAATAACGCTGCCACTGATTGGGAGTTAGGTAACGAAAAAAGTACCGCAGATAGACATCCCATATTCATCATGACAATTTTGCATGTTTCGACAATTTTCTACTTGTTCTAAATACTTGTTTTTAGGTCTTATTTTGGTATTCAAAGAAAAATGCAATTTTTTGAGATAAATGATCGGATGTTTATTTCATAATAAAGAGGAAGGTATGCCGTTAATAATGAAAAACAACATCAGCCAAATGGCTACCACGAGCACGCATACAGGACCATATCCTTTTCATGGAATTTTCCATAACCAAATCGCAAAGTTGCTGCCCCATGTCCTCGATAGCCTCACGAATTTTATCTTTGAGGTCTTGAATCGACGCTGGGCTGTTGGCGTAGACCTTATCTTTCACGTGGCCCCAAATGAAGAAGTCGCAAGGCGTTAAATCACAAGATCTCGGTGGCCAATTGTGATCACCTCTTCGAGAGATAACACGGTCCGGAAACTTTTCCCGTTAAATATCAATGCTTTCGTTGCTTGTGTGGCACGTAGCGCCGTCTTGTTGAAAGTAAACGTTGTCCGGATCAATACCATCCAACTCCGACCATAAAAAATCAACAATAACGCATGGGTGTTCCGAGCCCCAGATGCGACTTTTGCTTGTTGACGTAGCCACCGAGGTGAAAATGGGCCTCATCAGTCAAGATGATTTTTCGATGGAATTCCGGAACTTTGACTGCAAGATTCTCACCATTTTTGTAGTGAATTTTAATAAATTCAATTTTTAGAAATGGCGTATTTTCTACTTGTCAAATGTCAAAGAATAAAAGCTTCAAAAGTGACAGCTACCTAAATAACGGGTCATTCACAGTAACACCTCTCATTGGAAAACCCTTTACATGACACTTGAATAGTATCGTTTGATGACGCTCTCAATTTATTGACGAGTTACCTTTTATAGAATGCCATGCGAAAAAGCGATGCAAATCATTTGAGAAATGCCACCCATTAATAGGTTTATATTAATTAAGGTTGACAAAAAATGTCAAACTATGAAACAGGAGCATAGCTGAGTAGTATGCTTCGAGATTTGAGACTATATAGAAGTAGTTTGTCTTTTTAAAAGCCAGCCGTCCAAAAAGCAACATTCAGGTGCTGCTGTCAAAATTTGTTAAGAGAAAGAATAAAACGAAAACAATCAAGCTAATTTAGTATGTGTCCTAACTTTGAAATGCGGATATTTATTGGTTTCGGGCGATTTTCTGTTCACTTTCATATGTCAAAAGATTGAGAAGATTTTATAGCTTATTTCTAGCTTCCAAAGGCTGCATAATTCCGAGGAAGGATTAATGTAAAAATTTTCAAGTGCTACAAATGCGGCTACTGCCCAATCCTACAATTTGTTCCAAGTGCCGCGCCTATGTAAACAGCTGTATGAAAATGCTCGCGTTACAATTTAAAGATGTTTTAAACCTATTATTGTTGCACATTTTGATCGTATTGAGTTGACAGCTCGTTTTTTGTTTCCCGTTAAAATCATTTTAGTAGACAATTTTGAGCTACATTAGGAAATTCCCCTTCAGGAAATAATGGTAAGATGTAAATATTTTGTGAATGCATAGTTTGACAATCCGTTTGACATCTAGCGGTCAATAAGTCGTGAATTTTGTATGAATAATTGAGTAATTAGTTTGAGAAACAATGGTTTTGTAGTGGTTCCCAAAAACAACTTTAGTCCGCTTTCGTTATTCCCTAAACGCTTTTCATTTTTACCAAAAATTCCGTTCGAACTCCGTTCACCTGCTGTGTGAGAGCAACAACCATCCAAACATTCCTTCAACTTCAATAATTGAGTTGTTAAAACGCCATTCTAATAGATCATGATAGACCAACAAATGACAGCCAAATAAATGAGAAACCATAAAATATTCCGCCAAGTGTCTGTCAGCTATTCCCTAAGTGTCATTCCACCGAGCTCATTAATTACGTGGTATTTACCAATAATAACAAACAGAATAGAAAAGAATTCATATTTTCATCAGGGCGAATAAGGAAATGTCACTTGATGTGCGGCAACCTGGTCTGCCTTTCATTCTGTACGAGTTCCTTTTGTAAACGAGAACAGCGGAAACATTTCATGAACGTATTAGCTAGCAACGTTACGACGGCAAGTAATCTCTCTACTAAAAAACTATTATAATTATAACCTATGAATTCTAATAGGACTGCATAATTAACAACGAGTCTCTGACGGTTAACTTTTATCACAGCTAAAAGGAGGAGTACCTACGTATGTTGAATCTGTTTTATGCAATTGCTGTTTTTGATACCTAGGGTTTTTGTTGAGTTTTTCATGTGAAAATTTAAATCGGTACTGCTAGGAGTTTGCTCGTAATCGGATATGAATTTTGTAATTTTGATTAAATTCAGTGCTGTTAAGTGATATCCGGCAGAGGGTTTCACTCAAGCAGATTATATTGTGTTCGTCGGGAGTAATAAGTCAGTTAATAACCTTTTATGCAGATTTTCTTAAATTTCGACTGTTAAATGTGATAATAAAACTGTCAAAACTTGTAGATGAAACTTGAAAAATTTGTTTGTTTCCGTCTTCCTAAAGGTGTTTTTTTTTTTTGATTTTGAAGTGTTTTTTCGGCATTTTTTTTTTGCAATTTTAAGATTAAGATTTCTGTCAGTGCGGTAATGCGCCTAAATGTCAGTTCCTGTGTAAAAAAAAATGTTCATGTGACCGTTCTAGACCAATCAAAACTGAGACACAGCAAGTCAGCCAGCTGTCAGACTTACTGAACTAGATACTTGAACGTCCCCACTCTCGTTGAAACGGTTATGACAGTTCAATCTCAAAGCATTTTGTCCGTGGAAATGTTTTGCAAACAAATATTCATTGCAACAGATGTGCGACGCATTTTATCCACGAATTCTATGAGTTGTCTTAATGTTGTCTTTGACAAATCAATGCAATTGGCTGAGCAAGAAGGTAGGTACGTACGTTCTTCTCGAATATCGGTTTTATAATTTGATTGCAAATTGAAAACACAAATGCAAACATTTAAAAAAAAACCTAAAAATTTCGGGACGAGAGTGTTTTTTGCTGTGGCCATGTTGGTACGAGTGTTTGCTTGTGTACACACAACCGCCGACCAAAAATACAATGAACACAGCTACCTCAACCATCAAACTAGTCAAGAGGGTTTCTGATTTAAAAATACAGAGTCAGAGTCTCAGAGTTTCTCGGAATTTCGGACCTTCCATTTTACTTAAATTTAGAATAATTGACCCTTAGCAATATTTAAATTCGACGAGACGGTATAAATAAAAATAATTTGAGTGCAGATGTCCACTTGGTATGTATTTACGCAGCACAATTCTGGTCACCGCCTTTCGAATTATCATCCCCATGTGCTTACATTATTATAATGGAATTCAACCCACTGGAAGAGGATCATTTATTATAACTAACCTACGCATTGGAATGACCTTCTAAAAGGGAACCTTCCAGAGCACCTCCTCACTCATCCTCCCGCCTAAGCCTTGAAACGTTTGATATTTTTTAACATAATTAAATCCCATATATATGTCATAATTTGTGAGAAAAGCAGATAGAAATATCCTTAGAGGTTGTGCGCATTGGATCAGCAATCTTGAGAAGGATGGGTTCTCCAACTTTTGAACTCCGAAGAACGTGATTGATTGTAAAAGGTATAGCAAACTTCAAATGACATTCAGTCCACGTAAACAACTCATTTGTCATAACCAAAAAAAGAACAGAAACACATTCCCTTGGCTTGTCCTTCGCCCAATAGCATAAAGGGTGAGTCTAAAAATAAGTTGGGATCACAAACAATTCAATTCCACTCCATGATCGAAATACCTTCGCTCTGCGGTCGTCCTTTGTTCGGTTACACAAAATCACGTTCGTTCATTTAATTGGAAATTAAATAGTCAAATTTCATCGACTGCACAATTTAGCTTAATCCACTGCCATCACATAATAAAATATTATTCCTCATTTAGGGATACGTAATGGAAGAAAAACAGAACTTTTCCCCGAGCACCAGAAAAAGGAGCATACGTTGCGATGGTGTGGCGCAATTTATTTGATTTAATTGAACGTGACATGTATTCCCAGAATGTTTCAGCGCTATACGAATGAACAGAAAGGATGAAAAATATATAACGACTTTCGTATGTCGAAGGGATGATACACACCATCAATAAAAGTAAATCTACTACGATAAATGGTTAAAAGTCGGAGGGCGAGACAACAAAACAAAAGCGCAACAGCATTATCGATAGAAATTCGATAAACGAAACATGCGAGGATTAGTGTAGGTTCGAAAAACCAATGTGCTTTATTCGTCCTTAATTGGTTTTTAATGGCACCCACATTGTCCTAATTAGTGCTCATTCTCGTTGCCTTACTGAAGAACATTGGGTAATGTCATACAATTAACTTGTAATAAAAGCTCAAGGTCGACATGTGGAGCTACCTTACCCAGAAGGAGATTGTAAATACATGTGCCGCTTCTCTCCCCATGGCCTTTGGTCCTGTATAAGTCGCTTGGACTGCAAATTATGGAGGGAATCTCTGTTGAACTTGAACGAATGAATGACGAAACGACACAGTACCGTTGCACGGATGAGATAATATCCTTGAAAATAATCTCAAATGTCGGATGTGAGTATCGTTAAGAGCGACGTAGTAAATTAGTTTCCTTTGTTTGGCGTTTAATTACGTCGTTTGTGTGTGTGCAGCTATTAGGCATTAGCGGATACAAGCTTGGGTTTATGACCGACTAAGCAGTACGAATGTGTGCAAATAGCTTGATCAGACGTCCTGTATCCGTGGAATTCCTTTTTGTCACAATCTTTAACTTTTTAGTCTGCATATTAGGGTTAAACAGCTTAAATTCTAAATCGTTTCACATTTTATTAGTTGCATTTAATTTCAGTCTCAAAGGCAGAGCTGCCACATCAGTATTTTCAATGGGAAGAAATTCTGAAATAATCACGGCCGCACAAAGGTTCTGCTGTTAAACAAAAACTAGCATTTTAAGGTGTTTTACACCTGAGAAACATCCCGAAAAGGATTCTCAAATTCAGCCGTTCGTACTCGGCATGGAATTGTAGGTCCCTTCCATTCGAAAATAATGCTCAACTCAAACGAATGGCTACAAGAAGTTGGGCCTGGAAAACTAAACGGATCCCTAAGAGGGGACAACTGCCTTGGCTATGGTCTCCACTAATTGTCGGTGCCCAATAATAAAATCTGTTGGTCGATCGGGATAAGGTTAAATTTAAGTATTGCTTCGTTAAACCCTTAATTATGTCTGAGAAATCCTCACGGACTGGGTGATTAGTTTGATCGTGATGAGTTAACAAATCCACTTTCAAACAGACAAATAACTGCATTCTACTAGTTTCTCTTGTGTTTGAAAATCGATTATAAGTATAGGTAACACTAAAAAAACCTACCACAATTTTTAGCGACATCTAGATATCGAAAAAGTATACCTTTTCGAAAATAAGCTTTAGTCATGATTTACATTCGAATGAACCGAAAATTTAGTGGAACAATTCATGTCGAAAAGTGTTCGTTTTCACAGTAACATCATTGAAACGAAAGTGGTTGGTAAACACGTCCGTTATAGTGGCTATAAATTACTTACTTAAGCTGGCGCTACAGTTCGGGGTGGACCTGGTCTATAAATAAAACTGAATTAAATTCAATTCAATTCAAATCTCAGGTAGTTTGCATTTTATTTTAAGAAGAAGTTGTCAAGTCCCTAATGGAAGACCTTTTATTTGAATAAGTTACTATGAAAATATGGCTGTGACAATTTGCCAACAAAATGCTTTCAACTGATAGAGTTTTGTTTTGGGAGCTTTCAGCCTATTTTTTTTTCTTGCATTTGAATATGAAGTCAATTTAACGTGCGAAACAAAATCCCGTCTTCACGGATAAAACATTTCAGCTCTAGTACAGATGACATGCAGCCGTAAACAGACACGAATCACTGCCCGTAAATGATAGAAACAGTACTTTTCCTCTTCAATCCACGCGGTGAAATAAGACAAAGTCTTGATTTCAAAAGACTTACATTAATCACGAATCCACTGACTGTTCCCTTTCACAGCAGGATATCGAATCAGCTTAACAAACAGTTTTGCACATAACCGAAATTCCGTACAAAAGCACCCAATTGATTTAACCTGATTGAATAACAAATAAACGTCCAGTAACCTTATAAACAAAGCTAACCTTGTGCGCGCACCCCTATTGCTAAATCATTTCCAAAAAAAAAAAAAAACATTTTCTTAAATCATATTTTCCGTACGTTAATCTCGAAACGGCATATTCGACAGCAAAAAAAAACAACATTCCCACTACATCCACTCGCCATAAACACTCAATTTGTAAACACCAGAAATTGCTCTTCAATTTGTTTATTGATATTCATATTTAAAGAGATTTTTGAGTAAAAACGGAAAAAATCAAATAAATTAGATCATTTCGTGATTGGCGGCGCCAGTATATATTCAAAGTATCTACGATTAACACACACACACAGCCCTCTAGAGTCGATTGAGAAAATGAACACTAAAGGAAAACCCGAAAATTTATTATTATTTCCATTTATTGTAAGGTTTAAAAAAACGGTAATTAAATTAAGTTGTTGCTTCCATTCGTTTTTTTTTTTTTTCTGTTTTTGAAAGTTTAAAATTATCTGGCAGAGACAAAAACCAAGACAGGGTGTTCGGATGCGCGTGTGTGACGAGTATATAAATTGTTTTGCATTTTCGCTATTATCTTATCTGATTATTTTATCGACTTTTATCGCCTTTATGTGTTTTTCCAACATTCTTAGAGGCTAAGGCGGTGTATGTAGCTGCCTAGAAGAAACAGTTGATCGCCGCTAATTGTACTTTAAACAAAACTACCGAAAGACAAGAAAAAAAAAAAAAAAAAAAATCACACACCCAAAATAGGTGCTGAGATTTTCTAAAAGATTTCCGAACCGATTTCCAATTCAAACGATACTTTTAATATATGAAAGGTCAAAATTTCGAAGCAATACCGGACGGTCGGAATTGTAGTGCTGTGTAGAAGAATACTCGTAGTTTTTCATGACTTGATTACCTATCTCTTGTGGAAATAGAACAGAACATGGATTTGCAAAGTGAGTCTTGGATTTATCTGTTTTCTTATGGCAATGCAGTGTCCGCTGGGATAAGGGGATGCAAATATTCCCATGCTCTGCAAGTTTGTGTTCCAGTGTGAATAGTTACGTCAGCTGAAAAATATTCGCAATCTTCAATGTATGAATAAAAACTAAAGAGAACACATATAATCTAAAAGCCATATAATCTAAACATGCCGCAGGCATTACTGCGGTGTCAGATTGTAGCCTCTTTCAACCCTATCGCAATATCAGACATCATTATCCCCCAAATTTATTGTCTGCACTACAGGAGGGAGGACTGATTTTATTGTTTTTTTTTTTATATAATTCTCATGATAAGGATGAAGCAAGTATTGAGGATGTGTGCCCCAATTGGGATTTAAATACTTTGTGCATCCCACGCAAAACTTAACTGTTTACTCTATTCCCCAGGAATGTGTATTGCAGAAATGCAGCCGAGACGTCAAATTTACATGTGAAGTGGGCGAGCTTGCTTGCGACTCCAGCAGTGCAGATTCAATTTTCAAACGAGAAAAGTCACCGAGCAGAAAAACACAGTCGCTGACATTAAACTTACACCCCAAGGTTGTTTGTTTTTCACTGAGAGAGTCTGGAAAAGGGTAGGGTCCTATATGGACCTGTTCGGCTAAATATTTATCAGATCAAACATATAAATTTTAAAAAAATAACCAAGTTCTTCAATATAAAAACCTCGATGCAACAAGTCAGCTGCGAAAAGTACTGAGCTCTAAAAGTACGACAAGTTCTTACTTCATGAAGGTTTAATACAAAATATTTAAAGTAGATCAATACTGAAATAAGTACAAATTAGGAAATTTTATTATTTAATGATAACTGACTAAAATATGGTTGTTTCACTGGTCATGTTTTAGAATCTTTCGAATTGGGGCTTGATAAGAAAAAAAAAAGCTAAGTAAACCCACGAAATTTGATTTGCGCTTCAATTGTTTCTTCTTGTCTCGGCAAGGAAGTAGTTCTTGTTGAGCTTTTTGAAGATCGGATGGCCCACTCTCGGTAACATATTATTTGGACACGTGCATGCTTAAACTGAAGTAAGGACAAATCACGTCTATATAGACTTCTCAATCTATTAAACTGAAATAGCATTTTTTTTTTTGGGCTTTTATTTGACTTGGGTCAAAATTAATTAATTGCACACAATTAACAGTTTTTACTCTAGACAAAGCCTGGCCGCTACAAAATAAGGATGACCCAATACCAATAAGAGCACATGAGACTGAGCCCTTGGCTTTTATGTTTTGTGATTGCATATGCGAGGCAGGAAGGAAACGGTTCCCGATATACGAAAGCTCTATTTATGACTTCAAATTTTGTTACCTAAATTTAAGGCTTACCCCTTTGGCTTTTTTCTTGTCATCAACATCCCATTCAATTTTTTTAACTTTACCTAAACCTTAACTTGCGTCTATAAGTCACGCCAATTCTTAAAACAATTGCTTCTTCTAGTCCAGCAGTCATAGATGAATAATCTTCATATTTTCCTAAAGCTTTTTGGACAATCTTAGACAAGTAGCAATCTATTGAGTCAATAGCAATAAGTTTAATTTCGGGGCTCGAAAGCTTTTCAATGTTAATTTGATTACACACATTTTTTGGTAGGTAGTAAGGAAACTGTTTGTAGAGGAAGGGAGAAATTTCGTTCAACCTGTCGGTGGTAGAATTAGGAAAAAAGGGAAATATGCGAGAGAACAGGGTATCCCGATCTTGTTTTGTTGTTAGCCCTACTCTTATTCTTTAAAAGTCATGAACTTTCCAGGTGTACAATTATAGAATGACAATAAGCAGACACTTCGATTGAAAAATCTTAGATTTTCAAGCTCTACCGCTTTACCAAATTGCATTATTCTACAGCAATCGCAAGTGCTCGAGAACGACTATGTGGAAAACGGGTAAGTGGAAGAATCGCAATGCGTTTAAGTATCCCAAGCTTTTCCCGCGATTTCTATACAAATTTGTACGTGTAAGTGCAAAACGTATAAGTGCAAATTTCCCACAAGTGAACAATTTAGCAAACCACGAAATGCAATTTTATGCTGCTTTTGAAACAAATGTAAAAATATATTTTTTTTTTGATTTTTCATACAAATTGAATTTGCCAGCACTTATCATATACGTATGAACAATCAAGGACATAAATCACTATGACATTCCGACTGACATTTAGTTCGAAATTAATTAATTGTTCTTATTTAATTAGTAGATATGAGTGCAAAAAATGTCCACTTACGGAAAGGTGGACACAAAATTTAAGTCACGAAGTTGTGCACTTATCCGTTCTCGACTGTAATTGACAACAATTCTGAGAAAGTGGGTGGATACCACAACCCCTTATAGAGAAACCTCAAATTTTCGATTTATGCCTTTGCTTGCACAACAAGAACTTCAAGATTCCACGATGTCGGGAAGTGCTCCATAATTTTGACGATCTGTCAGTCAGTCAGTGAGTCAGTTACTGTTTTTGTGATTTTTTATTTTTTTATTTTTGAAGCCCTTTATCTCAGGAACCACTAATGCTTACCACTTGATTGTCGTTTTTGATAATCAACTCTTCTCTGCTCTGTGTAAGGCGATCACTAAAATATGATCAATTATTGGCAACACTTCAAGTTTTAAACGTCACTTCCTTGCCGAAGCTGTCATTCCTACATATTCGAAGTGTTTCTTTTTTATTGTGAAAAATGTAAGTGAATTTGAGAATAATAATATGTTTACAAATAAAAATAAATTTGTGTGTTTTTAAAGGTCTCAAGCTAATAAAGAGCAAATTTGACTGGTTCAAACACTGCTCTATGATATGATTTTGTTGAATCCTTAGGCATAAACTTAATCATAAATAGGCAAAGTATTGACTGCATTTTTTTAATGACTGTAGCATTAATTTCAGCCACCGTACTTTTACCCATTGGTGCAGCCCAGTCAGCCACAAATTGTCTTTAATAGCCACCACCTTCAAGAAGATACAAAGTTGCAGCCAATTGAAGACTGGGTGGAACATACGTTGACCTTATTCCAGTTGGTAAATCAAGCAGGCCCCAAAAAAAAACACAAACGCTTCTTTTGATAAGCGAAAGTTTTTCAAAAATCTAAAATACACAATATTAAATACTATCAATCAACAATGAACATTTATAAATATGCATTCTTGTATCGGGCTTGGAAGTACCAAGATATTTGTTTTAATTCTTTGATTTCTCCTTAATAGTTGGACATTCTGTAATTATTTCCTTCATTTCTGTAGAAAAGTTCCAATTAAGTAAACATTGATTTTCACTTCGAATTTTCATATTTAACTAAAAGTTTTATATTTTAATTTATTTAATGTATTCTTGTTCCTCTAAAGTATATAATTTTTTATTTGGAGTCCAAGCCGAGGTACATACCTATGAAATTGACACGAATGTATGAAAGCGACACCTAAATAGCTGTCACATGAAATTGATCGCAAAAAAGCGATTGTCAGCGTGATAATCATCTTACGTGGACTTAAAGCTATATGATTTTGATTGTCAACTATTACCTGTCACTTTAGCACCCCTGTTCATTATGTCAGCTATGTGCGCGTTTAATATTGCAGCGCTAAGTTATCAATATTAGTAGTGATCTTCCACACTCTGCTCTCGAACAACCGCATATAGATGGCACTGTAGGGAATAGTGCACTTAGTGGGATGTTAAGTGGGCTTATTTCCCAATCAGGATGGTTTAGATTCCCATGTGGAGTTAATTCCCGTGTATCTATTTCCCTGGCATCATAGATGCGAAAGCAATACGTGAATTACTTGGGAGAATTTTACACGGAAAGCAGTTACCAATTCGTCACCTATTTCTCGTTCACGGATGATGAACCTAATTCGGCGACTAACACATGTTGGCATTGACCCGTCTCTTCAGATTGCTCATTTTGTGCACTTAAAAAAAGCTATCCATAGGAACGTAAGTGCGGACATGTAAGCACGTACAGAAATGGATATATGTGTAAAGAATAGTGACAGCTGACCACTAAAAAGCTGAACGTGGAAGCACAGACATAATGTTAGTCTATTAAGGATTACTCTACGACATGACGATTGCCATTAAAATATGTTTGTATAAAAGGGTTTCCATTGTTCAGTGAAGCGAATATAAAACTCCTTCGTCCTTCAGTCATACATCAGGCATGGATAAGTATTGTATTTCGTAGTTTTCGACCTGAGAATAAGAGCTGTTTTGCTCTTACTTACTTTCTTACTACAGTCCGGAGTGGACTTGGGTCTCAACCTGGACTCTAATTAGCGCGTTCTTTGCCTTACTGTCTCCAATTGCGCACTTCAAGTTGGTCGAGGTCCCTTTCCACTTGCGGACGCCACTAATGGCGAGGTCTTCTTCTGCTGTGTTGTCCGTCCATGTTGGAATCGAAGACTCTTCGGGCCGGAGCCCTGGTGTCCATTCGTTCTACAGCTCGTAGAGTTCGCTGCCAAATCTCCTCTTCAAAAGCGCGCAAAAAAGATTGAAAATCACTCGAAGAACTTTGCGTTCGCAGCGACCAGGAGATCTTCATACGGTTTTGCCTACCTGGGATGATGCCCGCCTTATATAGAGTCTTTTAAGTGTTTATCTTTAAGGCCTTACTAATTTATTATAAACCCATTTTTGCCGATTTTGCACTGACACCCCGCTGTATTCTGCCAGTGCACAGACTTTTCGAAAATCGTGCCCTCCTGTTGACTTGCGAGTTTTGCACAATTTTGTCAAGTGTCGTGTTTCAAAAGTCACATGACAGCTAATCCTCTTTTGACATCAAAAGTCACGGTGTGATTGTTTCCAACCTTTATGGAACATCGGGCGTTCATTTTAACGGTCCTGCTGACAGTATTTTTATTTCTTGTTTTTTTTTTTCCACATTTATTTTCTCTTTTTTTGCGATTTCTTTTAAATTTGTGTCAAATTTCCGAAAGAACTTCCAGATTAACGCACTGTCTGTCGGCAGTTCCAATGCTGCCCGCATCGTTTCACCCTAAATAGGCAACCCGCGTTCATCATGTTTTATTGAACAGCTGCTTCTACGTGGATATCGAAATAATAAAATACAACTTGCAGATTTGGTTTAAGAGTTACGAGTAATTATAGTTACAAGTAAATCGGATCAGTTTAGGTCTGCATCGATCGAATTTGGTTGCACTTCTCGGTCAGCGCATATTCTTCATCCCAAAATCAAATCCATGCCTTTCACTTTGGATCCCATTTGGCGAAATAATATACCTCCATCAACAGAACGTGTGAAATTTCAATTAAGACTGTTTCTTAATTGAATACTCGGGTATCGTTTGCACGCATTTTTATTTCGTCTCTTTTTTGTTCTACCGTCAATTTAATTATGATTGGACTCATACCTTCTACGGAAGGCTACTTAATGAGGTAAAGAATCTCAAAGTTTATCGCTGCAACCATTTGCGTAAAAGATTGACTCGTCTCAATATGGCAGTGGTTGTGACTATATTTGTATTTTTTAATTAATCTCCATCAATTCGAATAAATAGACTCGATACTTAAATTGGAATATGTACAACAAACCAAATTTTCATCACAACATTTTATTTATATTAACACAATAAATCCCTTGATTAAATTTTAATTATCGTGAATTTAAAATTTCATTGTAACGTCCTTTTGAAACCTAACTAAATTACTGTGGTTGCACGCATGTAGGAATCAACAATTTGTATCGATTGTCGAGGTTGTGTTTGTGTGTGGTACGAGTACTCTCGTCCGCAATTACAAAATGGGACTTTACCACTTTGTCGATGGCGTTTGAATAAAATTGATTTTATTATTCAACATGCAAGCCAAGTTCGTTTAAATTTTGACAGATACACAACATTCGGTGGCGTCCTCTGCCACTGTATTGGCGAAGCGAAATTATTTACTTTGCTATCTCGCCTAGTTGATAAAATTTCTAAATTTAAATACGCTAAGAATAAAGGCAAATAAACTATACGGTATAGAAGTGTTAGGGTCGCACATTTTATTTTGATTTACTGAATAGATTATGAAGCACCAAATAAGTTCAGTTTGTACCGGTTGGGTGCTTTCCGCATCCCGTAATGCCTTTCTGATGTAGGTTTCTTTTTCGTCTATTAATTAACTGGAGAGCTAAATTCGCAGAGAAAAGAACACATTTAGACAGTTTTCATAAACTTTTTGTGGTACCCAGATTGGGGTAGAGATTTCTTTATATACGCGTACTGTGGGTTGTAGCCCGGAAGTGGTATCCCTTCAAAGGGTTATAATCAAGTATGGATGGCCTTTTGTGGTGAAGAATGGAATGGACGAATAGTGACCGAAATCACAATCGCGCACGTTTAAAAACGACTCATCAAGGTGTGTCCTTCAGGGGACTGTTTCCACAAATAGAAAAAGAAGGAATACTTTTCCATCTCTTAAGAAAATCACAATACTCGTATCTTCCACATAAGTAAAATCTGGCAGCCTCATAAAGCCATTAGCGTGTGACAAAAGCCGAGCGAAACCTCAAACATTTCTTCAGACTTGGTATAATCCTTTCAAAACAACACTCTAACCCTTTTTAGTTCGAATCAAGTCAGGAGTAAACAAATAAACAAAGAGCAGATGTTCTATTTGTCGGATGAAGTGAAAGGGTTTATAAAAACGAGAAAGAAATGTAACCCACTCCCAAAAGTTATTCATTTAGCTAGCCACAGAAAGCTATGACCACTAAAAACTTTCCCCCTTTACGCTAGAAATATTTAGCCACAAATAGTAGTCAAAGGATCAACTCGAGGCGTGCCCTATTATCGGAGAAAATCAACTAAAAATATAGTCGGCCTAACCGCGTGAAGGTGAAAATACAACTTTCTGTACATTTTTTATTTAAAATGGCGGCAAATGTCAACTCTACTTCGACAGCTCTTAAGTTCTGTTAAGAAAAATTCCACAAAACGGGTCCGAATGGTCAACAATTCTGGTGGCGGCCACTTAGCCGATCTCATTTTCTCGACTTAATGGACAAAAAAAAATCCAACACGTCAAGTAAATATGTATAATCCAAAAGCAGAAGCAACGTTTTTTAGTTCTTGAAAAAAATTACAACCTATGACTAAAGCTGTCAATTTCTCTGGGGAAGGAATCGGCAGCGAGTGACAGTCAATTTTCCAAGCGCCACTCATTTTCTTCAATAGAGTTTAGATGGCAAGCTTATTTAATTTTCGTGCTTCCAAGGGTTTGTATAGCTGTTTCTCCAGTTTTTGATGTATTGACTTCGCGCACATTTACTTACAAGTTAAAATTTGCATAGTCCCTTTTTAATTGAAAGCAGTTCAAAATATCGGCGATGTATCGCTATTATGAGTACGTAAGGGTTTCAAGTGAAAACTAAACCATTATTGCCATTACACTACGACTCTAAAACTAAAGCCTAGTATACAGCTGTTTCGGAACGAAGAATCCCATACAAAAGTGACACAACGAAATCATGAACGAACAATTTCATTCTCCTTTTCGTTTTGCAGTACGCCGCTGCTGCGAAATGATGGCGAAAAGTGGGTACAACTCGCCACTCTCTTTTCGCACACATTTATTGTTCGGTGCTTGTACTCAGTGTTGCCAGCTTTCTTAAGAGGCAAATTGAAGAATCTTGGAGCCAAGAATAGCCAAACTCAAATGTGAAGTTTTTTTTGTAATTCTTTAGGCATACTTATTCTGATTAAATTTCTTTAAAGACGAGAATATTGAATTACAAAAAAAAAATCAAAAGAACTCAAACTCGTAATTGACAGACTTTTCTAGTTCCCATTTTTCAATGTTATAGTACATATAAGGTATTTCAATTGTAAGCATGGAGAGAAAATTGTATAAAAAAGGGAAGAACGAATTGGACAGACACAGACGAAGCATTTTTTGTTGAGCTGTGGGAAGACAAAATTCTTGAGCTTCGTGGCAACCGGAAAAATATTTTTGCTTTGCAATTATAAGTCAACAATATATATTTAATATGTCTGAATAATCACTTGTTTAATTGTCATGTTTAATTAACATAGCTAAAAAATAAGTTCCTTAGGTTCAACCACTTCTGACTTCTAAACAGAAAAAAAGATCAGTAATCAATTCTGACACTAGCTGTCATTTGAAATGTTGACGTTTCAGTGGGAAGGGCGAACTGGATTTCGAAATTTTTGTTTCCGAAATGTTGAATTAAGGTGAGGTGTAAATGTACTATTAACAAAAATAATTTTGCTGGTAGGAGGCTACCTGCATACTTGGACACTGGACAGTGTGCATATCTTGTGCGATGATTTTGCTGCTGAGATGTGAGAGTCTGTTCAAAAACTGTATGAAAATGGAGTTGGCTCCAGTTCGTTCCCAATAGAAGTACAGATTATTTTTATAAATTCCTAAGCAGCCTTAAAATCGCCAAAATTAAAAGTGAATAGCCTAAATTATGATAAATCCCAAATGGAAATTTTAAGGGGCCAGCGAAAATTTTAGTAGCCAAACCGGAGATTAATAGCCAATGTTGGTAACACTGCTTCTTGTGTAGCAGCTGATGCAACTCTCCACAAATTATTTTCCGCTGCCTTTTCGCAGACGTTTCGGTGTCCATTTGCATACCACCGGAAAATTTCGTTCCGAAACAGCTGCGCACTAAGCTTTACTTAGAAATTGCAGTGCTGGACCAAATTATTTGACCAAGAAAAATAACTATAAATCGCCTTTACCCGGAATTTTCTCTTGGAATATAGAATTTTGTTTTATTGTATATCAACTCATTACTCAACCAGAAACGGAACACCTTTTGAGCCTTGTGCATATCGTGAACGTAGGTCCTCCTCCCCCTTTCAAAGACACGATGTTCGATTTGGTAAGACCGATCGAAAGACGTTTTTATTTGGCCTAGAACATTGCAGAAGTAAACCCGCACCACATAGTTCTCCCTGGAGTATACCTTCGATGGCTGATTGGATTGGGGACGCAAAACTTCTCATGAACGTGCCTCTCACATTCCGCTACGTGCTTCAATTATGCATTTGTCATCGTCCATCCTCTTAAAGTCAACTATATACGGGCATTAAAGACGTTGGTTTTGAAGTGTTTAAGTCATATCACATGAAGGGAAAAATGTTCCACATACGCCACAGTGTACTGGGTTTTATTTTTGTTGATTTCTTCTCGTTTGTATTCCTCTGATGTCTTTGTAAATAATAAAGCAAACCAATTTGGGATCCTCAGCTGAATTTGCACAAGCAAAAACAGCTCTTTAAAGCGTTGTGTCCATTACTCATGAGATACTTAAAAATCATCAAAAAATCATGTAATCCTATTCCAGACTGCATACTTAAAGCGCACATAGAAGGGATCCGCCCCGAAACTAAATCATCATCGTTGCAAGCAGTAGCAGGAGTGGACATTCTTTCATCTCCTCGCCATCTTCGGTAGGGAGGAGCACAAATAAATCGTTACACGCTTGTCCTTTTGTGTGGGGACTTGCTACTAGCTTGAGAGTACACAGACACAACGGCGGGAATTACTCCCTGCACGGGCTGTAATTAAATCTTACATTGTTCCATTAATATTTTCTGACACCCCATAACATAACTGCCTTAGATGCATGCTGTTGGCCTTTAGTTGGCTGCCATCGAGTGCATTTCTTGGTGCTGCAGCAATTACTCTTTATTTTCATTCACCCCAAAAACACATATACAGACTTACCATCCTCCATATCTGTACACACGAACTAAATTGACTTACTTTTCGAATATTTGATAGCTCTCGTCCTTTCACCCGTTGAGACCTGAGTAGAGGACGTTTGGGCTTCACCACACACAATGGAACCAAAGTAAAGCAAATGCGTTGCTCCTACTATGACATATAGCGGTTTCTGTTTCAGTTAGCTAGTAGCAAAGCAGCCGTGGAAAGGGGCATGAAAAATTACACCATAAAATGTTAGTCAACAACAACAGTGACGGTGCAGATGGGAACTCTAATGGAAAGGATATGTTCAACAGTCACGAAAGCGTCTCAATTATGCCGACGATAAAACGTAATCTAAGATTGTCGGTTCGTTTTGTGCTGTTTGCTATATCCTTGAATATTCGACGATGAGAATGACAATAAAGCGTTTGCTTGTAGTCTCTGCTCCAAGTGGTGGATCATTCTTCATTTGCGTCTGTTATCTCTTTTCAAATGGATGGAAACAGAACTTGGATCAGCAAAGCCGAGGTGGAAAGACCCCTTGAAACTAGTTTCGAATTTCGAGAAAATATACAGTCATGCGTGCCCAAGAGTAGCAACAATCAGTGTGGCAATCAAAATTGGAATCAATTAGCACCTTTAAGAGGAGCGTGACGAGAATTCGCTAAGAATAGACTTTATTATATTATAGCACAGAAATTTGACAAACAAAAGAACAAAAAATATGAATATCGAAAGTTAGGAGAAGTAAGGTGTGTGAGTCTAAATTTGGCTTCAGTTTGTGTTTGTAGATTGCATCGGCCTGTGGAGATGTCTATTTTCAGTTTGGCGTGGCGGTGTTTAAATCGGGGGAAAAAATCCTAAAATTGGGGACTAATTTTCGTCTGCGAGTTGGCTACAATATTCTGGGGAAATGGGTCTATGTTTAGGTAATACACGTGCTATTTATAGATGCACACGTTTGTGAGTGGCACACTGGATGGTGAATTCCAAACCATTTATCAACTGACATCTTCACTTGGATTAATTGTTGTTTTATTTTTATGTTTTTTTTTTTTTTTCAGTCACGACGGCAATCGGTCAGCTTTACAGCTATGCCACCCGGAGTTCTAGTCAATGATAGTCGTGCAAACTCAACCGATGATATTCAAATAGCTCTTGCGCCACATATACAATCGTATCTGAGCCAGACAGGTCGACGACATTCTTGCTGTAGTGTTATGCTACCTGTTGCATTCGAAAGGGCTGCTGCTCAATCTTGGATGGATCCGAAATTTGATTCACCTGTTCTGGAGGGACAGTACCAGACTAGTGTTTTTCCGCACATACGAATGCGGTATCGGTGAGTGTTTTATGTTTATCTTGTTTCGTTTAACTGTAATATAATATTTGGAGAAACAGTTTTGAAAGTGCGTCTCATTCGAATTGCTTGTAATATTTTTCCTATTCATTTTGCTCGGAACTAAGCTTTGTGAGGTTTTTTCTTGTCGAGGTTAGTATCGAAAGGAAACTACGCCCAAAGGGTGTGACAATCAGGAAGAAGTGAACAAGAAAAACTTAAGTGTATATCGCAATGTTGCCTTACACTCACTCCTTACTTGTTTGAATGATTGTCTAAAGCTCATTGACAGCTGTTAAAAAAGTTCTCGACATATGTCGAGTAGCATTTTTTTAATTTTTTGTTTCAGATGTACGAAGTTGAAAATATTTTGGGGATTTTTCCACCAAAGACGTAAATAAGGATCTGACTTTTGTGTGTATTCAGTGTACCTTCATACTAAATTGAGATTAATTCAAAGTCGTCTCGTAAGCCAAATGTCATCAGATAAGTGTGTATAGGTAGGGAAAACTTTTCTTAGAAAAGTTGCTCATGTTGTGAGATAATTGTGAATGAAATTTATGACAATCTTTTCGGTTATTTGTTTAAACGTATCGATTTTCACTTTTTCCTCATCGTTTAGTGATTATTCTTTATCGATTTAACAAAAGAAAAAAACCAATCAATTCTCCAGATGCAAAAAAGAGCTTATAAAAAAAGTTGTCAGTGGCTTGTTATACGTCTTGATTGAATTGACATAACTTATTGCAGTGGAACTTTTCACTGCGAATTTTTACCCACGAAAGCATAGCGAAGTGTGACATTTAAAGGATTCCAGTCTCAAAATTTGTTTTGCTGAACCTGAAAGGAGCCTGTGATTGGTATTTTTCTTATTTTTCAGGTACTGCTACACAGTTCAGCAAGACTTTTCCTACTGTTCGTACGACTAAAAACAAAAAAAAAACAGCAATAATTCCTCGAGAAAATCTATTTGGAACACTTTCTTAAAGCAAACAGTTGTCTGTATCATAGGAACTCAATACATAACAAAGAATGCTTTTTAATCTTACCAATTTAAACCAGCGAACTGTAATGTACATTTAGCAGGGAAAAATGTTTTAATTCCCAACTGTCACTTTCTGATCATTTGATCGAAGTCTAGCGTCTAAAATATCCCAGATGAAGGGAACGCCCGCGCTAGAACGGTAGCGCCGGCGGCAAAAGGACATTTGACACATTTTTTCGCATAATTATTTCCACACTACAATTAAAGAAATGATACAATATGTTGAATACAATATCTGAATTCCTATTTTAATTACGTTATTACAAATTTCATCACAATTACACTTCCTCGGTTTCGTATCTTTTTAGTTTGTAAACGTTTGAAGGATTTCCTTTGACACGTGTTTTTTTTGTTTTTCTTTCAATGCAGCGGGTAGTTTCGCGCTAGATTGAGAAATTTCCCTGAGAGGGATACTTCACAAAAAGTGCTAGACATCTAGCGCAAATGGTGAAATGTAAATTTTTTTTTATATGGAGTTTGACATGCCGCTGGTCATCTAGCGGCCAGTGGAACGCGGCCATTCTTAAACTGCCTCAGATTTAACAAACAATTCGATGCTCTGCAAGTGTTTCATCTAAATCTGACGTGATTGCAATCCGAATGAAAACAAAAAACATTTTAGCTGTCAGACTAACTATCAGCTCTTTGAGTGTTGCCACACGCAAACAAATTCTTAAAGACACACGCGATAGATAGATGTAGGCGATAGAGAGTGCAGGATAGGAACAATATTGAATACTTATCTTTCTGCAAAAACGCCATCCCTGAACAGCTATTCAAGGGTACTCCGATGTACGACTTCGGAATAGTGGCGGAAGTTTTTCTTGGTGATGGAAATTTACTGAACGCACGTGATCGGTTTAAACGGACAATTAACAAAATTTTCAGTTTTCAAAGCGGCAAAACGGTAGTTTTTGTTTTCCATTTGTCACATTTATCTATTTGATATTCTCTTAAATTTAAACGATCAACTCTTAAATCTGTACTTTTGTGTTCCATTTTCAGGTTCACACTTTCATATATTCTACTCTGCTCGTTGGCGTGGTTCCTGTACTTCCTGATCGATGGCGGCTCCGAGGACTACTGGCGGCCAATATCAAGTTCCTTCTCTTTTCTATCGATAATCACAATCCTAGCATTATGTTTCACCCATTGGGACACGTACCGGGCCCATTCGAACACGACATCAGCTCTAACGGCCATCATACTTTGTACAACCTCATTGGGTTTTCTAAGCTTCACCAGCACGGCATTTAGTCCGTTGGGACACTTCACTATTTGCATGGAGATTATCCTTCTCATATACACAGCGATACCGATGAAACTATGGCTAAGTGCTGTTATTGCCATCACCTACTCGATACTCTTCGAAACGCTGACGCATCTGGTTGCGGGGAACACTGCTGTTCATGGGTCCGCGAGTGGATTTAGCTATAAAATCCTAATTCTTCGAATACTTTTACAGTTGTGTGTGCACCTGGTCGGTGTGCATGTTTTGGTGATGAATGTGGTACGTATGCGTGGTACTTTCATGAAAGTGGGACAGAATTTGCTGGTGAGGCGACAACTTGAGATGGAGAAGCAGCTTAAGGAGAAAATGATACACTCCGTGATGCCGCCTAAGGTCGCTGACATGCTGCTGAATGAGGGCGGAATGGAGCAGCCGGACTTGATGAATCCCGACCAGAGTGCGCAGTACATGAAGCCAAGGGCTTCAAACGATGTCAAGTCGCTGTTTCGTCCGTTTCATATGCACAGCATGGAGGACGTGAGTATTTTGTTTGCCGACATTGTGGGCTTTACGAAGATGTCATCGACGAAGAATGCAGAGCAACTGGTTGAGATATTGAATGATCTCTTCGAGCGGTTCGATGATCTGTGCAGTCTGAATGGCTGTGAGAAGATCTCAACGCTGGGCGACTGTTATTATTGTGTTTCTGGGTGTCCTGAGCCGAGACCGGATCACGCGATCTGTTGCGTGGAAATGGGCTTGGGCATGATCGATGCGATGAGGTGTTTCGATGCGCAGCGGCACGAAGGTGTGAAGATGAGAGTCGGTGTTCATACAGGCACTGTGCTGTGTGGTATTGTGGGCACTCGCAGGGTGAAGTTCGACGTCTGGAGCAATGATGTAACGCTGGCCAATAAGTGAGGGTGGTACCTTCAACTTGAAAGTGTTGGTTTTGATTTTATTGTACTTTTAGAATGGAATCCACGGGCAAACCGGAACAAGTTCACATCTCAGAGGTGACGTCCAGCTTCTTGGGGGATGCCTATTTTGTGGAAGAAGGCGAAGAAGTCCTTGGTAACTATTGTACACATTTGAATGAAGCTTAGGGTCACTTTCTTGGTTTCTTTGCAGGTCACCGAACCTACTTTGTGGTGGGTCGGCGGAAGGAGATTTCACGAAACAATAGTCTAAGTCCTAGTGCTCGAAATGGTTCGAATTACCTGCTCACTTACAATAATGATAACTCGCTGTCGCAGAGTGCCACCAATGTGTCTGTTATTCAACCCAATGTTCCGCCGGCATCGCCTGTGGGGCAGATATCGAATTCCCTAAATCCATCGCCAGTTTTACCGATACGGCCACGACTTACATCGCTTACTATGAAAATGCGAAAGAAATCCGCTGGCCAGCAGTTGCATGAGGCAGAAAGGGGTATTAACAACAACACAGCGCAGCCAAATCCAACGATCATTATAACCACAAAGTCGCTACCTGGGAGCCTCGACTCGGATCCTGAGGACGAGGGCTGTTGTAGAGGTTCAATAGCGGCGAACAAACCACACTCAAACCCAGAGGAGGAGAACAAGACCAAGGTTCGACTGAAAAACTGGCGAGTTCCCAGATTCTTGAAGAAGATCGAGGACTTCAAGAAGACCGATCCTTCCGGGCTCTTAAAATCTACACCAGCGCGGCCACCAGAAGAAATAACCGCTTGCCTCGAACAGAATGGCTACCAACAAATCCCACTCTTAATTGAGACCGCAAAGCCCACCTGCACGCTAGACATTCCACAGAAGCCTGGCCATACTGCCTCGCCTTCGTTGGTCAAGTCACCCGACGGTAGCTGTTGTTCGCCCGGACAGCATTCCATGTTCGATGATATCATCGATATACGATCGTATATCTCGCAATCGCGTAGTGATATTTCACCATTCGGTCGGTCCGGCAGCTATCGTTCGCAATGCGGCCGATCGGGGCAGTCCGGTCAACCCTGTCATTGGGATGTCTCGCCTGTAGGTAGACCGCGTGCGTCCACACTTGCAGTGGGACGAGTTGATGATGCACCTCCAATACCACCACCGTCGGCCGGTCCACACCAATTGCAATGTTGCGATGGTCTGAGCATATGCCCCTCTGCGACGAGTCGCAAAGATTCCGGTATCAAGAGCAACAGTCGGCGCTCTAGCATCCAACAACAGATCTATGCGCTTAATCAAACGGCAGCCATTTCGCAACATCGAGTTTCCGGCTACTTTACCAGTTCAACTTCGAGTATATCAAACGTCGGCGATTTACCTTTACAAATTCCTGTTCACATTCCACCACCACCGTGCGCGCTGCCCCAGCAGCCTCTATCGGATCCGTTGGCCGCATGCCTGCAGCAGCTGAGGAAACAATCAGATCTCCAACTGATACGGTGCGTTCGAGATAATGCTAAATCGCAGAGGAGCTACTTAGTGAAGCCTCCACTGAGACGATTCAGCTTGTTCTTTAAGTCGCATCAGATGGAGAGAGAGTTTCGGTCAAAGGCCCATCGCTTTGGTAGTGAAAACGAGACCGAAGGACCGCCAACACTGGCCACGCCCAGATATAATACTTACATTGACATCTTCGTCGGCATTGCCGTGTACCTCTGTATCTCAGCTTCGCTCTTTCTAATGGCACCATCTACCGTCTCGATATATTTTCGTATTTGGGTTGGCGTTTTCACCATATTCACAGCGATCCAGTTCTTCGCCCTGTTTTTATTCACCCGGCAGATGTGCCGTCGACATAACGCCAAAAACAAATCTCCCCAAAATCAGGCGAACATCCAAACCGAATCATGCGCCGATCGAATCTTTGAAGCCATTTCCAGCTGGTATCCCTGGCATATTTGTCTAGCGGTGTTGATGTCCATGCCCGCAGTCCTAATTATGATTCACTTTCTACTGCTCGACCTGAACCAACTGCAGGCCTTCGAGTACCACTACGGCTTTCTGATATTCGTGTGCATCGTGCACTTCTGCAACTTCACGCAGCTGAATTGCTGGATGAGGAACGTGCTGGCCTCCCTTGCTGCCTTGTGCTTTGTTGGCATTGCAGTGAGTCAGTTGACAGCTTACGTGAACCGCAACGATGTGGCGAATTCAACAGAACCATCTACATTTCTAATAAATCACAAGTTCCTCTTCGAAGAGATCAAGTGGTTCCAGGACTACCACGTCGAGATCTACCTTGACCTCGCATTGATCCTAGTTTTGGTGTGGTTCCTAAATCGAGAGTTCGAAATCGGCTACCGATTGACCTTCTACGGCAATGCTGTGGCCAATCAGGACAAAATCCGAGTGCAAAACATGAAAAACCAAGCAGACATGTTGCTGCACAACATCATTCCGAAACACGTGGCGGAACATTTAAAAAATACCGCCAAATACTCTGAAAATCATCGAAATGTCGCGATCATCTTCGCGAGCATAGTAAACTTCAACGAAATGTACGACGAAAGCTACCTGGGCGGTAAGGAATACCTGCGTGTACTTAACGAGCTGATCGGGGACTTTGACGAGCTTTTGTCGCGACCCGAGTTCCGTTGTGTGGAGAAGATCAAAACGATCGGTAGTACTTTTATGGCTGCCAGTGGATTGGATCCACTGAATCGGGGCGATAACAACCAACATATTGATGCGTTAATGGACTTCTCACTGGCCATGCAGTCCGTTGTCGATGCCTTCAATAAGGATCTGCTGGAGTTCAACTTGATACTCAGGATTGGTTTTAATGTTGGCGATGTAACGGCTGGTGTTATTGGAACCAGCAAGCTGCACTACGACATCTGGGGTGATGCGGTCAATGTGGCCAGCCGAATGGACTCGACTGGTATTCCGGGCCGGTTACAGATTGGAAAAGATTGCCTGCCGTATTTGGATCATAAGTATGAGTTTGAGCCACGCGGACAGGTGTACGTGAAGGGCAAGGACCATATGGAAGTGTTTATGTTTAAGAATGTGAAACCAGATACTGTTCAGGATTGTTGAAGCTGTTTAGAGTTGTATTGGGCACGGGAAAGTATTTCTGTCAGTAGTGGTTAAGTTTGGAAAGGTATTTAGTTTCTCTTTGCTAACAATATTCTGCAAACATTTGTCTATATCCGGACGTTGCTTTTAGTAGTTCATTGGTTCATCAAAGATAGTCCAATTTGTTTGTAATAAATAATGTGCGCTCAGTTGAACCAACGTCAAAGCAGTCCATATATCACTTGACGATTTGCATCTAGTTATGCAACTTTCACATTTTTATTCAACTGTTACGAACAACTTCGGTAGTAAGGCCTTCACCAGAGATCTCCATTTTGAAAGCATATTTTCTTCAGCATGGTGACTTGGTGTTAGCCAGTGATGTGCATTTGAACTACTGAGAATAAAGTTTATTTGGTTTACTGGACAGTATCTTGGAAGAATCTGTAAAAGTAAAATCTGCAATTGAAAATAGTTTTACGACTTACTGAAACTTTACCATGCACAAACGAGTAGTTGAAGTTATTTACACTCAAGGTGATATGTTTGCAATTTTTCATCGATTTTCCATACGTCTTACCTTAACCATAAAACATGTTGACTTAGGGTAAAAGACTTGTGAATCAGGTGCCCAAACGATAATGCGAGAAACCATGGAAATGATAGTTAGGAGTTGTGGCCCTAGTTCACAGCCTGACCTCAATGACAAATACAACCATTCCCCATGCAAGCATGATAAGCTTCAACAAAACTTTCACCAACTAATTCTTCTTGTATAATACGACTTAACAAACAGTTGCTATGAGAAACAGAAAACAAATATTTAAATAATAGAAAAGAATATTGTATAAACAAATTCTTGTCAACGTGTGATAAACAAAATGGATTGAGGGCTTTAACAAAGGATTAATAAAATCAAAAAATATTTTTTAAACGCGCATCAAAAGCAAACTAAAATTTTTTTTTCAAAACAAAAAACAAACTCCTCAAAGGTCTGTTACCTGAAACATGTGTTTTTAAGAAAATACCTTGTTATTGATTTTCAACTATCATAAATCTTATTTTTTTTTTTTTTTTGTAATTTTATAACCTCAAATGAAAATATATATTTTAGACAATATACTCTTAGCCAATGCGTGTAAAATATAGGCTTAAACTATAGGCTAGTTAATTGTTATTTTACATGAATGTATTGTGATCGTAATATATTTCTTTCGACTAACTTATTTTAATTTCCTCATTAAACTTAGCCCTGCTTATATAGCTCTATATATTATGCACACAGGTTTATGTATAATTTCTTGCCCATTAAATTAAAATAAGTACTGTTTTTATCAATACATTTGATACTAAAGTCCACAATGTACATTCGGATGATTGTTTTTGTTTTTATTTTTATAAATTTAATAGTAGGTAACTAAATGTTGGTAGCGTGGTCGCATAAATAAAACAATTCTTGATGTTTTACATTAAATGTTAATTAATATGTGTATGTTAACTTTAAAATTAGTGACGATGCAAATAAAATTGTGATTAGCTTAATTTTGTACACACGGTAGAACACAAGTAACATGGTGTTGTGGTGAGAGCAAAGTTAAGAATTTCTTTTTGGAGATTTCAGGAAAACCTTTATTTGTGTTCTACTGTATGGCAGTTCTAAAGTAAACGCAAATTCATATATCAATATAAAATTAATGCAATGTTTTTATTTTATTTTTCTAACGTAAGTACAGCAAATAAATATTATTACAATACAGATCTTATTTTTAACTAAACAGAGAATAGATGTTATTTTATAAAAACTAGTTATTCAATTTATTTATTTGTTAAGACATTAAATGAAATATATTATACAGACGAGTATATCGAACATTTTCATTTGCGTATGGTTTTATTCACAACTATTTAGAAAGGTTGAGTACCAACATGACTCGTACTAGTCGCTAAGTACATATCTAAGATGAAATGACTTTATCACAAAGGACTACAATTTTCAATAATCTATTGGAAGAGAAACTGCGTAAGTCCATTAAACGATCCCAAATACCAGTTAGAGATTTTCCGATTTCATCAACTGCAGTTCTTCTGATATTTACGCACAAGAAATAATATATAAAAACAAACCCAATCATTTGGAATAAGGACTAAAGTGAATTTTACTTTTCAACCGACGAGTCTTAATTATGTACAAATAACCGGTGTTTGTAAATTACAGATCCGGCTTCTTTCAGATGTGCATGTTTTTAAAAATCATGGCATATTCATGTGCAAATAAACAGTCAATTTCCGGTGATTGCCCGCATTAAGCAACAGGCAGCTATGTGCGATCCTATTCACTAGCTTCCAGTTACGCATTGCAAGCTGACTGATGTCGCTCAGTTTCTTTTTAGCGATAGCAAATAAAATGTGCAATTGGTTTCTATTTACTGAAGAAAAGGATTGAAGCCTTTAAATCATTTTATCGAAGCGAATATTTGCATATTTGTACTATTTTTAATTTTTTAAATAAATCGAATACCCGAACATAAACTCGGTTTTTTTAAACATGTCGGCGTTTAATCCGATTGAACTTATGTGGTATTCGTTTGGGCGCTCTCAGAGCACTTTTTTTGCCCTAAGAGCAATTTTTATGTTCGTTTGGTACAAAAAAAAACAATCTTTTTCAGATTTCAGAGCACTTTTGCGAATCTAGATATTTTCTCAGATTTGCTTCAGATTTACCAATACAAGTGCATTTGAGTTTGACATTTGGTGGAGTTTGTTTACATTTGCGTGAATTTTTTCTACAGCAAAGAAAGGCATTGCATCGGGTGAATCTATTTTCGTAAATTATTTGTGTGCAAACATTTAGAAATCAATCGGGACGGAAATTTCGAATGTTTTAATACAAAATTTAACCAGTGAATCGAAAGCGCATAGAAAAGTGTCGAAGACTACACATATTCAAGTCGCACGAATATCAACACAAAAAAGAACAAGAGCGTTTTTATGTTCGATTAGGCACACGAAATCTGAAATCTGAGGGCAAATCTGAAGAAGCCCAAACGAATACCACATTAAACTGCGCTGCGGAGACCAGTCTACGAAATACATAAATAGCCATGCATATAATTTTGGAGGAATTATTATCTTTATAGTCTTCCTCGTCATCTGAAGACTACGAATCAACAAAAATACCAAATTTGTATCTGCAACAGGGAAAACATTTTCGAAGTCGATATCCATTTGTGTTTTTTGCAAAAACAAATGCAGATTGAACAGCTGATATTACTGCCAAATAACGCACTAATACATTTATAAAAGCAGATCAATTTCATTGCGCGTTACATTGGCTGCGTAAAATCTGAGATCTGAAAAAGATTTCTGGTGGTCCCAATGGAAAACGACATAAATTTCAATGGCTTCGTCGTCACAGCAGATGGTGAATCGACGTCGTCCTAGTCTTTCATTCATCGAATGCACAGGCGGGCTAAATTCATAATTAATACAATAAAAATGACACTGGGCGCACAGAAAATCATATCAATTTCCAAGAGATAAATAACAAAAAGAAATGTAATGTTGTAAAATGTAAGGTTGTTAAATTAAAATATTTTTTTGCGTGAATGCAATATTTACGTTATAACATTAAAAACAATTTTGTTCCTTTTTGTATGTTTCAGTATCATTTCGTTTCGATTTGCATCTCTGCTGGGTTCCTGGACAGGTGGAAGCTGGAAGGAAACAAGGCAGCAGAGATAAACTGATCAGATGCGGCTCTGTAATGGACATACTATTAGCTGACAGGCTAATTTGTCACAAAAATTTATCTATGTTGTGACCCGCAGTTGACACTAAAGCACGAAGACCCTTAAATCTTTTGATAGAAGCCGAATCCGAGTGCTTGTCGGGCTGGGTATCTTTACAAATGACTTCTGCAGAAGCTGCATAGATGAAGAGAAAATAGAATCTGTGGGACATCTCCAGTGCCACCACTCAGCCCTCCAACAACTTTGGCGGCTTGGGAGATCTAGCAACTATACCTCTACCAGATTTAATAAGACTCATCAATAGATCGGAATAGTTTTGTTAGTTGCATTTCATGTAATATAAAACGGTAAAGGGAAGGATTAAGGCAGCTTTAGCACAAATAGTAAAGTGTATTTCTTTAAATGTTGTTTGACTTGCCGGTAGTAATCTAACAGTCAATGGTACGCCGCTGTTTACACACGAGAGCGTCAACTGGAATATATTTTCATTCTAGAAAGAAATGTAGCAAATAATATTTAAGAATCTGTATTTACGTTTATTGAGAGTATTTAGAAATGCTAAACCTCGGAAAAGAACAGTATATGACCAGAAGCGTGTGATACGTTTGTTGAAAGTCGTTGCTCGGAGTCTATTATGTTGTGGATATTGACGGACAAGTGGATAATGCATCTGATTCATTGAACCTCTATGAAATGCGAATTTAGAACCGTACCTGAATTGGATTCACACAAGTTCTCATATAAATTACAGAGAATAACGAGCTTAAAATTTATTTTTGGTAGTGCACCGACGCATGTTTAAAACTGTTGTATATTTTTTCATAGCCGTAGTATTTCAACCTTAGGAGCGAATGACATTTTTATATTCAAGCGGACCCTGGACCCTTTATCGCTGCCGGAACCGGATAAAATGTCGATTATTCGCTTCCAAGATTCATCAACAAAATTCTCCTGCATTTGTTTGCAGTCTATTGTTTTTATAGAGAAATAGAATAGTTATTGAATGAGATAAGAGAATGCAATGTGATCTATGTCCTGCTCATGCCCTTCATCTGCGTACGTACGTAATTTTTGTATAAGGTGCGAAGCTTCTTATACAATCTAGTGTAAGATTATTTTGCTAACCGCTCGAGCTTTTATACTGTCAGCAATTACAAACAAATAATATATTGCAATGAATTTTGTCGTAAGGCACATCAATGAATCTGAGCACTGACCTGCTCAACCATCATTTCAATGTTCGCGTCCAATGGCTTTGACAATAAAAATGCATTCCGAACGTTCGTTGATACGTTCAACCGCCCCTCCCATATCACGTACCAAGCATTTACTTCACACCTATGTAGCAGAAAAATCGCATCACTCATCATTGCCTTATTGGATCTGGTATATACGATTATTTCCTAGGAAGTCGGCGGAACCAAACCCCCAACTCATTGAGCGCCTCCATGAATATGTACATCGTGAGCAAGTGGAACAAATGAGAACATTGTACACCCTATTAGTTTACATTGTTTATTGTGAAAGGAAAATACATTAACATAATCGATTGGTTACTGAACTCTCCGCTCAAGATTACTCCTGGACTGCCTTTCCTGGAAGGAAACAAAAAAATAAAATTGAATTAGTTTCCATTGCTTAACAATGCTTTCAGTCACACAACACAGGTGAGGTTGCATTTGCGATATTAGTAAAGGAGAGTGGAAACAAGTATGAACTCTAGAGAACTGTCTCCAACTAGTTATTGAACACTTTGGGTACTTTGACTTACGACACTGTAGAAGTAAACTGTTAAATTTTTATTTTTTTTTTTCTGAACTACTCGTGACTAAAGTTTTTCACCTGGAAATTTTATGGAAGAAAATCGTTTGTAATTTATAAATTATTTTTTTTTTATACTATTCGATATGGTACTGCAAAAAATGTTAATTTCGAAAGGAATATCCCTTGAGGAGCGGATTGCATTTCCTTTTTTGCAGTATTTTGTACGGTTTTACGAATATTTTATACTTACTGGCTGGTTTTCCATCAACCCATGGCATGAATTTGACATGACTCTGTTGCCTCTTGGCAGCATCAGCACGGAGTTCCGCCTTGAGTCCCTGACGGAGGACTTTAGCGCAAATGTTCGAGTATTGGATGTAGCTGAGAACGAAAAGAAAAATTACGTAATGTATATCTTTTCTTCAATTGTGCAGGTAATATCGGTTTTTTGGTTCTTTACTTACGTCAAACCAGCAGCCCTCCAAGCGTTAGTCATTTTTATTCGGTTTTATTTAGATTTTTCGTTAGAAAAGAAAAATAATTTCCGAAATTACGCTGGTAATCTGGGAATGGAGAAGTGTGCACAGAAAAATTTGACAGATGTCGAACGATTTCAAAATGATTGTACAGGAATGGAAGTGAGGTTGCTTTCTTAATCGTCAGCTAGATGGGCTGAATTTGCTCTATTTAAGTTTGCATGAGTGTTTTTTGAAAGAATGCGATGTTATTTTAGCGGTTGCTTACAATTGATATATCTATCTACATTTTTCATGGATTTCGGATATCGATGTGTAAAGCAAAGCAGTTGTAAACGGGAAACATCAACGGGGCAAAACTAGACCATATGCAGGTATTTTGGTCGATCATTCTGGTTTTGCGTGATAGAGTTAGGTATCCTGCGGAAATAGCTATCAGAGAAGAAGACGCATTTTTTTTATAAAATAAGATATCTCTGACTTCTACAAGCAATTTTATACAAACACTCAAAGCGATTCACGCTTTATAAGAAACCATCTCCAAAACAGTTCCGTAACTAACTTTAAACCTTAAGAAGTATAATCTAGTTACTCAATTCCAAAGCGCAATTGACAATCGACTTCTTTTCTTCAGGGATCCAGATCAATCATAGCAGAGCTTACTGCCGCCAGTTCGCAATAGTGCTGTAGTGGATACCCTCCAGTTCGACGGCTGTTTAACTCAATTGGCTTCACGTTAATGTCCTTTCTTAAGGATTGATTATTCCGTTTTATTTTTTATTACTTATAGGAATATAATGCATACGCGTCATCTCATTGTCCGCGTTCCACTGCCCGCTAGATGCCCAGCGGCATGAAAAACTCCACATAAAAAAAATTTACATTTCACCATTTGCGCTAGATGCCTATCACTTATTGTGAAATATCCCTCTCAGGAAAATTTCTCAATCTAGCGCAAAACTACCCGCTGCGTTGAGAGAAAAACAAAAAAAAAAAAAAAAACAAAAGTCAAAGGAAATCGTGCAAACGTTTACAAAATAAAAAAAATACGAAACCGAGCAAGTGTAATTGTGATAAAATGGATAATAACGTAATTAAAATGGGAATTCAGACATTGTTTTCAACATATTGTATCATTTCTTTGATTGTAGTGTTGAAATTATTATGCGAAAAAGAGTGTGAAATGCCATTTTGCCGCTGGCGCTGTCGTTCTAGCGCGGGCGTTTCTTCATCTGGGATATTTTGTGCTAGACGTCTAGCGGGCAGTGGAACCCGGCCATTGAGAAACATGCAGACAGAATTGCGCTCAATTGATAAAGGGAAACTTTACAAGAATAATAATAAACGAACACGCTTCGTTTTAATTTGAGCGTAATATATGGGGACTTGCGGTTTTAACTTGAACTGTCTACAACAGAGTGCTTTGACCCCTGTAAGGGTCCAAGTCCAACTGACAAATTTGTAGATCTATATTATTTTCTATCGAACTGTACTTACTCTAGTTTTTCCACCACCAAATAACTTATGTGGTATTCGATTGGGATTCTTCAGATTCGCTCTGAGATTTCAGATCTCGTGTGACGGAACTTGTCTTTGTTTCCAATTTACGTATCATCTGTAAATAAGTGTACAGAAGTCTGTATTGGTTGTCATCGGGCGACTTGATTTGTCTTCCCTTATACTAATGTCGTTTTCCATTGGGATTTTAAGATTTTGCTCTCAGATTTCAGATCCAATGGAACATAGAACGTGATTTTTCTATCTTTGCATTTGTTTGTCCGCTGTTCTTAAATTGTAATTTGTTTTAAAATCAACTCAATTTGTGTTGATATCCATTGCAGAGGACAAATGTAAATTTTTCTCCATTTTTCACAGACTTGTCGTCTAAGAACGCAAGTAATAACTCACGTTAAAGTTTGACAAATGACAAATTGGTGTTAGTGTAACTACGTGTAAATCTCGCTCAGAAATCCAGATTCGCAAAATTTTCTTTTTTGCGGCCGATGGAACATAAAATCTGACAGCCAGCTGATTTGGAAATCTGTTTTGTTTTCCTAAAAATTTTTTAGCTGTCACTTGGTTTTTTCTGTATGTACTATACAATCGAAATATCATCTCAGTACTTGACTTGATTTGTCGGTAACAATACATAAACGTCAACTGAATGTATTGATCACGTCACGACCGCTACTTGCTGTCCGACTCGGTACACTCGAGTTTTGAACGCCTCCATTTATTAAGCCCCTTAAGTTCTACAAGAGCTTTGGCTTTCCCTTTCCGGATCTGGAAACACCATGCAATCGTAAAATGATCCTGTTAAAATGATCCTGTTGTCAACTTTCAACTAAAAGTAATGTAAGACGAGTAGCCAGAGAATGTACATGTTAGTGGAAATTTCTCAGAAGTGGTAAAAGTACTCTCAAAAATTATGACGCAGTTGAAATTGATTATTACCTACATTCCCTGGGAATATTGTAACTTATGGCTTATTTCGCTGCAGTGGAACAGTTTTCGCACGAACTTGAAAATCAATTTGTCGAGAACAAATTCAACAATTGTCGGTTAGGTTGAAGTAAAGCGAAGTCATGTAATTGGTATTGTTAAATCTTCTTGAACAAACAAGTGTTCTACGGCAACCAGATAGCCATGCACTTGCTGTACGGACATCGTGTAGTTTTCATGTGATTGTTGGAATAAAGACGGATAGTGCTACGAGCGAATATTTCATTCTGTTTGAGAATCATGTTCAACACACATTCATGCAGTCGTGCTCAAATTACATGACATATTATAGAATTAACAAGTTAGATTGTTCGTTATCCAGCCGTAAATAAATATTGTAAATTAATGTACTTGAAAGCATTTTGGACGTACGACAATAGAGTTAGATCAACATTAGTCCTCTCGTTGTCTATTTAATCTTCTCCGGATTTGTCGGAAAGAAACAAATATTAATTACATTATCTTCTGTTCTACGGCAGTTATATCCCGTGATGCTGAGTGGTTTTTGAAGATCCACCATAAGATTTTGTCGTGGAATTCCATATACAGGCATATTGTGACAGGCACGCACATAGCTTCGAAACTAAAAATAACTAGTTTTTGGCAAACTGAAAAATAAAAACGATATAGAAAACACGACTTGGTAATTACTTCAAAGAAAAGATCAATTAATTCCAGTTTCCTGTGGATGTATAATTCTCTGATGGTTGTGACGAATCCGCACTTCTCGCATATAGTTCAAGTAATGAAATGAAGACATGACTATTGAAATTGAAACCGACTGTAGGCAGAAATCAGTAGGCTTTGTCTGTTTATTTACTCAAAGAGTGTGCAATTACTCTAGTGGAAATTCGCGCAATTGCAGAACCATTTTAGAGTTACCGACATTATTTGTTAGAAAATTGTGTTAAAAACTGTTTTAACCGACATTTGTCAGAAAATTATGTAAAAAACTGTTTAATACTTTTGTTATGCATTTAAGCATGATGAAACAATAGGTTTCAATGAACATTTTTTCACAATGTACGGAAGTAAAGTACAATCTTCAGAACGCAATTCCGACAACAATTTCTAGCTCGACACTTCCGAGCTGAGTCTGAGCGTGGAGCTAAATGTGTGTTTGCAACTCTCAGTTTATGACACTGCCACAGTGCCACGGGGACCCAGTGAATTCCGCCATCCACAATCCCAGAAAAAATTTTGAACATTATGTTGTTGAGCAGCAAATAACAAATGTTTTTGGGTGATTGTAAGTAGTTGTGAATCTCGTTCAGAAATTGGGATTCGAAAAAAAAGCTCTGACTCTGCTTTTTAACGGCCCATGGAACATGAAATTTGACAGCCAGCTGATTTTGACAGCAGAATGGACAACGACATTAATATCATGCCGTTTTCCATTGCGACCACCAGAAATCGTTTTCAGATCTCAGATTTTACGCTGCTCATGGAAAATACAACGGAATTGATCTGTTTTTGTAAACATATAAGTGCGCTATTTGAAAGCAATAGGTATCAGCTGTTCATTTGTTGCAAATGAATATCGATAGATATAACATGCAAAGTTATTTCGATCAGAAAAAAGATTGATTTTTTGTCCCAATGGAAAACGACATAAAATTTAACCAGCGAGTAAAAACGCTGAGAGAAATGTCGAAGGCTACACATATTCCATTCGCACGAATATCAACAAAGAAAAAAGCAAGTGACGTTTTTTTGTTTGACTAAACACACGAAATCTAAAATCTGAGAGCAGATCTGAAGAAATCCAATCGAATACCACATTATTAAGTCTGACTTGATGAATTGCAGTTTTTATTGGCGTAGTCACGTGATAATTTATTTTTCAGTTGACATTTATGGGTAGCCGACAAATCTATAGTCAAGAAAATCATTCCTGCATACTCAGTTGACAATTCGAATAGTCAAACTCAAAATAAACAGAGTGGACACAGCAGAATTCTAAAAAGTTGAAAAAGGGCCAATGAGAGAAAAGGTGCCATTTCTGAAACTATTAGAATTTTCACACGATATTTAATAAGCATTGACTCGTATAACACTGTAATAGTGTTGTGATAGGCAGCCTGTTACATTTTAAACGCATTTATTTGGAAATAACTTTTTTTTTTCTTGAATTTGCGAAGGCCCTTCCTTTTCCAAATAAAAGAAGGTAAGATAACAACAAATTGTGTATTGCTGAAGGACAGTCAATAAGTACTGTGGAAGTTCGATGGGTAGATGTAGTTAAACATGATTGCGCTAACAATAAATATCTAACTGTGAAAGGAACCATTTCCCTGGTACCGTTGCCCTACCAACCTAAGGCTATAAAAGAAAATCAGATACATTTCGCGGAATTTTCCACTCGAGCTTTCTCTTTGTGAGAGAGATAGGATGTAAAATGTTCTTTCTGCGCAACTGTAAAATTCCACAGTGATTCGAAATGGACTAAAGCAATGTGGCTTCTTAGCACATCTGGTTATACGCCGTTCAATAGAGGACTTTCTCGGTTTATTGAAAGTTAGCAATATTTGCTCTACCCATTTGAAATGAACCTCTAACCTGCGCCAATTACAGAGGCATTTAGGTGCGATGTGAAAACTGCTAACCGTTTTCAATGATTCTAGACCCAGTAATTGTTCTAATTGCCCACACAAACAAACATTTTATTAGTTATTAATGTTTGCTCGAATATCCAATCGGTTGGTATTTACTCACACCCCATAATCGATATTTAATATCCTCGATAAATTCCATTCTAAGCAAATAGAACGCTTTCCAAACAGCATTTCACACGAATTAATAAACTCATGCTAATAAACTACTTTTCCGTATCACTGACATTTATTCAAAACATTATATCACGCACCGACGACGACCCTTCACTAACCAATTTTAAGCAGTTATAAGTTGCAACCTTGAAAATGTCGTACCTATAACAAAATGCGAAATTAAAATAGAAAACTCAGCAACACAACTGAAACTTAAACTGACTTTTCCAATAACAACATTTCACAGAACAGAATTCATTATTAGTCTATTAAATATGCATGAGTATTGAATACAGCATAAGTCGCAAAAATAACCTGCCACCACTTCCACTATATCAAACCCACCCACAGAGAAGAAAAAAAAATTAAAAATAACACCCATTATCTTGGTAATCTTACAACGATTACAGTTCGACCAAAACCGAGTCACCCTATTGGAATGCTACAAGGAATCAATTAGCTAGCTACTCCTGTCGTCGTTGTGGATAAACAAACGTCAAAATTCAATACGTTAATCATGCGAAGTGTCTTAAACAGCGCAGGGGAATCCCGAACTTTACAATTAAAAATTCCATTGGCTTGACTTTTTCTCCACCATGGACACCGCTCTCGAACTGTTCTTGAACTTATCTGTTAAAAAAAACAGGTTTGGAGGAAAAAAATACCTTTTAAACAATAAACAAAATAAACAGTGTACATACCGTCGAACCGAACGAACAAGAGAAACTATAAACCCGACCAACATAAATTCTTCGAAACATTACCTATATAAAACTCTTGGCTTCGCTTATACTACCCATAAACTTTGTCGTCTTCTTTGGTCATTTTTGGTAGGTATCGTCTTGTTTCTTTTATTGTTTTTGATTCCTGTGTTTTTATGTTTCGAAGCCAAAATGCAAAAACCCACCACAAGCTCCGCGCAAACACACCAAAAATCCAACCGCTACAAACTTTCGCTTTTGGTTCTAGTACGAACCGGATTAAAGCGGATTTTCTTCACGTATGCCTGCGCGTCAGGTGCACACCAGACTTCTCTAGGTTTTTATTTTTGCTTCGTTTTAAAAACTGAAAACCCACTAAATACGAACTTTAATCAGGCGCCTTGGCTTTGGTTTCCACAAATGTACAGCGGGAAAACAAATTCGCACAAATCATTTTCATTTTGTTTGCACAATTCATAACGTGTCGTATGATCTGACGCAGCTAATGCCAACCGTACTCGTACAATTGCGGCGATGCCATAAAAAAGGACTTAATCTTCGGGAGTAATTTATGGCAAACATAACCACTGGTATTTTGACAGCGGTAATCCCCCACTGGCGGCGACAGTTTATTTATATTCCACGAAAAGATAAATAAACATCATCCCTAATGCAGTTTAATTTCCATTTGTTTGCTTTTTTTCTATTCCAATTAATTACTTATTAGTAATTTCGCTGAATTGGCATTCAATATTGAGTGCTACCGCCTGCACTATCCGTAGCCGTACCTGTTTCTACTAGTTCAAACGGGCTCCGGAAAGTCAGAAAAACTCCAAGCCAATTGAGTGCTTTTCCTTCAAACGTGTTTTTGACATCGGAATGCCAAGTTTTACCTATTATCCGCACATACGTGAGTGGAAAATATTAATTTTCTGTTCGAAACGACAATTACACGCCGCTGAAATTTTCAAAAAAAAAAAAAGAAAACAAAAAAATAACAACTGATAACACAAGCTCAGTCGCCTCTCGCGAAAGAGAGACCATGTGTTGCTCTTAGCCAGGTTTTCATTGCATACATACAGTTTTCACGAAAAATCATCTCGTTTCATTGTTTAAAATTTTTCGAGTTTTCTCGTCATTTTTCGAGCTTTTTCTCGCTCGTTATCGACTAAATAATAAAAAAAAAGGAAGACAAAAGAAGCAGCGAGCTTTGCCGTGTAAACAAAACTCTAGTACACGCCAAGATCAACAATATTGACCAAGTTGTTGTTGTGTGTTGAGGTATAAAACGGCAAGCAGCAAAAAGAAAAACAGTCTCTGTTTTACCTCTCCTTCTCATAACGAGAAACTCGTTTCGCGTTTATATAGGAAAGATTCGTATTAGCCATGCTCAGATGGGATTAAAGTATCTACCGAAAGAGAAGCTCTCAAGTTTACTTAATATCCGCGCGCACATACTGAGATCACCATCGACGAACCGATCAGAGTTATAGTTGCTCTGATATCAGTTAGACAACAAACACACATTTTTCAAGTATCTCTTCGCTTCTTTACTCGTAGTAAAGCTTCACATCGTTCTGTTCGCTCATTTTTCCTCCTCCGAAAAGGAGAAGATATCTTCGTGCGGGTGGTTGTTGAGTTGATTTTTTTTCTAAAGATTCGGGGTTTAAATACGGAAAAAACCGAAACGTCGGAAACATATAGAAGTTAGTGTGCCGCTCAATTCGTTATCGTTCGTAACCAACAAGTGTTGCGCGTTCCGCTTTTAACAGTGATACTATTAATTTTTATTAAATATATATCTATACATGTATTTTTAATTTTTTTTTTTTTTTTTGTAATTTTTCGTCCTTTTTGAAAATTTCAAATTAAATTCCGGAAATGTAAACTATTCGTTTGAAACTCAAAAACAGTCAATAAGCTATAGACTACTTAACAAGATTTACTAATAACGAACATAAAAGAAAAATAGACTAAATTTAGTGCTAATTTCCTCGTTTTCTGTCGACTTTTTTTTTTTTTATTTAATACCTAGTTGTTAAGTGTTTTTTTTTTTACAAATTAAAAAAATATTTTTCCTTGAATTAATCGAGTACGGGACTGTTTCCTGCAACAACGTAAATTCCGTTTAACATCAAGTCATATTTTTGTTATAAGGTTAGTATCCCTAGTTATAGTAAAATAATTTATTTAGTGAGTGTTTGTGTGTGATTACCTTTCGCCTGAATATTCGATGACTAAGTGCAATATTGACGGTCCAATTTCATTGCATATTTATTTTATTGATTTGATTGAAAAATTCCCACTTCCACTTGAGTTGAAACTGTTTGGGTAAATAGTACTTTATTTCTGCTCAACGTAACGCCAATTTTTTTTTAGAGAGGTGCGACATAGTTGAATATTTGCGATATTTATACATTTTTTTGTGTGTGGTTTTTTGCCATAATTCAGTTTTGTTAATTGTTTCGCTAATGAAACTTATTTAATTAGTGATGATAACGAGCGCCACAGACAGTTGTGTCCTTTGGAGCGAGAGCGAGCGATAATTATTTACGAATTAGTGCAGGTTAATCATAGCAGAATTATTAATTGATTGACATAGATTATTTTAAGAAAAGTCCGGTTCGTAATGGGTGGCTGGTTGATAGTCAATCCAGATTATACTGGATTCGAATTGGGGTTTTCCTTTTGTAAACGTATAGTGTTGGAACATTAAGGTTCCAGCTTCGGGCATAACATCGATTCCTTTTGGAATTTATCCAATTTGCATTTTCTAAGCAATTTGTTATTGTTTGTATTTTTTGTTTTTGTATTAATGCCTGTGCTCATAAATGGAGTCAAAGAGTAGTTATTTTTTTTTTTTTAATTTTGGATAGAGACTTTTTTCTTTCGGAAATTTTATATTATGGAAACTTTTATGGTCGGTTTGGATAAACAGCGTGTGGCTGTATAAACAGACTGCACCGTACTACTCAGTGGATACTGTTGAGAGGAGAGCAAGAAATTTGAATATGCGGAATTATTAATTTGAATAAATTTTGTATCGGTTTGCTTTTGGAGAAATCCTAGTGTGGCGTTTTGCTGGGAGTGGGGGCGGTAGTTTTCCACTGTTTTCTCATCGAGTTTGGGGAGATTTTTCTTCAGTTGTGCTGAAGGAAAAGAGCTTCCCTTACTTGAAGTAATGAAGTTAATGATGTTTTTTTTTTTGGAATAAAATATAGCAAGACAACACCATTGTACCGTTCACTAGACTCGATTTCGTGTTTACATTTTCCACTTAATTTATTGCGAGGGAGTAATTAGTATTTTGACGGAACTATCGTGCGATAAAGTCGTTTGAACGACACTGTTCTCAGGACGATATAGTCAGTAATAATTCAATCGAAAGGACACTTACACTTCTATTTGTAGCTCGTGTTCTTGTGTATCGATTCGACGACATTCATCCGAAAAAGTATGTGCTTATTCATGGAAATAGCCACTATTTAACACGAGACCAAATTAAGTGTAGATTTCTGATTTTCTGATAAATAAAATGCAGCATTTCTTAAGAAAGTATCCAGATCATTTTTGATACAAGTGAAATGTTATATTTACAATAGGCGTGTTTTTTGAGCTTCGATCTCAGCAAAGCAAAGTAAAGTAGGCTTTAAGCACGCAATTACAACAACTACGCTCTGCTTGACACTTCGAGGACTCAGGTGTTGTTGTAATTGCAAATTGCAAATTGGACAAATTATGCAAATATGAGTTTGTAAGACTCGTGGACATTATTTGCATTGCACTTTGCACCAGAAGTAAATTTAAGGAAATATTCGACGAAAAAAGTTCAGTTTTTGTTCAATTCTGTGATTTTTATTTTTAAGGCGATTGAAAGTGAAGTTCGGAGTCTTAAATTTTTCAGTTTGTCGTGGTGAAGCGAAAAAACGGCTGCTCAACTTCTTTAAAACGAACTAAACAAATTTTGGGCAAAGCATTTTGGCTGTAGCTCCTCACAACCACTTGGTTTTAAGCTTTATCTTTAGTACAAGTTAAAGAGACCTAAATCGTATCCGATCGGACAAATTGAGTAAAGTACTAAGCTGTTTAGATTTTATGTTGCTAGTTCTACAAAACGGTTCAGAAATATTGTACCTTTATAGTAAGCGCTTTTAGTTTTAACTTTCAATTTACTATAGATGTATTTTCTATACGATTTCGTTTCATTATGAAGTTGCAATAAATGAAAGTCGAAACTAGAAATTGTTATTGGTAACGCGCATTGACAAGAAATACAATTCTGAATCAAATGGAATGTCATTCGAGATTTATGTTTGTTCATTTCTCCCTGTACTCTCAACATTCGATGGAATTTAGCTTCAAATTTCATTTGAGAAAATGCAATTCAATGGAACAAAATATTGATTTATTTGTGACAGCAAAAACTTGACACATGATTCCGAAAAATAAATTCGCCCAGCACTTCGAAATGTTCATTTGTTAACAAACTGATTTCCGTCGCAATTGAGAATGCAGGGAGGAGTTTATTCGGGTGAATGTTTTAAGTCCAATTCAATGCGGTCCAACAAATTTCAGGAATGCTTTTCCAAATAGTTCGGGCTGTCTTTCCTAAAAAGAGTGCAAGTTTCAATCAGCGAGTCAAGGTTGCCAACATACACTAACTAAAACTCTTAACCCACTCTAAATTATTTGAGTCCAAATTTTGAAATAAAATCCTTTTTACAATATTAAAATATGTTGCTATTCATTATTGAAAGCATTTAAAAAATGACAATACAAATTATAATGTTTCGCAACGAGATGTATAAACCCATATGTAAAATATTAAACAATATTCTTAGAATAAACTTTGCCTAAAGCAATGTATGCGAACAATAAATACTGTGAATAATTTATCAATTATCATGTTGATTCAATCTGAGAGGCTATAATTACATTTACTGCTTCATTCGACGTTAATAGTAAGGTATTTATAGGTTAACATACTTTTTTTGCTTAATAAATTAGAATAATAAAATAAAAACTATAACAATTATTACAGGTTCAATTTATAGATAGATCCATTTTCCAAACAATCGGCAATCTGTGAGAATGGTATTTTCATAAAACACTTGGCACTGTAACCGAGGAGTTATGTGATAAAGTTGATTTCAGATAAAAAGAAGTTAGCAAAATAAGCTGAAGCTAGTGGCTAGCTACTTGGAAATTACCTTTAACCGTTTAAACCAGAAATTATTGAAAGTATTTTGGGTCTTTTTCTACTGCCAGCGCGCTACTAATAATCAGGTCCAGGCTATGGCGAAATTTTCCAAACGCATTGTGACCTACATAATATTTAGGTTAGGTTAAAAATGATTGTTAGTTATGTCCATTTTTAAGATCACCATTAAAGCTTCTTTACGTTGCGAAAACTGTTCTAAGGGACATTTTAAATTCAATAAATTCAGAAATTTGTGAAACGAGGCGATTTAAATATTCTCTTCTTATTTACAGAAAACATGTGAGCGAAAAGGGATATTATTCAATTGGGTTTGTCTAATAAAACCAGCTCTCTCCTTCGATTGTATACGTATTATAGTGCCAAGGCCCATTCAAAATATCCCTGATTTTCAGATTCAGATAAATTGATCTCATTGATCTTGCTACCTTGGAACACTCTCAGTTCCTTTTCTTTGCCTGTTCTTTATGAAACCTTTGAATTATGAAAATTCAAACCCCAGAAACTGATAGCGCGATCAACATAAAATGTATACCAAGCCTTAGTTTCTTTCTCGTTGTGTCAAGTGACTTATTATGGAATAGACGTAAACATAAGCCGACCATTTGATTGAATTCTAATTAGCTGTTCATAAAATTTTCACACCTTTATACGTAGCTACATCACGATATTTCGAAGAACATCTGTCAAGCTTAACTTTTGCATGTACAAATGATGAAACAAGTTGCGTTACGTAAGGCTGGGATTTATATTTTGTGATCTACCAAGTTAATTGCGCATTTCGTTAGCTTTCAATAGAGATTATATCTTATTTGAAGCCAAGCTAAAATTCACAGTTTTTAACTGAAGAGCTTTGTATAGTCCTACGAAGTTCGTAAAATGTATTTCCCTTTTTTCATTGTCCGTTCTTGGTGAATGTTAGAAAGTTTTTGAAAACCTTGTGAGTTTACGTTTACATATAATGAGGTACATCGTACATACTTTAAATGTATGATTGAAAACGTTTACGAATGTAGTTTAATAAGTCTGACAGCTAGTTGACTTGTTTCCGTTTTTATTGCCCTCGATAAGTCACGTGAACAATATTTTCCAGTTGACGTTTATGGAGGGGTTGCTAACACATCTTGTCAGGGGGAATGACCAAACGTGTGCACACCCATGTTACAGCTACGTCTGGCCAAAACCATGTGTATTGAGTAGAAAAATCGGGAACTCTGTCTTCTCACAGATTTTCGTTTTAGTGTCGGTTTTATATTTTGGGAAGAATGGAAGGGAGCCTCAATTATTATGCCGAGTCCAAGCGTCTAATTAAGAAGCTCTTTTATGACAGTTTTGTTCTCGAGATGTGGCGTAGCGGAAAAATCCTTAAGATGTTAATTATTATAATCATAAATAATATTTCAGGTAACAATATGTGTCAAAGCTATTTTTCCACAAAAAGCACACACACAAATTCTACATGAGAAACGCAATAATACTAACTTTAAACATTCGCAAAGAAAAGAAAACATTCCAGCGCAAACTTGAGCTCATCGCGAGCAAAAATCTCAGTCGCACTACCGCTCCTAAAAATTATTAATAATAACAATTTGTGGTCGATGCAATAAACCTTCATCAGTGTCAAAATGAATGCCAAAACCAACAGCCAGTACAGTTATTTTGCTTTTTTTGTTTTTACTTTCTTGACCACGTTTGTACGTTTTACACAAAGTAGTGAGGCACGAATGCTTTCTAGCTTATAGATAAGGAATTTGTATACATTTCTAAATTTGACAGTGATTTGTAGTTTTCAATTTTGCTAAACCGAAGTTTTCAGTAGTTGCTCTGATGAGTTCACTGTATATTTTGATACTTCATCTACATTTTTGATTGATAAATTAAAATTTTTATATTAAATACCTTTCGACTCTCGGCGGCATCTGGAATATGTCATCTTTGTTCTCATTCTGCGAGAGGGAATAGAAATATTCTAGTTAGTGGGAGAAGACAACTAAGTGGGCATCAAAGCCTTTCACAGGTTAATATAATTCAGTTGTAGGCTTGATTGCCAAACTGGTTGTAAAAATGGCTTCAATGACCAATACCTTGAAGAACAAACTTGTCAGTAATCGCTCAGTTATTTAATTACTTTTGTTAATGTCCAGATAAGTCAAATGCAACAATAATTTTCACCTGCAATACTAATATTTAGGTACTTGTGACACATTTACTTATTTCCATAAAATAAAATCGCCCAAGTTAAAGTGACAGTATAATTCATTGATTAATGAGACATTAATCATTGGTTTAGAGATCACTTCTGTTTTAAATGCCTCAGAAATCAGTACACGGTTTTAGTATACCTAATGGCAATCACAAACGTAGACGACTTAGGTATCTCTACAGTTTACGAGGCTATAAAACTTCAATAAACAAACACTTTGGTTATGGACTATAAATCTTAACAATGTGACTTTTTTTTGTTCATATTGAAGTATCTTTTGCGACACATCTGTTACTGAATATGAGTTTAATCTAATTAATACCTTGGCGTTGAGTATAAGCTTATTGACGAAAGACTGCGTCATTGTTATGAGACAAATCATTAAACTAAATACGATTACGAAATAAAAGACAGTTGCGTTTCTTAATGTTTGAGCCGGAAGCTTATTAACACCTTTTAGATTTTGGGACTGTCACACATTGCAGTTCGGTATAGTACTGAGCTAATCAAGTTTAATCCGGCTATTAGTTTGATTCAATATTAAAATACGCTTGTCACGTTCATTGACTTGAACAGATTTACCTTAGATAAAAGGGGATCGAGTAACTTTCATATCTAAATCACCTATTGTAATATTTTTGAAAAAATGCTAGTTAGCGCACGTTGACTAGCGCTAAACGCAAGGGAATGAAAGTATATCACTAAACAGGAGTTGAGACTGAATTGCAATTTCCCGTATTTATCTTCCTTATAAAGTTCGTGAAATGTCAAGTGTCAATAACTCAGTTGTCAATGCAAAAACAAAGACTAAATCAATGTTTAAAATATATAATTTGATTTAATGATTTTTCCATATCTTTCCGGTTTATTATATGTCAAAATAAAAGGGGAAACAATGAATTTGGCAAAAAGAGATAGTTTTCTTGAAAGACTGTTGAAAGTTGATACGTGAGATCACTAAAAGCATTCACCAATAATATGTATTCCCGCTTCGCGCTAAGTTTCCGCCTCCAGCTGAATTTTGACACTGTTGTGAACTGTGGCGGATAAATTGAAAATACACCTGTCAAATTGAAGCCTGCGGCTGGGTATGAATGAATGATATTCATACTCAATGTGATGGAAGACATTTACTTTTCTTTTATTAGAACACAGCTTCAAATTGACGAATGTAAGGAACGCCTAAATGTCACAAGGGCGAACTCTATTCAAAATCAAATGCGAATTGCATGATTTATGCAAACCAGGGAATAGGTATACCCGAAACAAGAAGGACCACCTGCCTGCATTGTTATACTCAATTGAATCATTCAGCACAAGATAATTTTCCCCCACAAAGAGTACTTGACAAAGACAGAAAACTTCACTCACTTATCTATTATTTCATCAGAATTTGTCAAAATAGTTTTTCACATTGACCGTGCCACGTTATTTTCAAACAATATTTCCGTAATCGACTATAGTCAAAGTCAATGACCAAGGCGGCAAAACGAATGATGTCTAATCAAATCAATGGGTTCGTTACGTAAAGCTTTTACCAGTTTCACAAAACTAAAACGTCATCTCGCACTAATTAGCTGACAATTTTATCATTTGATAAAATCATACAACAGATAAATAAACAACGATTTTTCGGCTCTGTCATTTGGTTATTTATCAATTTTTTTTTTTTTTTTTTTTGATGTATTGTTTATTTGACAATATGGCCTTGCTAATGATGTATCGCCAGTTTAGAATCTTTAACTTTGAAAAAAAAAAAAAAAAAAAAACCTTATTACAAAAACAACTTACGCTCAGCTGGCAAATGCCAAAAACGCCATATTTAGTTTTAACTTCCGCGAATTGTCTTTTACGTCGCCAACTAATTCAAATTGATTGATGTTGCGATAACATCGTTTGTCTTTAGTTCACGCCAATGTCCGTTTATTCTTCCGCGACCCTTTTTACAATAAATAACGTGCTTGCTTTTTTTATGATGAACTGATGTTTACTTACAACAACCACAATAAAACTGGAATACCATCGATTGTTGTAACTTGTGTACAAATACACTACGTCACTTCGTGTATACATTTTTCAGCGGTCAATATCATTTAGATAATTATTATTTTGTGTGATCATTAAACCAGTTCTTAAATTCTGTCGTTTTTGTGTTTGACATTTAACTAAGCAAGAATTTGTGTTTTTTTTTTTCGTAAACTGCCATTGCTGTTGCTTTTAATCGGATTCTGGTTGCGTGTTGAAATCTGACACTTCTCAAAATAATGATCGAGTACGCGGTATAGTAATGATTTTGGTTTTAATGGACATAGTTTTGGTCGTAAATTGATTTTCATTTGGGACGAAATATGAACTAAATGGTACCACTCAGCGAGCAATCGTTTGATATAGCCGCAGGGCTCGTTTCGCGTTTGAACGAATTCCGCATGCCAATGGTGTGTATCCACATTTGTACGTTTTGGATAAATTAATTTTGACAGCAAATATATTGGGGACTAGTAATGAAGTCGAAGCTATAGCTCAGGGATGTAGGCATGTGTACAGTTTGTCTTGGGCTCCATGATTTTTGGCATCTCGTCATTTTGGTGCTTCTCCAGTTTTGCGTCATTAGAAGAATAAAATATAGTTAGAGGCTGAAATGCTATGCTTGAATAAGATATCTTCGTATGTTTTCATCTTTCTGTCTCTGGTTTCAAGATGACAACCAGTTTCTTGGCTGTTGTTTCCATCTTCCACATTTAGCTTGTGATGTGTTTGAGCAAAGTAAAGCGGCTCAATGTTAAGCATCCAGTGCATATTTATTCGCACAAAAGTAAACTTTCAGCCAACGCTTAATTTTGTATTAAGGTAGACCCAAGCGCCACCTGTCACCGTTTAGCTTGTACCAAAAGTGTGATGACAGCTGGCCTTCATTTTAAAAACAAAACACAAATTAGCTAAACATGCATGACATGGGTATGTAAAAGTGTGTACATGTGTTAAATATAACTGCATAGAGACTTTATATTTTCACAGTTCACACGTTAACTAAAGCGTGATGATAATGTAATGATCAAGATGCATTATGGCTTTAAACTGTTCGCTAAATTGTGTACGAAAAGCACCATGCAACTAAAAGCTGGAAATAAATGTTTAAAAACACGTTGCTGGTAACTTTGAGATCATTATCTTCTTGTACTATACACTGACACTGCCCTTCGGTACGATATTGCATTGAAAGTGCTACGTCGTTAAGTTTGCTGCAGTTTTGATTGACATACTGTGGTCTGTGGGTAGGTATACTTAAAAACAAAATTAATTACGACAAGCTACAGTTTGACGTTCTGCACATTCGTACCGACTGTTCTTGACATTATTTTCATTTCCAAAAAGGTCACATCACTAGCATGTGATCAAACTAAACGATTACTTACAATAACCTGTACCTAATATCTATCAACCAAAAATACACCTACCCAGTCCGAAAAAAACAAACAAAACAAAAGTTGTCATTCCAGCAGGACAATACCTACAAGATTACAACAACAACAATGTCAATAACTTCATTTCCTCTCAATTCAAATGTTTTCCTTCTCTCTCTCTCTCTCTCGCTCAATCTGTCTCCGTCTGACTTTCAATTATTAATGGAATATTTTTGTACCACCAGCACAGCACCACCTAAACCAAACTGAAACTGGTTCTGATTTCCAGGCCCAGCTGGATTTTCCTGACACCGATAATTGGTAAGTGCAGAAACCTGCTTTCTTTACATATTGTACCCTAAGAGCAAAGACACCAACAGCCGAGCCAGTATATCCGTGCAACATGCCCGCGTGTCGTCGTCTACAAAATGCCGCACGACACGTTAAATAAGTCCTTGGTCTCCGCACAGAGACTATCTATATTTGGAATTGAAACGACCTAAGAATAAACATTCCACAACATGTTTGATAGCAAAGAGATACAATTTATGTGCGCTTTTAAAATAACCTGCAACAGAGTCAAAGATACGTATGTACATTTGCGGTCTTGCTTTGCTGATTTATTTTTAGTCACGACCACAAGAAAGAAGTACTAGAATGCCATCTGACCACAAACATTTATCAAGGTAGATGTTTTTTTTTTCTTGTTTCTTTTACTTCTTCTATTACTCTTCCTAAAGGAATGGCTGGCAACGAAGGGATATGTTTCTAGCTATCAAACGTATGTACTACATTCTGGTACCTACTATGTTTAGTATCATTTTTGTACGTTCTTATATTTGAGTGTGGCAACAATTTCTGCATAACTCTTAACCGCTTTTATCTGGATAGTTGTAGTTAGTATCCGGAGTCTCCAGTACCAGTCGCGTGAATTACAAGATTTATGTACAATTCATTGCGACGCTGTTGGATTAAAAAGAGTTTTAACTTTAGTAACGTTGGCGTTTCAACGTTTGAATGGCGAAGAACGCGAGAATATCGAGTTGGCACTCCCTTCGAGTGTGCTGCTGGTTAAGACCTAAAAGTAATGAAATGATAAAGAGTTTTCACATAATGGCCAGTGTAAGCATATTTACTTCCGCATTCAATAATAAAGCAATGCAGATTTTGCATAACTAATTACTCGGCTGACTGAACGCAGAAGCGCATAAGTGATGCCAAATTTAATTATGAACCTTGTGTCATGGGTGAATTACTTTTCAAATGTTTTTTTTTTCTTTCTTAAATACTGTAGAATACAAATGAGATATGTGGGCATTACAATGTTTGTTTGTCGATTAGTCGCACAGTGTAAACATCACTTTAAAGAGTTAAGACAAATGAAACCCAAAAAAAAAAAAACACCTCTGCATTTAATAGCCCGTCAGATTAAGGTATTGAGGTTCATCATATATTTACTCGACATTTACTGTGATTGTCGTGGAAAAAACTGTATTATTTAAGCAGTTGTTCGCACTTGCGTTGTTGTATTCAAAAATGGTCCATGCTCTATTGTGTTATTAAAAATGTATTTAAGACCATCGCTTTTATTTCTCCTTTATAAGAGCCAAATGCAATGTTTTCTTCTAGCGAAACATGTGAAAACACATCTTATACATACATTTTCGCTTTTCATTATTGTTGGTAAAATAACGACAAACCAGCAATTGCCTCTATAAGTATAAATATAAACTTCGCCATACATAGCGATCAATTGTAAATCCAAGCGTCAGATTCAACTACTTGAAAGCACGTCGCAATTATCTCACTTGATCCCATTAAGATGACATCTGTCACATTGCGTTATGCGATCATGAGCTCTCTCTTTTAACAGCAGAAGCTAATATTAATTCTTATCTAATTTAAGCCTACCTCAATGCAATTGCAACAAAAAAAACACAAACTCAAAGACAGCCAAAACAAACCAGCCTAGGAAAAAGCAAAAAAAAAAAATAACTTAGAACAAGAATGCAAACGAGCAAATATTTTGACGATTTCGAGGAAAAATTTAAGACCTTCATATTGTTAGCTCTGTCGACTGAAAACACACACCGCATAACAATAAAAATTGACCTCCAACAAACTCGTTAGACTCCAGCGTAAAGCCCTTTCCAAACACTCGAACCCGTTCATTCGTAAATCATTCACAAACAGCTACAAATTCTGACATATTCAAATAGCTTAAAGTGATTCCATTAAATGTCATTCATCATCACACGTTATGTGAACCCATAACAGTACAAACAGAAATTTGCACTTGATAAATCATAACAAGATTCGGGCTTAAATGTCACTCCCGCTTTACCCAAATTGATAAGAGCGTATACATATTTACAATCCAGCACAACTCAGCAAGCGGTAAATTTCAGCGCTAGCTATTAATTTACGATTTAGCGTTGATTTTTCATTTTGCTGTGTTTTTACGGTTCTCTTTTCCAAATATACTCACAGAGATAAGGAAGCGCACGTTAAGTAAATCGTATTATAGAACAAAACGATTGCTCAGAGAACTTCAATGATGGTTGGTGTAACGACTGAAGGCAGAGCGTGCTTTTGACAGTAGCAGTTAGCAGATCTTAATCACACTTCCAAATATTTTAACTGCTGCAATGCTGCGAATATTTCCCCGTAATATTTATCCTGTCGCAATAATTATTCAAATACAAATCCCATGACAATTAAATGAGTTTTATATTTGACGTTGTCATGTGCACATGCCTGATGTGGTTTTCCATTGGGACAAAAAATCAATCTTTTTTTTGATCTAAATCACTTTTCATGTTCCATTGGGCAAAAAAATCAATCTTTTTTTCGATTCGGAGCACTTTTTGCAGATCTCGATATTTGTTCAGATCTACACATACCAATATGCTTTGCACAGCTGTTTTACGTCATTTTAAGAAGTTTGCTTTCAATCCAAATGCGCAAAGTTTCGTGAAAACCAAAATAACGAAATACATAAATAATCTGGAAGAATTATTACCTTCATAGTCTTCCTCGTCATCTGAAGACTACGAATCACCAAAAATACCAAATTTGTATCTGCAACAGGGAAAACATTTTCGAAGTCGATATCCATTTGTGTTTTTTGCAAAAACAAATGCAGATTAAACAGCTGATATTGCTGCCAAATAACGCACTAATACATTTATAAAAGCAGATCACTTTCGTTGCGCGTTCCATTGGCAGCGTAAAATCTGAGATCTGAAAAAGATTTCTGGTGGTCCCAATGGAAAACGACATTAGTGACAGATTCAGCTGCGCTGTCAACTCAATGTTTGTGAACCAGTAAGCAGAGCTTTTCCTATGTGTATTCACGTGCCATTCATCAGCAAAAGATGGTGAATAGTAAATTATTATATATATTTACATACACGTCACCCAGTCATTATGACTACTTGTTTTTTTTTTCTTTTATTATTGTAATTATTGTACAAGCTTAGAATATTACTGCCTTGATGCTTCCGTGCAATTTTGGACCGAGTTCTTAATCAAAAAATTATGGGCTTTCAATTTTGCGCCGCCGTTATGATATTGATGATGATAGAGCAGGTTTCTATTAGTATTCAAGACACTTGCGAGGCATTTAATTACAAAAGACCTCCATATTTTGTATGAAGTTAGCATCAAGTATATATATAGACAATAATGCTTGGAAGATTAGGATATTATTGGAAAATAATATGGAAATGCTAGCACCGGGTGGGTGGTTGGAAAGTTAGCCGGCTTCAATTCCAGGCTGTTTATAGGATTTATGTACAAATCAATGGAACGGAATTAAATCACTAGTATTGCTTGACGTTTCATATCTCAAATAAATCGAGTTAAATACGAAGATGACGTTCTTTAGACATCCTGTTTAAGAAAAGTTTATAAATATTTCGAACATTTTTACTAAAACGTAAGTTCGACGCTGTTTTGGAAGAAATCTATTCAATTGTATGTCAGGCTTAATATCCTTAATGGGTACACGTAGCGACTCATCGAGTATATTATAGCAAAAGACTGAGGTCGAATCTGGGTATCTTTTGTTAGCACTGTTTACCCTAGTGAATTTAACCTTCTTGAAAACGAATTCATACTTATTTAGATTATAATGCTTTAAAAAAAAATATATCACTAACAAGTGGTGACAGGGGGTGGGAGTTTTCCTTTTTTAAGTGATCTTTCGCTCTCGAAATTGTTTTCTTGGTAGAGCATATACATGGGAAATTATTTCAATAAAAATTGGTTGCAGAGCACCTTTCTTTCTTGTATTTCGTAACTTCCTTTATGTGAGTCTTATATTCAGTGCAGGAATACTTTTCCAACGGTTTCAAACACTTTTATTTCGTATCTTTTGATGTTGTAAACTAAAATTTGGATATCTCTACTTGAGCATATTGGCAACACTTATTTTCTATCGAAGCTACAGAATAGAGTAGTTTAAATATTGGTAGCTACATTTAACAAATTATGAACAGCAAATGTTTGTCCGCAAGTGAAGAGAATAAATGATAATTTTGTACCTTTCCTTTTAACTTTGTAGTTTTCTATTGATTTTTGTATCTGCTTCTGAAGAGTGACCAATTATTTTATTGCAACGCACTTCCCATTTATCTATACGACAGAGTCCAAAGTGAATATAGTAGCGATCTAATGTGTTCTGGAAAAACACCACTCAAAGTTAACAGCTTTTGAGATTATTATGTTGGTTTGGTAAACGAAGTCAGACGTCCATATGGCGCTACAACAATCAGCTACGATATCAGCTATTTGTTAATTAATTGACCTGACGTGCCAGCTATTAATTTGATTAAATTGATGACATCGTCTAGTGTTTGTTTGCAGATCTTGACGTATATGCCAAATTCTTGACATGAATGCAGATCAAACAAAAAGTCAAACAAAGAAATACGCACGTAAAACAAGGTTCACACACTGCGCATGTTTTAAATAGCTATAGCTTCTTTTTGCTGCCCTATTGTGCAATATGTTAAATCAATTCCGACAACCGCACAACCTAAAGCTATCATTCGGAATCCAATTACCAAAAATGTAGTAAGTTCAATGGCTCAATGGATACCGCCCTCGTTTAAAAGAAAACCAAATAAGAGAAAAACAAAAAAAAGCAAGAGTTGGCATGACCGAATATTAATGCAAACAACGTGCAATTATTTTAAAGTCACACTGTCACCTACATACTTGTGACTTGCATTAATCTTTATCTACACTCGTAATATGAAGTTTTATTACCCCTCGTCGCGCGTGTGCAATCCAACAGATAGACTTACGACTGTAACTCCTCAACCTTAGTTCGAACAGTGATCGTAGATCGTAAAATGGTAATTCGCACAAATCGTTGTTCGTTTTATCAGATTTCTCATTTTTTCTTTTTCTTTTTTAAGGAAAAAATTAAAAATCCAAGTAGCATCCAGTCGGCCAGCCAGTACACTACACAGTACACACATAGCACATTGATGAACTTCCAATATTAATGTTGGTAGAGTATTTATAATAATTTGATTCGGAAGTAGTCAGGGAAATTCAAATGTAAAAATTGTTACAACTGCCACCGGATAGTATTTAAAATATATATAGGTAGCCCCTCTACCGCTATATACGAATTGAAGTTCACTTTTTGTTCGTATGCCCACTTAACTGGTATTTTTAACAAAAGAATCTGCGGGGCAGTATTCCGCGATTCTATTGTTAAGTGAGAGAAAAAAAAAAAAAACATCACTAATAGTGGAAAATACCTATATCTGTTTTGGTTTTTATTTTCTTTATTCTCTCACATTTTCAATTTTCCTTTCGTTTTTAGTTCCGGTAATGTGATTGTTTTACGTTCATTCATTTCGACCAGAATGGAGTAATTTTTTTCCAGTTAGTCTATTAATTTTGGTTATCGATGTACATAAGGTGTGTATGTATTTTTGTTGATTTATTAAATCTTTTCATTGCCACCTTTATTAATAGTAGCAGTAGGTAGGTTTTTCAATTGCTGTAAGGGCGAGAGGATACGGATTTGTTTTATAACAGAAAAGACATTTATGGCGCTCCGCAATAAATCAATTGTTTAAAAAGCAGTAGATATAGGAGTAATTTATAAAGATAATCTCATAACATGCGGAATGGCGAACAACGAGTTTTTTGTTTGAATTGAATCACATGGCTTTAAGACGATATGAACACAAGTAATTTGTGTGGTGAAATTTTTTGATTGGAATGAGGCGACGAAATTATCTACGAATGCAATCCGTTCGAAGGCGACGTTAGTAGGTATGTAGATATGTGTGTTTGAGAAGGTAGTACTATCCCATCTAGTCGCATGAATCTTGAAAATTAAGATAGTTCCATATGCTCGATAGTAGTCAACGAGTCAAGTGACAATTGTGCAGTAATTATTATAACAACGATTTGTTTGAGTTCCTTAAGGTCCGGTTAGAGCTATAATATGAGACAGGAGTATTATTGAATACTTAATCATTTCATATATCGACAATATATGTATATATAACATTGTTTCTGCTTCAAGTAAAGAGCAACTGAACAGTGTTTGATTGTATTAAATACGTATCATTCAAAGTAAACGTCAGATCAGTCTGATTGGTTATACAGATGTCATTATGCTTGCCTGTCATTGCTAATTATTTTAATTACCTTCCCAAACCAACCATATCTAATTCGAGTTCAGGAGTTCGTTCGGTTTCTTAACAAGGGTTAATATTGTTATGATTGTTCTCTCGGATCCCATTCCTATCGTGACCTCACCACAAACCAAATAAAACCGCTCTCTAATTGGTTTTATTTTTGTTAACACACATTTAAAAAAAAATGTTTCGCGTCAAATTGAAAACTACCAAGCTGCATAAATTTAAATTATTTTCAAAACTAATTGACAAACATATTTTTTTATCACAAAATATTACAAAAAACAAATGCAATTGCAATGGTTTTCGTGTGGCTTTTCGAATAACTTGAAATTTATGTGAAGTGCGGATTTAATTTTGACAATCAAACGTAAATTTTTTGTGTGTGCCAGTGCAGTAAGAGTGGTGACAATAAAAAGTCAAGTCTGGGAGAAAGCTCCGCCACAACGGGAATGGAATACGAGACGTAAATTGTAACAATATTTACCACAGTTGAGAAACCGAAGGCGCACACCAGAAATTTAAGGTTACGTTGAAGGGCTGTTCAAAAATCTTTAAGCAGACAAACCAAACCGAGTAACTAATGAGTGTCACTTTTGTGTTCTCACACTGGAATGAAGATTTGCAGGCAGTGATAGTCATAAGTAATTGCTATATAACGAGTTGGTAATCTGTCACTCGATGTTAACAATGCTGATTTTGGTTACAGGCTTGATGTACATATGCGAATCGTTTAAAAATGTGCGAACAAAGAAAAACCGAATTGAGAGTTCCCAATATCAATAACAGTCCTATTTAACATTTGGTATGCCAATTTCATTGAATTCCATTTAGTTTAGGTGTATTTTCAATACCAAGAATATGTCACTCAATGAAATTCACAACCGTCGTTTATAAGACTCAGGCAAACAGAACACATATTCCTATTAAATTATTCAACCCTACCAAGTTTTTCAAATCTTTTAAGTGAAAGTAAAATGGCAAGTAAAGTAAAGTATTAAAGTATATATTCCAAAATGGAATACTTTAAAAGAAAATTCGTAATTGTTCTTCTTTGATCTACGTAGTTCCTTTAGATCAGGTTCGTTTCGTTTCTCGGTTTTTTGTTTGTTCTATAGTATCACTCAATTTGACATATTCTAAGCTTTAAGATTTAAACAGGTTGTTTTCCTTTATGACTGCTTGACAAACAAAAAAAACGCCTGTATTCACTATATCTTTCTGTATCTACACAGATGGCATAACATCTTTGAAAGAACTTGATTATACATATCAACAGAGCAAACGAGAGGTACTATTAATAATATCCAATGCGCAGAAAAATCGCAAACCAATAACAAAGAACGTGAAAAAAAAAACAGTAGCAATTATGCTACGTATGAGCTTGTTAAGTGATTTATTATGATTTTCGAGAATTTTGTCAAAAAGTATTAATCTTCACGGATGAAGTGGTTCATATTTAAAAAAAATGAAAAGAAGAAAAATTACAAATCCAAAATTAATTGTATAGAAATAAAAGCAGGTTGCCGGATGCCGGTTAATTAATGAGCCGATTGTTGTGAATGGGGTGCCTGTTGCCAATGATTGTTGTTATGTATGTAGTTCTGTTAGGTTGGAGTTTGCGAAAAAAAGAAGAAAAATAAGTATATCTTGGGAAAAATACCCAACAATGTTTATTCGATGAAGTTTATTGTCTATGAAAAATGCGTAGCAATAAATTACACATGACACTGGATTTTTATTTAATACATAAATGTACATAAATAAATTGCCACATGTACCGGATATTCTTATCCTAACCGAACTAACCTATTCGCTACAGGAAAAACATTTTTCTGACTTTTTTCTGCACTTGACAAATTTATCTGTAAAAACAGTGCAACTACCCCTTCGATGTATAAAATTAATCCGGCTCGAAGGACCAACATGAAGCATGGTATGTAGCATGCGAGACTTCGTTATAAATTACAATTTTCATTTCCCTGGTTAGAGAGTCGTGTGACATTACAGTATTTGCTGACAGATTAGATTAAAGAACGCGAAAAGCTAAACAAAATTTGGTAATCAATTTGCGATCTAGAATGTCAAATAGCTTTTGTGCGAATGCGATCGATATAAACGGGTTTGCCCAACTACAATCGACTTAAATGAACATAGTCCGACAGTATTAACTCTCGAACGAAATAAAAAACCGTACGGCCCAATCAGTTATTGATTCCCCCCGTTCTAGAGAAATTTTATTACACTCAATTTGGTTAACTAGCCTATTAACACAAAACAGTAGCTCGATACGACATATGATATTTATGGTGAGATATGGGGAAATAAAAACACACGACAAACTGATATTGTTTATGAGTTGTGAATTGTGCTGCGCATACAAACATGCCAGTGGGAAATAACCGTAAAAGAAAACCAAAACATGGTCGCACTCGAACTTTGTTTTAGATAATTGTTTAACAATTTGTTAATGAAATTGGCCGTAATCCAATAAGTGTTTCAATAAAACAATAAACGTGGTTGGACTTAATAATTTGATAGTTGTGAAAATATAAAAATAATAACATGCAACAAATGCCTAATTTGTTATTCGTGTCGGCCATTTGGGAGCTGTTAAGAAGTTCCTTGACGGATATTCAAAGGTCGTTGCACAATGTCGTGTTCTCTGTGTCGGCCGTCTTGTTATATGTTTTGACATTTAGACAGAAAATTTGCGCAAGGTACTATCAAATTGCTGAACTTTTAGAATTCATATTAGCTGTCAATGAGCCGTCTGGGGAAACCTTGATGTTAATGGTTTCGTTAGTTTTCGTGGGTACCGAGCTCTTGAATGTGTCATGTTTAAAGTGGCTATGCAGTGGGTGTGTTTGCTAATCCTCTATGCGATGTTATGAAGTGTACTAAAGTTTCAAACTGAGTTTTTCTTTGAATTCTCAAACGTTTTCGTGTGCACTAACGATTTACTTGTGTAACTTAGAACAAATAAAACGTGTGCACGAAAACGTATTAACGGCCTTTTCTTATATTTTCTGTGCACCTCCGAGCCACTTAGCAGATCTGTAGTGACTGATTTTGTGATATGTGGGACATTAGTTGTCTTCAACGAGTATTCTCGGAGCAAAACACTAGATCTATTCGTGAACTCGGTTTGACAATCACAACAAAGAGAAATTTATCAAACGAACGAGTAACAAGTAACGAGTACTAAGGGTAAAAATTAAAACATATTTAACAATTGAAAACTAAAGAAGCCCTCCAGTTTGAAATAGATTTGTTCTCTGGAATTATTTAGCTAAAATTGGCTTGAAGCAAGCCAAGGTTTGAGCAAATTTTAATCGTTCTAAAATTTGTACGCTCTTCAGTTTCAATTGGACACAGTTTTAGTTCTGGGCCAGCTTATCCTATTTATTCGTAGAACAAATTTTTTCAAAGATACCTGTACTATTCCCGTGCAAACATGTCTCAATTTTTTCTGTTCCTAAACCGAATCTGAAAGCAGTCAAAGACAGGAATATATCAAGCTAAATATAAAACTAAACACAGCACCAAATTACGAGTAATTTTCTAATCAACTTAATCCACAGTTTGGCCTTCCAGCAGAACTTATTCCCCACTATAATCTCCGCACCGCTCTGCAAAAAAAAGAATAACACTACCAACACCAATCTCCGTCCTTCACACATGTATTTCTATCCACCTCACTCACCAAGTCATCAATATATCAATTTATCAACAAAATAGCCATCTATATCTATCGTGTCGAACTCATGTATAAGTTAAAAATAAACTACATATCCTAACACTATCGACAACAAAACTTGACAGCACAAGTGGTCCCATCCGATATGTCAAATTATCGCTTGAAAATTATTTAAGGGCAATACCAGAATTAAGTCAATATCATTCATATTGACCATGAGAGTTCGGTTCTCCCAAATTAGACATTTTATGCCCAATTGTGTGAGTGTGCGTTTTTGGTTTACTTTGACAGGTACAAAGTCACCGCAAAATTACCTCAATTACGTGTTTGGTCAACTGAATTTATTATTATTTTTGTCTCCGCAACTCCACTCCCTGCAATGTACAATGTTGACAGATAATTAAATTTCCAAAATTTTCAATGTACTCATGATATTAATAAAAAACAAAAACAAATAACAGACACAACGAAAATAACATCACTACGCTTTATCAGCCCGAACATTTTTTGTCAATGAGATTCTGCTGTTTGCCTTTTCTTTACCGATCGATATATGATTATAATTGCTTCAGACATTTAATTGCCAATCTATGATTCAATAAAATAATTGATTCTTTTATATTAAAGCGATTTGTTGCTTGTGAGACGCGCGATTTAAGGAAGCCTTATCATTTATAGAATATAGACCCCGGCAAATGTGATATCGGTCGAAAATCGAGTGCAAAAATAATTATTTAACCACTTTTTGTCATTAAAATAGAATTCATGCGACGGCGGGACATACGCGTATATCTTATCATTTTTTGATTGTGGGTTTTTTTCCCAGGTGTATGATTTTTCGCAAGGTATTAGGGGTTTTCTTTAAATGGGTACTTAAAAAAGAGATTGAAACTTAATCTACATTTAGTGGCATTCGTTTTATTTGCCGGCGTGATTTTTTCAACAGTACCTACATAAGGAAGTCATTTTAAAATCGATTTTATTTAATAATCAAAAGTTGAATTGGATTTTTCGTATTACTGTGGCGGCTATAACGGAGATTGGGCCAAGCAAATAAAAGTGACTGTGATTCTCAATGTGAATAGTTGTCTTAAGTCAAGTGCTTTTTTTTCCGAGTGTTGGTGTCTGCGCGAAAGAGGTCCTTTAAAAAGAAGGACTTAAGTTGACGATATCAAAAAGCAAACGGTGTACGTTAAGAGCATTTTAGTTTTAAAAAAATATGATACTGATACTAGAAATTTTTGCTTTAAAGTGCTTATTAGTTTGTAGAAATAAGAGTAAGGTGTTTTTTTCGTCGCCTCTTCATTTGTAGTCACGAAACCAATTAATAAACAGAACTTCATTCGTAGTACTTTCAAGGTGTCGATACAATAATCTTTTAGGAGATGTACAGGACCTAATGGTTTAGACTGTTGAGAAAAAGCCGACCATTATAAGGTCCTTTGTGATGGCTTAGGTCTTATTTCTCGCAACTATTAGTATTTGGGAGTAAATTCGGAGGACATCCTTTTTGTAGTCTACATGAATGACTGCAATGTTTGTGGTATTTTTTAGAAGTTTGCAGGTGGAAAAACGTTGCTACATTTACTTCTTCTGGCGATTGAACCACTAACCTTTCGCACAGTACACAGTATCGAACTATGCTGCTGTTGGCAATTTATGTGAAGTAGTTGGAATTTCTCTGTACATATCAGGGTATCGATAGCATCAGCTTTTAGCCACAAAACAACCTCTGTTGGCAGTGCTTCCGAACAGAAATATGCGAGCCGAATTTTTAAAAAATTCAAAGTCTCCGGCTCACATGGTATGAATCATGTATTGTTGTGACATTTCGGTGCACAAATCTGGGATGGAATTGGACATTTTGTTGACCAATTCATCATTCCTAACCTTAATTTTTTAGGTTACAATAAACAATTTAGTATAGACAACTCCGACATTTTGAGTGACATTGTGAGTACTAATTATCATATTTAGTGTCCAGGTTAGATTTTACTAACTCTCAATTATAAAATTACCCATTATGACCTACCTATGTGTGAAGATTAAAAGTCATTATTATTAGTGAGGCCCTATGACCCCTCGAAATAGATTACAATCGCATGTCAAGTAACAGTTGTAAATATAAGATCATCTTACCCCAAATGATCATAAGAAAAACAAAAAATTCTTTCGCCCGCAAGCTATAAACAATGGAACATGGCACGTGCCATGCATAAAAAACGACCAGATTAGAAATAATACAAGTTGGACATCTTAAGCAGCTTAAAAGTTAAAATGAAACTCGTGCGCCGTCCAACAAACGTTAATTTTTCATACAGAGCCTCTAGCCAATTACTAGCTAATGATTAACTTATTATAATCAATTCATTTTCATCCATTAACTGGTTGGAGAGATATTTTTTGTTTGGTCTAATCAGCACTGAAGATCCGATCAAGTCATGTTGGTCACGAGCCTTTGAGTTGAGTGCGTTTTTTCTAATAGCTTTTCTAACGAATTTCAAAGTAAATCATTAGAAAAGCCTACAATTATATCTGCCTTAAGCAGATATAATAGTTGTAGTAGTGAATCGGATTATTTATTACTGCCAAATGTCTAAACCGTTTCATTCAACTTGCAAAATGAGCTATTACAAGTTTGGCAGGTACAAGTTGTGGGGACATGACTTTTTGCATTTAAATCAGGTCTAACGTATCACAACAATTTGTTTAATAGAGTTTTAAACTTTATTAAATTCAGATATGAAATAAAATTGTTCGTACCTTCTGCTGACGGATTTCAAATATTGATTGATGACAGCGAGTTGTACCGTTGGACGACTAAAGCCGAGGTTGCGAACTCGTTTCACAGATTAACTGCAACCATACCACCTTCGTGTTTTTAAAAATATAGTTTCCCTCGTACAACTTGTAGTCAACACGTTTCCAAAGAATTTTCTGTCCTGGTAAAGATGTTCGAACTCCAATTGGCGTGCCACAAAAAATAATCTACTGTGACCTACAACATAATTAAAAATAATTACAAGTCGAGTCCAAATATAAACAAAATAAATACATTACTGCAGTATATCACAAAAAATATCACCGAACACTATTCAAAAGAACTGCGCAATTGGGTTACGTCTTTCAAGGTGCACAACTGCATTCATCAATCACAGTTACCCACCGTACATACATCTATTCAATATTAAGAGGGCTGACTTGTAGATAATTCACGATAATTCAGTACCCTCCTCCGTGTATCATAAACAATGTAAACCAATTTGCTTTCAATGTTCCATTCGCATGATTTTATTCATACGCCAAACAATCATCACCGTGCCAGGTGTAAGGGATGTCATGCACGCACAACTAATCTTGGCGGGCTTTCAGTAAATTATTCCGCATTTATCTGCCACTCACATTGATTTTCTAAATGATGTAGAGCTGCAATCATCATTTTGTTCATCGACAATAAAGAAAAAAAAAAAAAAAAAAACGCAACGGCTTTTACAGCAACTTATTGTGTAACCTTTTCATAGAAACTTCTGATGGCTCCGTCTGAATGTTAGTTCATACTTTATAATCGGACACACTCGGCACAGCAGTTCATTATTTGCCACGAGCCCACGAGTGCTCGTGCTCGTCACTCATGTGTGTGTATTACTAATTTGTCTCGCTCTCTGAATGTCATCTCAAAACATTAAGTGCGCGTTACATTTTGAGAGTTTGGACTTAAATTCTTATTAGAGCTTGGCATTCAGCTAAACTAGTGCGATCCAGAATTAGTTGACACTTTAGTTGTTGTCTCGAATGTTCATGGAAAAAAACTGAAATATCCTGGTTCGTGAACGACAGAATTTTGGAAAAAAAAAACCCACTCACTTAAGATGTATGACCGACCCTGGGGCTAATCATGGAGAATTATAAAAACAAATATGATAGACATAAAAACATGAACGCCAGTCCAAAGAATGTAGTAGTTCCAATCCGATGAGTGGAATAATCACAGCCGTCTATACAACAATCATAATCCATTCTAATTATATTCAGTCTTTGAGAACCTGAAAGATACATTAACTTGATGTACTCGTACTTGCCTAAATGAATTTTTGTGTGAATTAACCAAATTTATAAATATAAATCGTAATTACAACATTTATGGGAGAGTATTTGCTGTAATTATACCTGTTTTTTTTTTCAGTACCAATACGTCCTTTAATAGTAATTTGTTCGATGTGTGTTAAGACATAATAGCAGCATAGGAGCAGACGGGGCAACTATATTATACGCTAGTATGCAAATTCAAAATTAACATACCAAGCAAACGAAAATAGAAAACTAAAATGATATTAAACAATTTTGCAAATGTGCAAATATGTAGGTAGTATGTTCCTAGGGACTTCCCCAGTTGTGTGAACACACAGTTTTGGGACAAACAACTTAAACAAATATCTAAAACACGAAAAACGCTAAGCCGTTGACGTAAAATAAAACAACTGTCAAAACCGGAATATTTTTGTGTTTTTTTTTTCTTAGAGTTTCGAATAGGGTTTCATATGGTTATGCATGATCTTAAAAGCGTGGTCATGTGATTAAGTAATGACTTTTATAAACCGCTTTGTGTTTCGTTATAAAATGGAGCCAATGACGACCAAAATTTGCTTAACTGACGTCCTCTTGAAATCAAAACATATCACAAGAAAAAAAGTCTTAGATTTACTAAAAATTAAATGCGCGAGTTAAACGTGTTCGAGCGACGGGAATGTATTGATGAAAACAAAATGCAGAAAAAAAAGAAATTATCACGTCTGTCAAGTCAAGCCATTCTTGGATTAGTCACCTGGAGAGCGAAATTAATGAGACAGGATTTGCATTCAGAACAAAGCTGATGATTTTTGTATTCCATTAACCACATGCCTTAGTTTTGAATCATAATCTACTGACGCTGAAGAAAAAGTATTTAAAAGATGGGACTACATGACGTATGTGGAACATTTTTCTGTTTGCAGTTTGATGGAAAGTTTTCAACGCACAATACCAAATTGGGTTATTATATGAATCAAATTACTCATTTTCTGGACTGTTCATGATTAGTTAAAGAGTTTTCTCGAATTTGCATACAGAAGAGTAACTGAGGTTGAATGAATTGATGGCGCAACCTGTCCATTCGTTAAAATGTGTCTTTTATTTTTGGAACGAACTGCCAGTTGCCTCCAAATATTGATGTCCATTAGGCGCTAAAAAAATGGCCCCATAATTTTTACTCGTTATTTGATATTTTATCGTTACAGTGATGCCAATTCACACTAAAGACATTCGCATGAGAGCAACTAACAAACGAACGAATATTCGCAAGTTTTGACGGTCTTTTCAAATGATACATTTCATTTGGTATCAGGTATTCGCAAATCCAATACACAAATCGCAATGGCATTTCGATGTTCAGGATTAGTTCAAACGAATGTTCTATTCTCTGGTTTTTGGAACGCGTTTTTATTTGGTGGGATGCGAATAACCTGTGACAGTTCTCTGGGAAATGTTAAAACTTAAACTTTCTTTGGACTAGTTTTCTTAATGCGTATCACTGGATTAATTTGGTATACGCTACTTTAAGGGGAATTTTCTGTTGCAAACGCATCGAGAGTGAAAGTTTGTTCGCGTTTCATCAATTCGTTTATTTGCTGTCAACTGTCACATAGAAATTCACTGATTTTACAAATGCTGTTGTAGGGTTTTTATAACACGACTACCTACCTGTACGTTTTCTTGAAAATCTAAGCCGCCATCGAAATTTTAATTGCATTTATCGTTCCATGCAAAAATATTGAAACAAAATTTCCAAGAAAATCTTAAAAACTCGTCTTTTCTCAGTTTCTTATCTCAACCATTATTATGCTGGTATGATAGACATCACCAAACTTAATGCTGTCATCAATCTCAAATGACACACACTGATGTTTTGACAGTACAATAACGATTGATAGTTATTAACTTTAAGATTAACCTTCACGAGCTCAAAAAAAAAAAACAAAATGTAGGCCGACCTGCCAATTTTGCAGGCAAAGCTCGCCGGCTCTTTGTTTCTTCAAGCCATGCCTCCGATGAATTACAATTCACTTTCCGTGTCTAATGCACATAACTTAAATTTAATTCTCGATATTTCATATGAAACTACCGAATCCTCTTAACTCCAAGGTCCGACAGTAAATGTACTTAAACTTTAAGACGTATCGTGTGAATGTATACACAGTTAGCAATCAATATTAGTATAACAATGGACATTAACCAGACTTTTAACTGAACAACTGTCAAGTGCTCTGGAGTAGGTGCCCACTCTTAATAAGTAGTTAAAATAAAATAAGAAATATTAGATAATGATCTATCGAGATTTTTCGTACAGACGTGACAGGACTGACAGTAAAATTCTAAATTCCATTGACCAAAGTACCAAGGCCATTGATAAACTTGGAGGAAACGCCTTTAAGTCTATATAATTTTGTGATATAAATGAATTTCTACGCATTAATCGAACATCATTGCTTTCCATCGTATTGATCAATCAGCACGTGCCAGTGATACTATTTCCCAGAACAGCACCGGTACGATAACATTACGAAAGATAACATTGTTTGTAGAAAACAGTCATGGAAAATTTATTTATTTTCTTGTTTGCTGCATTTCATGTCCCACTATAGTGTTATTCCCGACCGACGACGACGGTTGGTATTTCCCACTGTAGCTATAATTTCATTCTGTGCACATAGATATGCTTTGCATTCATTATGATTGATTTACGTCAGTTAAATAACTGAACTATAGACAACATTATGTATGCGGCTGAAGTGTGCAACACCTTGTCAAGGTAATCTGGGCGCGGGGGGTGAATTCCGGTCATGAGTCCCAAACATGTTCATTTTGATGATGATTATTGTTGTCGCTCATTATTGATAGTTCTTATTGGTTTTATTGCGTAAGGTCACTCATGGCCGGCGTCAATGGTAAGGTAGTTGCAAGGCCCTTGCTTCGCATCCATTGATCATCGTCGATTCTCTTAAAGTATAAACAAAACATTTGTTCATTTTCGTTGTCTGTATATGTATTGTCAATTTTCAAATGCCTTCACTCACTTGACATCGAAATGGTGGAAACGGTTCATTAACTTTTTGGCTCACTATTTATTGATTGCTGGGAGAAAAACACTTCTTTTTATTGTTTCATTCGACTCGAGATCTTCTATTATGTCGGACTTGAGTGGTGCCCCGTGTACCTACTCTGTGGCTGGGTTTTAAGACACAAAATTCGCGCCCAAGGCAGCGGTGTGCAAACATACATACATCGCCACATGTGGAGATTTGTTTACATTTTAACAAAATTTAATGATTGATTTATTGCCAGATCTAGACGTGAGACGATGCTAATTGGAAATAGATAAATTTATTTTTTCATTGGCCAAGCGTGTTTAGGGGTTTATTTACCCAAAAATTAACCGGAAGTAAGACATTTAACGTAATCGTAATTTGCTAATAATTTGGAAAGGTCTCAGTTTTCGCTGGCACTATTTTCACGAATTAATCAGTAAATAAGTCGTAACCCAAAAAAAAAAAAAAAAAAAATAGCCGGAGGACAATTTGCGTTTTATCAAAACCACAATGAAAAGATTGTCACATGAATATTTTTACTACCTGAGGGTTTATTAGTATACCGGTCGTATAGTTATGCATAAATTTGACTGTTTCGCCTCGAGCTAACGTTGGGTTTAATTTTTTGTTACATATATATTTTTTTTAAAGAAAGCGACTTAACAATTTACTTATCAGTATGGTTTATCCAAAGAAATAGACCGGATTCATGTAGCACGTGCTTGACTTTAAGGTTGATAACGCGAAATGCCTGGAGTGGAAACATGACATTTTTTTAGTTTTATTTGTTGACTAAGTGTGGCTGTTCAAGTGGTGACGTTGTTTAAAATATGTTCTAAGAATTATTTGCGATGCATACATTGAATAAGTACATAGTTGCCGAAATCAAGTGGTACACGAGTATAAGGCTGTACAAATAGCCCTATTAAACAATGAACGTAAGCAGAGTAAAGGTCGAGGCTTACCGAAGCTTGTCGCCGACGCACATGTGTTAAATTAGATTGCGAATGGCAGCGGAGCGGATTCGTGAATCAGAAAATAGAAATTAAACTGAATTGAAAAACATAATCCTTCCGTGTTCATTTGATTTTGAACATCTAGGTAGATGTAATTTAAGTCACATTTGAAAGTTCCCCTATTCGCTATGGATATGCAGCTTCAGCTCTAACGACTATGCCAATCATAGAAAATGACAAATATACTTAGTCAACGCGTTATGAGTAATTTAAGCTATTTTCAGACTAGTTCTAATTAAACTTATCGAACAGACCTTATATAATTTCCAATTTGCTTGCAAAATGCTGACAGCTGACAGCTTTACTTTTGCATACTTAGTTCCTCATTTCCTTACAAAATTTAATGGTCGAATCACCTTTTTCGTAATTATCTACCATTGGGTTTTTATTGTCGTCTCACTTCTTAAGAGAACTTACTCGCTACTCTTTACTTTCTGATGCGTATCAAATAAACTTGGATGCACTTTGAAAATGGGTGCATTATCGGCTTCTTGATTCGTTTGTGCTTCTTTAACTGCTTACGCGAATGAAGTATTTCCAGATGAAATGCAAAATAAAGTATGACAGTTTGATTCGGTGCTTTCGTGCACGGTAGACGGGTTTCGTTATACCCAAATTGCGATATATTTACACATGACTATTCGTGTTTTTGTTTGTGGCATAGGATTCAGAAGTCCTGTCGTTGTTAAAACATTATTCAGTTTCACTGTTATTTCAAATAGTTTTCATCAGAAATGGTTGTTAAAGATACCGAATTAACAGCAAAATAAAATAGCGATAAAGTGCGAATTAATTATTTGGACAATGGCAACTCCAAAAGGCTTTGTTTACGGAACAGACGACTAGTCGTTTATCAACCTGACGCGTCTTACTTAACACACCCTATACAAAAATGTTCTGTTAACCATTAAAATTGATTGATTATTTTAACACTCAATTAAATGCAATTATCAAATTAACAAATGGGTATTATTTTGCTTTGACATCAAAAGAAACAACAGGTCCACTCAATCTTCTTTTTATTCATTAGTTCATTGCTGTCACTAGCAAAGTAAATTTAAGTTTTTAAAAACTGAATAATGAGTCGAATTGATATTACTTAATCGCAACCATTCAACTTAATTAACGCACTGATTTGATTCTGCCAGTCCGAAATCGCAAATTCATTCCACAAACCAAATAATTTTGCGCTTAACTGTTAATGTTTCTTTTGAGTAAACGTATAGGCACTCCACTCCTAATTATTTTTTTGTATTGTTATTATTACTTAGCACGTGCAGTGTAGAAAAATAAAAGCAAATACCAAACAGAGAACGGTTAAAGCAATCACATTTATTTGAAAAATAGCTTTACACGGAAGTTGTTAGCAGTTGTTGTAAATTTTATATAATTGTTGTTGTTGTTTTACCTTCTCCTAAATCAATTAATAGAGAAGATTCTAGATTTTGTAATTTATGGTCCTTCACTTAATTCTAGAGATAATGCAACTATTTTGTGCATTATATGGCATTTTACAGTTGAAACTTCTACTTATGTGTAATCTCACGGCGCAATTGAAATTGTACGCAAAGAAATGTGAGCACAACATTTTCCCATGGACACTTTATAATTCTATTGTTGTGCGCAGATATCCTATTGTGTTTATCTATAATCCGAAAAGATACAGATTGCAATGACGACGTGAACCAGGAACCTTTTACACCCTCCAGTGGTTTATGGGGCCAGAGCTGCAGTTGCAATTGCAATTGCAACTGCAATAATGAATGTTAGATGCAATTATCACATTGACTTGTCTATAATTTAAATGATTTGTTCTGTTGTTTTAATCGCTAATGATGCTGACTAAATTTATGCTTTGTTTTCTTACAGACACACATAAATACCAAAAATGACCGGTTACACCTATGACGCCGATGAGCCAGTGAAGGTGAGACAATAAAATCCATCGCAAATAATAATTTACATAAACACCAAGCTCAGTTTGTTCATTTATTACACAATACTGTTTGTCTATTCGATTTAACAACTACTGTATCCGAACAACATACAATATTGTAATTTTGTGAGCAAATAGCTGTTTAAAGAGCACATGTCACAAATGCGGTTTAATAATAACAATGTCAGGGTTTTTTGTCTGTTTTTGTTTTGTGTTATTGTTGAAGATGAAAGTTTAGCTTGCGCTTAGGTGGAGCCAATAAAACGGCCCATTTAGCATGCATCGTAACCTAGTGTAAAAGTTGTATAATGACACTTTGCTTGACCAACCGTGTTTGGAAAGCTTTGGAGAACTGTCAATATGCCGTTTATTTGCAAGCAGAATGCTAAACATGCAGAATGTCGATTAACAGACATGAACCGAGAAAAGCACGTCCAACAACATGTTGTGACAGATTCATAATTGATGCAAAAAACGCCAAATCACTTTATTCATTCAGCGCCATTTATTTATTCTAATTCGTTCGAAGTATTTCCGAAACAACTCAGTTGACGTTTGCGTTACCTGTTTTAGCCGTTACTTGCTGGCTATTTTATGCTTGCTCTTAAATGGGTGTGCAAGAGTAACAGCTTCTACTAATGTAGCATGACTTTATGGGCGCAAATGTAGCACAGCTTGCGACTGAACGTCTGACAAATGCTCACGCATGTAGACGCCGCCTTAGGCTGCAACTGGAGTGAGTTGAACGTCGATCTAAAAATAGTTACACTATTTTCTTCTGGCATTCTTCGCATTCATGGCGCCTGACAAATGTGTCAGTTGATAAATTTGAGCTCAGATCTGTTTGTGCAGTGTTTTCGTTGAATACCTATAGTTATCACAACACTAAACTAGTTCGCCGAAAGCACAAATATGGTACCGTACCTGGCACAAAAAGACGTTTTAATGGGTATAATTATTTGATGACAGCCTGTGATCACAGGAATTTCTTGTTGATTATTTGATGCTTGGATTAGCGAATGCCAAGGTTGAGGTGCACAAAAGGTGTTTTTTTTTTTTTTTTATGTTTGCCCTAGCTCAATTATCAAGGAATTGTTTGGAAGAACATCATTATAATTTTAATTTTTGTATTTGCAGTGTCTGTAATAATAGTGTAGGGTCAAACTATTGATAACAGAAATCGAATATATATTATAACTACCTTTTATTATAAATGCCATTATGGTTTATGTTGCTTGACGTCCCCCTTTGTCTGTCAAATCTTTCTTATGTCAATTTGTAAATGGCTTTTATTGCATTTACTTTATGTTTTTGCCTCACAACGGGGAAAAGAACTTAAATTTGCCGAAATTTGAATTTTTGTAAATCTGCGCTTAACACCCTCCTGTCCTTTTTATTTCATTAACATTCGACAACATTCTAAGTAAGTAAATCTACAATTGAAAAAAACCCTATGTAATTAATCTCCTCGAACAGATAAAACTACTTTCCACTTATTTAAACCCTTTCCCACATAAACCAAGCCGATAAATTGTCATCTGTCAGGAGAATGCACTTTTGCAACACCAACTATCATTATAAACCTATTGATCGATAATGATCAACACATGAGCAACTAAATTACCGCTTCACTGCGAAATACAACTGTAATTCATTAAAATATTCTGATGCAAGTTCATTACTTGAACGAGTCGTTTCTATTTTTTGTTTAAGCAATAAAATTGTTACTGCTTTGATTGTATCAGAAATGTCAGGGTTATTCGTTACGTCAAAAGTCGTTTTAAGAATTGCGCGAATTTCTGAATCTCTTCAAGTGTGCTTTTATTGCTGCCCATATGGTATGTCACTTATTTTGTAAACAGTAAAATATTTATTTTTAATTGTCATATATAATGGTTAATGGTACTTGTAAGCCCATACAAGATTGTGCAAAGGATAAACACAAACAGGTAAACCGTATCTAAACTAAACTGTAAGAGACAAATTGTCCATATTATTGCTTCCGCCTTGTTGAGTTAGTAAGCCATTTAAATAACCAGGAAAAATTGTGATTATATCTTGAAATCATGAAATATAATAAAGAATGACAAGGATGCGCCACGAACGAGTTTTGCAATCACGTAAACACTTTGGTTTACGACCTACTTTAAGAATGTCCTTGCGATGTTAATGTTAATTCGTCACAATAAAATTAAACTTGCCATAAAACCAGAAAATCCATTCGCCTGAAGTGTCAAAGTGTCTTTTTGAAGTATTATCTTTTTTCTTTTCTTTTCGTTGTCGCCTCATTTTTTTAACCTCCTTTACGGCTTACGCAGAAAAAACATATTGCATCAATAATCTCTTGCGAGCTCGCACTTGCTCTCTGACTCGTTGAGCAACTTGACAGCGCAAAGCACAGACAAATTAATATTCACCCCATATAGGACCCTAAACAAACAGTATTACACAGTTTATTCAAATACAAGTATAAATGTTCGAGGAAAATAACCACTCAATTCCCGTCATGCAGCACATATTTGGGTATTTTTCCACCACCAATCAGCGAATTCCAAAACATCGTTATTATATCTTTTTTTACTGTGGAAATAATTATTCGAGCGTAATAAATTGTTTTCGACAACAACGATAATGGCAACAAAGGCGACAGCGAGTACAACACGAACGCATCCCTGAACAAAAACCTCACAAGCAGCAAAAAATAAAAAAATAAAAATAACCATCATTTACCTTCATCGTATGTGTTATTCACATTTTGGCAGCTGAAGCACCGCGAAAGCCTTTCCGCCTCACATTTTTATCACGTGCTATGCTATCGTCGGTCAATCATGAAAATATGTAAGAAGTAAATTCAGTTATTTCGTGTGCTTCTAAAAATAAATCCGCAGAGGAGAAAAGCATCACTTGACCCTAACTGATCGCTCGCACGAGAACAGGTTACTCCACCTAGCTTACTCCTGTCATTAGTCACACAGCTGACAGCACGCTGCTCTTATGCTGTGTGTGCGACTACATTTTGGTTTGATATATAATAAATTCGAATACGAATTCGAATTCATGACCCATATGGAAGTGGAAGCCAAATAAAAAATAAGACCCCACGACAATTCAATAATTCATTAGTTTTAATCGAAGAAACTAAATGCAAAAATGTTAATCAGCATTATAAGAATTCCTATAAATGACAACGGTCCATCGATTGTGAGGCTACCTTGAGATCGCCGCCGCGCTGTGCTGCTGCTGCTGCTACTGCTTTGGTAGACATTTTCTTTCCAACACTGCCGTTCCGCTGAATAATATTGAATCGACATATCGTGTTACACACATGATATTATGATAGCTAACACTTTGTCTTTTCAACTGGATAAAACCAGTTGAATCCAGGAGAGCTATCCGCGCATACCAACACATGGACCGGGCCTGTCACATACTGCGCCGTCGCCACTGCTGGTTTGACTTGCTGGCGCTGCTGGTTGACTGCTTTTGACACATGCTACTATCAGCGTGACAGCATTGTGTTGTCGTCGCTCTAAAGAAAACTTCAATTCAAACGCTATATGTAGGTATAACTAAACTATTCTCCGTAAAAAACAGAAAATGTGTATTCAATTCGCATTTTAAGTTTTCTGTTTGACTTAATTCATTTGGACATTTCGCTTCTTTGCCGTTGTTTGTCGTCTTTTTGACGTTTGGCTTTGGCTTTTGTTATTTACCACGAGCAGCGAGTGTATTAAACCCAATTTTTTGTGCTGCCCCGAGCGTGTGTGTGGCAGCAGCAATAACTCTACCTCTACCCCATCGGAGGGGGCAATCAATTTTTTGGAATGCAAATGTTACGACTCGCGAAGTAAATAAGGAAGAACACAATCGGCCATCGCAAGGGGGCATCGCTGAATTCGGTGGATGGCACGCCGTGATGGTTGATCGCTCTCGGGAGTGAGAGAGAAAGGCCCTGGTTATTTTGGCCAAAACCACATGGTCGAAGCTGAACTTTGATGTGGTTACATTATTTCTTGTTGAGTAGGTTTTTGGTTCATTGATTCTCGGCGGGGATATGCAAATTCTAGATCGTAGTTGGGCAGGTCTTTGACCGTCCTTCCTTGCGCAATTAGGAAGTTTAAGGACCTTCGAATACTACCGTTTAAATTGAATTCTAATCAATGAGGCGCGGCGCGGCGCGGCGGTTTGACGCACTACACTACACAGCCTAAGTAGCGGTGATGTTTGTTGATTTATTGATTTAAGACGATGCGATCGGGTAGTCAAAACAGGTGTCTGTTTCACGGCCTGCTCTGTGGTCAGAAGTGAATAGAAATGAAAATGGTAATTAGTGTCGCGTATCAATCGCCGTACTACCGGGATTTATATTATTTTTTTTTTATTTAAGATTTAGAAAATGTTTTGACTTTTTTCAGATGTAGGCACATTTCATGACGATTTGTTCCATTCGTCATTGTTGGATACGATTTCGATAAGTCGACCGTCTTACCTCCCAAAGGAAACAAGTTGAGAAGCCAATAAAACGCCACAGTGTGTATGATAACCTTGTGCAACCGTTGTATCATGTCGCATTGCTTGGTCAGCCATGTTCAACAGAAAAAGCAAGTAATAATAACGTATGTTCATTTGTAAGCGGTCAGTAGCGAGCACCCAACAACAAAAAGGAAATCGCCTAATAACATTTCGCAATAAATCTATAATCTATTTTCCTATAAAGTAGAATTTAAAACAGCTCTGTTGACGTTTGGGCTGTGTAGGACGTAGTTACTTGCTTACGATTTTGTACTTGCTGTTACTACAATTACCAGTTTCTACTAAAGTGTATGATTTAATGTGTGCAAATCTAGCACAGAAAACTGCTTTATTTTACGCGCCGCCTTCAACGTCCAGCAAAGTGAGTTCAAGTTATGCCGGTAATTTTCCTATACCATGCGCTACGTCACTGATAACTTTACCAAGCTACAAAGTTCTGTTCGTGTGTAAGAATATATTGTTTGTTGATAAAAAATAGTCAACTTGCCGAGGCAATTGTTCGGGAAATAAGATTATCTTATTCCCATTGTTGCATTGAGAACATCATTCGTAGCTGAACGTTACTAAGGAAACAGGTTCCATTCTCAGAGAGGATCATGGGATGTCATTCTGGAAAAGCAATCCTCATTGTAGTGAGTAGTAAAAAAATGTTTTTTTGACATTTGTTGAAGGTTTTTAAGTAGCAAAAAGGTAGATGTGTAGCAAAGGAGTAATAATTGTCAATTAAGCTACTCCAAATTTAAAGCTGTTAGGGAAATTTCTTCAATTTGCATATCGCTTGCCAGGGCATATAAACTTTAATCGCATTTCGTTCGGCGAAACACCCATACGCCATACACCATAAAAGTCAACCAATTGAAATGATAAATGTATCGCCTGAGATTCTTAGATGAACTTAATTGTGCTGCGTACCTCGAAAAGTGAATGAAATGTTAATCGCCTTGTATACACAAAATACCAAACACTACGTGCCGCCACCTCAGATATCTAAGCAGTTAAATAGCAAGCTTCGACAAGCCGGCTCGATTTTTATTTCAGCTAATGAATTCTAACTACCAAATGCATTTTCATTTAAAAGCAAAGACAAGCACTATTTAAATAAACAATGCATAAAATAATGAATGCATTTAAACAGTAATTCATGCAAGGTCAATGTGATGATTTGACAGTTCACCCGTATTAACGCTCAAGGTGTGACAACTGACAACTCTTTTATTTCACAGCCATAAGGGTTGCGTTTGATTAGACAATTTATGAGGGTAATGCAGCTTATACCTGACAGATTGCAAATCTGTAATTTTAAAACGTTTACCTTGACATTACAACAGTTTTCTATTTGTTCGTGGTATTCTTGGGTATTCTTGTGTCACCTTCACATTTTTGCTCAGTTATTATCGTATTTCAAATTATATAGTCAGTTCTCTCATAATATAACATAAATCACACATCAAGCAATTAAATTTGTACAGGATTCAAATATTATATTTCTGAAAAATAAATAGTCAAATAACTCGGAAGTACATCCCCTCTCTGTGAAAATGGCCGCTCATGTGCCAAAGGTACCTTCACTACGCGCGCCGTCAATGTTTGCTTGTTTGATTTGTGATTGCCTGGAACTCGAAAGGGCATAACCTCATTGATAAGCCCGCAAGAATTGTTTCGGTACTGCGCAGGTGACTTCTTGTAGATCTATTTTGATATTGTCTTCGCCTTGGCCTTCTTAGGGGCCATAAGATAATTTTTATGGCGCAGTTAAATTCCCTTCGATGTGCTGCAGCATCATAATTGATTTTATTTGCGACAAAAATTAAGGTTGATGTTTTTGAATTCTCAGTGTGGGAAAAATTAGCACGCACTTTCCACGCAACAACAAGAGTAACGATAATTATTGAGGGTCAGAATCCGAACACTGTTACAAGTACGATTCAACATCTATGTTTGTCGTAGTAGTTGTTTTTCCCAATCAAACCTACATTTCAATGTTCACAAGCAAACTGCACTGTTATCACGTGCAATATCACTCACACGTTGTTTCAAATTTGGATCATTTCGCACGGGCTTTGAAAAAGTTTTCATTTTTATGAAGTCGACGCTGTCTTTCAATTATCAGTAAATAAACATTGAAGTGATGTATCGATTATAAAATGTGGTGAAATTTTGCAGTTTATTTATTTTATTTGTTATGCTAATTGACTACACTAAATATTTATGTACATACTATAGGCAGTACCCACGGACGAAGGTGTTAACTTAATTAAATATATCAAAAGGACTTGAATTTTTGACTTCTTTATTAGAGACGGTCTCAGTGTCAGATTGTATAAGGTATTGTTGGTTGGTTTGTATGTCAAAACAACTTGGATTAGGTTCTTTTTTTTTTGTGAGAATTGGCTGCCCTTAGACTCTTACTTACTAGTGAATCTAAAACGCGTAGGCTTTCATATTTCAATTGATATCTGCAAATGCATTTATATTTGTATTGTCAAAGAAACTACTGAATCATGCTTCGATTTTATGATTGCCGATGACAAGCCGAACTACATTCCTTGTGTTTATTTTGGTCCTCTAGACCTCGGTTTGGATAAAGTTTCGTCGAAATTGATTTAAATTGCTTTAGTCATGTGATGGAAATGAAATGAAGCACACTCGCTTTGACCTGCCGCATATCATATATATCGTGTTCTGTTCTTTTTTTTATTACTGCGCTCGATTAAATGGTTCTCGCCATTTGACATTGCAATGTACCTGTCTTAACCGGTTTTTGGTTACTTAAAGACGCACAACATTAATCATTCAACTAAAGGACTTTAAATTTTTAATTTTCATCTTTTGTACATCACAATATTGGGAGTTTTTTTTTTTTTGAGAAGCCGATTGCGGCACGTCTGCCCTATTAATCGACAATTGAAAAAGAACAACACGCACAACAGACCCTCCCCCCAGAAAAGATTTTGTATATCCCAATTAGCGTACTTAGGGTTGCGAATTTATATCATTTAGCGCCTATATTTTTGCGTCTTAATAAACCGGGCAGTGGCAGGTTCCTTTAATTAAACGAACCAGTTATTTCCTTTCGGGAGGGCTTATTTAAATGAAAAGACTCTCAACTGTTCGATCAAAGTGTCGTGATACGCGCGATGTATCTAACGTCTATTCAGCTACGTATATCCGAGCTCCGAGGACCGCTACAATGTCATTGGCGTCGGTAAAGTCAGTGCTCTCGATTGCAAGTCTAGACTTTTTTGCAAACAAAAATGCCCTATCCGAAGATGAGGCTGTCGAAATTCTATTAATAAGTGGCTTAAAGGTATAACAGTAATAATATATTTATTAGTGTAATGCAAAAAAAGTCGTATTTCTCGTGATATCGGAAATGGTTTACATATCTGGATGAAAAGTGGAAATGTGGCTCTAAACGTTTTGTCGAACGTTGAGATTATTGGCGCATCTGTCATATTTAACCCAAATCGGCAAAAGTGTTTATACTCGCAACTATCGAATAAGTGGAAAATATTGTGGATCTGTAAATAAAAAATAATCAAACACTCGATTTGCACCACTGCTAAGTTTATTCTGCGATATAGATAGCTGTACTCAGTCTATTTTTGGAAAATAAAAAGGTCTTCATTAAAAATACATATTACGAGTATATACTGACGTTGAGTGCAGATTAGTGATAGCGGTTTCGCATTTGACGTGGCTATTGATTCAAGATTCTACAAATAAATAGTGGATTTTGTTTGTTTGTGACACGCGTTTTCGACGTGTTTTACTAGATTCGTTTCATTGGATTCTAGTTCAGTTACAACGTCGTTGTTGGTTCGATATTAAATTGTAGGAAACGCCATTCTTCGTGAATGTACTAAAACGAGTTGTGATTTTTTTTTATCTTAATGTGCGGGCAACGTTACGCATAGCTGTACTTGTTAAATTTGTAAACCAGCTTTCAGTTATTTTTATTCGAAAACAAACAGACGTGCGACCACTTAGTGGCGTTATATTTATGTCAATTAAATTGTGTAATTTATTGAACCGCACAGTTTCGATTACTCGTATTAATTTGGATTCACAGTTCCTGAGTTAAATTGGTGAATTTTCGTTTTAGAAAGCCGAATAGCATAGATAGAAGTTTTTTACGTATTTCACATAATCGTAGTAATAAAATTCAAGTTCAATTAAAATGTCAGCTTCAGCAGGAAAGTTTTTTCAAGGTAGTAAAAGTTTTATCATTATAGCCTTTAGTTGTTTAGTTTTATTTACCTTATCGGATGAGTAACAGTTTGTAAATTGGTTTGATTATAACTAATCTAAGAAGTCTAAAATGATAGTTACCAGAGATGAGAACCTAGCTACTTTACTAATCTTAGATCTCGCAGAGAACATATTGCTTCGCTCTTTTAAATTTAATAGTAGATATAAGAGTTTTACTGAGAAAACCAACACCAATAGCAAATAGCTAAAAAAATCCGTCTGGCGTCTCTTCCTTATTTTATATCAGCTAGTCAAAACCACGTCAAACTTGAATTAGAAACATATAAAATTAACAAAATTGAATGTCAAATTTGGCAAAAGTGTCACTTCAAAAGCGTTCCCGGTTTCCGTACTCAAATGAATTCATGGACAAATTTTTCGGAATAACAACAACGGAAAACTTAAATAAATTTGGGCAAACAACTGTTCACGATCAGACAGGTAGATAGATAAGTGTTTGGTTGCTTTTCTTATCAAAATCCCATTCAGTCTAGGTGAGCAATGACACACTAATTTACTACTGCCGACTCGCTATAATTTCATATTGATTTAAAGCAACCAATTACAATGATAAAAATAGCGATGCGTGTCATGGTTTTGTTTTTTTTTTTGGCACACTTCAGCCGGTTATATTTAGATGTCGATGACAGCCGATCAGTCATTGTTAAGTGACAGTTGAAGAAATAACCTTCTTTTTCTCTGTAGTTTCCTGTTTTTTAGTAAATAAAAGTGACATATAAAAGCAAAAAATTAAAATAATTTGATCAACTTTTTTTAAACCGTATTTACTTCGATTTGTATTATTTACTTGTCTATTGTGACACATGTTACCTGTTTGTATGTTCTCATCCATATCACAGTGGACTAAATAAATTTTGTTGAGATGCTGAGTGAAATTTTGGTTCGATGATCAGAAAGAAATTCACTCGCAACTGTCAACAATAATAGACAGACATATCCACCCAAGTGCTGTCAAACGTATGAAAAGAGCCACTCCCTTCATTGTTAACGTCACGAAACACATTATCCGTACAACCGCAAATTAAATTAAAGTGAATTACTTGCAAAACATTTATGGCTCTCCCCTTTGTGTTGTCTATTTTGGTTAAAATATTTTAGGTCACAATATAAGCGACATTTTGTACATTCTAAGTTAGGTGTAGGTCACAATAAGCGCATGTTCTTTTTAAACTCATTGCTCGATACTAAATAGTCATATTTAGTGTCCAGGCTAGATTTTACGAAATGTCGACGTTTTGTATATAAGATTTCACATTGTGACCTACGAAATATTTTGTGGAAAGATTCCAAATGATTATTAGTAAGGCCCATTGTTAAAGAAATGATATTGGGTGGTAACAACTTAATCTCTAGCTTCCATGCTTAATTTTAAAAGTCACAATGGTGAACTTTTCGATATAAAACTAAATATTGTGACTCACAAAATATTTGACGGTAAGGTTTTGATTAGAAAGGCCCAATATTTTCTAAATTAAACCAATTGTTTTCTTGTTTACTTGTAGCCAAAACCAATTGCGGAAGATACTGCGTCTCTTAGAGAAAAAGTATTACTAAGCAAAGGAGAAAAATGGCGTATTCTAAAGAATATCGGAATCATCTCCTTAGCCTTTATGGTACAATTCACAGCGTTCCAGGTAAGCTTGCATCTGACACTAATTGCAGTGGTACTTTTTTATGAATTTGTGTTTGTTTTAATTTTTCAAATAGGGAACGGCGAACTTACAGTCATCAATTAATGCCAAAGATGGTCTGGGAACAGTATCCCTCAGTGCAATCTATGCAGCTTTAGTCTTATCCTGTATATTTTTACCCACCTTGATCATTAAGCGATTGACTGTGAAATGGACTTTAGTCTTCAGTATGCTGTGTTACGCTCCCTATATTGCCTTCCAACTATACCCAAGGTTTGTTTACAAGGACACCGCCAAATGGTTCAGTTTTTTTTTAAAGCAATCATCCTTCCAGGTTCTATACTTTGGTTCCAGCTGGTATTCTAGTCGGTTTGGGAGCGGCTCCTATGTGGGCGTCAAAGGCCACATACCTAACCCAAGTTGGACAGGTTTATGCGAAGATAACCGAACAAGCTGTTGATGCTATTATCGTGCGATTCTTCGGCTTCTTCTTCCTGGCATGGCAGACAGCTGAGCTGTGGGGAAATCTCATCTCCAGTTTGGGTAAGAATGGCTTGGCATTTTTTAAACGCCTATACATGGCTAATGCAAAACTTTTTTTTTTTTGAACAGTTCTATCTAGCGGTGGTCATGGAGGCGGTGGTGGTGGTGACAACAATACTGTTTCTGAGGCAGATCTGCAATACTGTGGAGCTAACTTCTGTGTTCATGGAGCTAATGGTCATGCTAACTTGGAACGCCCACCAGATAGCGAAATCTTCGAGATCAGTATGATCTATGTATCGTGTATCATTGCTGCCGTTGCTATTATTGCTATCTTCCTTGATCCCCTAAAGCGGTAAGTTGGAACACATTCCACAGAAACAACCAGATTTTTTGACAAATATCCTACCCCTCACAGATATGGTGAGAAACGTAAGGGCTCACAATCGGCTCAAGAGCTCTCCGGATTGGAACTGCTTTCGGCCACCTTCCGTCAAATGAAGAAACCCAACCAGCAGCTACTCATTCCAATCACCGTTTTCATTGGCATGGAACAAGCCTTCATTGGAGCTGACTTCACACAGGCCTATGTGTCGTGCGCACTTGGAATTCATCAAATTGGCTTTGTGATGATTTGCTTCGGAGTTGTCAACGCCATTTGCTCGATTCTGTTTGGTTCCGTGATGAAGTACATTGGCAGGCAGCCAATCATTGCATTGGGCGCCATTGTTCATTTCACAATCATTGTCGTTATGCTCTTCTGGAAGCCACATCCTAGTCAGCCAATCATTTTCTACGCCATGTCTGGGCTATGGGGCGTCGGTGACGCTGTATGGCAGACACAAATTAACGGTCTATACGGTCTGCTCTTCCGACGAAACAAGGAAGCCGCATTCTCGAACTATCGACTCTGGGAGTCTGCAGGTTTTGTCATTGCCTACGCTTATGACACAACTCTTTGCACACGAGTAAAACTGAACATTCTCATTGGAATTTTGGCTATTGGCAGCGTTGGATACATTGTCGTGGAGATCCTCTACAGGCGGAAGGTAAATTAGAAGAAAAGAAATTAATTTCATTGAAAAAGTGCTAAATTTATTATTTGTCACCCTTTAGCAACGCAAACTTAAGAAACAAGAGAAGAAGGACAAGGAAGTTGAAGCCGCAGCGGCAGCCGCCGCCGAAGCTAACAAAGACGAACCCGAAGAAACCGATGACGAACTTGATGATCTCGAAGAAGACATTGTAGTCACCCACTTCTAAACGTCAAAAAGAAATCTAATAAAAATGGCTTCCCTGAAGCAAGTGCAATTTTAACTTAAATTTTGAAGTCGAAAGAGAAAAGCGAACACATAGGAAAATAACATGTTAAACAATATCCGGTAATACAAGGAATTTCACAAAACAAAATGATAAATGATATTCTTAACCAATCAAGCGATTCATTTATAACAAACGGTACACAATTACAGTAGGTAGTGTGTTTCTGTGTGAAGCATTGTTCCATTTGTTCTGTTGTTAATTTTTCCTTAATAAGTGGAAATTAAATTCTTTTAATTACGCGAGAAAAAAAAGTGTCCGGCAAATTCCTATATAGTTAATTTATTTTTATTTTTTGTTCTCTATATTTAAATACAATTTAAAAAAAATATAAAGATGAACGTTAAATGTATAATATGTAGATGTATAATGTTTTAAAAACAAAACAAAAACAAATTGATGAAGATGAAAATATTCTGCTCAGTATTATAATGTTAACTTTTAAGTGAGAGGGAAATAAGAAAAATTCCTTTTTTTGTAGTTGATTATCTTAATTTTTCTAGTACAAGATGCTACAATTAAACGAATGCCTTTGTTTCTTGATCGAAACAAAAAAAAAATGTTTAAATATAAATAAAACAAAAAGAAGAGAAATTATAATTTGCTTATATTTTATAGTAGGTATACAAATTTCTTAAGGTGGAAATGTAGTTTCGCTTGGAAGCTGGTAATAAATGTAAGTGGGATATTTTTTTTTGTTTAATCACAGTTTACAAAAACAAACAATGATTTGAGTCATGATTTCGACTGCATCGTCTGTAGTTTTTATATTTAATTAAAAAAAATAAATGTATAATCTTTAAAGGAAACATAAAAATGTTTATTTTTAAGTGTTTACGTTTTGTTTAAGTGATCATGTGTCATGTAGAAAAGTATTGCAAATGTCAAATATATGAATAATATTGTGGAAATTTGATGTAAATATAATTTAAAAAACAAATTTGAATGTTTTTTCTTATTTTCAATCTTTGGAAGTGAATCTCTGCAATAAATTGCCGCATGGAGAAGTTTATCTTAAACTGAACAGAGAGTGTCAAGGTGGATGTGTGGGCCGCTGAGCACTATTCCAAATACAGCCGTAATTGGCGATTTTAGTAACAGCTTTGACAGTTGTTACAGTTCATAGGAGATGGAGTTAAACTGAAAATAGGTTTCAATTGTAGTAAGAATGGAAATTCTAAAGGTTGGGACAAATTCTCAGAGAAAAAAGTTACGTGACGTATTTGTAGGAATCTATAAAAATGACAGATAATTCATAAACTGCAGTGGAGAAGAAAAGCATTTCGATTGTCTGATAAACGCGAAGAGTTTGGTTATTTATTAGCAATATTAGTTGACTCGTTTAGCGATGAAAGTGTTTGGGAATTAATCGAACTTCGTTTTTGGTGAATCCGAGTATGTGGAAGCATTCGAGAAGAAGAAAAAGTAACACTGATAAACAAATGCCCAATCTGGAGGAGAACATTCAATAGATATCTATTTATATTGCCATTTTAATATGCAGGAAATCAAAACATATGCGTATGCCTAATAGTAGTCAGGTGACTGACTGCTTTCCCACGTCTACTACCAACAAGCAATTTGTTGAGTAAAAATTAGTAACATTGGGCACTTTCAAAAATCGTATAAGATTTGTTTGACGTGCCTAGCACTAGTGCGCACTGAGAAGTGTCAGATGAAAACTCGGATATTATATTGAACAAAATATGTTGCCCTGAAGTCTGCCAGTTTTTGAAATTGAAAAAGATTAATCTTTTGGTGAACGAAGTGTTATCTTCACTCTATTTTTTGTTTATTTTAAAAAATGATTGAACTCAATTCTTTTGAATACCAAATTTATTTGTATTTACCTTTATTACGATAAACAAGTGAATGGCAGCAAGCGAAATGACAGCGCAACTCAGCACTGAATTCTTGCCCCGACAAATAAACTGGGGTCAGTTCAGGGCACAACTAGGGCGCCCTAGAAGTCAAACGCAGGTTTTCAGTACCAGGGCGAGTTCAGTGCTCTATCGAACACGTTAGGGTGAAACCAGGGCCCACGTCAAACAAACCTAAAGTAGCCGAGTTTTCAGGACTGTGTAGGATTTTTCTCAGTGCGCACTAGTCGGCACTAGTGCTAGGCACGTCAAACAAACCTATTGGTAAATCGGAGATAAATCTGAGAAAAAATCCAGATTCGCAAAAGTGCTCTGAAATCTGAAATATATAGCTTTTTTTGTACCAAACGAATATAAAAATTGCTCTGAGAATACCACATCAGTATCTACTTTAAGTCAGACTTACTGAATTAGATACTTGAACGACCCCATTCTCTCGGAGCTGCTTTTTTCAAGTCGAGGAACTGCATAAGTAAAAATTCGTAAGATTTTGTAAAAATTCGTAAGATTTTAAACTAAAGGAACAGACCTATTGCCTCAAAATTTATTATCAGCAGAATTTATTAAATAACACAGCGGAAGCATTTTGCTTACGTCTAATTAAGTAATTATATCTTCATCATAATGGGAAAACCGTTGATTTTCCGCCCAATTAAGACCGACGATAATTTTATTCCTTGATTTCAACTCGTCGTTCTTTTATATAATTAATTGTACACCTTTACGTTCATATGACTACCAGATTAGAATAAAAATTCGTGCACTGTGTTTCATTGTCAAGTAAATGAGTCAAATGAAATTTTAATGGAAGATGTCGCAAGTCAAGTGGAAATCAAAATACATTCTTAATTTGTTATCATAGAGCAGAGTATTCAACGATAAAGGTCTCGTCCCCAAGAGGTAATCGTAAATTGAACAGAGTTCAATGTCAAAACTCGTATTGCCATTGATTGTCTGTTACTTCCGGTGTGAGTGTGGAGTAGCTCAAAAATGATCTGGTAATTCAATTCCATCAATGACTGAACTAATGATATGTATACTAGAGCTTTTCAAAAGAAGAATGAAGTTTGCATTATTTTTTTAATTTACTAAACACTTGAAACAATCCATTGAACCTTCCTCTTGCTTCAGGTCGTCATTCTCTGAACAAACTCTTTCCGAAGAAATGTAAATATTTACATGTTAAATCCAAATTTGGTTTTTTCTCACATGGCTATTAGATGTAAATAAATAAAAAAGCCATCAGTTGTGGGTATTCATCGATATGCAATTAATCAGTTAAATACATATTAAACTGGTACTGATACTATTATTCGCAAATTCGTATTATGTTAAGAGTTGCTAATTTTCTGTCGTTTGCTGAAGACATTAAATATCTGGTGCGATAAAACACGGTGACTCAGATTCAGAGACGACACGCTAAGTGATTTCAAAAATATTACTTGAAAATGCTGGCGAAATTGTCTGACAATGCGATTTCAGCGGAAAATAATCTTTAGTTGGGGTTAACCTGAAAGTGGACACTTGTTAGAGCACTTGCAACACGTATCGTATCATTTTAGTTTCAAAAAGCGTTTATCAACGGCTTTGTCTGTCAAAAGATCTAAAAATAAACCTCCCTAAGCAATCAAAAACGGAAGAGACAACTTACGATAAGGATGTTTGCTCGCAATTTAATAACTTCAACTTGGTAGATTGCAAATATCTTCCGTTTTTTTTTAAAAAGCTCAATTATACTCCACGATGCATTCTAGGGATTTTATCATAATGGATGGCGCTTCAAGCCACTTTTAAGATTGCCTCAATGGCAAACACACTTTATCACATTCTCTTGTTGTATGTTCTAAAGAGTCGAGTATATTAAAGTACAATGATTACGACTACTTCAAGTATGAAGATTGAGCATGGGTAAATATCTGCTGACGTGTTAAAACAGTTATTGGACTCGACGCAGATGATTGCATCTGTCATATTTTTGGTTCTTGTTGGTTTTTTGGATGTGACACGATCAGCCAAATACTTCTGGCGTTTTCAACTGAAGACAAGAATTATCCTTTCTATCAAAAGAGAGAATCTAGAAGCGCTCTTTCTATGTTTCATTGAAGAAAAAACTGCACTTCCAGGTCAATTCTTAACAGTACAGAAATGTCCGGGATATTTTAAACGAATTTCCATAAGCTCACCAACACATACAAGCAAAATGACAGGTTGAAATATTTACTATGTTGTTGTACTCCAACGAATTTCATTGAAAAGACCAATTCTGAATTGATGATGACCAATCGATGAGATTGCACACCACCCTTGTTATAGGTAATAGGTTAAGTAGATTAGGTAGTTGTAGGTAGTTGTAAGTAAAACAAATAATAAAAGAATTCCAGTTTTATAAAGTTTCTTGGAAATTAAAAAACAATCAAAATTAAATATACATATAGATTTAAGGCCGAAAGGCAATAATTTTAAGGATATTGATAAGTTTACAGCGTTCGCTGAGAACCAGTAGGCTAGAATTAGATAAATGTTAGTTTTAAATTAGATTTAATCGTTTTTGTCTAGTATGTAAGTTTAATAAAATATTCCAATAGAAATGAATTTAAAATGAAATGATAATGAAACCAATTCTGAATTTCGAGGCAATACCTAGTAGTTCGGGACAACGTCAGTGTCAAATAAGAAGAATAAAAAACCAAGTGACAGCTAAGTAACTTGTAGGAAAAAAAAACAGATTTTATGTAGTTCTAGCATAATAATGTTTAAAAATTACTCAAAAGTTTATAATCGGCTCTATCGAGGTATCCGTCGGAACGGAAAATTCTCCGCAGCGCATACTCTGTCGGAACTGCAAATCGCACTCGAGGTACCTATCCGTTGCGATGACACATTGATTGATTGATTGATCACATCCTCAATTGTTTCGTGCTTGTTTTTGCACTTGATACACAAATTGTTGAGGCAATAGATATAAGAAAAATGCGTTGCTATTTGCTTTTTTCTTTTTATGGTTCACGTTTATTAACACTACTGCAAATCGTAAATAAATTCCGCGACTGATTGTTGTCGGAGGATATCGTAAACGAATTCGGCCCCTAGCTGTCAAAAATTTAACAAAAAAAAAATGCGCTTCGTCTTCTTTCAACGCCGATATGCGTTACAAAATGTCGGAACATTACTCCCAAAAGTTGTTTAGAAGAATACCTCGCAGCGAAAATCCTGCGATTCGTATAAAATTGGAGAATCTTCCGTTCCGACGGATACCTCGCTAATGCCGAATAATGGGCTACGCGAAACACTCTATTCTCTCGGAAATTCAATAAAAACCGCCATTAGATTTGGTTGCACACAAGTTGACTTGTCAGAAGTATTTCGTAAATACGATCAAACTTTTGCCCACCAAATTAAGTAGGTATGAGCAAGTAAGGCAGCGCCCTCAGCAAAATGTAGTCAGGGTCTAAGAGCCTACTCAGCTTACACAACTGCCGTTTATGAACATCTGAATTCGTCGTTGTCTCGATTACATGGCAGGGGGACGGGATATCTTTTACTGTAAGTGTATTAACTGTTTGTAGCTGAGTTTCAATAATTGAATGAATATGTTACATATCAATTGTAGTTTTTTCGTAATTTATCTAAGTTTTACGGATCAACCTATATAACGTGGTTTCAAAAGGGCTTTTGGTTCCTCGACTCGTTATTTTTTAAATCGTTTTGACCCATTTATCAATGACTTCTCTTGGGAAGTTTGAATTTTTAGCGTATTGGTACGGGTAGAGGTATCAACATAATTATATAAAATACCCACCAGATTTTTGCTTGCCTTCTTTGCGTAGTCTTTTTCTTCAATGCTGAACAACGTCTTCCGGTCTCCATTTCGATGTACCGAATACAAATTATAAAATCTGAAACAGAAAGAGATCATTTAAAAAACAACATACACAATAGTCTTCATCAGGCCGAGTCCATTTCATAAAATAAACCCTGTTATAGTTTGCTCGGTTTCTCACAGTTTGCGAAGTACGCAGTATGCACTCGAAAGTCGAGCAAACTGCGAAAACGCCTAAAAGTATTCGCGTGTACGCTGTGGTGTTATAAGCTCTCTAGATTCCAAACGAAATTTCGCATTAAATCCCACAAGTATGCACTGATTTATTAAATGATGTAGTATCTCGCCTGTATGGTAGGTATCATTATTTGTGATTTGCTTCCCATAGCATTTGACTGCGAGTCAAACTCAGAAGGCAAGTTTGTTCAACTTAGGCAAGGACTTTGCATGAGTAAGTACATTCACGTGTCGTTGTCAATGGATTTTGCGGCTATTCAATACTAGGATAACAACTTTAACATCCGGTGCTTGATATAACTGATACACTTTTCTAACTTCAAAAATAGATATGGCAGATAAAACCGCAGAGATTGTTAGTGATTGTACGTACAGAAAGTCTACATTATTCTCTCCGCTCAAGCTGCAGCTAATAAGCTATTTCACTCTGACAACGTTTGCATTTAAAAAAAACATTGCGCAGGAATAGCCAAAAAATTATCACATACTGAGAAATATTGCGAATTCATGCTCCTTTGTTCAATAAAATTAGTAATATACGTACAAAAATAAATAATTTATATGCCAACCCCTCTTGCAAAAAAGATAACACCAAAATAAATAATTGAAACAGCTTTTAAACCAGCTATGGAATAAACGTGTACACGCCACTACAATTGTTGGCCATTTTCCCCTAGGAGAGCATCTTCCTTAGGTAACTCCTGCGGCCCAGTACCGATTTTCGTGTGTATTACATACTTTAGGAGATTTTGGCCATATGAACTGAGGTTTTCAAGCACCGCACCGTCGTCCTAGAACAAATTGAAAACTTAAACATTGCGAGCGATTAATGTGCAACTAATCATACCCCGCAACTTTCTCCAGAGGGTAAGCCCTTCAAATATTCCTCCGTAGGACTATCAGAAGGAAAGCATATTTGCACGCCTTTTAAGACACTTGGCACGTCCTCCTCTAGCAGATATAAACAAGCATTCGGACCTGCATCGAAAGTATAAGCAACCTTCGTCACACCGGCTGACTCATTAAACGTGTGGACAAACTCGGAGATCGCGTGTGAAACATCATTCATGTAAACGCATGGAGGATATGTGTCCAGTACGATCGCATGGAACTGATTCGAGTCCTTCATTGTGATTTCAGCGAATTTGTTGAAATCTTTTGCCTCAATAGCCGCAGTAATATCAGCGATTCTATGCGGGACACACTGTTCTGCTCGATGTTTAATCAAATCCGATGTCATGACAGAGCGCTGCATTCCCTTAGTTGAGCTGTTTTTCTTCTTTGCATCATTAACCACCAGGATTAGCACATGCATGTTGGGCCAATGAGTCGCTGGAGCAATAGAAACTGCAATGGAATCCATGCCATCATTCCGCTTACCCATAATCCAACGGACAAAGCCACCGTTCAGACTACGACATGCTGAGCCGCTTCCTTGCCTTGCTATGGATGTGAGTTCTTCGTTTTGTACTCCATAGAGAGAAGCAAGTGTATTGACTAAACACGCATAGCCAGCAGCACTTGACGCCAGTCCCGCTGCAGTGGGAAAATTATTCTTCGAGCATATGTGTAGCTTCCATTCGATGGGAAACTTCGCGGTACCTTTCAATGCTGCTAACCGTTTCACTAAAATGGACAGATTTTTCAGATATATAAAAAAAAAGTATGTCGCAACCCACATTCGCTTAGGCATCTCATCAATCTGGGGTTCTCCTCAAATGGGACCTCCTCACCGTTTAGCCACATTGTATTCTTTTCAAAACTCTCCGAAGCTGCTGCTGTTGTTTTCGCGCACATCTGCAATGAACAATAGCCAGGTGATTTTGATCTCCGTGCAATGATTCATGCAGTTGATCACCAACAAAAGGTCACCAACTCATGAACTATGTTCTAAATTTACACAGCACTTACCTCATCGGTACTTAAAGTCATGCTGAGGGAGTCGTTTATAGGCAGAATCAAGTCTTCATCACGCTTTCCCCCTAGATATTTGGAAAAACATTATTTTTAGGTCAATATTTACGGAGAAAGCTGTAGTTTACGACAATGAACTTCTTGTAGATTTACTTACAGTATTTTATTAGGGCAATATTGACAGGTGCAATGCAAGTTTTCACAAACATTTTGAGAACTAGTTTTCAATTTAATTGAATTTAAGCAGCAAAGCAAAACCTTAACTTTAATTGCACGGGTTGTTGCGACCGGCTGCTTTTAATTTTAAAATGAATTATATGCGACGAAAGACGACTGTTGGAAAATGCGAAACAACAATCAACAAATACCTGACATTGACAGCCCAGACGCCAGTGTTGCTGTAGGCTAACAGTGCAGCGTACTATGCGTCCGTTTTACAATCTTGAAAATGCTATTCTTTGGTACCAAATGATAAACGTGACAAAATAAATAAACGGAAACTGAAATTGATTAAAATCACCAGAGAAAATAAATGCAATCCCCGCTCAATTAAGAGTTATTTATTTAATATCACAACGCAAATGTAAAAGTAGTAGATGTGTCTTCTACATAAAAAAGAGATGACTATACATTTGCAAGTATTTATGCGTTTTTGTTAAAATTAACTGAAATTCATAACTCATACCTATGACATACCTATTCACAGAACTACAAACGTTTTCAACCGTGAATTTAAGGAAAACTCGGTTTATAGATTTAAATTTGGTCAACTTTTCTTATAATACTTATAATAGATACGTTAGGTATGTCGAAATAAAAACCAAATACCTTATTATTTAGCGCATTTGACACGCGGCCTTACAACACAATCATCTATTAATTACGTACCTACTGTATCACTAATCAGGCAAAGCCACCTGTCGGCTGCGAAATTTAGAACAAATCACACAACAAAACACCTACATCAAAATATTTACTTCCAATTATTATACCACACGCTTAAAACATAAACAAAAATCAGCTGTGTCTTGTGCAACCCAGAAGAACGCAAGCGCTTACTATTTGTTGTGATTACCAGTCACCACCTGCTGCTCCATTGTTTGTCAACAATGTATGTATGTATGTACTTTATAGAGATTTTGTTTTTATCAACAACAGCCCCCTAAATTTGACATATCATACGTGTACTAAAAATCCCCTAACCCGTATTTTGGCGGCACATTCCCTTAGCACATCTGTCATGATTATCACAAGGGATGTTATGTTGCACAAACCCAGACAAGGGTGGGTGTGCGTCATTTCTCTTCGTGTTGTGTATCGATTAATTTATCTGCCACAGGATATAATTTTCGCAAGGAGAATTATTTCTCCGCTGTCTAATTTGACAATTTCTCTGATATAATGTGGAAAAAGTCCAAATAAAATATCAAAAAATATTAAACACCACCTTGGAGAATATCCAAGATACAAAAAAAAACTAAGAAATCATCAATTTCAAGATCAACTTCTGAAAATAGAAAATTTTCATTGTGTAATGGTGGGACTAGTGCAACCCTCCAAATATGGTGAACATTTTCATGAATTATATACGAATAGTGCGGAGAGGTAAGTCAAACAATAGTTTATACATAAATTCGAAGTGAAATATTAATAGAACTGGATGAATAAATGTCTCGATAGAGTTGCAAGTGGATTAACAAATAATATTGTTAGGGGTGGGTTATTGATTTTTCCCCCGGAAATATGAATCATCTTTTTTGTTTGATTGATTGCGTAGGTACCTAGGACTTTAACTTTCTAGTGGAAAATAATTAAAATTTAAATATTTCCAAACGATAGTGTAATAAAAGGTATGTACCTTATTATTTTCAAATTAAGTGTGGTTATGTGTAATATGGTCTCGGGAGCAGTTAAATTGAGCTATCAAATTCTGAAACTGATTTCTTTATAAATACATGGGTAATCCCTTTTTTTTATTAAGTTTCCGACAATGTTAGACCTCGGTGGAGTCGATTTTAACATAAACTAAACAAAACAATAGGTAGGTAGTCTTTGAGTCATTTCCCAGGAGACCGAACTTGTGTTAACCTACAAACAGGTAGGTATATCCCAATTGCAGTTTATTCAAAATAGGTACATAGCTACATACTTGCGAATAATTTTCAATAGGAAACCTTATTGGAAACTAATGTCGTTTTCCATTGGGACAAAAAATGAAGCTTTTTTTTTATCTAAATAACTTTTCATTTTTTCATTTGTTCTATAATTACAACAGTTCGATCTTTGCACAAATACATATTTGTTAATCTTAAGGTAATTAAGTACATATTAACGTAATCGGAGTTTAGTTTTTTAAGTTTCCCATTACTAAATGTGGCACTTCTTGCTAAATATTGAGGTTTGTTGAAACTCAAGAGTCTAAGGCAGCCTTATTTTTTATTAAAAGTCTCAAGACGAAGGCTTGCATTCCTACTCCGATTGTGGTGAAAAGTTTTGAATTTTTATTTTTTAGAAAACTCCAAGAAAACAAATCCGGTTTGAAACGAAACAACAACAAAGACAAGAAAGCTGTCGAGAACGTGATCGAAACTGAACAGGCCTATCCCGCCTACTCTCTGGCTCAGATTGAACTCAAGCCAAACTCATCAAAGTTTTCAGTGTTCTCCGCCATACGATCAGCTGTACTAGAAGCCGACGCCAAGTATGCAATATTCCAGGATAAAACTTCATCTTCAAAAAAGACCAAAGCCACACCATCTTGCTGCTTGATTTGCACAAATGCATGTTTGTCCAATAACCTCGTCGAGTGTTCGTGCCACACCAATGAGAAGCGCAATCGTGGTGCAGATTCAGTGCATAGTGATGGTGACACAGAGACCGATGAAGCCAGTGAAAAGGAGATTGCTATTGCTAAAGTTCCACTTATTGTGGGCGCTGGACTGCGGAGTCTCTTCGAGCTGATTGCTGATGCTAGAAATATTCAGCCGAATCTCTGCTCGAAGGCGTTGAAAGCACTGTTTGATGTCATTCAGGGGCAACAACCCGAGAGTTTTAAGGCGGAACCTGAGGACTTGATTAATCCACTCTACGATTTGTTATTAGATCTGTCAACCATGTGCCCTGGATCAGGAACGTCGCAGTCATCGCATACACCAGCTTTTGAAGCGAACTGGTCGAATATCGCTTGTTCGTCATTGATTGGGCTTTGCATCGCTCGTGGAGATACGGGGAAGATCTTGAAGGCCATCGCCGCACTTTTAAAGTCACCCAAACAGATCTCAGCCCAGAAAATAAAGCTGCCACTTGTTCTGTTCTCTCTGCAGCGTACTGTTATGAGTGCAGCGTTGAATAAACCAATTCGGCCAGACTTTCATTCACATGGAGTGCCGCAGAATTGTTTGGTTGATGAGGTGGGTTGTGCCTTGGATGCTGCCAAAGCGGTTGTTATATGTCATGTTTTTTTAGTTTTCTCTAAGGGCCGTCATAAATAGCACAAATTCGTTAACCTCGAACCAGCCAGTAATGACATCGGATGGGAGCTTTATTTATCTTTTGCATCGCAACTGCCTTCTGAAGGTCGGCACTGGGTTCAATGGATCTTTTAAGGGACACGTCTATGCGACAAATGCCGAATTCGGAAGGGAATCGTGTGGATGGTTGGGATTTTGTGCAGTAAGTGGCATAAAATTGAAAATACAAATACCAAACATGACTGTCTTTAACGGTTTCAGGGAAAACTGTATTTCAAACGATACTCGAAACGTTTATCTGAAAATATCCTTGTCGTGAACACAGACACACTTGCCACCGTTGCCCCATCGAATGTAAATCTGCCCCTAATTCGGGAAGGACTCAATTATGTTCTGTTCTCTGACGAGGAATCAATCAATATGATTTGCACAAATCGTGATGTAAGTGCACGAAGTACTCTCATTTGTGATATTAACCGAACTGTTTATTTGTAGGATACGCTTCTGGTAAGGCAAATCTACAACAGCACCGGCATACTGGCATTTGACTTACCACTGAAACTAGCGCGCAAAAAATTCAGAACACTCGGCTATGCTGCATTCGAAGATGAAGTGCTGAACCAAAATCAAATTCAAAAAGTAACCGTTTGCATGATTTTGCAGGGAAAACTGATTTCAATATCGATCCGCAATTTTAGATCCAATCGTCTTACAACATATTTGAGCCCAAGCTACCAGCGGATATTGAAATTCAGGGAATCGCTTGCGGAAAAGAGTTTGGTCTCGTGAAGGCATCGAATGGGAAAGTATACTACTACGGAAAGTCTCCGTCCCTGGGACTAAAAGCAATCGGCCGCACGCCAACGATGAAGATAACCGAACTGATTATATCAAAGGTGTCGAATATTGTGCAAGTGGCTGTCGGCCATGATGGAATTCATGCGCTTTTAGTAAATGACGATGGAACTGTGTATTTTGCAGGTGAGGTTATTTTGTTGGTTTTCTTTACGGTCGGTTGTATATTTATTTATCTATATCATAAGCGACCTGCTATGATATTTCTTTGCTGAAGCAGAATTGATAAGGAATTTGTTTATTTCAGGAACTGCTCGCCGAGGAGAGGACGGCGACTCCTCAAAGAATCGCCGGCAACCAAAAGCTGTCAAGCCGAAGCGTCTCACCCGCATAGATGGTCATGTTGTGATCCAAGCTGCCTGCAATAATGGCACATCGGCATTTGTCACCAAAACCGGTCGCCTCATAATGTTTGGCAAAGACACAGCTCACTGCGATGCGCACGGCTATGTCACGGACTTCTCCGATCAACACATAACTAAGGTTGCACTGGGCAAGGCCCATTGTGTCGTGCTAAACTCCAAAGGACAACTTTTCACTTTCGGCTTGAACAACAAAGGCCAATGCGGACGCGCATTCAATTCAAAGTCAAAGGAATCCAATTACTCAGTCGACACAACTGGCAACAGTCAGATGGACTCCGCTGAAGTTAAGCCCAATGAACGCAGGCTGAAATATGACACGGCGAATTTGTGCGATTTCGATGACCACCATGTATCACAAGGACAGTGCCGAGTGTGCGTGGTTTGCAAAGAGTGCACAGGGTACAACATTTCGTGTGTTTCGTCACTCAATGTACCGATCGAGGATAGGATGCCAGCAGCGTAAGTTGTAGCATTGCTTTCTATGCCAAATTATTCTGATTTTTGTTCCATTTTAGGGTCTGCCCGTGTGGTCATGGAGATGCTGGCTGTTCCAAGTGTGGGTTGTGTGCTACATGCATCGCATTGCAGGAAACCGAACAAACAGGTAAGGCAAATAGATTGCAACGAGCGAGAGTAATCAATTTGAGTTTTGTTTAGATCCAAAGCAACTGAGCGATCTCACACGCCAACGATCAAAGAGCATAATCTTGCGTAGGAAGGACAAGCTACCACGCGACGAAAATAATCTTGCAGATGCTGAAAAGGATCCGCCCAGAGTCGCCCCATTGGCTCCACAGCATTTGGTCCTGCCATCGAATAGTCCGGTGGTGCAGATCGCTTCTGGATTGCATCATACTGTGGTTTTGACTCTGACTGGAGAGGTCTTTACCTTTGGAAGCAATCAGTATGGTCAGCTGGGCACTGGGGACTTACAAGCTGTTACTGGACCGGTAACGGTGAAAGTTCAAGGTGCGATCAGTCAGATTGCAGCTGGAAGTAATCACACTGTTCTGCTGACTCACAAGGGTATCGTGTACACCTTTGGAAACTATCAGGTTAGAGAAAAAGCCGAGTGTGATTCGGAAGTTAATGTGTATTGTTCTCGCTTTAGAAAGGACAGTTGGGACGTTTGCCAAACGATTTCAATAACAAGTCGGCGCACGACGACGCTTTGAAACTGGTGGATCCCGGCAAAGAAGGGGCAACAACTGCGGCATTATTGGCCCAGCGGCAAAAGTTCTTGTGGAATTGTACGCCAGGAGCTGTCTTGTAAGTACAACAAAAGCAAAACGACATGCGAAACTGGTTGAAGTGTTCTTTCTTTGTAGTGGCCTGGGACCTAGCTTTGGCAAGAAGGCGACTTGGATCGGTGCCAGTGGTGATCAGACGTTTATAAAAATCGACGAGTCCCTTATTACGACACACATCCTTCCGAAGATCAGTGTCGTGGCTGACAAAAAGACAATACGTAAGAAATAGTCCCACAACCAGTAGATATTTGAATGTTTTTCTTTCCAGTATTGATTCCAACAATTCCGCTCACATTCCACGCACTAACCATAAACCGGCGTGACGGCAGTTGCACAGCTCACTACAACAATCAGGTGAACTTTGTGCAAATCATTCAGAGCAATCGCAATTCCGAACTTCCAGAGATAAATCAAAACATCGATCAGATGTCGCGCAGCATGCACGAGTCTAGGAACCAAATATTTGAAGTCCACGAAAACCAGATGCTGATGGGAGCTGGTGCCGACCAGAGGAAACGACGTCGTCAAGAGCCGAAGAGTCCCATTGAGAAGCCAATGCCTCAAATTGCATTCGCTCTGGATCCACAGTTCAATGTGCTGTGGGTGTTTGACGGAGGAGCTAGCAAGAGTGTGCTCTGCTACAACGTGTTGGCCAGTGAAATTCCCAAGAATGGAACGGTGAGTCTATTGTCGGTTGTTTTAAGCTCAAATTCAACGAGCTTCTTTCAGAACTCGTCTAACTTTAGGGCGGTTCTATCGCCCGAGTTGTCCCTTCCAATGAATAAGCTGGATTCGCAGGTCTCGCGCTCACAGGCATCGTTAAATCTGTTGGCCTGCTTGGACGTCCTCACATCGGCACAGGATTTAATGTAAGTTCTTTTAAGTTCTGGGGGTTTTTAACCTCCCTTCTGTTTGAACATCCTAGTCCCAGCTGCTTTGAAGATGTCACACCCACTCAGCAGAGTCAGACAAAGGAGAGCCAATCCAATGACTATCAGATTTTGAATCGATTCGACAACTTTGGCGGCGGTTGGGGATACTCTGGACATAGTGTAGAGGCAATACGCTTCTCATGCGACACCGACGTTCTCATCTGTAAGTCGCTCCTGTATTACTCTGTCCCCTCTAAAACTTTGTCCTCATTGCAGGCGGCTTTGGAATGTTTGGTGGGCGCGGCGAATACTCCTGCAAGCTTAAACTCTTCGATCTCGGCATCGATGGAGGGGGCTATGAAAAAGACGGTGCACTCATATCGGAAACCAAAGAAATACCTTTCGAATGCCCAGCTAGAAGCAAATACCACATTATGCTCCCAAAGGCAGTGACTGCTTCCTCCGGACGGTGGTATCTGATTTGGGCGCGCATTGCCGGTCCATCGTCGGATTGTGGTTCTGCAGGACAAGCCACTGTAACAACGGAAGATCAAATTGTGTTTGCTTTCAAGAACTCGAAGAAAGCCAACAACGGCACTGATGTCAATTCCGGACAGATTCCGTCCATTTTATATCGACTCATTACGCAGGAGTCGAAGCAGCCCACGCCACAAATTGAAATCGATCCAGTGCAGAAGATTTCCAAGTCGTTCGCCAATACAGTCACCAAGGAGTGCTTCGAGAGCCTTGTATCGCTGCTCAAGTGGTCTTGGGAGTCTTTCAAGAAGAACATTCGCGAGCAGCGCGATAAAACTCGCCCCTTACAGGTGAAACAGTCGCTGGAGTACTTGATTTATGTCAACAAGTCCTGCCTGAGATTGCTGAGGAAATACACGAACGAGATCTACCCACAGAAGCCTCTTAAAGCGTCCGCAAAGAAGGCAACTTCTGAGGGGAACATGGGCAATGGTAGGAGGGGTTGGTATTTTTTTCTTGCCATAAGTGACAGTGCTTTTAAATTTTAGTAGCTTCAAAGTCTACAAAGTCGTTGGTTAATGCACCAAAACATTTTCTGGGAATAACAGAGTTGGCTACCCCGACATCGAGGAAGGCAAACATGGAGAACGTCCAGTTGGCCGAGTGCATTGGAAATGTTCGAGCGCTTCTAATTGAGATTCTCAACGATGACATCTTCAAGGACATCTGCAGCGAAGATGGTTAGTAAAAAGAATTGAATACACTTGCCGCACCAACGATGCAAAGTTAAACCGATGCAACAGATTCCGCTTCTCACTCAAAACGAGAAGATCAGAGCCGAAAGTTGTATGAAAAAGAATATTTGTTCTATCTTTCAGGCTTGCGCATGGTATTAGAGATCTTGGAGGAGTGTCACACCAGTTTTGTGGCATGCTTCGACGCATTCTATCCGACGTCCTCGCTCAAATGGAATTGTTTGTGTGATCTTCTTTCGCAGATGGATATGGTACCCTTGGCAACTTTCACTTGAGTCTTTTTGTAATTTTTATTGCTTTTTAGGGTAATTTACATGCCCGTTTGTTGAGTGCAATTATTGCCGGCCTGTGCAGTCCATCCATTAAACTGCGAACAACTTTTTCACTCCTTACGTCGGGTAATGAGCGTCAGTCCATCGTGAGTCCAAGCGATAATTTTGGTCTACCCATGCTGTCGAGCTCGGAGAACCACCAATACCCGATATTGGTGGAGCAAATGATCTACCGAACACAACAGGAAAAAACCGAATTCACAAGCAACGCTTGGTCGTTTAAAGACGTTCTCGTGCGACTGCTTGACATCATTTCCAGCCCCGTTAAAGCTAGAATTGAGAACATTTACAATCACAGTGCCAATGTTAATGACTTTGTGCTGTGCAAGGACATCAATCAGGGATTGATTAACAATTGCTGCCATCTATTGGCGAGAGTTCTGGCCGAGATTGTTTATCAGACTTCGTTGAATGAAGTAAGTCGGTCTGGCGCTGGCTGTGTGGGGTACCTTAATGTATTCTCGTTTGTTTTAGTTTGAAAAGGCTTTTCTACCACCACGAAGCTTGCACTCAACTGGTAATCGGTTCACTCGATGCGATGTCAGTCGCACTTGGAATACGGGGAACTTTGGTCCAGACGCGATTGCGTTTACTGTCGATCGTCCAGGGATCGCAATCGCGGGAGCAACGATGTATTCCGGATCGGGAAGCTACGACTATCAACTGGAGCTACTCTATGACAATACTGTGGATCTTCAGGCCACGGGACACAAGTGGGAAACGTTGGAGTCTGTGTCGGGGTCGTACGATCAGGAGGCTGTTCACAATGAAATGGCTGAGATTAAATTCGAGCGACCAGTTCATTTAAAAGAAAATACTCGCTACGCGCTCCGATTGTGCTCTCAGGGAGCGAGGACCTGCTCTGGTGACTCGGGGATGTCTTCTATCCGCGGGCCTTGTGGCACGACCTTCATTTTTTACTCATGCGATCTAAGTTTCAATGGAACTACGCCGTCTAGGGGACAAATTCCCTGCATACTCTACTACAGCAATCCGATTAAGAGTGATGGCAACTCGGTGACATATGCAAATCAGGTTACTGCCCGAGATACAGCACTGCAAGTTGCTACAGACATCACAAAGAAGTGTACGGAGCTGTTGATTTTGGCAAGAAACGCTCTGGCGGCTTCGCTGTCGCCTAGTGACAACTCATCGAATCATACTCAAACAATCGATTCGGAACACAATATCACACCGATTGAAGAGCACATGGACATAAACTGGGCAAACAATTCGAGGACATCAGCACTCTCCGTGGACCCAAGTCTAACAACAGCCAGGGATATCACAAAGCGAATCGAGTCGTTCTCTAAGGGTTTGATGGAGACCTTCAAATTTGACAAGCGTTCCACAAATCCGTTTGATATTGAAATCGAAATTGGAGCAACGGAGATACATCCCAAGGATTTGATTGAAGAAAGTGGCGCCATTCAGGACCTGAACTATCGCAATGGTCAGGCTGATGCGAAACTCAATGGCAACGATCGCACGGATAACGATTTAGATGCAGATAAGAAGAGCGACTCCGATGATTGTGGTTTGGGTAGTCAGATGACTGTGGTGCAGTTGCTTGAGGTTTTCAATACATCGTCGGCGAATGTGTTTCACACGTTGTTACCTTTGATATACGCTCAGATTGGGACATTGGCGTGCAGCGATCCAAAGGTGGGTTCTTCGCACTGCCTGTGTAATTACGAGTGAACAAATTTTTCTTTCAGAGCTCTGTGCAAATTCTGGGACTGATAAAGGAGATTCTCCCACATGTTGCCGCTTTGAACCAACTCTACGCTAGCAAAGAATACTCAACCATCAAGGCCAAGGACAAGAAAGTGGACTTTTCCGCTTCCGACATAAATAGGAAGAGATTAGATGAAATGGACAAGGGAATGGATACATGTACCACCAGCAATCATTACTGCATCGTGGAGTGCGAACATCCCTACCGCAGTGGTTCGATTACTTGTCAGAGGTTTGTAGTTTCTATCGTTACAATCTTATGAAGCAATTCCTAATCTCTTCTTCTGAGTAGGGTCGAGTTCCCTCCCTGTGTTCAGTGGTTGGCAATAGAATTCGATGCACAATGTGGAACGGCTCAGCTGGAGGATTATCTACTGCTATCCATTCCGACAAAACCTAGTTTAGTGGAGGCGTGCCCAGTCGACAATGACTACTTGGACATGTTAGACAATAATATGTGTATGCAGCGGTCGAGTTGCAAAAACGCAACGATCACAAACTACGCCCGTGGACAAGGAGCCAATGCAAGCTCCAACGATACTGATTGGGTGGTCATCAAAAAGTTTAATACGTAAGTTGTACACATCTTCAAATACCCGCTTGTAGCCACAGCTAATCAATGTATTTGCAGTGCTGCCAACTGGGCACAGAATGTTATCGTCCTGCCAGGTAATCGCGTGGAGTTCTCTTTGGAGACAGCTTCTTTGTATGCTCAAGATCCGCACATCAATCGATTCGGATTCAAGTGTCTGGTTGTGGGATACGATAATCCAACTACCGTAAGTATTTAACATAATTAAACTATTTAACAATAACAGTAATGCTATACGATTGCAGGTGAATGCAAAGAATTCATGTCTCATTCGGTTGGAGCATGAGTTGGCCTACTTGGGAGGTATGTGCAGTGCAAATCTGATGAAGAAGGACCTCAACTTGCCAGGTGATTTTTAAATTACACAAGAGCTTCTTTGACATCACCTTAATCTTTGTTTCCACGCAATGTTTCCAGTAAAATTTCTTCAAGTAATTGAGCATGAACAACCCTAAAAGTTGTCACTTTTTTTGTAGAACCTTATAACCAAAATTGTGTTATTTCTTCAACGGTCTTCAGTATTGGCTGACTTAATCCCATATGTACGAGCATGATGACAAAGTTGAGACTCAGATCAGGAAATTTAACCTCCATTTCAAAAAAAAACATACATTTTTTATATAAATTACAAGATTTTAATTTAGTTATCAATATTTGTATATAAATAGCTTCTTAGAATGTACTTTTGGTTCGTCAACAGATGACAAAGAAGTCGAAGATCTATCCACAATCGAAGAGACCCTCACCAATCATCATGCTCTTCTATCAAAGGGATTCGCTCTGTCCGAATCGATACTGACGGTCAATCAAGCTCTGGAATCCTATCTACCAATTGGGTAAGTTTGTTTTGTGCACGAACTATATTGTTACATAGAGCATCGTATTGCTTTACAGATCAGTCTTCAATAGGCCAGCATTTTCAATTTGGTAAACTATTTGCGTCTCTTTATACGTTCTCGACTCTGGCAGTACAACATCAAGTTTTCGTTTCTTTCGCTTATTAATAATTCGCGTAATAATAATGGCGGCTATTACAATTAAAATTAATGCTAAACCTACAGCGCCTAGAATAATATACAACAAGTAGGATTTCTCCTTGCAATCCACATCTATGATTTGACTTAGTGCTAAGCTTTGGTTGTTGCTCTTTGTCTCAAAGAATATGCTGTCGGAGTAGCTCCGATAGAATGGCGTTTTTGGTTGGGTTTTCTCCAGATCTTTGCATGGGAAATTATTGTGATACTGCAGACGGGCTATGTGCAATTGGACCTTGTCATTGAATACGAGCGCCTGCGGATCGTTTTCAAATTCCACGCTATTATTGATGAAGTGCAGTTCGACACGGTCTAAGTAAACTACTTCTTTTGACACCTCAATCGCTGGAAGTAGAAAGAAATTTAAACGGGTATTGGGCATTTGCAGTTAGTTACCTTTGAAGGCGATATGACTTGTAATTCCAAAGTCGTTGCCTTTGATTACAGCTTTATCACGCAATTGAGCAGTTATCCATTCGCTTTCGGTCCGCTCGAATTTGTTATCTATCACAGATAGCTTTTTGACACCTAGATGAAGTACAACTTTTGTTATATATATCTTTTTTCACTTGAAAATGGATGGTATCACCCTTGAATGAAAAAGCCCTCGTGTGGACCCTTTTAAATGTGACATTCTCTATCCTGAGTGAGGATAGCACCTCAAGCTCGTAAAATGCCTTCGATGGCAACTCTGACCGGAACTCACTGTTGAGGATCTCCAGCTGATCGACAGTGAATTTTTTCAGAGCCTTTTCAAAGAAATGCATATTTTGAGAGAATACAATGCCAGTGGTTTTGAGTGCACTTACCTGCGGTTCCATACTGTTCACTGTCACTCTGTCCATTTTGAACAAGATCGAATGATCTTTTAGTGTAGTGAACGCAAATGGTCGTATCGTCTCAATGGTGCTGCCAATAAAAGTGATTTCTCCAATGTTACCATTGATTGCGTGTGATTCAATTATTTCAATCTTGACCTTAAAAAGAAAAAGAACGAAATCGTTTGAATGACTGCCAACTGTAGCAATTACGATGACAAATCTGATCATGATCACACATCATCACAAAGAGGAAGCAGCAATTTGTGGTCGTCGCATACACTTACTTCTTTGAATTCAACAATCAGTGGTGTGTTGCTGGTGTAAAGGGGAAATGACAAAGCATTCTGTGTTAGGATAAGATTTTCGACTTTTTTAAAGACGACAGTTTGTAGGCCTTGTGTGTTTTCCAATGCATTAGCTCGAACGGTCAGATGTTTGCAGTTTGCTATCTCGACTTGGTAAACATATCCGTAGAGCAGGGGCAGTGTCATGTACTGAAACGAAAAACGTAAACGCATAAGTGGGAAATATTAAATTGAAAGCCTCAATCAAATTTCTTTGTTTGGCAGATGAACGGCGACTTATATTTCAATGAGTGTCAATGTTTAAATTGGCGTTGACACACACACACACAGTCGGAACGGAAAGTGTGCTACTTCCTTCAAGAGTCTAGTGATAGGAAGGCGTTTTACTGGATGTTGTTGGTTTCCGCATAAAATTATGTCCGCATCACTGAAACGTTTTGACAAAACCTCGGTTGATGTGAACGCTAATAATGGCATAAAAAATTGGAGCTCATTTCTATTATTTATTTAAGCAAACCATTCAGTTTGACATAACTCCAATATGATTGTCACCCTCTTTCCACAAGAGCATTTCAATTTTAACAGACTGTTGGAAGTATGTTCCTATTAGCGAATGTTGAGCCATTAATGTAATGGTTGGCCTTTCAGGACTGCCCTAAAACTTGCTATGTGTAATAATGGGATCTTTGACAATTTTCCAATGAAACTTTGATCTGGACCAGCTTTGTCATCGAGCTTTACTTTTAAATTTTACGAATTTTTGTCATTTGTCCAACTGTAGAGTGTGCTATTTTACGTTTTTAGAGACGACAAGTCTGTTCAAAATAGAGAAAATTATACATTTGGCCGCTGCAATATTAACGTAAATTGAATAGATTTTTATAAACAAAAATTACAATTTAAGAACAGCTGACTTTTAAAACACGCGCCACCACAAATACAAAGGAAGAAAAATCGCGTTTTATGTTCCATTGAGCACGAAAAATATGAATTCTAAGGGCAAAATTTGAAAATCTCAATGGAAAACGACATTACTTTTACGAATTTTAATGAATTTTTACTTAATGCCGTTCCTCGACTCGAAAAATTCGTAAAAGAGAGCAAGATATTACCCCTCCACTGAGAATATTACGAGGTTTTACTCAACAAATGTCTTTGTGTAGGAATTGCAAAAGCTGTCAGTCACCTGACAAATAACAGCTGACTTGAAATTTGTTGTTTTCATTTCCTGCGAATTAAAATGGCATCAATTGGCTGCAAAATAAAATTAAATGTTCTCTTCAAGATTGTTTTCGAAAGTGCTGACGAAATTCGTCCTCGCTGTAAGCAGAGACAATGTCATCCACGTAATTTTTAATGCAGTGCCTTTTTATCAATCTTCTCGAATGCTTGCAGTTCAATCACAACAAACTTTTCCACTTATTACTCGGGATGCGTTTCAATTTCAAGCGCTTGCAATTTTCGATGTGCTTAGTTTTAGGAAATAGAAAATGGGCGCAAACCCAAGCGCTTAAGCTACATTCAGGCAAGCTATTTATTTTTTTTTTTTAACTTTTACGGCAGCTAATGATTATAAATTGTAATATTTTGTTGGAAATTTATGATTGGTTTAATAACCTCAGCTAGTTTCAAAGAACACATAAAAACACGCACAAGGTTTTACTGTTGCGCTCTTGTTTTTCCTCACTTCCTCACGCAGACAACAAGAACGAACATCGTTTCTCAGATTAACTGCTACCAATTTACTACCAATGACAAACTTTCAAAGTCCAATAATGCCAGATTCGGGTGCTTCAAAGTCATTTTTTCAAATAAACTTCGTTTCTAATAGCCTTCAGGTGAGAGCATAAAATAGACATACACAAGAGCGCTCCACTGAGCTTAACCTTCAATATGTTTATCAGATCGTGAATGAGTTATGTCTATAGTCTGTGGAAGTGGTATCTTCCAACCGAAATAACAATAGTAATTGATTCAAAAGAAAATAAATAACGCATCTCCCCAACAGATACAGGCCAACACAATAATCGCACCAATGCGACTCAAAACACAAGTGTCGCTCACTTCCTGCCACAGAGTGTAAGAGTGTTGTCCGCTGCAGGCGAGCAGAAATCAGCGTTGAAAATTAAATTACACATTTCTTCACATTGGCCGTTTCACGCCAATTACTTCGCCAATTAAGTGAACAGCTGGGCCAATTGACAAACTTCACTTAGCAACAACAGTTTTCAGTATTCCTTGGCGCATTTCATAATTCGATCTCCAAACGGAAGACAACAATCGGTAAACAAGGCCGCGCCTAAATCTCTGCTGTATTTATCCAGCCTACACACTCGAGGCAACCATTTTCTCTTTGAAAAGTATGTATTTTCCAACAACGAAGGTAATATTTGCCTAAGACGACGTTTCATAATGTTTTCTTCCATTGAATCCGCTCTATGTACCTATATCGTTCCGTACAAAGTCATTGGATAAATATTTATTTTTAAAACAAAAACTTTAATGGTACCTAGTGTAAACTTACCTCATTCGCATTTCGGCAATCGCATGAGAACTTAGTGTCATGAGCAATACAGCTGACATTGTTGTAAGCACTCGTATCTCGGGTCGTCCATTCCTGCTGCTGACCTATGCATTGGCTGAATATGTCGCACAGATTGAGCAAAATAATAAAAATTGAAACTTTATCGTTTGGCGTTGGCAATCTCATATTTCCTTTTGTTTCTTAATGTTGACCATTTATACTTCGATTGGCTACGACTGCGCCATGAGTCGACGACGGGAACATTTGAGTCTTTATTTCTAAGAAAATAAAAAAAAAATGACACTCCTTAGATCTAGAGTTCATATGTACACTTTAACGACACTTTTTCCAACACTGATATCCGCCCCCTGTAAATGGCAACTGACGGTTTTAATTTCAGCGTGACTAAAACCGCTCGCAGTGTGTACTCTGCTGAATGTGCGTAATCTTATCTTATCGCTGTATCAATGATAGGTGTGATATCAATTTAGTTAATTGTGTAGGTAATGTGGGGTAAAATGACGTTGTGTTTCTGTTTCTTGAGAAATTGTTGTTATTCAGAAGTGAGGAGTTGCGAACATACACTTATTTGGGGTAGAGAATTGTATGCAGAATGGGGGTTTCGGAAGAGAGGTGAATATTCTTCAGAAGCCACGTAGGGTGAAATTTGAGCTTTATGTAGATAAGAGCGGTTACAATCATCGTCTTTGTCACAAAGTTTGTAATACGCTATAGTATTTTGTAATGTTCGATACGAAGGGCCTTAGGCCTTAAAATGTGCTCTTGGAATGGGATATTTAGGAAATCAGGGGATACAGTTCCGTGTTACAGTTCAAAAACTGTATTCTAACCTTATTACAAAATACTTTTAGGTCACAATGGGTGTTCTTGTGATGGGCGTTTTTCGCCATTGTGACTTCGTTAAATCTAGCCTGGAAACTAACCGCTCACAATACCTTCAATTATGGCAAGTATACATGGTTCGAGAGAGCGAGTTCTTAATTCACGGACAAAAAATGCGCGTTTGGGGAATGATTAATTGTTAGTGTAATTCATGCCAATGATGCCACTGAATAAAAAAGAATGCCTGTGGTACTAAGACGCCTACTCACAGTCAACCTATTTATTGAATATGATTAATTTCGACTCATGTGCACTAAAAACTATAATTTGTTGTCTTGGGTTTCACCTATGTTCATGGGCTTAATTCGGGAAAGTCACGGTGACTGAATGATCAAAGTAGACATTTTGTTTCCATTTGTAGTTAATTTAAGTTTTTCTTTTATTTAGATTACGTTCTTTAATACTTAAAGAATGCTGTAGGTACCTACTATTATCTAAACTGGATTCAAATTGTAAATAGCAACGCAGTTATAGCCAGAAAGTAACCTGTTTGGGTAACACAGAAGTGTATAATTTAAATTGGAAATTCAAATGAGCACTATGCCATTGCAGACTCAGAATTCAAATATATTAGCTGACAACAACGTCTTGATCAAGACACACAAATTGTGATAGCTTGATTGCATTTTCCATCCTATGTAACTTTGTATTTGACAAAAATTGGTCCCATTTACATAGAATATATACATAGAACAGTCCGTTCATCATTTCCAGAAGCAATTTTGTTTTATAGGAAAGCGACATTTCGTAAGTCCTCGCTATAAAAATATAAACATGCTGAACTTTCCCATAATTCCTACCACGTAAACAACATGGCCGACCAAAATACGTGTAATGTATTTGTGGGTGTTTGATAATTCTGTCCCTTTCAGTCACACTGCTATTTAGTATTGGGCATCCCTTTAATTTTCCGTGTTAGGAATGTATGATGTTGCTTGGAGCTCACGTTACGGACAAAGCTTGAATTTGAACGATGGTCAGCTATTACTTGCTTTAAGCAATGGAACTGGAGACACGTGGTCTCGACAGGAAAGCCTGGCATACCATTCTATCGGTAAATACACGTTTAACGAAAAGAATCAGCCAATTGGGCACCATCATGTAATTTAACGCCGCACTGGATTATCTTACTATATTTGCATTCGCTGTGCATAATTCGCCTTTCTCGAACAAAAAAAAAATTGTCAAAACGTTGACGTCCCCGATAAAAAGAAAATTGTTATGCTCACACATACAAAACAGCTGCAATGAGTTGAGTAATGTTTGCATGGAGAGCAGTTCACTGTTGCAATCGTAATGTTTAGTGAACTCGTTGAATTGTGCTGTGTAACGTTGTTGCTTTTTGCACAGTGCAATGACATTGACGAGTTGAAGCCACCATCATATCCACCTGTGTCAAATATCAAAGCGCATCTGTGTATAGTTCAGAAGTCATGGTCACTGTCTGGTCGGCGCAGTGACACAATACAAATATTTTTTTTTTTTTTTAAATATATTGCAAGTAATGACTTAACAAAGTAGACTAGTAAAGTCGTCTTAGCGCTTAAAGTTATCAACATTCTTCTCGGACGTAGGATAAATTAAATTTCGTTCTCCAAGGTAAATGTTTACGGGGTTGGAGCTAAAACCAGACCCAATTTAATGCAAGTTTTCTGTCCATGAGGTCGCTTAATGGCTTCTTAAATTTTGGTGTAGAATAAAGCTTGGTTTGATGTTGGTTGCGTTCCAACTTTTCTCTCCAAACATTTGCTGAAACTAGCTTAATTTTGACATCTAGCGCGCTGTGGATAATGTGTCAGAAAAATCAGATGTTCTTTGAAAAATCTTCCTTCGAAAATTTAATTTTCGTTTATTTCAAACATTTCAGATTCTATAATTAATCCTCGTCGAGGAAGCCATTAAAAAGGCTCATCCTTGCTTACTTTTCCGCAACACAACACAATAATCTGTCAAAATTAAGATTGTGAAAATGTGTCGACCCATTAAATGGTGCGCTAAATTCTGACAGATATACGATGTACATTCTGTAACAAAAGCTTGATTTTCTAGCTTGAGCTGCGTACCACACGGCTAAAGGGATTTTGGAGAGAATTTTGAATAGGAGCTAAAATTTAGCTCAACTAAGCTAAAAGCACACTTTTAAATAATCCTTTTTATCAATACGTCTTCGGATCAGTTTCTGAAACTTTTCCTTCGACAATTTTTAGACAGTGACTATTGAATTTGCATACAAGTTGTTTTCCTAGTTACTGTGTGCGGTTTTGTAGTATCTGCCAACTAGCCCGTGCGAATCAAACATAAAAGTGAAGCCATTTGAAACCAATACACACAAGAATGTGAATTAGAACATATGTTATGGAAGATGTAGGTAAGGTAGGTCTTTTTCAAATGAATTAAATAAAAAACGAATAATTTGCACGTTTAAAATTCCGTGAAATTCGTAAAATTAACTAAAAATAACCAGAGGACATGAAGTCACAATTGACAATAATCGTCTAGACGATATAGTTTTTGAAGTTTTAAAACTGAGTTTATTAATTGTTTCCCTTCGGTTATCCGCAGAGTTAATTATATTTGTGGTGACTGTGGTGGAGAAACGCTTTCAAACTCTTAACTCTTGGACTAAATTGGTCTGGAGGTCTATCACTACGTTGGCCCTTAACCTAGGGAAAAAGGAAAGGCAGTCACTAAAAGCACTTATACATTTTGTTGGTTCCTCCTTTTTTGCAATTTGTTTGCATTCAATCCATCAATTGTTTCACTGAACACATTAACTGAAAATACGCAAACAACTTTCGCTAGAATTCTCTATTATCGCATTTTTCTGTACAAAGTGCAAAAGTGAAAATTCGATCATTACCGGCAGCATTTTCGAACATTCTCGAAACTGTTGGCTTTAGTTATTGCTAGATTCGGAAGCATCATAGAGAAACTGAAGTGGGTGCCCATAAAGTTCCACCTACCTCTACAACAGCCCTGTACACCATATCGCACCGCACTACGCATTCGTCTAACATTGAAAAGTACACAAATGATACCTAAACTAAAGTCCATGTGCATGATTCCAATGTTTACATTGACAAGTGTTGTGCGCTGCAGCTTCCACAGTAAGCTGGTTCTAGTGCTGCTCTCAGTAGGCAAAGGCACATATTTAAATTTTACACCACCACCACAAGTGATTAGGGAACAGCAGCAACTACAAACTCACAACTATCAATGAAGTACACACAGAGTACAGCGAGCAATAAAAGATGCTATGCACTCAGCAAACCACTCACCGAACCGCACCGCACCGAAATGTAAACAAAGCATAAGTCAAACTTTTTATTCCTCAGAATCACAATAGAGCGTTCAGGGTTTCACGGAAAGACAGCAAATAGTTTTGAAAAAATAAAGAGCAAACTTCTACGACCAACATCCTCCGCGTCTTGCTCTAGTGTATGGTATGGATTGTTTTTATATTTTTTTTTAGTGCTGAATTTGCATAATGAATTAACTTTACGTAATCCGTGCAAAGCGATCCCCGCGTCTGCGTTTCAGACTTCTCCACTGACGCGAATACACGATCATCGCCGTCGCCGCCGCCGCGTATGTGAGACTACGTCGATTCTATTCTCAAGTGTTTCTCTTGAAACTTGAAAGTATTTTTCTGTCGTTTTTGTTATATTTTTGCCAGCTTATGCAAATTTCGTTGTTGTTTGTGTCGCCAACACGCGCCCGACACTGATACACCTTGGGTGTGTGGAAATAGCTCCCCCTATATGCAAAGGTCAACTCTGATTTATAGACTCTCGGGAGGGAGGCTTTAAATAAACAATTTACGTCCTCGACCACTCAATCGGATCAATTTATTTGGTTTATCAATGCTATCGCATGTGTGGACAGAAGTAATTAGAATGTGGCGTCGTCGTCGTCGTCGTCGTGTATAAATTTACAAACCCGGCCCGATAGCGCGCATCCGAAAACCGAAACTTCGACTTTGTAGCTGCAGTGGTTGCTCTGTACTAAAAATCATGTGTGCTCAGCTCATTCCTCATGGTGTTGCTTTGCTCTCTATCGAACGATCAGCCGTCGTCGTAGTCGTCGTCATTGCCGTCGTCTATCGTTTCGTGGCAGAGCAAATAAACTCCCAGTCAATAGATACACATACTCATTACCTATACAGATGCACACTTACGCCGATGGGGGGTATGAGATCTTCTGAGCAGCACAAGTGTTGCTTATGGCTGACTAATGTGGACAAGGCGGTCGGTGGGATGTCGAGCCACCAGGGGGGTCACACAGTATATCGAAGAAAACCATCACCGACTATGTGTGTGGTGCTTTGTTTAGATCTAATGTTGATATTTTATTTATTTTTATTTTTTTTTCGTGTGGACTTATCTTTGGTCAATTTTGGTCAATTATAAGGAAATTTCCATCGTTAGGTGAATTAATATGTGCTGTGCCAACGGCTTGATACTTCTGTGGAATGTAAGGCTACTTGAGCTGTTCTGCAGGCTCGACCAAGATCAGTGATCAGTTGTTTGGCTCTGAGCCGAATTTGAATGCCACTAATTATATACGAGATTTTACTGATTTTCCTACAAACTAAGATGCGGTAGCTAAACAGCAATTAATTCAGTAGCATAGGCACATGTCGCCTTGCACGCTAGTTAAAACTTTTTTCCCGATCTGTCAATATTTTGACATTTATATATTTATAAGGGTGAAAATTCATTCCCTGTTCGATGAATCGGCCTTGTAAGTCACTTTTCAGAACAGTCCTCAAGCGAAAGTTTGAGGAGAATTTAAACACTGACTCACTCTCAACGTTAGTGAATACCTTTTTAACGAACAAACCTCAAAAATGTCAGAAGACTAAACGGTTGGTTTAGTTCGTGGTCAACCCCCCCACACTGTGAGTGCGGTATCACTCGATATAAGCTTTGATTTATGTTGCTCACTCATTCATTTGACATTTCTTAACTGAACATCATTTTTTGGGTGACAGAACCACTCTGACGCGTGTCTATTTTGTTAATTAATAAAAATCCAAAGTGATTGCTAATGACTTCGACGAAAATACCTCCAACATATCAGAAACTTTGGTTGCACAGTGATGACAACGACATCGTTGTAAGCTGTCAACTTCAACAGAAATTTACATAGATACTCAATTAATGAGAGAAAAGCAGACAAACTTTGAAACTTTGACAACTCGTGCATGTCAAGAATGTAAGATAATTTTGCAGCGAGGGATATTTGACGATGCACATATACACGAATATGTAAAGCAAGATCGAAGTGTCATTTAAATTAACGAACGATTGTCATTATATCAAGTTGTGATTGTCAGCGGGAGGTCGTGTTCTGATTTACTACTTTAATTAGCAGCGGCAAGTTTTTACTTATTTAAGACGCAGCTTTACTTGCTGGCCCTTGGCTAGAAATGGCGAAATGGCCAAACTTTTTGTCCGAAGTTGTATACCAACATTAGCTCAAAATCTGGCTCATTATTCTGCCAGCTAAGCAATTAATTTTTGCAGCAATCTTTTTACTTTCCTGTTTCGTGTTGAGGAGCTTAATAAGTAAGCATTTAGGGTCTGCCCTATAAAATGGGAAAGGTGAGACTAGGACAGGCAGACAAGTAAGGTATAAATTAGGCAAAGTCTGAGTGGCTCCCATAAGTCATATTTGAAAATGCAGGTCCTTTTATTTTATTCCTAGCCATTGATGTCGGAAGCATTTCCTCCATGTCAGCATATACTTTGTTTTGTCCTCGTTTAGTCAAATCCATCTCCGACACGTCTGTTTCAATAATTACTAACCCGGCAGCTTACCTTTGCGACGTCAGAAGGAGTTTGGGAGGGATTCCGATTTCTGCAGTTCGTAGGCGTCTTTAGAGTCGATATAGAGGAAATGTTTATATCGAATTGTAATTCTTGACCTTTTTCAAAGACTTACCTGAATGTGAAGATTTGGTCATTGTGGTTGAGTTTTCTGGTTATAACCTACACTGGTGGAGGCCTATAAGGTTATTATCGAACTAATTCGTTCAAAAAGTTTAGCAGCCATGATTTTATCTTTCTAGGAACACACATTACCGGTGAAGAATTACCCTAGAAAAACCGCTGCCAAAAGCAGGCTGAATGGAGAACAAGGCACCTACTAATAAGCTGTACGAATTTTTGACGTAAAGCTTACCATGTTGGGCAAATGTACAATAATTCTTCAAACAAGAAGTTCTTCGAATCCCAACACCCACGTTGTCAACGACAGACAGACCAAACCTATATGTTTTAAAGGTCAAACCATTGCGAATGTATAAGTGATTCATGTATATATAAAGCAACGTGACCTCATCTTACAGAACCGAAGACTGAAGTTCTTCGGCCATGTACGAACGATTCGTTTTAAATGTTAAAAAAAACTGGGGTGCAATCGGCCAAGGTGATAGCTGACTGTCGTTATTTTGACTGTCGTTTTTGATTATCAACTATCCTGTGCTCTGGGTAAAGCGATCACAAACATTTTTGGGTTCTTGGCAGCATTTACAATTGTTAAAAAAAGAAACGCCATTACGGTCAGCTGTTAGTTTTCGGTTTCGTTTATGAAAATTGTTTGCAATGGTTTGTGTACCAAATTTTGTTTTACCTTTAATGTTAATTTGTGGAGTTTATGCAAATATTTAAAATAATGTTTTCATGAAGGTCACACGAATCAAAAGAACAAATCAACAAACTCCAGAATATTTGCTTTATTTCTTAAGTGAATTCTGAGCAATCGGACTTCTTTGTAATTATTTTCTCCATTTCTCGCGGCATAGAATACTCCCATTTGTATTTATTTTTTTGATTTTTATAGCCTTGAAACACTTTTTCTCACAAATCTTTCAATCTTTGTTGGAGTTAAAGCCGAGCCAGCCTACATTGCTCACGAAAACGACACCTAAATAGCCGTCACAAGCAAGCTGTGGCAAAAATGCGATAGTCAATATTAGGTTTGTTCCTTATTATTTTGTCAAAATTCGTTCCCTTACGCAAAAATTGAGCAGAAGAGAGCCAAAAATACCATTAAAAAATTGCAAATATTAGCCCAAAAATTTCTTTGGCCTAGTTATAGTTATTGCTGACAGATGGTAGTCAAATCGTTCAAATGCAAATTTGTAACTGACTTTCTATTTGTTTTTCATTTATATTTTGTGTTTGTATAGCATTAAAATAGATGTAAGAAGCAAAAGAATTAAACTTTTAAATTTCTGCAATAAAAGCAATTGAAAAATTGGTCTTAAATATAAATTTGTGCTTTGTTCGACTGATATTTGAATATTCCCGCGTAGAAAAAATTCACATTTTTCAAATTTGTGGTTCAACGCGTTCCTTTTCTTTTTCGTTATATATTTGATTTCGGTGAGCGAATTCTCTCGCAATGAAGCAAAAGATGGCATATTGCCAAAATTGAACCAGAAAGTAAGGGAACAGACCTAAAATAACCACGTGGAGCCGAAGCGTGAATTTTGATTACCAACTATCACCTTAGTCGATTCCACCCCTGGCTCGGCATTCTGTAAGGCAAAATTGTTAAAACGTTTTCGTGCGTACGAATGATTTGCTTGACGAAACGACAAAAACTTACTCTGTCAACCCTGACTTTTCGACGAAATGTGTGTCAAAATTATAACTCATTATTCCACAGAGCTTATGTGAGCTCAAGTACAAGGTTTGTTCCTTTACTTTTGTAGTAAGAATGGAAAATACTGTCAAAATGGTAGTGGCGGGGATACATTCTCTCTCATAGAGAGATGCTTACGAAATAGTTAGGGAACGCTTTGGTAGTAATCTATGAAATATGACAGATAATTAATTCCAAATTAAAAAAATTGGGACGAAAAGTCGGTAAAATACTCGAAGAATTTTCTAATTTACTTACAAAATAAGTCGATTCATCTACCTAGCGATGAAAGTGATTCGGAATGACTCGAACTTCTTTTTGATGAATCCAAATCCATTCGAGAAGATTGAAAAACGACACTGTATTAAAAATGGCGTGGAGGAGATTGTCTCTTCTTGCAGCGAGGAAGAATTTCGTTGCCACTTTCGAAAAGATTCTAGAAGAGAACATTCAATTTTATTTTGCCGCCAATTGATGTCATTTTAAAACGCAGGAAATGAAAACATATGCATGTGTATAAAAAATAGGGCAAACAATTTCAAATCATCTGTCGATAGTCAGGTTACTGCCAGCTTTTCCAATACTTACACCAAGAAATTTGTTGAGTTAAACCTCGTAATATACTCAGTGGAGGGGTAATATCTTGCTTTTTTCGAATTGTTCAAGTACAGGAACGGCATTGAGTAAAAATTCGTAAAAAACCGTACGAGCTAGTAAAAACTCGTGAAATTTAAAAATATTTGATCAACTCTTTTTTATGTATGGTTTATTCAGATTTTTCAGGGGTATTACTGAATATCCCTCGAATTATCACCAATTGAACTTATTATTTCGACTTGACAGGATTTTCCTTGAACGCAAAAACTAGATTAATCGGTGGCGCCACTTTTCATTCGTAAGTCATATATGCGAAGAGCGTTGCCGTTTGGCGCCTTTTTTAAGGCTCGGGACCCTTGGCCCCCACTTTTTGAAAAATTATCAAAATGTCATATCTTCAATTTGTTTTTTGTTAAAAATAAACGTCTTTGTTGCTCTGTTTTCTTTTTTCTATTAGCGTTTTATGTACGTTTATTTTATAAACGTCAACTGAAAAGAAACTGTTTGTGTAACCGATAAAAACTGAGACACATCGAGTGAATCATCTGTCAGACCTACTAAACCAGTTTCTTGTACCTCCTGTAATCCGTTTAAATAATAACATCCCTGTTGACGCAGCTTTCAACTTGATAACACAAGACAATTAATACAGTTTAGCAATTCGTTT